>OZ020313.1:1585354-3985354 GCA_963971305.1 Arcuatula senhousia
TGCACTCATCTGAAAGATCGAAATCTCATATTTGTCTATAAGTGCATGATGTCTTGCGTAGAATTTCTTGAGTGAAGACAGCAACCGAGGAGCAACATAACCCTGTGTGAGCAATTTTTGCGTCAGACGTGTCGCTCTGCTAAGGAAACCGATGTAAGTCCCGCATGCTCAGGAGTAACGAATCAATTGAGATACGTAAACTCCATAAGCTGGAGCGGACGGAATGTTGCTACACAAGAAGGGAAAGTTGACGATTGGAAAGTTGAAGTCATCACTTTTGGCATAGAGCCTTGTTGAAAGTCTTCCTTTAGAGTCAATTTCGAGATGTAGATCTAAATATTAAGCAGACTTCAAAGGTGTACCAAAGGGGTAATCAGTATCATCAAACCGTAAAGACAAAGACAAAACCGGCAGACAAAAAAAATCATCACACCAAAACAAACCAACATAACAACATAAAGCACACACACACATAACAACAAAACAGCATTCAGCGACGCGAACTCAAGTCGAAACGAGAGTGAACTCAGGTGCTCCGAAAGAGTAAGCAGTTTCTGCTTGCTATAGCACACCCGTCACGTTGCCAAAGATCGAGAGCTAGTCTACGGTCTTTTTTCTAGAAGAGATTGTAAGAAGTCTGCTTGAAGAAACAAATCAGCAAGCAAAGGTGCACAAGTAGTGCCCATTGGAATCCCTATTGTTTGCTGAAAAACACGTTCACCAAACTGAACAAATATGTTGTCAATAAGAAAGTTGAGCATGTCGATTATTTGGTCTTCTGTTAATTTGTTCTTCTTCTTAGACTCATTGATGACAAAGTAACATATGGTATAATCGACTACTAGATATTTGTAACTGCGCTTTCCATTCTTTTTGAAAAAGCTGCGTTTAATCAGCTGTGCCAATCGCGATTTCAGTTGTTCATGTGGAATAGAAGTGTAAAGTATGGAGAAATCGAATGTTTTGATGCTGTTACAAGATGAAACTGATTTAGAGTTAAGAATATCCATCAGTTCTTTCGAATTCTTCAGGATCCACATTTGATTGACACCATTTCTAGAATAACAACAATCGTAATATTTCTGGAGGCCGGATTTCATTACCGTAAGTGTTGAAATCAACAAAACGCAAAGAGGCTTAGTTGTACATGTACATTTGGATGACCCTGCTCTGAAGCGCTGTTTGTGATGATGAAGCCCTACCCTGAATTTCGTATTTTTTTTGTAAAAGTTTCATAAGTTTTTTGTAAATCTAGATGTGGAACCTACTTTAATCATTGGTTGTTTCAATTCATTTACTCGCGTAAACCGTATACTAGTGGGATAAAAATACATGCAATAAGTGATTAACTGTGCTTTCGTTCAATTATTTATCGATCTCGATCAACTGGAGCTATAATTTCAAAACAATTATGGATTCAGTTGAGGACTTTGCCACAAATTGGGCTAAAAAAGAACAGGAGAAAGAATGTGACGTTTGTCAGAATGTGTAAAATCTGTGAAGTTATTGTAGTTAAAACCCTCAGCTACCTTAATTGTATTTACATGTGTTATATCGCAATTTATTTACAAAGACAGCTTTTTGATGCCAAAATTAACTGAATGTATTTTTTCCAATTCAGTTTTTGTTTGTTACAGAAGAGCTCATTTTCTATTGTGTTTGGCAACTTTTTTGTTCAATTTAAACTTTTACGCAATGATATATGTACATCAAATCGGTGGTATTTAAATAATGGAACGTGAGCTCTTGATAAAAAAGATGGGAAAGTCAATTTGAATGTTTATCCAGGTTTTCAAGTGAATAAAGAGTTCGTTTTAGAAAAAAAAATTGTTTTTTGTTCCATTTTGTGTTGGATTCAATACCTTATTCAGTATGCAGTCATCCGTTCCAAAATATGTCTCCATATCTTTTGCATGATTATCATCAATGAATGATAAAACTTGGTTGCGTCCGTTGACAATATTTCGATAGGAACAGATTCAAATGAAGTGGATCGTTTATTCTTGCGAGTAAAATAGCATTTTCAAACTAAAGCCTATCTTAAATAAAGGTAATCACCTAATATTTTCATTCGTTTGGAGAATGGTATTACGCCTTGTGTAATTTTTAAAAGTTGAGTTGACATGCTCATCTTTTCCAAAACCCGACAAGTTTCATCCGAATTTGTAAAAAAAACGCGTTTTTGTTGGCCTTTTTAACAACTGTTTACAAAGGAAGAAAGATTTTTAATAGCATAAAATGTGCAACGTATATGGTAATAGTAAGATCCATGTGCAATAAATGAAAATTGAAGATTATTTAAATGACTTCCCCATCGTATGATCGTGAAAACAATTGTAAACCACAGAAGATCTTTTCTGCAAGGGAGATAATTGGTTACCACTTAATATTACTCTGAACTATAAAATAAAATAATACAGGTAAAAAAAGTTCCAGACTTGGTGGATCAATCTCAAATGTCAAAGAGAAAAGAAAAAAATAAGAAAGAAATAACGCATATATTGAAAACGCAATGGACCTTATTTGGAACTTTTTAATGAAGGTAACCAACGCATCACAATTAGTTTTAATATGAAATCAATCCGTAAAAAAGACTTGATACACATGCCAACTATTTTTTTTTTGATTTTCCTTTTATTTAAATAGGCATATTTACATTACCAGTGTCAACAATTGTGCTGAAGTGGCCTGACAAGGGTTGGCCAAAATACACAGTCTATTCAGGTTAGTTTGCACGGAAAGTTGAAACAGTATTTAAAGGTTAAAAAAATGCCGAACTTAGAGGATCAATATCAATGTCCATGACAAAAGACAAAACAAGGAGGACATACCACAAAAATCGAAATGTTCTTGACTTGGTTAAGGCATTTAAAAACCCGACGTACTAAACTAGGTTTTATGGCTCACTAAACCTCTTTTTTCCATTGCGATCTTATGATCCGCTAGAAAAACGAAACACAACACAGTTGTGAAGCTATCTTATAAATAAAACCCATTGGTATAACCATTAATTGCAAAAAAGCGATTGCTTGTTCATTTTTGTCCTTGAGTATCTTAATTTAGGTTACTAATGACTTTTTTATTTTCGTTTTCATTGTAGTGACTACGACCAAATCAATTGAATCTGCAAAGACCCCGCAAGAAAATGAGGGTATGTATCAAAAGTGTAAATAAAGAAGACGAAAGTATTGGCGATTTTATTTTGTGTTTCCATGTTTTACATGTTGTCTGTTTTTGTCCCGTTTTTGTTGGTGTTTACTGGTTTTGTCTCTGCACTTTCGGACTTTTGACATTTGGATTCCCCATTGGTACCTCTGCTTCTTTCCTAGTCGCTTTATGAGAAAAGCACTCTTACCCGATGTCAGGATTCTGAGCGCTCTGAAGTGGACTTTTATTGCAAAGATTAGCACTGACAACGGCCAATTCGTCACCAGGAACCCACACGGGTAATTTAAGTCCGAACGGAAATGAAAATAAAGTAAAATCTCTAGTTTGTTTAATCTGAATTATACAAGTATGTTATCTGTCTGGTATAAGTTAATCCCTGACTTTTATTTAACAAATTTTCAACGAGAAACAAATGTCGTCATATATACACATAGTAAAAATGTTAAACATCTCGTGTTTTTTTAAAGTTATAAATTTTCAAAACTTGTTTGACCTATAATTATTGAATTGCCCGTCTTTGAAAGGAGTATGTTCACAAAGGCCTATAATTGGCCCTGTAATTTGGCTGATTTTTTATTTTCAAGAAATCTTAATAAATGCTTTGAAAATAGCTCACAAAAAACTTATATTCAACAAATATAATGTTTTTTACTGATATAATTGTGCTGTTTTCTTCGATGGCATCCTCAATATGAGAAAAATCAGGAAAATTTTCATTTTTGTGGATTTTTTACCCCTTTTCACCACTATCGTGCCAAAATCAAAAGTGGCCGCATGTTCTCACTAACATAGATATTTGTTTATTTATTCATTACTTGAAAGTGAATATTTTAACAAAAAAAATAATTTTGGTCAGAATATGTGGCCAACATTATATTCATCATTTTTACCGAAAAAGAGGCTAAATATGTCAAAAACAGCAATTTTAAAGAAGTTCACTTACTTTAAAGATGTATGTTGTACACGAAAGTAAACAATTCATGTATAATTAATGACATTTCCGAAAGTATAGGGTCTTATGACCATTCTAGCAACACTATTTTGTAGATGTCTTTAATTTGAAATTTAGGGCCGTTTTTGGCCCTTTCCGAACATACTCTTTTGTATTGCAAACTAAAATTTGTTTTGTTTGGCACAACTAAGACTGATAGTTATAAAGAAGCACATATTTTATTTATGTCACATGAAAAAACAGCTTTTGCAAATACGCATTATATTGTCACCGAAACTATTATCAAATTGTTAAAGCCCATTTAAATATGTAAATCACCATAAAAATAAATCGTTAAAAGCGTAAGAGCGAATGACTGTTGCAGCCGTTAGTCCCTATTACTTAAACAACCTTTGACAAACATAATCATATCATAAGCCGTCCTTGTATCTAGGCTATGACCATATCAGGCCAATGTCTAGAATGTCAGCTTTTTTTGTAAAATACTGAAGGGGAGATATAAAACAATGCAGAACATGACAAGTTTCCGTACACCCTAACCCTAATCCTTACCCTAAACGTTGACACGAGTGTCTTTTACCAACCTTCCCCCTTATTGATAATCAATAACAAAGCACAAATCAACACACAGTAAAAATCAAATCGATAGAAGTTCAATTGAACAAGAGAGAATCTGAGACAACAGTACAACAGAAAATTTACGGGACGTAGAGAAACTCTCATGAGAACACTCGATGTTACTTACATCTAGCTAAGAAGCATCTATCGACTGATGTAAAACATCAAGTATGTCGATCTTAAATCTAACACAACACGTCAAACAATAAATGATTTGGTGATGAATCATCACACGAAACCGACACACTTGATCGCTGTAATGCTAAAAATGACTAGTATAACAAAACGGGTAATAAAAATTTAAGGTTAGTATCAAATTATAAACATTTCTACAAAAAAAAACACCAAATTCAAAGATTTTACCGAAACGTTCATTTCATAACCTTTATTCAATAAGGTTTTTAGCCAGTTTTTCATTCCCAAAGGATTGTGATATCCCATCCCATCAACGTGTACAGTTAAATTTTTCAATAAGGTATAGATTTTTTGATAAAACTTAATAAACGATTTTACTAATTTGTGGTATCGATATCCTTGTTTTGGTAATTTTTCTGTAATAAACGGGTTTTCATCATTCAAATCAGACACACCACTGCAAATCCGAGCATATCTTATAAACTGTGAAATGTTAAAACTCCGTAAGACGGAGCAAGTGGTACATATCCCTCAAGAATAGGAAAATTGACAATAGGAAATGAAAAATCATTTCGTTTATCATACATTTTAGTGTGTAATTTTCCATTTATAATACTTATATCTAAACCTTAAAATGGACATCTATCATCGGTGACGTTAGATTTATTTAGGGTTAATTCCGTAGGATAGATTTCGGAAATAAACTGAGAAAAATAAAGGTAATAACAAAATTACCGAACTTGGAAAATAAATCTCAAATGTACAAAAAACAAGACAAAACAAAAAAGACTTATCAGAATTAGAGTTTAAGGGAGTACAAGCCTGCTGATTTTTTTTGTAATTAAAAGTTATTCAAAATAGAAAATTTGGAAATAATAGGTCAAAATAGCTAGACTTTATTAAAAAAGTTTTCAAAAATATTAAGCCGCTTTTAAGATATAAGCACCGAAAAATATGGCGGTAAAAAATCTTCTCTTGATTTTTCATAGGAAATACATTAAAATTTTCTTCTGTTTTAGCACAGAAATTATAATTAGAATTGGTTGAAATTTTGAAAACGTGTTAATTAGGACCTTCTCTAATTAGTTCTGAGTAAATATGAGGAAAACATGTTTGAAAATTTTAATACATTTGAATGGATAAATGCCGAGAATCCAGAAAATCTTTCATTTCTGGGGCTCGTACTCCTTAAAGCGCAATTTAATGAATGTTGTCAAACAAAACGTCTTGCAATATATCCGTTTTTAAATAGAATTTATATAATGAAAAACCAATAAATGGACATATTTACGTAATATCACTAAGAATGTTTTTTTAAAGTACTCTTAAGTTTGATAATAGTAATTATTCACTTTGAAAAAACTCATTTGCCACCATCTGCATGGTCTTTACAGAGAACTGTACTAAAAGAACAAAATATGTACACAGTGGGTAATCGAAGGTCGTAAATCTTAGTTCCTTGAAAATTAATTAAGGAGTTCAGCAAAAGGTAAGAATAAGTAATCGGTACCCATTGCATGTTGTTGAATTGCTAAGTCCAATGTTTTGATATGGAACCCCCCCCCCCCCAAAAAAAAAAAAATAATTGAAACATGTTTGTTAAAGTGGCGTACATCATAATGTCAAACAGAATTTGTGAATGCTTCGTTAAAACTGAAAGGCCAAACGGACAAACACCCCATCACTAAACCCCAGCCCAACTTACAAGCGGGGGTATAATAACAACTTGGTATACATATGCCCCGGTACATGTAATGAACCCACACGTCAAAATCTCCGCCTTTTGTCTTTTCATATCTTAAAATATAGGTAACTTTCACTCGCAAGAGGCTATATTGCAATTACCTGGTCCGTCTGGCTATCCGTTTGTCCACCTGTGAGTTGTATCGTGATCCCCTTTTTCCAGATGAGTCTCGCGTCTTTTACTTACACCTTTAAATGGTCAAAATAAGACAATTTTTCGTAACAGATTTCACGGTTTCCGCTAAAGGGATTTACATGTCAGTCATGCATTTACTTCTTATTTTCAAAAATGGTAAACTTGGGGAGGGGTCTTTATCACGGCTAAATGTAACTCCTTGTTATTCTCTTAAATTTAAGTGTGGGATGGAACGACAAAGCTGCATTGAGGAATGATAGGGATATATGTGCATACATATGTTTTATCGTTTCTGCGAAAACAAGGTGACAAAACAAGCTATAGTTTCATATTGTGTTTGGCATTTTCAATTTTGGTTAGAGCTGCGTATAAGCAACGTGTTACTAGCATGTTTGCACTCTCGACATATGCTAACGTTCGATAACGTGCTGATAGCGTCTTTATAAACATATTCAAATCTTGTGCAACGCACACCAACATATTAAAAATTAATCTACACCCCGACGAACCCTAAAAATATGCGAAACAGTGTAACAGGTTCATAAATTGAACAAAAGAAAACCATATTTTTACCAACATCTGTAGTATTTACGTTCATCTGAGAGATAGAAGCCACATGTGTATGTCCCCGCCTTCTAATTTGGGGTTTCCTTTTTTGCTCACCTGGACTGAAGGTCCATGAGAGCTTTTACTATCACTTGGCGTCCATCGTTGTTGTCGTTGTTGTCTGTAAACAATTTTTCAAACGTTAATTTTTCTGACACCATAAGTCCTATTGCAACTTTTCAGTCTTGTTTTCGTAGGTGGCCCATGTGAACGTTTTTGTTAAATGAAAATATTGATTCGTTTTGGCCTTAAAATATGAACAATAAAAAATCTGGACCCGTTATATAAAAATTAGGCTCCACGATTATTGTTCTTAAGATTAATTTCGAAAAAAGCAATCCAAATGCTCATAAAGCGTCGCATCCGGCTTGGCATGGTGACCAACGGATTGGCTTTAATTTAAATATGCTATTTTATATATTTTTAAATTTTGAACAAGTTAAGCGGAAAAAAATAGCCGAAGTCGGATAGGTTTATTTGGTTGGCCTTAAAAGAAAGGCCCCTTTTTGGGCTTTCATTTCTTACATGTTTCGTTTCACCTGAACCGAAAGATCGATTACTGGCAACGTTAAAAAAAGAACAAAACGCCGATGTTTGCGTAGTTTTGTCCTCAAATATTTGACATATGTTAAGAGTTGCTAGGGGCAACGAGTACAACAACTAAAAATAAATACGGCACTAAACACAACTAAACATGCTTAAAGTTTGGAACATTAACTAGTTTGAAGTGCAAATAGCAGTTTAAGCGATTTCAAGAACCCGGGACAAAATTGTCAACTTCAAGCACATGCAAAAATGATCCAAATAAATTAATTATGGAGTACTACCAAATGATAATAATAATAACAATAATTTCCTTTATTTAAAGAGGGTAGCTCAATAAGTTTACACTAATCTACCTTGCAACTCTCGAAATCATATAAAAGTCATAATCATGATGACATAAAAAAGACATGCATATTTACAAACAAACACTAAACAAACATATAAGATCAAAATAAAAACACCCTGCTATCAAAATTTCTCAATTTTCTTGTATGTAATTAAAGCATATCGTTTTAAAACTATTACATGTAAGGGTTGTAGCATTTTTAATTTGAATTGGCAGTTTATTCCATTGTAATGCAGATGAATAAGCAAAAGATTTTGTCATGGCATTGCTGAAAGGACAAATAACTGTAAGGTTATTATTAGTAACAGAGCTTAAATTCCTGTTATTATTTTCCGAGCACGAACTACATAAAGTTTTTAAATAATTAGGTGTTTAGTTATTCAAAATTTTATAAATTAATGTTAATTTGTGATAAGAAACTCGATCTTGAAATGATAACCAATTTAATTCAGAGATCTTTAGATGGTGCTAGAAAAGGAGCATCTAGTATTATACGTGCTGCTCTTTTTTGTAATTTTGTAATTTCTGTATTCCATCATCGTTGAAATTCCCCAATATTGTACAAAGGTAATAAAAAATGGTAAAATATAAGCATTGTAAAACAACATTCTACAAGCTTTATCTAGATATCTTTTTATTTTAGTGAATAGAAATAATCTAGAATTGATAGTTTTACAGGTGTAGTCTACTTGGTGTTTACAATCAAGATTTTGATCTATAAAGATTCTTAATAACTTGTGAACATTTTCCATGTTTAATGCATTACTCCCTAAAAGTATATTTAATTTAGTGTCCACTGTGGTCTTTTTTTGTACTGTACCTAACAACATGACAGTAGATTTTTTTGTTATTAATAACCATATTATTTTTATTACACCAAGTATTTACTAAGGTAAGATCTTCATTTACGTTTTGCTCAATTTCTATCTTCGAATTACTGTGATTGTGTATCGTAATGTCATCAGCAAACATATCAATTTCAGATTTTATGTGTTCCAAAGGTAAATAATTTATGAATAAGATAAAGAGCAATGGGCCCAACATTGATCCTACAGGAACTCCAAATTTTACTTGTTCCGTAGTTAAGTGGCATTATGTGTACAACACTATCGTTCCGATTTTTGATTTGTTTAAAAAACATGGCCACCATGGCTAAAATAGAAAATAGGGGTCAAATTAAAACGGTTACAGAAAGTAATCAGCACGTCAAGATCTACCAGGCCTGAAGTTTTCAAGAAAATCCAACTACCCATGTAGGAGGTATTGTCCTTTTTACGATTTTTTCGCAAATTTTGCACATTTTAAGCTCAATATTTTGAAAAATATGAACGTATTTGAAGAAATTCAAATTGTATATTATTCAGCACATCAACATCTACAAAAAATGTAACAGGGTCAATGCTGTAAGACCTTTCCTTTTAGGAGTTATTTCCCTTAGAACGTCAACATTGACCATTTTTACAGCATTTCATCATTACAATAAAATCGTTTACTTGTCTAACGCCATACACCCAATTACATCCAATCTTTGTGCAGTTGTTTATCAACATTTTTAATACTAATCTATCGTTTGGATTTTTGATTTGTAAAAAATAGGGCCGTCATTGCTAAAAATAGAACATTATGGGGTTTATTGCAGTTTTTTTTTGCTAATAATCTAAAAACCGTCACAGATATGAAGATGCTGATGGAAAAAATATCTGTTCAGCACTTTTAGATCTAGATCTACCTGCCTTGAAATTGTAAAGAAACCGAATAATCCATGTAGGAGTTATTGCCCTTTTACTGATTTTTCCCAAAATTTGAACTCTTTAAACTCAATATCTTGAAAACTATTAATGTCAATCGCAAAATTGAATCGCATATTGTTCAGCAGATCAAACCTTTAAGAAATTGTTCCAGGATTCATGCTTTATGACCGTTTCTTTTAGGAGTTATTCCCCTTAGAATGTCAAAAGTAACCATTTTCACAGCATTTTTTTATAATATTTAAAACTTTAACTCTTCTTACACCATTAGTCGAATTGAAACCAAGCTTGGTAAGTTGTTCATTAGCATTAGGTGAATAAAACTCATTGGGAATTTTTTATACGCTGACAAACATGGTGAACATGGTGAAGCGGGTTGAATTTTTTTTTCAAAAATATTAATATACATGATTATGTCCCTTGAAATCTTTTCTTTTTCAATTTTGAGAAAACATATAAGGGTTTTATTAGTTTTTTTTAAATTTAAGTTTAATTTTAAACTTTATCTTAAAATATAAATAGCAAATATGTATTTTATATAAAGATATATTAATTTTTATTTTGCTCTTCAATTATTTACAAATAGTGACCTTTTTTGAAACATTTAAACATATTGGTTGGTTGGAAAAGTATTTTAAAGTAAAAATAAAGCAGTTTTTGGAAAAAAAAATGCAATGTGAAAATAATCACTTAACTGTTGCATAATCATAAAATTAGAGCTTTCGCACTTTTATGAAGACGAAAATTTCAATAATATGCGTGTACCGGCTAACAATTTAGCTTATTTTTTTAAAGAGATTTGATACCAATGGCCACTTATTAACTTTCGTGAACAACATTTCGATTTTTACCGAACATATCAAAACATATAAAAATGTATTTTGAAGTGAGAGCATGTAAAGCTCTTCGAAAAACCCAGTGTTTTATGAACTTTTTGTAGCTTTGCTAAAAGTTTTTATTAAAACTTTATATTTTTTAAGCTTAACGAGACTGTAATTTTTTTTATTATTTTGATTTATTATTACTTTAATATGATGATAATAGTTAGGTTGTATCTACTAAAATTGAAAGCATATTCGTAATTTAGACTGTATGTAAGAAAACAAAATACACGTAAGTCCTTTGGCAGTGTTGCAAAACATCTTTAGTACATATTATACGGCATTCAGTAAAACGATTCTGTAATTTAATTTATAACCGTTTCAATGTCAAATAGCTTATAATTCAGGCTTTTAAGTCAGGTGAGCGATTTAGGCTCCTTGTTTGTCCGTTCTTTCGTTCGTCCTTCCGTAATTTTCTAAGCAACTGTATAATTGCGTAAATGTCTGATTTTTTTTGGATATAACTTTATTATATGTATACCTCTTGTTATACTTTACCGAATACTGTTTTACGAAAGGATTCATTATGGGTGCATGTGTATCACTTGTGAACAATAGATCACAGATTTACATGTACTTGTTTTCTATTATATTATTTGAATGTAGACAACGGAATTAGAACAGTAAGCCAGCGACCATTTGATTTTAGGGGGGTTGGAGGCTGTGGATATTTTTCGTCTTTCTTTTTTTATTTTTGAAAAGAAATGGAGCCTGCATGTTTGTTTTTCTGAGAAAGGGCTCGTTTTTGTACCCAACGCAACGAAGTTGCGAAGGGTACAGTGTTTTTGACTGGTCCATCCGTCAGTCCGTCCGTCTGTCCGTGATCAAAATTTTCGGAAGTGATATCTCAGCTATTATCAATCGTAGGCTTTTGATATTTGGTATGTAGCTTCAGGTGGGGCCTATATAGTGGGATACGTTTTCAGTTCTGTCAATCATCTACTTCCTGTTTTATGAGCCGACTTAAACTTTTTTCACTAAATTTGCAGGGTTAAACATTTTCGTGATAGATTTCTCAGCAACTATTATTCATAGACTTTTGATATTGTGTAAATAGCTTCAAATAGGGATCCCATATGGTGGGGTACATTTTCAGGCATGTCATTCATTTATTTCCTGTTCAACGAGTGGACATGAAAAGACAACAACTATATATGAGTTTTTTATTCCAAACTCTAAATACATAATCTCTGTTCATTATGTGTGGGCGTGCTCACTAACTAAGGTTCTTTCATTATTTTTTTATTTTTAAACATATCCAAATCGTTTTGTAACTCGTACTATAACTCGATCTGTATCTCGAACTCGAACTGTAGTCGTAATTCGATTATTGTCATGAAAGAAGCAAAGGTAGCAATGGGGAATCAAAATGTCAAAAGTCCGAAAGGGCAGAGACAAAACCACCAACAAGAACGGGACAAAACCAGACAACATGTAAAACATGGAAACACAAAATCACTGCATATCAACCAACAACGCGAACTCCATTCCAAACGAGAGTGAACTCAGGTGCTCCGGAAGAGTAAGCAGTTCCTGTTTGCTTAAGCACACCCGTTGCGTTGCCAACAGACAATTCAGTGTGTCAAGTCCGGTAAAGGAAGACAAAACAAAACCTTATGACAAACTAATATCTACACTCAACTGAAAGATAGAAATCCCATATTTGTCTATATTAAAGTGCATGATGTCTTCCGTAAAATTTCTTGAGTGAAGACAGCAACCGAGGAGCAATATAACCCTGTGTGAGCAATTTTTGTGTCAGACCTGACGCTCTGCTAAGGAAATCGATGTAAGTCCCGCACGCTCTGGAGTAACGAATCAATTGAGATACGTGCACTCCATAATCTGGAGCGGACGGAATTTCGCTACACAAAATCGCTGTTTCGAGATAGATGAAAATTTGAACTCTAACTCGAAAAATAACTCGAACTTTAACTCGAATTTCAATTTTGACTGTATTTAAATTATATTGATTTTAGTTTGACATTGGGCCGGTTACAAAACAGCGAGCTACGCATACTAGCCTCGTTGAAGGCTTCTGGCGGTTTTTCATTGTAGTTTATCTAAATTACCGCTTGTTGTGGGAGCTGTGTCGTGTACACTTATTCCACATCTCATTGGTCTTTTTACATAATCCTTTTTACCATTCGAACATATTATGATTTTTAAATTTTATTTTTATTATTTAGGTTTTCCTTTAACAGCTGGTATTATACTTCCTTTTGTCGTACCAGTATTTGCGGTCGTATGGCATTTGTGTAAATTCATATACGCCAGAATAAAGATGCAAAATAACGAAAGGAGGATGTTAGATGCGGAATCAGATAACAGTCTTATATGATTATTCCACCGACAGACAAACATGTTTGACTTTTTGAACCAATAGCCATTTAGAGAACTGTGTGTTAAGTGTAGCTCGAACAACCAAAAACAACAAAAAAGTTTGTTTTCATTTATAAACACAATTTAATTTATGAATATCAAAAAGACTTATTGACAATATTACATGTATTGTTTGCTACATTTTCTAAAAATTAAAATATTGAAATTACTATGACCCACTATGGGTTTGTCCATTGTAAAATGTTCCAGCAAAACTGGACAAAATTAGATTCTTATAAGATCTTGCTCTTTAATGAGGTTTCTTGTTTCACGTACGGATTTTTGTGAAACTTGCTGCATAAGTTTTTAAATGTATGTACGCCTGAACAAAAAAAAATGTTTCGCTACTGGGTCTTCTTATTTGTTGCAATGCTTTTAAAATGTTATTCGATCTGTATTTAGCCTTTGTTTCCGAAATATTTTTTTTTCGATTAAAAGCATCTAATGCGTTTGGACATAGTTCTTTAATTAGCTTTCGGTTTGTAATAATATACATTAACATGTATAACTATTAATTCTTTTCTTCGGTCGAAAATTTAAGTTCTATCTATTACATGTACAAGAATGGATGAATTATATTTGTTTTTTGATGCATTGGAATAAATCTTCCAAGGTACAAAAATCGACATAACAACAGTACACCCTGTGTGTATGTATTGACTGATCAAAATGTTTTCCAATCACTAAATATGTTGTTGAATATGTCATGCTCGGTTGAGCATATCAACGGTCCTTCTTTTGGTATCTAGCATCGATCGTTAAGCGAAAATTTAGTATTTTCCAAAACAATGTTGAAATTCATAATTTTAAGGGCATCAACTGTTGGAATATTTTGGTTCGCCGTGTTATCAAACGGATATTTTGCCTTCCGTGTGTCCTATCTTAGTTGTTAATTGAAATGATAGCAGTCAGAATCGCCTGCCTACTTCTTTAGGGTTTGTTGTTTAGGGTATACAAATTTTTTCTAGCTTCTTAAGCCGAACATTGAAGCAAGCAAATGACAGTTGTTCTCTATCTTCAATATGTCTACTATATATCTTCTGTAAAAAAAACAATACTTTTTTATCTTTTCATGGACATAACTCCCGAAAAGGATTATCTTACTCTTTAGCCATATGGATATTTGTAAGAGGCTCTTACATTGTATAAATCTGTTATAGAGTTTGTCAGTCATTTATAAAAGTTTATTGTAACGTATTTTGAATTTCATTTAACAGCAGTCATGTTGTTTGGTGGATTAACAATCGATTAACAAACTCGACTTTTGTGAAGATACTCTGATTTCAAATTTTCTTTTTTATAGTAGTTTCAAAAACTAGTTTTGACAAATTGTTAACAAATGGCAGACGATAACGATGATTGACATTTGATGGTAATAGCTCATCTCAACCATCTTAGGATTGGATAAAAAATTAGATATTTCGATACAAATTGTTGGCCCAGTAGCTTATCTTGTATTCATTACAAGAGTTACGCGTGTTCTTCATAAAATGTTAATAACGTTTTCTTTGTGTATTTGCTTGAGGAATTGAGATAATGATCTTTCTTTTAGCAATGCCTTGTAAAATGATAAAATGATAAGAAGGCCTCAAGTTTGACTAAAAACACATGTTTGATGGACCCGAAACCAAATTTATCCATTGGACTTTCGACAGCTTTCTAAGAATCAATTTTAAAATGGAATGGTTAGTGTTTTCAGTACTTTCGACTTCAAAGATTATTCTAGGTCTGTTCTCATCAGGGGTCCCCTAGAATTTCTTTTTAAAATATGCATCAAGCACTATTTTTGTTTAGCGCTTGTAAGTAACTCTGCTACCTTAATTTAGTTGATCAGTATACTGTTTTCTGGCGTTTGTACTTGTTTATCACAACATATTTGTAGGTTTTATGAAAATTTAATGGGACTTTATTTGAAATATTTACTTTATGACATTGCAACATAAATCATGCATAAAATTATTTTTCTTCTTATGTTTTCTTTTTTATGTTCTACCATCTACCAATTACTTAAAATCAAGAAAATCATTTGTACATTTTAATTGCGTATATGATTGTTCAGCTCCTTTGGAGCGTTTTAATTGACAAATAAGATTAACTTATCTTATCTTACAATGTCTTATCTTATGGTAAATATTATTGCTATCTACCTTTAAAAAGTATGTTTGACACAACGAAACCTGATTTGACCCACCATTTCTTCAAAGGCATGTAACATATGCACCATTGCTTTGTTTTGTGTTTTCTTTGATATATAAGATTGTTTATAACATTATTCAAAGTGCATAAAAAAACACAAAATATCCTTTCATTGTTTTATACATAGAAAAAGCAAGAGGAAGTTACAATGAGGTATTTGAATAAACAAACGGTTTTGTTCGAATTATGCATGTTTCGTTTATTATTTTGTGCGAATATAAAGTACCTACCCTCGTTATAATAAACAAGTTTGGTTAATCTTATTATAAGACAAAATCAGTCGACACAAACGATAACAACACAGATTATAAAACACTCATACTCACAAAAAACCAACGACAATCAACCTAGCAAACTAAAGTCGGAACGAGATTGAACACATGTGCTAAAGAAAGCCAAATAAATAACTCGTCATATGATCATTTTGCTTGGCAACTTAAAGACGACAAAAATTTTATCAAGTTGAATATTTTTTTCATTTAACAATTATAACTTTTAATCTGCAGTAGTTTCATTTAATAATACCGGTACCTAATCACTTTTTACCAATGCATCTATTTTTCCTCAAACTTTTCTGTAATGGCAGGAGTGTATACACTTTAGCAGTCCACTGTGCCTTACTCGTTCCCGGCAAATAACTTTCTGGACCCTAAGACGAGGGAGATTTCGCATCATTAAATAAGGGTTATTTCAAAACTACCGAACTTGGAAAATCAATTTCAAAAGTCCATAAGACAAGACAAAACAAGGAAGATATACCGGAAAATTGAAGATCGCAAGGGTTCTGACTTGGTACAGGCATTTCAAAAGAAATTGTCGGTTAAACAAGGTTTTAAAGTGCGCAATACCTTCCCCTTCCATTGCGATCTTTGGGTCCGGTAGTTACACAAAACACAGCAGGTTTGTGAAGACATACTAGGGATGCTAAGGTGATCATCTCAGTACAACAACCAGCCAAACACTAATCATAGCAAGAACTAATCATTTCGTCTAACATGATTTTGAATTTTTCTATTAGTTGCTGATTTACGAAGAAATATTTTTTTAGGGATCGTTAAATAGGACTAAAATATAATCACTTCAGGATTAGGATTGTCGTCATGTTTGTAGTTGAATGTTTTAAAAAAACCCTTTTAAAATGATACGTATGAATGGATGTTCCACCTTTACCGGGTCAACCTTAAAATAATTGATCGCTGGCAACGTCCTCTAATTTCTGCTCATAAATGTTATTTAGTTTGTTTTGTATAGAACACCATAGCTGTTAGACAGCTATACACATGCAAAACTTATACATACGTCTGACGTACGTTGTAAAAACGTGCCTCTGACGTAGGGTATAAATGTACGTTAAACATATGTTTCTAACCGTTATACGGTAAACGTACGTCAAATAATTGTCAAAACATGCGTCAGACGTACGTTTTTTAATCGTTCGTCAAACATACACTACCATACGTCAGACATATAGTTTCCTAAAATGTATGAAATTAGTGAGTTATTTATTTAGTGTGTTTATTATGAAAAACATATTGCCAAAATACATTTTTAACGTGCGTCAAACGCCAATTTAATATGTGTCAGACGACATGCGTTTAACGTACGCCAGACGCACATTTTGCCTGTGTAATAACTGCATTGCATTTTCTTCCTATTGGTTTTATTATCGTTGTATTTAATGGGTTTGTCAGTTTTGCAAGACCTCTGAGATTTGAATACCCTTTTAGTACTTTTTGCGTGTCTAACATAAATACATTAAGTTGTTAATTTGTCTAGGACCTCTGGTCATGTTGAAGACTGCTTGCTGTTTTCCGTTGGTTGTGATTTTTTGAATTGTCATTTCTTTATGTTGGTTGTGTCGCGTACACTTACTCCACATCTCATTATCGTCTATAATTTCTGCAAACGTGGTGAAGCTCACTGTTTCAGCATATGCTATTCTGGATCTTTAAAAATTCAAACAGAAAACTAAACTACCATAACATTAACAAAAGCCAATTGGTCAACATAATAACACATGAAACTGCAGTCGCGGCATCTTTCGGCGAAATAGCAGAACGATCCGATATTGAGTCCGAGGCTTTGTACCTTAAAATGTTTCCTGGTTTTGAATGTCGAAATTCGTATAGTGCATGTGCAAAGACTTCCATCATTATTGATCATGCCCTACGACAAATGGAAAATACACAGAAAACGAACACTCTTTAGAAAAGATTTCCGTGACAAGCAATACATTGTATTATCGGTATGAGGATGATATAACAATGACAGTAAGCAGTATGGCGTTTAACATTTCCCTTTTATATACGACTTGATTTTTAAGTTTACTGTTTTGCCTCGTCCATTTCAAATGACATGATAATTCCCCATTGATACTTTTTTCCTTAATATGCGAGTGAAGCGAAGCTCACTATTGTACAGAATCTGCCAAATTGCACGAGAGTCAAAATACGATGGTTGAAAATAAATTCTGTCTCGCTATACTACTCGGAATGCATTGGGAATTTACGAAAATACTGGGTCTCGCGTTAGCGAGATTCTTTATTTTCGCTTATTTATTTACAAACGGTAACAAAACAAAAACTTTTCTTGTTGTTAATGACAATAACTTTCTCAATAAATAATAACTATGTAACGAACGAACACGAGTTGTTTTGTTTTTACAGAAATATGGCTTTCTCTCGCGAGAATTCGTGACCGCTTACCCATAGTGCTTAGTCATGCGCAGAAAAATGGGGGGAGTTCTGTCAATCAATTTTCGGAACTTTTCATAACACAGATTCATTAAAATAAAGTGATCAGCAACTGTTTTTCTACATATGTATGATAATTTGGTCCTACCTGATCTGAAAATAAAATCCTAATCCATCCTTATCATTTGGCTACGTCGTCATTTTCCACCAGGTTTCTAAGTCAATTTTTTGCAGACAGTACTTGGCAATAATAGATACGGGTATACAAAAAATATAACAAAACCTGGCAGAAGAGCGGTGACATTTTGATGTCGTCTGCTTGTCGAATGATATGATGTGACTGAAGGATCGATTAAGTTATGGATGATGTTGTCCCGGCCGCAAACCATATTTTGGCGTTTTTACGGATAATACATTTTTTACAAATAAATTATTAAATTTTTATCCAAAAATGGACCCTCTTAGCTATTCATCCAGCCGAGGGTATTTTGAAATTTTTTTCCAGATCCAATTTAGGTTAAACCTAGTTTTGGTTGCACCTATTACCGTATATTGATTTGGTATCTTCACGAGCTTTTAGGGCAGAGTCATTATCATATTATGGCTCCTCTACAAATTGTTCAAAAGTTTTTCTAAATTCATCTCTCCACATCCTGACTTTGTACAGAGGACAGCTATTGATCTCTATAGAACTATCATTGCCATTACCAAGTGCAATAGCCATCTGTTTTTTCTTCGAAAATGCCTTCAACTCAATACAGTTCCGAAAGGTTTCATTCCATCTTTTCATCCAATTGACGAAATCTCAAACCACAAGGTCTTAGCGACCTCTCTAGAAACTATATCGTCATCTTACTCAAGATCTCTTGTTCGTCTTACGTTGTCCGCCATATCTGAAAAATTGAAATCTCTTACCTTGAGAAAGCTTATTCTGAAAAACAAATTGCACTTAAACTGTCATAAGATTGTGGCCAACTCTATTGTAGAAGAGATTCGCCTCCTCAACAAATCAGTCTTTGATTTTCTATATTTTGAAAAAGAAACGAAACTGCAATCTCTGGCTCCACAATGTGATCACAACTTGGACAATCCTGTCGACACCAACGAGACGGAGAATTTTGAAGTCACTGTCCATTGTGTACCAGATTCAGTCAAACTTTCTAAAGCAAAGTTGAGTCTTCTGTCCAAAGGTCTAAATTTTGTTCCAACAACTTCTTTAGCAGACTCTTTTCAAAACCATACGGACATCCATAACTTCTTCAGACGCCTCCTCTTAAAAGCTTTTTTCCACGAGAAGGAAAATAACCAATTTGACGAGGAGGATAATGAAGCCTCCTCTTTGTTTCGCGATTATGGCAACAAAAAATCAAATTTCACTCCCAAAACATCCTGGTTTTCTGTTTCGGAGAAATATATCAAATCTTGTCTTAACCAAATAGATAATTTAAAAACCAAACCCCTCAAAAGACATAATCTGACTAGTAACGAACAAACTGCTCTCCGAAATTTAAAGACCCGCACAGACATAGTCATAAAACCCGCTGACAAAGGGGGTGCAGTGGTCGCTTGGGATGCCAAGTCTTATGTCTCCGAGGGCGATTTTCAACTTGCAAACCCAACATTCTATTGTAAGTTAAAAAACAATAATACTAAGAAAAATCAGCAACAAATCAAAGAATTTATCAAAACATCCGTGGAGAACAATGATCTTCCAGATGATGCTAGAAACTTGATTGTCTCCCAACCCAGGACATCGAGATTCTACATGCTTCCTAAAATCCATAAATTGGGAAACCCTGGTAGACCCATAGTCTCTGCATGTTGTTGTCCGACTGAAAAAAGTTCCAGTTTTCTCCATAATGTTTTCATGCCAATAGTGGAGAACTTGCCCACCTATGTTAAGGACACTACTCATGCTCTTAATATCCTAGAGTTCTTTGAACCTGAAAATCCAAATGACTTTAGATTGTTCTCCATGGATGTTACTGCTCTCTACACTAGTATTCCGAACAACGATGCCATGATCGCTTTAAAACATTTTTTGGACAGAAGACCCAATCCCTATGTGAAAACGGATGTCATCTTGAGATTAGCAGAACTTGTTCTCAATCTCAACACTTTTTAGTTTAATGGAGAGTTTTATTCTCAGTCTGGCGGTGTTGCCATGGGCACTAAGATGGGTCCTAGTTTCGCCTGTCTGTTTGTTGGGTATTTGGAAGAGAAAATGTTTTCTGAATACGTTGGTCCTGTTCCTGACCTATACAAACGATACATAGATGATGTTTTCGGTGTATCCTCTGATAGTGAAGATGATTTGAACTCGTTCATCAGCTTTGTCTCTTCCTATCACCCTGCCATTCAGTACGCCTTTACAATCTCGCAAGAGAAACTCTCCTTCCTTGACTTGGAATGTAGCATCCTTAACGGCAAAATAGAAACGTCTGTGTTCTATAAACCCACTGATGCACACTGCTACCTGAACTATCAATCTTGTCATCCCCAGAGCTGCAAAAATGCCATTCCTAGGTCTCAATTTCTGAGACTTAAACGTATTTGCAGAAATGAGGATGATTTTAAAGTTCAAAGCAGTACTATGAAATCATTCTTTATCAAAAGGGGATATCCTAACAACATCTTGGATAAAGCTATCGACTCAGTTTCCCGGGTGACACAATCCAAGGCTTTGGAGCCCAGAACCAGACGCAAGAATGACCGTATACCATTGGTACTTACATACCACCCTCATTACATCGTTATACGGAACATTCTGTTGCGCAATTTCAAGTCCATCGTCTTGAAGGACGAACACATGTCGACAGTGTTCGACTCGCCACCCCTGACCGCTTTTCGCAAAGGTAAGAGTTTGAGGCAACATCTTGTCTCCAGAGATAGTTGGCCCCTCCAACACCTTCAAGTTGAAGAACGGTTGCACCTGCATCTCCGAAAATGTCATTTACGCCATCCGCTGTGCCAAGTGCCTTAAAATTTACGTAGGAGAAACTTATCGTCGACTGGGTGACAGATTTGCTGAACACAGGAGAAGTGTTCTCAAATGCGACGATTGCCAAGTAGGCCAGCACTTTTCATTGCCAAACCATGGCGTCCAGGATATGCAGGTGACCGTTCTCCTTGAAACATGCACCAGCGAAAAACAAAGACAGTTTCTTGAGCACAGAATAATTAACTTTTTAGGCACTTTTCAACCCTTTGGTATGAATGTAAAAAGACAGACCTTTTCTTGATATTTATAAATTAGTCATCAAGTTCAGGATTAAAATACCACGTGATGTTCTTCGAGTCAATTTTATGTCATTCTGTCCTCGTCAGTCGATGTGTGAACATCTTTTACTTTTTAGCCCCTGAAGAAGGACTTTATGTCCGAACATTCTTGTTTTATTTGTTTTAAAGGTTTTATTTCTTTATATTTCTTATTTAGTTTTTACCTTTTAAATGTGGCTTCACCATCCATTTATTTATCTATTTTATTTATACACAAGCCACAGTGCAACATACTTTATTCATTATCATATAATATATACCGTAAAATAACCGCTGCTTAATCAGATGTTTTTTTTTATTATGATCAGCGGTTTTTAAGTCGTTTTCAATTTGGCAACACACAAGGTATGTTGTATAAACAAGCAGAAAATCCTAATCTATTTGGAGTACCTGAATTCGCCTCGTTAATGCCTTAGTTTGTGTTGCTGGTTGCAGTAATGGTGGTTCGTGTTTGAAATCCTTATGATTGCACTGTTCTTTGTTGTTGTATTGTGTGTCATCTGACTGCCTGATTCAGAATTCCGTAATAAATCTAAATGCTCTCGTTCAAAGTTCTTTGCTTCTGACCACACATTTTATGCTAAGACATGTAAACATGTATGTCTCAAAGTTTTTCAAAAAATATAATATTCACTTATTAGAGAAACCATGTTCATGTTGATAACTGGTTAAAGTTTAGTCTTGGGTTTTACTTGAATGAATCTTAAACTTTTTTACCATCGGCAATGCAACGGATATGTTATGGAGGAAACAGAGGTATCAATGGGGTATCTCTACACTAGTATTCCGAACAACGATGCAATGATCGCTTTAAAACATTTTTTGGACAGAAGACCCAATCCCTATGTGAAAACGGATGTCATCTTGAGATTAGCAGAACTTGTTCTCAATCTCAACACTTTTCAGTTTAATGGAGAGTTTTATTCTCAGTCTGGCGATGTTGCCATGGGCACTAAGATGGGTCCTAGTTTCGCCTGTCTGTTTGTTGGGTATTTGGAAGAGAAAATGTTTTCTGAATACGTTGTTCCTGTTCCTGACCTATACAAACGATACATAGATGATGTTTTCGGTGTATCTTCTGATAGTGAGGATGATTTGAACTCGTTCATCAGCTTTGTCTCTTCCTATCGTCCTGCCCTTCAGTACACTTTTACGATCTCGCAAGAGAAACTCTCCTTCCTTGACTTGGAATGTAGCATCCGTAACGGCAAAATAGTAACGTCTGTGTTCTATAAACCCACTGATGCACACTGCTACCTGAACTATCAATCTTGTCATCCCCAGAGCTGCAAAAATGCCATTCCTAGGTCTCAATTTCTGAGACGAAAAACGTATCTGCAGCAATAAGGATGTTTTTAAAGTTCAAAGCAGCACTATGAAATCATTCTTTGTCAAAAGGGGATATCCTAACAACATCTTGGATAAAGCTATCGACTCAGTTTCCCGGGTGACACGATCCAATGCTTTGGAGCCCATGTCAAGACGCAAGAATGACCGTATACCTTTGGTACTTACATACCACCCTCATAACATCGTTATACGGAACATTTTGTTGCGCAATTTCAAGTCCATCGTCTTGAAGGACGAACACATGTCGACAGTGTTCGACTCGCCACCCCTGACTGCTTTTCGCAAAGGTAAGAGTTTGAGGCAACATCTTGTCTCCAGTTCATTTGACAAATCCAAGAGACGTCCTCGCTCTGACTTTTCAGGCACCAGGGGTTGTGGTCGATCCATCTGTGTCACATGTCTTTTTACCTTGGAGACTGAAGAGATAGTTGGCCCCTCCAACACTTTCAAGTTGAAGAACGGTTATACCTGCATCTTCGAAAATGTTATTTACGCCATTCGCTGTGCTAAGTGCCTTAAAATTTACGTAGGAGAAACCTATCGTAGACTGGGTGACAGATTTCCTGAGCACAGGAGAAGTGTTCTCAAATGCGACAATTACCCTGTCGGCCAGCACTTTTCATTGGCAACCCATAGCGTCCAGGATATGCAGGTACCCATTCTCCTTGAAACATGCACCGGCGAAAAACAATGACAATTTCTTGAGCAAAGAATAATCAACTTTTTAGGCACTTTTCAACCCCTTGGTATAAATGTAAAAAGACAGAACTTTTCTTAATATTTATGAATTAGTAATCAAGTTCAGGATTAAAATACCACGTGATGTTCTTCGAGTCAATTTTATGTCACTCTGTCCTCGTCAGTCGATGTGTGAACATCTTTTTTACTTTTTAGCCCCTGAAGAAGGACTTTATGTCCGAAAATTTGGGCATTCTTGTTTTATTTGTTTTAAAGGTTTTATTTCTTTATGTTTCTTATTTAGTTTTTACCTTTTAAATGTGGCTTCACCATCCATTTATTTATCTATCAATGGCGTATCCGAATGTCAAAAGTCCGAAATGGCAGAGACAAAACCAGTGAACACCAACAAGAACGGGGCAAAAACAGACAACATGTAAAACATGGAAACACAAAATAACTGAATATCAATCAACAACGCGAACTCCAGTCGAAACAAGAGTGTCATCAGGTGCTCTGGAAGAGGAAGCAGTTCCTGCTTGTAATAGCACACTCGTCGCGTTGCCAATAGTCCTTGCAGAGTGTCAAATCCGGTAAAGGAAGACAAAACAACACCCTATGACAAACCAACATTTGCACTCATCTGAGAGATCGAAATCCCATATTTGTATATAAGTGCATGTCTTCCGTAAAATTTATTTGAGTGAAGACAGCAACCGGGGAGCAACATAACCCCGTGTGAGCAATTTCTGCGTCAGACTTGTCGCTCTGCTAAGGAAATCGATGTAAGTCCCGCACGCTCTGGAGTAACGAATCAATTGAGATACATAAACTCCATATGGCTTTCCTTTTGGTGTTTCGTTAGGTTATTCGTTTTATCTTCTTGCAATCACAAGTGTTAAGTCAAACAATTTACTTCTTAACAAATATCGCTGGACATATGCATGAAATGACTGCGAAAACAGTACGTATCTCTTATGAGATTTAAGATGGCCACCCAATTGTTTTTGTGCTAACAATTACATGACGGTAATATCACTATACGAAAAGTTGGTTTGGCACCGTAGAACCTGGTTTATTTAAGCAATCTGCGATGCATTTTAAGCTCACCTGGCATTAGGTCTGATGAGCTTATGCCATCACTATGCGTCCGTTGTCGTCCGTTAACAATTTCAAAAATCTTTTCCTCTGAAACCGCTGAAAAAATTTAACTAAACTTGGCAGGAATGCTGTATGACATGTTGGCTACAAACGATCCTCATTCTAAATTGATCCAATAAAAATATGACCGCCATTGCAAAAAATAGAACAGCAGTTTTTTGCAAATAACTCCAAAAAACGGTGGCATATATCAAAATTCTGGCATAGGGTAAATAAAGGTAATAACAAAACTACCGAACTTGAATGATCAATCTCATAGTCCAGAGAAAATGACAAAAACGAATCAGTCATACCGGAGAATTGGTCGATCGCAATGGTCCTGACTTTGTACAGGCATTTCAAACGAAATGGTGGGTAACACCAGGTTTTATGGCGCCAAATCTCCCTCTTCTATTGCGATCTTAGGATCCGGTAATGTCCACAGAACACAACATAGTTGTGAGACACAATAGGGATATTGAGGTGATCATCTCAGTACAGCATACCAGACAAACACTAATTAAAAGAAATAATCACCATATCTTTTTACTCAATTTTGAACTTTTATACTAGTGGCTGATAACGAAAAAAGAATTTTTTTAGGGATCGTATGAGACTTATTTTCTTATAGCCCTGCTCCAAAAATCGGTCACAAAGAAATCGGTGTCTGATAAAAAATCTGTGAAATGTGTGCAAGCTCTTGCATATCGAATGAGTTGTGAAAAATAAACACCGTATGCAGGGGAAGTAGGTTTGTTGCTCTGTAGATTAAGAAAATTAATAATTTGAAAATTAAATACGTCTCTTTTATCGTAAATTTTTGTACTGAGATAAAAATGACAACAAAGTTCCAGACAATAAATTTTGCTACGCCTGACGCGTGTTTCTTCTATTAAAGAATCATTAGAGGCGCTCTACCAAACATTTTGGAAATGCCAAACACTTAATGATTATGAAGAGCATAGAAAAGTAAAACCAAATATACCAAACTGGGGAACCAAATTATTACTAAGATGATCAACCTATGTCTGTAGTAGGAAGAACCTTAGGG
Organism: Arcuatula senhousia; assembly: GCA_963971305.1. Lineage (NCBI taxonomy): Eukaryota > Metazoa > Mollusca > Bivalvia > Mytilida > Mytilidae > Arcuatula > Arcuatula senhousia. The sequence continues at coordinate 1,611,003 of OZ020313.1, forward strand.
TTTAGACAATTTTGAAATTTAAACGGATAATTTAAAGCTTTGATGTGTTCCCCAACACAAAAGTGTTGGTGCCGGAGCGGGCTAACCTCGGGGAATTAAAACTCCACCAGCAGAGCTAACCTTCACGAGTGTTTGAAATAAAAATGACAACAAAGTTCCAGACAATAAATTTTGCTACGCCTGACGCGCGTTTCGTCTATCAAAGACTCATCAGAGGCGATGACCACCAAATGAAGTGTTATTGAAAGAAAAGACATCACCAATATATCTGAATGTAAGATTAAATGACCTTCTTTTTTTCATCGTCTTGTTTTTTACGAGTTTCTGAAAAAATTCAGTCTCATAAGAGTATAACAATAAATCGGCGAGGAGAGGAGCACAGTTTTTGCCCATTGGAATGCCGAGTTGTTGAAAAATCTCTCATCCGAAGATGACAAATATGTTGTCAATGAGGAAATCAAGCATACTGCAAACTTGTTCCAGTGTGTATCAAATTTTATCTTTGAAAGATGTTTTGGAAAAGAATGTAGAGTTACATCGTATACTGTGGTTTCATAATTATTCGTGGGGTATCAATTTTCGTGGTTTTTGTGGATGGCCTTGATCCACGAAATTCGATACCCCACGAAAAGGAAATTTTACATCGATCTGTATACTGCATACTCCATAACCACAAATTTAAGAATCCACGAACTTATAATTTTTCATCAAACCACAAAAATATGTGCCCACGAAAATAAATGAATCCACAGTAACCCAAAACAAAAAAAATCCGAGAATTCGAAAAGGCATTTTTGAGAAGTTTTTTCAGGCGACATTTTAGATTTTCGTGTGGCAAGGTAGTGTATAAAGTTGAAAAATCGTACGTTTTCACAGAGTGAACCTCAGAAAATGATCTAGATTTAAAATGATATAAGAAGCAGAGGTACCAATGGGGTATCCGAATGTCAAAAGTCCGAAAGGACAGAGACAAAACCAGTAAACACCAACAAGAACGGGACAAAAACAGACAACATGTAAGACATGGAAATACAAAATAACTGAATATCAATCAACAACGCGAACTCCAGTCGAATCAAGAGTGAACTCAGGTGCTCCGGAAGAGTAAGCAGTTCCTGCTTGCTATAGCACACCCGTCACGTTGCCAATAGTCCATTCTGCGTGTCAAATCCCTAAAGGAAGACAAAACAACACCCTATGACAAATCAACATCTGCACTCATCTGAGAGATCGAAATTCCATATTTGTCTATAAGTGCATGATGTCTTCCGTGAAATTTCTTGAGTGAAGACAGCAACCGAGGAGCAACAGTACCCCGTGTGAGAAATTTTTGCGTCAGACGTGTCGCTCTGCTAAGGAAATCAAATCGAGAATTGTTTAGTGAAAGGACATCATCAATATAACGGAACGTGAGGTTGAAAGAGAGAGCTAGTCTACGGTCTTTTTAGTCTAGAAGAGATTGTAAGAAGTCTGCTTCATATGAATTAAAAACAAATCAGCAAGCAAAGGTGCGCAATTAGTGCCCATTGGAATTCCTATTGTTTGATGAAAAACACGTCCACAACAAATCTTTTGAGTTCTTTAGATCAACAAAATTGTCCATTAGGTTTAAATTTTCAATTGACTCATTATAGGGGTTATGGCCCCTTAAATGCCAAAAATAGTGGTTTTAACCTTATAGATTGTGAACTATTGTAGATAGAGAAAAGGTTTTGCTTGCTTAAATGTTGAGTTAATTGAGCTCTTCCAAAGTCTCTACAGGGTCAAAGTTGTCAGGTGACTCCTATTAGGGGTTACGGCCCCTAAATTAGCATTTTTTCATGTTTTTTTTTGCCTATAGAATGAAAATATTGTAGACAGGGAAAAGCTGATGCTTCTCAATGTTCAATTGAGTTCTACAAAATTGTCCATTAGACATAAATTATCAAATGACTTTTATAGGAGTTATGGCCCGTTAAATGACTTAAAAAAAGTAGATTGAACGTGATATTTAGATTGTATTTCATGAAAGATTGTGCCACCTATTTACTTACATGCTTAGCTAAATAAAACTTTCCAATGGTTTCATTATCATTTTAGGATGTTGGCAAAGTAAAATATTGTTACATTAATTTAAGTCGTTAAAACCAGGTGAGCGATTCAGGCTCATGTTTGTAATTTCCTGTGATTTCAAGCCCCAATGTATTGAACAGACTTTCTTTAATATACCATCATGATAATAATTCACTTTGCCAATTCAAATGTTTTAACAAATATATATGTTTTTAATAAGCAAACATTAACGCTATCAAATTTTCGATCTCTTCATATTCCTGCTGAACTGTTGACCACAAGGGTCGAACTTTTCTTCTTTAATCTTTCTTGTATTTGACATTCATCTTTTGCTTTGCTTGCTCATGTGAGATTGAATGTTTAATAAATAAAATTTACTCGTCAACGTGAGATGTTATCCTTAATGGCCTTCGGGAAGTATCATCTTCAGTAGGATCGTCATCCTTTTTTTCTGGCAGAGATCTCTCCCTCAATGGAATGTCATCTCTACTCACATGACTATGACTGGTAATGTTAGAGTCATCTTGATTTTCATCTACACAAAAAAGTAAGTATTAGGCTTGATGTTATAAATACTTAATATATATATTCATATAAGGTGCATTAGGACAGATTAAACTTTTAAAAAGAAAAGCTTAGCATATGCATAGTATATACGATACTTTATCTGGACAGTCAAGTAAAGTATAAAAGTACACAGATATGGACTAAATTTAAAATGTTGACATAACTTTAGTTGTTGATTACGCAGTGCACCCGTTTAGAGTTTAAATGATCTGAACATAGATTTGATGGCTCAGAAGGAAGCAAAGAGGCACCAATAGGACATTCGGGTGTCAAAGAAGATAAGAAAACAACTCATCTTTTAGATAAAAGTATTAACCATTAATAAAAACATAACGAATAATATCTAATATTGGTGAAATGCTATGTTGTTTTCTCTAAATACAGTTTTTGTTGCAATAAACTTTGTACTAACATAAATAAAAATATGTAAATTCAAAGGAGGAAATCTACAGAGAAACCTTAGATATATTCTTAATTTAAAAATGTACATGGTTTTGCACTTTAATAGACTATAACTTTAATCAAAACATCTAGAACAAAGTGCCATATTGAAAATATTAAAATCATTCGGAAAAAAGACCATAAAGAAAATGTAATTTGCTTTTGATCAGCACAGCTGCCTTATCTAACTGTATAGCCTGCGATTAAAACCAAAAACGTATACCGTTAATCCTCACCCTTTGCCACACGTTTACCCATAAAAAATACTGCAAGGCTGCATCCTATCACAACATCACCAACTGCAAAGACCCAATTATCTACAGTTAAAAAATAAGTGATAGTTGTGTTATCATACCTTTTGAGTTTGGTTAACATAAAAATCTAGTTTTTGTTTTTTTTAAGGTTCATCGTTACAATTCGAATGAAAAGACTGTTCATTTACTTCTTTTTGCAGCCTATGTACAACTTAAACAACACATATGGTTGTTAGATAAGACATACTATCGTCTGGGCATGGATAATTTAACTTAACATAACTTAACGTATTTTCAGGCATGAACATTTTAATTTCACGTTTTCATTCAAAATAACCAGCAAAGTATACAAGGTACAAATACGTTAAGACGCTTAAAACGTTACAGCTTTACAAATCACATAACATTTTTCCATACCTTATTCACCCAAATAAATTATTAGATCAAATAAAATTAAATTGTTGAAAGTTACATTTAAACATGCTTAAAGCACATACAATAAATGTTTATCCAGATTTTGCTGAGAGAGCAATTTTCCAAGGATCTCAGCAAAATAATACTGCTAAATTTATAGACTATCAAACTGAATAAACTAGATAATTCAAATCAAAAGTTTCGCTTTATGAACTTACATCTACAATCATCAGTTACATATGCCAGAATAGCTATTATTCCCAGAACTATCAGTATTGTCAGTACATATATGAACCTCTTCATTCCTAAAAAAATGTTGAGTGGTTATTGATTATTCATAAATTCGAAATTAAGAAATATACACCAACCTATATGAAAACAAACTTTTTTCGACACTCCCTGTGGAAGATGGGGCTCTTAAAAATTCATATAGGTAAGAAAACATAATAACAAAATATAACAACATTACTTCATCTGTTTTAAAAAATCACAAAAGTATCTAAAAACTATAAATAAATGTAATAACACAATTAATGATCTCAAGAGAAAGACAAAAAAAAAGAATGCAAGAGAAATTAAAGATCGCAATAGTCCTGAATTGGTACAGGCATTTCAAAAAAGAACCACCCAGTATTAATCAAAACAATTACTAACCATTTCGTCTAACATTATTCAAAAATTTCCCACTAGTGGCAGATAAGGAAGGAAGGATGTTTTTAGAGATCGTACAAGACGTGTTTTTGGTCAGGGAAACAGCAGTGTAGGATAAAAAAATGTGTACAAGCCTTGAAATAAAACCACCGTATGCAGGTGAAGTAGGTCACTATGTTACTTTCCAGATTAGGAAAAATCATGATTTATAAATTAAAGTCGACTCTTTTATCGTATGTTAAGATTGCTTTTTAAAAGTCAAACATAACATCATGCAATTCTTATACAAAATATACAAATAACAAAAACGGGTATCTAACGGTTAATTTGGCTATGCTTTATATCGATATGTTAAGGAGTAACCTCTCATCAGCAGCATTTGAATCAAACAAACCAAAAGTATTGCACGAAAAGTACTCAAAACCAAACAGTTCGAACAGAAAAGCCAAGTTCAGCACCGAGGGTATCGACCATGTGCATTACAACGAAATTAACCTGGTGTTTTAATCAATTTTGAATTTAACAAGCGGAAATTTCAATGACAAAAATATTAGAAATTTATTGGTTAATTCATGCCAGGCAAGTCTGAAGACCAGATTATTCTATATTTGGATGCAGCGTAAAAAATGACTGTGTAACCACGAAAAAGTCTCAAACTTAAACAATGTTTAACATCGTTTCAATGATAAAAAATAACTAATGTAATCAAGGTAATGTAAAAGGAATTCATGTGTGTGGAGCAGAGACTTGTGACTGTATTTAATTTATGAGGATGTCGCTAGTAGTTTGTTGTTCTGGAAAAGATTGCTGATCCCGAGAAATCTATAAATATGACAAGATTAATATATCTTTGCCACTTTATGCATTGTTTTACAACATACTTTGTAAAACAGACATTTGTTGTTGTGAATAAAAACTTCAAAAACAAATTTCAATTCCATTGCTTTTGAAATTAAATAGACAAGTTGTTATAATTGCATATCCAACCTGTACCTTTAATTCTTCAATTGGTATTGAAAAGAATCGAATGGACAGGCGGAAAGACCGGATTAGCAATTGTTCAAAATTTTAAATTTATTGACCAATATACTTGCACAATTGGTTTATTCAAAAGAGAGTAAGACTAAGTTTCCACTTAGGATTTTCAAATGGTTATAAAGCATGAAAATAGAAAATATGATAGTTTGTCATGATTACAACGACTTATAGTCATATCAGATACTAACTTTTTAAGCAGTTTAACGGTTTACCTAGCCACATCAATATTGATAACATTATGCTTGATATGGAAAATGCACCAATCAAACAAGCTGCTGCTAGCAACAATGTATCCTTCCAACCACAAGAAAGACTCTTGTCTGTAAAAAATCATAACATTAAAAATAACCGTATGATATGATAGATGCATTAATAAATATTGCACGATTGTTTTCTAAAAGAAAATATTACCTGGTTTGAGGTATGGGAGAAACGATTTGATTTTTATGGGGGAGAGCTATGGTGAAATTTGAAATAAAAAGGCAGGATGCAAAAAAATAAAAAAACAGGACAGGTCTTTGAAATAAAAAAAGCAGGTCGCAGTTTTTGGCTGAAAACAATATGTAAAAAAACAGGCTCCTATTTTTCCGGATATAAAACGAAAGGATGACAAAAATATTCATAGCCCCATAAAATCAAATGGTTGCTCCCTTGCACTTTACAATTATTTTTAGCTGAACTTTGCATGCGCTTGATGTTGACTATTTTTTCCTGAATGCTTAAAATCTGTTACTTATGAAGTCCAGTTTAATGCCGTAATTGGTTTCCTTGTTGTAACAACTCTTTACATATGCACAGGGACTTGCTCCCTCTATCAATATTTTGTAAGTCAACGTTCTTATTCGTATGACACATTGACTGTAACAACATATCGATAGAGAGGATCAATTGCCTGTGACATATATAGAAGATTGCGGGACAAAACACTAAAAAAAATCTTGAATCGCGTAAAAAGGAAGACCTTTGATACATGTAACTCAAATGTTCACACATGCTTCTAGTCAAATCGATGATGTAATGTTTTCCTTATGTTATAATGACAAAAATATCATTGCCAACATAATGAGTGTATTGCATCAAGCGGGAAGGGCTTGAAGACGTTGAAGACTGCTGTATCTCTCCATTGTAGATTTTTAAAATTTGCAGTTTGTTTATGAAGTTGTGTCACACACATTTATTCCACGTCTCCCTATCTTCTATCTTCCTTCCAGAGCATCTTACTTTACTTTCCTGTTAAGGTAGTTTGCTTTGCTGATTTCAGTGTACATGTAGGTGCGTTCTAAGTTTTTTCTTCTATCGTGTTCAGTGTCACCTGCTTTTGTCCAAGATTCAAACGTCCGTTTCATATATAACTTTGCTTCATGAATTAACTGTACCAAAAGTGTGTTTTGCTTTATTTACCATGTATTTTTAAAACTGTTACTTCGACAGAAGCATTTCCTCTTCCTGTCCCATGCGTACATGTCCAAATTCCATTGACTCTATTGTCTATTTTTCCATGAACTTCAAATACGGTTATATTGGATTTTATATCCTGTGTAATGGTTCCATTTTTGTAATGTGCCTCACAGCTCTTCTCAGGGAATGGAGCAACACAATCAGCTTGTGGGCTATTGAATGGATCAAAAATCTTAACCCAAAATTTTAAATGACTAACTTTGCAAGTAAGAACAAGTTCTTCAGGTTTAACCTTCCATGTCAAACATACTTCGGTTGTACATACTTGTTCAGAGTCTATAAAGAAAGAAAACATATTTTTTGCAAATTAAATTGAGCTCTTGAACTTAGAAGTAGATATGCTTGAGCTAAAACGTATGTTTTTACATACATTATCATGAAGAAAATAAAGCTAAGATTAATATTTAAGTACTACTTTTTCTAAGAATCAGACAGATATCATTAATGGGGTGGCACATCGATAATAAATACACAAAAAAAAATTCAACAGAATTAGGTAAAGCAACCCCAGTAAACTTTGTTTTGACCACTAAATTTTTCAGTCTATCTTGGGTTTAGCAGATATTACCAGTCAAAATTTAGTTACATTGTATAGTGAAAAGTACGGGAAAATTTCCCGCCATATTTTTTTCCTATATAACCAGTCAAAAATATCTAGGCACCAAATACATATTAAGATGTAAAACCTGCATTGGCTTTTGTTTTTATGGTAAAATGAATGCATCTATACCCCAAAATCGGAAATTGGAAATTATCGATGTGCCAACCCCTGCCTGATCCTTATGTGGAATAGTACTTAAAAAAGTGTGAATAACATATCTATGTAGACAGATGTGTGACAACTAGGTGGAACTTTGCATTGCTACTCCTCAACGCCCCTTACTTAATCCTTGTTCCAATTAAGTTGATGTTTGTTAATTTCAATTTAAAATACTCATGTGAATTACACGTGACACACACGCACCACCCATGGGATAAATGCATGGCGGAAAATAAACTTTAAGGTAATAAAAAAAATACGAAGGATTGAAGGATTTATCTCAAATTCTGAAAAACACAAAACAGGAAGACAAGCGTGTTTCTCACATGCGTGTGACACGCATGTGATACATATGTGTCACATACATAGCATTTTACTGATTTTTTTTCATAAATTATTCGAACGTATCGCAAAGCGTTTGGTGATACAAGCAGATTGTACTTGCTTTCTTCTGATGATCATATATTGCTTTAATCATCAAATGTTATATGGCCATAAGTAGTTGTAGCATAAAAATCGATTGACTGGTTTTGATTTAAACATAGTTTATTTAGTTAGAAAAGGATTGAATAGCAGTCCAAGGCCTATAAATATCCTCTCCATGATCGTTTTGACTTATAACAAACAAGTGCATTTCGAACATAAATAAACATTTCAGTTTCAAAACAATCGTTAATATCTCTTTTAAAAAATATCAAAACATTTGCTGTGCATAAATCTTAATATTCATACATATATTTTTTGTTAAAATTCTGCAGTTCCCCATTCAGATAAACGATTGGTTTTATGTTGAAAGGTGCTAAAGTCTGAACAATTGGTCAGGATTTGAAGTCACACTGCTTGCATTAACAACAATGTTTAAGCATCATTAACCCCGAGTTCTTTTCCAATATCAACATAATCAACAGTGTTCTCCTTTTTTCACAAATGTAAGGTGGGTGTTTTGAGAAACTCCTTTCCAGCCGGGTTTTATATAATTGCAGACCCTTACCAACTGGGTATTCTGGTAAAAGTTCTCACTTCTATAGATGTCCATTGTCATCAAATCACCTTATAAATTACTTAATTAGTTCAGACATCCATGTCTCCTAATTAGACAAATGAGTTTTTATTTAGTTGCCTTGGAGCTGTAAATGTGTCAATCACTCAATGGCTTCATTTAATTAATAAATTGGTCTAAAAAACAGGACTTTGTAAGAAAATTACCAACCACCTTACCCAAAGGAAAGGTGGTCGGCTCTGAAAAGAAGGTGGTCGGTAAACCCGTCTTAAATAGCGAAAGGAGAACACTGATCAAACCTAATGTAACATGGTAATTTAATATGGATTATTTTTTATTGCACAGGAAGAAACAAGCAAGCAAGCAGGAACTGCTTAATGTTCCGGAGCACCTGAGTTCACTTTCGTCGTGACTGGAGTTCGCATTGATGATTGATATGTAGTGATTTTTGTTTCCATGTTTTACATGTTGTCTGTTTTTGTCCCGTTCTTGTTGATGCTTACTGACTTTTTACATTCGGATGCCCCATTGGTACCTCTGCTTCTTAAAATTAAATTTCCAAAATTATTTTAACTGTTACATCGCTTTTCTTCTCCATGTAAAGGCTAGTCATAGTTTGGTTTGAAGCCCGGTCGAAACTTTTGAATTTGTAACCGTGCTATATGTTGATGGAGTTCAAAATCTTCAATGAGATTAAAAGTACACCGTGGCAAGAAAACCCCAAAAACTTACCTTTAAATAGTTGGAACAATAAAAATGAGAAAAAAGTCAGGTCCATTTTAATTGTAAAACAAGCTATCTTCTAAAACAGTTAAATGATTCCATCACGATGACGGCATTGATTCAACAATTACATGTATGGACAACAATACAATACAAACATGTACGAGTTTTAACTTTAATTTGTATTGTTGACAAATAGAGCATGTTACCATTATTGGCTCATGATTGTATTATTTATATCCGAATGTCTAATAAGATTTAAATCTTTTAAGAAATTATCTATGTAGTATTTTATTTTTTCAAAAAGATTAACGATTAATTAAAAATAAAACATGAAATTTAAGGCAGTGTAGCGCCATTACGTTGTAATTCTTGACTTCTAACTACATTTTATTTAGTGATATCGTAAACATTGACTTTGTTATCTTAAAACATATTCATTGCCGTTGTTTCTCAGGCTTAACGTAGGTCTATTATATATTAAATAAACAGTATGCTAAATTGCATAAAAAGAAAGTTTTGTCTCTCGTTGACGAATGTTCGTCATAAATGTACCCAATGACGTCATAGCTATCTTTCTACCTAAACGACTAAAAATGATAAATATTGTATTTCTAGTAACTCAAAAGTCATACATTTTATAAGTCACATGACTCGTATATTTCAATATATTTTGCTTTGTCTTCCTTTACCGGATTTGACTCATTGAATTGACTGTTGACTGTGTGCTATAGCAGGCACACCCGTCGCGCTGCTTACTCTTTCGGAGCACCCGAATTCGCTCCGGTTTGACTGGAGTTTGGTTGTTGATTGATATTCAGTGATTTTTGTGTTTCCATGTTTTACATGTTGTCTGTTTTTTTTCCCGTTCTTGTTGGTCAACCGTCAACACAAAAGTGTTGATGCCGGAGCGGGCTAACCTCGGGGAATTAAAACTCCACCAGCAGCACTAACCGTCACGGATATAAGAAATATAAATTATAACAAAGTTCAAGACAATACATTTATCTATGCCTGACGCGCGTTTCGTCTATTCAAGACTCATTAAATTGATGTTATTCCAACAAGCTCTGGAGTAACGAATCAAATATGATACGTAAACTCTATAACTTGAGCGGACGGAATGTTGCTACACAAGAAGGGACGATTTGAAAGTTGAAGTCATCACGTTTGTCATTGAGCTTTGTTGATAGCTTTCCTTGAGATTCTATTTTGAGATGTAGATCTAAATATGAAGCAGACTTTCTAGAATCCATTGTGTCCTTTATCTCAAGTTCCAGAGGATATATGAGATGGAGAAAGTCACCAAAACTAGAATTGTTCAGTGAAAGGACATCAACAAGATAACGGAACATGAGGTTAAAATAGAGAGCTAGTTTACGAATTTTTGGGCACAATTGGTGCACATTGGAATCCCTTTGTTTGCTGAAAATCACGTCCACAAAACTGAACAAATAGGTTGTTTATAAGAAAGTTGAGCATGTCGATTAATTGATCTTCTGTAAATTTGTTCTTACTTTTAGACTCATTGATGACGAAGTGGACCTTAGTATAACCGACTACCAGATATTTGTACCTTGCGTTTTCCGTTCATTTTGAAAAAGCTGTGTTAAATCAGCTGTGCTAATCGTGACTTTAGTTGTTCATGTGGAATAAAAGTGTTAAGTGTGGAGAAATCGAAAGTCTTGATGCTGTTGCAAGCAAGATGAAACTGATTCAGAGTTAAGAATCTCCATCAGTTCCTTCGAATTCTTCAGGATCCACATTTGATCGACACCATTTTAAGAATAACAACAATCACTATCCATGTATTTCTGAAAGACAGGACTGAAAGAGGTTTAATGGTACATTTTGATGAGCCTGCAATGAAGCACTGTTTGTATGGATTTTTATGTAAGTAAGGAATCCAATACAGGGATGGAATGTCATCATTGTCAGCACCAACGAAGAGCCCGGAGGAGGAAATGCCAGATTTGTGATTGTAAATAATTTCTTCCTTAAGCAATGTTGTAAGTATGTACGTGGTGCTATTGCTGGTACAACCAACCCCTGAACTAAGTTGTCAAGCAGTCAATAAAGTGTTTCTTGCACACAATAATCAAAATTGGAATCGGACAAACTGAAACAACAGATGAATATAACCAAAGTTCATGATCCTTTCCAGACATTCGTCGGCATTCGATCTGCATAGTGTTTACCAGTACCCACAAGTGTTTACATTCTATAATTAGTTTGTCCTCTTTTTTGATACTGCGTTTTGTTTTCATCAGTTTTCCGTAAAGAAGAATACTTTCTGGCAGGTTTTTTAAAAATTTAACAGTTTCTTCAAAGGTTTTACAATTGTATTCTTCAAATAGTGTGAATTTTAGTATCTTTTAAAAATTGCCAAGATGATAGGTTCTATGTCTTTAAAAAGTTTATTAGAGCAACTTTTAAAATAAAATGTGATATAAAATATGTAAAATGAAAGTAAACAACACCAAATTTTTCTTGGTTTATTAATTATGCAGCGTGAAAAGAGCACATTTCTCATATTAAGTGATATTATAGGGTCTGATTTCCTTTGTGACAAATAAAACATCATGCTAAAAAAATCTAAAACAAATATATCCACTAGATAAGACTCCATTCTTTCTGATAAAAAAATCATAAACCCGTCGCTATAGCGGTATTGATAAAAATGATTGTCAAAGTTGTCCTAATTTCATAAGTTATTCGTGAATCCCCCTTTCTAAATATGGAAATTTCATTCATGAAATAAATAACCATTGAGAGTATCTCATATCCAGCTAAAAATAGCAATGGTCTACTCGACTTCCTAAAATATTTTTTCTTTAATTCTTCAATATATAAGGCCTTAACTGGTGATACTGTTTAAATTTTACTTTTTATCAATATAATGCAAGTCTTTGTAATAAAATGATGATAAGCAAATGTAAAATGACGTTTTAGAAGGGGGTCTATTAAGTGAGGTTTGTTCGATTTGTAAAACTGTAATCGTCTCCCTTCATTTGCCTAGCAACGCTTTAGACTTGCTTGTGACAAAAAACAAACATTTTTCTCCGATTTCTTTAAAATTTTTTCAACAAAACAAGCATAAGATTGGTCGTCATCTGTCAAAGTATGTAACCTGTCGCATTTACCATTATTTTTTAAATTCAACATTTTTATCACCTTTAAAGAGTTCCGGTTATTCCTTAGAGATAATAAATTCCTTTTTTGTCACAAATTATTATTCTTTGCGTAAAACATCCTATCTAAAAAAAATATATTTTGTCCATTCACTTGTACCCGAACTTGAAAATAACCATGACCTACTTTTTATTAATCAAAAGATTAAGTTGATGATTTAGCTCATCGCGTCATTCAAAATGATGTGTTTTTCGAATCAGTTAGACATACAAATTATTTACAAGGGAGATAATATTTTGTCACCACCTGTCTGACTGTCATAATATTACTTCAAACGAATCGTGCAAGGTAATCACAGTAGGGTGTCAGTGAACCATGAATTTTATAAAGGATGTATAAAAGAAATAAATAGTATTAATTATATACAAACTCAAAATTTAAATATATTTTTCTGAAATAGTCCGTACGGCGAATCTAAGAATATTAATAAAAATATGTATTTATCTACGAATCAATATTGAATTTAACGGTTGGTATCATTTTAAAACTTTTCACAATCAAACATTGGACTATTTCTTTTATCTTATTTTTCCCGACGTAATTTGAATTATTTTAAATTGTCCGTTGTGGTACACATCGATAAATACTTTATGGGTATAAGATGCAACATTCAGACGTTGAGCAGCGCCATCTAGTACAAATCACATGACCCTCAATGGATAGATTTTTTTTATCTTCAAAGGCCAATTTTATCCTAAATATGCATATTTGAGCGCTAGGAATTTCACCAAAGTTATTTTATATGATAGTCTTTCAATGTACAAATTTGAAAAAAATCGCGAACTTACATTATTTCCTGCTGTTCGCATGTAAGCGGTATATCTGCACGTGTCCTTGCGTTATTAATGATATGCGATTTTAGATACTAGTAATTGGATATATGTGAGCAAAGTATTAAGATGAAAAAAAAATACCTTCAGTTGGTAATATACCCATACCTAGTATCTCTCCGGTTAAAACACCTATGATTCTTCTCACATCGAAAAGAAGTTGATCTTAGACATACTTTTATGTTCGAGATTGTCATATTTAGTACAATTCTTATATGCTCACTATATTCATATAGTTTTTTGACTTTCTAATATTTTGGGTAGAGCTCATCTGATGAGTCTTACATGCTGTAATTAGGCAATACGCGGATAAGGTGCACCAATCTTTTGTCTAAAATACGTTGTAGTTGTTTTGATATGTACATTGAAAGAGTTAATTTCAGTAAGTGGTGGTTGTTTAGCTGTGGTGCGAGGTTCGCAATGTGTTGACTTTTGTTATAATAATTGTGAAGTGTAAAATTGAAGTATCGATATATCAAAGCTAGATATTAAACTCATGCTCATCCTTTTTGTCCTCAAAGTTTCCCTCAAAGATATGCAATAAAAAAAGTCATTAGCTTGACCATCATGATTTAATAAGACAAACTTTAAGATTTTTAACAGACAATTCATGTAGCTACTTTTACAAAATGATAGTGAAGATCTAGTTCGTGACGTTTACGCTTGTTACATTTGATTTTGTGGAATAATGGTTTTTGTGCTGAAAAACAACTTGGTTCCTCAGAGTTGTATTATTCAATGATTGGTGCCGCCATTCAAGCAATTGTTCATAGACAACTCCGGATATCTTTATCACTAATACAGGTATACATTCATGTCGGTTGGACTACCTCATTCAGCTTTTAGTAATATTTTGCTTCTGTTTTGTAGTTCTATATTTTGTATGGTGGTACCTTTATGTAATTTGAATTGTTTCCCTTTTTAAGGTTACTTTGTTCTTAATGCCAATTCTCACTAATGATCTAACTGTTACTATAATAGGTGTGGCACGACATGTCACAGCATTTGTTGAAATAATTTTATAAGACCTTCCATTGCTTTGATTTAAATGCTACTGATGAGGTTGCTCCATGAAATGTCGATATATAGCATATCCAAATTAACCGTTTATAACCGCGTTTTGGTATTTGTAATTTTGATATTGACACTTGATAATCAAAAATTGCGGTTGTTTTGTACTATAACCTACAATTGCCACGGTAATCGTTGCGGACATTTTCGACTTTCTCTTAAATAATGAAATAGGCGATTGTTTAAACCCTTATTTTTTAGGAAAAACATTACATATTAAATATCACCTTTTTATTGGCTGAACTTAAGGTTGGTAAGAACACATGTCATGTAACCTAAAACAGCTAAAAATGCCAAAAAAATGCAAATGTCACAAATACCTTGAAACTTGTGATAAATAGTTTCATTTAATAGAACTAAAATAAACTAATTTTCATAAGAATACATCAATCATTCCTTCATAAATATAATTTTCAAATAAAACAAGGAGATAATTCACTTTAAAAAAAACCCAAATTACCAAAGATTTGTATTGTATACAGAAACATAAGCTGGGGCCACAAGTTTAATTGGTTTGTTTGTGAAATATTTGTCATTTCATAAAATTCAAATAAATTGTCAATTGTCATTCAATTAAATTTGCAGATTTTTTTTCTGCGACAAGATTTATTGATAATTATTTCGGCATTTTCTATATAATCTTTAGTAATTTTGGAAAACTATGAACCTGAATTTTGCGACAACAAGCCTGGAAAGAGTGTCCAATATTTGTACACAATATAAAGTATATACTTAATACTAATACTTATATATATATAAAATGGACATTTATAACTGGGTGGGTGTCCTCACTAACTTTTAAGCCTTATAAACAATCTACAAAACAGGTTTACCACTTTTCATATATATGTGTAGTCATAACTAGGCTATCAAATATGTCATCAAAGTTTACAGTTTATTTGCTTTCTCTCATAGTATGAAAATAGACGATAATGAGATGTGGAATACCTGTACGCGACACAACCAACATAGAGAAACTACAATTTAAAAAAAATGACAATAGAAAACAGTCTTCAACATGACCAGAGGTCGCTGCTTGCCGTCTTGCATTGGCACAAGACTATACATACCATACAAAAGATTAAACACCTATTCCTAAATTATCAACAAAAGACCAATTTCTGGACAAAGAACAATAAACAAATAGAAGACAAAGACAAACAAAAGCTTTGACAAGGGTTCCTCGCTTACAGACACATATATAATGTGGCGGGGTTAGACTAGTATTTTTGGCCCAACCTTTCCCCTTTTGATAATTCTGTACAGAGCACCAATATAACACACTCTAAAAATCAAATCGATGAAAGTTCAATTCACCAAGAAAGAACCTGAGACAAGAGCACTATATATGAGAACAACGAGACAAGGAGGACTCTCTTGAGAATACTCGCCGTTACTGACAGCTAGCTAAGAAGCATTTATCTACTGATGTGAAAAAAATCAAACATACCGATTCTAAATCCGACACAACACTTCGATGATTTAGTGTTTTATCATCACACAAAACCGACAATTAAAATAATTAAATAATTAAAAGGTAATAGATTAACGTTTAAAAGTTACTGTCAAATTATCAATATTTCTACCAAAAACACCAATTTTAACAAGTTGACTAAAACTTCCATCTTGTATCCTTTTTTGAATAAGATTTTAAGCCAAATTACAATGTCCATAGGATTGTTTTTTTTTAATTTCCGTGCCTAATAAACAACATTTTCATAAATGTGATATTCGTTTTACAATCAACAATCGACGTGTACAGTTATTTTTTTTTCAATAAGGCAACAAAGAATTAATTTCTTGTTCTTTGGATTTTGACTTTAAAAAGAAGGGGCGAGCAAGCGATATGATTTTTATTAATTTTTTTCTGAAGGTCAGATTTTTTGGAGCGACTGGTTTTTCTTGAGGCGAGCGACTTGTTTTTAATTTTTTAAAAAGTTTGTTTTCTGGTTTTTAATGTTAAACTAATGCGAGCGAGCAATTATTTTTATTTTTGAAGATAATAACTGAAATATTAACAAAATTCTATTGAAAGTATAACAAATGTCTGGTCTTAGTGTTTTATGTCTTTAACAATTGATTAATTAATCATTTAAGCTGGAATTAATTGTCTGGAGTTGTTTTTCTCGCTGAAGACATGCTGTCTTGGCTTTCTATCATTAATAATAGGCAGACCAATAGACAGTCTAAATTACACTAAACAAGTATGACTATCTCCCCAAATCTTGCTGGCAAGGCATAACTTTAAGATTTAATATTAAAAAGAAACACAACTTCCTATCTTTATTCACAATAAAAAACACAAAAAACAACAATAACAATTTGTATAAAAAAACTGTATGACATAACATTCTTTGGTGAACTTGATGTTTTAATATCCCACCATTGTCCTTACACATACGTCGACATGCCATACTGGATTTCTCAAAAGCGTTTGACACGGTACCACATAGAAAACTCCTTCAAACACTTGACAGTTAAGGTATCAGAGGACCAATCTTACAATGGCTGGAAAACTTCCTAATGCATAGGAAAATGAGAGTAGCTATCGGAGGAACATTCTCCAAAGAACTCCACGTAGATTCCGGCGTCCCGCAAGGTACTGTTTTGGGACCTATCCTATTTCTTTGTCATATTAATGATCTACCAGAAGCGGTGAAGTCTAAAGTCAGACTATTTGCCGATGACTGCCTGCTCTACAGAGAAATCAACAACATAAAGGACCATTATATGCTACAACAAGGCCTGAAAAACCTAGATAAATGGGCATCAGACTGGGGCATGCGTTTGAATGCTAAAAATGCTACATACAGTGATACATACTCTAAATAAAACAGAGGAAACACCATTTCTACCAACTGGACAACCACTTACTCGAACAAGTTGACACCAACCCATACCTAGGACTACTAATATCAGAAGACCTAAAATGGAATACTCATATTAACAACTTAGCAAAGAAAGCCAGCTCCACACTAGGATTCTTACGGCGGAACCTACAACACTGCCCTAAAGAATGCAGAAAGAACGCCTACATCTCCTTAGTTAGATCCATCATGGAATACGGCGCCATAGTGTGGGACCCATATGTAAAGAAAGACATTGACCAACTGGAAAGAATACACCGACGAGTAGCGAGATTTATAACTAAAGATTATTAATCCAGAGAAGAAGGATGTATAGCCAAGATGATGGAACAACTAGAACTCCAGCCACTTGAAGAAAATCGAAAACAACAAAGACTGGTCTTCTTCTACAAGGTGGTGGAAGAGCAGGTACCAGCTATACCAGCTTCCGAATTCATTAACCTACACCTAGGAAAACGCCAGATCCGCCCAATATCATTCGCCAACTGTGAAACAACCAATATAATCACAAGACAATCACGCAAGAACAACAAAAGTGTGATAGTGCCACAAGCAAGATCAGAATCTTATAAACACTCGTTTTTCGTTAAAACAGCTATAGCGTGGAACAACCTTGCCAACGAAATCGTAACAGTGCGACAATTTACATGCGTCCTAGCACCCGTCGTATAAGAGACCATCAATTGGTAGCCTACGACGTACCCACACAGATACAGATAAGTTAGGGATTGTCCAAATACTTTTAATTCGAACCATGTTGTTGTTGAAACTCACAAGTGTTAAACTGAGGTCATCTGAGGTTAGATACCTCAGGTACTTGAATCTATCAATAAAGGGGGCGACTATACATCGTGTATGACATCCCTTGTATGTATCTAAACCGCTGATCAATGTAAAAGTCTTCCATTTGACATACAATTGCCGTATTTTGTAACAATACTCAACATATTTCATTGTTTTCATCGGAGTCTTTTATTTGAGGGGAATGAAACGACATTTCAACCGTTTATATCTGAATGTATCTCCAATATTGGAGCATTAAACTGAACTAATAAGTGATTAGGTAAAAGAAAGTCAAGTTTATCGGAGCACTTGGATGAAAATCGGCAATTTAACGTTTGTTAGCCTGTTAAAAGACAGATTTTTTTTTCACCTGGACCAAAAAAAAAAATATTTTTCACAACTTCCGGCTCGGGATGCAGGCGGGTTTCCGGTAAATGTGGGCGGAAGAAATTTATATTTTTTTCGTAAGGATACAATTTCACATGCGGGTGGTCCGACGAACAAGGATTTAATTCGGCGTGGCCTAAAATACCCACATTTATTAAATAATTTTGTGAATGTTTTGACTAATTGTTTGTTTCGATTACCTTGTTATAGTAATTTGTCTGTGATGAAACGGGTTCTGTCATTAAAATCAGAAACATCATGACAAATTCAAGCATATCTATGTACACTCCGTAAGAGGAAACTAGAGGTACATCGCCTTCAAGAAAAGGAAAATTTACAATTAGGAAAGAAAAGCCATCTCGTTTCTCATATACTTTAGTGATTAATTTCTCCATTGACAATGCTTAAATCTAATTAAAAAAAATGACATCTTTCACCGGTCTAGATCGATTTATTAAGGGTTTATTCTTAAGGATAGATATCATTTATACAGTTTGAGAAAGTAGGGTTATTAAGAGTAAGAATGTCGTCTAAGTATCTGTCAGAATTGTTAAAAGTATCAATAAGTGGTGTTTGCTTGTGTTTTGTTGGTTTTGCCATAACGTTATCATTAAGGTCTTTCCCTTTGTGTAGGAAAGACCTTATTGTATTTCTTATGATAATTTTTTTTCCGCCATAAAAAAAAATACTTCACCACGTAACATTACGAAACTTCATACCATTAACCGACACTATGAGGGCATGACTTGATAAAGGTAATAACAAAACTACCGAACTTTAAAGATCAATCACACAGTCCAGAGAAAATGACAAAAACGAATCAGCCACACCGGAGAACTGGTGGATCGCAATGGTCCTGACCCGGCACAGGCACCTCAAACGAAATGGTGGGTCAAACCAGGTCCTATGGCGCCAAACCTCCCTCTTCCACTGCGATCTTCGGATCCGGTAATGACCATAGAACACAACATAGTTGTGAGACACAATAGGGATATTGAGGTGATCATCTCAGTGCAAAAGACCAGTCAGAGACTAATTAAAACAATTAACTATCATATCTTTTAACTCAATTTTGAACTTTTCTACTAGTGGCTGATAACAAAGAAAGAATTTTTTTAGTGATCGTATCATGAGACGTATTTTCTTATAGCCCTGCTCCAAAAGTCGGTCACGAAGAAATCGGTGTCTGATAAAAAAATCTGTGAAATGTGTGCAAGCTCTGGCATATCGAATAAGTTGTGAAATATAAACACCGTATGCAGGAGAAGTAGGTATATTGCTCTGTAGATTAGGAAAATTAATAATTTGAAATTAAAATCGTCTCGTTTATCGTAAATTTTTGTACTGAGATGACCACCAGGGTCAAATTCGAGGTGCAAATCCAAGAAAGACGTGAAGCAATTTGATTTGGTGGTCTCTTTAATCTCCAATTCCGGAGGATATATTGAAGGAATCCATCTACCAAATGAAGTGTTATTGACAGAAAGGACATCATCAATATATCTGAATGTAAGATTAAATGACCTTGCCTCTTTCATCTTCTTGTTCTTTACGAGTCCCTGAAGAAATTCAGTCTCGTAAGAGTATAAAAACAAATCGGCGAGGAGAGGAGCACAGTTTGTGTCCATTGGAATGCCGATTTGTTGTTGAAAAATCTCTCCTCCGAAGGTGACAAATATGTTGTCAATGAGGAAATCAAGCATACTGCAAACTTGTTCCAGTGTGTAACAAATTTTATCTTTGAAAGATGTTTGGAAAAGAAGGTAGAATTATAACCCAAAACAACAAAATTCCTAGAGTTTGAAAAGGCTTTTTCGAGAAGTTTTTTCAGGCGACATTTTAGTTTTTCGTGTGGCAAGGTAGTGTATAAAGTTGAAAAATCGAACGTTTTCAAAGAGTGAACCTCAGAAAATGATCTAGATTTAAAATGATCTAACAAATCTTTGGAGTTTTTCATAATCCACATATGGTTAATTCCACTACGATTATAAATAGTGTCGCAGTATGCTTGTTGTCCTTCTTTGACAGCAGACAAGATTTTAGTTAAATGAACGGGCAGCTCTGTAGTTGAACATGATGAAGATCCAGCTATATACCTTTCTTTGTACGGATTTTTGTGAAGTTTAGGTATCCAGTACAAATATGGTAACTCTTTATGTTCCTCTTTCATTGGAATATTGAAAGAGGACATAAAAGAGCTATGGTTGGCTATGATTTCATCTTTGTTAAATGTAGTCCGTGTGTATGTAGCACTAGCGGAAGTATTACCATCAATGCCTAGTTCTTTTATTAGACAAGTATAATAGTGTGCTTTACATACCAAAACTATATTATTGGAAGCCTTGTCTGCTGGCGTGACAACATACCTGTCATGTAAGGAAGAGAGACAATTGAGAGCTTCACGATCTCTAAATACAGAAGTAGGCCGGGGGTTTCACACATTTGCGAAGTTTGTCTATTCGGCTTCGTTCAAGAGATCGGATAGTCCTTACCCAGTCCGACAGTGATTCAAGCTCTGTTTCTTGGTCCTTTTCCCTCTTTATCATGGCTCTAGCATAGTCCTCCACAGCGTCCATGATGATCTTAAAGTTGTGATTCCAATTTATACGTTGCGGTTCCCTGAATTTAGGTCAATGGGAAACCACATTACGTAATAAATCATTTTCAATTATCTTAAGATCACCCGTGATGACATGACCAGATGGACCATAGACAAAGGGAGAAGCATAGCAATCACATGTCAGAGGGGACTTTAGATATTCTTCAATGTTTAGGTCCTGCAATGCCTTTTTGAGGTTGAAAATTTTACTACTTATGGTTTTAGTGAGTAATCCTGCGAAACCGATCTATTTTAGTAACGGAGTTATCTGCCCAAGACCGAGAACCCTTGTGTGCAGATAAACTCAGAAACCGTAACCGGTATTTAAAATCCAAAGTGAGGAAAATGTTGCTTGACTGATGACAATGGTTCGTAAAAAAAGAATCCGATTCACTTCCTGGTTACGCGTATTTGAGACGAAACCTGTTGCGACACGTCAGAATTTTTTTCTTCAATACAATAAGTCCTAGAGACTTAAAACCTTTACCAATCATCCTAGGCGACATATGTTGCATTCAAAAATATCAAGGTCAAAGATCATATCTCAAGGTCAGAGGTCATGGTACATGATTAGCCCAAAAACCATAAAAAAATTAAGCGGACATGTTATGGGGAAAATAGTAGTCTTAATTAGATCTTTATTTGATATTAAATGTCGAACACTGTGCGACAACCGTTTTCGAGTTAAAGCCCTTAACGCGTTTTGGCTAAACGGTTTTTGGCTTATAACTTGAAAACGGTTTTAGATGACACAGTAATCATATTGGTTATTTGAGACCGTAAACTTATGCCCTTCGATATAAAACAAAAGTCGCATGGATACGGAGAGCCATTGTCAAAATGGCCGCCATCGGAAACTGTTTTTTTTTTTAGAACAACACATAAACCGTAAAAATTAAGCGGACAATACATAACAAAATATTTGCCACGTCGATATCTAGAAAAAAAAATGTTTCAATTGCGAAAGCGTAAAACCTGTCGTTTTTGAGTTTTGGCCCTTGATTCGTTTTTTGGAAATGTTTTTTTAATTATAACTTTTAAACAGTAACAGATGGTGAATAAAATGTAGGGTTCATTTGATAGAAAATTAAAAGACCTACAATTTGAGTCCAAAAAGTGTATGATTCGATTGACCGGTTTCAAAATAGCGGCCAAAACAAGTTTCGCGAAACACGTGTTTTGCCCATTACTTGAAAACCGTAACAGATTGTATAGTAAACATGTATACTTAAATGAATCAGAATGCAAAAAGCTACCATTTGAATCAAAGTCAAAGTTCATGGGTCAAGGTCATTCCCTAGCAACAAGGTAACATTAATGAAAAGTCCATAGCAACCATATATATTCTTGACCAAGACGACTTTTTGAGTTTATAGATAAGTTTTCCCAACCGGAAGTGACCCTTAGTCCATAGCAACCGACAAAAAAATCCTTAGCAACCAAACTTTTTCGGACACCATTATCTTCATTCTGGAAGATATATCTTAACTTACAGCCCTAAGCACTCTTATATGGAATACTATAACTCTAACTAAAAAACAGGGAAACACCTCATTTTTTTTCCACCACCAAAAGAAATCGGTACAAAACTTTATACCATTAACCAACACTACAAGGGCATGACTTGAGTAACCCTGCAAAATCGATCCTTTTTAGTAACGGAGTTATCTGCCTCAGACCAAAAAAAAAAACCTTGTGCACAGATCTCGTCCTAAACCGTTACCGGTATCAATAATTTAAAGCGTGGAAAATGTTGCTGGACTCCTGGCGACATGTCATCATGCAAAAAAAATGTTTTCGATTAACTTCCTGGTTACGCGTTTTTAACCCCAAAAATGTTGATCTTTTGAATCTTGATAGAAATGTGACTCCTTTGAATTTGGAAAATTTGTTGATAATCCTTAAAAAATGCACCTGTTCACATAATTCTTAGCAATCATATATTTTCTAAACCAGGAAACATTAGTTGAACAGAAAAGGCCTTAGCAATCATGCATTTTCTGTTTCTGTACCCCTTGTGCAGGAACCCATTTCATGTCTTGAAGTTACATATCAATAGAAAATAAAAAAAGTCCTTAAATTAAAACTTGTAACTAAAGTCGGGGAAAAACCTTACATTTGTTCTCAGAACAAATGTCTTTTTAATTGTTCGTGTCTTCCTTATTTGATTTGAAGTTCAATTCTGTTATTTGTACATATTATACAACAAATGTATGTATTGTCAATTCTTTTGTTATTTAAAAATATATAAGATTGATCACAAGCAGATAAGATCGGATTTTAAAACCATTCACAAGGGGGAATAGGTATATCGGTAAAAATGAGCGTGAACAATTTTCCTATGGCGGTCACGTATTGTGCGTGATCGCGAACAATTTTGTACCGGATCGTGAACAACGCATATTGGCGTGATTTCATAGAATTTACTAAAAATTAAGAAATTACAAACGTCATTCAAAAAACTAAAAGCGTCTGGCAAAATAACTATGTTTCCTTTACTGAAATAAATTTTAACATTTTGCTTTGGAAATTCCATTTTTTCCTAAAAACGTAAAGGCGCTATCCTACCCAACGTTTTTTTACATGATAGTTGAATTAAAAGAACAATTTATTTCAAATAAAACTTTAAATATGTTAAAAAAACTGAAAAATATTATGAAATTTAACATTGAAAATGTCTCTAAATATAAAATATTCCATTTATTTAACTTAAATTAAATATTTAGGGGGAAAAAGTGTAAAAACGATTCAGAATTTGCCTTTTATGATCGCGAACAATTAGGTACCTGCAAAATTCGATCATGAACAGGACAGCGTGACCACATTAAATATAATATATATTTTTAATTAAACCTTCGATTTAATGATAATTTTAATATTTAATTCATGATTATAATGAATTACAATTTTTTGTATCATTATGAGTATGTTCATGATAAAATCATTGAAAACTGTAAATTTTGTCCAGTAGCAAGGTTTTAAATTATGTAAAAGATAAAAGTGCAACTTAAAGAACCTCCTATATAACTTGTTCAGACAGGCAACATTTTCTTTTCGAAAAATCCAAAATCGCTACCCTAAAGCCTCAATAGCTGTATATAGATTCCATCTGATTGATCAGTGGTTTCTATCCTTTTTTTTAATTGGACATTTTAATGGTGTTTCTTTTTCAGTGTACGTATATAGAATGAGAATTGCAGCAATATTTGTTGAAAAAGTGATGTTTTTTTCTTTCCAATACAGTGCAATTTTAGTAATTTTCATTATTTTGCTCACCTTGTACTCTAAGGTAGGAGTTTCGCATCGTTCCAGACTACTCAAAAAGGCTACATTTGCAATTTTTTTAAGGGTACTCATTGTCCAAAGTAACGTCTTTATATTCTTATCGTTCATCAATAAAAAAAAGCCAATAACATATCTGGACAAACAGGCACCAATGGTACATTCGAGTGTCAAAAGTCCGAAAGAGTAACGACAAACCCGGTGAACATGAACAAGAACAGCACGAGAAAACACAAAACAAAATCAACCGAACAGAAATCAACAGAGTGAACTCGTGTGCTCCGGAAGAGAAAGCGGTTCAAACGCTTAATTTCTTCATTATCTAAAACATTCGATATTGACTAATAAATTGTTCGCGATCATAGTTCACGATTCAAAACCAGCGGTGCCAAATTGTTCGCGATCCCAAAAATAACAAAAAATAAATAAAATGTCCAGTTTCTCTCTTGCAATTGAAAGAAGATATAATTTTTAGCTCTTGGTAAATGAAATAGTGATATTTGAATCTAAAACACCATATTTCATGCATTTTAATATCAATATTAAGCAGAACACACATGTTTTGGTTACCAAATGTGTTAAATTCTGACCTTTTTATATCAACATATATATACTATCTGCCTTTTCAAAATTTGAGAAAGCTATTCAATTTTAAGTCAAACGGCTTTCATGTTTCAATTTATTAAGTAAAACCATTTTGCCAGACATAATTTTTTTTATTTTGCTTTTTGTAACGTGATATAAAAGAAAAAAGACTGACCTTCTATGAAAAAAATCCAATATGCGTTGTTCACGATCCGATACAAATTGTTCGCGATCACGCACAATTCTTGACCGCCATAGGAAAATTGTTCACGCTCATTTTTACCGATATACCGATTCTCCCCTGTGCCATTGTAATTATCAAATTGGCATGCAGCCATTATGGTATAACGTTTAGTACTTAAACAGAAATAAACGTTATACCATAATGGCTGCATGCCAATTTGATATAAAGATTAGTGAGAATCACACAATAGTTAAAGATAATCAATTGTCTTCTTTGGGCTTAGATAAAGACATTGACATTGGCGATAAAATTAGTTTACTTATCAAACATTGTTAAATTGCCATGCTGCCATTGTTTTATAATGATTTTGTTTCAGTTTTAGATTGCAACGATTACTGAGAATCATACACCAGTTCAATATAACTTTGAAAATAAAATCGTCAAATACAACATGGTCATCAACGACTTCAATGGGCTTAAAATAGACATTGACAAGATGTAAGTATGGTCGTTTTCATTTTATTAACGACATATATTTTATTTATGAATTATAGTCCTAAACTTATTCAAGACTCCAGTAAAGAAAAATGTAAACAACTTTTGATTTTGATATAATTTGATAAATGACCTATTGATCTTTGATTATAATTGATACAATCAGTCTTACCTTCAAAATGTATTTTTAATAGTTATAACGACAATTTAAGCAACAAACCAATAATCAGTGTTGTTTGTCATGCACGCCGTGTATCGTATCATCGAAAGAATAAAAACCCATTTAAAAAAGAAAGAAAACTAGCAGCCTTTTTAGGTAAAGGCACATGAACAATAACTTGTATGTAAATTGTTCGCTGTGTTTAATATTGGTGGATTGTTACCAGCAACAATTAGACACGCGCGAAAAAAAAACGATATAAGGTATTTCAAAGTAGCCTTAAGAGTGTTAAAGATATAGTTTCATTGCGTTCTTTGCATCCAGATGTAACACAAAATACAACACAACTTTGAGACCAATGAAGCATTGTGATGTTATCATCCTAGTACATCAGACTGCCAAGTACTTAACAATCACGAATCATTTAATCTAGAAACATCTTTAATGATAAATTTCGAAAGAAAATCTTATGAAGAGACGCATTTTGGTATAATTTGATTTAAAGTGTCGGGTCGAAAAATCAGAAATATTTATTAGCCCTGGCTTTAAATGATAAATTATAAATAACAACAAATTGCCAGACAATAAATTTTATCTGACGTATGTTTCGTTTATTTAAAGACTCATCAGAGGTTTTCAACCAAAAAAAAAAAAAAAAATGATTAAGAGCATCCTATCTTTGAGTTATGAAAGTATCTGTTTAAATTAAAAAAAACTGTGAACAGCTTTTTATAACTTTTATCTGTTCTACAACG
Source organism: Arcuatula senhousia (assembly GCA_963971305.1). Lineage (NCBI taxonomy): Eukaryota > Metazoa > Mollusca > Bivalvia > Mytilida > Mytilidae > Arcuatula > Arcuatula senhousia. The sequence continues at coordinate 1,637,551 of OZ020313.1, forward strand.
AGTAAGTGTTGATGCTGGAGCTGGCTACCCACGGGATATTAAAACTCTAGTAGCAGCGCAAATTCATATTTTGTAGATTGAAAACTTGAAACCGATTGCAGGCGTGTATAAAGAAAACATGGGTTAAAAGATGGATCGACTATTCCAAATCTTCATATCTGTTTTAATACCAGGTATGTTTAACAATGTTTTACATGCAGATGTAATATTACCAATAGAGTTACACTCATTGACAATTATTTATCACGGATATCAACACCAATTGTTTCCTACCGCTACACTAAAACCATAAGTAGAAAAATTTTAAACCACAAAAAGGCATTGCAGGACCTAAACATTGAAGAATATCTAAAGTCCCCTCTGACATGTGATTGCTATGCTTCTCCCTTTGTCTATGGTCCATCTGGTCATGTCATCACGGGTGATCTTAAGATAATTGAAAATGATTTATTACGTAATGTGATTTCCCATGGACCTAAATTCAGGGAACCACAACGTTTAAATTGGAATCATAACTTTAAGATCATCATGGACGCTGTGGAGGACTATGCTAGAGCCTGGATAAAGAGGGAAAAGGACCAAGAACCAGAGCTTGAATCACTGTCGGACTGGGTAAGGACTATCCGATCTCTTGTACGAAGCCGAATAGACAAACTTCGCAAATGTGTGAACCCCCGGCCTTCTTCTGTATTTAGAGATCGTGAAGCTCTCAATTGTCTCTCTTCCTTACATGACAGGTATGTTGTCACGCCAGCAGACAAGGCTTCCAATAATATAGTTTTGGTATGTAAAGCACATTATTACAATTGTCTAATAAAAGAACTAGGCATTGATGGTAATACTTCCGCTAGTGCTACATACACACGGACTACATTTAACAAAGATGAAATCATAGCCAACCATAGCTCTTTTATGTCCTCTTTCAATATTCCAATGAAAGAGGAACATAAAGAGTTACCATATTTGTACTGGATACCTAAACTTCACAAAAATCCGTACAAAGAAAGGTATATAGCTGGATCTTCATCATGTTCAACTACAGAGCTGCCCGTTCATTTAACTAAAATCTTGTCTGCTGTCAAAGAAGGACAACAAGCATACTGCGACACTATTTATAATCGTAGTGGAATTAACCATATGTGGATTATGAAAAACTCCAAAGATTTGTTAGATCATTTTAAATCTAGATCATTTTCTGAGGTTCACTCTTTGAAAACGTTCGATTTTTCAACTTTATACACTACCTTGCCACACGAAAAACTAAAATGTCGCCTGAAAAAACTTCTCGAAAAAGCCTTTTCAAACTCAGGGAATTTTGTTGTTTTGGGTTATAATTCTACATTCTTTTCCAAAACATCTTTCAAAGATAAAATTTGTTACACACTGGAACAAGTTTGCAGTATGCTTGATTTCCTCATTGACAACATATTTGTCACCTTCGGAGGAGAGATTTTTCAACAACAAATCGGCATTCCAATGGGCACAAACTGTGCTCCTCTCCTCGCCGATTTGTTTTTATACTCTTACGAGACTGAATTTCTTCAGGGACTCGTAAAGAACAAGAAGATGAAAGAGGCAAGGTCATTTAATCTTACATTCAGATACATTGACGATGTCCTTTCTATCAATAACACTTCATTTGGTAGTTGGATTCCTTCAATATATCCTCCGGAATTGGAGATTAAAGAGACCACCGAATCTAATTGCTTCACGTCTTTCTTGGATTTGCACCTCGAATTTGACCCAGGTGGTCATCTCAGTACAAAAATTTACGATAAACGAGACGATTTTAATTTTCAAATTATTAATTTCCCTAATCTACAGAGCAATATACCTACTTCTCCTGCATACGGTGTTTATATTTCTCAACTTATTCGATATACCAGAGCTTGCACACATTTCACAGATTTTTTTATCAGACACCGGTTTCTTCGTGACCGACTTTTGAAGCAGGGCTATAAGAAAATACGTCTCATACGATCACTAAAAAAATTCTTTCTTCGTTATCAGCCACTAGTAGAAAAGTTCAAAATTGAGTTAAAAGATATGATAGTTAATTGTTTTAATTAGTGTTTGACTGGTGTGCTGTACTGAGATGATCACCTCAATATCCCTATTGTGTCTCACAACTATGTTGTGTTCTATAGTCATTACCGGATCCTAAGATCGCAATGGAAGAGGGAGGTTTGGTGCCATAAAACCTGGTTTAACCCACCATTTCGTTTGAAATGCCTGTACCAAGTCAGGACCATTGCGATCCACCAGTTCTCCGGTATGACTGATTCGTTTTTGTCTTTTTCTCTGGACTATGAGATTGATCATTCAAGTTCGGTAGTTTTGTTATTACCTTTATTTTCTAGTAATTATCTTTACCGGCATCACAAACAACAAAGCAGGGCTAGGAGACTGTCACGAAAAATAAGGGGGTATTCCTGACCACCCCAAAGATATTTTATTGGATATCATATATTTTATATATTATAACAAGGTATAAAAAGTGTATGATTTATCTTATAAAACAATAATTGATATGAGATGTAAATAAAGGTGTGAAAAAATTCAGAACTTAGCGCATCAATCGCAAATCTCAAATAGACAAAAGACAAAGGCGATATACCGTAGAAATTTAAAATTGCAGTGATACAGCCATTTCAAACGAAATGGCGGGTAAAAATCACATTTTTAAAACTAAACCTATCTCTTCTCTTTGCGATCGTTGGGTTCAGTGGTAACACAAAACATAGAAAAAAACCCATCCTAAATATGCCTAAAAGGGAAATTAAAGGACCTTGCTTCTTTCACCTTTTTGTTCTGCGATAGATCATAAAAAATTCACCTAGCAATTGAAAATAGGTCGGTGAGGGGAGGAGCATAGTCAGTGCCTATTTTAATGGAAAATTGCTGTTAAAAAATCTTTCCTTAATAAAACAAATATGTCCATTTAGGAATTCAACCATCCTGCAAAACTTAGTCTTTTGTGTGACAAATCTGATCTTTATATGATGTTTTGGACAAAAAATTAGAAACATACAATGTGGCATAAAACAATACATTGATATGTTGAAAAAATATCAATATATTTCGTGTTTACCTTTTATATCACATTCAAAACTTAAAACAGGCAATAATTGTCAGTTTTATTCATTAAGTAGTTCTAATATTCGCTTGTCGTTTAAATTTTCTTCCGAGCTAACACTTCGAGAAACGAATTATGCACCACGTGCACAAACTATGGAGGTTTTTAATCAAAGAAAGTATAGTGCACATGCTTACAGCTCATCTACATGTCATGAATATGAATTTTTGTAAAACTTTACAAATATAATATATATATTCAATTTTTGAAGTAAAAAGGTACCCAAGTCGTATTTTGAATGTTTGTATCTTTCAAAATAAACAAAACAAATAGTTTGACGACATTGTTTTGGTTTTACAAAATAAAAATTCGTAGACAATTTGCTTTTAACTAGTATAGTGCGAATACAGGCAAAAAGTTGATAAGTTCTGCTATTGAATTGAATTCAAGACCGGTAACTAGTCTACGCAAAGCAGTCTAACACTGGCCTCACTTGCTTCACGTCATCCTTGGATAAACGAATTTGAACCAAGTGGTCATTTTAGTACAAAAAACTTACCATAAATTCTGATATGTTTTCATAAGGTGTAAAACAACTAATTCGGAACCCAGTCGGTGCACACATAAGAAAGTAGTACATAATACGAGACAAAGTAGTCCATATAAGGTTCTGTAGTTTTAGAATGACATGTCCTACACCAATAAATTTGGTATTTTCTAAAAGCGTAAAGACTTGGGAACATTTTGAGCCCATGAAACAGTCATTTTTATGATGTTTATAAAAATTGTGAATAGTAATTTATGGCCATGTGTTTTGGTTAGAATGTATACATGTACATTAGTTCCCGTTTTCTGTCACATGCCACTTCCTGTTAACCGTTCTCTCCGAGATGCCGAGAAACGTTATATGAGATTAACATGAAAGGTACTGTTATGCATCTACTTTAAGGCACAAGTACTGTCACACCCCAAAAAATTCTTTTCTGAGTTTGACAGTGACTCCCCTAAACCAGGTTTAACATATAGAGTAATGGGAGCCTGAATTAGTTATTTTACACCTCTTACTGGGACTAAACAAAAAATCAAAAATGTATAAAATATTCTTTTAATTGCATAAATCATTGCCTTTGCACATAACAACTGTGAAAGTGACTAAATTTTGCTTCCTTTTTTGTATTTATAGGAAAAGTGGCTCATAAATGCCATTTAATTCATTGTCGCGACATGATTTTTGGTCAAAATTTCACTGCAAGTCATGAACATCTCCAAAATTTCTATTTATTAGGTATTTAACTAGCTTAAAGTGATAAATTATTCTTTGCATAGTGTGTTCTAGTCCTATTTCACAATTTGTTTAAAGAAATCTTTAAATTTGTGAATTTCTTACCACTATTAAGATGCGCGACATATGTGATTTTGCCCTTCTTTCATTACCTTGCTTGCTAGTTTGTTTTGGTTATTTTTTCAAAATTTTGTGGAGAAATACCTATGAAATGGCCTTATTGTGTCAGTGTTTGATTTGTATACCAACTTAGACTATTTTAAGCAAACAATATTCAGTTTAGGCAAATAATCAATGTTTTTGTAGGTCAGGATTGGCATGTCATTGAAACAAGGGGTTGGTTTTGTTGATTTTTTCTTTCCAATAGCTTGAATTATTAATTTTAGGGGTTGTTTTCAAGCAAACTGTTTTATTGCTATTCAGATATGTAGTTCGGCTTGGATTAGGTCTTTTGTATCAGACTTTTAACTATTCAACAAAATAAATAAAGCCATAACTTAATGCTTCTGACTAATATGTTAATGGCCGCATTGGTATGGGGGTCTTTATACTGGCCCACCACTACATCAGACATGATAAAACAATCAAAATTTGTATACAGACGAAGTCATGTAGGTCTAGGCTACACACATATATTAGCAAATTTTATTCTTCCACAAAAATATTCTGTAATAAGTGTAAAACAACTAATTCGGGACGCAGTCGGAGCACATATAAGAAAATAGTACATAATACGAGACAAAGTAGTCCATATAAGGCACTGTATCTTTAGAATGACATGTCCTACACCAATAAATTTGGTATTTTCTAAAAGCTTTCAGACTTGGCAACAATTTGAGCCCATGAAACAGTCATATTTATGATGTTTATAAAAAGTTGTAATTTATGGCCATGTGTTTTGGTAAGAATGTATACATTAGTTCCCGTTTTCTGTCACATGCCACTTCCTGTTAACCGTTCTCTCCCAGATGCCAAGGAACCTTATATGAGATTTACATCAAAGGTACTGTTTTGCATCTATTTTAAGGCACAAGTATTGTCACACCCAAAAACAATTCATTTCTGAGTTTGACAGCGACCCCCGTAAACCAGGTTAAATATAGAAAGTAATGGGAGCCTGAATTAGTTATTTACACCATAACGCTGTGAATATCGGACCCGAAGATCAATAAAAGTGGGAGATTTGGCGCGCCCTTAAACCTGGTTCTTTTGAAATGCCTGAATGAAGTCAATTTTTTTCGGTATGCCTTCCTTACTTTGCCTTTTCTCTTGGACATTTAAGATTGATTCTCTAAGTTCGGTAGTATTGTCATTACCTAAATCATTTAGCTTTTAGGCAGTCACAATACTTGGTAGCTTACTTGGTAAATTGTTTGTGCGTAAATAAAATGTCGCTGGTACTGCGGCCGTAAGCTACGATGAAAAATAGCTCATTGTGATTTTATTATATACCATATAGACTTTATTATAAAAGTCTGAAAGAAGTAGCCAACGTATCAACCTACGGAATGTCGGATCGAAAACAAAAACAGTAAACGATAATATGCAAACAAAAATGATAGATAAATTTCTAAAATGGTGCACAACAATATCAAATATGATGTTAAAATAAAATTATAATAATTGAATTCAAAAGACAATAATTAATAATCAAATTTGCAGATATTTCGCTTCATCGGCGCATGTAATCTGAAACTCCAAATGAAATAAAATTATATCAGATTACAAGCGCTGATGAAGCTGGTCGGTCCAGCGAAATATCCACTAATTTGATAATTAATTTTATTTTATTTTAACATCATATTTAATGTTGTTATTGTGCACTATTCTAGAAGCTTTTTGTTTGCACAGTATCGATAACTTTGTTGTTTTTGGTCCGACATCTCGTAGGTTGATACGTGGCTACTTGTTCTAGACGTTTATATATATACGTGTACATAATATTTATTCTTTTTAGTTTTAGCCTCAGGAAATGCCTGTTTTACTTGGTTGTTTAAAACAAAGAACACTTTAAATCTTAACTATAGCTTGACGGATGCTTTGGATTTTTGTGTATACTACAAACTTGGAAACAAAATAGCAACGTGTAGAAATCATAGTTGCCAGCTTGAAAATGACGTTGATACATACAATTTCATATCCGAAATAAATCAATACCGTTTTACAATATATCGAGAAATGACTCAAGATCTTGATGGGAACTGGAGCATTATGTATGGTGACCAAAAACAGGAGCAAATACACATCTCCTTTAATAAAGGTAATGCATGAAAACCCCCCAAATAACATTCGAATAACTATATCATGTAATTTTATTGCAACTTTTTCAGTAATCAAACGTTTGTGCTATTATTTGAATTTTAACATACAGTTTTAGATTTTACTTCTCATCTGCAAAATTTGAAGCAATGATTAAAATTTAAGCTATCTAGAAAACAAATCCTTCACCAAGGACGCAAAAAAAAAAAATCGATACATAAATAAAGAAAGCCATGTTGTAAGGAGTAATAAATTCGAAAAGTCAAAAAATTAAAAAAGAAAAAAATTAAAACAATCAGGCAGTTTTCATGTTAAGCGACCTAGTAATTTAGAATAGCAGTGCATCAACCTGAATAAAAATGAATACGCATATTAACAGAATAAATCTCTTTTTCAACTTTAACTATTATTGTATTTCATTTTAGGAATAGTTAATGACACAGAAGTTAACGTTCACACCAAGGTAATTCGTGATGAAAATAATAGAATAAGATTCATATATTTGTCCTGTTCGTCGTGTAGGGTTCCTTATAAGCATCGTGCGGAGTTTCTGATCAACAACATATCAGAAGATACAATTATACTTGACCCAAATACGGGACACTGCTATACTTCAGGTATTTTATGTAATCCCGACATGTGTAATTGTTCGAAAAGTGGCACTTCGTTTATGAGAGCGTTTCATCACACAGAGATGAACAGTATTTATTCTTGTGATATGATATTCAATGATGAAATGACTGGTGCCAGATTTTCAAAGATCGCTTCAGTATATGTGAACGCCACAGGTAATTATAATTGATAACCTGATTTTGAAGATGACACAAAAACCCTTAATCATTGTTAAGGTCCATCAGTCCATTTCGTTTAAAATGGCAAAATATTCTATCTATTTTTTTAGAAACAGGAAACACATATCTTGTTTTAAAGGAAATTAACATGAAGCATTGATAGAATTGGATCAGAAATTACTATTTATAGGTCCAGTTATGATTTTTTTTATCTTATTTGCAGATTTTGTTTTGCTTCATGTTAATTTCCTTTAAAACAAGATATGTTTTTCCTGTTTAGATTGTAAATCGAAAAATGACTAACTATTCTTATATTGTGCAAATCTCATTGCATAGTTGCATGAAATTGTAGGCCATAAGAAAGGGTGAAAGTGATATGAGCCTTATATCGGATGTTCTTAAAAAAGAGAAAAAAAAAGAGATCTCTAGAATAAAGGATTTAACAGAAACAATTCATTAAAAAGGTAGGCCCAGTAATGCTTTATATTTTGAGCAGTTTGGGCTTTGGCTGTGCATACAAGAAAAAATATATAAAATTAAAACGTTTTTTTTTTAAAATGGTACAGATAGACCTTAAACGTTCAACCAAAGCTTGACAAAAATTCATAACAGAAGTGTAAAGAATGTCTGGAACTTTGCTGTCATTTTTATTTATACAATACTCAATATCGTTTAGTCCAAAAGTACTTTTATTTTAGGCCTGGGTTAAAAAAGCTTGATTTTTACCGTATAAAGATTTGTTGAGCATCTGAATTACTTTCTATTAGCATAAATCAATATGTCAAGTTTAAAATTTTAAATATGTGGTTTACTTACGATTAATTTATAATCACAATATACTTAAAAAATCACAATTTATTCACAAAATCCGAAATCTATAAAAATGAAAGAAAGACAAATTATACAAATTAAAATGTACCATTAATATTGCAATACAAATGTTAACTTGAAAGTTAAAATATTTATCTTTTTTAATATCTTTTATGAGAGGATGGTTTCATGTCACACCCGCTTTCGATTGGTATAAACCAAGGTCGCATGCCAAAAATGTGAAACTCCAAAAAAAAATGTGAGGCTTACAAAATTTGTTATACAATTGCGAATGTTGTGTTTCACTTTTGCTATTGAAATCTGATTTGTTGGTCTAAACAGGAGTATTTCCATTGCCATCCAAAACACAAGTGGTGAAAAATCCAACGTCGGCATCACACGGAACAAATTTTGTTGGTAAGTGATTGTATATAATAAGCATATGTAGACGTAACACAAAAAAAAAGAAATACAGAATCTTAAAACAAATACGTATTTTTACTTAAAAGGAAATAATGTTCAGCATCAATTTCCGGATTTTATAACATAAGTTTTATCTCTTTACACACCAAGAGAACTGTCTTTGTATTTTCATTTCGGTAGCATTGATTTACTTAATATTTGACTTGAACTTGCAGTTTAAATCGCATTTTGGGTGCAGAATGTATGTTCAATTGCAATAAGGTATTGGATGACGTAAACATTGAAGACTACTTAAAGTCTCCTTTAACGTGCCGTAGTCCATTTCTCATTTTGTCTATGGTCCTTCTATCATGTTATTACGGGCGGTTTGAAGATAATTCAAAATTATTTAGAAGTAAAGGTAGTTTCTCATGGATCTATATTCAGAGAATTACACTTCCTAATCACCTGAGCTTACTCTTGTTACAACATGAGTGAGCGTTGTTGATTTCCGTTTGGTTGATTTTGTGTGGTGTGTTTCTTCGTGCTGTTCTTGTGTTCGTGTTTATCGGCTTTGTCGTTGCCCTTTCGGACTTTTGACACTTGAATGCCCCATAGTTGCCTCTTTCCTACTATCATACCATAGCGTAAAAGTTTGAACTATAACTTTAAGATTGTGATCAATGCTGTTGCAAACTATGCCAGAGCTATGACAACGAGAAAGGTTGACCAAGATCCCGAAAGAAGTTCAGATGTAGCAATGGAATATTGAAATGTCAAAAGTGGGATAACCACGAACTAGAACAACTTACAGAAACAGACATCATATAAACAAACAATACATAACCGACTAGCTTAAAGCGCGACTTCAAGTTCTAACGAGAATTAACAGAGCTGAACCATTCTGGGAATGAACTATCCAATATCTTGAACCTGACGTAAAGAAAAACTTCGAAAGCGTGTTAAAGACCGGGCACGATCATGTTTAAATATCGTAAAGCAATTGATTTCACCTCTTTCTTACGACACAAATGTGTTGCCAAGCCCACTAACAAGGCTTCAAACAAAGCTTTTGTATGTAAACCACACTATTACAATTGTATGAATAAAGAACACGGCATTTATAATGATGACTCACAAATGCTGAATACAATAAGACATCATTTGATAAAGATGATATCAGTGCTAGCCATAACACCTTCATGTCCTCTTTGAACGTTCAATTATAGGGTGAAGGTAATGAAGAGTTATCCTATTTTTATTGGATGCCAAAAACAATTGTTTGCCCCCCCACCAAAAAAAAAAACCCAACAAACTAGCAAATAAAATTAGAACAAAACTTATCAAACGTGGAGGTTCGATCTCAAATGACGAAGAGTAAAAAGAAAACAAGAAAAAAATACTGAAAAAATGAGGATCTCCGTTCTACACCAACCTACGAGTATTTTGTCTGCTGTCAAAGAATTGAAACAATAACACAGCAACACTATTTATTCTCGCAGTGCAATCAATACCAAATGGATTCCTAATAACTCTTATGACTTTTTAAAAAAATCAAAAACAGTTTTTTATATCAACCTTTTGTAGAAGAATTCCGAATTATACCGCAACAAAAGAAGACATTCGTCTACTTACGTAAGGACTTCAGAAGCTCTAGTAAGTCTTCGCCTTGATATTTTTCTAATTTACAAAATAGCAAAAATATATATCCTAGTTAATTGTTATAAGAAAATGTGAAAAATAAACGAATTTTAAGATCATCCTAAATTATGAAATGATGCGCTAAAAAGAATAATAAACTGTAATATTTTTTCTTTTCATTTTAGGGAATATCATGTATATGCATTTCCTCGTCCTTGCGTTTCTAATAGTGACATTGACATGATATTGAAGCATTGGTAACCAGGGAAGTCAAAATATCAAAGACATCCGTATAAGAACAGAAACTAAGCGTAGTAAATGTTTGGAATTCGGACAATGCAAAATGATAAATGTCATAAAAGTGATCTAGCAAATCTCTTTTTTACATCCTCGCTTAAGAGGAGGGTAGTTAATGTGTATAGTGATAGGAGTGTCTATACTTCTTTCCATTACGTCTCAGTACCCCATACCTTATTTCCATATTTCCCTTATATCATTAGTTGTATCTTAATGAAAAGCTATAACAACTATCATTCAATGTTTGTGACATTATATTTGTCCCGCGACGGAGGGCATAGTATTGTCTTTGCCCGTCCTTTCGTCCGTGCGTCCGTCACACTTTTGTAAGCGCAATTCCTCTGAGACCGCACAACGGATTTTTATGAAATTTTGTAGAATATTTTATCATCATATGAAGTTGATCATATCGCACCGTCATTTTGATTTGATAAACTTTATAGGAGTAATGGGACTTTATCGACTTTGTTCATTTAAGGTAAAAAAACACATTGTAATCGCAACTCCCCTGAGACCGCCCAACAGATTTTGATGAAATTTTGTAGGAGCATTTGTCATGATATGTAGTTGATCATATCGCACATCCATTATGATTCAACAAATTGTATAGGAGTTTTGGGACTTTATCGAGTTTGTTCATTTTAGGTCATAGGAACACATTGTGAGCTCAACTCCCCTAAGACAGCTCAACGGATTTTGATGAAATTTTGTAAGATTGTTTATCATATGTAGTTGATCAAATCGCAGCACCATTTTGTTTTAACAAATTTGATAGGAGTTATCGGACTTTATGGACTTTGTTCATTTTAGGTCATAAGAACACTTTTTGAGCCAAACTCCTCTGAAACCGCGCAAAGGATTTTGATGAAATTTTGTAGGATAATTTGTCATGATATCTAGTTGATCCTATCCCAATTCAATTTTTTTTCGGCAAATTTTAGTAAATTTCAAACTTTAATACGGCGGCGGGGGACATTGGCTACGTGTAGCAATCTTATGGTATGTACCTTTTATTTTAAAATTTGATATATATTCATGTACTAGTTGCTTAACAGATCGGGAATATTGACATTTCTGTTAGATTAACCCAACTGGTCATTGATCAGTTCAATTGACATCTTCTTTAAGGTTGTTCAATCCTGAATATCTGTGAGCTGTATAATAATCGATTTTTATGCTACCTTTTTAATGTTACTTCTTGACATATGCATATCAATTATCACGAAATTTGCTGTTTAATTGATACCAACTTTGGCTCCTTTCTTAATCAGAATTGATACGCTTTGTGGTATTTTACATTTAAAGATGTCATAAGGTCTGCAATGTTTCCACAAAATGTTTGTTTTTTCTCCTTTTTTGTTTCAACTTTGATCTTGTATAACTTAAAAACTCATGTACGAAAGTAAGCAAGAAGCATAAAATAAAGTTGTAAAATGATGAGCATATCTGTATGCATGACTCACTGTATAATATTGTTATATTTGTGGTCAAAGCCTTGTTTGCTGATTCTATTCTTATCATTAGAATTTTTATTTTTAAAATCTGCTATTGATTATGGCACGTTGTATGAACATCTGAATTTTAATTCAATTTTATGTCAAAAGAGTATTAATTAGATGCATACCAAGAGATTTTATCAACAATTTCGTGTTTCTTTAACCATTCAAACTCATGTTAATGCATAATATCATGTACCCCCAATTTTCTTATCATTACTCTGTAAACCATATCAAATGAAAACCATATCATTTTGTTTTCCAAAAAAGTTTAATCGTTATTTTCAAGTTATTGGACAGGAAAATGACTGTTTTGAAAAGCCTCTGAAAAAGGCAGAAACATTTTATTACCCACCAAAACTTTAACTGCTAATAGTATCAAAACTGATTTTTTCGCTTAATAGACTTTTTAGGGGTCTCTTCAAATATACAAAATTTCCTGATGATACAATAATTTTAACTTTTAGGTTTGCATCTATTCAATTCTGCTTGTTTTAACACAATAGTCATGAACATTAAGAGCATAATTCTCTTTTTTTCTGAGGTACTGGTAAAAACATATATGGTACTAGTATGTGTCCTGCATTTACGTTATTTCATGCTGCGTAAAAGGGTCAGATAAAAATAGTGTTATCGAAAGAAACAAAGGTGTCTCAAAGGGACAATCAAATAACATTAATGCGAAAAGACAACATTGGTAGAATAAAAACGCCACTATAAAACAAACAAAAATCACACATAAAACAACAAAACCACAATCAGCAACGTGAACTCAAGTCAAAACAAGAGTGGACTCAGGTGCTGTGGCAATGATTAAAGTTCCTTGGTGTGCTAAATCACACCCGTCACTTTGCCAACGACCGATTTTGTGTGGGTCAAATCCAATAAAGTAAACGATAAAAAGATGTGGAATAAGTGTACGCAACACAACTAACATTAAAGAAATGGCAATTTAAAAATCACAATGGAAAACAGCCAGCAGTCCTCAACATGACCAGAAGTCAGTGCTCGTAGTCTTGCATTGGCCCAAGATTAACAATACAATACATAAGATTCAAACAAATCCCTAAATTATCAACGAAAGACCCATTTCTGGACATAGACGAAAGAACAGATAGTTGACAGGGACAAACAAGTATTCCAAGGACGACAATTCTAAACCTCTATATCAAACCAACATCTGTGCTCATCTCAGAGATTGAAATCCCGTATTTATCATCAAACATTTGATGTCTTCTGTAAATTTTCGTGAATGAAAAATATCAAAATATATCGGTTCTGAGACAGATTCAAACTCCAAAACAGTTATGGAGCAAATGAAACAAAACAAAGGAACAACGGCTTTGTTGCTGTCCTCCACTTTACAAAGTTTCTATCAAGTGTAGCAAACAAGGCAAACATGTACCCCATTGGTAACTACTCATGAATCGTACAAATTATAATGGGTGGCCAATCTGCATTTCTCAAGGCTTGTGACTTGCAAGATATTTTATCTTGGCTGCAGTATGTAAGGTTTAATCATATAATAGATTTTCATATAAAATGCTACAAAATATAAAAATTATTAGCCCATATTACCAAATTGATTTATTTACACCTTTCGTCAACAACACAGAGGAGCAACTTAATCAGCCAATATTTTGTTTTCTTAAAAAATAAACGGAACAAAAAAACAGGTAGGTTTTATAAATAAATCAGTTATAAATACAGAAATAACATTTTAATAACATTTCAGATAGGTTTTGGGACATATTTATCTGGTTTTCGGTAAATCCTTTATGGTTTTCGGTAAATACCGAGGTTTTCGATAATTCGAGGTACCGTTGGTAAATCTGCTTCTACCAAACTTTCAATTTGGATTTTTACAGACATTAGTACCAGTTTTTGCGGAATTCTCTGCTCGATAGTAAAAACATAGACCGTAGCTCAAATTAATAACCTTTGTAGAATAAAAAAAAATAAAAAATTAACCAACTAAAGAGAGTGTTAGACAAGCTTCACTTTCGATCAGTAGTTTGCGATGTTAATTACTATTTAATTGTTCATTGTGTGTTTTGTTTTAAGACCACGCGAAATAAACTAACCGAAGTTGTTGTCTTTGTGTCTACTAATTGTGTCGCAACCATTCCTATATTCAAATTATTCCTAGTCTTTTATAACATTTTTAATGAAATTGATTTTGCTTGAATTCTGAAAATGATTGGGAATGCTGTAAATGTCAAAAGCTTACTCATTGATCACGTCACTGTTCATTATAGTTTATTTGTTTCTTTTTACATGTAATAACAAATATGACTTGTTTGTCACGAATTATATTACAAATATCTTCGACGAATTGAAATATGGGTATTGTTAAAGATATTTTTGTGGAAGTTGTGCCCTTTTGACCATGAAAATGAGGCCCATGTATATCCATTACATATTTGAACGCACTCTCACGCTTACAATTTCCAAAAAAAATGATTGAGAAATTTATACATATACACAATTTTTGTTGCTTGCGGTTTTGCAATTGGCCCATGGTCTGAATAAAATGCATACAATTTATAATTCAAATCACATCCTGAAAAAGTCACAGATAGACCCTTCTTAATCAAGGAACAAAACACATAAAAATACAAATATAGATAAAAGTGTTGTCAAAGATTCCTGACTTAAGACAGGCACATAAAAATGTGGTGGGGTTAAACTAAGTTTTAGGGCCTAACCTCCCCCTATCAACATTTCTAGACAAAGCAAAAAAAACAAAAAAAAAAAAAACAAATTAGCACACAATAAAAATAAAATCGAACAAAGTTCTATTCTACTAGAGAGAACTTTAGACAAAAGACAATAAGAACAAACGAAAGGACGGTAAAGGAACTTTTCATAGAACACTTGCTGTTATTGACAGCTAGCTAAGAATCATTAATCAACTGATGTAAAAAATAAAACAGTTACTTAAACTTAGATCAAGTGGTACTATTAAGGCGTGTTGCTTATTAACTAAGTTAAGTCGTATGTATCGAGCGTTTTTATTGGCCAATTGATAACTCATCTTTTCGTTGAGGAATTTCGATTGGCCAGAAAGTAGCCCATATTTTCTGGGTACTTTATCTTAGATAAACCTAGCAAAATATGAATTACAGAAAAGCCTAAGTTTTTTTCTGAACTAAAACTTCAAACTCACATTAAGCTAAAAAAAAACAAGATTTACTGAAAAATTCGAGAACATCTTAGTTTAAGTAGCATATTTTTAGTAACTAAATTTAGGGCTTTCTCATTATTTTTGTTGGGGGCGTGCCATTTTTATTGCACATGGTCGATGTTCTAGTTCTTAATTACTTAACTTAGTATTTAAAAGGCATTTTGTTTTTCTTGTAATTTGTTGTTTTGGCCTATCATTCACATATTTTTTAAAACATCGTTTAAAGATAAAATATGTTACACTATGGACCAAGTTTGCAGTATGCTTGATATCCTTATTGACAACATATATTTCACCTTTGGAGGAGAGATCTTTTAACAACACGTTGGCATTACAATATACATAAATTGTGCATCTATCCTAGCCAACTTGTTTTTATACTCTTACGAGACTAAATTTTTCTGCAACTCGTTAAGCACAAGAAGATAAAAGAAGTTGGCTCATTTGATCTCACTTATAAATATATATTGATGATGTCCACTCTGTCAACAATGTTTCGTTTTCTAGATCGGTTTTCCAGAGCTAGAGATAACAAAACCATCGATTCTACTTGCTTCACGTCTTCATTGGATTTGCATCCCGAACTTGACTCGGGTGGTCATCTCAGTACAAAAAATTACGATAAAAGAGACGATTTTAATTTTAGAATTATTAATTATCCTAACCTGAAAAGTAACATACCAATGTCACCTGCATTCGGTGTCTATATTTCACAACTAAGGGCGTGTACACATGTTTCAGATTTTTTTTTTAAACGACACCGCTTTCTCCGTAACAGACTATTAGACCAATGTTATAAGAAAATACGTCTCATACGATCTCTATTAAATTCTTTCTTTTTTATCAGCCACTGGTAGAAAATTCAATATCATGTTAGACGAAATGGTTAGTTCTTTTTTTATTAGGGTTTGGCTGGTTGATGTACTGAGATGATCACCTTACCATCCCTAATATGTCATCACAAACTTGTTGTGCTTTGTGTAACTACCGGACCCAAAGAGTGAAGAGGGAGGTTTGGCGCACACCTTAAAACCTGGTTTAACCCACCATTTCTTTTGAAATGCCTGTACCAAGTCATGACCATTGCGATCTTCAATTTTTCCGGTATGTATTCCTTGTTTTGTCTCGTCTTCTGGACATTTGAGATTGATTCTCCAAGTTCGGTATTTTCATTATTACCTTAATTCAGTTTCAAGGTTATAAGCAAATATGTCTGATACAGTCTCTTTAAAAGTTTTCTTTCGATATCAGCGACTGGTAGCAAAATTCAAATTAATGCCAGTTGAAACGATTTGATTATTGTTTCAATTAGTTTGTGACAGTTTGTTGCATTGAGACGATCCCCTTCCTATCCCTATTGTGTCTCACAACTATGCTGTGTTTAGTGTTACCGGACCCTAGCATAGTAATGTAAGAGGACGGTTTGGAGCCATAAAACCTGGTTCAACCCACCATTTTTTAAATGCCTCTACCAAGTCAGGATCATTGCGAGCTTCAAGTTACCTGATATGTCTTTGCCTAGTTTTGTCTTTTCTTTTTGGATATATGAGAAATATCATTCCAGTTCGTTTTTGTTTTTACCTTTATTCGCTTGTTCGAACGTGAGTACTTTTCCTTCACAAATAGAGAAGCACTAAATAAACCGTTTTGGTATTTCGTAATTTGACAAAAAAAAATACTTCTTAATATATAAGATGAATAGGACAGCAATATTACAATGAAAGTCAATCAAACTAGAAGGGAAGCACAATGGAAAGGTTAATCTATGTTTGCATCCGTCAAACCTGGTTCAAACCACCATGCAATTTCTTTTTTTATTATGCATGTTTTTTTGGTTTTTCTGTAGTTGTAGAACATTAAGTTATACATACATTTATAATGATTATATTTTGTTATATACACCATCCTCTTAACAAATAATTTCCGCCATTACCAATGTTTCATACAATTTGAATGGTCTTAATAATCAAAGATAAATGCACAGTCAAGTTTTCGATCTTTCTGTTTTTCCTTTGATCTCTTGACCATAAAGGTATAATTTTGCTTTAAACTGTATATCATTCTGACAATCATCATTTGCTTCCGTTGCTCTTGTGAGAGTAGTGAGAATGTATGTTTTAGTTCAATTTATATGTCATTTTGAGCAGTTATCAGCAATGGGTCTTATGATCTCAATTCGAAGGAAGCAATGGAATTGGTGGGTCACCATGTACACAATAAAAAAGGTAAGTATTAGACTTGTTTTATAATATACAAAAGACGATGTACTCATAAAGATCCCACGGGCAGATTGAATTTAAAAAAAACCCAATCAAGTACAATATTTTATCTTGTAATTTTGACATAATTTTACTTGACGTTTGTAAAGTTTTGACGAATATTTTTTTCCGTTTAGATTGAATTTTCCATAAGTACAAACTATTCATCGAATGGAAAATGATGTGTCGTTTGCTCAATAAAGTTTGACCTGGGCGTCTCTAATGATTTTTCTGTAGACATGTTCTTGTATACTGTAAACCGGGAAATTTTCGCGCCGTCTTTTTAAGCGGTAGGGCGACTGAATTTATGTTTTAATATTGGGCTCTAATGTTCCTGCTTATAGACTACGATGTGAGACAAATATATTCGAGTTGTATACTATCGCCCTAACAATATGAATGGAAAAATTGCGAAAATAAACTTCCCGATTTACAGAAGCACATTATATATTTAAATTCAAATGAAGTTTCAAACACAGTGTGTCTTACATCATGAATTGTAAAAAATACACGTTGTTCATAAGGTTATCTAAAAAAATATACCTTTAATAAAAATGGCTTAAGAAGTAGGTTAAGAAGCTTTTTGTCTTGTTTAAGTAAAGATTGTTATTTAAGATTTACCAGCAACAAACTCTCAATCACTAAAGAACGTACGTTTATTATATATTTATTGGTACTCTAGTTTGAGTGGATTATTAATTTTGTGATTTTGTACAAAAGCATGTTTAATAAAACTTGCCTACAAGACGTTTTTAGCTATAAATTACACTTTAAACAAAAATATCACTTCTCAAAATTTTAATTGTCATTAAGGCATTTTTGTATGCTACATATATATTGTCTAATATCTATGTAATTTAATGGCGCTATAGATAAGGTGTTTAATTTATTATGGCACTTTTGCAATAACCATGTGATTATCTAAAATGATTTGCAATGTAATCTGGTCTCAAGGAACTAAACTAGTTCTTTGCAAGGGCCAAACGAAGGTTTCCCACGTATGTGGAGAGCAATACCCCATGCACTTTATAGACCCCCATGTAGATTTCGATACGAGTAGGCTTAATTGGGGCCGCTACAAAGGTAACACTCTCAAACAGCTAAATGTAGAGGGATATACATAAGCACTAAGCAATTCAAGATTCACACAAATATGAAACTATTTTGAAAAATATAGTATGTAAAAGCAGACCTAATCAGGAAAGTGGACCACGGTCTGCTTTGACTTGACCAAAGTTCACTCTACGGACAGCTATAGCTGACCAGAAAAGCGGACCTAAAGTCTGCTTTAAGTTCACGTTTGTACAAGTCGGACTGGACCAATGTGTATAAACGACATTTGAAACCTTTGCAAGGGAAAGTCTTGAGCGTCTAATTCAAAATAAAGATTGTATAAGCTACACATTGCCTATTATCCCAGGTCCCTAAGGATAAATGACAAAAACAAGTCACCAAATAAAAGGTTTTTCAAATAAAGGTTAAATAAAGGTATTAACAAACTTGAATGATCAATCTCATTGTCCAGAGAAAACAACAAAAACGAATCAGTCATACCGGAGCATTGGTGGCTTGCAATGGTCCTGACTTGGTACAAATTAAGTAATTTACTTAATATTACTGAATGTTTCCATTGCCCGTAATGTTAACGTTTTGGCCTACCACTCACAGAGGACAATAATGTGTACCATTATAATCTCTTTTTGGAAAGTTTCATCCCTCTGGGCGTAAATTGGAAACCGAATTCATAAGGTTATAGCACAATATGCCTCTTTATAACCAGCAAGCATCAAGGTTATTGCAGCAAAAATTGACGCACAATATGCCTCTTGATTACCAGCAAGAATCAAGTATCTTTGTAAAAGACAAAATATTGGACGTGTTCCCTTTAAAATTTGACATTTTAACAGGTCGAGTAATATGTAAAATTATTACCAAATAAAGGCACAATCATTTTGCATATTCTTATTCGATTGTTTTTTTCCTGTCGCAGTTATTACATGTAATGGATTGAATTGAATTATGGGATACGGAGATTCATTTTAAGTTCTATAAAACGTGTCCACCAGCCATAAAGTGTATGAAATTGTAGAGCACGAGAAAAAAAATTGAATGAATAAATTGAAACGAAAATTGCAAAAAACATTTTTCATTTAAAAAAATAACGTATTGCATATACAGATCTTAAATTGAACGACCCTCTGAAACTAGAAACGTTTACACATGTTGTCAGTATAAAGTCTATAAATGGTCTATAAAGCTTCCTTTGCAACAAAAGGCACCTTACTAAACTCATGAAAATTACAAGATTTTCGAAGAAAAGGGGTTCTAACCCCAAAAACACAGATATGACCCTAAAGTTACAAACACCAAAACGCGGGTATAAACGGTTAATTTGGATATGCTATATATCGATATTTTAAGGAGTAACCTCTCATCATTAGCATTTAAACCAAAACATTGGAAGGTAAACTTGAAAGAATTGACAACTTTTGTATCGCACGTATATCGACTTAAATTCTCCAAGGAAGATGGATATGACCCTTTTTTAAATGAATATTTTGTACTATTATTAATTATATAAGTGACAAATATGTAAAACGTTTGCTTACCCGGCATTTTCAGACGGAAACTTGAATTGTATAAACGTGTTAATTCAACCAATGCCACATACATGTTCTTTTACAACTTATAGTGCTGTGACAATCTAAAAAAAAACGTGCTTATTTTCGGAGTTTAATCAAACGGGTGCACACACGGCTAATTTTTGTTTTATTGTTTAGTGTATACCTTAAGGCAATTTTTTTGCCCGGTCGTACATATTTCCCTTGGTGCAGTTTCGTTTTGTATGAAGAAAAAGGGCGGCCTTTTTGTTTGGGGGAAATTTATGTGTTAATTACTTTTAAGAGGACTAAACAGGGTTAGAGCTTGTTAGTGGTTTGGGTAGACTAGTATTTCAAATTTCTCCCTTAATGAAGCGTGTTTATTTTGATGTTTTAAATATTTTTCAAATTTAAAAAGGCCTAAACAATTAACAGAATTTAGGTGTATTTCAGTTGTAATATCTCACTCAAAATAGTTTAATGTCTGTAATTTTTGTAATTTGCAATTAAAATATGATCACCGTTAAACATTAGGCTATTTGTGTGTTCTACTTTTAATAATATGTTCGGAAAATAACGATGGTTCAAATCTGTCAAAACTTGTTTCCAACTTCAATAACTTATCATAGCAGGTACGACGCAAAAAATATAAATTTGTTTATATCAGTACTTCTCAAAAATAGTATTTGAATGTAAATTATATACTATTTTATGTTTTTCAAAATATCTAATGACCAAACTATTTCACAACAAACTGCAACGGTAAGATATTATTAGTTCAAAATGTGGCGATATGAATGTTTTCAAAATTTAATTAGCTCGTTATTGTAATGTATTGAACACGTTTCAACCCATGTACTAGCAGGTTTTCGACTGAATGATGACACTAAAATTAATATTAATACTAGTAAGTCAGAGGTAAAATAAACGGAAATACCATTGTTTTCCAAATTGTTGCATTTTGATTCCAATAAAATAAAAATTTAAAAGTAAACATTCTAAAAGACAAACTATTTATCCTCCGATAAAAAGTAATTCTAAGGACATTAATTCTTTGATATGTGCATGAAAATCGCATCTTACCCTCTGTTATATACTAAAAGCTTCAACAAGTAATAAAGAAAACAGAAAAAAGACGATCGCGTTTTCAAATCTGTCGTCTGAAACTGTGTTTTAGTTTTAATCGAATAATAGTAAAGTCGCATTGTTTAAAATATGTTTACGAATCCCATCAGACGATTTCAACCTGCCCATAATATTTTAGAGAGAATATTTTATTTCGAAAATAGTCATTTAGCAAAACAAAGATAAATCAACTCTGTGTGTATGCCAATCTGATACACGTAGAGTGCACAGTCAGTAAATAGTTAACTGAGTACCACTATTAAACAAAAGTCGGCAAACTATTCTTTGGTGATTCTATAAGTAGTTAACCTGCAATCAAGATTCACAAGAAAAGCCCTTAAAATTAAGATATTTAATAGCGCAAATACTCTATTCGTTTCAAAGACAAGTTGTATGCCTCACGATGACATTTCAAGCGAGAGGCATTAAGCTTTACTAATGTCCGTCCGTATGAATTTCTGTAAAGCTTTTTACAGAAACCGTACATGATAATGATTTGAAATTTGGCAGGGTTGCCGTTCAGTATGACAGACATTATGCCGTCTTAAGCGAATTCCAGACCTGACTACTCTCTTTTTGGGAATGGGTCGAAATGAAAATTTTTGTGACCACTCAAAATGAATGGGGTAGGAATTAAGCTATCCAAAGAGGTATGATTCAGACGTGTGTCAGGATGGTTGATTAAAATTTGAAAACAACACCCTAAGCCACTGCACTATTATGCTTACAATCATATGCTTAGGTTAACATATTTGTTTTACAAATAGTGCGTAACTATACGCTATTGAAAACAATACGAATACTTTAAATAGGGGAAATTTGAGCATAGGGGAAGTCGAAAATAGAATAAAGCTTAGTTATCTTTTGTTTTATTTGAAAAACAAATATCAGGAACAAAACTATAAAGTAGCAAATGTAATGTACGGATTATTTAAGTGTTTAAGTGCTACAGACACCAAGGGACGGTGCTTAAGGAGATACTTTATGAAATATAGAGTGATTTAAAATAGCACTCCTCCTCGTGTTTAAAGCAAATAAACAAAACATAAGTGTAACCCCTCTTTCTTGTTGCTGGAGAAGACAGGTGAGAATCAAACATCATGTGTTAAGATATAAATCTCATTTTGCAATTCTTTTTAATAAAACTGCAAAGGTTATGTAATACAGCTTTATCTTCACATGTCATTAACCAAAAGAATTTTTCGTTATTATTTAAGTTTATAAAGTTATGACATGCTTTTGAAATAAAATCAAACAATTCCTGTTTTTCTCCAACAAAATTTGTACAGGTGATAAGAAAGTGCATCTCATCCTCTACTTCTTCAGAGTCACAGTGAAGACAATGTTTAAGGTGTTGAGGTATACTCTGGTATATACCAGATTCAATCCGCAAATGATTGGATGAAACTCTAAGCTGTGTTAAGCTTCTCCTCCACTCAAAATTGCTAATAAGACTCAAATATGATTCAGAATGTCTGTGGTCTTTTTGTCTGAAAGTGTTTGTTAGATGTCTGCTTCATTCGTTTAGATACTGTTTCAAGATAAAAATGATGAACAGTTTAGAATATCCATTTGTTCTTTTGAAATGTTTAAGATACCCAATTGATTGACACCATTGCAACAATATGAATAATTTTAGTGTCAGATATTATAGCCCTCAGTATCAATGTTCTCCCAACTGACATATGATTATATTTTGATGACCAAACCAAAAAGAGCTCCTTGGTTTCCGGGTTATTTTGAAATGCAATACGAAGATGACATGTCACAATAATTTTCAGTATTATTATCACAGGAATGCCGAAGTAGGACATGATCGATTTATAATTGTTTATTATAGAAGAAAATGAGATGTGGAATAAGTGTACGCGACACAACCTACATTATAAACGTATATTTTAAATATCCACAATGAAAAAACAGCCAGCAGCCTTCAATGTGACCAGCAATATATCCTTTTTTGAACAACCCATTTGGAAAGGTAATGCTTAATATGAATCCAATCAATGTCTGATTGCCATCAAAAGCGGGCTGATTGCTATCAACAAGACATATTAGTCAAATGTTGATGAATGTTTATCGGTCTAATCTATGGAGTTAAAATGGACACTATTTGAAATATATGATTTTTAAAAATATATAATTATAGTTTACATATTTCTAACGACAGAATTAACATACTATATTTTTCAAAATAGTTTCATATTTGTGTGAATCTTGAATTGCTTAGTGCTTATGTATATCCCTCTATATTTAGCTGTTTGAGAGTGTTACCTTTGTAGCGGCCCCAATTAAGCCTACTCGTATCGAAATCTACATAGGGGTCTATAAAGTGCATGGGGTATTGCTCTCCACATACGCGGGAAACCTTTGTTTCGCCCTTGCAAAGAACTAGTTTGGTTCCTTGAGACCAGATTACATTGCAAATCATTTTATATAATCACATGGTTATTGTAAAAGTGCCATAATAAATTAAACACCTTATTTATAGCGCCATTAAATTACATGTATATTATATATGTCTAATATGCATGTAATTTAATGGCGCTATAAACTTGCTTATAGACTACAATGTAAGACAAATATATTCGAGTTGTATACTATCGCCCTATATATATTTTTTGTTGGAAGTGTAATTGATAGCTTCAAACGTCTTGTAGGCTAGTTTTAAACATTTTTTTTGTACATAAATCACAAAATTAATAATCCACTCAAACTAGAGTACCAATAAATATATAATAAACGTACGTTCTTTAGTGATTGAGAGTTTGTTGCTGGTAAATCTTAAATAACAATCTTTACTTAAACAAGACAAAAAGCTTCTTAACCTACTTCTTAAGCCATTTTTATTAAAGGTATATTTTTTTAGATAACCTTATGAACAACGTGTATTTTTTACAATTCATGATGTAAGACACACTGTGTTTGAAACTTCATTTGAATTTAAATATATAATGTGCTTCTGTAAATCGGGAAGTTTATTTTCGCAATTTTTCCATTTATATTGTTAGGGCGATAGTATACAACTCGAATATATTTGTCTCACATCGTAGTCTATAAGCAGGACATTAGAGCCCAAAAATAAAACCAATATTCTGTCGTCCTACCGCTTTAAAAGACGGCGCGAAAATTTCCCGGTTTACAGTATACAAGAACATGTCTACAGAAAAATCATTAGAGATGCCCAGGTCAAACCTCATTGAGCAAAAGACACATTGAGTACGAAAAGCACAGTATAACACAAGAAATAACGCGGCCCTGAGTTTGTCAGTAATTCGGCAAGTTCGCTAACGCCAGCGATCCGCACATTTCTATTGTAAGTTTTATCTATTGTGACGTTCTTTACGAGGTAGTTTGATATCGATTTGATTATAACAACGTAGCATTGAACGCATATCTTTTTCTTCCCTCCACATCGTCACTTACTAAAAGGCGACGCTTCATTATAACAAGACAATTTACTTATTTACAAACTCCTCATCTGTTAAAGGCATATTGTCTACGAAAAAATATTTTCTTGTACAACCAAAAAATTGTCGTCAGACTATTCGTTTTGTTTATTTAGAAAGATACACACTTTCAAAATACCACTAGGGTTCTTTATTACTTCAAAAAATGAAAAATAAATAATATTTGTAAAGCTTTACAAAAATTCATATTCATGAGATGTAGATGAGCTGTAAGCATGCGCGCTATACTTTCTTTGATTGAAAACTTCAATAGTTCTTGCACGTGGTGCATAATCTGTTTCTCGAAGTTTTAGCTCGGAAGAAAATTTTAACGGCAACCGAATATTAGAGCTACTTAATGAATAAAACTGACAATTATTGCCAATATTAATTTTTGAATGTTATTAAAAAGGTAAACACGAAAAATATCGGTATTTTTTCAACATATCAATGTATTCGGGGACAAAACTCGAGATTCCGCTTAGTGTCCGTGTTAAAACTACTCAATCGAAATCTGTGTCAATGTGACGTAGTGCAGGTAAATAAAATATCAATCAATATTGTCGAGCTATTTAGATCAAAATAAACTACTTTTGAGGCAAAATTTGTAGCAAATTTGTTTTTCAATATTCATTTTATTGCATTTCGGTCTAATTGACACCAAAAAATTGAGGGGTAAAAAAATGCGTTTGCCGTAGACAATATGCCTTTAATGTCCGTTTTAAAGTTTAGACATTTCAGTGGTCGTACTTTAAACTTATTATATTAGCATTGATATATAACACAAACACAAAATTAAAGTAACACAAAAAGGAATATTTTTCCATCATGTGTTCATTGCAAACACAAATGATAAAGTCATGAATACCTATTGGCCATTAAAATTGAGCGTAAGGAAGAACATATCAAACTGAATTTAATTCTTTTTTGTTTTTTTTAACACATTTTAAAGTCTTGATTTCCAATTGGTCATTGAAATTGATCGTAACGAGGAGCATTATAAATTGAAGTGAAATATCTTGTTTTTGCAAGAAGCAAAGAGGCTCCCATGGGGTTCGAGTGTCGTAAGTCCGAAGAGGCAACGAAAAAACCGGTACAAACAAGCAAGAACAGCACGAAGAAACACAAAACACAAAACCAACCAAACAGAAATCAACAACGCAATCTGAAGTCGTAACAAGAATGAACTCATGTGCCCAGGAAGAGTAAGCGGTTCCTGCTTGCTATAGCACACCCGTCGCGCTACCGATTTTCAATTTAGTGTGTCAAATCCGGTACAGGAAGACAAAACAAGATTCTATGAAAAAACCAACATCTGCACTCATCTTAGAGATAGAAATCCAATAATTATCTACGAGTGCATAGTGTCTACAGTAAAATTTCTTGATTGAAGACCACAAACGAGGAACAACATAACTCTGTGTTGGGACGCTTTGCCAAGGAAATCGATGTAATTCCCGTAAGGTCTAAGTTACAAATTAATTGTTAAAACTCCATAAGGTGGAGTGGACGGAATGCTGCTGTAAAAGAAGAGAAAGTTAACGATTGGGAAGTTAAAGCGTAACGTTTGCTTAAACATATCTATTTATCCTGGATTAAGAAACAAGCTAAATGCTTCTATAAATTCCTCTACCGTTTGCAGTTTGTAATTGTGTCCTTAGTAAACGGCCCCCATTAAGCCTACTCTTATCGAACTCTACAAAGTGGTCCTTAACGTGCACAGGGTATTGCTCTCCCCATACACGGATGTTTTTTCGTTCCTTCCGAAGGACTAGCATCGTTTTTTAGACCATCCTCGCAAATTGTGTCAAGAGTCGGACAATCGGTTCATGAAATGTTCACCCCTAACGATGATCGAACCTCGAAGCTCGGTGTAAATAGCCCGACTTCATCATGTTTGTCATAGAGCTTTGTTAATAGTTTTCCTTGAGAATCTATTTCGATATGTTGATCATAATATAAAGCAGACCTCCTAAAATCCGTTGCGTCTTTTATCTTAAGTTCCGGAAGATATATGAGATGAAGAGTTACCAAATCGAGAATTGTTCAGTTAGAGGACATCATAAATATAATGGAGCGTGAGGATAAATGAGAGGACTAGTCTACGATCTTTTTTTGTCTAGAATAGATTGTTAGAAGTCTGTTTCATATGAATGAGGAAATATATAAGCAAGCAAAGGTGCACAATTTGGGCCCATTTGAATTTCTATTGTTTGCTAAAAGAACGAGTCCACCAAACTAAATTATGTTGTCCACAATAAAACTTAGCATGTCAATTATTTGATCTTCTGTAAATTGTTTTCTATCTTGACTCATTGATGACAAATAAAGTCTTAGTATAATCGATTACCAGATATTTATATCTGTGCCCCTATTCTTTTTTTGCAAATAAATCTAAAAACAAGCATTAACAAATACTTACCACTGAGGCATATGAACAGTTTCCGAACACTTATCAATATAGGTATGTAAGATATATAAAAGCCACCGACAAAACATTCAATTGTTATAAAAAATGAATCCTTTAAACCCCTCGATCTACTTTCGTCTGTATAAAAAAAAATAAAACAAAAATTGGGAACATGAAATAGTTGATACGTAACATATTATTAATGAAAATAGTCCCTTATGATTTTTTTTCGTTACTTAAACATTAAGCTTAACTTAATTTGTCGCCTGGTCAAAAAAGTCAAATGCCTAACTCATCTTCCTAAATATAATACAGTGTAAGTCCTGCAAATGTGAGGAATTAAGAACATAAGAAAATAACTAGTTTACAAGTAATCATCTGGGAAAAAAACAACAGACCGCACTACATGCAAAAAACAGGCATATACACGGGGGTACAAAAACCTCGTAACATTTTGAACAAAAATGATAAATAACTTCAAAATCAGAAACGCAGATGCTTTAAATACCAAGAAGTTTCAGACAAAATTGAGATGTGGAATAAACATACGTGTACGCGACACAACCTACATAAAGAAACGGAAATAAAAAAAATCCACAATAAAAGATGACCTGCACTCTTCAACACGATCAGCGGGCGTTACTTCCATCTTGCATTAACCCAAGACTAAAAATACAAGTCAAAAGATTCAATACCAATCCCCAAATAATCATTGAAAGACCATTTTCTGGACATAGAACAATTAAAACACAAAAAGCACAGCTACAAACAGAAGACAAGATTCCTTGCTTAGGACAGGCAAATATAAAATGATGCGGGGTAAAGCTATTTGCTTGGGCCAAACATTCCCCTTATTGATAATCCTTAACAAAGCACAAAAGAACACACAGTAAAAATCAAATCGATATCACAGGCACTTGGATCATGGATACCATATTTGCCCCCCCTTTTTGCTAATACCCCTAACAAAATAAAATTTCGATAAAAATGATTTAATAAGTCTTTTCTTGTCATGTCTAAACATATTATGTCAAAATATTGCTATTTTATACTATCCAAATTTTTTACCCACTGGTATGCAACTCGACATTTTGAAATTTTGAAAAATTTGCTCACCACTCGGGGAAAATCCCCGTCTATATGTGAATCTGGGGACTTGTCGCCGGAAAATTGGACGTAAACATGTCCTAAATAGACTTATTGTTCCGCCGATGAACCGTTTGCAACAACATTCAGCCGTTACGCGGTATAATATAAACGTACTCGGCTCAGAGTCGTGTGTTTCATGTCAAAATTCATAACCTAAGACGGAAGTAGAGTTAAAGGGGAGTGAGTGAGTGAGTGAGTTGGTGTTTTACGCCCGTGCAACGCTATATAGGTTATTTACAGGCGATGAACATGAAAAGGATGATAAAATGAACATGAAATGATGATGATTAACTTCCGAATGGTTTACTTGAATGGTATAGGAAAAAATCCGAGAATTGCGAATAATTTCCCGTACTTTTACGATAATGATGAATAAGCTGAAAAATTAAATTTTAGATAAAATGTAGCAACTGACAATGTTCAATAGTTTAATCATGCAGAGATTTGACTATTTTAAATTGTAATGGCGATTATAATGTCTGTTTTTTGTTGTGAAGTTTATTCAACCTGGGCAATTTTAAAAAGTTCAAGTAAACATAATAAAGATTTCTCAATGCCCTTATTTCATGTCATTTTACCACAGGTTTTATAGTTCATATGAATGACAAAGTTAAATTTGGAAGGGGTTCCAAGTACCTTTTGAACCTGCCTATTTCCAGCTGTTGTCACATAAATTTGCAGACCCTTTCCAGAATAAGCTACGAATACGTGTATAAAGTTGTACCCCCTATACACTTAAACCCGGCTCTTCACACACAAAGAGCTGAAAATTGCAAAGGCAGGCTTACCATTTTCTCCAAATTAAACATTAAAAGAATACGTATAGAAAGAAAAACGAGAATGAGAACGAGTATATTTTTTTTCAGGTTAATATTATTAATAGGGTTAATAAAATGGTGTCAGTTTCTTTTAAAGTTTAGTACATAGTTTAGTACTTAGGTCTTATTGCTTACTGAGCTGCATGCAGTGAGAACTGGCAAATACATACACTTGTTCTCAGTGAATTACTGCAGATGAATTACTTTTGCTTCAAAAGTTCTTTTTTAATCTTTCATGTGGGTTAAGTTCAAACCCGTCCTCTCTGACGAAATTAACTCAAGGCTTGGTTGCATGCTTTTATTGTTGGTGGCATTAACTTTATATAAGTCGTTTTTTTTTTTAATATTTGCACATCATAAAATCATAACTAAAATGCACACTGAATGTACTTTATTTTATTCACAAATTTGATAAACATCAAATAATTTTACAAAGCAATTGCTTATTGGTATAAATTTGTTATCCGTATTTATCGCTCAACGGCGATGTAATCAAAGTATTTCTTAAATCTGAAAACAAATGTCTCGGTCCGTCGGTCGATCAGTGTACAAATCTTATGTCTTGTTCAGTACTTTTTATACTGTCATTGTGGCAAATCTTTGCAAGCAATAACGACTTCCATCGTACAGATTCACGTAAGTTGGACCGTCTTTCATCTGTCTTACTCTTTCTAAATTCAGGTCTTTTTTTATTTCTGACGTTGTTATGATGCCACGATGTATCCTATTGAAATTTTGCGATGTAAGTATTTAAAATCATTACATGCAGGTTTTCTTGTAATTGAATGTCGGTCTATCTACACATTTTATGCATAAGAAGTGATAATTTATCAAGGGATATTATTTGAAAAAGAAATTAAGCACATCCACAATGGGAATGGACACTTTTCATTTGTCTCTGCTGCTTTCTGGCTTGTTAAGTGTAATATAACCATCTTTGTAAAAAATGTGATATAGTTTTTGACATACACATTTGTGTCTTTGCTTGTTTGTTTTAAGTCAATAAAGCTTATTGAGTTTGGATTCAGTAAATGGATTATCCACTAATCAAAGTATAATATAAAGTGGATTGATGGTAAGGCATTTTTGACCTACCTTTCTATGCTTAGCATCGTCTAAATGGACAACGAAAATGTTGCATAGATATGATAAAAATCGGGGCTTATGTATTACTTTTGGGGCAAACATGCCTTGGACCTCCGCTGTTTTATGCTGCAACTTGCGGTCCTGGCATGATATTTATCATAAATTGTTTTGAATAGTCTTCATATTAAAAAAAGAGATCTTGTTGAAGTTTGTTAACATACAATATCATATATTTAAAATGGTTCATAATAAATAAATTGAAAGTATATAAAACCAAACCCTATCCAGAAATCTTAAGTAATAAATTCAAGGATGCCAAGTTTTGGAAATAGAATAAACGGGTTTTGATAATTCCTCTGATATATGTCATCTTTATAAAATGAAAACCTGATAATCGGGAAGTGACTTTACCCCAATCTAGACCCAAAGTATACCCTTTAAACTCCAAAAAATAAATTATAATAACAAATTCAAGATTAAAAAAAACAAAAACAAACAAACAAACAAACAAACAAACAAACTGAAACCCAAAAGCTGCAGAAATTAAATGAAGTAACATGAAAGGCGTTTGTCTGAACAACTGTCTTACCTACTAGTAAGTCCAATCCCATGGGATACAAGTACAGCTGAGAAAATTGAAAACTAATTTAACTTTAATATCTCAGAGTACAGATGGCAGCAAGCACTAGTTTTTGTGAAAAAAAATGTAGCCAAATAGTATTGCATTAGCTGCTTATGTGATTATTTCATTAATAATATGCAATTTGTTTTTAATCCAGTGATGAAAACAAAAACTTAAAACATCTGCATACATGATATTTGATTCTACTTTATTAAGTTAAAATGTCCTAAAATGCGCCTTTAAAAGTACGGGAAAATATTCGCAATTCTCGGATTTTTTCCTATACCTTTCAAGTAAACCATTCGGAAGTTACTCCCCTTTAACTCTACTTCCGTCTTAGGTTATGAATTTTGACATGAAACACACGACTCTGAGCCGAACACGTTTATATAATATCGCGTAACGGCTGAATGTTGTTGCAAACGGTTCATCGGCGGAACAATAAGTCTATTTAGGACATGTTTACGTCCAATTTTCCGGCGACAAGTCCCCAGATTCACATATAGACGGGGATTTTCCCCGAGTGGTGAGCAAATTTTTCAAAATTTCAAAATGTCGAGTTGCATACCTTTTCGCTTTATGTATACCAGTGGGTAAAAATTTTTGATAGTATAAAATAGCAATATTTTGACATAATATGTTTAGACATGACAAGAAAAGACTTATTAAATCATTTTTATCGAAATTTTATTTTGTTAGGGGTATTAGCAAAAAAGGGGGGGCAAATATGAAATCCATGCTCCAAGTGCCTGTGATCGATATAAGCTCAATTCAACAAGAGAGAACCAGAGACAAAAAGACAACACGAAAAGAACGGAGCGTAGAGGAGATCTCTTGAGAACACTCGCTGTTATTGACGGCTAGCTAAGAAGCAACAATCGACAGATGTAAAAAAAACCCAAAACTATCGATTTTATGTCCGACTCAACACTTTAGAAAAAATGGTGAAGCGTCTTCACACAATACCGAAATACTTATCTGCAATGCTTAAAATGTCACAAGTATAAAAAACACAATAAACATAGAAAAGTTATTTTCAAATAAATGAGCTGTTTTTCTATCAAAAAAGAATTTTTCTCGCCAGGTTTCATTCCCAAAGGATTGGTTTTGAATTTATGTACTTAACAGACAACGTTTAATAGAAATCAGGATCGGAGATTTCCTTAATAATATGATACGACAGTTATATCTTCAATTTACATCCAGCTCCTTTGTTCTAATAGGGGTGGTCTGAGCCGAATCATCCCTCGGAATACCCTGTTCTACTTTTTTATCTCTATTGTTTCTTTTTGTTTCAAATCAAATTTTTGAAAAATGTTCAGTAAGTTGACGTAGGAAAATTATAAAATCAACAACAATGTTTTTGAAGATTAGAAAATAACATTGTTTCCACTGGGGTTTGAACGAGGGATCTCATTAATTTTATTTAAAGTAAAAATTTGCGTTCTTTGAGAGGGGTTGTACACAGTGATAATAATGACGTTAGTCCCGCCAAAAGTAAAAAATAAGCTTCCAAGAGTTTTATTGTCTTATGTGGTCTGACATAATTATTTACAGTTATCCAAACCATTATATTTTTATAGAAGAATTTTCTATTGGAAATTAAGTCCCGCCCCTTTTACCTTATTTGGCAAGTCAGACGAAATTTGATACCTCATTTCTTAAATCGGATTAAGCACCCCGAAGATCGACATCGATTGTTTTAGAATTTCACCACATGATAGATCATAAAATATAGAATTTGAGAATTGCTGCTCATTCTTTTGTATTTTTGAAAATTATAACAAAAAATTGATATCAAGATGAAAAACGCAGTTTTTCTCATTCTGATTTACCCTTTTCGTCAAAAAATTAAAATTATTCTTAACATTATCAACAATGAGCACCTAAATCCAAATAAATTGATCAAAAACGAACCCAAATAAATGATTTTTAATCAATTCGATGGTGCTTATGGTGGTGCTAAACTTCAGATTCCAAATCCGAGAAAAGTCATGTTGCAGACAAAATGGTTGCCATGGATACTTATTTATGGTACTATTTGAGCAGTATTTTAGCGCATTTACATATTTTCTAAATACATATCAAATTCCTGTTCATTTCGATCTAAAATAACTTTATCATTGATTTTTAATTTTTTATGTTTGAAATGGTTGGGAAACGGACAATTTCCAGAAAAGTGCATTAATAAACCTGCGTATGTTTTGGTTGGCTCGACAGTTCTTAAAAAAAAGAACTTTGAAATATTCAAATGACAACTGGTTTCAAATATACTGCCACTAAAAGTCAAGACATTCAAAGCGTAAAAGGACCAGACATTTATCAGAGCGCGTTGTGAACTCATACATGTACATGACTATAAATTTGAATCAAAACCGCAACATGTATTGATATCTTGTAACCACTAGATATCGACCCGGAAGTGTCATGTTCTACCACATATTTATGACGTGTTTTCGCTTTCAACTGTTTTGGATTTTGACCTTCCAATGTTTAGGTTTAAATGCTACTGATGAGAGGTTACTCCTTGAAATATCGATATATAGCATATCCAAATTAACCGTTTATATCTGCGTTTTGGTATTTGTAATAATGGAAACAAAATTACATCAAATATAAACTGAAACAAAACCCACTCTGAATCATCAAGTTTCATTGGTCATTTTTTGGTTTGGTAACTGGTTCTTTAGCAGCAATGAACTGTTTGATCAATCAAGTTCACATCCACATTTTTCATCTATCACATAGCAAATAAACATAAAAAAAAAACTATTTTTTGTATAGCATGATATAGACAACTTTTCGTTCGACGTTTATATTCTATATTACAGCTATTAGGATTTAAGTAGTAAACCTTTTAATATGTTAACAAAGCAATGGAATCAAATAAAACCCTGTAAAAAATTGTTCTATACATAAAGATAATAACATAACTACTGAAGGACCAATCTCAAATGTCTGAGAGGAAAGATCAAACAGTACAAACGTTACCTAAGAAATTGAAAATGCATAGGCATTAAAGCATTGGAAAACCTCCTCCCCTCCAAAAATGATAAAGTTATTTTTGTACTCTGCAACGTTGAGAGTCTGGTGACACATTGTTCAACATTAAAGACACACATCAAGGTTAATTCAAGAAGAAAACATCGGATGCGAAATAAAAACAGTATATGATTGTTATGATAAGACCCAGTCTGTTTCAGTCTGTTTCAATCTGTTTTATTACAGAAAATTTGCGACCCGGTTAAGTTGAACTTTTTGATAAAATCTTTTTATTTGATCTTTTTTGATCAAAATATTGGTTGTAACCATTTTACCATTGTGTAATGTTTAAGCATTACATCGATCAAGCATGTTAGTTTTGCGTGGTTATAATAAC
This sequence comes from Arcuatula senhousia, assembly GCA_963971305.1. Lineage (NCBI taxonomy): Eukaryota > Metazoa > Mollusca > Bivalvia > Mytilida > Mytilidae > Arcuatula > Arcuatula senhousia. The sequence continues at coordinate 1,671,688 of OZ020313.1, forward strand.
ATTACGGTGCGTTTGAAGAAATGTGTCAGATTGAGAATCAAATATTGTTTTACTTATACTAGTCAATAAATAGCTGTCACTGATATCATGTGTTCTTAAGAGAGTTCTAAGTCTCTTTGTTCTGGTTGGCTTCCTATCTTATGTTGTTCTTTGATAAAATTAATTTTCATTTTGGTGTTTACCGTGTGTTGCTTTTGTGGTTTGTTAATGAGTACCAATAGTTGAGAGGTTGCGCGTACTATCTATAAGGATTCAAATCACCTTATATTTAACAAATTGTTCATTAAACCCACGGAGACATAAACATCTTACACAATTCACAATTTAAGAAACATTGCGACACAATAAGTTTAACCTTAGATTCAATCCTAAAACACTTAAGGTTACCTTAAAACAGAAATCGACGTGGCTCATGATGGACCATTATTAATTATTATTATATATGTAAGATGCTTACCATAGATGAGTTGAAAAAATAAGAAGATTAGGTCCATTCTAATTTTAAACAGGTGGTGTAATCGTAAGAACATATTGAGATAATCCTTCTACTGATTTAAAAAAACATGCGCAATGATTTTAATGTTTCAGAAGAGATAAGAAAATGTAACGCATATAAACCAAATGCATGCTCAGATAGTGTGTGGTCGTATGTATGTATACGCTGTTAAAATCATAGAATTGATAATACAATGAACAATTAGAATGGATCATATAACTGTTTTTTCTTCTGTGTTTTTAATCTCTTTTCAAAGCTATGGTAAGATTTATTTATGTGAAATACATGTACACATGTTTAAGTTTAAAAAAGGTTATTTGGTCTTTAAAGACTTGAGACCTGATTGTTTTGGGATATTCACATACATGTATGTATCAATTATTACAATACTATAACAATGATATAGTGCATTGTTATTTTATGATATTGAGATTTTGTTTGAATAAGGAAGCAGAGGTACCAATGGGGTATCCGAATGTCAAAAGTCCGAAAGGGCAGGGACAAAACAGTAAACACCAACAAGAACGGGACAAAAACAGACAACATTTAAAACATAGAAACACAAAATAACTGAATATCGATCAACAACGTAAACTCCATTCGAAAAAAGAGTGAACTCAGGTGCTCCGAAAGAGTAATTAAAGGTAATAATTACTTGGAAGATCGATCTCAAATTTACATGGGAAAAGACAAAGCAATGAAGACATTCTGTAGAAATTGAGAATCGCAATGTTCTAACTTTTTAAGTATTACAAATAAGGCATATTAGGTATTACGGAAGGCATATTTGTCGCATGTCTAACTATGTTGTTAGGTTAACAGCAAGTAGTTAAGCTATGGACATAGAATTTCTTTACACTATAAAGTACAACAGCAGAGACCGGTATGCAAGAGGCACCGAGGCACCAATGGGGCATTCGAGTGTCAAAAGTCCGAATGGGCAACGACGAAAGCAGAAAACACAAAGAAGAACAGCACGAAGAAACAAAAAAAAAAACAAAATCAAGAACGCGAACTCAAGTCTTAGAAAAGTATCAAAAGCCTGCCAGGAACAGTGTGACGGAATTTGCATTCAAGTCATTCGTCAAACAGGAATTAGCTAATTTTTAGGCGTAGAATTGATTTGTACGTCATACAATGATACAGGATGAAGCTGTATGCTGAGTATCAAATGTCTGCTGAATGTAGTTGCCTGAAAAGTGTGACGGAAATTTGTATTGAAGCCCTTAATATGAAGAAATCTTAAGTACTTTGGATTCATTTATTTTTATTGGTACCATTTTTAGTGGTTTTATGAAATAAAGGTAACAACAAAACTACCGAACTTGAATGATCAATCTCATAGTCCAGAGAAAATGACAAAAACGAATCAGTCATACTGGAGAATTGGTGGATCGAAATGGCTCTGACTTGGTACAGGCATTTCAAACGAAATGGTGGGGTAAACCAGGTTTTATGGAACCAAACCTCCCTCTTCCATTGCGATCTTAGGATCCGGGAATGACCATAGAACACCACATAGTTGTGAGACACAATAGGGATATTGAGATGATCATCTAAGTACAGCAGACCAGTCAAACACTAATTAAAACAATTACCTATCATATCTTTTAACTCAATTTTGAACTTTTCTCAAGTGGCTGATAACGAAGAAAGAATTTTTTTAGTGATCGATCGTATGAGACGTATTTTCTTATAGCCCTGCTCCAAAAGTCGGTCACGAGTAAGTTCATGGAATCTTCAATTCGTGGTTATGAGGTCTGTTGCATATAAGTTTAATTTCTTTGTTGGGTATTTAACGTCGTAGTTCAAGGACCAACCACGAAAAGTGATACTCCCATGGATAATAATGAAACCACAATATTGGTCAAATGAAAATTAGTTTATTTCGGGCATACAATAAATTTATACCAAATATAACTATCTGATACAGCTACATGGAAAGTACCAAAAAGCTGCAGCATGTTGTTACCCGGAGAAAAGTGTCGAAGATTTTTCTGATGCTGCGAGTGTAGCTCTTTTAACACGTTGCATGTCATAAACAATTAAGATACGGCGTCAATTGTTGTATGAAAGTGTTAAGATTCTATTGTTGAATCAGATTGTTATAAGAAGAGACACGTTTACTTTTTAAAGGATGTTAAGACTTAATTCTCGGAATTGTTCGGATTTTGCTTTGTGTAAATCAAACGTGTACAAATTTTGCTTTCTCGGAAACGATAAAGATAAATATTTTGTCATTTCAGAAGCCACTCATGACACCTTTTTAAAACTTGGAGACACTGCATCAGATTTAAATGGTAATAGGAGTATTGCAATTGGTGAAAGAGAAAATCCTAAGGCAGATATTTTGTACAACCAAGGTATATATTTACATATGCATCTATATCAATCTTTTAGAAACGCTTTGTATAGTAAATAAAAGGTCAAACATATTTTCCCCAGTTTTGTACGCTTTTTATCCATAAAAGAACAAAATGAAGAGGTACAGATGGGGCATTTGAATGTTAAAAGTCCTTTAGTTTGAAGAAAATAAAACAGTCATTTTCAACGAAATCACACAAAAAAAGAAACAAAACGTGAAAAACACAACAGAAATTCATAACATTTATCCTGTATTACAAAAGCGAACTTGGGAAATATATGGAAATGTAAGTACAACCTATTACCATGTACCTATACGAGACAAAATTTGTATACTTAAGACTCACCAGGGGCGCTCTACCAAAAAAATGCGAAACATGAAAATAATAGCATAGAAGTTTAATCCAAAATGTTCCGAACCAAACACCAGTTTTTAACTGAGGTCAACCTATGCCTGGTGTAGGAAGAGGCCCAGAGTTAAAACAACTTGAAATTAACGCTGATATTTTTTTGGCTTTGGTGTGTTCTTCATCACAAAAGTAAAGCCGATATATCAGAAAGGTGTATAAAAGAATGGATTGCATGCTTCTGAGATAAAACTCTCGTGGTATGAAATGTACAATTGATATTGTATCTTTATTGCTTTTAGTTAATAGCACAGAAGTCAACATTACAGCCAATCTTGTTCAAGATGAACATAATATCAAAACATTCATTTACCTGACATGCTCTTCATGTAGGGTGCCATATAAGCACCGTGCAGAATTCTTGATCGACAAAAAGTCTATAGATACTATTATACTTGACCCAAGCAATAACTTCTGCTATAGCTCAGATAACCGGTGCAATCCAAAAAAATGCAATTGTTCGGCTACCGGAAATACATTTATGAGAATGTTTGATCACACAGAAATGAACAGTATTTATTCTTGTGATATGGTTTTCAATGATATAGTGACTGGTGCAAGATTTTCAAAGATTGCGTCAATATATGTCAACGACACAGGTAGGTTAAATTTCTTTTCTACTTTTAATATGAAAGTATAATTTGACATCCCTACAAAATGCCCCAGCCCCCCCCAAAACCCCCCCCAAAAAAAACAAACAAACAAAACCACCTTCCCCCCTAATAAAAGACAAACAAATATCGCACACAAAACACTGACGACCTGACCTAGATACCGATGAGTTGAATATTCTACCTGAAACATGTATATAAAGAAACGGAATTTTTTTAGAAGTGATGGTTGCTCTTCTCCTTCTATTATTTGATGTTTGCTAAGCATGTTTGTGAAAAATGATTAGTAATTCAAACAAAGATCTCTCAGAAATAATAATGGTGAATGTTGTTTGCTATTTTCTATCACACTGAGGGAATACAAACAGTTGCCATCTGGAGAGAACAAGTTTTAATATCAACAAATTAAATAATTGTTGCTGTTGTTTTTTCAATATATTGTGTATAAAAATTGATTACCCCACATCCATTTTCATAAAGTTATTCCTCATAACAGGTGTATTTCCATTGCCCTCTGAAACAATAGTAATAAAACACCCACCTGCGACAGCAAATGGAACAAGTAGGTTTGGTAAGTAACGGATTAAAATAAGTAGTGCTAAAATGTGATAATTTTGCTAAATTGACAGACCTACATTAACTGAGAAAGCGTATTTATAAATATATAAATATAAAAAATGATACAGATGTTTCTGACCTTTGACATTCGAATTCAAAAAATGGGTCATTTTCCTATTCAAAATCGAGAAGGAAATGAAAAACGAAGAGGAAAATGGGTCATAAAGGAAAATGGGTCATTTTCCTATTCAAAATCTAAAAGGAAAATGAAAAACGAAAAGGAAAATGAATAACGAAAAGGAAAATGAGTCATTGTCCTATTCAAAATCGAAAAGGAAAATGAAAAACTAAAAGGAAAATGGGTCATTTTCCTATTCAAAATCTAAAAAAAAAATCGAAAAAAAAAATTTTGAAAAAAAAAAATTGAAAAACGAAAAACGAAAAGGATAATCACATGTGTTAGGTATCAAATGGCGTCCTGCCTTAAAGGGGAATATGAAATCGTTCAACATCGTTCTACAAAGGATATGTAGAAACTGTTTTATTTCCTAGAAACTGTTGGTTGGAATTGATTAAAATGTGGTTACTTTATTTCTTTTTTAAAAGGTTATACCCTGGATTGCCCCTTATTGTGGTTAATAAGTTGTGCTTTCCTTTGAATTATTGAACAGGAAACAAATTGTATAATTTATCATCATTGGAACCCTAATTAATATGAATGCTTTATATACAATCACTTTTCTCATTTTTCTTGACATATTAGAACTATATGAATTATCTCAAAAATGGGAGCCGTCAATTTTCTCCCAAATGTAACCTTGACCTATAACCGTGGTATGGAGAAGATTCTAGCATATCTAGTTCTAGGCCTTGAATAAACTTAATTTCACAGAAAACAAATCTGATTTCTTTGATAAAAATATACATTCATGTTAGAAATGTGTTTCAATAATTGTAAAGATTTCTTAAAATTAAAATCAGTGTGCTACGTAAGTAGTAAGTTTGCCGGGAAGATTTAATTCCGAAAAAGCTTCACATAAAAATGGCGTCAAAATATGTCTTAATTCTATCAGCTTTCACTGTCCATTTTAAAATTTGTCATTGTCCTATATTGGGGAATACAACTGATTGAAATAAATAGTTATACAAATGCCTTTTGATATCTGAAAATGACGTTAAAGAGAAGACACTTCTTTGGGTTTTTCCAAGAGTCATTTTTAGACATACATGCACAGTTTTGACTGGAAATGACAGAATTTCAAGTCCATATAAAAGTGACAGACAAAATACAAACATAGCATATAGTCCTGTTTGAAGGATTTTTTCAAGGTCCCCAAAAAGTAGTTGTTACATGTATCGTCCAAATTTATGTATATTCTAAAACCTAAGGTATTATCGCGTTGTTGATTTCCGTTCGGTTGATTTTGTGTTTTGTGCTTCTTCGTGCTGTTGTAGTGTCATGTTTACCGGGTTCTTCGTAACACTTTCGGACTTTTAACACTCGAATGCCCCATTGTTTCCTCTAAACCTCTTAAATTTCTACCAAAGTAGTTTTGCCCTTATCGATATTTATTTGGATTTCGTTTGGTTTTATGCATTTTTAATATCTTTTGAAATAGTGGATTTCCTATGGTTGGGTTCTAGTGCTGCTGATGAGGAATATTTTTTTGAAATTACCATACATCTCATAAAAGTTAATTGCAGTTGGAGTTAACTTTTGTGTTGTAGTCTCATGTTCATTTACTTCATTTCCTTTCATGAATTATTATCCAAAAAAGATTGAACTAAGCTCAATGGTATCAAGCCTCCTTCTTTTGTGATTTTGGGTCCGTATTGATATAACAAGGGTAGTTAGGTGATCATCTCAGTACAAAGGGCAACAGTTTACAAAATACACCAATAGAAATAAAGAGGTTTTTGTTAAACAATGTTATAAAAATATGTTACCAATTGTTCCAGACGTCTTTCGTAAGTCTAGGGATTCAACTTTTGAAACAAAAATGATATTTATTCAGCTACTAAACCTTTGATTAAAAAGAGCTGACAAATATAGTTAACATGACCTAAAATAGTGTGTTCTGACTGTTACTATATTTAACACTTCTTTTTCAGGGATAAATCTCATTATCGTGGTGCTCATGATGATAACATTGGGATGGTCTTCAATGCAGACACAAACCATATCGTTAGAGTTGTCATTCGCACTGTGTTAATTGCTTATGTATCATTTGTAAATAATATTCTTTGTACCACTGTTTGCACATGGTTTTAAAGAATAAAATTGTCTTGGGTAGTACTCCACAATTAGGATTTTTTCACAGTATTGTTTTCGTATGTGGCCCCCAGGAACTTTTTTGTAAAGTGAAAATATTGATTCGTTTTGGTCTTAAAAGAAGACAAATAAAAAATCTGGACCCGTTATATAAAAATTACGACCCACGGTTATTGTTTTAAAGAATAATTTCGAAAAAAAATAATACCATTGATCATAAAGCGTCGCTTCCGGCTGTGCATGGTGACCAGCGGATGGGCTTAAATTTAAATGTGCTATTTTTAGATTTTTAGGTTTGAACAATTTTAACGGAAAAAAGAGCCGAAGTCGGATATGTTTATTTGGTCTTAAAAGAAAGGACTGTTTACGGGCTTTCATTTCATACATGTTACGTTTCACCTGAACCGAAAGCTCGACTACTGGCAACGTTAAAAAAAAAGACAAAACCCCGATTTTTGCGTATTTTTGTCCCCAATTTTTTTACAAATGTTAAGAGTTGCTAGGGGCAACGAGTACAACAAAGAAACCAAATACGGCACTTAACACGACTAAACATGCCCGGAGTTTGGAACACCACCTTGTTAAAAGTGCAAATAGCAGTTTAAGCGATTACAAGAACCCGGGACAAAATAGTCAACGTCGAGCACATGCAAAAATGAGCTAAATAAATTAATTGTGGAGTACTACCATATGGCATTATTCTCATTAAAATTTTAAGAGTATATCTAGATTTTAGTCCTTGGTTTTACTGTTGAAAATAAAGCTAATGTATTTGAGTATTACTTGTTTCAAAATTTTTTGGAAAAATATCAGTTATTAAGCATAAATGCCCATAGCAACCAAACATGCTTATTTTTAAAAAAAAAATATCGTCAATAACGTTATATTCTTTTTAGCTGGTTATGCTGTATGTAACGCTAACAACGTTTATAATTTCCCCGGAAGAAATAAAAATTACACAATATAGTATATTTCCCCGTATGTAAATCATAAAATTGTAATTTTTAGTCGGCTTGAATAGAAACACAAGGCATTATAGCTTGCTATGCAAACGTTAAGCGAATTTTGATGATGTGTTTCCATGGACGCCATTATTGTAGTTTTTTTTCACGGAAATCTTCCAAATTTTCACAAATATGTTTGAAATAGGCTTGAAAATGACTTAAGCACAACAGAATACCAATTTTGTTACGAAAATACAAAATTTGATTCAAAACAAACGGGGAAAGAATCTAACGTTATTGCAGGAAAATGTCAAAAAAAGAGCTTGATCAGAAAAGGGCTTCCATCTTTGAGCGTCCGTTACTATGGTAAAACATAAAAAAAATCATAATATCCGGCATTCCTCAAGTGGTTACTTACTCAAGAAGAGAAAAATGCAACTCATGTTAAATTTTCATAAAATGCAAAAGCATTATGGTAGTACTCCGCAATTAGGATTTTTTGACAGTATTGTTTTCGTATGTGGCCCCCAGGAACTTTTTTGTTAAATGAAAATATTGATTTGTTTTGGTCTTAAAACAAGACAAATAAAAAATCTGGGTCCGTTATATTAAAATTGTGATCCACGGTTATTGTTTTAAAGAATAATTTCGAATAAATCAATACCAATGATCATAAAGCGTCGCTTCCGGCTGTGCATGGTGACCAGCGGATGGGTTTAAATTTAAATGTGCTATTTTTAGATTTTTAGGTTTGAACAATTTTAGCGGAAAAAAAGAGCCGAAGTCGGATAGGTTTATTTGGTCTTAAAAGAAAGGACTGTTTTCGGGCTTTCATTTCATACATGTTACGTTTCACCTGAACCGAAAGCTCGACTACTGGCAACGTTCAAAAAAAAGACAAAACCCCGATTTTTGCGTATTTTTGTCCCCAATTTTTTTACAAATGTTAAGAGTTGCTAGGGGCAACGAGTACAACAAAGAAACCAAATACGGCACTTAACACGACTAAACATGCCCGGAGTTTGGAACACCACCTTGTTAAAAGTGCAAATAGCAGTTTAAGCGATTACAAGAACCCGGGACAAAATAGTCAACGTCGAGCACATGCAAAAATGAGCTAAATAAATTAATTGTGGAGTACTACCATATGGCATTATTCTCATTAAAATTTTAAGAGTATATCTAGATTTTAGTCCTTGGTTTTACTGTTGAAAATAAAGCTAATGTATTTGAGTATTACTTGTTTCAAATTTTTTTGGAAAAAAATCAGTTATTAAGCATAAATGCCCATAGCAACCAAACATGCTTATTTTTAAAAAAAAATATCGTCAATAACGTTATATTCTTTTTAGCTGGTTATGCTGTATGTAACGCTAACAACGTTTATAATTTCCCCGGAAGAAATAAAAATTACACAATATAGTATATTTCCCCGTATGTAAATCATAAAATTGTAATTTTTAGTCGGCTTGAATAGAAACACAAGGCATTATAGCTTGCTATGCAAACGTTAAGCGAATTTTGATGATGTGTTTCCATGGACGCCATTATTGTAGTTTTTTTTCACGGAAATCTTCCAAATTTTCACAAATATGTTTGAAATAGGCTTGAAAATGACTTAAGCACAACAGAATACCAATTTTGTTACGAAAATACAAAATTTGATTCAAAACAAACGGGGAAAGAATCTAACGTTATTGCAGGAAAATGTCAAAAAAAGAGCTTGATCAGAAAAGGGCTTCCATCTTTGAGCGTCCGTTACTATGGTAAAACATAAAAAAAATCATAATATCCGGCATTCCTCAAGTGGTTACTTACTCAAGAAGAGAAAAATGCAACTCATGTTAAATTTTCATAAAATGCAAAAGCATTATGGTAGTACTCCGCAATTAGGATTTTTTGACAGTATTGTTTTCGTATGTGGCCCCCAGGAACTTTTTTGTTAAATGAAAATATTGATTTGTTTTGGTCTTAAAACAAGACAAATAAAAAATCTGGGTCCGTTATATTAAAATTGTGATCCACGGTTATTGTTTTAAAGAATAATTTCGAATAAATCAATACCAATGATCATAAAGCGTCGCTTCCGGCTGTGCATGGTGACCAGCGGATGGGTTTAAATTTAAATGTGCTATTTTTAGATTTTTAGGTTTGAACAATTTTAGCGGAAAAAAGAGCCGAAGTCGGATAGGTTTATTTGGTCTTAAAAGAAAGGACTGTTTTCGGGCTTTCATTTCATACATGTTACGTTTCACCTGAACCGAAAGCTCGACTACTGGCAACGTTCAAAAAAGGATAAAACCCAGATTTGCGTATTTTTGTCCCCAAATTTTTGACAAATGTTAAGAGTTGCTAGGGGCAACGAGTACAACAAAGAAACCAAATATGGCACTAAACACGACTAAAAATGCCCGGAGTTTGGAACACCGCCTAGTTTAAAGTGCAAATAGCAGTTTAAGCGATTACAAGAACCCGGGACAAAATAGTCAACGTCGAGCACAGGCAAAAATGAGCTAAATAAATTAATTGTGGAGTACTACCCTGTGTTGTCTTGTCTTGAAACGAATTGAATGTTTTATATTACTTATAGATGTGATATGAATTTAAATAATAATAATCTTTTTTTCTCATAACCAATATACAAAGGTACAGAATTATATACAATAAACACAGATTTACATTATGGAAGAAATGGCGGTGAACCTGGAGGATAAACCGTCTTACAAACAATCTTTATAAATTTACATAATCCAAGCACAATTGATTTTTTGTCGCTTGACAACAAATTACCATAGTTTATAATATTAGGCCTATTTCTAAAAAACACTATCAATATATATTTTTCGTTCATTAGCAAAGCTGGAACATTCAAACAAATAATGAAATTCATCACCCAGTTCCCTACCCTGACATAAATTACAATGTCTATTTTCTCTGGGTACACCTCGCCACCGGCCTAATTCTATAGGAAGTCGATGGTTAGATGTCCTAAACTTTGCAAAGACATATAAATTGTTATCATCGAGAGTATCAAGATACGACTCCCATTCTAGCTCTTTTTTCAAACAGTTTATAATTATCCCCATTTGATGAATTTTCAACAGAAGCGTTCCAAGTTTGCTTAAATTGATCAAGCAAGTTATTTTTAACAATAAGCTTTACCAATTGCTCAGAAAAAAAACATTTTGAGAAAGCCAAATATAAGTTAGTCCACTCTCATTGAGAATATATTTCAGTTTATTAATATTAATCCAGGAACTTGAGTTTTCATTTCTACAATTATGAACAAATAATAGTCTATATGCAAGTGCTGAAATTTTTGACCGGTTACCTTTTATCAATTTTGCTCAAATTGATATCATTCTAACCTTGATATCTATCTCTAGTGGATATCTGCATAATTCGCCATATACTATATAATTTGGCGTAGAACTTTTCAAATGCAATAATAATTTACAAAATTTAAGATATACTTTTTCTATAAATTTTTTTTTAGAAAAACCCCATATTTCACATCTATACAGTAAAATAGGTTTTACCATTTTATAAAAAGGTCTAACTGACACTTAATAGATAGGTTACGCAATCTACCCTTTTTAAGTACATCGTACATAGCTTTTGTACCTTTTTTAACCAATTCGAATTTTGCAGCTTTAAATGATCCTGAGCTTGAGAAAGTAACTCCAAGATAAGAAAAGTTTTTAACTATCTCAATGTCCTTTCCATTAATAATAAATTTTAAATTGGTTGGTAATCGTCCGTTTGAGAAGACAATCACCTTAGATTTGTCAATATTAACTTTAAGCTTCCAGCGTTTGCAAAAAACGCTGAAACAATCAAGTTGTCGTTGCATATCTAAACTTGACTCTGCCAATATAGCTTTGTCATCAGCATATAAAAGAACAAATAAAGGTAATAACAAAACTACCGAACTTAAATGATCAATCTCATAGTCCAGAGAAAATGACAAAAACGAAACAGTCATACCGGAAAATTGGTGGATCGCTATGGTCCTGACTTGGTACAGGCATGTCAAACGAAATGGTGAGTTGAATCAGGTTTTATGGCGCCAAACCTCCCTCTTCCATTGCTATCTTAGGATCCGGTAATGACCATAGAACACAACATAGTTGTGAGACACAATAGGGATATTGAGGTGATCATCTCAGTACTGCAGACCAGTCAAACACTAATTAAAAAATTACAGATGGGTCCAGTCCTAACCTGTGTGGCAAGTGGACCAGAGAACCTGTCCAAAAGTCAGGTCTTGGTTCACTCTTGACAGCATTCTGGTCAGCCTTAGTGGACCGTGAACAGGTCTGAAGTTCGTTTTAATAGCAGACTTTGTCCTTGGTCTGCTTTCTATTCCTATCCCAGGACAGGTTTAAGCTGACTAGACTTAAGGTCAGGACAGCTCTTAGCTGACCAGACCTCTGATCAGGACAGTCATTAGCTGACCAGACTTCTGGCCAGGACAGCTATAGGCTGACCAGACTTAAGGTCAGGGCAGCTCTTAGCTGACAAGACCTCTGGTCATGACAGCTTTTAGCTGACCAGACTTCTGGTCAGGTCAGATCCTGCCCTGTCAAGATAGTGCACCTGACCAGACAAAGAGGACAGTGGTCCACTCCAAAATACCAAGGTTCACTTTCCGGACAGCTCAAACTGACCTGACCTGACCAAAATAGCTGTCCAAAAGTCTGCTTTTTGTCCATTTTTGTACAGGTTAGGACTGGACCCATCTGTAACTATCACATCTTTTAACTCAATTTTGAACTTTTCTACTAGTGGCTGATAAAGAAGAAAGAATTTTTTTAGTGATCGTATGAGAGGTATTTTCTTATAGCTCTGCTCCAAAATACGGTCACGAATAAATCGGTGTCTGATAAAAAAATCTGTGAAATGTGTGCAAGCTCTGGCATATCGAATTAGTTGTGAAATCTAAACACCGTATGCAGGAGAAGTGGGTATATTGCTCTGTAGATTAGGAAAATTAATAATTTTAAAATTAAAATCGTCTCGTTTATCGTAAATTTTTGTACTGAGATGACCACCTGGGTCAAATTCGAGGTGCAAATCCAAGAAAGACGTGAAGCAATTTGATTCCGTGGTCTCTTTAATCTCCAATTCCGGAGGATATATTGAAGGAATCCAACTACCGAATGAAGTGTTATTGACAGAAAGGACATCATCAATATATCTGAATGTAAAATTAAATGACCTTGCCTCTTTCATCTTCTTGTTCTTTACGAGTCCCTGAAGAAATTCAGTCTCGTAAGATTTTACAAATATATCTAAATTTTCACCAAATCGTTCGATATCGATTGTAAGCCTAAAACTTCATTTACATTTAAAAAAGATTCAAGGTCATTTAAATACAAAGAGAAAAGGTAGGGAGACAAATTCCGATGGCAATTCTACTTTTAATATTTTGATACATGTTGTATATTACATTATACATGTTTCCATTAATATTATTCAGTATAAGTTTATACCACAGACCATCTCTCCAAACTTTATTAAAAGCTTTTTCAAAATCTATAAAAGCTACGAATAACTTCTTTTTCTTTAACTTTAGTAATTCAAAAAAAAACGCATGTAACGAAAAAATATTGTCTAATGAAGAATAACCTTTTCGAAAACCACACTGATTCTCACAAATTAAAGAAACATTTTCTGAAAATTTATCTAGTCTTCGCAAAAGAACTGCTGTGAAAAGTTTGCCAAGGCAACTAACTATTTTTTTATTGGTCTGTAGTTTCTGGGATTCCCCTTTATTTTTATAAATAGGCTTAATATTACCCTTTACCCAGCTCTCGGGTACAACACAGGAGCTAAAAACACAGTTAAACAACTTGATATAAATAGGTAAAAAAAGATCTACATATCATTTTATATATTCATTTACAATAAGGTCATCATTACTTGCTTTATTATTTTTAAGAATTTTTATACAATATAAGATTTCTTCTCCTGTTATTTCTTCATTTATTTCAATATTTATATCATTCAATAATGAATTATCTAAATTTGGCAGTTCAATATAGTCTTTATCCTGCTCGTGCGTTGGAGTTTTTTTTAACTCATTGAAAAAATCAAAAAGGGAGGACAAAGGAATATTGGGCTGCCTTCTATATGAACCTTTTCTTAAAAGATCCCAATACTTTTTACTATTATTTGATCTTAATTTTTCAATTTTCCTTGACATCTCTTTTCTATATCTTTTCACACAAGTGTCGATTTTTTTCTTGTAAAGTTTTTCGGCTTGATTCATATCGTCTCTGGCGGATGAGGATTTATCGTTTTTACAACGTCTTTTAGCTTACGAAAGTTTTGTCTAGCAAATTTACAGTCCGAATCGAACCATGGTTTGTTGTTTTTAGAGACATTTATTTCTTTCTTAGCATGCGAGACATAAACTCTATTTGCACCAAATGTTGTCTCTGCAGCTTTAACAAAAGTAATCCCTAATTTGGAGACAAAATTATCAACCATGGACTGATCTGCTTGATCCACATTTTCTAACTGTGTCTCCAAAATCAGGATTCTTTCAATGTCCAAATTTACTAAAGAATCATCTCGCAATGAAGCATCCCAACTAGGATCATCACTATCGGTATTGTTATGAAAAGACATGAGAAGAGATATAGGACATTGTACATCAGAAAACAATTTACTAAAATCTAATACATTCATAGTGATCCTATCTGGACTGATCAGGTGTTGACCCAACACGTGCACGTTTGACAGGTGGCCGACGGGGGTATTTCGGGGTAGACACAAAAGTAGTTCTGAAGTTCATATCTTGTGATCGGCTTGGGTCAGTTAATATACATATCGCTTATTGTTAATGAAAAGCTTGTCCCTCACCATCTTAACGGTTGCTCCCCTGTTTCTGGCATCTCTCATAACTGGGTATAGATCCCGTCTGAGATATTCGATTTTTACCGGGAATTGCTTATTTTTTTTCCAAACGGTTTTCCTTTAAGGTGTTTGGCGTTTTCGAGAGCATATTGTTAGTCTCTGGCATAAAGAAAACGAGCAACTATTGGGCGGTGCTTCTGGAACGGCTGATTCTGACCATTTTGGTGCTTTCCAAATCTGTGAAAGAAGCAGAGGTACCAATGGGGTATCCGAATGTCAAAAGTCTGGAAGGGCAGAGACAAAACCAGTAAACACCAACAAGAACGGGACAAAAACAGACAACATGTAAAACATGGAAACACAAAACAACTGAATATCAATCAACAACGCGAACTCCAGTCGAAACAAGAGTGAACTCAGGTGCTCCGGAAGAGTAAGCAGTTCCTGCTTGCTTTAACACACCCGTCGCGTTGCCAATGGTCCAATCAGCGTGTCAAATCCGGTAAAGGAAGACAAAACAACACCCTATGACAAACCAACATCTGCACTCATCTGAGAGATCGAAATCCCATATTTGTCTATAAGTGCATGATGTCTTCCACAAAATTTCTTGAGTGAAGACAGCAACCGAGGAGCAACATAACCCTGTGTGAGCAATTTTTGCGTCAGACGTGTCGCTATGCCAAGGAAATCGATGTAAGTTCCGCACGCTCTGGAGTAACGAATCAATTGAGATACGTAAACTCCATAAGCTGGAGCGGACGGAATGTGGCTACACAATATGGGGAAGTTGACGATTTGAAAGTTGAAGTCATCACGTTTGTCATAGAGTCTTGTTGAAAGTCTTCCTTGAGAGTAAATTTCGAGATGTAGAGATGAATATGAAGCAGACTTCATAGAATTCGTTGTGTCCTTTATCTCAAGCTCCTGTGGATATATGAGATGGAGAAAGTCACCAAATCGAGAATTGTTTAGTGAAAGGACATCATCAATATAACGGAACGTGAGGTTGAAAGAGAGAGCTAGTGTGAACGTTACCAAATTCAATATGATAGTCAATACCGAGTTCTCTGTATAGAAAGTCTCGTAACAAACCTTCTGTGTTTTCGTTTCTACTCTCGGAAAGACCAGTAAAGATCAGGTTATTCTTCATTTGTCGGCAGCGAAGGTCGGTTATCGATTCCTTAAGCTCTTCGCGTTCCATCTTAAGAGCCTTGACTTCTTCTATAAGATAATCTACTTTCGGACACATTGAGTCATGGTTTTTATCAAGTTTATCTATTGCTTTTGTGTTTTCACCACACTGAACCTTAACGCTGTCGAACAGATCACTCATTCCCTGTACGTTGTTTTCAAGGGATGTATATTTCTTTGATAATTCTGATACCTCTGCTTGCACTGAAACTAGTTTATTTGAGATTGCAGATACTGATTGTTTTATTTGTACCTATTCTGCAGCAGAATTTGTCACTTTAATTTCTGTAATATGGAATCAAGTCTGTTTAGTAATGTAAAAATATTACTCGTAATTGGATCCATCTGCTCAAAAATCGGACCGGGAGTTTTTCTATCGCCACTAGATGTTTCGTTTTGTGTCCCTTCAAGGCTATTTATTATGGTCCCAGGTATCAGTGACATGTTAATTACACATTCCTCTAGACCCCCAGTTTAAATGTCGGTAGTTCATTTGTTTACAAGATCCAATACACATCCCAGGGAGAACAGACCACAGAGCAAGAGAGATACTTGACACTTTCCAAAGCTAAATAGGTCGGGACACTGGGCCCTCCGTACATGGAAAACAATTAAAACGATCTGACATTAACGATGCATACAAACTCTATATATAAAGATGCCTTAATGATGTTTTTTTTTTCTATAGTGTTTTTTCCGTGACCGTCCATTCCTTCCATTCGGAACTCCCTCTTCTAAATAATTGTTATAAAAATATTTAAATTTTATAAATCCATGTATGTTTTCATTCCAAATTATATAGATCAACCGGTTTTTCTCCTTTTTGTTCGAATTTTATGGGTATGGATATTTCTCTTTCCATACTTTTTATTAACGTCCTTTCTATCTTTTGATTCAAATTCTACTGATAAGTAGACCTTCTTAAAGCAGCATTAATAATATCACTTAATGCACCGTTTTATTATAAGCCGCTCTGATAATTTGCTTTACGATTTCTTTATATAGAAGAAAATGAAGTTTGGAATAAGTGTACGCGACACAACGTACAATATAAACGTAAGTTTGAAACTTCCACAATGGAAAACAGCCAGCAGCCTTCAATGGGAACAGCGGATGCTGCTTGTTGTTTTTCAACTGGCACCTAGATTGAAAATAAACTACATATGATTTAAGCCAAATCCTAAAGTGCAATGAAAGACGCTCTTCTTGAAAAAAAAACAATTAACATATATATAAATTCGACTAAATACAAACAAGCTTTGATAAAGATTCCTGGCTTATTACAGGCACATTAAAAATGTGACGGGGTTAAACTAGTTTTTCGGCGCCAACCTTCCCCCTATTGAAAAACAAAAACAAAGCACAAACTAACACACAGTAAAAATCAAATCGATAGATGTTCAATTCAACAGAAATGTATCTGAGACAAAAAGACAAGTAACTAACGGGGCGTAGATACTCTCTTGAGAACACTCGAAGTAACTGACAGCTAGCCTAGCTAAGAAGCATCCATCGGCTGATGATGCAAAAATCATGAAATGTCAATTTTAAATCCGACTCAACTCGTCAAACAATTCATGATTTGATGATGCATCATCACACAGAACCGACACATTTGACCGCTGTAATGCTCAAAAATGATATAAGTATAAAAAAAGTATAAAACAGTATAAAAAGGCAATGGGGATCATTGGTCAGTTATCACCCCTGATTGATAATCCAGGTGGCGTTGTTGTAGATCAGGTCCATCTGCCTTATCTTCTTTACATGAAAACACATGAAAATGTAGTACTAATTTCTTTGTCTGATATAATGATTTTACCTAATTACAGTAAAAAACATTTAAAAAAAACCAATTTAATTAAAAGGGGAAATATCATTACATATTTTTGTTTGCATCTTGCAGATTTTAAGAATTTTGAGATGAGCAAATATTTAGACCTTAGGCTTTGTATTTGACCTTAGGCTTATTTACCCATTTATTTGTAGATGATGTTGCCAATGTATTAAATACTAAATGTAAATATAAAGTTCGCAAAGACACATATGTCATGTTTAATCTTTCAATTTTAATAATAAGATTTACATACAGTTGGAAAGCTAAAAATGCTGTAAATTAGTTAAAAATGGTTCACAAATTATTGGATCACCATCTTAACCTAATCATAAAGATAACACGTTCTCAGTTATTGGTTCATAAATCATAATGATCATCATGATCATGTTTTAAAATGTTTACATATTATATACTTATGAAAAAAAAATAATAAAGAAATTATGAAATTGGGACTATATTGTATCTTTCAAACTACATTAATTTAATCTTTTACACCCTTTCTTGTTATATTTTCACAGAATATATCTTAATCCTGTATATCTTTATCTACTTTTCTACCAAGACAAATTAATTCATTTTGAAGTCCCAGAAAGATTTTCCAATCAATTTGTGTACATGTTGTTCCCTCATTATCCTTTTAAAAAGATTTTTTTTATTTTACTTTAAGGCTCACAAATTTTTATTTTAAAATTTAGATTTTTGCAATGTCCATTGTGCACTTAATATTGTGAAAATAGTATTTCGAAAATTAAAGGAACAGTTTTTCAATGTTATGAAATACAATGATTTTTTTTCTTTCCATTTCCCTAGATACATGTACATGTACCTTAAAAGTATCATAATCTCAATTTCATACATCCATGGATACATTTATTAAGTTTTATTTTTCCATGATACATCATGAATTATTTTTTCCTTAGTTTTATTTCTTTTACACATTCTTATAATTGAGAAAAATAGATATTAAATAATTTTGATGAACATATCGTTTAATAAGAATTTTAAAATTTCTGTGTTAACATTGACTATATATTGTTTAAACTTGGCCAATTGAATGAAGTAAATGTAACTGCAGTAAAACAGAAAAATATTAAATCATATTCAAACAGACAAATAAAATATGTTTTAAAAGCTTTCCTTCAAAAATTATTTGTTGAAAGAAATTCTCTTCCATAGATATAAATACATGAATAGGGGAAATTGTTTTAACCACTAAACGTTCAGTCAGATCATTTTTTTCTTTAAAATTAGAAATTATCCAACTGTCTAGTTCAGTTATATTATCATTTTTCAGTAGTTTTGACTTATTAAATATATAATAATACAATTGACAAATTAAAATATTTATTTAACATTACACAAGGTCTCACTTTAATATGCAATTGTATATTTTTTTTAGGTGATTAGCTATCAACATAGAGCAGCTGATTAATATGATTAATTCATGCTGTCTTATCTTATTTACACAAATGCTGGACCTGATCTACAGCAGCGCCATCTCTAATTATGTGGAGATAATCTTCACCAATGATCCCCATTAACATTTTAAAATTACAAATACCAAAACGCGGGTATGAACGGTTAATTTGGATATGCTATTTATTGATATTTCAAGGAGTATACTCTTATCAGTAGCATTTAAATCAAAATATTGGAAGGTCAAATTCCAAAACTGTTGAAAACGAAAAGTACTCAAAACCAAAACGTTCGAACAATGAAGCCAAATCCAGCACCGAGGATATCGACCATGTGCATTACAAGGAAAGAAAGCTGGTGCTTTAAAACATTTTGAATTAAATAAAACGGGAATTTCAGCGACAAAATTTTTATGGTAAATCATGTCAGACAAGTCTGATTACCAGGCTTGTGATTACCCTAGGGGACCTCTGATCCACCAGCAGCGGTTATCGCCCAGTTGTTTCAAAATTATAAATACCAAAACGTGGGTATGAACTGTTAATTTGGATATGCTATATATCGATATTTCAGGGAGTAACCTCTCATCAGTAGCATTTAAATCAAAATATTGGAAAGTCAAATTCCAAAACTGTTGAAAACGAAAAGTACTCAAATAAGTATCAATTTAATTATCAAAATTTTACCAAAGAAGACTAAATTAAAAGATTTTACTTAATATTCAAATGAAAGAGGAACATAAAGAGTTACCATATTTGTACTAGATACCTAAACTTCACATAAATCCGTACAAAGAAAGGTATATAGCTGGATCTTCTTTATGTTCAACTACAGAGCTGACCGTTCGTTTAACTAAAATATTGTCTGCTGTCAAAGAAGGTCAACAAGCATACCGCGACACTATTTATAATCGTAGTGGAATCAACCATATGTGAATTTTGAAGAACTCAAAAGATTTGTCTGATCATTTTTGAATCTTGATCATTTTCTGAGTTCCACGTTCGATTTTTTAACTTTATACACTACCTTGCCACACGAAAAACTAAAGTGTCGCCTAAAAAACTTCTCGAAAAAGCCTTTTCAAACTCTAGGAGCTAGGAGTTTTGTTGTTTTGGGTTATAAATCTACATTCTTTTCCAAAACATCTTTCAAAGATAAAATTTGTTACACACTGGAACAAGTTTGCAGTATGCTTGATTTCCTCATTGACAACATATTTGTCACCTTCGGAGGAGAGATTTTTCAACAACAAATCGGCATTCCAATGGGCACAAACTGTGCTCCTCTCCTCGCTGATTTGTTTTTATACTCTTACGAGAATGAATTTCTTCAGGGACTCGTAAAGAACAAGAAGATGAAAGAGGGAAGGTCATTTAAGCTTTATTATTTTATATTTTAGTAAAATAAACGGACAGTTCTGAAGTTGAACATGATGAAGACCCAACTATATACCTTTCTTTGTACGGATTTTTGTGAAGTTTAGGTATCCAGTACCTAAACAAATTGTATCTTTGAATGATGTTTTGGAAAAAAAATGTAGAGTAATTACCCAAAACAACAAAATTCCTAGAATTTGAAAAGGCTTTTTTCGAGGTGTTAGTCTTACTGTAATTTAAGTTTATTTACCATGAAGAAAGCATGGTATCATCATGACCCTAAATACACATATTGTCAACATATGAACAAACAAAAACATCAAAATATTATTTCTGTTTCATCAACTTCATGGTAGATTGATCTCACAAAAAGGAGTGTTATATTTAGGTTTACCTACACATGAATTACTTAACCATGAAGAAAGTATGGTAGCACCATGAAATTTTACACGCATATTTCCATCAGGATATGTAAAAAAAGAAACAAAAACATCATAGAATTGTTCCAGTTTCATCGATTTGAGTTCGCATTGGTGATTTTTGTTCGGTTGATTTTGTGTTTTGTGTTTCTTTGGCTGTTTTTGTTTGTGTTTAGCTGTTTCGTCGTTGCCCTTTCGGACCTTTGACACTCGAATGCCCAATTGGTTCCTCTTTGCTTCTTTAGAAAAAAGTATGACATCATGACACTTTGTACCAATATACTTGACAAATAAGAATACACAAATATTTTCCTGGCATCAACTTCATGGTCCAGAAATTGCGTAACAAAAATGTTGACATTATGTATTTTGAAATTATTCTTGTTCTTTATGCAATTATACTTTACTTGCAAAAGCATATTTTAACTAAATGTATTGTCTTATAACAATGCTTTTACATGATTCCATCTAGGAGCTTGCCATGTGTTTTATGCCACAAAAGAACAAAACTTACAGGCAGACGATATCTGAATGGAGTCAACAACAAACACCTTAGAAAGTACCTTCAAAAGTATTTCCTGATTACAACCCAGGAAAGTTGTGTAATTTGTGGCAAATGTCGTCGTAATTCTTACAGGAAACAGACTCATCAACAACCACCGGATCAAAATGCACAATCATCTCAAGAACAAACCACACTTTCATCATTTATTTTACCTTCACCGAAAAACATAACCTTACCAATATCATCCTAAGAAGGCAGGTATTTAACATGCCTTGTTTGTAAGCAGCGAGTACAAAAAAAAATGTATCATCAAATACACGGGTTTCATGTTTAATTTATCAGAACAAAATATTCCAGCTAGTGCTAGATGTTGCTCAAGTCATATTTCTGATGACACCTTTACAGTTGAAGCTTTTGATAAAAAGCACAATTCAAAGAACAGCATCAGATTTTTACAGAACTGATATTTTGAATCTATTGAACAAAGTAAGAGAAACTCTACTAAAAGCAAATCCAAACGACTGAACTTTGATGGATCTTTGAGTGATCCTGATATAAAAAAGTCAGAAGTACGAGGACTTCACTTGGACTCTACCTATACAGGCAAAATTTAGACATACGTCTGACGTATGTTAATAAAAATGTGCGTCTGACGTAGTGCATAAACCTACGTTAAACATACGTTTCTAACCACTGTACAGTAAATGTACGTCAAATTATTGTAAAAAGGTATGTGAGACATACGTTTTTTAAACGTGCGGTAAACGTACGTTTACCATACGTCAGACATATAGTTTCCTTAAATGTATGCAGTTAGTAAGTTATTTATTTAGTGTTTTATTATGAAATAAAAATATTGCCAAGATAAATTTTTAACATGCGTCAGACGTACGCGGTTAGAAACGCCAATTTAATATGCGTCAGATGACATGCGTTTAACGTACGCCAGAGGCACGTTAAACGCAGTCAACTAATTGCCTGTGTAATTTAACTAAAAACTGGACTTTTATACAAAGTTTTATCTACCCTTTTCAACATTTCCAAAGATTCAGACAGAGGCACCATTAAAAAAGTTCGTAAAAACTAGTGCAGATATTTACAGCTTTAAATCACCTTGGGTTCCAGCAGGTGACACGAGATAAAGTCATTACAAATAACACCCGTCTTCATGTTCAAACTTGGTACATTTGATACCGTAGAAGAAAAAAAAAAACGGAAAGCGCAGGAACATATACATATGGCTTTAGTCCTACCCTGTACAAAACCGTTCTTAGAGCAAACTTGAGGATAGCTTCTTTTGGTCAGATTAAGCTGTCCAAGCAGTGAACTTTGGTCAGGTCAAGTGTTTTTTAATATGCAAATGCCATTCGAACGGGAATGAATCTTGCACCATTGCTTATTGATTTGTTTTTCTTTACTTAAACACACAATTCTTATATTGGAGATTTCCATCCACTAAACAGTCTTTGATTCGAAGACTAGTAAGTAAATGTTTTGAGTGACAAAAAAACTTGTCTTACAATCGACGAAAAAGGAAGGCTGTGTAGAAAGCTCTTTGGCAAACGGGTGATGACGTGATGAGTCAACTATGCATTTGTCAGCCCTACCTTTTAGCGTAGCAACATTCCGTCTGCTCCAGCCAATGGAATTTTCGTATCACAACTGATTCGTGATTTCTGTATTCTAGAGTTTTTTCTAGAGAAAGCATCACATCTGACAGGAAATTGTGAACAGAAAAATACGCTGCCCCTCGGTTGTTGACGTTACACAAGAAATTTTACGGATGACATCATGTGTTGATAGACAAATTCGAAATTTCTATTTCTCAGCTAAAAAAAAAACCCTAAAATTTTTTTTCTTCGTTATCAGCCACTAGTAGAAAAGTTCAAAATTGATTTAAAAGATCTGGTGGTTAATTGATTCGTTTTTGTCATTTTCTCTGGACTATGAGATTGATCATTCAAATTCGGTAGTTTTGTTATTACCTTTATCTACGCATATATGTTTGTTTGACATGAATTCGTTTTCGTTTCGACTTGAGTTTACGTTGCTTATGTCGGTTTGGTTATTATATGTAGTATGCAAAAGTTGGTGCAAATTTATTTACTCCCAGAAAATATCGAATCGCTTTTTTTTAACACAGATTATACAGCTATAGTAGTTAAATCCCCATACGGATGAGCTATAGTCAAGGATTGGTACTACGCAGGAATTAAACAGTTTTTCGAACGTCCTTATTCCAAATTCTTTAAGATGGTACAGTTTTGAAATAAGTCCACCAAGTGCGCGAGTTGCAGCTTCTGCTAGTCGCTCAGCATTTGATTTAAAGTCTTTCAGATGTTGAAAAGTAGCACCAAGGTATTTGTATTGGTCTGTGTATTGTAAGTGGTTGTCTCCAATCTTAAATTGTTTGTCACTTTGTTTAGTTCTTGGAGCTAGGAAATGCATAACCTTAGACGTCTCTGTGTTAATCAGTACAAGCCACCGCTTGCACCAATCGTGAATTTTGTCTAAAAGTGTTTGCATACTGTTGGCATTAGATCAAAGCAGAACTACAGATAGGTGCACACATTATATGTATAGAAGTTAACATAAAGATAACTTTGTGACTACTTTCCACGTCTGCTCATGTCTGCTATAGCAGTCTTTCAAGTAAACTTGCGGTAACTCATGACTGGTGAGTGCAGACTTGTGACAGCTTTTGTAAGACTGGTCATAACCAGTCACCAAGACACGAATGCTTTAACCAGACCAGTCATTGCAACAAGTCTGCTCTTTCCAGGCATATTTAATAATTTAAGGGTTTAATCAAACTTTAATGTAATAGAAAAAATGTCTTTAACATAAAAAATGAGTTTCAATTACAGTTTAGGCAAAAGAATATTAAATTTGTCCTTTTCCATTCAGTTTAAATGCCAACATTTCACGAAGTTAACTTGACCAGACCTGTCATAATTACGTGACTTCTTTTAAAAGCAGACGTGAAATTATGACTGCTTTACAAGTTAACTTGGAACCAGTCGCGCGTCTGCTCAAAGCAGCCGCATGACCAGTCGCAAGTAAACTTAAAGTTAACTTGATGTCTGCTTCTCAAGTCAACTTACCGTACAGGTTATGTGTGCACCCTACTGTATATCGTCCGCGTACAGAAGAATGGAGAGTTTCGAGTCATCGATATTCACACCAAGTTCAAGGTCATTTACTTCCTTCGCAATGTCATTAATGAAAATTAAAGATAATGTAGGTGATAAGTTATCGTATTGCCTAACTCGAGAGCTACAGACAAACCATTCTGACCACTGAACACTGGCATTTGTACGCAAATAAATGCTTTTAATAGAGTTATATATTTTTCCATCAATATGGCACGACAAAAATTTGTACAATAACATGTCTCTATCTACGAAGTCGAAGGCCTTCTTCAGATCTATAAATGAAGCAAATGTTGTTTTGTTGTTCTTTATGACAGCATTCAATGTACATACATGATCTTCACATGAGCGGTTTGATCGAAACCCATTTTGTTCGTCTGCAAGAATGTCATTCGATTCAATATACGATGAGATTCTGTTGTTAATGAAAGCATTGTACAGTTTTGATACACAAGAGAGAAATCTTATTCCACGGTAGTTCAGTGGTACACGTTTGTCGGAGGTTGTCTTTGAGTATCGGACATACAATTGCCTGGTTCCAGACCGACGGAATGATGCTCGTTTCAAATATAAATTGAAATAGAGAATGTAACTCTTTAATAACAGGTTCGTACTTTAAAACTTTGTATGGTATTTTGTCAAATCCACTAGACTTTCCGTTTTTCGCTTTGAATTCCATTTTTTTTATCTCCTCTAGTGTAACGGTAGAGTTGATGTCTTCGTTTTCAATATAAAGCGGATCCATCATACGGTCTTCATATAAGGCTTTCTGAGTTAAAATTTGCCTGTGAAATAGTTCGTCAAAAGCCGATGAATTATTATCCGCATTATATAAGTTTTTAAAGTCTGTACTCCATCTGTTTAAAACTAAGTGTTCGCCATTTTCGTCGTATGCCTCCATTGGTATTTTTTCTGTTTTTCTTGGTCCGAGTCTTTTGGTCTTTTTGCCGAAATTCATCAGGATTCGACGTTGTCATACTTTCTACGTCCTCGCAGAAGTTACGTCTATGTTGTCTCTGGCATTGCCGCAGAAGTCGACCAAAGTTTCTCTGTGCGGTTTGGAAGTCCAAACGAAGTCTATCCCGAACATTCTTGTGTCCTTTATATTTAAGAAATTGTTTTTCCTTATCCCACACATCGTTCCACGAAGCTTGTAGATTGTCATTCCAGAATGGTTTAGTAACTTTATATCTTTTCCTTGTCCGATTACCAGTATCAAATGTAGGTATTCTGTCATTCATTTCATCTTTAATCAAATCACACAAATCGGAATAAATATTATCTAGTTGAAATTGTGCTTCTCTCGTAGTCTCTATGCGAGTAATCATATTTTTGTATCGCAAGTTTACGAATATCCGATCCAAAGAAATCGTTCGGAAGAAGCTTTAGTTTTAACGTTTCGAGGTATCAGTAGTAGAAGGTTCATGTTCGATATCGTCTTTATAGATAGATATTTCGGTCAGCAAAAGGGAATGATCCGGAATCTTGCTACGTTCACCTAACAAGTGAAAGAGGTCAAACTTTTCAACTATTGAACGTACCATTAGTACTTGGAATGACTTAACTGAGCTCAGTATTAATGCGGAACACAAATAAAATCAACGACCGATGCTCCTCTTCCAGAAATCCATGTAAAGTTATTGTAAAAGATCGAATGAAACCTTCAATTTAAAGTACACATCTTCGCTTCAATCAATAATTCTATAAACGATTTTCCGTGCTGATTTACGCTTTTAATCAATAACGTTTCTGTTTGGTACTAAGTCAAAGTCGGAGTAGTCTTTTAGGCTACCGATTCTTGACTTGAAATCTCCACATAAAAAGATAGCGTCACTCTCGCACTGCGCATATTTATTTGAAAGAATGTTAGCGAAAAATCCTTTCCCGTCTCCTCCCCACACTGAATTTTCTGGCGGTAATAGCATGTGATAAACGTAAAGCAATAGTCAGTAGATTTAGAAATAAACCGAACACATAATATACCTTGATGGGATCCATCAACTAAGTCAAAATTAAGTTCTTCTATTATCCAGTTTTTAATAAGCAGACCTACACCCCAGAAACCCTTTGCAGCGTATTTAGAAAAAATAAACATTGATTAATTTCAAATTAATCATTCATGAAAGGATAGGCGATCGAAGGTTTGGAATCTAATTTCCCACATGTTATTCTTGCCTAAATTATATAAAAAATCGTAAAAACCCATCTATCTGTCTTTGTGTTTTGAGTTAATTAAAAAAAAAAAAATTTTATAAAGCTGCTTAACTAAGCAGGATATATGTTTTAATTCTCATGACAAATAAGACACAGTGATAACCTAAAGCGTTCTTGTGAGTGTTGGTGTTTTATGCCTTCTCAGCGCACCCGGGCGATGTGGGGCCATCAGTTTAAATGTTAGAGCACACCGGGAAACTTGCACCTTGACCAGGTAACTGACAAACCTAAAAAAAAAATAGGATGGTGGGAAAGATTTCATACGGGATAAGCAACCTGTTGTAGTAATTGAGCAGTGATCAATTTGGTGACATTTAAACCAGTTTCTTAGACCACTCGACCAACACGCTTAAAAAAGCGTGAATATTCATATATAGTTGTATTAATGCCCAACTTGAAACGTGTCTCCCATTAAATTTATTACATGCATTATATAGAATTAATTGTTAGATTAACAACAGCTTTAAAATGAGATAAAACGATCAAATCAGAAGTTTAACTGAGCTTTTACACTCTCCGTTGTTTGACTTGACAATTTTTGTCTAGAATTACTCCTACATACATGAGTGGTTGTCGGGTAAAGTTTGTGTAGCGTCCTAAAATCTGTGAACATGCTATTTCTTTTCAATGCCTGTATCAAGTCAAAGCCATTCCAATCTTCAAAACTTGAGGTTCTTAGTATGTCCTTATCTTAATGTCTCTTTTTTAAGACATGTAAAGTTTATTACATGCATTATATAAAATTAATTGTTAGGTTAACAACAGCGTTAAAATGAGATAAAACGATCAAATCAGAAGTTAAACTGAGCTTTTACACCCTCTGTTGTTTGACTTGACAATTTTTGTCTAGAATTACTCCTACATACATGAGTGGTTGTCGGGTAAAGTTTGTGTAGCGTCCTAAAATCTGTGAACATGCCATTTCTTTTCAATGCCTGTATCAAATCAAAGCCATTCCAATCTTCAAAACTTGAGGTTCTTAGTATGTCTTTATCTTAATGTCTCCTTTTTTAGACATGTGAAATTTATTATACTTGTTCATAAACTAAGTTATACCAATTTTAACACAAATATTCATGTATCAAAAATGACACATAAACAAATTGAAACGTGTCTCCCATTAAATTTATTACATGCATTATATAGAATTAATTGTTAGGTTAACAACAGCGTTAAAATGAGATAAAACGATCAAATCAGAAGTTTAACTGAGCTTTTACACTCTCTGTTGTTTGACTTGACAATTTTTGTCTAGAATTACTCCTACATACATGAGTGGTTGTCGGGTAAAGTTTGTGTAGCGTCCTAAAATCTGTGAACATGCTATTTCTTTTCAATGCCTGTATCAAGTCAAAGCCATTCCAATCTTCAAAACTTGAGGTTCTTAGTATGTCTTTATCTTAATGTCTCCTTTTTAAGACATGTGAAGTTTATTATACTAGTTCGTTAACTAAGTTATACCAATTTTAACACAAATATTCATGTCTTATAAGTGACACATAAACACAGTGATGAAATGAACAGCAAAAAAAGAAAGCTCAAGAGAGATGCGCAAGATTCAATAGGTCTTTTTATTGAAAAAAAAATGTGGAGTTTAAACAAAGCTTTTACTGAAGGGATGAATATCTTATATGTTATATGTTGTTGTCATCACTCAAGAAATTTTACGGACGACATCATGTGCTTGTAAACAAATACGGGATTTCTATCTCTCAGATGAGCACAGATGTTGGTTTGACATAGAGTTTTGTAATGTCATCCTTTCCGGATTTGACCAACACTTAATCGATCTTTGGCAACGTGACGGGTGTGCTATAGCAAGCAGGAACTGCTTACTCTTCCGGAGCACCTGTGTTCACTCTCGTTTCGACTTGAGTTCGCGTTGCTGAATGCGGTTTTGTTGTGATGTGTGTTTGTGTTTTATGTTGTTATGTGGTTTGTTTTGTTGTGATGATTTTTGTCTGCCGGTTTTGTCTTTGTCTTTACGGTTTTATGATACTGATTACCCCTTTGGTACACCTTTGCTTCTTATAAAGTAAAATAAAAAAGAAATAAAATAAATTTGTTAAGAGAAGACTTAAGCAAGGTTCTCGAAAGCATAAAACTGTGCATCTTTGGCACATTTTGGGAAAGAAACTATAAAATGAAATATATCAATCAATCAAGGAAATATTCTTTCAATTTTAATATAAGCAAGCATAATGACATAACAAATAAAATTTTGATCATAGTTTTGTACGTAATAGAATGGAAATTGTTTTATATACAATAAAAATGATGTTATGAATTTTCTTCAGCATCTGAAAAATTGGCTGATGGCCAATAATACTTTAAGACCATTTCTACAAACTTCTGAAAAAAAGACTCGTATTTAAACTTTAAGCTGATGCTATAATATGACTTTATTTTAAAGGTACCTCCTTTCCTTCTTTTTATTCGATATATAATATGAAAATTTTCCTATTTATAGAAAATGGATAGAGCTATGAACTTTAACCTAATATTTTGTTGTCATCTTTTATCGAAAGGTCAAGACCTATTAATGTGAGAAAAAGGAATTGTAAAAAATAATAGATTTCTTATACTCCCAGACACATTAAAAGATAAAAACAAACAAATCCACAAATGAACATATGTAAAATAAAACTTAAACCGAGATCATTTTTTTGAGACCAATGTCCTTCTATGGGGACAGGAAACTTAAGATAAAAGTGTCAACACAACATCACATACAATAGATTAATGAACACACGTAACTCTATGGACATTATGGTTACTTTTACATACTGCTCGAGTTTACTTATTTTTTTTTCATTATCTTTATACATATGTACATCTTATTCTAATGCACTTTAAAATAATAATATTTATTCTTTTTTATATATTTGTTATCAATGATTTCATGAGCTTCAGTAAACCAAGTATAAAAAACAGTTGTTTTACAATGTAAAAATCCATATAGTTTCCATAGTTTGAAATTATTCCAGAAAGCTGCATCTCCAAACTTTACTAAGCAAATGTCTCATGGTAGCCTTAATTGCACATCTGATTAAATGCCACATTTTAAGGCTATATCGGGTCATCCGATAGCATTTATAAAGTTAATGCAGTAAGATGTAGAGTTTATTTAGCTGAACATTTCCAAAATCGAAATGTTTTCTTATTGTCTACTTTTCAAAAATGAATTAAAACTTGAACCCTACTTATCATTGTTGAACTACAGTTATCACATTATGTAAGTTTAGAACATGTAATCATCACCTACCGAAAGAGGCAGGAAGATGGCAGAATCTTTCAAGAAATGAAAGATTGTGTCATCTTTGTGGCTCTATTGAAGTTGGTGATGAGTACCATTATATTATGTCTTGTAAGTTTTTCAAAAAAGAGAGACAAACATTTTTGCCACAATATTGTAATAGCAGAAACAATGTTTTGAAATTTGAAAGGTTATTTTCCACAACTAATGTTATAGAATAAGAAAAACTATGTAGATTCATTAAAATTATAAATGTGATAGTCAACCCTCCTGGTTAATTTAATTTGTATTTCACACATGTGCACTTTGAATTTGTATTATAATTGTTTATTATTTTCTCTGTAACTATGTCATATAGTTTTGTGAGAATAAACTTCATTCATTCATCACTTTTTGCCAGCTATAAAACATCCTTATCGGAGCTAATATCACTTAAAAATGTCACGTTACATTTTTAAGTGATATTAGCTCCGATAAGGGGTCATTTGAAAAAAAAAATGATGAAGGAGAGTTTTTTTCAGATATCGACTTACTTTTAACTTATTTGTTTAGCTCTCATTGTTTTCAATATAATGAGGATGAATTTTCACATTCTAGGGGGTGGGGGTTACTCCTGGCTTAGGACAGGCACATATAAAATGTGGCGGGGTTTAACTAGTTTTTTGGGCCGAACCTTCCCCTTATTCTTAATCTTGTACAAAGAACAAAAAATAACCCAATTTAAGAATTAAATCGATAAATATAAAACAAAATAGTTTTCAATGCTGATAAAAAGTATTCAGTTGGAAAACAATTACAATTAATCAGTTGAGTTATTTGAGTTGACATCGTCAAACTTTATGAGTTAATATTAGCCATCAAGGCCGTTTTTGATTTCCATTTTCACCGAAAGTGATGGCATAGGATCACATCAATTCTGAAATGTATTGTATGTCTATTTTTTAACCTCTTTTACAAGAAGGCAATCACAATATCCAACACTTTATCCACACCATTCTAGCAGTTATAAATAAGTGTCAGTTCCTAGTGTTTGCTTCTGTTGTTCTTGCGATTGACACGTATCTAAACAAAATAAAAGCAAGAATTCATTTCATTTTAAATAAAACACAAAGTTCTACACAATACATTTATACTTCTCAGCATTGGAATATGTAGATGTTCATTAAACTAAGTTCCTTTAAAAATGAATCTTTTTTAGCTCACAAATGTCAGTTTTTTTTTGATAGAGTACTGATTTGTTGATAAATATGTTACAGTAATTGTGTGTTATTAAAAATTTCATGAATAACTGAAAATTCAGGACTGTCCTGTAATTCCTAAAGGGTTTGGTATTTTTGGTTATACTGTTCTATGCTCTTCATATTCATACAGTGTTTGGCATTTTCAAAATGTTTGGTAGAGCGCCTCTGATGAGTTTTGAATAGACGAAACGCGCGTCAGGCGTAGCAAAATTTATTGTCTGGAACTTTGTTGTCATTTGTATTTCGAACACACGTGAAGGTTAGCACTGCTGGTGGAGTTTAAATTCCCCGAGGTTAGCCCGCTCCGGCACCAACACTTTTGAGTTGGAGATTACATCAAAGCTTTAAATTATCCGTCTTAATTTCAAAATTGTCTAAACCCTAAGGTTCTTCCTACCCCAGACATAGGTTGAATATCTTAGTATTAATTTGGTTCCCCAGTTTGGTATTTTTGGTTATACTGTTCTATGCTCTTCATATTCATACAGTGTTTGGCATTTTCAAAATGTTTGGTAGAGCGCCTCTTATGAGTTTTGAATAGACGAAACGCGCGTCAGGCGTAGCAAAATTTATTGTCTGGAACTTTGTTGTCATTTGTAGTTGTAAACGTATTACTGGTAAAAAATCATTATTTCGTGTAATTACTAAATTACTATTTTTGCATATTTCATTATAATTTAGTCACTTGCATTTTATAGTTATAATGAAGTCTGCAAATATGTGTAAAATTCTTGATTTGTTCAGTAATTTTGACATGTTTAAGAATTAACTGGAAATTTTAGGAATTTCATGTAATTACTAAATGGCTGAGTAATAACATGAAAATCGTGAAAAAGCTAGTTGTTTAATTTATTTCAAACTAATCTATATATATTTAAAACATTTAAACCCACCTTACACTCATACAAAAAAGAACCTTAACACACATGTTAACTTTGGCGAAAACAAGATCCAATGTACGATATTAAAACAATTGATGTATTGAAAAACTCTAAAAAGTCAGACGGTTTGGCTGTTTAGCTCATTAAAAGTATTCAAATAATTACAAGTTACACATTGTTTATCCAGCAGGCACCAGGCAATTAATTATTTATTTGTCGGTTGTATATCATATTCTGAATCGCCAGCTTGACAAAACCGCTAATTCTCAATTTGGATCTACCATCTAAGCTTTTGGCTTTGATCAACACAATTAGCTTGAAAAACAGAGAGATGAAATGGTTCGTTTCAGCCTCTACCGATAAGACGGAAATCAGGACCCGGAAATGAAATACCAGTCGTCTTCTACCAATAAGCATAATACTCAGCGGTTACTTCGGTACACATCTGATGCACATAATAAACTGCTATAGACTAAAATAATCAGATGGTGATATACGCTTTTCAGCAACATTTGAGCCATATGACCTGGAAAATCCGAATAACCAGATATCGGATCCTCCCGAACCGGAACCAGGACCAAGGAAAGACATACCTCTTTCCTCATTTCACCCCAAAAAATGAAGAGATTAAGGCAGCTAGTAATCTTTAATTATAGACACTGAAGCAAACGCCCGCAATATCCAGTCGGATATTCGGACCATAAACCCAAATATCATCATCATTATTACACGAGTAAACCTGGGCCAGTGTGATATTTTCTTAAAATCAGTGGATAAACAACTAGAAATAGCCAAGGGAAACATGTCAGTTGAAGATATTTAATGTGATTTTTGTTTAAATGGCAAATTTACAGAGCTTTCTTTATTTTTTTTAAAAACTTAGCTGTTAAACTTTGAGAGAAATAATCGTAAAACAGGACGTCTAACTCAATAGCACCTTTAAAGTTGGCTTATTGATGCAAGTAGCATCCCTGTTAAGTATAAAACTTATATTGTATAATATAAAAAAATGACACAGCTATTTCTTACCAGTTCCATATATTACCACAATAAGGATGCATAGGTAAATTTTGAGTTAATAGAGACGAATTATATCTCAATTATATTATGCTGCAGGCATAAGGGGCAATATCATTTTTTGTGTGTAAATATGTCTAGGGAACAAACAATTTAATCATGATTTTGGCCAATGCTACTGTTATTGTCAGAAATATATTGTTATTTTAATTTCTAGCATCCATGATGCTAAGTGCTACCCAAAGATAGTCTATTCCGGTATCAATACTTTTGTGACGGAGAACACATCAAACCTTTTCAATTTTCCGTATAAATGTCAAAGGGTTAAAACCCTATGTTGTTTCTTAGATAAATCAATTTAGTTGATTTCATTTATAATTAAAGTTCAAGTCCGTCATATCGTGGCTTAGTTTATTTCCATTCATTTCCATATTGTGTTTGGCATGTTCAGTTTTAAGTGCGCCTCTGGTGAGTCTTAAAAATTCAGGCGTAGCAAAATGTATTAGTTTTTGGTGTATTTTTTATAACAATATAGAACCGATCGATAGCATGTGCAAAACGCATATGTCTATATTGCAATTCGAATGTTTGAGTGTCACGTGTTATAAACGATAACCTCCGTTTTAAAGTTAACAAACTTTTGTTTAACTTGTAAAAAGAAACCGAGGTAACAATGGGGTATCCGAATGTCAAAAGTCCAAAAGGGCAGAGACAAAACCAGTAAACACCAACAAGAACGGGACAAAAACAGACAACATCTAAAACATGGAAACACAAAATCCTGAACATCAATCAACAACGCGAACTCTAGTGGAAACAACAGTGAACTCATGTGCTCCGGAAGAGTAAGCAGTTCCTGCTTGCTATAGCACAACCGTCGCGTTGCCAATAGTCCATTCAACGCGTCAAATACGGTAAAGGAAGACAAAACAACACCTTATGACAAAGCAACATTTGCACTCATCTACGAGATCGAAATTCCACATTTGTCTACAAGTGCATGATGTCTTCCGTAATTTTTTTTGAGTGAAGACAGCAACCGAGGAGCAACATAACCCTGTGTGAGCAATTTTTGCGTCAGACGTGTCGCTGTGCTAAGGAAATCGATGTAAGTCCCGCATGCTCTGGAGTTACGAATCAATTGAGATACGTAAACACCATAAGCTGGAGCGGACGGAATGTTGCTACACAAGAAGGGAAAGTTGACGATTGGAAAGTTGAAGTCATCACGTTTGTCATAAAGCCTTGTTGAAAGTCTTCCTTGAGAGTCAATTTCGAGATGTAGATCTAAATATAAAGCAGACTTCCTAGAATCCGTTTTGTCCTTTATCTCAAGCTCCTGGGGTTATATGAGATGAAGAAAGTCAACAAATCGAGAATTGTTTAGTAAAAGGACAGCATCAATATAATGGAAGGTGAGGTTGAAAGAAAGAGCTAGTCTTCGGTCTTTTGTGTCCAGAATAGATTGTAAGAAGTCTGCTTCATATGAATGAAGAAACAAATTAGCAAGCAAAGGTGCACAATTAGTGCCCATTGGAATCCCTATTGTTTTCTGAAAGACTGTATATCCTTTTGCACCCTGCTTGAAAATATTCGACGATTAAAAACTGTTTTGACCATTGATAAATAGAGAATGGCTTCTTTGTTGAGAAAATTTGAAAGTTATTTTTTCTTGGAGTTATTTTTGGACTTGATTATTAGACCAGTCATATGTCTAGAGCTTTAACCCAGTTGATACGTTGAAAGTGAATACATTGCTAAACATATTGATTTTGATTTGCAAGGTTTTGCCTGAATGTCTTTGAAGAATATTATATATGCAAAACCAGAGAAAGATAATGTGTCCGATTACAAGCTCAAAACATTATTGCTACTTTGTTGAAACTATGCTATTGCAAGACAAAATACAAAATAAGTCATATCACAAAATTTCATTATTTTTTAACTGATCTCGGACAACAATTGCTTCAGTAATTTTGTGCTTAGCGGCGAATAGAATCATTTTAAGTGCGACTGTAAGGCAAAAAGGTACATCAGATGAAATAAATATTAACTACTAAATATGGCATGTGGATACCACACTATGTTTAGTGGTGCTCTGTAGATATACGATTACGGTCTCCAGTATTGGAAATAGTTTATGCCTAACCTGCTAGAGTTTTTGAATAAGATACCCCGGCAAGTTGTGGTCGTCTCTTTGGTTTATCTGTAAAAGAAAAAAAAAAGAAAGTTTTATCAGTGGATAACTGCATATTATAAATCAGCAGCTAAGCAACGATCATTTTTCAATTTTTGAATGGAAATTATGTTTGATTATGTAATAAAAGTATGAAAAAAGAATGAAAAAGAAAGCTCAGAAATGGTTTAATCACATTTAACAATGTTAACAAAGACAACTGCCGTTGTTAATAAATGCAAAGTAAATATCCATATTCAAATTATACATTGTTTTTTTTATTGTTATTGCTTACTTGCGATACGTCTCTTTACATCAATCTCAAGAAAAAACATGTGCATATTCATTTTTAACAAATCTTTTACAGATTTAATTATAAAAAAAACAAACTAGGATTGTAGTATTGTAGCTAAGGTATAGGGAAATACAAAAAGCATGAGAAAATATTTTGGATTTTGGAAAAGAAGGACGTTAAAATGTATCCTCCAATGCATAATGTTCATATGAAGAATGATACCAAATATAAACAGCGTAAAAATAATGAAACCAAAGTCATACAAGCATTAAATATGTGATGGAAATTTAAAAGATTTTGCTAACATGAAGCAAATATCTGACAGACTATCAACGTATCCAACAATGCATCTTGTTCACATTTAGCATTATACCGAATATAACAAAACAAGGAATTATATAGTTACAAATATAAGCATTTACAATTTGAGATGGCATAAAATAATAGAAAACATTTCAGATTTTGGCAAATGAAAGCAGATTTTACTAAACCTAATAACAAATTATGCAATGCATCATGTTCATCTAATGTCTGCAACATAGGAATAATAATAGCTGAGTTGAAATTGAAAAAGTTAAAAAAGGGATGACTGATAACATGACCGAACTAAGAAACTTCGGACGAACACATGTAAAACAGCATATCTTCTTCGTGACAGGCGCATAATTTTTAGTTGGTTTATAGTAAATTAATACCAATAGAGTTTAATTGAATGTCATGACACTTTATATACACAGGAAAAAATTCGAAATATATATATAGTACGTAAATATTCTGAAGAAAGCAATGCAAAATAAGTTGAAACCAGAATACAACAAATCAAGATTAAAGACTTTGCGGACGCATGAATTTCACGTCGCATTTGATATTAGGTATATTTATTTAACAGGTTACTCCTTGAAAGATCGATATATAGCATATCCATATTAACCGTTATACCTACGTTTTGGTATTTGTAATCGTAAATAGTTTTCATTGCAATGCATAATAATTTATAGAGATTTCTGTGTCAAATACAAGATCATTCATTGAAGATAACTTTTTGTCTGCATTTTATGCTAAATTGTTGTACAGTGTATGTGTGCAGTGTCTAAATTAGTAGAAGTAAATGAAATGTTGAATAAACGTACACGACACAACCTACGCTGAAAAATCGGCAAAAATCAAGTAATATCGATTTTAAATCCGACATACTATTTCAAACAGATAATGGTTTGATGATGCATCTTCACGCAAAAGCGATTCACTCGTTCGCTCTGAAGCTCGAAGATGAAATTATTATTTAAAAAACAATTGAAATTTTCAAGAAAGTAACATTATTAATAGCGAGCACAGCTCGTAGCGGGCACGAAGTGCCCGCGAGTGCGGAGAGCTCTACAACAAGTTCCCGCAAAAAAATTGCCTAATGCTGATATTGATTTTTTTTCGTCCGGATATGCTTCTCAAAAGAAACCAGTAGGTTAAATCGCCCCTAGTCTTTCGTCCCAAATTGAACGTTCTAGATAATGCACGAATTTGAAATAAAAAAAAAACTACGATGATTCCAGGTTAGATTTCACTGCATCGATTCGAAATACAATTATTTTTATTCGTTCATTACAAAATGTTTACAATGGCACTTTAACCAAGTTAATTTTTTATGTCTTCTATTCTAAATTAATCAATCAAAATATTTCATTTGGGTAACTTGGAAGTTTACCATTAAACGCACTTCGCACTTGTTTTTACTTTAAGGTAAACAAATGGGCTAGTGAACAAATGTTTCATGAAGTATCAAAGTGTCCACGTCTTTGCAGGAATGGGGTTCATTAGATGTGATATTTTGATTACTTAAAGATTTTATTCCTCAACTGAGGCGTGGAACACCGTCATAATGAAAGCAAAAAGGATTCATGTTGTAATGTTAAAAGATTTTCACATGAATTTACAAAAAAATATTTGTCAGCCTTTAATTATCAGAATTATGCTGTGCTTGCAGTTAGGCAATGCCTATTTCATATTTTTTCTACGAAAAAGACAAGTTTCCTAGGTAATAATAAATGTTTAACTTCACAGCACACAGGTCACGCTGCAACGACCGATTTAGAGTGGGCCAAATCCAGTAAGAATAACAAAACTAAGCCCTTATGTCAAACCAGCATCTGCGTTTATCTGAGAGATGGACTTTCTGGATTTCAGCACATTCTGTCTTCCGAAAACAAGTTCTTGAGTGACGACAACAACCTTATCTTGTGTTTAAAATATCTTCCAGACGTGACGCTGTATCAAGAAAGCCACAATACTCCCATTACGCTCATAAATAACACACAGGTTGTGATACGTATGCTCAATAGGGTTGAACAAACAGAATTGTGCTAGAGAAAGTTGAATCCTGGACAGCTTAAGTCATCATAGAGCTTTGCGCAAAGCCATCCTAGTTTATGAAATCTCATGATAAAAATTCAACTATTAAGCGAACCTCCTAGTGTCTTCTGTATCAAGTTCCTAACGATATAGATGTAAATCGTCACCAAATCGAAGATTGTCTAATAGACACCATGGCCAATATAATGATATGTGAATTAAACGATAAAGTAAGTTTGTGGTACTTTTAGTCTGGAAGTGGTTATAAAGGTCTGCTTCATATGAATGAATAAACATATCAGCAAGTAAAATTACATAATTTGTGCTAATTTTGTTAATTGTGATGCCAGTTGTCTGCTGAAAAACACGTCCAGCAAACTACTACAATTGTGTGATCCTCTGTAAATTTGTTCTTCTTACTAAAGTTATATCTGACAAAATAAGTCAGGAGATATATTTACGTGCCTGCTCATTTTAAAAAGCTACGATTAATCAATTGTGCCAAACGGGATTTTAAATATGAATAAAAAATTACGTTAACGAAGTGGAGACATCAGAAGGTTTAATGCTATTACTATTTGGAGAAGTCATTTCTAAAATAAAAACAAATCGAATGGTTTCATTGCCCTCAATTAGTAAATTAACAAAATTAGGCTAATGGTAAGTACACAAAACCACTGCAGATCCGAACATATCTTACCAACTGTAATTATAAACTCCATAATATACATAAGGCAGTGTCAAATATCCTTTCAATAAAAGAAATTTTACAATAGAACTTTAAAAGCCATCATGTTTGTCATATATTTAAGTGTGTACTTTTCATACATACTACTCAAATCTAAATCATAAATAAGCATCAATCACCTGTGGTGTGTGTCAAATTTGTGAAAAGGCAACAACGGAACCGGTAAACACGAACAAAAACAGCACGAAGAAACTCAAAACACAAAATCAACCGAACATAAATAAACGTAAATAAACAACGCGAACTCAAGTTGTAACAAGAGTACTTGTGAACTCAGGTGCTCCGGAAAAGTAAGCTGCTCCCGCCTGCCATAGTATAACCGTCATGTTGCAAATTTCCAATTCAGTGTGTCAAATTCGGCAAAGGAAGACAAAACAAATTTCTACGACAATTAAACATCTGCAATCATTTGAGAGATAGAAATCCCACATTTGTCTACGAGCGAACGTTGTCTACCGTTAAATTTCTTGAGTGAACACAGCAATCGTGGAGCAACATTACAAAACCCTGCGTCAGAAATTTCTATGTCAAACATGACGCTTTGCCGAGGAAATCGATGTAATTTCCGCAAGCCCTGGAGCAACAAATCAACTGTAAAACGAAGACTCCATAAAAAGGAGCGGACGGAATGTTGCTACACAAAAAGGGGAAGTTGACGATAAGAAAGTTGAAGTCATCACGTTTGTCATTAAGCTTTGTTGAAAGATTTCCTTGAGATGCAGATCTAAATAAGGAACAAACATCTTAGAATCCGTTGTGTCCTGCTCCTGGGGATATATGAGATGAAGAAAGTCACCAAATCCAGCATTGTTAAGTGAAAGGACATCATCAATATAACAGAACGTGAGGTTGAAAGAGAAAGCTAATCTACGATCTTTTTGGCCAATAAGATATTGTAAGAAGTCCTCTTCATTTGAATGAAGAAACAAATCAGTAAGCAAAGGTGCACAATAAGTGCCCAATATAATTCCTATTGTTTGCTTAAAAACACGTCAACCTAACTGAACATTCGGCATTTCGATTCGACCAATAATGCGTATGACCTGTACTGACCTTGTGGTATAGCAATATATAAAAAAGGAAAAAAAAAAACCCACAGATCTCCATTGACCAATCACCCGTCAGAAAGGTTGTAACAAAATATTATATCTCCTGTAAATATTTTGTATGTTTGATTGAGTTAAAATGCACATCATACTCAAGTGACGCACTGAGCGGAAATCATCAACTTGATCTTTTGATTAATAAAATGTAGGTCATGTTTATTTTCAAGTTCGGATACAAGAGAATGGACAAAATATTTTTCTTTTTTCTTAGTTTTGATTTTTAAATTATAGAATGATACTACTATGAGAAAAAAAAACCAGGATTTTATTATCTCTAAGGAATAACCGGAACTCTACAAACGTGACAAACATGTTTTAGTGAAAAAAAAATAATGGTAAGCGCGACGAATTACATATTTTGACAGATGACGACAAATCCTGTCCTTTTTGTGTTGTCAAAGACTTTTAAAAGTAAATCGGAGAATGATGTTTGTTTTTTTTTGTCACAAGCAAGTCTAAAACGTTGCTACGCTAATAAAGGGAGGCGATCAGAATTAAACAAATCGAACAAACCGCATTTGATATACCCCCTTCTAAAACGTTATGTTACATTTGCTTATTATCATTCCATTTCCAAAACATGCATTATAGGCATTTTGTATTGCAGAATTCAAGAAAATTATTTTAGCATGTCTAGCATATATATTTTTAGCCGGATATAAAAAACACTAAATGTTTCTTTATTTTATGAATGAAATTTCTATATCTAGAAAAGGGGGATTTACGAATAACTTATGACATTAGCTCAACTATGAATATTTTTCCTATCAATGTAGCTATAGCGACGGGATCAGGATTTTGAGATCAGAAGGATGGAGTGTTATCTGTTGGATACATTTTTGAAAGATTTTTTTTCAAAAGCATGATGTTTTTTTTTGTCACACACGAAATAAAACCCCACACTATCGGTTAACATAAAAAACAATGCACACATTAACATGTACGCAAAATAAAAGCAATCGAACGAAAGAATACGAACTTGTGGCTTCCTAATAAAGAAATTGGCTGCTGCAAAATTTTTACTTTACAACTCGGCTAGTTTGCGATAAGCCAAGGACCACATTAATGATTTCAACACGTACAATTAAAAATAAAAACACTTAAGTTAATTTTCATGATAGGTACATGTACATGTATGAAGGTGTATCTCTAAAAATTTAGAAGATACGTACAAAAAGGGTATGAGACAGAAATCAAAATATAAAAGGTAAAGACTTTTCGTTCGTAAGGCCACACAGATTTATTACTTGTTCTTCGGATTTTTCCCAGAAAAAAAAGAGCAAGCGAGCGATACTTTTTTGTTCAAAGTTCTGATTTTTTAGAGCGAGAACTTTACAATGAAGAGAGTGACACGTTTTTATTTTTTTTCAAAAAATAGATTTTTATTTACAGTGTTTTTTTTTCAAGCGAGCGACGAGTTTTTGTGTTCATTACATGATTTATGTGTAGTTTTCATAATATAGCAATGAAAAGAATCTGAAATATCATTCTTGAAATAATAGATGACACTTAATAAAAGAAATATTGAACATGGTATTTGATGGATAGACAGATTGATAGACATAGTGGAAACTTTTTGTCA
The DNA here is from genome assembly GCA_963971305.1 of Arcuatula senhousia. Classification (NCBI taxonomy): domain Eukaryota; kingdom Metazoa; phylum Mollusca; class Bivalvia; order Mytilida; family Mytilidae; genus Arcuatula; species Arcuatula senhousia. Next base: position 1,712,962 of record OZ020313.1, read on the forward strand.
CCAAATTTCAATATGTGATCCTATTACAGTAATTAAATGTTTTTTTTTATTTAGATATTGAAACAGTGTGGCCAAGAATAATAAATTCATTACAAAGTTTCTGGAAAACTGTTTTTCCAGTGTCCAAAACATCTGGTGTCCACCCTTCGTCAAATGGTGCTGCCAAGTCAAAAAGATCTCTATTTAGCATTTCAATGTACTTACAGGAAAAGTAGATGCATGATTGTATGGTCATATTTGGTGTTACAAAAATTGTATTGTCATGACCCTTCACGTTATCTTTTATTTTTATTTCCGTAAGATCGTCATAGTTTATGTGAGCAATGGTGGTCCTGACCGACGGCTTATTTTGCAATGTTTGAAACAAATTTATGAATGTGTCATCGGTTGAACACTCAACTGCCGTGTTAGGAAAAATAGCTTTACATTTTTCAACAACGGAAGCCACAACTATAAATTGATTTGAAGCACTAGCCATATTCTAGGGTAATCATTTTTCACGTTTTCCTTTTGTTTTGTTATTTTTAGGTTAATTTACGGCATTCTTTATTCTGTAAATTTCGGCATTTTTCATACGCAGAAAAGATTTACAATTTTACTTTCAAGTTTTAAAATCGGTCGCGGGCGGAACCGATTTAGATGCGGGCGGAGACAAAGTATATTTTTGTCTCGAAAATCAGATATAACAAGCGGGCGGTCCGACGAACACGTAATTAATTCTGTGTGGCCTTATCTACCAAAAAAAAAAATTCCTTTGTCTTTTTCGTTTTTTAAAACTGATATGTATGGCACGCCGTAACCATTTTAATGAGAAAATCTTAGTTTAAGCTACTTTATCCTAGTGTAACTGAGCTTTATCTTAGATTCAGTAACATAAACTAAGATTAACCCAGCTAAATAAAGGTAATAACAAAACTACCGAACCTGAATGATCAATCTCATAGTCCAGAGAAAGTGACAAAAACGAATCAATATTTATAAATAATGAATTCAACTTTATAATCATCGAAATGCTGTCAAATATTCACAATGAATGGTTAGTCAGGAACGATGATGCTTTGCAAACTTTATTTTCACAAAATCTGGGTAAAACCTTTCAGAGATGTTAAATTGGATTCAAAATTAAGTATACTGGATTTGTGTCTCATCAGTATGACAAAACTTGCGTTTATTCAATGGAATTTCAACTTTTCGTTTGTTATATAAATTCTATCAAATAAAATATAAGTGTAACGTTTCTTTTTTTGCCTAGTATATATAGTTGTGTAAAATAGTGTGACACTGACAAATTTTCTTGGAATTAGGTTTAATAAGTCGAAAATAATAGGACATGTAGGATACGAAAATTATCATGAACAAAATAAAGAAGCTTTTGTCTGGAACTTTGTTTTATTTCTATTTGAGAGAAACACAAAACCAAAAGAATTAAAGATCGCAATGGTCCTGACTTGGTACAGGCACATCCATAGAAGTGGTGGGTTAAACCACGTTGTATGGCGCCAAACCTCCCTCTTCCATTGCGATCTTAGGATCCGGTAATGACCATGGAACACAACATAGTTGTAAGATACAATAAGGATATCGAGGTGATCATCTAGTTTCAGGAGACCAGTCAAACATTAATAAAAACAATTAACAACCATATCTTTTAACTCAATTTTGAACTTTGCTACTAGTGGCTGATAACGAAAAAAGAGTTTTTCAGGGATCGTATGAGACGTATTTTCTTATAGTCCTGCTCCAAAAGTCGGTCACGAAGAAATTTGTGTCTGATCAAAAGATCTGTGAAATGTGTGCAAGCTCTGTGTACAATCCTCAATTTGGTGAAAGAAATGTGTACAATCCTCAATTTGGTGACTATTTACATCTCATATATCCGAAGGAACTTGAGATAAAGGACACTACGGATTCTAGGAGGTCCGCTTCATATCTGGATCTATTTCTCGAAATTGACACACAAGGAAGGCTTTGTACAAAGCTCTATGACAAACGTGATGACTTCAATTTTCCAATAGTTAACTTTCCCTTTCTGTGTAGCAACATTCCGTCCGCTCCAGCATATGGAGTTTACGTATCACAATTGATTCGCTATTCCAGAGCATGTGGGGAGTACAACGACTTCCTTGATAGAGCCACACGGCTGACAAGCAAATTGTTAACACAGAGGTACGTTGCTCCCAGGTTGTTGTCATCACTCAAGAAATTTTACGGACGACATCATGTGCTTGTATACAAATACGGGATTTCTATCTCTCAGATGAGCACAGATGTTGGTTTGACATAGAGTTTTGTAATGTCATCCTTTCCGGATTTGACCAACACTTAATCGATCTTTGGCAACGTGACGGGTGTGCTATAGCAAGCAGGAACTGCTTACTCTTCCGGAGCACCTGAGTTCACTCTCATTCCCCGAGGTTAGCCCACTCCGGCACCAACACTTTTTGAGTTGGAGAATACATCAAAGCTTTAAATTATCCGTCTAAATTTCAAAATTGTCTAAACCTTAAGGTTCTTCCTACCCCAGACATAGGTTGATTATCTTAGTAATAAATTGGTTCCCCAGTTTGGTATTTTTGGTTATACTGTTCTATGCTCTTCATATTTATACAGTGTTTGGCATTTTCAATATTTTTGGTAGAGCGCCTCTGATGAGTCTTGAATAGACGAAACGCGCGTCAGGCGTAGCAAAATTTATTGTCTGGAACTTTGTTGTCATTTGTATTTCGAACACACGTGAAGGTTAGCACTGCTGGTGGAGTGTAAATTCCCCGAGGTTAGCCCGCTCCGGCACCAACACTTTTTGAGTTGGAGAATACATCAAAGCTTTAAATTATCCGTCTAAATTTCAAAATTGTCTAAACCTTAAGGTTTTTCCTACCCCAGACATAGGTTGATTATCTTAGTAATAAATTGGTTCCCCAGTTTGGTATTTTTGGTTATACTGTTCTATGCTCTTCATATTTATACAGTGTTTGGCATTTTCAATATTTTTGGTAGAGCGCCTCTGATGAGTCTTGAATAGACGAAACGCGCGTCAGGCGTAGCAAAATTTATTGTCTGGAACTTTGTTGTCATTTGTATTTCGAACACACGTGAAGGTTAGCACTGCTGGTGGAGTGTAAATTCCCCGAGGTTAGCCCGCTCCGGCACCAACACTTTTTGAGTTGGAGAATACATCAAAGCTTTAAATTATCCGTCTAAATTTCAAAATTGTCTAAACCTTAAGGTTCTTCCTACCCCAGACATAGGTTGATTATCTTAGTAATAAATTGGTTCCCCAGTTTGGTATTTTTGGTTATACTGTTCTATGCTCTTCATATTTATACAGTGTTTGGCATTTTCAATATTTTTGGTAGAGCGCCTCTGATGAGTCTTGAATAGACGAAACGCGCGTCAGGCGTAGCAAAATTTATTGTCTGGAACTTTGTTGTCATTTGTATTTCGAACACACGTGAAGGTTAGCACTGCTGGTGGAGTGTAAATTCCCCGAGGTTAGCCCGCTCCGGCACCAACACTTAGTGTGACACTGACAAATTTTCTTGGAATTAGGTTTAATAAGTCGAAAATAATAGGACATGTAGGATACGAAAATTATCATGAACAAAATAAAAAAGCTTTTGTCTGGAACTTTGTTTTATTTCTATTTGAGAGAAACACAAAACCAAAAGAATTAAAGATCGCAATGGTCCTGACTTGGTACAGGCACATCCATAGAAGTGGTGGGTTAAACCACGTTGTATGGCGCCAAACCTCCCTCTTCCATTGCGATCTTAGGATCCGGTAATGACCATGGAACACAACATAGTTGTAAGATACAATAAGGATATCGAGGTGATCATCTAGTTTCAGGAGACCAGTCAAACATTAATAAAAACAATTAACAACCATATCTTTTAACTCAATTTTGAACATTGCTACTAGTGGCTGATAACGAAAAAAGAGTTTTTCAGGGATCGTATGAGACGTATTTTCTTAAAGCCCTGCTCCAAAAGTCGGTCACGAAGAAATTTGTGTCTGATCAAAAGATCTGTGAAATGTGTGCAAGCTCTGTGTACAATCCTCAATTTGGTGAAAGAAATGTGTACAATCCTCAATTTGGTGACTATTTACATCTCATATATCCGAAAGAACTTGAGATAAAGGACACTACGGATTCTAGGAGGTCCGCTTCATATCTGGATCTATTTCTCGAAATTGACACACAAGGAAGGCTTTGTACAAAGCTCTATGACAAACGTGATGACTTCAACTTTCCAATAGTTAACTTTCCCTTTCTGTGTAGCAACATTCCGTCCGCTCCAGCATATGGAGTTTACGTATCACAATTGATTCGCTATTCCAGAGCATGTGGGGAGTACAACGACTTCCTTGATAGAGCCACACGGCTGACAAGCAAATTGTTAACACAGAGGTACGTTGCTCCCAGGTTGTTGTCATCACTCAAGAAATTTTACGGACGACATCATGTGCTTGTATACAAATACGGGATTTCTATCTCTCAGATGAGCACAGATGTTGGTTTGACATAGAGTTTTGTAATGTCATCCTTTCCGGATTTGACCAACACTTAATCGATCTTTGGCAACGTGACGGGTGTGCTATAGCAAGCAGGAACTGCTTACTCTTCCGGAGCACCTGAGTTCACTCTCATTCCCCGAGGTTAGCCCGCTCCGGCACCAACACTTTTTGAGTTGGAGAATACATCAAAGCTTTAAATTATCCGTCTAAATTTCAAAATTGTCTAAACCTTAAGGTTCTTCCTACCCCAGACATAGGTTGATTATCTTAGTAATAAATTGGTTCCCCAGTTTGGTATTTTTGGTTATACTGTTCTATGCTCTTCATATTTATACAGTGTTTGGCATTTTCAATATTTTTGGTAGAGCGCCTCTGATGAGTCTTGAATAGACGAAACGCGCGTCAGGCGTAGCAAAATTTATTGTCTGGAACTTTGTTGTCATTTGTATTTCGAACACACGTGAAGGTTAGCACTGCTGGTGGAGTGTAAATTCCCCGAGGTTAGCCCGCTCCGGCACCAACACTTTTTGAGTTGGAGAATACATCAAAGCTTTAAATTATCCGTCTAAATTTCAAAATTGTCTAAACCTTAAGGTTCTTCCTACCCCAGACATAGGTTGATTATCTTAGTAATAAATTGGTTCCCCAGTTTGGTATTTTTGGTTATACTGTTCTATGCTCTTCATATTTATACAGTGTTTGGCATTTTCAATATTTTTGGTAGAGCGCCTCTGATGAGTCTTGAATAGACGAAACGCGCGTCAGGCGTAGCAAAATTTATTGTCTGGAACTTTGTTGTCATTTGTATTTCGAACACACGTGAAGGTTAGCACTGCTGGTGGAGTGTAAATTCCCCGAGGTTAGCCCGCTCCGGCACCAACACTTTTTGAGTTGGAGAATACATCAAAGCTTTAAATTATCCGTCTAAATTTCAAAATTGTCTAAACCTTAAGGTTCTTCCTACCCCAGACATAGGTTGATTATCTTAGTAATAAATTGGTTCCCCAGTTTGGTATTTTTGGTTAAACTGTTCTATGCTCTTCATATTTATACAGTGTTTGGCATTTTCAATATTTTTGGTAGAGCGCCTCTGATGAGTCTTGAATAGACGAAACGCGCGTCAGGCGTAGCAAAATTTATTGTCTGGAACTTTGTTGTCATTTGTATTTCGACTTGAGTTCGCGTTGCTGAATGCGGTTTTGTTGTTACAGTACCTGTATGGTAAAAGCTTCCCTCTCTCCCCATTTACCATCACACCATTTACCATCCCCATACACCATATACTATTTCCATCCCCATACACCATGTACCATCCCCATCCCCATCCCCATACACCATGTACCATTCGCGTCCCCATCCCCATACACGATTTACCATCCCCATCCCGATTTACCATTCTATATTCCCCATACCCATAATGCAATTGTTTATTTTTATCGATAATACATGTATTAATTTGTTTTAAGGAAATTATTACGATATTTAATAGTTTAAATATCTATTAATGTTTTTTTTTTATTTTGTTTACATGTATAAATAACATACGGGTGACATAGAAATAATAACTATAACTTATTTTCATAACACAAAATTTACTATCGCATTTTAATATTTTTCAATATTAAATTTTAATTGAAAATGTTTCATGTTAGTAATAACTAAAGCTGTTATTATCATCTTTTAATGAAACCATGTTATTCAAAATCTAAGAAACATAATTATAATGTCCATAATAATAATTATAATATATTACGCAACTTTTTAGTAATAATTGATCTTGAACTTTTCTAATTACATCCAATGTATGACATACATGTATAGGTCTAAGCATAACCTGTATAAAAGTCAACATATTTATATTTTTAGTTTCTCTAAGCATATATGTTTCAAATCTAATGAAAAAAGTTGTTTCGCAATCAATTTCTTGTCAATATTATTAAGCCGGCATATAATTTGGAGCTCAAATATCAGTTTTTACTTGAGTAACTAATATTTTACATATAACAATTGCAAGTGTAATCTTGATACTCCTATGCAAACCAATTTTCATTTAAGTTTCTTAACTATGAACCTTATTTTTGAAATAATTGATACATTTATGCATATGGCTATGTATATTTTCAACTTATCTTAGCATATATGTTTCAAATCTAATGAAAAAACTTGTTTTGCAATAAATTTCTTGTCAATTTTATTAAACCGGCATATAATTTGGAGCTCAAATATCAGTTTTTACTTGAGTAACTAATATTTTATATATAACAATTGCAAGTGTAATCGTAATACTCCTATGCAAACCAATTTTCATGATAAATTCTTAACTATGAACCTTATTTTTGAAATAATTGATACATGCATGCACATGGCTATGTATATTTTCAACTTATCTTAGCATATATGTTTCAAATCTAATGAAAAAACTTGTTTCGCAATCAATTTCTTGTCAATTTTATTAAGCCGGCATATAATTTGGAGCTCAGATATCAGTTTTTACTTGAGTAACTAATATTTTATATATAACAATTGCAAGTGTGATCTAAATACTCCTATGCAAACCAATTTTCATGATAAATTCTTAACTATGAACCTTATTTTTGAAATAATTGATACATTTATGCATATGGCTATGTATATTTTAAATTTATTTTAGCATATATGTTTCAAATCTAATGAAAAAACTTGTTTCGCAATCAATTTCTTGTCAATTTTATTAAACCGGCATATAATTAGGAGCTCAAATATCATTTTTTACTTGAGTAAGTAATATTTTAAAGATAAAACTTGCAAGTGTGATCTTAATACTCCTATGCAAACCAATTTTCATTATAGTTTCTTAACTATGAACCTTATTTTTGAAATAATTGATACATGTATGCACGTGGCTATGTATATTTTCAACTTATCTTAGCATTTATGTTTCACAACTTATGAAAAAACTTGTTTCGCAATCAATTTCTTGTAAATTTTATTAAACCGGCATATAATTTGGAACTCAAATATCAGTTTTTACTTGAGTAACTAATATTCTAAATATAGAACTTGCAAGTGTGCTCTTAGTATTCTTATACAAACCAATTTTCATTATAATTTCTTTACTATGGTCCTTATTTTTGAAGTCATTGATACATTTATGCATATGGCTATGTATATTTTCCAATTTAATGGGCATAAAAGTTTTTAAATCTAATAGAAAAACGTATCAGGTGTAATATCGTTATTTTGTTTCTTAAATGCTATATTATTATTATTCAATATTAACTAAAATACTCAGAATTAAAATCTTAATGTAAACAATTTTTCATTGTTTTCATTATACAAATATAAATACGGCGAAATGTACGTCACAATTTATTTGATCTTGAACATTTCGTTTATAAAATTCTTTCATTTATTTCAGTTTAATATATATCTTATTTTTTATAAATTGCTGTATTCAAATAAAAGATACATGTACAAATTTATCGTAAAAATGCCGTTATTAAAAATGTAATATGAAAAATGTCTTTAATCAAGGAATCCATTGCTTAAATATATAAAGTTATTTTCATACACTCAACAAACAAAACAACTATATACGTTAATCGTCCTCGTGTACACGTAGTAATATAAATATTTGTTTTATATATTTAATGCAACAGACATCTATCGTATCATCTACAGTAAACATGGCCAAATAAATTTACAATTATTCTATTATTATGTCATTTACCATCCCCATTTACGATCCCCATCCCCATACACGATGCTATTCCCCATACACCATCCCCATACACTATACTATTCCCCATATACCATCTACCATTCACCATCCCCATCCCCATCCCCATTTACCATCCCCCCATTTACTATAGATTGGGAAGCTTTTACCATTTAGGGACTGTATGTTTGTGTGTGTTTTATGTTGTTATGTGGTTTGTTTTGTTGTGATGAGTTTTTGTCTGCCGGTTTTGTCTTTGTCTTTACGGTTTTATGATACTGATTACCCCTTTGGTACACCTTTGCTTCTTTCTGGCATATCAAATGAGTTGTGAAATATAAACACCGTATGCAGGGGAAGTAGGTAATTTGCTCTGTAGATTTGGAAAAATAATAATTTGAAAATTAAAATCGTCTCTTTTATCGTAAATTTTTGTACTGAGATGACCAGCTGGGTCAAATTCGAGGTGCAAATCAAAGAAAGACATGAAGCAATTTGATTCGGTGGTCTCTTTAATCTCGAATTCTGGAGGATATATTGAAGGAATCCATCTACCAAAAAGTGTTATTGACAGAAAGGACATCATCAATATATCTGAATGTAAGATTAAATGACCTTGCCTCTTTCATTTTCTTGTTCTTTACGAGTCCCTGAAGAAATTCAGTCTCGTAAGAGTATAAAAAACAAATCGGTGAGGAGAGGAGCACAGTTTGTACCCATTGGAATGCCGATTTGTTGCTGAAAAATCTCTCCTCCGAAGGTGAAAAATATGTTGTCAATGAGGAAATCAAGCATACTGCAAACTTGTTCCAGTGTGCAACAAATTTTATCTTTGAAAGATGTTTTGGAAAAGAATGTAGAGTTATAACCCAAAACAACAAAATTCCTAGAGTTTGAAAAATGTTAGTTACCGAGAAACCTTGATTTCTGAATTTAATCTAAGATTATCTCGTAAGTTCAGAAAATCTCGGATTAACTGAGTTTCAATAGAAAACCTAAGTTTTTCTTCAAAACTTTTAGAAATGCTAACTTAATGACAGATACTATAGCTAATCCTAGATTAAATTCCTTAAACTAAGATTAAGTAAGATCAGTCGTTTGTATCGAGCGTTTTGATTTGCCAATGGATAACTCATAATTTCTTGGAGAAAGTTTGACTGGCTGGAACATAACCCATCTTTTTTGTGTACTTAATCTAAAATAAACCTGCCTAAATGTGAATTACAGAAAAAAAAACTAGATGTTCTGAAGTAAAACCTTAATTTTCTCATAGCTCACATTTAGCTGAGAAAAAACCCAGATTAACTGAAAAATACGAGGAAATCTTAATTTAAGCAGTAACTTTTTTTAGAAAAACTCGGTTTTTCTCAGCTAAAGATAGGTAGGTCAGTTAATCCTGGATTATTTGTTTTCTGTTCAAAAGTCATTTCATTTTCGTTTTTTATTTTGCTGTTCGAATTTGAATAAGAAAATGACCAATTTTCCTCTTTAGTCATTCATTTTTTTGTTTTTCATTTTCCTTCTCGAATTTAAATCTGAATAGGAGAATTAATCATTTGCCTTTTCGTTATTTATTTTTCTTTCGATTCTGAATAGGAATAGGATACTTACAAAGTTTCCTGTAGGATTTTAAATAGAAACATGATCTATTTTCGTCAATCGTTTCACTTTTTTTATTTTTGATTCTGATAAATTGTTTATCATTTTCACTCTTGAATTTGAATAAAAGTAAACAATACATGTATCTTTTGAATTTGAATAAAAGTAAACAATACATGTATCTTTTGTCATTGATTTTCCTTTTCCTTTTTTTATTTTCCCTTTTCGAATGAATAAGAAAATGACCCATTTTGTTATTGTTCCATATGACCCATTTTTTCTGTTGTTTTTTCGTTTTCGATTCTTAATAGGAAAATAAATTACTTCCGTGAGAATAGTTCAATGAATATATTTCTATGGGTCCAAACCTAACCTGTACAAAACTGAACAAGGAACAAACGTTCGGCTTAGTTTCCTGATTTGATTTGGTTGGCTTCTCCTAACAAAATAGCTAACCAGAGTTTAATCAGAACGAACCGTGGTTCGCTTTTTCAAGTTTAATTTGGCTTAAAATGCAAATCACATCAAAACCAAACCAGGCCGCTACTTTGGCTTGCTCTGACCAAACCAAAATGTGTTGCTTAGGAAAAAAGCAAACCATCCCAATCTAGAACACTGGTTTGGTTGGCGTTTTCAAATTTTGTAGGCCCTGACCAAAACCAACCAATCCAAACCAGCCGTCTGGATTACTTTGCGAGTAAACATTAAGGTAAATTCCTGTTTGCTAAAGTAAAATAAACTAAGCAATAAGTAAACATAGACCAAACCTCTGGTTTCCTTTTCTGTTTGGTTAGCAAACAGTTTAGGTTTGGACCCATCTGTAAGAGATGGTACCATTTCAAATTATGGCAGTGCTTAGCTTTATTGGTCTGTTTAATTGAAAATAAGTTCAAGTAATATATAGTTTATGTCTTACATGCTGCAAATCTCCTATTATTTTTTTGCTGTTTTCTTTTCTTATCTGTAACAGAAAATAAATACTAAATCATAATTAATAACACTTTAATTAATTAGCAGCAACCTATTTCACAGTAAATTGTAAATTCCAGAAGTACGTCCGATATTTTTGTGAAAGTTCCAAAAAAAGTAATGGATTAGTAGTATTAAAATATGGTCAAAATTAGAGAATTTAAAAGCAGAGATAAGACGAACATGACACCTAAAAACCCATTTTTTGTTATATTACAGGAACAGCTGTGAGTCCTTTAAGTTAATGTAAGTTCCAAACACCTCTGGATTTATTTATTCTCGAGGTTTTATTGAAAGGGATCATTTCATTGATTCTCGAAAACCACGAAAATTGATACTCCAAGAATAATTTTGAAACCACAGTAATATATATTTGTTTTCATTATTTTGCATTCTTTGTAAAAAGTAAGTATTCAGTCTTAAAGGACCAGTAAACAAAGTACTAGTTATCATATACTTTTTTGCAAAGTTTGTGATAAAAAACCATTTGTTTATATAAATTAAGGAAACTTTTTTGTTTTACTTGCATTCAATCAATTGGATTGATTTATTAGGTGTTATATATAACACAAATTCAATTAATTTAATGGGATGATACAATCATTAGGAAAAGTAATCCCAAACCAATTTAGACCCCAAAACAACAACTACAAATTGAAGGAAACTGAGGCACCAATGGGGTATCCGGGTGTCAAAAGTCCGAAAGGGCAGAGACAAAACCAGTAAACACCTACAAGAACGGGACAAAAACAGACAACACGTAAAACATGGAATCACAAAATATATAAATATCAATCAATAACGCGAACTCCAGTCGAAACAAGAGTGAACTTAGATGCTTCGAAAGAAATAAGCAGAGGCACCAAAGGGGCATTCGAGTGTCAAAAGTCCGAAAAGGCAACGACAAAACCGGTAAACATGAACAAGAACAGCACAAGGAAACACAAAACATAAAAACAACCTAACAGAAATCAACAACGCGAACTCAAGTCGTAACAAGAGTGAACTCGGGTGCTCCGGAAGAGTAAGCGGTTCCTGCCTGCTATAGCACACCCGCCGCGCTGCCAATTTCCAATTCAGTGTGTCAAATCCGGTAAAGGAAGACTAAATAAAACCCTATGACAAACCAACATCTGCACTCAGAGAGATAGAAATCCCATATTTATCTACGAGTACATGGTGTCTACCGTAAAATTTCTTGAGTGAAGACAGCAACCGAGGAGCAACATAACCCTGTGTTAGCAATTTCTGTGTCAAACGTGACGCTCTGCCAAGGAAATCGATGTAATTCCCACAAGCTCTGGAGTAATGAATCAATTGTGATACGTAAACTCCATAAGCTGGAGCGGACGGAATGTTGCTACACACGAAGGGAAAGTTGACGATTGGGAAGTTGAAGTCATCACGTTTGTCATAGAGCTTTGTTGATAGTTTTCCTTGAGAGTCTATTTCGAGATGTAGATCTAAATATGAAGCAGACTTCCTAGAATCCGTTGTGTCCTTTATCTCAAGTTCCGGGGGATATATGAGATGGAGAAAGTCACCAAATCGAGAATTGTTCAGTGAAAGGACATCATCAATATAACGGAACGTGAGGTTAAAAGAGAGAGCTAGTCTACGATCTTTTTTGTCTAGAAGAGATTGTAAGAAGTCTGCTTCATATGAATGAAGAAACAAATCAGCAAGCAAAGGTGCACAATTGGTGCCCATTGGAATCCCTATTGGTTGCTGAAAAACACGTCCACCAAACTGAACAAATATGTTGTCAATGAAACAGTTGAGCATGACGATTATCTGGTCTTCTGTAAATTTGTTCTTTTTCTTAGACTCATTGATGACAAAGTAAGTCTTGGTATAACCGACTACATGAAATCTGTACCTGCGTATTCCATTCTTTTTGAAAAAGCTGTGTTTAATCAGCTATGCCAATCACGATTTCAGTTGTTCGTTTGGATTTCAAATGTACAGTGTGGAGAAATCGAATGTTTTGACTCTGTAACAAGATGAAACTGATTTAGAGTAAAGAATCTCCATCAGTTTTATCGAATTCTTCAGGATCTACATTTGATTGACACCATTTGTAGAATTACAACAATCGTAATATTTCTTGAGGTCGGATTTTATTGCCGTAAATATTGAAGTCAACAGAACTGAAAAAGGCTTAGTTGTACATTTGAATGACCCTGCAATGAAGCACTGTTTGTATGGCTTTTTATGAAATCTAGGAATCAAGTACAGGGATGGAATGTCATCATTATTGAAGATTTTGGAAGACTTTGATATATATAACTCCTGAATGGACGGCTTGCTATTGAATCAGATTTTTCTGATATTGCTTACAAAAAGCAGACAGGTACCAATGGGACAATCGAAACATATTAGAAATCATAAAGGTAAAAAACAAATCGATCAACTCAAACACAAAGATACAAACAAAAATAACCAATAACAACGAGAAACTGACCACAGAAAACAGAGGAGCAGCAACAATTCAAGACGTAAATAGAGTGCACTCAGGAAACGAAGAAGAGTAAGCAGTTGTAACACGCCCATTGTATTAGCTAGAGTCAATTCAGTATGTTAAATCCTCTAATAAAAGTAATGATATTTTACATTAATTACTTTTAAATTTAAATTTTATTCTAAACTCAATAAACAAACTTCTTGGGCATATATCCCTATGCTACCAGTAAATCAACCGAATTTCCTCCCTTGACCGTCTGGTGGCCGTGATTTTGCATACATAATTTAAAATTAGATTATAACCTGTAGATTGCTTCGGGTTACCATCTGTTAGAAGATTTTTTCAAGGCTGCCCATAAGAACTAGTTTTCCATTGTGGATGTTTTAAATTTACGTTTATATTGTAGGTTGGGTCGCGTACACTTATTCCACATCTCATTTTCTTCTATATAAAGACATTTCAATAGTTATTCTATATACTTTATTGCGGTTGACAGCTAACTAGTGTGGCAGTATCACACTGTCAATATAGCAAAATGCGCTGCACAAGTTATTTAAAAGGCTTATATTTGTACATAAGCCCATAAAGGCCTCCATCATTGCCGTTTCCCGCAGTGGTAACCAAAATTATCCATAGAAGGTCTTCATTTTCATGATTTTATTACTGACTAATAGAAGATTTATAAACATGATGTAATAAATTTAGTCAGCAATATTTAGTGATCTAATATTTTTTGTAGTAATTGTACAATTATTAGATCGATCTCTTCCAAGATGGATTTATTTCGGCCGCGTTCACACTGAGCAAAACTCATAGTAGTTTAAATGTCGTCCGCACTAACATTAAACAGCAATGCGATCACACTGTAAAATTTCGATGTTTACATGTAGTTTAAATGTTGTGTTCATCACATGCATTCGAAACTTAAAGTAGTCCTTGTGTGGGTTTAATGAACAATGGATTTCGCATATTTCTTTTGAATAAACGGCATGCACATGCATTACTTTTATTGGAAATCTTTATTTTTAGTACATAATATCGTATGTTCCAACATTTTCTCGGTTGAGTGAAAAAAGAAGAGCAAATGTATCTTATTAATATCAATGTATATGTACGGCAAGGCGGGATAAGATTTCATAAAATGTGTTGCCCATTCGGATCAAAATTTTGTGGGCAAAGTGGACTTTATCAAGAAAATGAACATGAAAAGGTGATAAAATGAACATGAAATGATGATGATGAAAGTGGAAGAAATAGGGACACAAGCCTTATCGGGGATAACAGTTTTGACTGTCACTGGGAAAAGGAGGGATGGGAAGCCTCCTGCATAAGGATCCTATGGGCTTTTCTCTTTACAAGGCATTATCGGCAGCAGGGTTCTTGAACGCGTGAAGAACATGATTTTTTTCCAAACACTACATAACTATGGTTTGCGGCCAGGTTTTCCACATTTAACAGTTGTAGCTTGACGACGCGGCATAAATTCAACCACCGGGTACACATTCCAGTCGATTTTTGAACAAAACAGAAGACCCGATATCCAGTTTCTGAGCGCTCTTTAGTGGATTTTTACCAACAACTTAACGCTTCCGCGGGCCAGAGCCGGTTTTTATGTATAGCAATATCTTTTATAGCAATATATCTTTAAAAATAATACAAACGGACGAAATGACTAAAGCGCCACCTTCATTTCTATTTTGGAAAAAAATATAAAAAGAGACAGTAAATCAAAATCCTTACTTTTCATATTTACATGCATATTCGCCAAATCAACAGTCCGTTCATGTTTTCTGTACATTTAAATTACATGTACACTTGCATTTAATAATGTGAACAATTCATATGTCAAGTCATTTAATTAAGGTTTATCAATGAGAACAAATTTAGTGTGAAACTAGTTTTTAGAACATGAAACTTCATCTACACATGTTTTCTCAAAACAACTTTAGTGTGAACGCGGCCTTAGCCTTTAAAGTGATCGGTAAATGGTCGCTCAATAGATTTTTGTAATTATTAATAAACTAGGGTCTAAAGAAAAACCAGAAATCTCTTACTGAACCGTAAAGAAACAGACTGGATCGAAATCTATGCAAAGTTATTAAAAAAAAATGGTACAATAAAATCGGAGAATAACAAAACAGTCGGGCAATAAGGTGTTAACACTGGAGTAATCTTTCAAACGAGTAATTTTTAAGCCTTTGAAAAGTCAAAGGTCGAAAGCAAAGCAAACTAAAAGTTAGGAGATACGGCGATACAGATGCCCCATATGGCCATTTCGAGAATTAATCTCATCTTCAGTGAAGGTAGGATCTAAGAGAAGTCCAAATTGAATTTTGAATAACAAATCAATTCAATGACGTACACCCTCCTTTGATGGCCGATGTGCGTCTCGGTCTTGCCAATTTTGATTTTCAGCTTGAAGAACTCAAGTGATCGTGTGGAAGCCTACAGAGACCTTGAATCAAAAATCAATAATAAAGGGTCTTAAGAAAACCAACAAAACTCATACTTAACCGTCGAAAAGGAGACTGGATAAAAAAGATGCTAAGTTTTTAAAAACTGATCTAATAAAGTTGGAGAATAACAAAACAGTCGGCGGATAGCATGTTTGCACTGGCAGAATATTACTTCTGAGGAATTTCAAAGGGAGGGCGTACATCATTGTACTATTAAAAGTTAAACAAGACCGGAGATGAACACAACGACCCTGATGAAATGAACATGTAGTTATGATGAGGTGGAGAATAAAATGACATACAGATTTTAACGATTTGAATCATTCAATTTGCTTAATATATTACCAAAATAGAAGTTAAAAGTCAAAAGTCGAAAGCAAAGCAGAGTAAAAGTTAGGAGCTACGGCAATGCAAATGCTCCATATGACTATTAAGTATTTATCTTATCTTCAGTGAAATTCAGATCTGAAGAATAGGAAGTATCCAAATTGAATTTTGAATAACAAACCAATAACTTCCGCCCCCTTTGACGGACAATGGACATCTCACTCATGCGAGTTTTTGATTGTCCAGCCACCAAATCTGGCTTCCATATGAATAACACACGTGGTCGTGTGGAAGCCCAAAGATGCGACTGGAATAAAACCAAAAAGCAAGGGTTTTCCGGTTTTCTTTAGATACATTTATTAGAAATTCCACTTAACGTTTCTAGTTGATTGATTTATGTATGACATAAATAATCCAAAAAAACTTGTCTTTCAGGGGCTGTCTTATTACATAAAATATACAAATTGAACAAACTTAAAGTATTATCTTTGAAATGCCCCAAGAAATCCTGTAAATATAAATGTATTCCTTGTAAACAAAGTGATGAACGTCATCGCAAAATAAATGTACAATTTGTTGGTTACATATCGACAGTTTAAAAATAGACAGTTGAAGCTGATCATGACACTCACCAAGATATTTTCTCATAGCATGGCTTAAAGATGATGATCCTGTGTGATGTTTAGTGGGTGTTCGTTCTAAAAATAGAAAATACCAACAATTATGATAAAAGATCAAAGCAAATTAGACATTTTATGTCTTTCTTGCACTGTACTTTTCATCTTTTATGGATTAAATTTATGATAATTATGATAAATTAATTAATAATAATTTTAAATTGTGTAATAGTTTCACACATCTGTATTCAAAGGTCTGGGTAAGAACTATACAGAAGACCAACTAGTCGACATGCTCAATTTTCTTATCACCAACATATTGGTTTAGTTTGGTGGACGTGTTTTGCAGCATGCAATAGGAATTACAAAGGGCACTTATTGTACACCTGTGCTTGTTGATCGTTTCTACATTCATAAGAAGCAGACTTTTATAATCTATTCTAGACAAAAAAAAAGATCGTAGACTAGCTCTCTCTTTTAGCATCACGTTCAGTTATATTGATGATATCCTTTTACTAAACAATTCTCGATTTGGTGACTTTCCCCATCTCGAATATCACCAGGAACTGTTTCATTTTTAGATCTACTTCTCGAAATAGGCTTTCAAGGAAGACTTTCAACAAAGCTCTATGACAAACGTGATGACTTCAACGTTCCAATCGTCAACTTTCATATGCTCCAGCTTGTGGAGTTTACGTTTCACAATTGATTGGTTACTCCGTAGCTTGCAGGAATCATATCGATTTCCTTGGCAGGGCGTCACGTTTGACATATATTTTGTTAACGCAGGCTTATGTTGCTCCTCAATTGCTGTCTTCACTCAACAAATGTCATGATAGACATCATGCACACATAGACAAATAAGGGATTAATATATTTCAGATGAGTGCAGATAGTGGTTTTTCATAGGGTTTGTGTTTTCTTCTTTTAACAGACTTGACATACTGAATATGAAATTGGCAGCGCGACGAGTGTGTTATACCGCTCACTCTCCCGACTTCAGTTGTTTTTATATCTACCGATTTTTAACCTTTCGGATTAACGATAGTTTTATGCCCCTTTGTTCCTTTGATATATTACTCAGATTTAGAAATTATGGAAACCACCGAATCTAATGGCTTCACATCATTGCTAAATTTGCATCTCGAATATGACGAGGATGGTCATCCCAGTACAAGAAAATTACGATAAAAGAGACGACTTTAATTTTCAAATAATTAATTTTCCTAATCTACATATATATATATAGCATTATGAATCTAGTTTTCATTATTAACAGTAAGATTAACAAAATCATTATAATGGACTTTGTTATGTCGCCTACATTTTGAAGATGCACTTTAAATATAGTCTTCCTATTGCATCTTACGACGGCTAATAAAAATCCGTAAAACTTTGTCGGGAATTTAAGTTTCGATGTTTCTTTCGCCTGCGAAGCTGATTGGGACATAGGTGTAACTTTACCGGCAGCTGAGTTAACTTTTTATGTAAAGGTTTTATGGGCACCTCCATATCTCAAGAACTTTAAATCGTAGGTTTATCAAAATTGATATGCATATGCCCAAGTAGTAGCTTAGCACAGTTGCATTCCCATCATTTGACCTTGACCTTGAATTTCCGGTTGGGTGACTTTGACAATTCTCAAAACATATAATAGCAGTGTTAAGGTTTTATTAGCACCTCCATATCTCAAGTACTATTGGTCGTAGGTTGATGAAACTTGATATGCATATGCCCCAGTGGTAGCTTAGCCCAGTTGCATACCCATCTTTTGACCTTGAATTTTATTTTCCTATTGAGTAACTTTGAGAATTTTAAAAGACAAAATGAAAAACTTGAAAAATCAGCAAAAAAAGTAATAAAAAAACCAAAACCATATGTAATAACAATCCCTAGTTGGCAACGTGAATAAAAGTGAAAAATAGAATTGAGGGATGTGCTCCAGGACAATAAGAAGTTAGTTTTAAATAATTAAGAAAAAAAAATCAAGGCGCATTCAAATATCGAGAGACCAAATGAATAGAACAGTTCTTAGAAAAACCGACATACCACCATTATCATCAGCATCATTAACATATGTGTTATCAACAATAGAAAACTCAGTGCTTCGGAAAAGTAAGTCTAAAGTGGTTTGTGTCTGTTGCAAGACACCGGTCTAATGATATTAACAGTCTACTGTAGCAATTAAAAAGTTTGAAAACAGCTTTGTTTCAGATGTAAAACAAGCACTAAAAGCACTACAAATTACTACATATTTTTGTACAGGACCAGAAATGAAAAAGAATAAAAAAATAAAAAAAATATGCTGCCTATACAACGGCAAAATACTAGATTTCACTTTTTTAGGATGATCGCTGGTCATTTTTTGAAATTAAGTTAAATTTTCGGGATGCTCGAGATTTTACCAGAAAAATAGGAGAACCTTTTTGCCCAGTTACCCCTTATTCTTTATAATATATTTTATTTTGTTAAGAAGTGCTAATATCCACAATTTCATAAATTTCTTCTATTATGTACAGGGTTATTACACTAAAACAAATATATTGCTAAGCCTATGAAGGTTAAAGAAAACGTTTCCCCACCAAATGTTAAACTCTAATTATCTCTTTTGGCAATTTATTAAACTTTCAAGCTTTTTTGCACCTTTACGTACGGTCTATCCATCACAAATTTTATTTTAGATGCATTTATATTTTCAAAATGACAAGCAAACATGCTAAATTTCAGATATACATTTTCGATATTAGATTAGAAAAACTCTCCATATGTCCAGATTTAACGGCTTTTGAAGTTTATTTGAGAAACGTTTCAATGCATATCGATGTTTCATTTTATTTTCATAACCATTTTCAGCAGGTAATATCACTGACAGCTAAAACATTACCGACATTTTATAGTTCTCACTTTTATGATAGTTTAAAAGTAACAGAGTGTGTAAGAAAAATATACTTAACACTATAATGTAACAAAGGCATGTAATAGTTAATAGATTTCTGATCGATAACATTACTTACATCATCTAAACAATCAGTTGACAAGAAGTGAAAATTTCAACTTAAAAGCTATATGTTCCACGATTTTCTGGGAAGAAGAAATTTTGGTACAATTGATTTTGCATATGGATGCTTTTTTTCCTGGGTGCATTTTTCATAATTATCTTTTTTATGAATCTAAGCATATAGCTATATGATAAAGCTATAGAAACTTCACTCTTTGGTGTATTTAAGAACCAGTTTGACTTTTTTTTGCAAAATTTACGTTGTAGCCTGGGATTTAGTTGTAGTTTCAATTAACTATTTAACATCGCAAACTGTAGAAAGTTGTGATTATTTTCATGTTCGTACAACTGAGCAATTGTATAGCTGATACCTAAGTCGGCCGTGTGCATATAAAAATCTAATCATAAGAGGAATTCTAATAGGAAAAATGTAAGGAAGTCAAATGGCTTACCTGTTAAAAAATTCGTACTTGTTGCAGATGAGGCTGTCGAATTTCTACTTGGATTTTCATGTTCTGTAAAGGAAAGAAACCTTGTTAAACCAACAATTTAATAAACAAATGAGATAAGTAAAAAATAATAAGGTAACTAGCTATAATTGTGATTGTAAGCAAGTCACATAAAAGTCCCCTCCCGTCCCAAAATTTTAGCGGATTCCCAATTGCCAAAATATGGCTAATCATAAAAACATTTGACTTGCCTTATGATGATCAGCTTATCTAATTTACCTTCTATACAATTTTTCATGTAAATTGGACAAATTTAAATAATATGCGACTTTTGGAAGATTGTCAATTTTTGGCGGATTGCCAAAAAATGGTTATTTATTGATTAACCTTGCTTGCCCAATGGTGATCACAATTTTCATTTTAATATCTAGTATAACAAGTTTTATGGATATTGGACAACGTTAAGTTTTTGGCAATTTCGATGGCCAATTGCTAATAGTTGGAAAATCGTAGAAAAAATCAAGTAAAGCAAGGATGATCAGCATACCCACTTTACCCAGTATTGGGACCGCTCATGTTTTTGCTTTATATAAATGACATTGGAAATAAAATATCCTCATCAATCAGACTCTTTGCAGATGATAGCTTAATGTATCTGGCAGGATCATCAAAGAATGATTGCGAAAAATTACAGCGAGACTTAACAACACTTGTCAAATGGTCCGAAGAGTGGCAAATGGTATTCAATGCGACAAAATGCTATGTACTGAGAATTTGTAAAGGAAAGAATCCTAATATTTATCCATATAGCATGAGTGGGCATGTGTTAGACTCTGTACTGCATAACCCGTACCTAGGAGTAGAGGTAACATCAACCATGTCATGGGATCATCACATCAACAATATAACAGCCAAGGCTAACCGATTTCTGGGATTCTTGAGGCGCAACATCGGCAATTTCCCAGAACACATTAAACGGCATGCATACCTTGCTCTTGTTAGACCCCACCTGGAGTACGCGAGTAGCGTTTGGGACCCATACAAACAAAATCACATTAACCAGCTTGAGATGGTCCAACGCAGATCGGCACGATTCATCGCCAAAGAGTACTCCAGAGATCCAGGAACAGTAACATCTCTCTTTGAAACGCTGAAATTAACACCTCTTCAACAACGACGGAAAATCTCACAATTACTTATGTTTCACAAGGTATACCACAAAACGATTGCCATTCCAATGCCAGAATACATCAGGCCAACTCAAAGAGAAACGCGACAGTCACACAAGAAACGTTTTATAAGGCTAGGATCTACAGGAGACCAATACAAATACAGTTTTTTCAGCAGAACAATCAAAGAATGGAGTTAAATACCGCCAGACATCTTAGACATAGGGGACTACGAAGCCTTCAAGACCAGGCTCGAAGACCACCTATCGATAAGAATGTAATGCAGTCATCAGTTTTTAACCCTCACATGTACATATGATTTTAAAGAGCACCATTTGAATGACGCCACATATAAGTCCACTGATGCGATGGGTTTACCCCTTTACAAGTTAACGATGTAGATGTAGATGTACCCAGATAACCCATTTTCAAGACGATCCGACGAAAAAAATACCGCCCCTTTTTTTCCGCAGGCGGAAATTTTGAAATTAAAAATTTTAAAGGTCGATGGCTCATCTATGAGTGACCCCCTAACCACCTAAAATGGTTTCATCTTGATTTGCCGATGCGTTTTGTTCAAGATATGTCGGACAAACTTTAGATCTAGAAATAGGAAACTGAAATAATAATAATAATAATAATAATAACTAGGTATGATTGTGTTGGGATGCCAACACAGAATGTTTCCCAAACAAATTCCCATTAACCATATTCTCTTCAGCGTGTCAAAACAAACCTAAATATACATTTTCATGAACATCTGAGCACTTGGAAATGTTTTTACTTATAGAATATTACTCGCAACATCATAATCTATCAGTATACAAATTTTCATCATAGTCAGACCACTTTGAAAATTTGGCGGCCATCTTGGATTCAAAATGGCTGCCATCGTCAAATTTTAATTATGGTTATAGAATATTACTCGCAACTTCATAATCTATCAGAATACCAATTTTCATCATTATCAGACCACTTTAAAATTTTGGTGGCCATCTTGGATTCAAAATCGCTGCCATCGTCAAATTTCATTTTTAGTTATATGCGAGCGTAGCGAGCTCTTTCATGTAGAAAGTATGCCAAATTGCACGAGACTCAAAATACTATGGAAGAAAAATCGTTCTGTCACCGGAAACATTCGATTTTCGGAAGTTTTCGAAAATGTCTGCGCGTGCTGAAAAAATGCGGGAAATAGTAATTCATCGTCCCAAATTATCTCGTCCCAGGCATAATTCGAAATTATCAATGGAATAGATTATTTTTTTGTATCTACGCGAGCTTGTAAGGCAATGTCTTTCTCATATTAGAATATTATTCGCAACATCATAATCTATCAGTGTACCAATTTTCATTATAATCAGACCATTTTGAAATTTTTATCAAAATTTTGACCCGATTATCTCCCTTTAAATCAAATTTTTATTTACATCTCGAAAATCGTAAATATCGCTTCAAAATTTTTTTCCGTATTATTAAAGGAAATGCTTTGCTCTATTTCCCTACAAAATTTCAGAACCCTGCACACCTATGTACTGAAATAATGCAATGTCCTATATTATGACCTCTTCCTGTTTCCGCAGAAACGGCGGCCATTTTTAAAATTTTAAAAATAGTTTGCAAAATTTCAGGTCACCTTCAACATATTCCCAAAGTTTCATATTGATTGGGCATTGCATCTCCGAGAAAACGCGCGGACAAAGTAGCACGTTAAGAAATAATGAAAGTAGAAGAATAAGATTAAGAAACCGTACCAAAACAATATGTCTCCCAAACTTTTGTTTGGGAGACATAATAAAAATGATTATAACTAGGTATGATCGTTTTGGGATGCCAACACGAATGTCTCTCAAACAAACCCCCATTGCCACTATAATCTTAAGCATGCTAAAAAACCCCTTAATATGAATTTTTATTTAAATTAGAGCATTTTTAAAGTTCCAACAAAAAATGACGGCCATTGTGAAAATGGTTGACTTTTAAAAAATAATGACATCACATTTTAATTCGCCATCATCAAAAAACCCTAAATACCAATTTTCATTCAAGTCGGCGCACTTGAAAAAAAAATGAATTATCGGACCGAAAAATCACATTTTCGTAAATAATGCCAAAACATTAAATATATATTTTTTTCGCATTATTAAAGAGCTTCTTTCGCTCTATCAACCTACAAAGTTTCAGAACCCTGTGCACCTAGGTTACCGAGATATTGCAATGTCCTATATAATGACCTTTTCCTGTTTCCAAGGAAATGGCAGCCATTTTGAAAATTTAAAAAGTCGTATGCAAAACTTCAGATTACCCCAACATATTCCAAAAGTTTCATATTGATTGCTCGTTGTATCTTTGAGAAAACGCGCGGACATATTAGCACGGAAAGAAAAAAGAAAAAAGAAAAAAAGAAGAAGAATTAGAATAAGAAATTACAAATACCAAAACGCGGGTATGAACGGTTAATTTGGATATGCTATATATCGATATTTCAAGGAGTAACCTCTCATCAGTAGCATTTAAATCAAAATATTGGAAGGTCAAATTCCAAAACTGTTGAAAACGAAAAGTACTCAAAACAAAAACGTTCGAACAAGGAAGCCAAATCCAGCACCGAGGATATCGACCATGTGCATTACAAGGAGAGAAACCTGGTGTTTTAAACAATTTTGAATTTAAAAAACGGAAATTTTAGCGACAAAACCTTACAAAAACAATAAGAAACTCGGCAAAAACAATAAGTCGTCCGACACTTCTTGGTCGGGGACTTAATAACAAAATAACCGATGCGGTATTATCGATCTCAAAGAATAAACAAATGAGAAAAAGAATCATTGCAGAAATAAAAAATCTTAGTGGTTGACTTTGTTCAGGCAGATTGTTAAACAAGGCTTCATTAAAATCTTCGATCCAAGTAAGTAGAACAAACTGACAGAAAATGAAATAATAAAAATACTCAATTTTTTATCGAAGACATATTTGTACAATTTTGGTCGACATTTCGAAATTTACACACAATGAGGTTTTTGCAAATAGCTTTATAACAAACTTTCCAATATCTTATTCCTGTAGGAGATTCGGTCCGCTTCAGCCTATGGATATAACGTATGCCAAGTGATTTGTTACATAATTTTTTATCGACATTATATTTGTTCAGTTTGGTGAACGTGTTTTTCAGCAAACAATTAGAATTGTACGAAAGATCGGTAGTGCCATTAGTTCTTTCCCATTTCTCGATTTGAATAGAGTTCCAAGTTGACATTCCTTACCTCAAAGTTGACATTTTTAAGATTCAAATTGACATTTCTCGGTTTCAAATTGACATTTATCACTTCCAAGTTAACATTTTTCACTTATAAGTTGATATTTTTTACTTCCAAATTGACATTTCACACTTCCAAATTGAAATTCGTCACTTCCAAATTGACATTTCTCACTTCCAAGTTAGCATTTCTTACTTTCAAGTTGACAAAACTTACAACAAAGCTTTATGACTAACATATCTCAGTTCCAAATTTGCATTTCTCTGTTCCTACTTTGAAGTGAGAAATGTCAATTTTGAAGTGAGAAATGTCCACTTGGAACTCAGAAATGTCAAGTTGGAAGTGAGAATTGTCAAGTTGCAACTAAAACACTTCACATTTAAACTATGAAATGTCAACTTGAAAGTGAGAAATGTGAATTCGGAACTATGATATCTGTAGTTTCAATGTAGAAATGTAAAAAACTATTGGCAAAACCGCTCTTTTGTAGGCTTCTTATGCACACTAATTGTGCACCTTGGCTTGCAGATTTCTTTATTCATTTGAAGCGGACTTCTTACAATCTGTTATAGACAAAATGATCGTTGACTGGCTGTATTTTTTAACATCACTTTCCATTTAATTGATGAAGTCCTTTCACTTAACAATTTTCAAGTTGGAGGCTTTCTTCATTTCATTTATCCTCAGCATCTTGAACTAAAGGACACAGTAGATTCTAGGAGAAAGACTAAGATGGAAAACTTGCAACAAAGCTATTTGACAATCGTGGTGACTTCAACTTCCAAGTTGTCAAATTTCCCGTCTTGTGTAGCAACATTCTGTAAGCTCAACATATGTGGTTTAGGAAATCACATCGTTTTTCTAGGCAGAGTGTCACGTTTGAAACGAAAATTGTTCACACCGAATGATGTTGCTCCATTTAGCTGTTGTCAGTCAAAATTTCTTATGAAGGACATCATGCTCTCATAGACAAATGTGGAATGTCTATATATCAGATAAGTGCAGATGCTAGTTTTCATTAGTGTTTTTTTTTCCTTTAACGGATTTGACAAACTGAATTGGAAATTGGCAGCGTGGCGAGTGTGCTATATCTGCTTATATTGGCAACAACTGCTAATCCTTCCGAAGCACCTGACTTTTTATATCAACCGAATTTTATCATTTTCTTTTCGGATAATATATATACGATTGTTCTTTGTCTCTTCCTTTTAAACCAAGGTTTTTTTATATACCGATGAAATAAAGGTAATAACAAAACCACAAATCTTGAAGGATAAATCTCAAATATCAAAAAAAAACAGACAAAACAAAGCAGAGATACCATAAAAATTAAAGATCACAATGTTCCTCACTTGTAACAGGGAATTGATTTGAAACCAGCATTTAAGGTTACATGGAATGAAAGGTAAAACAAGAGGCTCCCAGGAGCCTGAATCGCTCACCTGGTCTTGATGTCAACCCTATAAAGAATTTTGTAGAGCTGAATAAGCTGAACATTTAAGCAAGCAACAGCTTTTCTCTTTCAGTATTAGTTTTAATTCTGTAAGCCAACAACGTGCAAAATGTTATTTCAAGGGCCGTCTGAACACTTTGTCTCTAAAGAGACTTTTGTTAAGAGCTTAATGAACTAAACATTTAAGCAAGCAACCAATTTTCTTTATCTGCTATAGTTTTAATGATATAAGCCCAAAACATGAACACATGTTTATTTAGGGGCTGTAAAACCTATGAGGGGTCATCTGACAACTTCGACCCTATGGAGACTTTTGTAGAGCTAAATGAGCTGAACATTTAAGCAAACAATAGCTTTTCCCTATCTGCAATAGTTTTCATTCTATAGGCCAAAACCACTATTTTTTACCTTTAAGGGGCTACTAACCCCCATAAGGGGTCATCTGACAACTTCGACCCTATGAAGACTTTTGTAGAGGTAAATGAGCTGAACATTTAAGCAAGCAACAGCTATTCTCTATCTGCAATAGTTTTGAACCTATAGGCCAAAAACACTAATTTTTGCCTTTAAGGGGCTGCAACCCCTATAAGGGGTCATCTGACAAATTCGACCCTATGAACACTTTAGTAGAGCTGATTCAGCTGAACATTTAAGCAAGCAACAGCTTTTCTCTATGTGCAATAGTTTTCATTCTATAGGCCGAAAACACTTTTTTTCGCATTTAAGGGGCTGTAATCCTTATAAGGGGTCATATAACAACTTCGACCCTATGACAACTTTGGTAGAGCTAATTGAGCTGAACATTTAAGCAAGCAACAGCTTTTCTCTATCTGCAATAGTTTTCATTTTGTAGGCCAAAAACACAATTTTTTGCCTTTAAGGGGCTGTTACCCCCATAAGGGGTCATCTGACAACTTCAACCCTATGGAGACTTTTGTAGAGCTAAATGAGCTGAACATTTAAGCAAGCAACAGCTTTTCTCTATCTGCAATAGTTTTCATTCTACAGGGCAAAAACATGAAAAAAGGCTATTTTTGACCTTTAAAGGGCCATAACCCCTATAAAGGGTCATCTGACAACTTCGACCCAATGGAGACTTTTGTAGAACTTTCGATTCTGAAGAGCCTAGGATCCTTCGGATTTTTTTCGATCTGTTATGGTTGTTGCGTTATAAGCCAATTTAAGCGGTTTTACCCTATGTTCTATTTTTAGTAACAGCGGCCATGTTTTTTATCGAATCATTTTTAAATGAGGATCGTTTGTTGCCAAGATGTCATATACAATTTCTGCCAAGTTTCAAATTGGTTCAGTGGTTTCAGAGAAGAAGATTTTTGAAATTGTTAACGGACGACGACAGACGACGGACGACGACAGACGACGACGGACGACGACGGACGCAAAGTGATAGCATAAGCTCACATGGCCTTTGGCAAGGTGAGCTAAAAATAACATTTTTTTTTATTATTGACAATATGATGAACAAGACATCCATAATGGACTTTGGTATGTCGCCTACATATTGAAGATGCACTTTTGATATAGTCTTTCCTGTTGCGATTTCGGCGTCTAATACAAATCAGTAAAACTTTGTCGGGAATCCAAGTTTCGATGTCATTTTATAATCAAGAATACGATATCCGCCTTTTGTAGTCATCAGATTACTGCTGGCTTCTGTGGTTTTATAAGGACTCGACGGAGTAATCTGCCTATTGTATTCTTTATTTTCTATATTACTTTTCAAAATATGATCAAACATGTTGGAATTCAATGCATGTTTTATAAACATATCCATTTCTAAACAACACGCAACGAGTTTTGATAATTCCTTTGCAATTTACAAAACGAACTATTCAATAATTGGCACCAAAACACATATTTTTTTTGTAACTTGATGTGCATTCTACATTAAATTATTGCTGTAATTTCATTGGTTTATGCCAGATTCCTTTTTGGTCCATTCATAGATTTTCATACACAATGCACATTAATGATGATACTTGTATAAACTGGAGAGTACACCTTTATTAAAGGGATTTTTTAATCGATACGATGCATGTGCACCCCAAAATTTATATATTTTTCAAATTAGAATATGAATGACGTATAAACATTCAATATTCTTCTGTGCCGGGGGCAAGAGAGTGTTCATTAACTTCCAAAAAACATCTGCACATCATACTTAAACCGCCCACATATACTATTTTTTGAACGTCTTCAACAATGATATATACAAACAGAACCAATAGGTTGTTCTAGTTTAGTACGTATATGTTTCGCTTGCCTTTTCGCTTAAGTGCTTTCATTTTTATTTAATGACTTTGAACTAGCGAAGCAAATTGTGTAGAAACGCGACATGTTTGAGTTTTTTTACATCAGTCGATAAATGCTTCTTAGCTAGCTGTCAGTAACTGCGAGTGTTCTCAAGGGAGTTCCTTTACGTTTCGTTGTTCTCGTATAATACTCTTGTCTCAGGTTAACGTCTCTCTTGGTGAATTGAACTTTTATCGATTTGATTTTTAAAGTGTGTTATTTTTTGTGCTTTGTACAAGATAAACGATAGGGGGAAGGTTGGGCCCAAAAAACTAGTTTAACCCCGCCATATTTTATATGTGCCTGCCCTAAGCCAGGAATCATTGTCAAAGCTTTTGTTTGTCCTTGTCTACTATCTGTTTTTTTTTTGTTTTATGTCCAGAAATTGGTCTTTCTTTGATATTCTAGTGATCTGTTTGAATCTCATGTATTGTATTTTTAGTCTTGGGTCAATGCAAGACAGCGAGCAGTGACCTCTGGTCATGTTGAAGACTGCTGGCTGTTATCCATTGTGATTTTTTAATTGCCGTTTCTTTAATGTTGGTTGTGTCGCGTACACTTATTCCACATCTCTTTATCGTTTATTTCAATTGTTGTAAATCCGAAAGGTCAAAGACAAAATTTAAAACTTTAAAAATAGCAAAAAACAAGCAATAAAACAAAATCATATGTTATATACAATCCAAACACTACAATCTATCAAGATTATGAATTGAATAGTTGTTGTACCTAATCGTACTAAAATGTACTCAACCATTCTGATAAAGTCTGAAAAGTACTTATTTGTACTCAACCAAAGTCTAAATATTCTTAAAAAAACTAAATTTTAGCTGAGATTTTCAAATATAAAACTTCAAAATAACAAAACAACCAATAAAAGAAGCAAAAAAAAACCATGTTATTAAAGATTATCAAACATTAAAGATTTTATCTAATATTATTACAATGTGTTGATTAAATATTGAATAAGGTAGAGAATGTTTGAGTAATGTCTCCGCCTTCATTCGGCTAACTGAGAACTCGGTCTGTTGGTTTTAATTAACATGGAGGCTATATGAAAAAAATGATCTGTTTGAGAACCGGCTATAATTCTGTTGAGAGTAAAATCCAGTATATGATAATACAATTTTGTGAAAAACATATTTTTTTTTGCAAAAATGTCAATTGAAATTTTTCGAACAAAATGATATTTATTTGAGCACATTTTCAACTTTCAACAGATTCTGAATATTTACCATTGTTTGATAATACGAAAAGGCGCGACGGCGGTATGCTAAAATTTGGCAAGCATGACTGATTTTATTTTTACAAATTAAAAAAAGTTTTTACATTGTTTTAAATATAAATAGCAATTTGAAAGGTTTTCTTCAGTTTTAAACTGAAACATCCAAACAACGAAAAGTGATGTTATGTTATTATATTAAAACATGTTTTTCTCTTAAAAATGCAGGCTTAAGTTTGATGGTGAGTTGGCCAAATAATCTTAAGTCTGTTGAGAGTTAATTAGCCGACACAGAATGATTGCAAGCGATGTATATTTAAAATTTTAAAAATTGTTGGATTTAAATTTCATATTGCATCTTAATTCCCGTGTGAAATTATCTCTAATTTCGGGGTATGATAATTTCTTATGAAATAATATGTATTCAAGTTTAACGTCTTTTTAAAAGAATTTCAAGGTGTCTTGGTTTTACTTTTGGCAGCTGTCATTTGGTAAAGTAAGAACAAATGCTCTTTGTCTGGCTACAACTGATACAAAATACAAAAAAGATAATTCATTATTGTCGGTCAGTAGAATATAAGATAAGACACGTTTACATTTGTCTTGATAAGAATGGATCTAAGAAATGTAAAATCTACTTTTTTCATATCAATGAAAGCTTATGGTAACTATGCTTTGCCTTAAAACCTGAGTTTTGGCAAATAGGAAATAGAAGATCTAGGACGATAAGATCAGTATCCACCATATGGTTTAATTGGATAAAACTGAATACACAATAAAACACTTCTATGGCATGAAGGTGATGAGAAAAAAAAGAAGAAGAAGTTCGTACAACTGACCAATTGTATAGCTGATACCTAAGTCAGCCGTGTGTATATAAAAATCTAATTACAATAAGAATTCTGATAGGAAAAATGTAAGGAAGTTAAATGGCTTACCTGTTAAAAATTTTGTACTTGTTGCAGATGAGGCTGTCGAATTTCGACTTGGATTTTCTTGTTCTGTAAGAAAAGAAACATTGTTAAACCAACAATTTAACAATCTGTTTAGTGGTGCAAACAGGTGAGGTAATAACAAAAGAACTGAACAGGTATTATTAATCTCAAAAGCCCAAGAAGAAACAAAGGAGAAAAAAACCATTGCAGAAATTAAAAATCTTAGTGGTCGACTTTGTTCAAGCAAATTGTTAAACAAGGCTTCATTAAAATCTTCGATCCAAGTAAGTAGAACAAACTGACAAAAAAATGAAATATTAGAAAATACTCAATTTTCTTATCAAAAACATATTTGTACAATTTTGGTCGACGTTTCTAAATTGACATACAATGAGGTCTTTGTACAAACGTGATGATTTCAACTTTCCAATGTCTTATATTTGTAGGAGATTTCGTCCGCTTCAGTCTATGGAGATAACGTATGCCAAGTGATTTAATACATAATTTTCTTAGTGACAATGCATTTCTTTAGTTTGGTGGACGTGTTTTTCAGTACACAACTTGGATTCCACGAAAGACCGGTAGTGCAATCAGTTCTTTCACATTTTTCGATTTCTGCAACAAATATCATAGTTCCAAGTTGACATTTCTTACTTCAAAAATGACATTTCTCAGTTTCATGTTGACATTTATCACTTCCAAGTCAATATTTTTTTTTATTTAAGTTGGCATTTCTTACTTCCAAGTTGACAAACTTACAACAAAGCTCTATGACAAACATATCTCAGTTCCAAGTTTACATTTCTCTAATCGTACTTTAAAATGAGAAATGTCAAGTTTGAAGTGAGAAATAACAAGTTTGAAGTGAGAAATATCAACTTGGAACTAAGAAATGTCAAGTTGGAAGTGAGATTTGTCAATTTGGAACTAAGACATGTCAACTTGGAACTATGAAATGTCAACTTGGAAGTGAGAAATTAATTTGAATTTGGAACTATGATAAGTGTAGTTCCAATGGAGAAGTGTAAAAGAACTATTGGCATTACTGCTCTTTCGTAGGCTTCCTAAGCACACTTAGTGTGCACCTTGGCTTGCTGATTTCTTTATTCATTTGAAGCGGACTTCTTATATAATTACCATCTGTTCTAAACAAAATGATCGTTGACTGGCTCTCTCTTTTAACATCACTTTTCGTTATATTGATGAAGTCCTTTCACTTAACAATTTTCAAGTTGGCGACTCTCTACATCTCATATATCCTCAGCAACTTGAGCTAAAGGACACAGATTCTAGGAGGTCTGCTTCATATTTATTTCTTCATCTCGAAAAAAAAAACTAACAAGGAAAACTTGCAACAAAGCTCTATGACAATCGTGGTGACTTCAACTTTCCAATTGTCAACTTTCCCGTCTTGTGAAGCAACATTCTTTAAGCTAACATATGTGGTTTTGGTTTCACAATTGATTCGTTACTCCATAGCATGCGGGAATCACATTGTTTTGCTAGGCAGAGCGTCACGTTTGATACGCAAAGTTTTCACACCGGTTGATGTTGCTCCCGTTAGCTGTTGTCACTCAACATTTTTTATGGAAGACATCATGCTCTCATAGACAAATATGGGATTTCTATCTTTCCGATTAGTGCAGATGCTAGTTTTCGTAGGCGTTTTATTCCTTTAACGGATTTGACAAACTGAATTGGAAATTGGCAGCGTGGCGAGTGTGCTATAGCAGGCAGGAACTGCTTACCCTTCCGAAGCACCAGCCTTTTATATCAACCGATTTTTATCCTTTTCTTTTCGGAAATACGATTATTCTATGCCTCTTGGTTACACCTTTGCTTTCTTTTTATTATATACCGATGAAATAAAGGTAATAACATAACAACAAATATTGGAGGATGAATCTCAAATGTCCAGGAAACAAAACAAGGCAGAGATACCATACAAATTTAAGATCAAAATAATCCTTACTTTTAGCATAGAATTGATTTGAAACCAGGTGTTAAGGTTACATGCAATGACAGGTACTTTTATTGGATATAGCATCACAAATCTAGTTTTTCATTATTAACAGTAAGATTAACAAAAAACATATATAATGGACTTTGTTATGTGGCCTACATTTTGAAGATGAAATTCAAATATTGTCCTTCCTGTTGCATATTGTGTGCAGAGACTTTTGTTATTATGAGTCCTCTATTAGAGGGAGTCTTTAATAAAACTCCAAAGGCTCTGTTTATTTATAAGTCTTCTGATGAATTCTTATAAACACTGAAACTTTGTTTATTAATTTGAGTCTTTTCAATGTTTTTGTTTGTATTGAGTCTCTTTGTTTTGTAACGTTTCTTAGTCCTTTTAGGACTTCTAGTTCGTTGTTTGTTTGTATCTTTAACGACCATTTCAGGTCGGAGTTGGCCTAGGGTCACAACTGAGGGAACCCGTCATTGACGCCGCTATTTATACTATGACGTCGTTTCTGATTGGTCAATTGAAAATCTCATTCACGGCAGTGTTTACAAATGGCGTTGGATAAGCAATTTGTGTTTCTCTAACACCCGGAAATCGTAATTTATTACTCTATTTTATTGACCGGGCTGGTCACGGGTCAATTATTTCGGACTTCTTCATTTAAATCCTACCTAATAGTCCGAGAAAATTAAGCTCCGCCCAACCTTGCGAATAAAATAGAGTAATACAACGAAATAAAAGCATCTACAACTAAAGTGATTATTCTAACATTATGTACCAATTTTGGATATTATTCTAACAAAGTGCTAGGATTTTACATTCAGTATAAATGTACAAAAAGGTAAGATGAAGCGTGACTCGCTGTAAAAATGTGATCGTAAAAATGACGTTTTCTGTTCTTAAATTGTTGTACAAGTTATTCAAATATCTAAAACTTTTTACATAGTTAGAAATGCGTAACACCAGTTACATTACGAGATCAAAACGATCTATATGTGTAAAATATTGTAAAAATGACGCATAATTTGTGGTACAAGAAAAACACCCATTGAAAACGTAAACAAAATGTAAGCGAATTTTACGCTGTTCAACTAAACATGCTTTGACTCCTATAAATAATTAACCAGTTGACAAATAAAAAATAAATAAAACAACTATTCATTAATATACCCCAAAAGTAGTTAAACTTTCAGTAAATATACCAATATTCTGAAATACGGAAAATGCCAGTAAAATCTAAAAATAGAATGACGTCAAATGTAAACAATATGTGTGACGTAGAATTAGACAAGTGCGTGAAAACATATTAAACCTTTGAACATTGACATTTAAAACCGTCACAATATGATAATGAAATTTTGTGAAAAACATATTTTGTTTGGAAAAATGTCAATTAAAATTTTTCAAACAAAATGATATTTATTTGAGCACATTTTCAACTTTCAAAAGAGTCTGGTTGTTTTACGTTTGTTTGATAAAACGAAAAGGCACGACGGCGGCATGCTAAAATTTGGCAACTATGACTGATTTTTTTTTACAAATAAACAAAGTTTTTACATTTTCTAAATATAAATAGCGATTTGAAAGGTTTTCTTCAGTTTAAAAATGAAACATCTAAACAACAAAAAGTGATTTCATGTTATGATATTAAAAAAAAAATTCTTAAAAAAAATGCTGGCTAAAGTCTGTTGGTGAGTTGGCCAAATAGTTTTCAGTCTGTTGAGAGTTAATAAGCCGACACAGAATGATTGCAAGCGACGTTTATATAAAATTTGTGATAACTATTAGGATTAAAATATTATATTACATTTTAATTCACGTGTGAAATTATCTCTAATTTCGGAGTTTCATAATTTGTTATGAAGTGATATGTATTTAAGTTAAACGTTTGTTTAAAAGAATTTCAAGGTGTCTTGGTTTTACTTTTGGTAGCTGTCATTTGGTATAGTAAGAACAAAATGCTCTTTGTCTGGCTATTAAAAGAGAATGCAAAGAAAATATTTTTTGTTACGCATTCATTTGCACAACTGATACAAAATACGAAAATATAATTCATTATTGTCGGTCAGTAGAATATAAGATAAGACAAGTTTACATTTGTCTTGATAATAATAAATTTAAGAAATGTATTATCTACTTTTTTCATATCAATGAAATGTAAATCTGTGAGCTTATGGTGACTACATGTACCAAGCTCATTAAATTATGCTTTGTGTTAAAACCTGAGTTTTGGTAAGTAGGAAGTAGTTGATCGAGGATGATAAGATCAGTATCCACCATATGGCGTTATTGGATAAAACTGTATACACAATATTACACCTCTATGGCATGAAGTTGATGAGAAAAAAATGAAGTTCGTACAACGGAATTGTATAGCTAAAGTCAGCCGATTGTATATAAAAATATATTAATAATACGA
The DNA here is from genome assembly GCA_963971305.1 of Arcuatula senhousia. Classification (NCBI taxonomy): domain Eukaryota; kingdom Metazoa; phylum Mollusca; class Bivalvia; order Mytilida; family Mytilidae; genus Arcuatula; species Arcuatula senhousia. The sequence goes on from OZ020313.1 coordinate 1,747,787, forward strand.
ATTCTGATAGGAAAAATGTAAGGCAGTTAAATGGCTTACCTGCTAAAAATTTCGTACTTGTTACAGATGAGACTGTCGAATTTCGACTTGGATTTTCTTGTTATGTAAAGAAAAAACACCTTGTTAAACCAACAATTTAACAATCTGCTTAGAGGCAATTTGTTTGTGTATGCACTAATATCAATGTACTTGAGCTAAGGCGAAAGTACATACCTAAGTATTATGTTGAATATCCAAACAAAGAAAAGTTTTTTTGGGATTAACAAGTTAATTGTACTTCTGTTATGCAGGTTCTGCAACTGAACGTTTTTCTAAATAAAGTATTCTGTATTCTGCTTTTGTTCTTATATTTTTATCCACCAAATATGTACGAATTCAAATTTTATTTTTATCTGATAAAGCCAATAAATTAAAATATACTTTGAAATAACACAGTAAAAACTGGGGGTCATCCGCTTATTTTTCTGTCTAAAATACAAATCGTTTTATTTTTTGGTCATTTTTCAAGTGAATCATCTCCCTTGTTTTATTTGAACATTATATTTATAAAGGAATTGTTTATATAAAAAATAATTTATTTTAATTTAGTTTTATTAAATGAAACTATTGACCACAGGTTGCAAGATATTTGTAACATTTGCTCTTGTTTTTTTTTTCATTTTACCTGTTTTTGGTTACATGACATGTGTCTTCATGATACCCCTATCGTACCTCTGCTTCATTCTTTCCTCACTAACCATACATATAACATGAACGAGCGGAAACAATATATTGCTTTACTTAATGGGTTTCAGTCGATGTTAAGTTATTCTAGGCTTTTGTTTTTAGGCACGTGAGATATATTTTGTTCGCAGTTTGTTACCAGGTAGCGTCAATCGGAATTTATAAAATCACACTTTAAAAAATAAAACCCTATTTTTCAACTTCAGTCTTCTCAGATGAATTTCAGATGACCTCTTATAGGGGTTACATCCCCTTAAAGGCGAAACATAGTGTTTTGGCATATAGAATGAAAACTATTGCAGATAGAGAAAAGCTGTTGCTTGTTCAAATGTTCAGCTCATTTAGCTTTATAAAAGTCGTCATAGGGTCGAAGTTGTCATATGACCCTTTATAGGGGTTACAGCAAATTCTTTTTTACGTTCGTGTCGGAAGATAACATCTATTTAATTGTTAATTTAGATTAATCACTTTTTTAGTAAAAAAATTGATTCCTTTATCCCATCGACTGGAATTCATTTTATAAGGATATTTTATCTCATAATCTGACCAATCACTTCTTGGAAATCTCAACTTAACAACTGTGCATGTATGTTCTATAATGATTTTCTGGGAAAATGGAATTTTGGTATAATAGATTTTGCAAAGGGATGCACGGTTTCTTTTTTTCCATGACTTTTTTTTTCATAGTTGATCATTTTATGGGTTAAGGCGTATAGATTTCACTCTTTAATATTACTTATTGTACAAACACATTTTTGACTCATACAATATACCGGTAATTATGCAATATTGATTTTATAACCCGGAATCTTGTTGTAGTTAGAATTAACTGATTGCAGTTTTTACTCCAAATCTAATCGTTCTTACTTTTCATTAAAAACATCACATAATGGATTATTTTACTTATTGTCTTATTTTGGTGTCATTGTTCTATGCTCTTCATATTCATATAGTGTTTGGCATTTTCAATATTTTTGGTAGAGCGCCTCTGATGAGTCTTGAATAGACGAAACGCGCGTCAAGCGTAGCAAAATTTATTGTCTGGAACTTTGTTGTCATTTGTATTTCTTCATGTTTATTGTTAACTAAAAACTTTTGAAATTTAATGTTCTTAAAACCGTTCTTATACTTTACAGTTATCGAATGAAACCGGAGTCGACTGTGTGCATAATAATCCAAAACTAATAGAATTCTTAAAGAACAAATATAAGAAAGTTGAATTGCTTACCTGTTAAAAGTTTCATACTTGTTGCAGATGAGGCAGTTGAATTTTTATATGTTGGATTTTCTCGTTCTAAAATATAAAGAAAACTATTAAAAAATTATCAAGTTCATTACTTATTAAAATAAAACATGCATATTTAACATTTTTTCAGTAAAGAAATCAAATGACGTCAAAAATTACGTTACATTTCATCGAATGACATCACAGTTATACAGTGCTCCAACTCGATAGTTGCTTGTATCATGTCCATGATACTGATTACCCCTTTGGTACACCTTTGCTCCTTACAAAAGAATGAAAAGTATCTGATTGAACAGTTTAAGTCATCACATTTGTCATAAGTCTGACGATTTTTCTTTAAAAAATCTTTTTTTCTTAAACATTTATGACCAAATTTTTCATAAATAGAAAGTAAAGGTGTGGAATAAGTGTACGCGACACAGATTTTAAATTCTTTTTGAAAAAGCTGCGTTTGATCAACTGTGTCAATCGTTATTTGAGTTGTTCATGCGAAATAGAAGTGTAAAGAGTGGAGAAATCGAAAGTTTTGATGCTGTTGCAAGTTGAAACTGATTTCGATTTGATAATCTTCAAAAGTTTTTTTTCGAATTCTCCAGGATCAACATTTGATCGACATAATTTCTAGCATAACAACAATCGTAATATTTCTGAAGGCCGGATTCTATTGTCGTTAGTATTGAGTTCGACAGAACAGAAAGATGTTTAGTAGAAAATATGATGACCCTGAAATGAAACGCTGTATTTATGGATTTTAATGTGATTTAGGAATCCAACATAGGTATGGAATGTTATCATTATCAAGAAATGGTATTATTTGGTGCTTGTCTGCAGGTACAACAGCAGATTTGACATCTAAGGTGGACAGTGTTTCTGCAACATCAGCGTTGTTAAAAATTGATGTTGCTTTAATTACCATTGAACCCTTCAAAGAATTGATTATTTTCAAAATCAATAACCTCATAGGTTTAACCTACTCCGACAAAACGTCATTTTCTTTCTCCTGTCCTTTTTTGGCCCATCAAAAATTATGCAAGAAAGTTTTCTTGTATAAAATGGAAAGTTTTATCATCAGATATTTTAGATTTACATATCTCATCTTGAATTCATAAACAATATTGAAAAAAAAAAAAAACATCTGAACTATAGGAACACAAATTAACGTATACTTCTAAACTTCTTTTTGACAAACAGTCTAAGTCCTGAAATATGTACACCTGATAAAAGGAAGCAAATGTATTTTTGAGATAGAGTAATCAAAAAACGTTTACCTGATACGGTCTTCCGTTTTGCTATACTCCTCTGTTGATCAGACCGTCCCTTTTCTAAAAAACGAAAGAAATAATTTGAATCACAAAAGATAATTAGAATCAATAACAAAACTTTAGACAAAATCGAAAGTGGTCCAACTACAGAAGTCTATTTGTGACGTAAATAAAGCGTAAATTATTTATTTGTCGAAAATATATGCTTTAAAAACAAAATATGGTCACATATTATCGCCAATTAATGATTTTGTTCAATTAGCCTACAAAAGTTCCTATTTCAAATTTATTTTCTTTCCTAAAATCACACATTTTAAAAATAATTGCCACGTCACATGCCAAATTAATTAATTATATTCGACATTTTTGGGTGAAATATTAGCGAAAACAATTTTAAATATCATTTTTTTCACAATGCTCATAACAAAATCAAACAAATTTGATATCTTAACATTTGCAAAATTAACTATCAAATAAAACTTTTAGCAACTCCAAAAATACTGTAGGATAAAATATCAGTTATTAATTGTATTTTATAGACGATGAGTAATCAAACTATAATGGGCTAAATATACCGACCTTTAACTTTTAATAAGATAAGTTTATTTGCAAGACATAAAACGCTGACGGGTTCAGCAAATACAAATGAGCAAAAAATCAAACATTAAACATGATTCAACATGTAAATGAATAATATATGATTATAATAGATATAAGTGACCAGTGTGGACCTTACTGTCGCAATTCAATTGATTGCTTTAAATAGTCGACAGCGCTGAGCAAAATCAGAACAATTTTTAGTTTCTCTATTGAACTAAGCTAGTTAAATCTGGATAAAACCTTTCGATGTTACGTAACAAAATATTTCGTATCTCATTACTTGTTTTACAGGTAATTAAAGGGATGTTCATCATCTGGTGTTTTTCAAATTTCTCTGGGAACTTTTTTTTATAGCGACCTACTTCTATTTCTAAATTGTGACAACTAATGCAAAATTTAGTACGCACTTTGCGGCTATTGAATTTTTTTTGAATTTGTTAAATAATCTTCCATCTTTATTTCATTTAATCTTACTATAGATAAAAAGTTTAATAAATAGTTAGTGTCTCGGAATACTAGGTATCATTATTATTATTATTATTATTATTATTATTATTATTAGTATTATTCATTATTATTACTATTGTTATTGTTATTATTTTCATTAGTGTCCAACCAATAATTGATTGTCCGAAATTTTGTAAGAAAGGCTTATTTGCTTAATAAGTCAAAGTTAGAAATTCTAAAAAGAATGCATAATAGAAAATGAAAATTACTTTTCCATCATCTCGGAAAGAAAAATAACCACATGATTCTGGAACAAACTAAAAGTCTGTTCACAAGAAAACCATGCAAAGATGTATTTATTTACCAGTAGCATGGTTTTTAAAAGGAAAAGGTATAGTTTACCTGCAAGACCATCCTACATGTATAAGAATTATTTTGCAAATTATTTCTTCGGAAAATTCACGATTGCTTAATATAGGCACCAATAGCTATATATAGCTTTCATCTGATTTATCGGTGATTTCAACCTTTAAAGTAGATTACTAAGAGTTTTGTCCAAGCCCTATCTTAGGGTAGCAGAAAAACAAAATTAGGAATTATGAATATTGCACTGTATTTAAAAGACCAACGTCATCATTTAACATATCGCTAGAGTTTTCATTCCATCTAGTACGTAAAATGTAAAATAAAATCAATGAGAATGTTTACTTTTCAAACAAAATGTTATTGAAATCATGGATTAATCGGAGGAAAACTATATATAAAGCTATAAAAAGAAGCAAAGAGGCACCAAGGGGCATTTGCGTGTCAAAAATCCGAAAGGACAACGACGAAACCGGTAAACACGAACAAGAACAGCACGCAGAAACACAAAACACAAAATCAACCGAACAGAAATTAACAGCGCTAACTCAAGTCGAAACATGGGTGAACTCAGGTGTTCCGGAAGAGTTAGCGGTTCCTGCCTTCTATAGCACACCCTGTAGGTCGGCCATCTTCGATTGTTTTAGAATTAAATTTGCTTTATGCGTCGTATAGGATGGTCTTTCAGTTGCACTATAACTTTTACAAAAATGAAAACATTGATATTGCACGATTTTTTCATGCTTTTTTCTTATCGATGGCTTTAGTTCCAAAACCGAAGTTACACCTCTAGACCAATAAAAAAACTTTATAGAACAAAAAAAAACTGACAGAGACAACTTACTGCATTATGGAATACCTGAAAAAATTGTCTAATTAAAAAAAATGCTGGGTTTGAAACACAACATATATCATCTTTCTTGTAAAATCCAAAGTTAAGCAAGGTAATGTTTTGTCATCCCTACTAATTAGTCGACTGGATCATAGAAACCAGCCTTGATAATGACAACACATGTACAGTAGGTGTGTTCACGTTTCTCCAACATTTGATAATTAACTATAACAACATTCAATTAAGGGTGGGGATTAAGGGGCCAACTAAAGGATAGCCAAGTTATTTATTAACTGTTAAAATATATTAAATATTTTTAAGAAAAATAGTATTGTTTGTTCACACAGTTATACGTTCCTATGTCAAATAAAAATGTTAAGAATATCGTTTTTTTCTAAATCCTTGATTTTTAATTTATTTTATTTTTGTTTATTTAACTGTTTTCAATTGCTTTCTTTTCCATTTAATGCTGACTTTTAAGGATGTTGACGTTTACTAAGTTCTTTTGAAAAATATATTTTTTGAATCCTTGTATTTTTGTATTATTTTTCTTTCCTTTTCTTATCTGATTCTTAACCGATGTTGACTTTTTAATATTAAGACAGATTCTTCATTTGGCGAATGTTCAGAATATTTGTTGATAAAACCTTTTAATAATTACAAACAATATAACAATACGTGTTATCCACGACGAAAAAATATTATTTTCACACAAGCAATACAAAAATATAGAAATACAGAAAAACACTGTCGAATAGAACTATGTTAATATTTTACTAAAAGTTCTTGGATTCAATTAATTTGATGCTTACTCTATTTAGTTTTGGACTGAAAGAAATATCATAGAAAAATGAGTAAATGCCAAAAATTTATTAAAAAAACGAAACAAGAACTAAACTGACAAGCAAACAAAGTTTTTTTTTCCGAACGTCGACACTCATTGGCTGAAACGTTATAATGTTGCAGGGTCATGGCATCGTCCCATTCTATTCTGTCTTTAAAGCCCTCTGCTGAATTTGCCATCATTTACACCATGAAAATTATCATATCTTTCGTCTAAAATCTGATAATACCATGTATGTATGCACTGAGTGTTTTGAAAGATGTAGCCCCTGCCGGGTGATGTTCAGTTTGGCTTTGAAAGGCCCTAGCGTAACGTGAAGCAGTTTCACAGTCATTGACGAAGACAGTTTTCAAATTATTTTATCTCAACATTTTTATGCTGAATGATACTGAATGAGAATGAAAACCGAAAAATAAATCATTTATCATTTAAAAAAATATATATTTGCATAAGTTTTATCAAAATTAAACGATTTCTTTCTTAAAATTATATGCATTTTCTTTTTTTGTTACTTTAAACATTAAACCTTATTCCTGGTAAATTTACAGGTGAATTACAGATAATGTCTTAGCAATCCTTATGAACTTCAGAACTTCAGAACTTTATTTCAACGCTCAGACACCAAACAGTGTAACATGAGGTACAAAAGTAAACAAAACATATATACATAAATGGCGAATTGAGCAATGCACACTATGAATCACATTCAAAGTACAATACATAAATGGTTACAGCTATTTTGACATTTTTCTGATAAAACTTGACAGTTTTGACAATATCTTAATGTTACATAACGAAAATAAACCTGACATTTTATGCTTATTTGGTGGGTTCCAATAGTATTTTGAAATAAATTTTTCCCTTAAGTTAGAGATAGTGTCGTTTTTACATATAAATAAAATATGATATTCATCACCAATTGTTTTGTTGCAAAAATTACATAATCTGTGTTCTTTTGGAATCTTATTCCATCAACCTCATGAACCTGTTTCAATAGGTAACCTTATGAATGCCCCTTAATCCCCACCCTTAATTGGATGTTGTTATTGCTAATTATCAAATGTTGGAGAAACGTGAATAAACCGTACAGTACTTGTATGGTTAAAGCTTCCCTCTCTCCCCATTTACCATTTTGCCATACAGCATCCCCATGCAGCATGTCTATCCCCATCCCCATAGACTATTTACAATCCCATTTCCTTTTAACCTTTCATTTCCCATACATCATATATTATCCCCATATCCACAATGCAATTGTTCATTACCGACAATCTTTATATAGTTTTGATTATTTATTTATTTATTTATTTATTTATTCAATTACTAAGCCAAAGAAAATAAAATCTATAAATTTTAATTTCTATTTATTTATACTATATCTGAATAAAAGAGTTGTATTCGATGTATTATTTATATCTGAAAATTTAATAATAAATTTAAAAAAAAAACAATGTAAACACATCTTCTTATGTTGTATTTAAAAACAGCACACATGCATACGTTATCTCATTTGATCTTGAATTTTCGGTAAATTGTGGTGCATTATTTGTTTTTTTATCAGTAAGTGAACTATTAAGCATTCCTTCAATACATAATGATATTCGAATTAAAATATTTTGTAAGCGATAAATTTGAAATAGAATTAAATCAAATATCAAGCTGCCTTTTAAGATTTTATCTTTTTTCAATAAAACTGTCTTAAAGTCATTTTATATTTTCATATTTATAAGGTTTGTGTCTAAAGCATTTAACATGAGTTAATGAAATTAAATAGTCTTTTGTATTATTCTAAATGTAATAAGTTTGAATTCAGATGTATAATATTATAAACAGTCTCAATTTACTATTAAAAATGGACCAATCAAATTCAAAATACCATTTGCTATCCCTACTCCCCAACCACAATTCCATTGACCAATCAAATTTGAGAATCCATTTACCATCTAAATTCCCAATTTACCATTCATATTTACTATCCCCATCCCCATAAACGATACTATTCTCCACATACAATTTACTATCAACCGACCCCATTCCCATCCCATTCCCCATCCCCCAATAAGATATAGATTGGGAAGCGTTTATTATACAGGGACTGTATCAGGTTGGCCTTATCTACATATCTTTAAAACTTAGAATATGCAGACAATCTTGCATAACTTTCCCATCTTGAAAGATATATGAAGGACAAGACAACAAAACTACACCGGAATGTAGCCTTAATATAATTCAATTTCAACACAAGAGGATCCCAGGAGCCTGAATCGCTCACCTGAACTACACAGACACATATATTTTGTAGATATTATTGTGCATAACCATATGCGATTTTAATTTCTGAAATATCTTGGTTAGTTTTCAAGATATTAGGCTAAATAAGTGCAAAATTTGGCAAAAATTAGGATAAAGGGCAATAACTCCCACATCAGCAGTCAGATCTTTTCCAAAATTTCAGCACAGGTAGATCTTAATATGCTGATCTTTTTTTATTCTTGCACAATTTTGATATCTGAAACCATTTTTGAGTTATTAGCAAAAAAATGCATTTTACCCCTATGTTCTATTTTATCCATGGTGGCCATGTTTTTTGACGAATCAAAAATCTGAACAATAGAGTTGTAGCATATAAGCTATTAAACGAGTGTGCCAAGTTAAAATGCAGTTGGTCTTACGGTGCCAGACAAGTTAATCTTTGAAATTCAGGGGAAAAGTAATGAAAAACGGTAAATTTTGATGCTTTAAAGGCCATAACTCCTAAAAGAAATGGTTCTACAGCTTTGACCTAATTACATGAAATGTAGATCTTGATGTGCTCAATCATATGCAATTTGAATTTTTAAAATATCTTGTTTAGTTTTCAAGATATAGGGCTAAAAAAATCCAAAATTTTGAAAAAATCCAGAAAAAGGGCAATAACTCCTACATCGGTTGTTGGATCTTTTTGAAAATTTCTGGGCAGGTAGATCTTGAGGTGCTGATCACTTTTACCCTATGCCAGAATTTTGATATCTGTGACCGTTTTTGAGTTATTTGCAAAAAACTGTAATTTGACCCCCCTGTTCTATTTTTAGCCATGGCGGCCATGTTTTTTTACGAATCAAAAATCCGAACGATAGTTTTGTACACATAATGCCACTAAACAACTATACCAAGTTTGGTTTCAATTGGACTTATGGTGTCGGACAAGTTAACGTTTGAAAAATTGTTTACAGACGACGACAGACGACGACGACGACGACGACGACGGACGCCAAGTGATGGTAAAAGCTCACATGGACCTTCGGTCCAGGTGAGCTAATAAAAAACCGTTATGGTCCTTAACTGTAAAATCCTTCTAACATTGATAAAAAAGAAAATTGTCTGGAATGCTCGTTATCTATCATTTGATTAGACTTCACAAAGGAGTGTCCTAATTGTTTTCTGTCCGAAGCGGAATTTTCGAAAATCACTGAAAAAGAGGTAAATAAATTTTCCAGCTTCCATAATAGCTGCTTATTATTTTAAAAATATTTAAGCCCATTAAAACAACCATCGAAATGCAACTCAGATCTATTTAAACCATTTCAACGATTTAATTATCTGTTAAACCGATTAAATAAACCGTAAAAACGAGTTAATAAACCGTTAAATTAAAGCGATACAATTAACCGAACATACGTATAATTAATCGTTCAAAACCTAGTTTAACCCACCATCTCTTTTTAATTGCCCGTACCAAGTCAGGGCTATGCTGATCTTCAAAGTTTTCCGTTGTCTTTAAAATATTTTGAGTGATAATATTCCCTAGTATATGGAATTGTTCTTTGTCTTTTCAAAAATATGATACGTATTTTTCTTTGATTGAATGATCATTTAGTAATTTAGTAGAAGACATAAATTGTCAATGGTTATTAGATTTATAATATACTCAGTGATAAATTTTACTCACCGTATCCTGGTATAAATAAGATCGACACAACACACCCAAAGACAAAACTCTTTACACAAATATACACATTATTTGTTTCTGAAAATAGATTAATTAAAGGTTTGTGACTCTTTTCAATTTAAGGATATACTATTGTCGTTTTGTGAAGGTTATTCGTAATGTAAATATTACCAATCTAAATCATTATATAAATGCTATTGAACATGTGTTCCTTGTAACGGTTACAGCAAAGCAAACGTGTACAGGATTGGGTATTTCACTAACGTTAGTCAGAATAGATCAGGTCACACAAATGACATGATTTATAAATCAACGTGCGTAAGCGATATAAGGTAAGATAAATATAAGTTTTAAAATAGACTGATTCTGTTGACACAAGAAAGAATAGTGTTCTACCAGGCACAACAATTTGATACAACTGACGTGCCTTTCTTTTTTTCAAAACTCACGAGATGCATTATAGCCAATATAAATAATGATATAGCACATTTTTAAGAGGCTATAGATAAAAGTAATAACAAAACTACCGAACTTGAATGATCAATCTCATAGTCCAGAGAAAATGACAAACACGAATCAGTCATACCGGAGATTTGGTGGATCGCAATGGATCATAAAATCAAAAAACATAAAATCAAATAATTTCAAAACAGGACCCAAATAAAGACAAAACTATGACTGATGTAGAAAGAACGAACCGTAGTTTTGAAAAAATATTGAAATTTACACAGAACAGTCCAATACTATGAAATATTCGTCAACATAAAAGCTGTTGCACCAAAAACAGACTAACTTTGGAGTAGCTAAACTCCATCAGTAGAGCTTAACATCCTATATTGTTTGAAAAAAAATTACAATGTAAAACATTCAACAAGAAATCTCTATCGGTTGCTGAGATGCATGCATTTGAACTTACATAGAATATAACATAAAATCCACATTTTATACACTCAGTGGTACAAATCGTCAAATTTGACAAACCTCTTCAATGTTTATCAAAGAATGAATACAGAGAGATATTTGAAAAAAAATCTTTTAATTGTATATTTTTCATTAATGTCTTATTGCTTTAGATGTTCATTTTGAAACAGTGCTGCATAAAATAAGATATTAGCATTTTATGCAAGTCCATTTATCCGCTCATTAACTCATACTTACTTGGCCAGTTAAAATATTCTGCACTTAAGATTATGGCACTAAGGTATATACAAGAGAGAATCCAAAAACAAAAGTTTTTCGTCACTGAAACATAGAAGAGCAAAACATTTTACGTTTTTGTTTGTACTTCAATCTCAATGTCATAATTGTTATTTTATTGTTTGTTGTGTCCATCTTATACACCTAAATGTAGCAAAAATCAATAAAACCTTTTAAACTAAATAGATTAATTTTATACTTTTTTTATCCAACATGTTCAATGTATTTAAAAAAGTAGGCAAACTCAGGCACATTTCTTTGTTATTTTCATAGTGTTTATTTTTTTATTTTAATTGAGGAGGTGATATGAACAAGTAACGTCCCTGGTGGATAAGAAAATTTGATTACTAATATAGATAATGGGAAAAAAGTCTTAAAATAACATACACCAAAACGCGGGTATAAACGGTTAATTCGGATATGCTATACATCGATATTTCAAGGAGTAACATTTCATCAGTAGCATTTAAATCAAAACAAAAAAGGTCAATTTCCCAAAAAATGTTGAAAACGAAAAATTCTCAAAACCAGAACGTTCGAACATGGAAGCCAAATCCAGCACCGAGGATATCGACCCTCTTAAAGTTGTAGTTTCTTAACTTTGCCATTTACACATTAAAGTCCTTAATTGACCATGTTATGCAATACCAAGATATGCACAGGAAATTTTATCTAAACGACCTTTTCGTCTTTTATTAAAATTGAAATTAAAGTTTTATGTAAAATTTTGTTTATTGGAGTTTTTATACCAATACCGAGTCCAAATAATTTAACTAAGTCTATCTTCACCAGTAAAGGGATACGATCTTCTATGTCTTATCTTCACAATTGGCAGACAAAAAAGTTTTTTTTTTTTGTAATCTCAACTTTTTTATAATCTACATTGTACCTTGAAACGTAATTTATTCCAAGTAAATAGTTAAAATTTTATTCACAGAGTTACAAATATAGAAGATACTTCATAAAATTGAGAACACATACTTATTGAAAGATAAAATATATGCAGTCTTGGTACGATTTGACCAATAGTATTATTATTTTTTGCAAAAATAATAGTTAATTATCATCATGGCTTGTAAATCTTACTGTTTGTTAATTAATGAAAACTAAGACAAAATTGACATGAGTTCCAGAAATCCGACCAGTACCTCATCTAGGATGAAGCCCAGGCCTTCTCAAGAGATAACAAAGGATACCCTAGAGCAGATAACACTTGCGGTTGTTTTCCATGAGCTGGACGACTTTTCTAGAATCGCTGTACAGGGACATTCCCCTATAGTCATCACTAGAAAATACCATCAGTCATGAATGTCACCAAAACACCTTAAAATAATTGATTTTTTGTTTAAGTAAAGCTAATTTTACAACGAATTACAGTAATACTTGTTAAAGCAAATACATGTTATAAATTGGCTATCTGAGATTTCCCAGAAAAAAATGTATACTTACCTGGAGATTTCCACGGAAGACATTCCCTCAAATTAGAACACTCTGAAAAAGTTAAACTACATGTAGTTGTATGAACTTTACATTTTTTTTTTGGTTTCTACACTATCAAATATAACACACAGCGTATAAGAGATAAAATAAGCAGTTAAATGTTAAGTCAAAGGTTAGGTTCATTATGTTGTTATATTGTTTTTTTTCAATTTATGATATATTTCATTGTGTTAAAAGCATTCTTGTTCCCTTGAATTCTGCCTGAAATTTGGTGAAATTTTTTTTATGCATATGCATTAATCAGTATCTAATTTCTGACTTCCGAGGCCCAGCTAGCGCAGTTTATTATTATTGAAAACATACAAAAAACACCTCTTTTGACTTTTTATATGATATTGTCACAATCGTAGTCATCTATATAATCTTAATATTCTAATAAAGAGTGCTCTTTAAAACGGACAGTTTGAAAATATTTTATGAAAATTATTAAATGATCATGCTATTTATATTAAACGTCTCAAAGAAGCAAAGGTGTACAAAAGGGGTAATTAAATACATTATAGGGAAAAGACAAATACAAAAATACATTGGTTTGACATAGAGTTTTGTAATGTCATCCTTTCCGGATTTGACCAACACTTAATCGATCTTTGGCAACGTGACGGGTGTGCTATAGCAAGCAGGAACTGCTTACTCTTCCGGAGCACCTGAGTTCACTCTCGTTTCGACTTGAGTTCGCGTTGCTGAATGCGGTTTTGTTGTAATATGTGTGTGTGTTTTATGTTGTTATGTGGTTTGTTTTGTTGTGATGATTTTTTGTCTGCCGGTTTTGTCTTTGTCTTTACGGTTTTATGATACTGATTACCCCTTTGGTACACCTTTGCTTCTGTAGACAAAAAACATCACAACGAAACAAACCACGAAAAAAAAACCCAAAAGACCCACAAATATACTAACAGCACAACTGCATTCAACAACGTCAACTCGTGAAACGAGAATGGACTCAGGTGCTCCAGAAGAGTAAGCAATTCCTGCTTGCTATAGCACACCCGTCACTTTGCCAAAGATCGATTTAGTGTAGATCAAATACGGAAAGGATGACATTACAAAACACTATATCAAATCAAAATCTGTCCTCATTTGAGACATAGAAATCCCGTATTTGTCTACGAGCACGTGATGTCTTCCGTAAATTTTCTTGAAGGATACCAACAATCTGGGAAACTTATCCCTGTGTCAACAATTTGCTTATCAGCCGTGTAGGTCCATCGAGAAAGTTGTTATACTCCCTACATGCTCTTGAATAACAAATCAAAGTCATCACGTTTGTCATACAAGCAGAGGTACCAATGGGGTATCCGAATGGCAAAAGTCCGAAAGGGCAGAGACAAACCAGTAAACACCAACAAGAACGGGACAAAAACAGACTGCATGTAAAACATGGAAACACAAAAAACTTAATATCAATCAACAACGCGAACTCTTGTTTCGACTGGAGTTCGCGTTGTTTGATTGATATTAAGTTTTTGTGTATCCATGTTTTACATGTTGTCTGTTTTTGTGGACTATTTGCAACGCGACGGGTGTGCTATAGCAGCAGGAACTTCTTACTCTTCCGGAGCACCTGAGAGTTCCTGCTTGCTATAGTACACCCGTCGCGTTGCATATAGTCCATTCAGCGTGTCAAATCCGGTAAAGGAAGACAAACAACACCCTATGACAAACCAACATCTGCACTCATCTGAGAGATCGAAATCCTATATTTGTCTATAAGTGCATGATGTTTTCCGTAAAATTTCTTGAGTAAAGACAGCAACCGGGGAGCACATAACTTTGTGTAAGCAATTTTTGCGTCAGACGTGTCGCTCTGCTAAGGAAATCGATGTAAGTCCCGCAAGCTCTGGAGTAACGAATCAATTGAGATGCGTAAACTCCATAGGCTGAAGCGGACGGAATGTCGCTACACAAAAAGGGGAAGTTGACGATTGGAAAGTTGAAGTCATCACGTTTGTCATAGAGCCTTGTTGAAAGTCTTTTTTGAGAGTAAATTTCGAGATGTAGATCTAAATATGCAGTAGACTTCCTAGAATCCGCTGTGTCCTTTATCTCAAGCTCCTGTGGATATATGAGATGGAGAAAGTCACCAAATCGAGAATTGTTTAGTGAAAGGACATCATCAATATAACGGAACGTGAGGTTGAAAGAGAGAGCTAGTCTACGGTCTTTTTTGTCTAGAAGAGATTGCAAGAAGTCTGCTTCATATATATGTGTACAAATCCTTCCTAGTGTGTCAATTTAGAGATATAAATTCAAATATGAAGTCGACCCTTTTAAAATCTGTAGTGTCCTTTATCACAAGTACTTTCGGTTATATGAGATGTAAATAGTCACCAAATCAAACTAATAATAAGGTGTTATAAATTTATGTTAAAAGTATTTATTTAACTTATTTTAAAACCCAATAAAAATTAAAAAAATAAGAACAAATGGTCAAAATATATTGTTACCGTTTATATGGAAGTCAGTGATGTAGTCGATTTTTCAGTGGTTTTCCGAGGGAAAATAATTAAAAATCCTTAGTTTTGTTTATAAAAACAAAATACATGGAGGAAAATTAAATACAAATGAATATCTCGTCTAAATTACCCAATTTGGATAGATTTAAGGTAAAACAAAATTATGTACCTTAATTCATGTAATAAATTTCTACTGATTTCATTTATGGAGTACAACTCCATTGAATTAAAACCCTAATAGGTGACACTTCTTTTTATATACAATTGGATTATCTCATCTTTGGATTCAATAAAATCTTTTAAAATAGATCATCTTATTTCTATTAAAGATTATATTGTCAAACTTTTTCAAATGTCTGAGACAACTAACACTTGTTAGAATCCGTAGGACATTTAATTCGTCTTTCGTATATCAAATCTGAATTATAATTTCTCGTTTTATGTAGTCACAACCGTGTTTTGTTTTGTGTAATATCTTATACTGGACCGAAAAATCGCAAACCAATGGAGAGGTTTGGCGCGCAATAAAAAATCTGTTTTAACCAATTTACCCACCGTTTCAGTAAAAAGTGCCTATAACAGATCAAAACCATTTTCTTTGGTATGTGTCCTTGTTTTGTCTTTTTTATGGACAATTAAAGATTGGCCCCCAAGTTCAGTAATTTTGTTAAAACCTTTATTTACCATTTATAATTATAGCAATAAAAAATGCTGAGCGCCCTTCTCGTGAAAGTCGATTGTCAGTCAGGTCTGTAGATGCGTATTTATATCGAAATCATTATCATGGGACATTGCAATTATTTTAAGAAAGCTGTTGATTTCTACAATACGGTTCATTTAGTTGTGGTTATAAGCCATGTAATAAATCTTAGCAAATAGTATTGTGTGTAAATTTTTCATCTAATGTTGCATGTTTTGCTCCGTATTAAGGCCGGCATCTTGAATTGCTGAATTGTGATGCATGTACATAAAGGTAATAACAAAACTACCGAACTTGAATGATCAATATCATAGTCCAGAGAAAATGACAAAAACGAATCAGTCATACCGGAGAATTGGTGGATCGCAATGGTCCAGTTAGATAGAACGTAGATTTACAAAAAGCAAATTACTGCTTTTGATAATATTATAACTTCGTCTTTATTTGCTCGCTTTCAACGACTTTTTTTCTCTTTTCTTTTGCCACTACCCTCTTAGGCCTTATGTACAGTAGATTAACTGTTTGTTTCATAAAATTTTTCAAGTGCTTATTCATTGGACATTTTCCAATATTTAAAAGAAAAAAAAAACTAATGAGCAGAATAAATAAAGCATAAAAGATGGATAAACGGAGGATTACGAATCTTCCAGATATGAGTAGAAAACTTCAGTAATTTCTTGACTGCAAATAATGCCTATTATCTAGTATGAGGTTCTTATTGGTTTACATTGTAACTGCATATATTTTTGCCAACTTTTTACTAATCTTAAATCATCATCCACAAACAATAATTAAGACTGAATTCGTGTATTGTATACGATGCTTTACCGTAGTGATAGTGAATACTTACTATTAAACAATTGTTGAAGTACTTACTATTAAACAATTGTTGAAGTACTTACTATTAAACAATTGTATTTGTTTTTTCAAACAATATGCAAAAGTGTACAACATAACACACAGAAAACAAGTTAATAGGTATGAACATGTTGCTACAATCATTGTTGTAATCCGGCTGTTCTGATCTGGAAAACAAATGAACATAAAGAGAATATCAGTCAATGTGAAATATAAATTTTTCCCTGTGAAATAAAATATGATTGATTCACATTGTGAAATAACAAAACTATAATCGCTTTTGCGTCATTTCCAGCCAAACTGTCAATTGTGACGCCCAGCTTTCAATTAATTACTATAAAATGTTAATTGCATTTTTATACTTATGTCATTTTGAGCATAACAGCAGTCAAGTGTGTCGGTTTTGTGTGAAAATACATCACTAAATCATTAATTGTTTTACGTGTTGTGTCGGATTGAAAATCGACATACTTGATGGTGTAACATTAGTCGATAGATGATTCTTAGCTAACTGTCAATAACTTCGAGTGTTTGCAAGAGAGTATCTCAACGTCCCGTTAGTTTATTGTTGTCCCTTTGTCTCTTTTTTAATTGAACTTCTATCGTTTTGATTTTTACTGTGTGTTAGTGTGTGCTTTGTTATTGAATATCAATAGGGGGAATTTTGACAAAAAAACTAGTTTAACCCCGCCACATTTTAAATGTGCCTGTCCTACGCAAGGAGTCTTTATCGAAGCTTATGTTTGTATGTCGCCAAATTTATGTTAAATGTTTTAGTAAAGAAGTGGGTCTTTCATTGCACTTTAGGATTGAGCTGGAATCATATGTAGTTTATTTCAATCCAAGTTCATTTGAAAACAGCGAGCAGCGACCAATGGTCACATTGAAGGCTGATGTCTGCTTTCAATTGTGGATTTTTTTCAATTGTCGCTTATGTGGTAGGTTGTGTCGTGTACACTTATTCCACATTTCAATATCATCTATGACTGTTGATCATATAATTTTTTACGCCATTTATAAATTTGTTTGAAAACGATTAAAATCAGTGCTTTTATCTATGTGATTAATACGATAATCAACTATAGTGGTCCTTGTTTTGTACTAGTTATGATAGATATTATTTCAAAGATAAACAAATTGATATTTAAAAAAAATGAAACAAACAAGTACCAAAGTGCCATTCAGGTTCCTACACGCACATTTTTTTAATTTAAAATGTCAATTTTTCATGATTGTTGGGAAAATTTTGTCCGTTAATTAGTAAAAAAAGACAAAACTCATTTGTTTTAACTGCACGTTAATGGTTTAACATTTGAAATGATTCCTAACCTGGATAGTAACATACATGTACCAACGACACCTGCATACGGTGTCTTTATTTCACAACTAAATATGCAAGGCCTTGTACAGATTTTTTTACCCGACACCGCTTTCTCCGTAACCGACTATTTCACCAAGGTTATAAGGAAATACGTCTCATACGATCTCTAAAAATATCTTTCTTCGTTATCAGCCACTGGTAGAAAAATTCAATATCATGTTAGACGAAATAGTTACTTCTTGTTTTGATTAGTGTTTGGTTGGTTGATGTACTGAGATGGTCACCTTAGCATCCCTAATATGTCTTCACAAACCTGTTGTGTTTTGTGTAACTACCGGACCCAAGGATGGCAATGGAAAGGGGGAGGGGTTGTCGCCTCTAAAACCTGGTTAAACCAACCATTTCTTTCGAAATGCCTGTACCAAGTCAGGACCATTGCGATCTTTAATTTTCCGGTTTGTCTTCCTTGTTTTGTCTTGTCTTGTCTTGTGGACATTCGAGATTGATTCTTCAAGTTCTGTAGTTTTGTTATTACTTATATTATTAAACCCATATAAGGGGAGTATGAATCGACATTTTTTTTTTCATTTCATCAATTAAAAACTTATGAACAAAAAATTTCCATTCTAAAGAAAGACAAAGGCAAACTTATAAGAATATACGACTTGTGATATATTGGTAAGCTATTGAAGACCTCGAATGTCTGAAGACACACGTCCGAAAAGTTAACACAAATCAATACACAACACAACAAGGAAACAAGCCGTATAACATATTAAAAAGTTCAACAACAGCCTGCAACTCAGACCAAAGTCGGTCATGTGCTTCGGAATGCTTACGCTCCACATAATATAGTTTTAGTTTTTAGCTTTGGCATTTTCAATATTTTTTGGTAGAGCGCCTCTAATGAGTCTTGAATAGACGAAACGCGCGTCAGGCGTAGCAAAATTTATTGTCTGGAACTTTGTTGTATTTGTATTTCGAACACACGTGAAGGTTAGCACTGCTGGTGGAGTTTAAATTCCCCGAGTTTAGCCCGCTCCGGCACCAACACTTTTGAGTTGGAGAATACATGAAAGCTTTAAATTATCCTTCTAAATTTCAAAATTGTCTAAACCCTAAGGTTCTTCCTACCCCAGACATAGGTTGAATATTTTAGTAAAAATTTTGTTCCCCAGTTTGGTATTTTTGGATATACTGTTCTATGCTCTTCATATTCATACAGTGTTTGGCATTTTCAATATTTTTTGATAGAGCGCCTCTGATGAGTCTTGAATAGACGAAACGCGCGTCAGGCGTAGCAAAATTTATTGTCTGGAACTTTGTTGTCATTTGTATTTCGAACACACGTGAAGGTTAGCACTGCTGGTGGAGTTTAAATTTCCCGAGGTTAGCCCGCTCCGGCACCAACACTTTTGAGTTGGAGAATACATCAAAGCTTTAAATTATCCGTCTAAATTTCAAAATTGTCTAAACCCTAAGGTTCTTCCTACCCCAGACATAGGTTGAATATTTTAGTAAAAATTTGGTTCCCCAGTTTGGTATTTTTGGTTATACTGTTCTATGCTCTTCATATTCATACAGTGTTTGACATTTTCAATATTTTTTGGTAGAGCGCCTCTGATGAGTCTTGAATAGACGAAACGCGCGTCAGGCGTAGCAAAATTTATTGTCTGGAACTTTGTTGTCATTTGTATTTCGTATGGACGGTTAGGGTTGAAAATATATAAACATCATTGGTTGTTACTGTAACCTAAATTAAAACAAAAGTGTTTTTGTTGTTATATAAATTGTAGCACTTTACCATTAAATAAAGTGTGAAACTAAAAATGATGCTAATTGGAAACAAAGTCAAAATATAGGACATACTTATAAAAGTGCACAAGATGGTAGGTGAAAATTAAAAAACGGCAACATCTTAAGTTTTTATGCCACTTAATATTGTGAAATATCAAAATAGCGATGGCCCTATCTGACCCCAATTTTCACACAACTTATGATATACCCAAGAGAAAACAGTAATAAAATATTGACATATTGTTGAAGAAGACTTTTGAAATTGCTTATGAAAATGGGTTGATTAAGTTGTTTTAGACTAGGCATTTTTAAAAATGTTTTCATCCCAATAAGCACTTTAAAAGTTTCATAGTGTTTATTTTTTGATAAAGCTTGTTTCCTAAAAATCATTATAGTATATACTTATGACTACATGTGGTTATAATTTTATTTCTGTAAGGATTGTAAGAGAAAGTTTATTCATAAGCATATTTTAGCGAAAAGAACATTTATAGAGCTCTGAAAATGTGGTAAATACTTTATTAACAATTTCATGTAACACCACCTGCCATTATCAAACCGATTATTTTTTTTAAAATCTGATAGATTGTGACAACACAAACACTTTTTGACAGTCTTTCAGAAACAATAATTGTTTAGACTGCTGCATTTACACTTTTTCAAAGCCTTAATGTATTTCATCAAAAATGATGTATTTTATTAGATAAAGGTAATAACAAAACTACCGAACTTGAATGATCAATCTCATAGTCCAGAGAAAATGACAAAAACGAATCAGTCATACCGTAGAACTGGTGGATCGCAATGGTCCTGACTTGGTACAGGCATTTCAAACGAAATGGTGGGTTAAACTAGGTTTTATGGCGCCAAACCTCCCTCTTCCATTGCGATCTTAGGATCCGGTAATGACCATAGAACACAACATAGTTGTGAGACACAATAGGGATATTGAGGTGATCATCTCAGTACAGCAGACCAGTCAAACACTAATTAAAACAATTAACTATCATATCTTTTAACTCAATTTTGAACTTTTCTACTAGTGGCTGATAACGAAGAAAGAATTTTTTTAGTGATCGTATGAGACGTATTTTCTTATAGCCCTGTTTCAAAAGTCGGTCACGAAGAAACCGGTGTCTGATCAAAAAATCTGTGAAATGTGTGCAAGCTCTGGCATATCGAATAAGTTGAGAAATATAAACACCGTATGCAGGAGAAGTAGGTATATTGCTCTGTAGATTAGGAAAATTAATAATTTGAAAATTAAAATCGTCTCGTTTATCGTAAATTTTTGTATTGAGATGACCACCTGGGTTAGAATGTTTTCGAAGAAAACAATACAGTATCAATTGGGTAACCGAACGTCAAAAGTCTGAAATGGCAATTATAAAACCAGTAAATACAAACGAATTATACAAATAAAAAAAAACAACTAAAAATCACTGAACATCAATTAACAACATCTACTCAAGTCATATTGTTCTCGAGAAAAGTAAGCAGTTTCTGCTAGCTATTGTCAATGCTTCATTCAGCGTGTCTAATCCGTTATAGGAAGACAAAATAACTATGAAAAACTAACATATAAACCCAACAAAGGTAATAATAAAATTACTGAACTTTGAAAAACAATCTCAAATGTCCATAAGACAAGACAAAACAAGGATGATATACTGAGAGATGAAAATTCCATATTGTCTATGAGTGCTTTACGTCTTCCATACAATTTGTTAAAAGAACACAGAAACTGAGGAGCAACATTAATCTGTGTTAGCAATTTTTGTGATAGAAACGCCCTAGTAGCCACCTAATCTTGTTTAATAATATTCGATTTGGTGTTGGTATTCAAACAGTGAATGAAATCCACAAAACGTTGTTTTTGGTATTAAACTTCACGTAATTCTTTTACTTTCATTTTTGGTGTTCGACAACTGAAGTAACCAAAATTACCCATAATATTCACAGAGAACTACACAGTAGTGTATTGTAGGAATGAATACATTTAACCCATTACAATAATATTCTGTCACCGTTTGATTACCAGCACCAAATATTATGCACAAGTTGAATCGAATATTCAAAAAGAAAATGTTAATTTGTTTAAAATCGATAAAACGTGAAGAAAATATTAAGATCAACCTACGTTTTTGTTAAAATGATAATCACAATCAAATAGTAACAGTAAAAAAAGTATATTTACTTAAAATAAACTAGAAATGCAATGTTTGATCTTAACTTACCAGAAATAGATGCATTTATAGGCTCCATTGAAATATTGGCAGTGTGTTCAACCTTAACTGTTGTTGAGTGTAACGAAGACACACCTATAAAAATAAGAAATTAGCGCCTAATAATCGTTACAGTTACCTTTTTCAACAGACACTTTTTGATACCTCTTTCACTTTAAATGTAAATATGTTTTATAAAATTTTTACGCTAGACATGATATTCTATAACCCTTTTTGCGAATTGTTCCAAACAAAATTTTAACGGTAACTTGTTTATAAAGCAAAGCGCTCATTTGAAGTTTCTTTTAAATTTCAGTATGATATTTGATATACACTGTGGATTCCTTCATTTGTGTGGGTACCAATTTTCGTGGTATGAAGGAAAAGGACCTATTCGTGGATTTGATGTCTCCAGCATACAGATCAATTTTAACTTTCTTTTTCGTTGGATATCAAATTTCGTGAATAAAAGCCACCCATGAAAACCATAAAAATTTATAGACCACAAATAATAATGAAACCACAGAAATATAAAATTAAGACGAAAATTGCAAAACATATATTTTTAACTTACATTATTTTGTGAAGTGAAGTGCAAAAGAGGCAGAAAAAAATCATATAGGTTAAACAAGAAAACAAAACAAGAACAAGATAATTATACGGTCCATAGACAACAAAAACGGAATTCCAGTAAGTTCGATCTTGAAGAATTTACCAATACACGCACTTATATAATTTTCATGTTGTATCAGTGTCACGATGAATATTATAGGACTGATCGTGTAAATACAGTAACATTTTGATTCAGAATCATAAACCAAAATTAAATAAATAACTTGATATTTGATAAATTCTGTATCAGGATTACAGAATATAGTTATTCAGAGTGACGTCATTTGACCAAGACAATGCCACTTCCATGGAATAAAGAAAATCTGATTGCACTTTGACTATATATGGATAAGTATATCAATAAGAACATATAAATATATATATATATATAAGTCTCTTTATTCATAGAACACAGTAAAATAGAGTAAAAGTACCAAAACAGACTTATTGCGGGATGTGTAAGTGCGAAATTATAGAGTAACACAAACGCCAGTTTTAAATACAGGGTAGATTTTGACCCATCTGTATAATTTTACAACCATTACGATCTTCGTTTCTATAAAAGTATGTGATTTCTTTCTTATGCCATTTTATCAACCGCTTTATAATTTGTGATATCCAACAGTTTAAAATAAGATAGATAACAATAGAACGCAATGTTGATATTTAATGCCGTTTGTTAGTTGAACACATGTTTTTTTTATTTGTATTATTTGATATCTTTTTATTTTCACGTGTTAGGACTTCCGAATATTCATTTTGCAGTCCTTTGTATTAATTTTCCGGACAAACAACCTTCTTATCCTTATCGGCGCTTCTTCAAGACAAAATTGAGTATTTGCAACATTGTTTTTCAGCAAACAGTCTGTTTCCTTCTTTTTTATTTAATTTAGTTGTTTACATGTTTAATCTATTGATAATTCATTTAATAGAGCTTGCGTTCTTAATCTGCTTGAAGAGAAGGGAAAACTAATTTGTAATTTGCCAGGTTAAAACAATTTGGTTATTTCATATCTGAATTTGTCATATGATTTTATGTATGACTTGTTTTTTAAATAACTTTAATTTTGCTATACCTTGTATTTCATTGTCATCTTGGTCTGTAGTTGATTGAGTGGTAGGTAATGTAGTTTCACCTGCATAGACAAAATTCATATATCAATCATATCACTACAACAAAAAGAAACATAACACAAAGGCAAACATGCCTTACTTTCTCATAGAAAAAAATATTTGTACGGTTTGATGGACATGTTCTATTGTTAGACTATCGTCTTTTTAGGTGAGCTATTGCCATAACTTGGCATCCGTCGTCGTCGTTAATTTTTCTACAAACTTCCCATCTGAAACGGCTGCACAGATTCCAACCAAATGTGGTCTGTTGGTACTTTACGGAACCCCCACAGAACTGATGTGGACATTTTTTATTGGTCGTAAAAAATGGCCACTATTGTTAAAAATTGAACATAGGGGTAAACTGAATTTTTTTTGGAAAACACTCAAAAATGACTACAGATATTAAAGTTCTGGCTAAGTAAAAGTGATAAGCAGCTCAAAATCTACCTAACCTGAAAATCTGACGAAAATCAAACAACCAATGTAGGAGATAAAGGTAATAACAAAACTACCGAATTTGAATGATCAATCTCATTGTCCAGAGAAAATGACAAAAACGAATCAGTCATACCGGGGAATTGGTGGATCGCAATGGTCCTGACTTGGTACAGGCATTTACAACGAAAAGGTGGGTTAAACCAGGTTTTATGGCGCCAAACCTCCCTCTCCCATTGCTATCTTAGGATCCGGTAATGACCATAGAACACAACATAGTTGTGAGACACAATAGGGATATTGAGGTGATCATCTAATGTACAGCAGACCAGTCAAACACTAATTAAAACAATTAACCACCATAATTTTTAACCCAATTTTGATTTTTTCTACTAGTGGCTGATAACAAAGAAATATTTTTGGGGGGATCGTATGAGACGTATTTTCTTATAGCCCTGCTCCAAAAGTCGGTCAGGAAGAAATCGGTGACTGATCAAAATATCTGTGTAATTACTTTTTTTTCAAATTTTGGGCCTGTTTTGTTCAGTTTTTTAATAAATGTACAAGATATTTGAGAAATTTTAATTGCATATTGTTAAATACATCAAGATCTACGAAAGAAGCAGAGGTACAAATGGGGTATCCGGATGTCAAGAGCCCGAAAGGGCAGAGACAAAACCAGTAAACATCAACAAGAACGGGACAAAAAAAAGACAACATGTAAAACATGGAAACATACATTTTGTAAAATAACTTAATATCAATCAACAACGCGAACTCCAGTCGAAACAAGAGTGCACTCAGGTGTTCCGGAAGACCTAAGACAAACCAACATCTGCACTCATCTGAGAGATCGAAATCCCATATTTGTCTATAAGTGCATGATGTCTTCCGTAAAATATTTTCAGTGAAGACAGCAACCGAGGAGCAACATAACACTGTATGAGCCATTTTTGCATCAGACGTATCGCTCAGGAAATCGATGTACGTCCCGCACGCTCTGGAGTAACGAATCAATTGAGATGCGTAAACTCCATAAGCTGTAATATATAATACATAAATATGAAATAGGGTCAACGTTGTAGGCGTTTTCCTTTTAGGAGTTATTCCCCTTCCAACGTCAAAAATTAGCATTTTCACAACATTTCCTCATTACAGTGTAAAACGTAAACTCCTCTGACACAATAAGTCCAATTTGAACCAAATTCGGTAGAGTTCTTTATCAGCATTAGGTGTACAGAACTAAGGTGAGGATTTGTGATTCATCATAGAACATAGCAGTTGTGGTTAAAATTGAACAAAGGGGAAAATTGCAGTTTTTGGCAAATATCTTAAAAAACGGTGAACGATTTTTATATTGTGATTAGAACAAAAGTAATCAGCACATTAAGATCTACCAGCTCTGAAATTTAGAAAAAGATCCAACAACCTGTGTAGGAGTTATTGCCTTTTTTTGTTACTTTGCACATATTAAAAACTATATAATTCATTTGAGAATTTAGATATATATTGATAAGAACATCTTGATCTACAAAATATGTAATAGGGTCAACGTTGTAGTACCCTTCCTTTTAGGTTTTATTCCCCTTAGAACGTCAAATTTGATTATTTTACAGCATTTCCTGATTACATTGAAAACGTTAACTCTTTTGGCACCATTAGTCTAATTGAAACCTAATTTTTTATGGTTATTTATAAGTAAAGAACTGGTGTGGGAATGTTTAATTGGTTGTAAAACATGGCCGATGTGGCTATTAGAACATTAGGACGAATTGCAGTTTTTGAACTAAAAAGAGATCAATACCTCATGATCAACCAGCCCTGGAATGTTGAAGAAGAACCAATGACTAATGAAAGAGTAATTGCCCTTTTATTTTGATTTTTTATCTTAAAACCTATTTGATATATTTATGAAATTTAAATTAGATATTGTTATGCACATAATACTCTAACAATATGAAACAAGGTCAAGATTGTAATACTGTTCATTTAAGGAGTTATTTCTATTAGACTATTGATGGAAAGATAATTATTAAAATTTTTCAATTGCTAAAATTACTCTGTTAATTAACTAACAAAACTCCAATGCTCCCATCAGTACATTTTCACTAAGTTATCCATTAGACTACTCCTATCTGTGATTGATTTAAGACGATTGATCTGTTAGCTAGAGTGCTATAAATTGTATATATCTGCATACATTTATTACTTTATTTTTTTGGTTGGGCCAATGAAACAGAATTTTGGAATGATTAGTCGATGAAAACTTATACTTAATCAGTAATAAGATAAGTGAAACAACATGATCATGATATGTTTCATATTTTTTATTTTGTTATAAGTTTACCTCTATTTTGTTTTTCCTTGAATTCTATTGTCGATATAAAGCATATCCAAATTAACCGTTTATACCTGCGTTTTTTGGTATTTGAAATTTTGAAACCACTGATAACCGCTGCTGGTGGACCAGAGGTCCCCGTGAGTAATCACAAGCCTGGTAGTCAGACTTGTCTGACACGATTTACCATAACATTTCTAATATTTTTGTCGCTGAAATTTCCGATTTTTAAATTCGAAATTGTTTAAAACACCAGGTTTCTTTTCTTGTAATGCACATGGTCGATATCATCGGTGCTGGATTTGGCTTCCTTGTTCGACCGTTTTGGTTTGAATACTTTTCGTTTTCAACAGTTTTGGAATTTTACCTTCCAATAATTTGATTTAAATGCTACTGATGAGAGGTTACTCATTGAAATATCAAATATAGCATATCCAATTTAACCGTTTATACCTGCGTTTTTGGTAATTGTTATTTTAAAACCACTGGTCGATAACCACTGCTGGTGGACCAGAGGTCCCCGAGGGCAATCACAAGCCTGGTAGTCAGACTTGTCTGACACGATTTACCATCAAATTTCTAATATTTTTGTCGCTGAAATTTCCGATTTTTAAATTCGAAATTGTTTAAAACACCAGGTTTCTTTCCTTGTAATGCACATGGTCGATATCCTCGGTGCTGGATTTGGCGTTCTTGTTCAAACGTTTTGGTTTGAGTACTTTTCGTTTTCCACAGTTTTGTATTTTTACCTTCTAATGTTTTGATTTGAATGCTACTGTTGAGAGGTTACTCCTTGAAATATCGATATAGCATATCTAAATCAACCGTTTATACCCGCGTTTTGGTATTTGTAATCATGGTGATGTGTCGTTAATTAAGTTGCTTAGCCGCTAGAATGTTGCAGTTTGAGTCCGCGTTGTTGATTTTGTGGTCTGTGTTTCTTCGTGTTGCTGTTCTTGGTCGTGTTAACTGGATTTTTCGTTGCCCTTTCAGACTTTTGACACTCGAAAGCCTCATTGGTGATTATTTTCTTCTTTCAAATAGAAATATTTTATCCATGTAAGCAGATGGTTGTATGAATGAAACTTCAACTTTAAAGTTATTTTAAAAGACATCATAACATAATAATGTGAGCAACTAGTATAATGTACATGTATAAACTCACCAGGTGCTGTTGAATTTGGAGACGGCATCTTGATCATAGCTGTTGTAGTGGGTAACGTATAGATACCTGTGAATACAAGAAAGTTTATTTATAATGGAAACAGTAGCAAACAGAATGCAAAGTGAATAAACGCTCTTCATTTCCCCAAAATATGATATTTTTCGTTCCTCTGCACCTTAATAACATTCTTAGATATTAACTGTAGAACCGTTTTGCTGGTTGTTCGAAAATTAGAAGGATAGGTTACATCAATTTTTCATTTCATGAATGTTGCAAACTTGACGTTAGACTATCCCGATTTAGACCCCAATGGAAACACGATTATGGATAATTTCCAAATTGGGACTGATCGTTACCAGATTGCATTATTCGGTCAACTCACACAAGGCACGAACAAAACAAGATATATTAACATCAGCTGTGTCTGTTCTATCTAAATAGTCTCTAGTATTTAGCTTTGGATCCAATGTTTCATATACTCTTACTGGTCGACATAATGGACAGCAGGGATATACTTGGAGAGCCTTCGTTTTAACTTGTTATCCATACATCATTATTATCAGCAAAGGACAATTATAATGAATAAACTATATAAACCTAATGCAAATCGCGTAATTACATTTCATACTTCGAATACCCACCGTGGTGCATCGTACACCCATCGTATGCTAAAAACAACGTCGTAAAGAACTCGTATAACTACGTTTCTCCTTCGGATCTAATTCCCGACTAATCTTCATAACGTCGTAACAACATCGTAATCGGTTCGCGGCTATTCGTATGTGCACCTTTGCTTATCGTTTGACTATCGGTTCTTATCGTATCAGTCCCAGTTTTGATTTTGATTTTAGCACGTTTGAGACTGACTTCGCACGAAGTTGAAATTTTCACATTTGTGTGTCAATCGTATGTCAAAATCGGGAGAGTGTGACGCCAGCATAGCAAAGTATCAATAAAACTTTTTTGAAAAAAATACATCCAGTCCGATCTTTCCAATCCGTCGACGAGCAAACACCAATAAATCCAATTGTCCGTTATTATCTTTATTTTGTCAAAATTAAAAGTTTCTTTTTACAGCAGCCATAGGTTTATCTTAAGCCCTATTTACATGCAGTGTTTGGCATACGTATACATTTTTACATACGTGTATAATCTTACACATGTGTGCAAATAGTGTGCGTAAATGCAATACCGTAACATACGTATGTAGATTTACATATGGAGTAGGGGGATAAGGCCTTAATTTAGCCTTAAAATAAGAAGGTTATGCAAAAGTGTTCATTTTTTTGTCAGAATATAGTGTTGACTTTGCCTAAAAAGGAAAAAGTGTCCAAACAATAAAAAAATAACATTGAAGCGTCATAATGACGTCATAATTCTAGTGATTTAAGCAAAAATTTGAGAAATTTTGGTCATTTACAAGGTAAATTTTGGACGAGAAAACATCATCCACGCATGAAAAATAAGTTCAAACGTTCAGAGAATGTTCATATAAGCCATATTCAAAATCTGTAAAAGATGTAAATTGGCGATTTTCTGATGAAGGTCAGTTTAATTTCATATTTCCCCCCAAAACAATCATTTAAAAATTCAAATATGAAATTAGTTTCTCATATTTGGACATTTAATAAATATCTTATCTGCATCTGCCAGCAGTATTAAAAGGTTGAGATTTGGGTAAAAGTATAGACAAAAAACAGTCCAAAAACAGGCCTTATCGCCCCTACTCTTTTACATACGTACAGGACCAGATGTAACTATTTATGTGCAATTGTACATAGGCTATCTTATTAGATTTTGTGCATGTAAATGCAAAGCTTGATATTTCCTTCCTGTAGAACTTGTGACCTTTAGCTGTAAGAAGCAGATGTACCAATGGGGTATCCGAATGTCAAAAGTCCGAAAGGGCAGAGAAAAAATCAATAAACACCAACAAGAACGGGAGAAAAACAGACAACATGTTAAACATGGAAACACAAAATAACTGAATATCAATCAACAACGCGAACTCCAGTCGAAGCAAGAGTGAACTCAGGTGCTCCGGAAGAGTAAGCAGTTCCTGCCTGCTATAACACACCCGTCGCGTTGCCAATAGTCCATTCAGCGTGTCAAATCCGGTAAAGGAAGACGAAACAACACCCTATGACTAACCGTGATCTGCACTCAATCCCATATTTGTCTATAAGTGCATGATGTCTTCCGTAAAATTTCTTGAGTGAAGACAGAAACCGAGGAGAAACATAACCCTGTCTGAGCATGCTCTGGAGTAACGAATCAATTGAGATACGTAAACTCCATAAGCTGGAGCGAACGGAATGTTGCTGCACAAGAAGGGAAAGTTGACGATTGGAAAGTTGAAGTCATCACGTATGTCATAGAGCCTTGTTTAAAGTCCCCCTTGAGAGTCAATTTCGAGATGTGGATCTAAATATGAGGCAGACTTCCTAGAATCCGTTGTGTCCTTTATCTCAAGCTCCTGGGGATATATGAAAAGGAGAAAGTCACCAAATCGAGAATTGTTTAGTGAACGCAGGTTGGTTAATGCACTTTTTTTGGAAAATCGTCCGTTTCCCGACCCTTTCAAACATAAAAAAAATAAAAATCAATTATAAAGTTATTTTATATCGAAATGAACAGGAATTTGATATGTATTTAGAAAATATGTAAATACATTAAAATACTGCTCATATAGTACCATAAATAAGTATCAATGGCAATCATTTGTCTGCAACATGACTTTTCTCGGATTTGGAAACTGAAGTTTGGCACCCCAATAAGCACCATCGAATTGATTAAAAATTATTTTTTTGTTCGTTTTTGATCAATTTATTTGGATTAAGGTGCTCATTGTTGATAATGTTAAGACTAATTTTTGTTTTTGGACGAAAAGGGTAAATCAGATCGAAAAAAACCTTCTATATTTTATGATCTATCATGTGGTGAAATTTCTAAACAATCGATGTTGATCTTCGGGGTGCTAAATCCGATTTAAGAAATGAGGTATCAAATTTCCTGATTTGCCAAATAAGGTAAAAGGGGCATGACTTAATTTCCAATAGAAAATTCTTCTATTCGGGTGTTTCTAATTACTGAGTAATATTAATAAAATATAATGGTTTGGATAACTGCAAATAATTATGTCAGACTACATAAGACAATAAAACTCCAAATATTTTATCAAATCTATATGGTACAGGCATTTTATTTTTTCGAGTATTCGTCGCAATGAGGGGGGCAACTCTTGGAAACTTTTTTTTTAACTTTTGGCGGGACTAACGTCATTAACATCACTGTGTCATCAATATAACGGAACGTGAGGTTGAAAGAGAGAGCTAGTCTACGGTCTTTTTTGTCTAGACGAGATTTTAAGAAGTCTGCTTCATATGAATGAAGAAACAAATCAGCAAGCAAAGGTGCACAATAAGTGCCCATTGGAATTCCTATTGTTTGCTGAAAAACATCACCAAACTGAACAAATATGTTGTCAATAAGAAAGTTGAGCATGTCGATTATTTGGTCTTCTGTAATTTTTTTTTCTTTTTCTTAGACTCATTGATGACAAAGTAAGTCTTGGTATAATCGACTACAAGAAATTTGTACCTGCATTTTCTATTCTTTTTGAACAAGCTGCGTTTAATCAGCTGTGCCAATCGCGATTTCAGTTGTTCATGTGGAATAGAAGTGTTAAGTGTGGAGAAATCGAATGTTTTGATGCTGTTACAAGATGAAACTGATTTAGAGTTTAAGAAACTCCATCAGTTCTTTCGAATTCTTCAGGATCCACATTTGATTGACACCATTTCTAGAATAACAACACTCGTAATATTTCTTGAGGCCGGATTTTATTGCCGTAAGTATTGAAGTCAACAGAACTGAAAGACGCTTAGTTGAACATTTGGATGACCCTGCAATGAAGCGATTATAATTTTTCATGCAGTTTAGGAATCCAATACAGGGATGGAATGTCATCATTACTACCACCAACAAGAGGCTCCCAGGAGCCTGAATCGCTCACCTGAACTACACAGACACATATATTTTGTAGATATTATTGTGCATAACCATATGCGATTTAAATTTCTGAAATATCTTGGTTAGTTTTCAAGATATTAGGCTTAATAAGTTCAAAATTTTGCAAAAATTAGGTAAAAGGGCAATAACTCCCACATCAGCAGTCAGATCTTTTCTAAAATTTCAGCACAGGTAGATCTTAATATGCTGATCTTTTTTATTCTTGCACAATTTTGATATCTGAAACCATTTTTGAGTTATTAGCAAAAAAATGCAATTTACCCCGTTGTTCTATTTTTAGCCATGGTGGCCATGTTTTTTGACAAATCGAAAATCTGAACAACAGAGTTGTAGCATATAAGCTATTAAACAAGTGTGCCAAGTTAAAATGCAGTTGGTCTTACGATGCCAGACAAGTTAATCTTTGAAATTCAGGAAAAAAGTAATGAAAAATGGTAAATTTTGTTGTTTTAAGGACAATAACTCCTAAAAGAAATGTTCCTACAGCTTTGATCTAAATACATGAAATGTAGATCTTGATGTGCTTAATCATATGCAATTAAAATTCATGAAATACCTTGTATAGTTTTCAAAATATATGGCTAAAAAAGTGAAAAATTTTGAAAAAATCCAGAAAAAGGGCAATAACTCCTACAACGGTTGTTAGATCTTCTTGAAACTTACGTATCAGGTAGATCTTGAGATGCTGATCACTTTTGTCTCCCATCAGAATTTTGATATCTGTAACCATTTTTGAGTTATTAGCAAAAAACTGCAATTTACACTTATGTTTTATTTTTAGCCATGGCGGCCATATTTTTTGACAAATCAAAAATCTGAACGATAGAATTGTAGCATATATTCTATTTAACAACTGTGCCAAGTTTAGTTGAAGTTGGATATATGGTGTCAGACAAGTAAATCTTTGAAATTCAGGGGAAAAGTAATGAAAAACGGTAAATTTTGATGCTTTAAGGGCCATAACTCCTAAAAGAAATGGTTCTACAGCTTTGACCTAATTACATGAAATGTAGATCTTGATGTGCTCAATCATATGCAATTTGAATTTTTAAAATATCTTGTATGGTTTTCAAGATATAGGGCTAAATAAGTGCAAAATTTTGAAAAAATCCAGAAAAAGGGCAATAACTCCTACATTGGTTGTTGGATCTTTTTGAAAATGTCTGGGAAGGTAGATCTTGAGGTGCTGCTCACTTTTACCCTTTGCCAGAATTTTGATATCTGTGACCGTTTTTGGGTTATCTTCAAAAAACTGATATTTACCCCTATGTTCTATTTTTAGCCACAGCGGCCATGTTTTTTTACGAATCAAAAATCCGAACGACAGTTTTGTAGGCCATACCCTAAAAATCAACTACACCAAGTTTGGTTTCAATTGGACTTATGGTGTCAGAGGAGTCAACGTTTGAAAAAAATTACGGACGGACGACGGACGGACGGACGACGGACGCCAAGTGACGGCAATAGTTCGGGTCAGGTGAGCTAACAAAAAGGCCGAAGGAGTAAATGACAGATTTGTGATTTTCAATAATTTCCTCCTTAGACAGTGTTGTAGCCATGTATGTGGTGCTATTGCTGGTACTACTAACCCCCAATGCAGCTGTCAAACAGTCAACATAGTGATTCCTGCACACAAAAATGATGTTATTTGGTGCTTTGTCTGCAGGTACAACAACATATTTGTCATGTAAGGTGGACAATGTTTTGGCAACATCAGCGTTGCTGAAAATGGATGTTGCCTTAGTGCTCATTGAGCCTTTCAAAGAATTGATTCTTTTCAAAACCAATGACCTCACAGCTTTTACCCATTCTGACAAAACGTCACATTCTTTCTCCTGTTCTTGTTTGGCCCATTTTCTGGCATAGTCCTCAACTGAATACATAATTGTTTTGAAATTATAGCTCTAGTTGATTCGTCTTGGCTCACGATATTTAGGTCCTTTAGCCAAAACATCGCGAAGTAAGTCATTTTCCACGATGTTGAGGTCACCAGTGATAACGTAGCCAGAGGGACCACATTTGAATGGGGACGTTTCACAGGTACAGTCTGGAGGTTTTGCTTTAGGTCATTGATTTGGAAATCCCGCAACACTTGTTTATAATTGAAAACCTTAGGTGCAATGGTGGAAGTGTAGGAATAAGAGATAATGGGAATGCTTTCATCTTTGAGGTAAGGAGGAATATGTTCCGTAACAGATTTGTTGTGTAAAATATTTCCTAAATTAATAGCATCTAACCCCTTGTTTAAAAATGGAAGTGAAAGAAAGGAACGATTGTCTTTACTGTTTTCGTATGGAACTCCAACAGGTTTGAATAATAACCGATATCAAGAACGATAGCAGTGAGTCTATAAATGCTAGACTTCTGGTCAGTGACCGGATTTTCTAGACATTCCTTGTACAAAGTATTGAGTTTAGAAAGGGGAATAGAATACAGTTTAGTTCGGATGTGATGAATACCTAGAGGTTTTTGAACAAACGGAAGCAATCCACTAATTGATACATCGCAAAGCTTCTGTGTGTTGTATTTTCGATGTCCATGACTGCGTTTCCGTCTATCCAATTTTTCATAGAGATTCATCACATTAACATCACTGCATCTAGGGCTAGATAAATTTCCTACACTTCCAATGTTGTCATTGCAGCCATTAGGTAGTGCGGTTCCCAGTCGTCGAATCCAGAATTCTTCTCTCTCTTTACGGAAAGGTGTACTTTAAGTGGGATTATTTGTAGGATGGTAATTTTTTTTTCCAAAATTCGGACTTTAAAAGATAATATTGAATGATCAGGTTGGTTAAAATGCTGGTAAACGAAAGGAAAACTGGCGTTGTTGATTCCGGATCTGTGGCCACACATACGAGCATTAAGTCTTCATTTCGTCTCACCAACATAGATCAGTCCACAAAGGGTACATTCTAGTCCGTTAATAAGATTGGCAGATGTACAATTTAAATCATCCCAACTGTAGATGTTATATGAACGATTCGTTAAGCTGCTCTTAATTTCTGTGTCAGTTATCAAGATCTTACAAGTTTTACAATTCTTTATTCCGCATTTACTGACAGAGCAATGAGATTGCACATTTTCAAAATCCAAAACGTCTTCCAAAAGTACAGAGCACGGTCGAATAGAATCAAAGTTTTTATATTGGAATTCTGGATTCGCAGACTGGGTATATGATGTCTTTGTCAAAATTGGTGTATTTTGGACACCTGTATTACGAAACGACGCCGTGTCCGTTGTGTCGTTAAGTTTAGGCCTTTTTATACTGGGCGACGCCTGAAAGTATCCTTTGTTGGTGTCTCGTTAGCATTGCATTGAAGCTACTGGGCTAGTGAAATCCTCGGGGATAATTTGTCCACCAGCAGAGATATCGACCCAGTGGAATGAAAGAAGCAGAGGTACCATTGGGGTATCCGAATGTCAAAAGTCCGAAAGGACAGAGACAAAACCAGTAAACACCAACAAGAATAGGACAAAAACAGACAACATGTAAATCATGGAAACAAAAAATAACTGAATATCAATCAACAACGCGAACTCCAGTCAAAACAAAAGTGAACTCATGTGCTCCGGAAGAGTAAGCAGTTCCTGTCTGCTATAGCACACCCGTCGCGTTGCCAATAGTCAATTCAGCGTGTCAAATTCGGTAAAGGAAGACAAAACAACACCCTATGACAAACTAACATCTGCACTCATCTGAGAGATCGAAATCCCATATTTGTCTATACGTGCATGATGTCCTCCGTAAAATGTCTTGAGTGAAGACAGCAACCGAGGAGCAACATAACCCTGTGTGAGCAATTTTTGCGTCATACGTGTCGCTCTGCTAAGGAAATCGATGTCAGTCCCGCATGCTCTGGAGTAACGAATCAATTGAGATACGTAAACTCCATAAGGTGGAGCGGACGGAATGTTGCTGCACACGAAGGGAAAGTTGACGATTGGAAAGTTAGTCATCACATTTGTCATAGAGCCTTGTTGAAAGTCTTCCTTGAGAGTCAATTTCGAGATGTAGATCTAAATCTGAAGCAGACTTCCTGTAAGCTATTGACTCCAGAATTCACAAGCATCTTTCGTGTATCGTAAGCTCTACGTAGGGTAAGTTGTGTATAATAGGAATTTAAAAGTTATGAATCAGAAACAAAAATCACTATCCATGTTCCAAGTTTTCTTGTAACCTTGAACCCAAATTCCTCCAAGACAATCGGCATCTTTCATACCCTATCAAATTTTCAACTAAACAAGAACTGCGTAGAATGCTCATTGAATGCCATGTTATAATATTAAATAACATGTATTTAGCACGCCTTTTCACTACAAATCTAAACTCCAATCTATCCAATTAACTAAAATAATGGATGAAAAGGGAACGTATACTCGGTAATATGTATAAGACATACTTTGAAACAAAAATTGATTTAGAAAGACTTGTGACTTGTACGGAATTAAAACAACTGAAAAACATTAAAAAATATGCAAAAGCTCAAATAAACTCATTCTTCGGAGAAGGAAGCAAAGGTGTACCAAAGGGGTAATCAGTATCATAAAACCGTAAAGACATAGACAAAACCGGCAGACAAAAATCATCACAACAAAACAAACCACATAACAACATAAAACACAAACACACATAACAACAAAACCGCATTCAGCAACGCGAACTCAAGTCGAAACGAGAGTGAACTCAGGTGCTCCGGAAGAGTAAGCAGTTCCTGCTTGCTATAGCACACCCGTCACGTTGCCAAAGATCGAAGTGGTGGTCAAATCCGGAAAGGATGACATTACAAAAGTCTATGTCAAACCAACATCTGTGCTCATCTGAGAGATAGAAATCCCGTAAAATCCTGCAAAAGCTCAAATTAACTCATTCTTCGGAGACATTGTAAAAGACAAAATGAATAGTATTGATGATAAACGTAAACAAAATTTCTATAAAAAGTTAAATCCAGCCTTAAAAATAAAACCATATCTCTCAATTAACTCTTCCAGAGCACCTGAGTTCACTCTTGTTTCGACTGGAGATCGCGTTGTTGATTGATATTCAGTTATTTTGTGTTTCCATGTTTTACATGTCTGTTTTTTGTCCCTTTCCTGTTGGTGTTTACTGGTTTTGTCTCTGCCCTTTCGGACTTTTGATATTCGGATACCCCATTTGTACCTCTGCTTCTTTAAACTTTGAATTCAGGAAACTGATTACAAAATTAAGAATCAGTGACCACAAACTCTTAATTCGAAAAGGAAGGCACTTTAAAATTTTCAGAGAAGAAAGAATATGTCCAAAATGTCAGGTATTGGACGACGGGAATCATTTTTTACTAAGACGCACTTAAAATGCAAACTGATGAGTAACCTATTTTAACTTTATAACATTAGAACAAATATCATTCAATAATCTGAACGACAAAGAAAAAGTAGCTTATTTGTTAAACCCCTCAACACCATTGCAAGTAAATTAACTAGGATCCTTTTTAAAAAAAAGTCTTTTGAGCTGAGGACAGGGGACCGTTAATTTTTCTTTACTTGTAAACTATGTATTGTTATTGTGTGCTTTAGTTAGTTTTATATCTGTGTATGCTTATGTGTCAAAAACTGTATAAAATGTTTAATGACAATAAATATTCGTATTCGTATTCGTATAATGAAATAATCTGCACAATAAGTACAAGCCTTTGTGTATCGAATGGGGTCTAAATTAAACACCCCTTATGCTGGAGAGGTTGATGTTCTTGTCCCGAGTAGGACTAATAGAATCTTATGGGTACTGTAGTTTCCTCTATTACTACATTTGTAAAACTGGTCATCCTAAATGGTAGTTATGCGACGAAACAGGTTCTTTTCAAAGAAACATATATGTATTTCTTATAAGCAAATCCTTTGATATACAGGATGACTGTAATATATAATTTCATATGAACCTTTCCAACTATTGGATAAATTTATAAGAATATACAATAATCATAAAAATGGCTAGCAAATTTTCTTTTACATACGTGTGTTTATTTGCACATTTGTATATTTACACACGTATGAAAAGTTTTTATATGTAAATGAAACTTAAGTCGTTATTTGGGTTCGTATAGTGTTTATAATGTTAAATCTGTTGATAGAGCCACTTGTAGAAAGTCATTAATGAAAGAAAAAACACCACAGGCCCCAGTTTCATAAAACATCTCACATATGAGATTTCCTCGAACCCTTCCTCAACTGAGATTTCTTATAATTTCTTGAGGACAGATTTGAGGAAGTCGTTTCCCAGAACAAAAGAAGCCAAATATTTTACCTTCAATGGTAATATCATTTAAAGCAATTCATGAAACGAACATGAAACAATGTACTAATTATTGAACTTTTTTGCAAGGCCAAACTGCTTTCATGTTTTGATAGGTGTCATGACCGTTTTACCAACATGTATGGCTTTTTCAACCATTAAAGGTAAATAACAATTTTCACAAATGTGCTAAAAAAATCGACCCATCCTGGTCCTTTGTGAAATTTTGACTTATAAAATGCATATAAGAATACAAATATACTACATGATTTTATGTGATTTTTAATTTTGTTCCTGTGAGTTCCTGTTGCGTTTATGACAGCCGTCTTGTGATTCAAAGAATATGAAAGAAAATATAACATCTAACGTAGAGTTAAAAGGGAGATTATTACGTAAAAATTATGTATTTAATGTATTACAGTACATGCATAAACTCACCAGGATCTGTTGAATTTGAGACTGGCTGCTTAATTACAACTGTCTTAGTAGGTAATGTATATACACCTGTATAAACAAAAATTGAATATTTTTTTATAATGGAACTGAAAGGAAAAAAAAACACACAGTTAAAACATTTTATACCTTTTCAACAAATATGCCATTTTGAGTTCCTCTTAAATTCAGAATATTCTAAAAAATACTTAGGATCCGTCATACGTTGTTAATTTTAAAATAATTCCAGAAAACTCGTTAGTCGAATGACTGACATACTGCGATGTATTTTTCTAGTTCTACAAAATTAGGATAGACAAGTTTTTAGCATTGAATAAATGCAGTAATGTTGAAACAATCATGACAATTCTTGTCTAGGAGCTAATGATGTATTTAATTAAATGTCTTAAGTAAAAGGAACAATTTAGGATAAAAAAAACACTGCGTTTGGCAAGTGAGACTCTTTACCAGAGATCAACGTACTTGTATTTCTAACAAGCTCTTCTGATTTTGGACAAAGTAGTTATTTACGGAAAAAAATAATTGACTGTTGCTTGATCGACGAATTAGACGGAAACAGTCTAATAAATTGTAGTATTCAATTATTTCCCCTGCAGAAAAAAAAAGTAATCTGTGTTTTCATTTTTTTACGATGTAAATTATGATGGCGTCGAAATGTAAACAATCAACTATTTGCATTTTTATACACAAGGAACTGAGTGTTATCATATAAGTGACACATGTTATGTTGTTCAGAAATCTTTTCTGCTATGCAAACGGTTGTTTTTAAAAGATCAGCAAAGACGCGTATTTTATTAATTCTAATAAAACTTAGCGTACGGTGGAATGGAAAAAAATGTCAAACCTAGGCGTAATACCTACAGTACATTCTCGACACTCTTTGAAATGCTAGATAATTCCCTTTTCTAAAGATAGATATTGGTTTGAAAATTCTTTTTAACTGGCAAGAGTTAACAAATTGGATGACTGAATATTGATTTTGATATTTAATCCAACGCAATGCAAATTCCGGAAAGGTAAACAGTCATGTTCAATGACGTAATAAATTTTAACAGGAAGGTTGTCAAGACGGACTAGAAAAATTGCCTTTTCTGAATTTTATTTTGGCTTAACCTCTTGCAGTACATGTCTTCAAATTTTCAGATGGAAAGATATAAATTTGAATTAATAGTGTTTTTTTTTTCATTTAAAAAAAAAACGTTAAAGTTGCGCGATCCATTTCAGTTGGACCGCATGCATTTCATAAAAATCTACATAGAAACAGGCATTATAAATGAAATATGCTATTTTTATAAACTCTTTTCAATTTAGAATAGTTTATATGAACAGCATGACCTAAATTAAATGAACTTTTCTGCTAAAAAGAACTTTTAATTAACATGACAACCAGGATAAACATTCGAATGGACTTGCGTATCTTTTCAGATGAAGAGCTGTCATTCTTTGGTTTGAATACCACCGGTTTTTTGACTGTGATAGTAGTTTGCATAAACAACTCGCGGGCTATCCATCTGGTTTATTTTATTGATTAACAAATATAGATAAATGATATATATTGTAATCTAATTTCCTCAATCATTCATATTAGCAATAAATTGTATTTCATTCCCTTTCCAAACGTTAACGTTGTAATTGGATTTAAACTTATCAAAGAAAGGATACGATTAGGAAGTTTTAGCGATATTGATTATTTGATAGTAACTTTATAAAACGTAAATGTATTACCCAATTAACTATTATATTATTTTTATGCATTACAGAGATCAAATATGTTGGTTTGTGTGATGATATGATAGCACTAAATCATTAATTGTATGAAGTGTTATGTCTGATTTAGAATTGATACGTTTGATTTTTTTACACAAGTTGATACATGCTTCTTAGCTAGCTGTAAGTAACTGCGAATGTTCTCAAGAGAGGTCATTTACGTATTGTTATTCTCGTATAGTGCTTTTTGTCTCAGGTTCTCTCTTGATGGATAAAACTTTTATCGACTTAACTTTTACAGTATGTTTTTTTGTGATTGGTACAAAATTATCAAGAAAGGTAATGATGGGCCCAAATTTTTTTTTAACTCCGTCATGTTTTACATGTGCCTGTCCTTTGCCAGGAATCCTTGTCAAAGTTTTTTTTTTCTTTCATCTTCTTGTTATGTTCTATGTCAAGAAATGAATCTTTTGTTGAGATTGGTTTTGAATCTATGCATAGCATTTTAGCCTTAGTCCAATGACAAACGGCGAGCAGCGACCTCGTTATGTTAAGGACTGCTGACTGCTTTCTATTGTGATTTATTAAGTCGCCCAAAACAAAGTTTGGGAGACTTATTGTTTTTGCACCGTTTCTTATTATTAAGTCGCCCAAAACAAAGTTTGGGAGACTTATTGTTTTTGCACCGTTTCTTATTAT
Organism: Arcuatula senhousia; assembly: GCA_963971305.1. Taxonomy (NCBI): domain Eukaryota; kingdom Metazoa; phylum Mollusca; class Bivalvia; order Mytilida; family Mytilidae; genus Arcuatula; species Arcuatula senhousia. The sequence goes on from OZ020313.1 coordinate 1,788,913, forward strand.
TAAGTCGCCCAAAACAAAGTTTGGGAGACTTATTGTTTTTGCACCGTTTCTTATTATTATGTCCCCGAACACGAAGTGTCGGGGACATATTGTTTTTGCTCGGTTTCTTATTATTATGTCTCCCAAACGAAAGTTTGGAGACATATTGTTTTTACTCTGTTTCTTCTTATTATTATTATTCTTTTTCTTCTTTCTTCGACATGAACGTGTCAGGTAGTTTTCTTGGAAACACCTCAAAGGATTTCATGGAAACATTGTAGGATGGTAGATGGGTTATTGGAGATGTGCACAAGCTTTTCAGAATTTTCAAAATGGCTGCCGTTTTTGCGTAATTAGCAAAAGGTCATAATATAGGACATTGCATTATCTCGGTAACCTAGGTGCGTAGGAGGCTAGAATTTTGTAGGTGAATAGAGCAAAAGGAGCTCTTCAATAATACGGAAAAAAATTCCGAAGCGATATTTACGGTTTTCGAGTTATTTGCGAAAATGTGATTTTTCGGGCCCGAAAATGCGAAAATCGTCAACATGCTTCGATATTGACAAAATTTTGTATCTAGGGGTTTTAAAAGGTCGTGAATCAGAATATGATGTCAAAAATGGGTTCGTTTGGGAGACATTTTTGTGTTGGGCATCCCCAACACAGTCAGCACTTGTTATTATTATGTCCCCGAACACGAAGTGTCGGGGACATATTGTTTTTGCTCGGTTTCTTATTATTATTATTTTTTTTTTATTATTATTATTCTTAGTATTCTTTAGTGTGAACTTGTCCGCTCGATTTAAAGAACATCTTTAAAGGTAAGAAGCTGAAACTTCATATATCAAGAGTATGGAGTGTGAAATTGTGTAATCAGGTTTTTTCGTCAAAATCAAACGACCCCTTATAGGGTAAATAGGGGCCTGAAAATGGCTCCTCAAAATCAAAGTTGAATTTTTACTGGCATTTCCAAACCGGCTGGATTAGGGAAAATTCCTTTCACTATGTAGTAGGTATATATAAGAGGTATCATACAAAAAATGAATTTTTAAAATCGGACTTACCGTTTTCAAAATTTTGCAAAAAAACGAAAAAAAAGTTTTAAAGGGGAGATAATCCAAATTGAATTTTTGGAAAAATTTTTAACTTCATTATTTTTAAATGAAAATTTGTATTTAAGGTAATTGGGGTATGCCGAGTTTATTTTTGGTATCCATTTTTTTTTTTTCGTCGGCCATTTTCAAAATGGCCGCCATTTCTGCTTAAAATTAAACTTGGTCCGATTTTAATGAAAATTGGTAGTAAAGGTAATTGGGGTATGCCGAGTTCATTTCTGGTATCGAATTATTTTTATCGGCCGCCATTTTCAAAATGGCCGCCACTTCCAGTAAAAATTGAACTTGCTCTGATTTTAACAGAAATTGATATCGAGGGGTTTTGAAGGGTGGCAAATTCAGACGCATCGTCGAAAATGTCGAAAAATTCAAAATGGCCGCCACTTCCGGTAAAAATTCAACTTGATCCGATTTTAACGAAAATTGGTATCTAGTGGTTTTAAAGGATGGCGAACTGAGGCGTGAAGTCGAAAATGCCGAAAAATTCAAAATGGCCGCCACTTCTGGTAAAAATTCAACTTGCTCGGATTTTAACAAAAATTGATATCTAGGGGTTTGAAAGGATGGCGAATTGAGGCGTGAAGTCGAAAATGTCGAAAAATTCAAAATGGCCGCCACTTCCGGTAAAAATTCAACTGGCTCCGATTTTAATGAAAATTGATATCTAGGGGTTTGAAAGGATAGCAAATTTAGGCGAGAAGTCGAAAATGTCGAAAAATTCAAAATGGCCGCCACTTCCGGTAAAAAATTTACTTGCTCCGATTTTAACAAAAATTGATATGTGGGGGTTTTAAAGGATGGCGAATTGAGGCGTGAAGGCGAAAATGTAAAAAAATTCAAAATGGCCGCCACTTCCGGTAAAAATTCTACTTGCTCGTATTTTAACGAAAATTGATATCTAAGCTTTATATTGGATGGCGAACAGAAAAATATTCTTAAAATAAGCCAGATATTTACAAAGAGGGGTACGTGAGGGGACATTTGTGACTCGCTTTGCGATCACAATTATACCTAGTTATTATTATTTTTCTCGGTATTCTGGACCATGAACTTGTCCACCTCATTTTTTTGACATCTTTTAAGGTAGGAAGCTGAATCTTCATATATCAAGAGTATGGAATGGGAGATTGTGCTTTTTGTATTTTTTGTCGAAATCGAACGACCCCTTATAGGTCAAAAAAGGGCCTCAAAATGGCTCCTCGAAACCGACATTGAATTTTTACCTGGCATTTCTGATCCAGCAGGGGTAGGTCAAATTCCTTTATGGGGTAAGTGTAGACTTTCAATACCTTTCATTTAAAAAAAAAATTTTGAAAATCGGACTTACGGTTTTCAAAATTTTGCAAAAATTCGAAATTTAATTTTTTTGTCATATTGAGTTATCTTTCTTTTTACTTTGTATTATGTAATAGTAATGTAAAAATTCTCAACTTTGTTATTTCTTATTGAAAATTGGTTTACAAGGTAATAGTGGTATGCCGAGTTCATTTTTGGTATTGAAAATTTTTTTTGGCGGCCATTTTCAAAATGGCGGCTAAAATTTCCCGCCAAAATTTAAACTTGCTCCGATTTTGATGAAAATTGGTATATAAGGTAATAGTGGTATGGCGAGATGATTTTTGACATCAAAATTTTTCTATCGTCGGCCATTTTCAAAATGGCCGCCTTTTCCCGCCAAAATTAAAGTTACTCCGATGTTGACGAAAATTGGTATAAAAAGTAATAGTGGTATGGCGAGTTGATTTTTGACATAAATTTTTTTTATTGTCGGCCATTTTCAAAATGACCGTCGTTTCCCGCCAAAATTTAAACTTGCTCCGATTTTGATGAAAATTGGTATATAAGGTAATGGTGGTATGGCGAGATGATTTTTGACATCAAAATTTTTCTATCGTCGGCCATTTTCAAAATGGCCGCCTTTTCCCGCCAAAATTAAAGTTACTCCGATGTTGACGAAAATTGGTATATAAAGTAATAGTGGTATGGCGAGTTGATTTTTGACATAAATTTTTTTTATTGTCGGCCATTTTCAAAATGGCCGTCGTTTCCCGCCAAAATTAAAGTTACTCTGATTTTGATGAAAATTGGTATATAAGGTAATAGTGGTATGGCGAGTTGATTTTTGACATCGGAAATTTTATTTCGTCGGCCATTTTCAAAATGGCCGCCGTTTCCCGCCAAAAATCAAAGTTACTCCAATTGAATGAAAATTGGTATATTAGGTTATTGTGGTATGGCGAGTTTATTTTTGACATCAAAAATTTTTTATCGTTGGCCAATTTCAAAATGGCCACCGTTTCCCGCCAAAATTAAACTTACTCTGATCTTGATGAAAATTGGTATATTAGGTATTCTCAAATGCCCAAACACATATTGACAAAGAGGGGTACGTGAGGGGACATGTATGTGACTCGCTTGCGATCACAATTAGAACTAGTTATTATTATTATTATTATTATTATTATTCTTCTGATTCTTTATCGTAAAGTTGTCCTCCCTAATACAAGAAAATGGTTCAAGGAAATTGAACAACACTTGTTGGATTGGATAGTGGGTCACTCAAAGGCGTGTAATCAAGTTTTGAAATTTTCAAGATGGCCGCCGTTTTAAAATGGCGGCCGTCGGAAAAAGTGGGCGGAAAATTTTTTTTCATCGGATCGTCTTGAAAATTAGTCATCTGGGTAAAACGGGTATGCTGAATTCAAATCTGCGACCAGATTTGAAATCCGACTTCCGGTTTTAAAATGGCGGCCATTTTACTACACCCGCCCCCCTTAGAAATGTGAACTTTGTCCGATTTCAATGAAATATTATTTCTATACATATTTTATTGCACTGAATGGGAAGAAAAAGTATCCAAGGCGATTTTGGGCGACTTGTGTGTTGGCATCCCAACACAAATTATAGCTAGTTATTATTATTATTATTCTTCTGATTCTTTATCGTAAAGTTGTCCTCCCTAATACAAGAAAACGGTCCAAGGAAATTGAATGACACTTGTGAGATTGGATAGTGGGTCACTAAAAGTTGTGTAATGCACTTTTAAAATTTTCAACATGGCCGCCGTTTCAAAATGGCGGCCATCGGAAAAAGTGGGCGGAAATTTTTTTTTCATCGGATCGTCTTGAAAATTGGTCGTCTTGGTAAAGCGGGTATGCTGAACTCAAATCTGCGACCGGATTTGAAATCCGACTTACGGTTTCAAAATGGCGGCCATTTTACTACACCCGCCCCCCTAAAAACGTCAACTTTGTCCGATTTCAACGAAATTTGATTTCTAGACTTATTGTGATGCACTGATTTGAATGGAACTCTATCCAAGGCGATTTTGGGCGACTTGTGTGTTGGCATCCCAACACAATTATACCTAGTTATTTTTTTTTTATTATTATTCTTTTCCTTTCTTAATCATGAACTTGTCCGACACATTTTTTGAAAATGCTTTGACCAATCAAGATAAAACCTGCTGAGATGTGTGGAGGATCACTCAGAGGTGTGCAATCCACTTTTGAAATTTTCAAGATGGCCGCCATTTTCAAAATGGCCGCCGTTTAAGATTTTTGGGCCCCTCTCAGATCTCGGAGATGGGTGGAAGGATTTTAATGAAAATTGGTACGCTGGTAGAGTGATCCTTCCTGAGCAAAATGGCGAAAAAAATTGACGCGAACACCACCATTTTAAAATGGCGGCCGTTTTACCACACCCGCCCCCCAAAAACGTCAACTTTGTCCGATTTTAACGAAATTTGATTTCTAGACTTACTTTGATGCACTGATTTGAATGGAATACTATCCAAGGCGATTTTGGGCGACTTATGTGTTGGCATCCCAACACAATCAGCACTAGTTAAATTTCTGTTTGTTAATGTTGATTGTGACACCCAAGCTTATGCCACATCTCTTTATCTTCTATTATCTATATTATTCTTGTTATCGGTTATAACAACCGATTATTCAAACCTGTCAGAGTTCCTCACAAAACAGTTTAGACTGTGATTTCCTTTTTCCTTCTTTCTAAGAAAATCCTCAGATGTTTTTAATTTAGGAATTAATGTTTTTCATATATCTATCGCGCTACACCAGTGACCAGTCACCAGTGACCTCAACATCGTGGAAATTCGGTAAAATATAATGACGACTGACACATCATAAAATTATTCTATTTGCCATTCCAAATTTTAAAAGTTACAAACAAATTATTTATTTGGAATTGTTTCGTTTTAAGAATTACCTTAGCTTAACGTTTTTGTTCAAATATGTCTTTGTCAATGTTATTTCATAACTGATATACATATTACATGTATAGTTTCTTATCCGTTTTACTGTTAAAGGTTAAATCAAATAGCACTCACCACTTTTGTTAACATAAACTGACGCTATTTTCTTAAATCTGGAACCAACCAAATCATCTGTAAAAATCATGTCACAAGAGATCAAAAGGTCTGTTTCTGGTTTTTCAACCACTTTTTCAAAGCTTTTTCCAGTTTCTGAACAATTGCATTTTGATGGGTCGCAAACAACCCCAGCAGAATAAAGGCAACGGTTTGAGTTCGGATCAAATCTTATTGAGTCTTCCGACGTATTGTTGATTAAAAATTCCACATAATGGCCATAAGGCGGCCTACATGACGAGCACCTCAAATGTACGAATGATTTATTCATATTGTCAATGAAAACTCTAGCCGTAATGTTGACTTGTGTGTCGTCAATTGCTCCTGGAAAAAAAAAGTAATGAAATGTTCAGTTTTATGTAGATTCCTATTGACTGATATACAGGTATGAATTGAAATCTGTTTAGTTTTGTAAGATTTTACAGAAACACATCCGCTTTACCCAGTGATAAGGACTTTCCAAAATTTGCAGTGAGGTGATAATGACTCTAAATTCAAGACATCCCTGTGACTTTTGGATGAAAAAACTTCAATTCATGCGTGTTCATTTCATTTGTTTTGGACTAAAACTTGATTTTGGGTCATGCAAATATAATTGATATCCTTTTATATTTAGATTATATGCCGAGTTTGTCTCTCGTGCCTTTTGCAGACCTCAAAAAATTTCCTTGTGCTTTAGGTGTTTGCTCTTATATTTACATTTATGGCGTGTATTTTCATGAGATCGATTCCTATCTATAATTTTTTTTCAACTTGTATCCAATTATACACAATGTCATGTCTTTCGCCAAGACATCTAACACATAACTTAATTGGCCTTTTCTGTTTTCTTGATAGTATTAATGAAATGTTCCATTCAAATATTTGACCGTCGGGCAACGCATGATCATAGTATTTGTTATATTTCACTGCCAGACTTCGTATATAGCTTGTTGATTACTGTGGATTCATTATTATTCGTGGGGTATAATTTTTTATGGTTTTCGTGCGTGACCCACAAAATTTGATATCCCACGAAAAGGAAATTTTACATTGATTAATATGCTGCTTATTTCAGAACCATAAAATTAAGAGTCCACGAACTTATCAATTTTTGTAGCGAGCATAGCTCGCAAGCGGGCACGAAGTGCCTGCTCGAGCGGAGAGCTCTACGGTATTTGTTTCCGCGAGAAATTTGCTAATGCTGATTTAGATTTTTTATGGTCCGGAAAGGGTTATTATTTTTACAGGGCCGGAGTGAATGTTAAAATAATTTATAAGAAAAGAAATAATGCTTAAAAAAAATAAATTGGGCTTTTTACAAGAAAATAATATTCTTAAAATAATAAATACACATAAGCTGCTCGTTTCGTTTTGGTTATATGCACGTACGAAACTAACATGTCTCGAAGCTTAATCGCCCCATACCATCTCGCCCCAAAATAAGCAAATGGAAATATTGGAAATTAAATGATAGCGATAGCCCTGAATGTCGACATTTAGAACAAAATATGAATAAAAATTATATATGAAAAAGATTGTTAGAAATGGAAAAACTTGTTTACCAAATAAACTTATGAATTTTGTGCAATTAAAATGAACAAAAGGTCGTGCACTACAATATTCGTCTGCTTCTGATTCTGAATATCCAACTTGAGTACATGCCCGGAGTAGATCCAACACAAAAATAATTTCTGTCCACTCATTCACACTTTTTGGTAAGACAAGGGTACAAAAACAAACAAGACTTTAAAGACAAAAATGCCCCTACATGAATAAGATCACAAACAAGTCTTCCAAGAGTAAAATGCCCCATTTGATTGCATTAATTATGATCATCATTATATAAACAAAACGTAGTCCCTTTTAGCTATGCTCGCATTTAGGCAATGTGCCTACTCCAAATTAAAACCACGAAAATTGATACCCACGAAAAAAAAATGAATCCAAAATATCCCGCATTTGTGACCTTCATTACAAACGTGTATCGTTATCGACATTTAGCAGTCATATATCTGCAGTGAGGTAAAAACTCACGTTAACGTCGTCTTTGTCACTTTAGGATGTATAACAGCAATACAAGTATTATTTTTTGCGCTGGTTTGCTTCAATATTTATAAAGTGATTTTGGTTCATAAGTATATTCTTCATATCATATCATTTTTACGTTTTCAAATCATCACAGACATTTTGTCGGTTTGAGACTGACCAAATTTTCTTTAAAAAAGTATGTTAAAAATGCTAAACATATCCCTATCCGTCCAAAAATGCCTTAAAATATTGACTCATTCGATTCTGGTAAAGCAGAGGAAAATGTGCCGACTAAGAGATATTTCATGAAGAGCCAATAAAAACGACAAAAAGAATAGTTAGAATTAATATTCTGTCATTTTATTTATTTTTGCGTTTGTAAATCAGTCTCGCACAAGTGTAAAAATTCAACGAGTAGACAGGGCTTATATTTGTCAATATCGTATGAATGCAAGCTATCTTCTTTAATTATGACATAAATATGATGGCAAGCATACAAAAAATAGCAAAAAGGTAAATACTTGTTTATATATATAAATGGTGTTGCGCACAGCTCTGTAAAGTAATCGATATAATTTAAAATGGATATGGTGTGCTGCAAAGTTAGAAAGGGGTGTCCGTGCGCCAACAGTGATGAAAATAATCTTTTTAAAGCCATTGACACCGGGAAATCCAGCATGGGGTTGAGCTGGAATCGAACCCATACTCTGTCATCTATGGCAACTTCGCCTGCACTGTGTTCAGCGCCCTAGACCACTAGACAACCTATGCTAGATAAAAATCTAATCGGACTTAAATACTTGTTTGTTTTTGATATACAACAATAATGTACTAATAAGGCTAAATCATAAAAGCATTTAACATTCTTAAAGAATGACGTGTGAAAAATACTAACCTGAAATACAGGAAGCTATTGGTTCAGTAGAACTATTATTAGGGTAGTTGTCCTCCTTATCTGCTGTATTGGATAACGTACTTACACCTATATAGACAAGAAATCATGTCTTAATAAACGATTTCAACACCAAATAGAAATGACAATTATTCATTTTACACCATGTTAATTTTTTACAGATAACGTGTTAGCCCACTCCAAGAACGACCTTTTTTTGAGTTTGTAGAATGCATGTCAGTGTATCATCTTATTAAGCATTTGCTTATTTTGTGTATTTTATTTATTTAAAGCATATCAAATGGAATAAAGCAAACGTTCATCAGCAATCGGTTAATAAAACGGCACGACGGATTTTTGTGGGTTCCTATTTTGTTTGTTTATTTGTGCCTTTCTCTTTTGTGTTTATTAATCTTGTCTTGTCCGTTTCCGATTTTTGACCATTGTATGTCCCTTTCATACATCTTTTCTTCTTCTTTCTATTTACCAATTGTGTAAAACAAGTTATTGTTTTAAACTTACTAGTAAAAGCAGTAGAATATGACATGTTCTCGGTAGGAAAGTTATTCTCAATTGTTGTGACTGGTAACGTAGTTTCACCTGTACAGACAAATATTTATTCATATTTTGCCCAATGAAAACTAAAGCTGTAATGTAAGCTTGTCTGTCGTCAATTGCTGCTAAACGAACTTAATATCTACTGACACGTAATATAGCTTTTTATTGTCTTTTTAATATAATGATATTGATAAAATATAATAAGATCGTTACGTTTTGTCGGACAAAGCAATACAGATTTACATCCGCTGAATCCGGTTCTAAGGGCCGTTCTATATGCCACTCGTGTGATTTTTGTGTTATATTTTGTCAGTTTTTCTTCCTCGTTTGTGTTCAATGATTTTGTCTTTTCCGTTATTGCATTGGATATTCAAATGTCCCTTTCATATATCTCTGTTTATCTATATTCTTAACAGTTTTGTAAAATGACGTTACGAGACCGAAACTTACCATGAAAAACAGTAGATTCTGTTGTGTTCTGGGCAGGGAGAATGTTCTCAACTGTTGTGGCCGCTAACGTATTTTCCCCTGTATAGAAAAATATTTATTCATATTTTGCCCTATAAATTTTAGCTTTTTATTGTCTTTTTTAATTATTGATATTGCATAAATATATTAAGATCGTAACGTTTTGTACGACAAAGCAATACAGAGATACATCCGCTGAAAATTGTGCTAAGAGCCTTCCTATATGCCGCCCATGTGTTTTGTCTGTTTTTTGTGTTTTATGTTGTCTGTTTTGTCGTGATTCCTCTTTTGTGTTCAATGATTTTGTCTTTTCCGTTTCTGCCTTTGATATTCAAATGTCCCTTTCATACATCTCTGCCTCTTCTATTTACAAGTACTTACCAAATGTGTTAAAGGGCGCATCGAGACCGAAACTTACTATGAAAAACAGTCGAATCTGTAATGTTCTGAGCAGGAAGAATGTTCTCAACTGTTGTGGCCCGTAACGTAGTTTCACCTGTAAAGACAAATATCTATACATATTTTGCCCTGTGACAACTTTAGCTGAAATGTGAACTTGTTTGTCGACAATTCTTGCTAAACGAACTAGATATTTAAGTGTACATGTTTTGGGGCTTTTTATTAACTTTTTGATATAATAATGATTTTGATAAAATATATTGAGATCGTTTAATCCGACAAAACAATACAGATATATCTGTTATACACTCGCAAATAACATCCGATATGACACCAATGAGTTTTTTGTGCTTAATGTTGTTTGTTGCTTCATTGCTTGTTTGTGTTCAATGTTTTGTCTTTTCCGTTTCTGCCTTTGATATTCAAATGTCATTTTCATACATTTTTGCTTACCAGTTGTGTAAAAGAGCATAATCTAAACTTACTACGAAATACAGTAGAATCTGTTGTGTTCTGGGCAGGGACATTGCTCTCAACTGTTGTGGCCGGTAACGTAGTTTCACCTAGATAAACATATTTATTCATTTTTTTTCAATGAAAACTTAATAAGCTGTAATTCTTACTTGCTTCAATTAGAACGTAGTATCTAGTTTATATAGCTTTGTATTGTCTTTTGTAATAGGCTGATATTGATTATTAAATATATTAGATATATCAAACTCGTTACTTTTGTCCTACAAAATAATACAGAGATGCATCCACTGAAACCGATGCTAAGGGCAAGTTTTTATATGTATTATATTGTATGTATTGCTTACTTGTTTGTGAATACTGAATTTGTTTTTTATGTTTCGGACTTTTGTCATTCGAATCTCATTTGTGAGACATCTCTGCTTCTTCTATTTACTCACCAATTGTCTAAAACAGCGTATTAACCTATACTTACTAGGCACAAAATTAGAATCTGTTGTGTTCTCGGCAGGGAGATTGCTCTCAACTGTTGTTGCCGGTAACATTGTTTCACCTGTATAGACGAATATTTAATCATATTTTACCCAATGAAAACTTTAGCTGAAATGTTTACTTGTTTATGGCCAATAGCTCCTAGATCAACTAAATTATTAGCTAGATATAGCTTTCTATTATTTCTTTATAGAATGACATTGATTAAATATATAAAATTCGTTTAGTTTTGTCTGACAATACAATGCAGATATACACCCGCTAAAACCGATGCTAAGACACTAAGGTGTTTTTGTGTTTTTTTTGGTGTTGTCTGTTTTTTTTTCGTGCTTTCTGGTTTGTGTTCACTGAATTAGTCTTTTTAGTTTCCGACCATTGATATTCGTATGTCTTTTTGGTACCTCTCTGCTTCTCTTCTTCTATTTACTTACCAATTGTGAAAAAGGGCGTATTGATCTAAACTTACTAGGAAAAACAGTAGAATCTGGTGTGTTCTGGGCAGGGAGGTTGTTCTCAACTGTTGTTGCCGGTAACTTAGTTTCACCTGTATAAACAAAAATCAATATATTTATCAACATATCATTACAAAACTGAAACATCAAGGCCAAACAATTACTTTGTTTTAACACAAGAGGCTCACAGGAGCATGAATCGCTCACCTGACATATGTGCCTGAAGTAAAGGTTGTTAGGCAAAATCTATGTGACATTGAAAGGGTCATAAGTTTAATAAGGGGTGCATCGGACAATATGGTTTAACTTAATGTATTAAGGATGGTCACTCTTCATATTTCTGAATATCAGTCAGATTTCGAAACTCCTCTTGACTCTACTCTTGAATACTGAAGATTTTTTTTGCACACTGACCCCTACTTTTTATAACATTTTTCAGATTATATAGACCCTTAGAACCAACTGTATAAAATTTCTTAAAATTCTTGATACAACGGACAAAAACATCACAATGTTAAAAAAATGTAAAATCAAGAGGAGTCCAATTTCCCGCGAAATTTTTGACGTCATATATCTTAGAAACAAACACACTGATCTATGGATTGCTTTTTTTGTCATTTGATAAAGTGGACAACTGTTAATCATTTGCACGACAAATTGTAAAAAGTTTGATATAAGAAATTTCAGAAGTGACCATCGTTAATGATTTTACAGAGTAATATTTTAGCAATTGAAACCTTCTAATAATTTTCTTTCCTTCAACATTTTAAGAGGAATAACCCCTAAATTATACAGTATTACAATCTTGACCTTATTTCATATTTTGTAGATAATGATTTGCTTAACACTATGCGATTTACATTTCTTAAATATCTCATAAAGATTTTGAGTTCAAAACATTTTTGTTAGTGCAAAATTCATTAAAAAATTAAAATAAAGGTGATATTACTCTTTCGTGGGTTGTTGGAGCTTTTTCAAAATGTCAGGGCTGGTTGATCATGAGGTGTTGATCACTTTTGTTCTCAATAAGATTTTAAAAATCTGTCACCCTTTTTGAGTTATTTGCAAAAAAATGCAGTTTAACCTAATGTTCTATTTTTAGCCACAGCGGCCATGTTTTACAACCAATCAAAAATCCCCACAACAGTTCTATACACAAAATACTAATAAATAACCATATTAAATTTGGTAAATTGAACTTATAGTGTCAGAGGAGTTAACAATGTCATGGGGAAATGCTGTAAAAATGCTCAATTTTGACGTTTTAGGGGCTATAACGCCTAAAAGAAAATGTTCTACAACATTGACCCTGTTACATATTTTGCAGATCTTATTATGCTTAACAATATGCAATTTACATTTCTCAAATATCTTGCAATAGTTTTCAACATATTAAGCTAAACAGGTGCAAAAAATCCACAAAAACCACAATTACTCCTACAAAATTTCAGGGAAGGTAGATCCTGAGTTGTATATCACTTTTAATTCGCAAAAATTTCGATATCTGAAGCCGTTTATGAAATCTTTGCAAATAACTGCATTTTACCCCTATGTTCTATTATTTTGCCACGGCGGCCATGATTTACGACGAATCAAAACTCCCTACATTAATTCTTAGCACCGAATGCTAATGACCAACCGTACCAAATTTGGTTGCAATTTGACTTATGGTATCAGAGGAGTTAACTTTTAAAAAAGTCTACGGACGACGGACGACGAACGCAAAGTGATGACAATAACTCACCTGACCCTTCGGGTCAGATGAGCTAAAAGGGTTATAACAAATGAATTAAACTTGTATAATCAATTTCAAATGCCTTAAAAGAAAAGAAAACACGTAGTCATACTGGAGACATTGATGGCCGGAATTGTCCATGCTCTATATAGGCAATTAAAAAATTATAGATTAACTAGATTTCTAGGCACCAACCTCCTTTACAAAAACAACCTTTTATCAATATTCAACAAAACTTCCTCAATAATTCTTGTATATCTATTTGAGCTAAACAAGGAAGGGTAATCCAATGGTTACATATTTGTTATAGACCAAAAACCATTCAATTAAACAACAAAAACAACACTTTATCCTCACAAGATAGAGGTTGCCATAAAAATCCCAACCGAACCAACTTGTTTCACGTATTATATGGATTTGCTTCTCGCCTTTGACTCGGTTTGTCATAAAAAAATATACAATAAAAGAGATGATTTCAATTATCAAATTATTATTTTTTTTCCTAAATAGGAAAGCAACAACCAAACCTCATTGGCATATGAAATATATAATTCAGAACTTATTTAAAACACCAGGACTTTTCTCTTATATTTATTTTCGACACCATTTTCTCTATGATGATCAGCTTCTAGACCAATGCTTTACATTGTAAGCAAATACGTGTTATTATGTTTTCAAACCCGTTTTTTTTTAAATATTAGCCACTAGTAGAAAGTTTGAAAATAAGGTCAGACGAAATGATTTGTGATCGTTTTATTAAGTTTGGTTGTTTGTTGTATTGAGAAGACCAACTCTCTATCCTTCACTACCGTAGTGTGCTTTGTATAAGCGGAACATGAAATCATAACGAAAGAGAGAGATCTGATTTCACCATTTATTCAATTTAGCTTTGTGACCCAACCTTTCAACAAACAACCAACACAGTTATCAATCAATAATAAATATATATACTAAACTTTGAAGACCTATCTCAAACAAGAAAGACATTCAGAAAAAAATGCAGATTGCAATGGTTTTGACAGTACAGGCATATATAAGAGGCTTCAAGGAGCCGGAATCGTTCACCTGTTCCTTAAGCCATAAGGGTAACGCGGTGGTTTTTAAGGGTTATCTGACATTTGAGACCCAATGCAGACTTTTTCAAATCTTTTGTAAAGAGCAGCATGTTTAAGCAAGCAACAGCTTTTCTCCATCTGCAATAGTTTTCATTCTATAGGGAAAACACTATGTTTCACCTGTCAAGAGCCATTACCACTATAAGGGGTCATCTGACAACTTCGACCAAAAGAGACTTTGGTAGAGCTCAATGAGCTGAAACATTTAGGCAATCAACAGCTTTTTTCGATCTGCAATAATTTTCATTCTATAGGGCAAACATATGACAAAAAAACTATTTATTTTACCTGTAAAGGGCCATAACTCCTATAAGAGTTCATTTGTCAACAACGACACAATGAAAACTTTTGAAATATTGCTGAATATTTTAGCAAGCAACTGCTTTTCTCTATAGCTATCTGCAAAAGTGTTTTATTCTATATTGAAAAAAAAACCCACTTATTTTTACCTTTAAAGGGCCAAAACCCCTATAAGGGATAATCTGACAGCTTTGACACAATGAATACCTATGTAAAGCTTACTAAGCTGAAAATTTAAGCAAGCAACAGCTTTTCTCTATCTTCAATAGTTTTAATGCTATAGGGAAAAACACTTTTTTTTACCTGAAAAGGACCATAACTTCTATAAGGGGTGATCTGACAACTTCAATTCAATGGAAGAAGCAGAGGTACCAATGGGATATCCGAATGTCAACAGTCCGAAAAGACAGAGACAAAACCAGTAAACAACAACAAGAACAGAACAAAACAGACAACATGTAAAACATGGAAACACAAAATAACTGAATATCAATCAACAACGGGAACTCCAGTCGAAACAAGAGTGAACTCAGGGGCTCCGGAAGAGTAAGCAGTTCCTGCTGGCTATAGCACACCCGTCGCGTTGCCAATAGTCAATTCAATGTGTCAAATCCAGTAAAGGAAGACATTACAAAACTCTATGTCAAACTAACATCTGCACTCATCTGAGAGATCGAAATCCCATATTTGTCTATAAGTGCAAGATGTCTTCCGTAAAATTTCTTGAGTGAAGACAACAACCGAGGAGCAACATAACCCTGTGTGAACAATTTTTGCATCAGACGTGTCGCTCTGTTAAGGAAATCGATGTAAGTCCCGTTAGTTCTGGAGTAACGAATCAATGGAGATACGTAAACTCCATAAGCTGGAGCGGACGGAATGTTGCTACACAAGAAGGGAAAGTTGAAGATTTGAAAGTTGAAGTCATCACGTTTGTCATAGAGCCTTGTTGAAGTCCTCCTTGGAGACTTTTGTAGAGCTTTTGATTCTGAAGAGCCAGAGATCCTTCGTTTTTTTCTATCTGTTATGGTTGCTGAGTTATAATCCATTTAAAGAGATTAAACCCTAGGTTCTTTTTTTAGTAACAGCAGCCATGTTTTTTATCGAATCATTAAAAAATGAGGATCGTTTTTTGCAAATATGTCATATATCATTCCTGCTAGGTTTACGGACTTACGGACGACGACAGACGACGACGACGGACAACAGACGACGGATTATGACGACGAACGATGGACAACAGACGACGGACGATGACGGACTCAAAATGATGGCATAAACTCAAAAAGCCTTTGGCCAAGTGAGCTAAAAATGGTGTGATTGCGCCAAACATAAATGTCCAATTACGATCTTCAAGTAAAAAAAATAAACGGAAAATATTGTTACACTTAACAATTTGCAAGGATTACAGATCAATTAAAAGTTGAACAAATGAACATGAATAAATGTAAAAAAAAGATTACCAAAATTTTGAGTTCATTCTAGAATGCCATAAACAAAGAAAAAAAGAAGGCAGACACATTGGTAAAGTGATGAATCGCAATGACCCTGACTTAGTATGGGCGCTTTAAAAGAAAAGGGTGGCAAAACCAGGTTTTATGGTGCCAAACCTCCCTCTTCCTTTGCAATTTAAACACCTGGTAGCACAATAAGTAGTTACTTGACCCATTTTTTTCTATATGTGGCAAAACAAAACAAAAAACATAGAAGACACCCTTAGCATGCATCCTGCCTTGCATTCAATAGCACATCTAACTATACAGAGGGTCGGTTTTTCATTACATATTACCACATATAACATGTAAAGCTGGTTTATAAGCTAAATAAAATTAACAAGACTAGTACATTGATAATTGTGTACAATAGAAAATGCCTTGGATATTTAAACAAAACCTCCACCACAATTAGGCCACGGGAATGGTAAGTATAATATGTTTATTATAACATTGTTGGATACTGAAACAATGACAAGAAAAGATAACCGAATGTCAAAGAGCCTAGCATAGCTTTATGAAAGGGATATAATTTTACTGTGGGTTCTATGTGTTTATTAATACCATATAACCCTAATACATATTGGTATACAGATTGGTCCAAACCTTTCCTGTATTCAAACCAAATGTAGAATGCAAACTAGACGTTTTGTCTGAGTTTGCTTTTCAATTAGTTTTAAGTTTAAATTTACTTTGGGGGAATGTAACTCTTTCTTTGCTTTGGTTTGCTCTAGACTGCTAGTTTAGTACTAAACTCACCAGGATCTGTCGAATTCGAGGCCGACTGCTTAATTATAACTGTTCTGGTGGGTAACGTATATATACCTGTATGGAAAAATATAATATTTATTGTTCATTATGAAGCCGGTAGTTAAAATCAATACATGTAAAACGCAAAGGTAGAACATATAACATCTTCCCAACAAGCATACCCCCGTAATTGATGAACATTCTTAAAAAAGTAAACCAAGATCCTAGGTTAAATGAAATTAATACTATCAAATTTAATGCAAGTTACAGGTACAAAGCCTGTTTTTATATAAACAATTGTTTTCAGCAAAGGATGACCGATTAACGACTTATTGATAATGAATAACAGATCGTTCCATGAAAAAAAAATATTTTTCATCGTTTTGAAAAATCCCTATACGTTTTTTTATATCCAAATATTTTTTCATTGATTAACTGATATCCCCATTAGATATTCTTATATCCGATTTTCTGTAAAAGGATAAATTAAAAAGCACATACCAATTTTGTTGACATAAACTGTTGCTATTTTCTTAAATCTTGAACCAATCATGTCATCTGTAAATATCATTTCACAGGATATCATAATGTCTGTTTCTTTGAAATTTAACACTATATCAAAGCTATTTTCAGTTCCCGAACAGTTACAGTTTGCTGGGTCACAAAAAACAGCAGCAGAATTAAGGCAACGGTTTGAGTTGGGATCAAACCGTATAGAATCTTCAGACTTATTGTTGATTAAAAATTCTACATAATGCCCATATGGCTGCCTACATGACGAGCACGTCAAATGCACAAAAGATTCATTCATATTTTCACCAACAAAAACTTCAGCTTTAATGTTGACCTGTGTGTCTCCAATGGCCCCTGAGATAAAAAGACAAGACTTCAATTAAGTGTTAAGACATAAAGTAATGTTTCGTTTAATGAAGCTACATGCTGTCTGCTTTTATAGATATTGATTAAATCTATGAAAATCGTTTTGTGTTGTTGACGGATAATTTATCAAGGAAAATACATGTTGTCACTCCTGACGCGCGTTTCGACTATTTAAGACTGACCACAAACTTTAAATCTAAGTGGTGAAAATACGAAACACCATTGGAATATAAAAAAATAGACAAATCCCCAAAAATGCATAATTGGAATCCAAATTATGTCACAGATCAGCCTGGTGCTTACGAATTTCTACAGTTACATGTATGAAACAAATATAATGTCAAGCATATTAAAAGAACACACGTTTGTATAAGAGATGTAGAAATCAACTTTTCGTGAGGCTAAATCGTGAAAAAAATTGCAATATTAAAATAAGATCTTTAAAAAATAATTGATTTAAGCTTACCAGAAATACAAGAAATTGTTGGTTCGGTTGAACTATTGGCAGGGTGTATGATATCATTCTCATTTGTTGTGATAGGTAACGTAGTTACACCTGTATAGACAAAAAAAACCAAGGTATTATCTAGCATCGCAGATGCAAGCCCTATGGCATTATGCATGTTTTAAGATGTGCCAGAAATTTACTGACGATAAAACCAGAACATGTCTACTTTCAAGGAGCAAAAACATAGTAAGCACGGAGCAATTAAAACAATCTATCCTTTTGGGCTTATAAAACTACACCATAATCTGTTCTGCAAAAAATAAATAAATTAACCAGTGATAAAACCCTCATGCATCCACTTATTTAAATTTACACACAGATTTTAATTAAACACCACTCGGCTTTTTTCGCTAAAAAACGAATTTCCGGAAATTACCAAGTTAGCTTTGGGCAACTGTTTAATTCGTCGCATTGACTTCGTCTTCATTAAACGCATGATACTGACTTTTAAGCAAGATGAAGAAATACGTTAATCAACTGAATAAAATCTACATTTAACCTTGCACTGACAACGGCTTATCACGCTTAACCTGTCAGAATCTGAATGTTGTTTTGGTCTGCTGAGGAAGCGCTCGAAATACCCTGACAAGGAAATGACGTCACGGAATCCATGAAGGGATAGCAGTTTTCGTACCCGCTAAATGTCTTCCCAGAATGTTACAAGGATTTATGTTTTGCACAAATCATAGAATTTTTAATAAATTTTTATTGATCCCAGATATGTTTTCTTACAAGTGCCTATGATTTGGGTGGGTCATGATCAGACTTCGGTACTTCGAATAACCGAAATGCCCCTCAGAATTTGCTTCTATATAAATCCTTTTTGAAAATTCCCTCTTAGTCGAACACGTGGACATATTAAAAAATCGATGCTCGCTTAGAAGGCAGCGCTTTAATCATATTCAGCATTACATCATTACGGAACGGAAACATCAAGACCAAAATTAACATGTTTCTTTAACAAAGCTAATAACAACACTCTCAATTAGGGATGACAAAATTAAAATGTCTTAGACGAAAGAAAAACACAACACAATGTTACAATGGAGAAATAGAAGAATGTTCCTAAATTGGTATAGGTTTTTTTTAAATGATAGAGTTAACCAGGTTTATTACGCCAAATACCCATATTGAAATTGCAATAATTGTGGTTTCTGTTTATATTTATATGGAACATCGAAAAAGCTAGATTTGGAAAGAAATAATTTTTTCTAGCAAAACTTTTACCAGAATAAATCAAATTTCTTCTTTTAACCATCGTGATTTGTTAAATTGTGCATATATCAAAAGTAGGTGCTATTTAACTAGGAATCGCAATCTAAACACAACAAAACCCAATACAAGTAATCAAAACGAAATATAGCGAAAGGAACACAATTACATTCACAGTTGAATAGATTTAACAAATTTATTTCTAAAATGTGATTCTCATGATATTTTCTTCCTTTTTTGCATGTATTTGTTTTTTTCAAGCACAACGGTTTCGAAAGTAAAAGGCAGAAAAGACAAAACAAGACAACAACACACCGGGAATTTTAAGTATATATATTTTTTATATACAATTGTTTTGACTTGTTACCTGCATTTCAAAAGCAATGATAAATAAACACGGATATATTTTTTTCATATCATATAGTATTGTGACTGTTGTACACCTACTTCAATGACAACCTTTTAGTCTTTGACAGCTATACTTTTAGAGAGCCAACGGTAAGTTTTGCGACGTTCAATTTAAAGTTAAGAGATTGCCTACCAATAAATGATATATTAACATTAGGTTTACATCTATTGACATATTAAATGGGCTTATACCTGTAAACTGGTTGTCACATTTTTAATTGTTTTAAAAGATATCACGGTAATAGAATTGTGATTGTTGAACACCGTCAATCTTCCAAAGCTTCCACTAAGCAGGGTAACTCAATGGTTGCAAGCTTCTTATTTATCGAAATTCGATCATTTTTACTTTTGTAAGTGGTGGAATTTGACCTGCATTTGTGGTTTTAGGATATTCCATATCAACTAAGATTGTAAGGAACACGAATTACAATACAAATGAAGGTGGTGAAAATGAGTTTATGTAACACAACCTGCGTAAATCAACTTCAATTTGCTGCTCATCGTTTCTCAATTTCAAATGTATCCGAATAATATCATTGTAAAACCAGCTCCAAGACAAATGACAGATTACAAAAATAAGCATCTATTAATTCATTGAAAGGATAAAATATATCAATTTTAAATATGTATGCATAAAGATTTATGCCTTAATAATGGATAATACAAAAAGACATAAACAAACATAATGAAACTTTGAAAAAAATGCTTCCGGCGTAGCGTCAAGGACTAATGACATTATTAACTAATTCTATACACGTACCAAGTAATTACTTTACTTTGTAAGTAGGAATAAAGCTTGCACATGCTCTTCTATAGGGGGTTTTCTAATTGCAAGCACACAGATGGTAGCCTAGGCATCATATCCTATAATTGTTACTTTTGTGAAGTTAGCAAAATAAACTTGCTAAATTACCTGTTTAACCTGTTTTATTGGCTAAAAACAATGCACATGTTGATTAAAAATTTAACAGAATGATAATTTTCAGTTCTTCACGATTTCAAGCCTTGAAATCGTGAAGAACAAGGCTAAATAACATTAGAAAAGGAACCGAAAGTCAAAGTGCTTAACTTGTAAGTGGTATTTTTTTTATAGAATGTTCTTTTTGTGTATAAATACCCTAATGCAAATTGGTAACAGGTTATTAAGGTGGAGCGATACAAAATGATGGGTTATTTTTCTACAAATATTTTGTACTCTGGAAGATCTTGATTTGATTAATTATGATATTTATTTCATAAAAATGGTCACTGTTCATGTTTTATAAGTTTGATAGCTTTGAAATATAGTTATAAAATGAACATAGTGATAATTTTGAATGAAGCAAGCAAAGAGGCACCGATGGGGTGGAGCATTCGAGTGCTAAAGGTCTGAAAGGGCAACGACGAAACCAGTTAACACGAACAAAATCACTTTATCACACGCACTTTTGAGTATGTAAGTATCAAACCACTAGATGCCACCTTGTCACACATTTGTTTTGTCCTGACCTATTTTCTAATCATCTAATCACATCTTTTAACGTTGAGATATTTCAAGACTATATACATCATCTTACGCTTAACGTGCTTCATACGATAAGGGATCGGCTGCTTAAGACCCTAGTGAGATCAATGGTCTTTTCGAAACATTTGTTTTGAACAATGGTAAATTAATGTATCTTTAAATCTATAACTTTCCGCTGGAACTCTTCTGATAAGATTGCTAGATTTAGTTTATTTATCAAATCGTTTGCATTTATGAGAATTGCTGAAGAAGGATACTTTTTTTACCGAGGCCTTCCTTGACATCTCCTCCTGTGCGTGTCCAGAATGGCAAATAAGTCAGCGGTAGTGCATAGCTTGTCATAAGATGCGAATAACGATTTTGAAATTCTTACAGCAAGTTAGTGTTGAGCCGTCAACGCGACCAATGTGTGTACCCAACATTACTTATATCTGAATATTTTATTGTATTTTGCAAAATGGCACATCAGCATGCAATACAGTATGTTTAAATTACCTGTCAATAACATAATTGATAATAGTTGATCCATGTTCACAATCATGTAATTGGATGACCACCATTTCAAAGGAAGGTCTGAAATTATATTGAAATGGAATACAAAACTTTTTTCACAACAATTATGATCAATCTTATCATTGAAAATATATATTTGGACAAAACTAAAAGACAGAGAGAATCCACTTTCATAACGTATGAACGAGTAACATAAATAATAAACATAAAATGGTTAGCATCAATGTTCCCTGATTTTCACCAGTAACAGCATTACACTCTCACTTTGAATGAAGTCACGTGTTATAACACACTGCCAAATTGTTTACGATTAAGTGTAAGGAAAATACGATAACAGAAATCCATTTGACAAACTCTTGCATAACCGCGAGCTGCGCCTACTGGCCTTGTTGAAGGCTGCTGGCGGTTGTCTATTGTTTTTTTCCTAAATTGCTGCTTGATTGTGGGCTGTGTTGCGTACACTTATTCCTCATCTCAATATTATTTTCTTTCTTATCTGTAGTCATGGAGATCACTCCAAATTGATTCTTCCTTCACGTCCCCGCGCCCAAAAATTGCAGGCAAGAAAAAAATTTATCAAACATAACAATCCCTGTGTCTGGTTTGGATTTTATTGCGTCTGTATTTAAAATTTTGTCCAATCAACATGTTTCTAAGCGTACATGCTTCAAAAATTTAGTACAGGTTTTTTTATGGTTTTTAGAGTTTTCCTATAGTTATATTACAAATTTTCAATAATTTTATTTATTAAACATCAAAATATGAGTGGCAAATGTTAATAGTACACATTTAATATGCCTGGTATACTATGTCTATATATACACTATAAAGAGTGCTAATATTTAAGCGATCGCTTCTTTTGAAGTGGATTACTATTATTATAATTCTATTATATTTATTATTTTTTCGCTAAGTAAAAATCCTTTCCCTTGAAATATTGAGGAACCGAACAAAAGCATAAACATTTCAATGAGTAACCTAATATCTGCGATAAATGATTTGAATCAAAACATTGGAAGATGCAGAAACAAACGTATTGAACGAAACGTGGTCAAAACCAAAAAATGCATACAGTGAAGAAAAAATCCAGCCCTGAGGATTTCGACCATTAACGGGGAAAGGAAACCGGTTTTAATCAATTTTGAACATAACAAATGAAAGTTGAAAATTCAAGACATGTTTGACGTCCAGGCTTGTGATTACTCCCAGGGAACTCTGCTCCTCGAATTTATGCACTACATGTACATATACTGTTTTTTATTGACACACAATGGACCACTGCCAGCTGCCTTCAACGAGGCCATTTGGCACTGCTCGTGGTTCTGCAATTGGCCCATGGTCTAAATAAAATGCATATAATTCAAATCCAGCCCTGAAATAGTCACAGATAGACCCCCTTCTTAAACAAGAAACAAAAAACATCAAAAAGACAAGTACAAACGAAAGCTTAGTCAAATATTCCTGGCTTAGGACAGGCACATGTAATATGTGGCGGGGTTAAACTAGTTTTTGGGGCCCAACCTTCCCCCTATCATTATTCCAAGACAAAGCACAAAAACTAAACACACAATAAAAATTAAATCGATCGAAGTCCAATTCCACTAGAGAGAACCTAAGACAAAAAACAAGAACAAACAAAAGGACGGTAAAGGAACTCTCTATAGAACACTCGCTGTTACTGACAGCTAGCTGAGAATCATCAATCGACTGATGTAAAAAAACCAAACGTATCGATTTTAAATCCGACACAACACCTCTGCTAGTGGAGTTTTAATTCCCCGAGGTTAGCCCGCTCCGGCACCAACACTTTTGTGTTGGAGAACACATCAAAGCTTTTAATTATCCGTCTAAATTTCAAAATTGTCTAAACCCTAAGGTTCTTCCTACCCCAGACATAGGTTGATCATCTTAGTAATAATTTGGTTCCCCAGTTTGGTATTTTTGGTTTAACTGTACTATGCTCTTCATATTTATACAGTGTTTGGCATTTTCAATATTTTTGGTAGAGCGCCTCTGATGAGTCTTGAAAAGACGAAACGCGCGTCAGGCGTAGCAAAATTTATTGTCTGGAACTTTGTTGTCATTTGTATTTCAAACAATAATGATTTAGTGAAGTGTCATAACACAAAACCGACACACTTGATCGTAATAATGCTTAAAATGCCAATAGTAAAAACGTTTATGGAAGTTTTAAAGCAAGTATCAAGTTATCAATATTTCTGCCAAAAAGACACTAAATTCAAAGATTTAACCAAGACATTCAATTCATATCCTTTCCGTAATAAATTTTGAAGCCAATTTTTCATTTCTAATGGACTGTTTCAAATTTGTGAGCTTTATAAAAAACATTACCATAAAATTCAGGATGTGATATTCCTTTCACTATAAGAAAACGACGTGTAAAATTAAATATTTCAATAAAAGATCGATACTTGTGGAAGAATTTAGAAAAAAAGATTTTACTAATTTTTGTTATTGATAACCTTGTTTTAATATTTTTTTCAGTAATAAAACGGTTTTTATTATTAAAATCAGAAACACCACTGCAGATCCGAGCATATCTTACTAACTGTGAAATGTAGAACATATTGTTGAAATTCCCTATTGTTATTTTTCTTTAAACCACCAGGTTTTTTTTCCTGTATTCACATGGTGCATATCCTTGGTTCTGGATTTGACTGTCCTATTCGTATTGGTTTAAAGTAATTTTCTATCAATACTTTAAGCTGTTATTCGACCAGTCACAAGTAAACTTTATAAAATATGTCGGTTTATCCTAAGCAAAATGTTCTTGTCAAACCTTATGTTTGTATTTATTTCGTTTAATGTTAGTGTTTTTACCCAATGTGCCCTTGATCATTAAACAAAAGGCTTACAAGAGCCTATATTCCTCCCCTGGACTTTAAGGTATAGGAAAATTTTCTATTAGCTATTACCCATATAACAGGTCATCAGACAACTTTGACGTAATATAGTCTGTAGAGCTTAATGAGCTTAGACTTTTCTCTATCTGCAACACTTTCCATTCTATGAGCAAAAAACTTGAAACAGTTTTTTTACCTTTATAGAGCCATACTACCTATTAGGGGTCATACCATTTCGACTAAATGAAAACTATTCTGGAGCTCAATGAAATGTTGGTTTAAGCAAGCAAAATTGTTTTCAATCTACAATGGTTTCATTCTTGGGCAAAAACAAAAACATGAAAAACTGCTTTTTTAACTTTAAAGAGTTATAACACCTACAATGAGTGGTCTGACGATAAAGACGTGTGTAGACCTAAATGAGCTGAAGGTTTATGCAAACAACAGATTTTCTTGATCTTCAATAGTTTTCCTTCTATAGAAAAAACATGAAAAAACGCACTTTTTTACCTTGAAAGGACCATTATCCCTTTTAGGGGTCAAGTGACAACTTCGACCTAATGAAGACGTTTTAACTGCTAAATCAGCTGAAGGTTTAAGCAAGCAACATTTTTTTCTATTCAAATCTTTAATAGTTTTCCTTCTATAGAACAAATCGTGAAAAAAAGCACTGTGTTTTACCTTTCAAGGATCATAATCCATAGAAGATGTCATCTGACCATTTCGAACCAATAGAGATAGACTATTGAATAGTTAAATAAGCTGAAGATCTAGAGTTTAGCAAGCAACATCATTTCGCTTTTTCAAATAGATTGCAATCTTAACGCTAACACATGAAAAACCGGTATTTTTTACTATGAAAGGGCCATAACCCCTAGAAAAGGGGGTAATCTAACGACTCCACGACCTAATGGGGTCTTTTGTTGAGCTAAAACGAGCTGAAGTTAAGCAAGCAAAAGCTTTTTTCTATCTTCAATAGTTTTATAGGACCAAAACATGAAAACAACACTTCTCTTGACTATTAATGTGCCATTAACCCCAGAAGAGGTCATCTGAAATCTTCAACCTATTAAGACTTTTGATGAGGTAAATAAGCTGATGATTAAGGCAAGCAACAGCTTATTTACCTCTAAAGGGTAATAAACAATAGAATGGTCGTCTTACAACTTCGACCCATGGCAAGTTTGATAGGGCTAAATGAGCTGAGGGTTTAAGCAAAAACAGTTTGTTCTCTGTTTTCAATGCATTTTATTCTATAGAGAAAAAGCATCTAAAACGCTATTTTTTTACCTATCAAGGGCCATAACTCCTAGAAATTATCATCTAACAACTTCGAACCTATGGATACTTTTGTAGAGCTAAATGAGCTGAATGTGTAAGCAAGCAACTGCTTTTCTCTATTATCAATAGTTTTCATTCTATAGGACGAAAACTCTACTTAAAGGTCATTACTATTAAAAGGAATCATCTGACAACTTCGACTGAATGGAGATTTTGTAGAGCAAAATACGCTGAAATTTTAGGCTAAAACAGCTTCCTTAGGGCAAAAACATTAAAAAAACGCTACTTTTGTCCATTAAAGTGTCATAACCCCTAGAGGGGATCTTCTGAGAACTTCAACCCAATGGCGATTTGTTAGAACTAAATTATCTAAAAGTTTAAATGAGCAACAGCTTTTTGCTATTTAATTGTCATTTTATAGGACAAAAAAACCTAACCGCTACTTTTGACCTTTATCATGTTTATAGGACGATTACCACTAGAAAGCGTCATCTGACAATTTAGAGCTAACGGAGACTTTAATTGAACTGAATTAAAATGACAACAAAGTTCCAGACAATAAATTTTGCTACGCCTGACGCGCGTTTCGTCTATTCAAGACTCCTCAGAGGCGCTCTACCAAAAAATATTGAAAATGCCAAACAAAAAATGAACTGAAGGTTTGTGCAAGCAACAGCTGCTATTCTCCATCTTTAATTGTTTTTATTCTACGGGCAAAAATATGATCAATGCTATTTTTGATGATTAAGAAGAAGTCATCTGACAACTTCGATACAATGCAGACTGTTGTAAATATCATGATTATGAAGAGACTGAGTATTTTCGGACTGTTTTATATGTTATACTTGTAGTTGATACATGTATGTAATCTATCATTTCTGCAAAGTTTCAGCTTATTTGGTACACTAGTTTCAGAAGTGAAGATTTTTGAAATTGTAAACGGACGACGACGGATACAAAGTGATGGTACGCGAGTAAGCTCACGTGGCCATTGGCCAAGTGAGCTTAAATAGAATGATTTCAACTTGTCAATCGTTGGTATATGGAGTTTTGGTCAGGTGCATTGATTTCACATCAATTCCCTTCTGTTCTGGTATACTATCATTTAAACTTTCAACTAAGGTAACATAAACGTATATGCGCATCAAAATATATACTAAAAAGCCGATTACACTTATTTAATTTTAGATTTAAAAATGAAGGAATTATATTAAAGGGAAATTAGTTTGTTCTTTTGTGCAAAGTTGAATAGAAACAAAAACTATTGAAACGGATAAAGATTTCAACAAGATAAATCCATTTAAACATATATGTACACACATTTTCAATTTTTTACTTCTTTAGAACCTTGTTTAAGGAACGAACAATCTACAACATTTTACGTTTTAGAAATCGTCAATTCACTGGTACATGTATTTGTAGATCACCCTTTTCGTTCAGTTTTAACATATTTTATTTGAAATATATTTCAAATAGGAATTGCACACAAGTACATAGTATTTATGAAGTCTTCTCCCTATTAAAACAAAATAATAACATCAATTGTCACGCGCACGTACATGTAAATATACAAATATGATATGGGAATTAAAAGGAAGAAAAAGAAGAATTGAGAAAGTCATGAACCATGAAACATGCGTTATGTGTGTGTTTGAGTTTGTCTGATGTTTAGTATTATAAGGAATTTTTTCGAGTGTAGGATAAATTCAAATACATGATCAAGCGTTTTCATATTATCTTTTTAAAGATTGTTACCGCATGTGAGAACCAGAGACAGGTTCTGCGATAGATTTTCAAATAGTACACGTCTATTTATTGTACATTGAGTACTTTCAAAAAATAAGTGGACGTGAGTTTCTTGCTGATATCCACATCTGCAAAGAGGGTCTTGTACGATGCCTACTCTGCTTAGGTCATAATTAAGGAAGGTGGCGCCACATCTCATTTGTGTTATATAATATTTAACTTTCTCGGCCCATAAGAACAAAATCGAAAAGATAAACAGGGACTTTAATTTTTGTTAAAGCCTGTTTTTAATTTTGAAATAGTGGGTATATTTCTGGTAGAGGGTCCTAATTTGCCCCATTCTCTGATAAATAAAATTAACTATTCGTTCAATGACTTTTCCAATACTACTTTTAAGTGATATTGGTGTGTAATCAAACGGTAGATATGTTTTGCCTTTCTTTAAAAATTGGTATTACATTTGCAGTTTTCAAACTTGTAGGAAATCCGCAAGATTGAAAAGATTTACTAAATATTATTTGAAGGGAAATTGCTAATTTGCATGGATTAATGTTGAGCATTTGTGACTGACATTACCGGGTCCTGATGCTTTATTATGATCGAAAACTTTTATATTATCATCAATTTTGCTTTGTTCAATAGTTCATTGAATGGATTATTAGTTTTCGATTCAAAGTATGGGAGATCTTGGTTTTTATTTTCAAAATCTGAAACTGAGCGTAAATATTTATTAAGCAATAAGCTCTTCTCGTTGTCGCCATAAAACAGTTTCCTTAAGCGTTGAATCATTTATAATATACATGTATATGATGTTTTTCAGAGATGGTATATTACATGTTCTGTTTTATGATTTCATAAGCATTTTCATTATTTTCCGGTATACTTTACAGTTAGAAATATTTTCTAGTATAAAATTATCTAAATTCTTATCTAATTGCTGTTTTGCATTTGACTTTATTCCGTTGACGTTTGTATTAATTAGTCAATATCGCTTTGTCTTTTATCTTTGAGAGTTTTTTTTCCGAATCGCTAATACGAATTTATTTTCTCGGTTAATCGTTTGACCTTATAGTTACTAACTTGAATGGTTTGCATTCTTCAATAATAGAGTTGAATTTGTGGTTAAATAACTCACACACTTTCGTTACCATCTTTTAAATTATCAAACAAAATTACCAAATCTATTGAGTCCTTTAGGGTGTTAAAAGAGTTTGATCAGGAAGTACTGAAATTGGCGCCACACTTTTACCAAATTTTCAAATTTGCACTATCTCAATGGATTTGATGTTATTCAGTCACTACATAACACAACTTTACATATTCACTCGATTTTACATGTTGACAGCAACATGCATGATATTATGACATCAGAAACTCGCTGAAAACTCAGAAAATATCAATACGAACTTTATTTTTTTAACGATTTGTAAGTGGTTTGTCTTCAAATTAGTAATACAAATGACAACAAAGTTCCAGACAATAAATTTTGCAACGCCTGACGCGCGTTTCGTCTATTCAAGACTCATCAGAGGCGCTCTTCCAAAAATATTGAAAATGCCAAACACCGTATGAATATGAAGAGCATAGAACAGTATAACCAAAAATACCAAACTGGAGAACCAAATTATTACTAAGATATTCAACCTATGTCTGGGGTAGGAAGAACCTTAGGGTTTAGACAATTTTGAAATTTAGACGAAAAATTTTAAGCTTTAAAGAGCACATTCGTCGACAACTTTAATTCTTTCCCTATCTATTTAGAAGGCAAAATATACAAATCTTCACAAAATTGTATTTGTCAGTGAGTGTGCTCTACAGATGGGTCCAAACCTAACCTGTAAGCAAACCAAACCTAAAAAGCAAACCAGAAGTTTGGTCTAAGTTCACTTTTCACTTTGTTTGGTTTACTTTAGCAAACCAAAGTTTACTTAAATGTTTACTGGAGAAGTAAACCAGACGGTCAGAGCATACCAAACTTTGAAAGCAAACCAAACCAGCGTCCTAGTTTGGTTTGGTTTGCTCTGAACAGACCGCGAGCATGCGCAGATGAATCATATAATCGATGTGAAAGAATGTCCGAACTATTTCACAATTTATACATTTCATGAACAAATGTTATTCACTAAATGTCTCAATTGAATTAAAAATTCTGATTTAAACATTTTACATCATATTAGATTGGTATTTTATGAGTAAACCAAACAAGCACCAAAACTTTCTTTTTTTAGAGCAAACCAAACCAGCGCCCTGGTTTGGTTTGTATTGGTTTGTTAAAAGCAAACCATGAGCATGCGCAGATGATTCAAAGAATCGAAGTAATACGACGTCCGACATCATTTTATGATATTTGTTCTCGTAAAACAAATATGTTTTACTTGAAGAATTCATTATGATTTAGATATTAACCATCATTTTAGATTGGTTTGGCAAGAGTAAACCAAACCAGCGCCCTAGTTTGGTTTTGACAGAGCAAACCAAACCAGCACCCTAGTTTGGTTTGGTCAGAGCAAACCAAACCAGCCTCCTGGTTTGGTTTGGTTTGCTTTTAAACCAAACTAGAAAAAGCGAACCACAGTTTGTTTTGAGTAAACTGTGGTTTGCTATTTTGTTTGGTCAAGCCAACCAAACCAAACCAGAAAAGTAAACTAGATGTTTGCTCCCGGTTCACTTTTGTACAGGTTAGGTTTGGACCCATCTGTATGTTAAACTAAGAGATTTCTTACCAAAAATGCCCTAAAATTGTCAAAAATCTAAATATTTCATGAAATCATCGGAATTTTAGCCTGATTTTCTCCTATCTGTTAAATATGTTATAGCTGTTTTTGCAACCCTTAAAAGTACAAAATACAAGATATCAAAACATTGTTTGGTCATAGTCATAATTTGGTTTCTAGTTCGGTAATTTGGGTATTATATTTTATGTGCTACATATTCATTTGGTGGTTGGCCTTTTTTTTATCTTTTTATAGAACGCCTCTTATGAGTCTAAAACAGACGAAACGCGCTTAGGTCGTAGCATAATTTATTGTATGAAACTTTGTTTTAGTGTTTATTTTTGACGTTAGCTTTGGTTAGCGCTGCTGGTCTGAGTTTAATAGCCCGAGATGGGCCTGCTGTGGCTTCAACAATTTTGTTTAAACAACACATTAAATCTTTTAAATTATCCATTTCTTCCTTCCCCAGACACAGGTTGGTCTTAGTCAAAATTTAGTTCCTAGTTCAGTATTGTTTTTGTTTTATAATTTTATGCTTTTCATATTAATTTAGTGTTTAGCATTTTTAATCTTTGGGTAGGATGCCCCAGATGAGTCTTGAAAGACAAGACGTGCGTGTGGGATTTTGTTGGAATGTTTACTATGTCATAAAACGACTGTATCACAACGTTTTTCAGTGAATGGTTTGTTTCTTCAATCAACAACGTCATTTTGTCGCGTCTGCTTATGTACAGAATGTGTGAATTATCTGTTGATTTTTTTATCCATTAACGTGATCAAATGTTTTTATGCTACAATAGAAGTGTATAAGTAGGAATTAAACCTAATTCCTGCAAGTTTCAGCAAATATGTTTAATTACTGGACTTATTACATGTAGATATTGTCGTACTACTGAAATTTTGAGGAATTATGCATAATTATTAAAATATTGAACAGTAATCGTGTATAATTCCTGAAGAATAATGAAATCAAATTCAACTTACATGTATTTGAATTTGTTTAAAAGCATCACAATCAATGCGCTATATATGCACAGAGCATTAAATTTCACACAAAATTCATTTTACTTGTTTTACAAAGCAGATATGTACAGATGGAGCAATGTGAAAAGTCTGCTAATGCATAGAAAAAATCGGTCAACGTAACACAAAAAGGCAGAGCATGTAAAACACGCATACAACACAACTCAAACTCTACTGATCTCTAAAAGGGCTGGTTATGGTGCTTAAACTTATTTATCAGACGTTTTGTCATTCTAAAGTTAATTGTTTGCTTAGAATGACCCTAACTAAGAACAAGAACGACCTAGCGTTAACCGAAGTAAAACCATGAGCGACCTAGTGTGAACCACACTGAGGTCAATGGCGAACTGAAGTAAACCACTCTGATATTTTATTTTTCATTTGATTCAATATGTGTAGAAAGATACATTTTATTTTATTAAATGTTAAGAAGCAGAGATACCAATGGGGTATCCGAATGTCAAAAGTCCGAAAGGGCAGAGACAAAACCAGTAAACACCAACAAGAACAGGACAAAAACAGACAACATGTAAAACATGGAAACACAAAACAACTGAATATCAATCAACAACGCGAACTCCAGTCGAAACAAGAGTGAACTCAGGTGCTCCGGAAGAGTAACCAGTTCCTGCTTGCGATAGCACACCCGTCGCGTTGCCAATAGTCCATTCAGCGTGTCAAATCCGGTAATGATTCTTTTCATCTAATGCTTGGAAAAATTATATACTGAAAAGAATTTTTTGCTCGAAAATGTTTATTGATATTATTTATTCAAATAGCTCAGAGAATATCGATTATGTATGCAGTGAAAAAAGGAAATGAACCTTGTGTTCCCGAAAGTGAACTTTGAATTGCTCTAATCTTACATTGTACTGCCTTAAGCGGTCAAAATAATGGACAATAGCAAACCGGACAGCATAGTACTCTGTTTGTACAGTTTAATATGTAGTCTATATGCAATAGTTTTAAAAATATTATTAAATATATGATAAACATTTATTTCGTTAATGAACTTTACTTACATGGCTTACATGGATTCCTTTCTCAAAATCCTGGATTTAATAAGTGTGGGTTATAAATAATTTTAAGTTTATATCCTGTAACGAAAATATGTATATCAATTTAAAAATGTGTATTCATTTAAGAAATACAAATGAATACACAGTCTTTCGTGCTAAATGTTAACTAAATAAAGGTAATAACAAAACTACCGAACTTGAATGATCAATCTCATAAAAATATTTAAATTGAATAGGTAGCATAGCGTAGCGCTCTGGTGATTACAAATAAAATAATACATATTATACGACATACTTTTTCAAAGCAAATCATTAAATCAAAACTGCAGAATGGAGTTTAACATTTTGTTCGTTTTATTGTTCCAAATATTTTCTGGTAAGTTTCTCTCCGCAGCTTTTCAGTTTTAGATTACATCGTTACAGTTGACCAACATTGGTGGTAATGTTTCAACACGCATAAAAACAACATTATTTTCATTGTACACGATTTTAAGAATTTTGTTCAGTTTTTGTAGCTATCTATTTCCATTGACGACTAACGTATAAAATAGTCAAATTTTATGTGTATGTGTGTGTGTTAGGGTATAACATCTTTTTTAACGCACCTGGGTCATATAGGGAAGTCAGTTTGAATGGTGGAGAAAACCACCGACTTTAGGCAGGTAGCTGACAAACCGAATCACATAGGGGTGGAAAATCCTGTTTCTCGTCAATTAAATTTGTTCTATCTAACATTAAAATTATATTTTCAAATAAAAGTATAATAATTATGTATTTAAGATATTCTTCATTTTCTTAATATATATATAGTTGTTAGATGGAAAGTATAACATTTGAGGGTTTTTATGCCTGAAAAAAAACACATTTTCTATAATACTAGTAATTAAATTTCGCAAAAGCCTTACAAAAAATTTACACCGCCGCCGACGACAGAAAGTCGCAGGCGAAACAAAAAAATTAGCTTCCCCAAATCGTTTTAAAGATAATAGGAGTTATAAATTTTGCAGGAAAAGTTTGTTTCTGATTTATTAATAGGTTATATAAGAGTAAAAACTTGTGGAAAAGCAAGATAGGTAAATTGTTGTAAATTAGCACGTTATGACCAATTCATCTTCATCTAAAATAATAGCGGGTTCATTGGCAAAAATATCACTATATAAAAGGTACATTCCCCTTAACTACCAAAATGGTGGACAGTTTCAAAGAAGATACAACAACAATATGACGAAGACATGATGATTAGATGTTTCGTTAGCAAGTTGCTCAGTACAAGTTACCTCCACAAAACGGGATAAAAAATTATTGTATGCACGTCAACAGGATACATGTATACTACTCACAAACTATTTTTAAATTATGCTCAATAGTTACAGTTAGTTAGTTAGTTATTGCTTTACTCCCAAGCAGCACGATTTCGGCTATATCCGGGAGATGAACATGAAAGTGGTGATACAATGAACATGAAATGATGATGAAGTGGAGGAAATGGGGACACAAGACCAAACGGGTAGGAGAGTTTTGACTGCCACTGGAAAAAGGAGCGATGGGTAGGGACGGGAAATTTAGCCTCCTGCATGGGGATCCTACGGGTCCTACTCTTACCGAGACCTGCAGCAGGGTTCTTTTACGTGCGAGGAACGTGACATTTTCCCAACACGGTGCACCACTATGGTTTGCGGTCAGGTTTTCCGCATTATCGCCTGACGACCCCTCAAAAGTTACAGATCAGTTGCTTCCATAAACTTTGTAACGGGCTGACATACGGACACAAAGTGAAATCGAGAATGAAACAAATCGCAGACTCTCCTGTCATTTTCAGATGATTCTACTCATTTCTTCCTGTTTAACACCCAATTGAAAATATGATTTGACTTCTTTGCCTTACAAAGACATTAGACGTATCTAAAGTTTGAAGTATCATCATTTCATCACCTTCTTAACGCTCAGTATACCATTATATTACCGTTTTTTATACTGGTTAATTGACGCATCACCTTCTTAACGCTCAGTATACCATTATATTACCATTTTTTATACTGGTTAATTGACGCATCAACTGACAAAAAAGACATTAACCAACTCATGAACGGATTTAACCGTCAAATTTTTAATAAAAGGACGATTAACCATATCTAAAATATTTATGTGTTAAAATTTTAATAACCAATAATTTAGCTAATAACTAACCGCACATTTTGGTACCAAATCTGTGATTTATGTCTAAGAGACTAATCGATTTTTGGTGAAAACATGTTTTTTTAGTCCTTAATACTGCTGCTACTGTCTCTGCGCCTATTCGTTTTGTTACAAACTGTGATGGATTTCTGTCTGTGGAATAATTGGAAATTATGCTGAAATGAATATCATTTTGTCCTACACTTTTTGTTTTTTTATTGAATACTTATTTCATGTTAAAAATAGACGTTTTCCAGAGAATTTGTGAATTAAATTTCAATTTTACTCTCAACAGACCTATTACCGACTCCATCAACAGACTCATTTCCCATTTAACTGCATATACAGGTAAATCAACAGACTTTTTCCTCGATTAACCGACTGTCTGGCGTGTATTTAATCAATTTTGACGAATATTCTTTTGTAAAGAAGTTTTTAAAACACAAAAGATGGCGCAACAAATAATTTTATTTTTAACTTTAACATTTTAAAGGTACATTCATGACATTGTAAACCTATCTTTGTATGTGTTTCTGCGGCTTAAATATTTCTTTCAACCAAAAACAAACTTTTGAAAGCAACTTTCATACATAAGTTTTCATTGTCAATAAATAGAAAAAGAATGCAAGAAAATTTTAAGTCACCTTTCTTCAAACTCATGTTCATTACTTAGAAAAGGCCGTACGCTGTCTGATTGCCCTTTCTTCATTCAATAGTGAATTAGATATACGCCTTTAATAATGAAATTAACGATGAAAGGTAATGGAAAAAAATATTTGAATCGTTTCAGTTATTGTGTTCAACGTTCAATGATTTCATATTGTTACATGTATCACAGTGTAACAATGAAATGAAATATGATTAATTAAGGCGTTATGTTATCAGTGACATAAGAATATGAATATGTCGTATGCTATTTTTAGATAAGTATCAAGGTAACGTTACGGGGATAGTTTTTGTAACTTAATTTCTTTTACTCTCTCACGTTGTTAATGTTTTGTGTTTCTTCTTGCTATTCTCGTCTATGTTTACTATTTTGGTCAATGTAATTTCGGACTTTTGACACTCGAATGCCTGATTGCTTCTTATATTGATTTGAATCTGGTACATATACCTACTCTAGTGTATGTTATGGTCTTAGCAACCTTGTATTTTTGACTTGTTTATAGTTTCTTTTTTGTTAATCTACCGAAAAATATCTCCATTTTGCAATACATAAACAATTATCGATTTGATAACTTTTTCCGCAGGAAGTATGCTTCACATTATAGATCTACATCTTCAAATATCCTGTCAAGGAAGACTATCAAAGAGATCTATGACAAACATAATGACTTTAACTTTTCAATCGCCAACTTTCCGTTCTTGTGAAGCAAAATTCCTTCCGCTGCAGTTTGTGCAGTTTATTCCTTACATCATTTCCCGATGTCATTAAAAATACATACACAAAGTTATGTTGGTCCTCGGTTGTTGTCTTCACTCAAGAAACTTTACGGAAGATATTTTGTGCTCTTAAACAAATATGGGTTTTCTATCTCTAAGATGAGTGCTGATGTTGGTTTCTCTCAGGGTTTAATGTCTTCTCATTTCAGATTTGACTCACTGAATGGACCATTTGCAGCGCGATTGGTGTGCTACAGGAAGCAGTAATTGTTAACCTTTGTTCACTCTCCTTATGACTTGTGTTGGCTTTGTTGATTGCTGTTCATTTTTTTTTTGTTTCCTCTTGCTGTTCTTGTCATGTTTATTGGTTTGTCGTTGCCCTTGCAATCGTTTGACGTTTGAATGCCCGATTGGTGCCTCTCTGCTTCTTAAAATACTTAAGTATAACTATTTTGATATTTTTTTAACAGTTTCTGAGCAAAAGTGTTCTACAGATGTATGCTTCACTTGGAAGGTTCGACATGATGAGCTGGTCCTTGCCTGCAGAGTTAGCCAACTGAAATTTTGGATAAAAATCGAGGATCCTTTCCATAACATTCAAGCTGATTGTATTCCACCATACCCTGTGGAAAAATGTGAATCTCATTACAAGAATGGAACTATCAAGCAGAGCAAAAAGACAAATATGACTATATTCAAAGTTCATGGTAAAATAGATAAAATGGTCAACGGAAATTGGACATGTCATCATGGCACAGGGCGAGAAACTGCCTTTGTGGAAGTAACAGTTCTTACAATATCTGGTAATTATAACAAAACAAATGCGAACTCTACATTGATCATAATTTGAATAACGTATATTTGTTATTGGAAGAAGCCAAAAGGCACTAATGAGCCATTCGAGTGTCAAAATTCCCAAAGTGCAACGACAAAACCGGAAACACGAACAAAAACAGCACAAAAAACAATAAAAAAAATCCACAAAATCATCCGAACGTAAATCATCAACGTGAATTCAAGACGTAACAAGAGTTTGTCATAGAGCTTTGTTAAAAGTCTTCTTTGAGTGTCAATTTCGAGATGCACATCTAGATATGAAGCAGACTTCCTATAATCTGTTGTGTCCTTTATCTCTAGTTCCTGAGGATATATTACATTGGAATCCCCATTTTTTGCTGAAAAACACACCCACCAAACTGCAAAACGATATTTCGTCATACACATTCAGAAAAAAAAAGCAGAAGTTTCCAAAAAATGTATTATACTGGGTATAGTAATGGTAAATATAAAACGGTTTCTTTGATATTGGTTTCGAGTTATAATTGTTTTAAAATAAAATATTATTTTATGTAAAGTATACGATTAAAGAACAGGTTTACATCTGATTGTTAAATCAATAGTGTTGAACAATAAAAGTTAAGATATTGCATTCAGCTTTCGTTTTTATTTCTTTTTTTAAGAAAACATCAGTGTTCCAGAAGTAAAGACTACACAGAAAAGTCCTTATAATGCTGATAGGATATATATAATGGGTAAATACTTTGTAATAATATATGCTTTTGACTTCTTTTGTTATTAGAATTAACAGACGTATATCAAACATTACCGTAACATAACCTGTGCAAAAGTGTATTTTGAGGAGACGTTATGAAACCTTTTCTGGTAAGCTTTTCTGGTTTTATATGTACATAGACTCAACTTTAATTCTAATGTACGTTTTCAGAAATACAAGCGTTAAACACACTACTTAAGTCAGGATGTCAGACAAAACGAAAAATCAATTTGAAGTGGTCTAAGCTCCTCTCTTTGTGTCAGCTTTTAGATAAAAAATATTTCATATGTTGTAAACTCATCTGAAATGGTGTTCTTAGAGGTAACTAAGGCTTACGTTACAACCAACGCAATGGTATTACTGTTTTGAATTGAAGTCATGTTCCTGAAGCTTTCTTTTGTCAAATCTTGAGACATTTAAATCTAATAAAGGACGGCTTTAAAATGATGTCTCTAAAATTAAAACAGTCATAATATTTAACTGTAGGTGCATCTTTAAACAACTTTTAAGATAACCGTCTCTAATTTCAATTATATTTTTCCACAGGAAACAGTTGTTTAATTGACGCTTTTCTTAAAAGCATTTCATGTTTCATGTTTGCTGTTGTTTGTCCATACGGATATTTACTCTATTTGAAGAAGCGCATAAGGATTATAAAAGGTGAGTGATTTGAAAAAAATACTCAGAAATTCTTTTGATAGACTCGTCTGCTTGTTACACATTTGAGGATCATAATAGTCATGACTTGAAATGCTGGGTAAAACAAAATTGTATGACGCCTTATATCCAACTTTCCTTGTACAAAAACACATGGTTGTGAGACACATTTGGGATAGTGAGTTGACCATCTAAGTACAACAGACAACTTACGTCTAATTGAGATAACTACGAACTAATGTATTCCATATAGCAAAAGTTTTCTTTATTTGCAAAAGCATTAATGCCATATGCGTAAATTTACGACTTTTTTACTGTTTTAATTTAGATATTCCATAAAGGGGCCAACGGGCAACTTAAATCACATGGAGATTATCGTATTCTTGAGTTTACTATTTATATTCGAAGTTGCAAAGGGTTAAATTTTTTTCACAAGTCTGTCAATCCGGTCGTTTAGCAAAACTTTGCTTATAGACTTCTCAACTATGATCTATCAAAGGCTTCCGATATTAGGTATGTAGCTCCAAGATAGGATCCCATACGTTTGACGATGTTCTTTCACTGAACAATTCTCGATTTGGTGACTTTCTCCATCTGAGAAATTCTCAGAAACTTGAAATAAAGGACACAGCAGATTCTAGGAAGTCTGCTTCATATTTATACCTACATCTCTAAATATACTCACAATGAAAACTCTCAATAAAGCTCTAAGACAAACAAGATGACATCAACCTTCTAAACGCCAACTTTCCCTTCTTGTATAGTAACATTCTGTCCGTTGCAGCTAATGAAGTTTACGTATCAAAATTGATTCTTTTTTCCACAACTTGAGGGACATGCATCGATTTCCTAAGCAGAGCGTCACGTCAGATACAATTTTAGCTCACCTGGTCCATGTGAGCTATTACCATCACTTGGCGTCCGTCGTCGTCGTCTGTCGTCGTCGTCGTCGTCTGTCGTCGTCTGTTAACAATTTTTTAAAAATCTTCTCCTATGAAACTACTGAACAAAATTTTATGAAATTTAGTATGAATGATCCTTAGGGTGTTTTGCACCAAACTTGTGTTTCAATTTTTGATCCGTCAAAAAACATGGCCACCGTTACTAAAAATAGACTACGGGGTCAGACTACTGTTTTTGGCTTGTAAATCAAAAAGTATAATAGATAGATGAAATTTGATGCACCCTACTGCTTCAGCATCAAAAATTCTACAAAAGTCTTTATTTGGTCGAAGTTGTCACATGATCCCTTAGAGGGGTTACAGCCCCCTAAAGGTGAAAAATAGCGTTTTTGCATGTTTTTCGGCCTATAGAATGAAAACTATTGTAGATAGAGAAAAGCTGTTGCTTGCTTAAATGTTCAACTCATTTAGCTCTACAAAAGTCTCCAAAGGGTTGAAGTTGTCAGATGACCCCTTATAGGGGTTACAGCCCTTTAAAGGCGAAAAATAGTGTTTTTGGCCTATAGAATAAAAACTATTGCAAATAGAGAAAAGCTGTTGCTTGCGTAAATGTTCAGCTCATTCAGCTTACCAAAGGCTCCATGAGGTCAAAGTTGTCAGATAATCCCTTATAGGGGTTACAGCCCCTTAAAGGTGAAAAATAGCGTTTTTGCATGTTTTTCGGCCTACAGAATGAAAACTATTGTAGATAGAGAAAGGCTGTTGCTTGCTTAAATGTTCAGCTCATTTAGCTCTACAAAAGTCTCCATAGGGTCGAAGTTGTCAAATGACCCTTTATAGGGGTTACAGCCCCTTAAAGGCGAAAAATAGTGTTTTTGACCTATAGAATAAAAACTATTGTAAATAGAGAAAAGCTGTTGCTTGCTTAAATGTTCAGCTCATTTAGCTCTACAAAAGTCTCCATAGGGTCAAAGTTGTCACATGATCCCTTATAGGGGTTACAGCCCCTTAAAGGTGAAAAATAGCGTTTTTGCATGTTTTTGGCCTACAGAATGAAAACTAGTTTAGATAGAGAAAGGCTGTTGCTTGCCTAAATGTTCAGCTCATTTAGCTCTACAAAAGTCTCTATAGGGTTAAAATTGTCAGATGACCCCTTATAGGGGTTACAGCGCCTTAAAGGCTAAAAATAGTTTTTTTTGGCCTAAAGAATGAAAACTATTGCAGATAGAGAAAAGCTGTTGCTGGCTAAAATGTACAGCTCATTTAGCTCTACAAAAGTTTCCATAGGGTTGAAGTTGTCTGGTTACAGCCCCTTAAAAGTTGAATAATAGTGTTTTTTTGATTATATAGAATGAAAACTATTGCAGATAGAGAAAAGCTTTTTCATGCTTAAACATTCAGCTCATTTAGCTATACAAAAGTCTTAATGGGGTTGACATCAAGACCAGGTGAGCGATTCAGGCTCCTGGGAGCCTCTTGTTCTTTATGTTGCTCCTCGGTTGCAGTCTTCACTCAAGAACTTTTTTTTTGAAGACATCATACGCTCATAAAAAAGAGGATTTCAATGTCTCAACTTGACTTGAGTTTGCATTGTTGGTTTCCGTTCTGTTTATTTTGTGCTTTGTGCTTCTTCGAGCTTGTATTATTCGTGTCAACTCTTAACGAAATAAGAGTGAACTCATGTATTTCATAATATAATCAGTTGCATTCTTCGCGTTGTCATTTCGCGATTTAGCAAAAGGTCGTATTCGATAAAGGGCACCACCAAACATCTCATAGCTTCCCAACATTGTTTAATAGAAGAAAATGAGATGTGGAATGAGTGTACGCGACAAAACCTACATTATAAACGTATATTTTAAATATCCACAATGGAAAACAACAAGTAGCCTTCAATGTGACCAGCGGTCGCTGCTCGCTGTTCTTCAATTGGCCCCTGGATTGAAAATAAAATGCATATGATTCAAGCCAAATCCCAAAGTGCAATGAAAGACCCTCTTCTTGACAACAACAATTAACATAAATTCGACTAAATACAAACATAAGCTTTGATAAAGATTCCTGGCTTAGGAAAGGCACATTAAAATGTGGCGGGGTTAAATTAGTTTTTTGGCGCCAACCTTCCCCTATTGATAATCAATAACAAAGCACAAACTAACACACAGTAAAAATCAATTCGATAGAAGTTCAATTCAACAAGAGAGTATTTGAGACAAAAGGACAACAAGTAATTAACGGGACGTAGAGATACTCTCCTGAGAACACTCGAAATTACTGACAGCTAGCTAAGAAGCATCCATCGGCTGATGTAAAAAAATCAAGTATGTCGATTTTAAATCCGACACAACACGTCAAACAATTCATGATTTGATGATGCATCATCACACTGTAATCGCTGTAATGCTAAAAAATGACATGAGTATAAAAAAGTATAAAAAGGCAATTAACATTTTAAAGTAATTATCAAATTATTAATATTTTACCAAAGAAGACTAAATTCAAAGATTTTACTAAAATATCCATTCCATAACCTTTATTTACTAAAGTTTTAATCCAATTTTGCATTCCCAAAGGATTGTTTTTGAATTTATTTGCTTGATTGTCTGTATCCTCAGTTGTATATTTGACATCACTTCTTGAATGTTTTTGTTTTGATTTCTTTTTTTTTATACTTTTGGGTTTTGATCGATTATTTTTTTTTATTCAAATTCTGCTGATATAAGGCTACCCGTTGAAATATGCATAAAATGATGTCTTTCGTAAACTATCTTTCATGAGGATGGCGAGCAAAAATATATGATTTGAGCAATTTATGCATAAAGTTCGACTTAGCGAATCAGTTGCGATACTCCACAGGCTTACATGAACCGAATGTTCCTAATCAAAAAATAGAAAGCCGACAATGAGAAAGTTGTTGAACGATTGCTATTAAGTTTTTTAGTTGTCTTTTTATGTTTATTTGGAGAGGTAATCTCAATATAAAACAGACTTTCTAGAAGATGTTCTTTCCTTAATTGCAAGCGCATATTGATAGATAGTTGCAGGAAGTCAACGAATCGAGGATTGTTAAGGGAAAAGGCACCATCAATAAAACGGAATTAACGGAGATAAAAAATCAGAGCTGGTTACAATCGTATGTGTTTAGAAGTGACTTAAGGAGACATCTTGTAATTAGAAACAAACAAGCACATAGAGCTGATTGTTTGCTAAAAAAAGAACTAACTCGATCAAATAGATTTTCACTTAGACAGTTAATTATTTCGTTTTTCAAGGATGAAAACAAAATAAGTATTAGACATTTATTAAAAGTTTTTGGGGAACTTGAATTGATCTTTGCTATGAATTGAGCTCGCTATGTTGATCGATGTTTAGCTGTTTGATTTTGTTTTTGTGTTGTGTTTCGTCATGCTGTTATGGTTTGATTTGTACTGGTTTTGTTTTGGCTTTCTCATACTTTTGATATTCGAATGCCTAATTATTACCTGTCTGCTTTTGTCGACATATGTAAATGAGGTCTCCGTTCTTTTTTAAGAAACTACTATTGACCGAATCTGCTAAGATATGTCGTTTGTTTATGTGGAATTAAATAATATAATGGGGATTAATCAAATATCTTCATGCTATTCCAAGATGAAAATAAATTTGAGTGAAAAACTTTAATCACGTTTTTTATTTTTGTTGAAGCCAAGATGGATAGATAGAATTTTCAGAGCAACCATAGCCAAAGTATTATCGCAGGCCTGATTTCATTGCCACCAATATTTATGTCACATGTAATGAAACTAAACGCACTGAGTTGATGTGTTTTATTTACCAGGCAAGAAAGTGTTAATAACGTTGATTACATGTAATTTTTAATTGAATGTCATGTTTTACGACAAATAATTGAATGGAAAAATGACAAGTTTATGATTGTCAATTAATTCCACTTTGGTGTCATTTTGTGGCTGTATATAAGTTGAATGTGCCGGAACAGTACAACCAATTTCTAATTCAGCTGTAACTTTATACCGCGGTTCTGTTTTATTGTTGGGACCTGTTTGATTTTTTGTCATATTTTAGAAAGCAGAAACATTACATGTTCTTGTTTTTTTTTCAGTTTACAAGAATTGGTTACTTTTTTTGGTAATGGTAACGTTTTTAACAGTTCTAGCACTCCTCATATATACTTTTGCATCTAGTCAATGTGGTTGTAAGTATAAAAAGCAAATATGTTACATATATAAAATATAATTAATATAAATAAAGGTAATAAAAAAATAAACAAACTTGGAGGATCAATATCAACTTCCAAGAGAAAAGACAAAACATAGAAGACACACCGGAATAGATCACGATGGATAAAATGATTCTAGTATGCGGTATTGTTTTTTTTTTCGATTTATTTGCTCCTTTAACTGTAATTCTGCTTACAAATAATGCTTATATTTCTGTGGGTACTGATTCAAATTCAACATTCCCAAATTGTTTTTCAACTGCAGCTCAGGATAAGAAAATAATGCCTATACAAATGTTTTCCTAGATAATACCTTTTGAAATTGTACATTGTCTCAATAGAAATAGATTTTTTATTTTTTTTATTTTAGACAGTAAA
Source organism: Arcuatula senhousia (assembly GCA_963971305.1). NCBI lineage: Eukaryota > Metazoa > Mollusca > Bivalvia > Mytilida > Mytilidae > Arcuatula > Arcuatula senhousia. The sequence goes on from OZ020313.1 coordinate 1,832,466, forward strand.
TCTAATATTATAATATCCTATGAAATGTCCTCTTTAAATATTCAATTGAAAATTGAACGTAAGGAGTAACCATATTTGTACTGAGTACCTAAACTTCACAAAATACTTACAAAGAAAGGTATATAGCTGTATCTTTATCGTGGTCAACAACAGACCTGTCTGTTCAACTCACTACGATCTTTTTTGCTGTCAAAGAAGCATAACAAGCATACTGTGACACTATTTAACATCGTAGTGGAATTAATCATATTTTGATTTTAAAGAATTCAAAGGATTTGTTAGATAATTTTAATTTACGGTCATTCTCTGAGGTTCATTACTTGAAAACTTTCGATTTTTCAACTTTGTACAACACATTGTCACTCGATAAAAATAAGTGTCGGCTGAAAAAAAAACTTGTTGGAGAGGTCTTAAGAATTCTCGAAAAATTGTTGTTAAATTATAATTCTGCATTATTTTCCCAAAATATCTTATAAAATAAAGATTTATTACACTTTTGCTCAAATATGCAATATGCAAGAGGAGAGATTATCCGACAACAAATCGAGATTCGCATTCCAATGGTCACAATCTGTGGTCCCCTCCTCGCCGACTTGATTTTATAGTATTACGAGACTCAGGAACTCGTAAAGAACTATAATATGAAAGAGGCAGGCTCCTTTAATCCACTTCCATATATATTGATGATATCCTATCTGTCAACAACTCTTCGTTTGGTAGATGGATTCATTCAATATATTATCCCGAACTAGAGATAAAAGAAACCACCGAATCACATTGCTTCACGTCATTCTTAAATTTACCTCTTGAATTTGACCCGGGTGGTCATCTCAGTAAACAAAATTACGATATAAGAGACGATCTAAGTTTTAAAATTATTTATTTTACTAACCTGGAAAGTTACTTCACAAAGTCACCTGCATACTGTGTCTATATTTTACAACTTAATCGAAACTCCGGGGCTTGAACACATCTGTTTTTCAGATTTTTTTTATCCGACACCGATCTCTCCGTAACCGAATATTAGACCAAGGTTATAAAAAAGAACATCCGATACGATTCCTTAAAAAAATCCGTTTCGTTATTAGACGCTAGTAGAAACATTGAAAAAAAATGACGACATAGTTAGTAATTGTTCTGATTAGTGTTTAATTGGTTGTTGTACTGAGGGAATAACCTCAGCATCCTCTACATGTCTTCAAAAACCAGAAAACCTGGTTAAACACACAATGTCTTTAAAAATGACCTTACCAATTCAAGACCATTGTGATCTTCATTTTTTTCCGTTATGTCTTTATTGTTTTGTCTTCCCTCTTGAAAATTTGATATTGATTCTCCAATCTCTCTAATTTTGTTTTTTATCTTTGTATATCATGGCTAACTCGCTTCCTAACACACATTAAATTTAACAAGAGTTGACACTAAAGTATGTCTTGCGTGTCGGTAACATCTCAGAACTTATTGAAGGTCTAGCAAATATCAAATGCCTAGCTATTAAACTTTTCACTTAATTTATTTTCCACAAAAATTCTAATTGTCTCTAAAAACATATAAATTCACAGAATCACTGTACCATAAAAATTGTGTCAAGGTCACAAGACATGGTGTCAGTTGCATAGACCATAACTGTCAGAATACCAGATATCAGACGCTTAGTCGTTATAATGTCATTTTCTCTGGACTATGAGATTGATCATTCAAGTTCGGTAGTTTTGTTATTACCTTTATCACTTAATTCATTTTCAACAAAAGTCTTACAAAGACGCGTTTTGGCCCAAAAATCATAGTTCAAAGTCCACAGAGTCACGGAACCATAAAAATGGGGTCAGGGTCAAACGGAATGGTAATTTTTTCGTATACCATAACCTTTAGGGTCTGTATAATAGATATCAGATGTCTAGCTATTTTAATTTTCATTGTAAACATTTCCACAAAAGTCTTACGAAGAAGTTTTTTGGCTCAAACAATCATCTAAGTTCACAGAGTCGCTTAACCATAAAAATGGGGTAAGGGCTAGCGGCATTGGGCCAGTTGCTTAGACTATAACACTAACTGTCTGTATACCATATGTCGGATATTGAGCTATTATACTTTTCACCAAATTGATTTTCCACAAAAGTCTTGCAAAGGGGTTTTTGGAAATTGGAGGCAAAGTCAAACGGCATGGGGCCAGTTGTGTAACGCATAACACCAACTGTCTGTATACCAAATATCAGATGCCTAGCTATTGTACCTTTCTAATAATCTATTTTCCGAAATAATCTTACAAAAAAGTTTCGCCACCGTCGCCGCCGCCACAGCCGCCGGAAAGTAATACATATGTCTCGCCTTCAGCGACTAAAGTTGCAGGCAAGACAAAAACCGTATGGCCAAGTCCAATGATAGCTTCATTAAAGGTTAAATAAACATGCTTCACATTTTCTTTCGTTTTTAATATGCATATACTCTTTCTTCTTTTTCTACAGATAGTTGGATTGCTGGTGTAAGCTGCTTTGTGGTAGGATTTGTCATGACGGTATCTGTAATGCTTAAATGTGTAGAATACAGTAAGCTAAATCTTAATTTGAACTATAAATCACACAATGAGTATTCTTAATCACGACTGAACGTTTGTGTAATGCCTTATTCTGGTCAAAAGTGATAATGTTTCTTTAGGAATCGTCATGGATCTTTCTTAAAATGCTTCATGTTCCCGAAGGTCTCTTAATTCAAGACAAAATCGCATTTATATTTTTACCTCATTTATTGACTTCAGACATTTCTAAAATAAATAAATCTTAATAGATGTAGGCTCCTATTTGCATACATTTATCAACCTGCTTATCCATTTATTCATAACTTTACGCATAATATAGACGTTAGTTAAGAAACGTCAATAAGGCAGTTGTTAAATTGATCAAAAAGCAACACTTTAAATTTTAAGCAAATAAGTGGAGCTACATACTTTATTTGGGTACAGGCCGAATCCGAAAAAAAATTCTACCTCGATTGCGTAATAGCATTAAAGATCTGCCAACAAAAATATAGTGTATGCTTAACTGAAAAAATGAAAAAAATAGTTCTAGACTTTTGTTATTTATAAAAATAATATTGATATTTCAGATCAAATGTCAAAGGACACAGTATAGTTGTAATGCCAAACAATGCAATGCCATTCAAATAGGAGGCGTAGGTAAATATAAGTTAAAGTTTTAAGGTAGAGAATAAAGGCAAGTGTAAAAAAAACGTACTGGGATGATAACTTTCCAAAATTAAAAAAGAAATTACAAAAAGTCAAATAAACGCCGCATAAATTGAAGATCGCCCTTGTGTTTTGAATAAGTTTCATTATACATTTAAGATGGACTTTTTGCAATAAACAATATATATATATATATATATATAGGTCATCAATATACGTTCTATAACCACTAAAACATTAAATATTGTGATGATTTCGAGTTTCCAATCATCAAATATCCCTTTTTGTGTAGCAACATTACGTCCGCTCCTGATTATCGAGTCTTCGTATCACAGTTGATTTGTTACTCCAGAGCTTGCCGAAATCACATTGATTTCTTTGACAGAGAAATTGCTGACACAGGGTAATGTTGCTCCAAGGTTGCTGTCTTCACTTAAGAAATTTTACGTTAGACACCATGCACTCGTAGACAAATATGGGATTTCTATCTCTAAAATGAGAGCAGAAGTTTTATTGTCGTAGAAATTTGTTTTGTCTTCCTTATTCGGATTTGACACACTGAATTAAAAATTAGAAACACGACAGGTTTGCTTTAGCAGGCAGAAACCGCTCACTTTCGTTACAACTTGAGTTTGCGTTGTTGATTTCCGTTCTGACTGTTGATTTTGTGTTTTGTGTTTCGTCGTTTCCATTTTGGATTTTTGACACTCGAATGACCCATGCCTCTTTGCTTCTTATAGGTTTGACAGTAGACAGCAAACAATACTTTGAATCGATCAAATAAAAATATTACTGCTGTTATAAAAGTAGATTCACATGGAAATGACAATAATCATAATCTATAACAGATAGGCGATTCTTAGCTATTAAAAAGAAGTCCTTCCAAATCTATAGACGGTTAAAGTACTCAGGTAACCTCATTTACGGGATATGGCACTTTAAACACAAAACACATTTTTATATATGCATAGGTATACTAAATATCCCCTAATTTCTTTAGCATATGCTTAGTTTTTCTATCGTGCTGTGTGGTGGCCGTATAATGTGTTGATCGTGCTTGAGGTGTGGTCTACTTTTATTTAATGACGTGTATAATCTTGATATTGAATTTCATACAATGTCATGTAATACATAGATATATTCATTTTCTCATTTGGGCCTGTGTCATATTGAAAAAAAGCAATTTCAGCCCACCGATTCAATTTGGTCCAACTCTTTCCTCCGCAATTTATCTTCACATAACTTGATTAATCTTGTTTGTATCGTTGAAATTCATAGAGTGTCTTGTTTTCAGCAGACTTTCATCATTTCAATGAGTGATAATTGTGTACTAATTTTTTTTTTACTCATACACACGAAACATACTTTTTTCAATTACATCTAGCCAAAAAAATGTAGTTTGGGACTATTTTTTACCCATCTTTCAAGGTGTTGATGGTGTACTATCGCTGAACAGTTCATGATTTAATAAACATTTTCTTCTAATACAATCGAGATAAAATTTTCATGAAATTTAAGAAAGTCTGCTTTATCTTTAGACCTACAATGCGAAGTAGAAACCAAGTTATACTTTCAACAAAGTAATCAACATTCAATAAATTGAAAAAACTTTGTGACAAACGTGATGAATTCGACGTTCAAAGGTCAACATTAATTTTCTGTGTAGCAAATTAAGTTCGGTCGGCTCTTCCGTTTAGAGATAACTTATCACAACTGGTTTGTTCACCCAGAGCGTATGGGACCTTTATTTCGTGATAGGGCGTACTGGGTAAGGTTACTTCTCGTTTGTTGTACTAACTAATTACGAAAAATTATATGCTCGTAGACTGATACATTTCTATGAGATGAGTACAGTTGATTTTCGAATTTGCACGATGAATAAACAAACCGTTAGCAACGCGACTGATGTATTGCAAAAAGCAACCAAAAATGGTTGCTATTCAGCTTTTTGTGTAGACGAATATGAAATGCGGAATAAGTATAGGCGACTCAACCTACACAAATCAGCGACAAAACCCTGAAGTAATACATTGTACATCTAGTAATTTTGGCTGTGGTCGCAGATTTGCACTAGAACAATCATATAATTCATACAAAATTAATACAAATCCATAGACTTTGGCAAAATTTTTGTCTTAGAACATGCTTATACGTATATAAATATGCCGGGATTATACTAGGTTTGTTAGCCCAATCTACATATGTACCCACATTTCCAAAAATATTGCTTGATAAAAATCACTGCAGATGTTTTTTTTTTTTTTAGAAATGCAATATCATTAGCATTTACTGCATCTGCAGTATCAAAATATCGAAATAATTTATTGTTGCCTCACATTTATTGGTAGTAATAAGTGCTTTCATACAAAGCTATTACAGAGAAATAGAACTAATGTTTGTAACATTTTATTTTTTTACTAGTCATTGAAAATGAAGGCGAGGAAAACGTATGAAAAGAAGAAGTTGGTCCAAATGAAAAGACCTAAAACGTACAGGAACAGCATATGTGTGATAGGATTGTGACAAAAAAGAGAGAGCTGTGTTTATGCTCGGTTTTCAGTCCGAGACAAAACCACTATATCGAGGAGTGATTTCAAAATTTATATTTAATTCGATTTTAATTAGGTTATTGTTGATAATTATTTAATAAAATCGAGTTCTACACTTCTTGGTAATGATATCCTTTAAACACAGTGTAGGTAAGGAGGTGTACATGTATATTTTCGGAAATATTTGTTAATTAAGAACTAAATATTTTATGTTTTGTGCACAATTCAAAATTTTCCAATTTAGAATAATGACAAAAAACGACATATATACATTTGTAGAATTAACATAGAACAGGCCGAAACAAAGAGGTAACAGTGGAGCTTTTGAAAAGTCCGAAAGATAAAGTCAGTAACACAAAGGAGAACGGGACGAAGCAACAGAAAAAATTAAACACATAAAACAACTGGATAGCAATCAAGAATGCGAACTCAGGTCGTTACAAGAGTGAACCTAGGTGCTCAGGATGAGTAAGCAGTACTTGCAAAAAAACCCAACGCATTTCTATAAACTGTTAGAAGGTAGTTATCAGAATAGAAGAAAATGAGATGTGGAATAAGTGTACGCGACACAACCTACATTATAAACGTATATTTTAAATATCCACAATGGAAAACAGCCAGCAGCCTTCAATGTGACCAGCGGTCGCTGCTCGCTGTTTTTCAATTGGCCCCTGGATTGAAAATAAGATACATATGATTCAAGCCCAATCCCAAAGTGCATTGAAAGACCCTCTTCTTGACAAAAAACAATTAACAAAAATTCGACTAAATACAAACATAAGCTTTGATAAAGATTCCTGGCTTAGGACAGGCACATTAAAATGTGGCGGGGTTAAACTAGTTTTTTGGCGCCAACCTTCCCCCTAATGATAATCAAAAACAAAGCACAAACTAACACACAGTAATACACAGTAAGTTGTGATATGTTCAATCTATGTGTCAGAGCTATTTTGGGGAAAGCATTTGGTTTTTGGCTACTTTATTTTTCCTCGAGGATATTCAGGTGTCATATTGTACACAAGTAATGCTTAAACAGGTTTGAAGAAACCATGTATTTGTAGCACAACAAGCTGCAGGATATCGCTCTGTTAAATGAGTACAGTTTTAGGTAAAACTAAAGTGTTTGTATATATATTTTTTGCATTCCTAAAAACGGTGTCTTAGTGGAAAATTTGTCCATGAATATTAAATCACCTTGCTGTAAATATATGTTCGAAACGAGTTTTACCACCATTTCAAACCTTTAGATGTTTGCGTTAAAATTTCAGGAAACCTTCATCACAGGATGGGTTCCGATAAGGCCCTATTTTGGCCCATTTAAAGGCTTAGCATAATTATGTTTTTTCAAACCCTGTTACTTTATACCCTATTTTATAGTCAGATAGGTATACTGTTATAAAATAATACTCTTGAATAATTTTGTATAATAACAAGTTGTAAAATCGTGTTCAAAACTGACTTATTTGAAAGACAATTACATCTTGATTAAAATAAAATTTTCAAGATACATGTAGACGTTTTTTAAGTTAAAATTTTGAGCTAATATACTTGAAGACAGAGTTTACCGTTTCATCAATGGTTCGTCGTATATGAACAATACTTTGAACAACAATTTTGAATTTGGAAAATTTGCTTGTCTTAAGGAAAACGAAGAAAATGCTGGAGATACGATTTATTCATTTTTTAATCAAGAAAAAAACATTTTAAAAAATCAAAATTACTACGAAAATTACGAAACGCGCGTCAGGCGTAGTAAAATTTATTGTCTGGAACTTTGTTGTCATTTTTTTTGCAAGAAGCAGAGGTACCAATGGAGTATCTGAATGTCAAAAGTCCGAAAGGGCAGAGACAAAACCAGTAAACACCAACAAGAACGGGACAAAAACAGACAAAATGTAAAACATGGAAACACAAAACAACTGAATATCAATCAAGAACGCGAACTCCAGTCGAAACAAGAGTGAACTCAGGTGCTCCGGAAGAGTAAGCAGTTCCTGCTTGCTATAGCACACCCGTCAAGTTGCCAATAGTCCATTCAGCGTGTCAAATCCGGTAAAGGGATCAAGAGTTAGGGTTAAGGCTTCATAGCAGAAGAGTTAGGGTACGAACATGAATAGAAATACTATACACAACAGAGGAGAATTTAGGTTAGGGTTAGAGTAAATGGTTAAGAAATAGAAAGAGAAAGGGTTAAAGAAGAGAGAGTTAGGGTTAGAGAAAAGACAATAAGGGTTTGAGTTAGAAAATCAATGACAACAAAGGCAAATAGACTTAGAGTTAGAATGGGGATAAGGGCTGAAAATAGAAGAGAAAGGGTTAGGGTTAGAGAAGAGAGAGTTAGGGTTAGGGTTAAAAATACAATGACAACAAAGACGAAGAGACTTAGAATTAGGATAAGGGTTAAAAAATAGAAATGGAAAGAGAAAGGGTTCGGGTTAGGGTTAGTGAAGAGAACTTAGGGATAGGATTAGAGAAAAGAGAGTTAGGGTTAGAGAAGAAAGAATTAGGGTTAGGGTTAGAAATAAAATGAAAACACTATCAAAGAGAGTTAGAGTTAGAATTGGGGTAAGGGCTAAAGATAGAACTGAAAAGAGAAAAGGTTAAGGTTAGAGATGATGGTTAGGGTAAGGTTTAAGGTTAGGGTTAGAATTACAAAATAGCTAGGGGTATGGTTAGGGTAAGGGTTAAAAATAGAAATGCAAAGGGGGTAGTATCGGAACGAAAAGAAACCGGTTTGAACTGGTTATAAGATATTGGGGTATCAAGTACAAAATAATCTCAATGGAATAGTTAGTTCCGCATGATTACACCCGACTTCATTGCTGAGATCTGGGGGTGACACGAGTCGCCAACAGATTTAACACAGGGCCTATGGAAAAGTATAAAGTGGTCTGGATTCCCTGCTTGACAAAAGTTGTACAAAGTAACACAGGAAAGGAAAAACACAACTAGAAGAAAAGGGAAGAAGGTAAAGAATCGGCTGGTGCTGCATAAATGAAAGGGGAGAGGAGGGTAAAACGGCTGCTGCTGCTGCTGCTGCGTTAGTGAAAAAAAGGGGGGAGAAGGTCTTAAAACGGCTGCTGCTGCTGCTGCTGCTGCTGCGTAAGTGAAAGGGAAGAAGAGGGTAAAATGGCTGCTGCTGCTGCTGCTGCTGGGTGTTCAAATTAGTAAGAAAAGCAGCAAAAGAGCAAGATGAGCAAGATAAATGAGCAAAATGAGCTGCAAAAGAGCAAGATTAGCAAGGTAAAGAGCTAAAAAGAGCTGCAAAAGAGCAAGATGAGCAAGGTAAAGAGCAAAAAAGAGCTGCAGAAGAGCAAGATGAGCAAGGAAAAGAGCAAGATGAGTTGCAAAAGAGCGAGATGAGCAAGAAAAAGAGCAAGATGAGCTGCAAAAGAGCAAAATGAGCAATAAAAAGAGCAAGAAGAGCAAAGATTCAGTCACGTGATAAAATGCTGAGAGATGATTGGACGATACAATTTTGAAAAGGCAAAATAAATTAACAATGTTGTCAGTTGCTCGAATGTATTCGAACAAGACGCACGTAAATGTAATGGATTATCTTCTAAAACTCATAGAAAAGAACATTGAAAGTGAGAACAGGGAACGTGTTTGTCGTAAATGTAAGGTGGGGAAGCCGAAAACCGAATTTAACAATTGGGAACAAAAGGTGCCATGCATAGACTGCCAGCGAATATTTAAAAAATGGCGTAGATTCAAAACATGGAGGATTGGATACAGTAGAGGGAGCTTAGCAGCATTGAGGAATGTATTCTTTGTCCATGCATGGAATAGAAAGAAAGACAATTTAACAAGACCCGATCTAATCCGTCCGTGTAAATAGCGCTCTGTTAGCAACATGGTACACTTTTCAGAAGTGATAGATAAATTTACTAAGACGGAACAAAAATCATCAGATAGAAACCGGACGCCGAGAAGGAAAGATGTACCATTGCGACGAATGCGGATACACAAGCCAAAAGTTGTTCAATCTACAGAGACACAAAGAACAGAAGCATCAAAGAAAAATGGAGGAACCGGAATGGTTGAAGGAGGACCCGGAAACTGAGGAAGAGGAAGAGGAGGATACGAAATCAGAAAAGAGTGATGACTTGTCTGAAGACGAAGAAACTTACCCCGGAGAACAGTTCGATCCGTGAAGTGGCTTTATTGGACAAGTGATGATCAGCTACAAAGACGAACACGAAAAGAAAGTGGATGAATACACGGAAAAAGGTCACCACAAAAAAGAGGCAATATCAAAGGCTGGCTTGGATTTGCTCCCGCTCTATAGAGAAGCTCTAAAAATCGCTACGTCAATAACATTATGTGGCAAATGGAAATGGCACGATATCCACTTCACAAGGAGATCAAACAAACAGCAAAACGACTAAGGGACGATGAAGATTATGAGTATGAAGAGTCTTGCAAATACGCTACTGATCATGAGAAGAGAAAGTACTTGCTGGATGAGAAAATAAAACAGTTCAGGCTTGACGAGGAGAGTGAAGACGACGAGGATGAAGACTGAAACCTATTACTGTGTTCAAAATAAAGTATCGAAACTTAAACTCGATTTGTTATCCCTAACGCCCTATAAAAAGATCAAACCAGTATTACCCCACAAAGCCCGGCAAATTCCTAACAAAACGGTATCAAGTACAAGACTTAAAACACAGTAGAAACCAAGAGTTACTTCCCTTAGATTGACATGAAAGAAAAAATATAAAACTAGACGTCACTAGCTTTACAATGACATATTACACGCTAAGTATACAACACGAAGAAAAAGGGGTCACCTAATGGTCAAGCCCTGACTGACCACTGACCACTACCGACTCAAACAACTCAAAAATGGCAACTAAACCTTGCTACCTTTCCAATGATATACAACAACCCACCATTTGATAAGAAATAGTAAATGGTCACCTACTGGAAAATCATCAAAGAGACATTGTCATACTAAAGACAATGCAACAAACCCGATAGGAATCGGTCAAGGAATAACTTAGTTACAAGCCTTTTACAGTGCGGTGACTTTGTGGAACTACCTCCCCTTAATAACCGGATGTTGCGTCACCGGAACCGGAAGCAAGATGTCCGACCGGAAGCAAAATGGTGGAACTGGAAGCAAAATGGCGGAACCGGAGGCAAAATGGCGGAACCGAAAGCAAGATGGCGGACCGGAAGTGGATGTGACGTCACAGAGGGGCTGCTCGGTCCTGCTTGGCCCGAGAAATCATAGCCGTTTCAATCTCATATACTACTAATAACAGTTTAGTGAGCGGACATTCTAAGTATAACAGACAGTTAGGTTAAAACACACAGCCAGTGTACGATCTGTTTTGCTTAGATAAAGAAGTTTGCATCATATAAAGAAAATAAAAACAAACTAAGCAAATCAGCAAGCGAATGTGCACAGTAAAGGATCATTGTACTTTCTATTGAGTTTGCTGAAAAAAAACACGTCTACAAACGGAACAAATATGTTGTCTAAAGAAAGTTGAGCATGTCGATTATTTGGTCTTCTGTTAATTTGTTAAATGCCTGACAGCAAAATCGGAAAAGTACTTTGCAGATATGTCAAGATACTGCTGTTGCAAAAATATAAGATTTTCAGTTAGAATTGTAAGATACATCTTTTTTCGTACGTTTCAGCTGTGACCAAGCTGTGATTGATTCAATCAGTAAAAACATTAGGAATTCAAAGAACCAAAGGCTTACCAATAAGAAATTCAAATGTATGAAAATGCAAACACAAAAAAAACCAGTAGACTGAAAAGACAAAGATGATACAAAGAAGCAGAGGTAACAATGGGGTATCCGAATGTCAAAAATACAAAAGGGCAGAGACAAAACCAGTAAACACCAACAAGAACGTAACAAAAAGAGACAACATGAAAAACATGGAAACACAAAATAACTGAATATCAATCAACAATGCGAAATCGAGTCGAGACAAGAGTGAACTCAGGTGCCCCGGAAGGGTAACCAGTGCCTGCTTGCTATAGCACACTCGTCGAGTTGCCAATAGTCCATTCATCGTGTCAAATCCGGTAAAGGAAGACAAAACAAAACCCTACGACAAACCAGCATCTGCACTCATCTGAAAGATCGAAATCCCATATTTGTCTATAAGTGCATGATGTCTTCCGTAAAATTTCTTGAAAGCAGACAGCAACCGAGGAGCAACATAACCCTGTGTGAGCAATTTTTGCGTCAAACGTGTTTTCGCTCTGCTACGAAAATCGATGTAAGTCCCAAACGCTCTGGAGTAATGAATCAATTGAGATACGTAAACTCCATAAGCTGGAGCGGACAGATTGTTGTTACACAAGAAGGGAAAGCTGACGATTGGAAAGTTGAAGTCATCACGTTTGTCATAGAGCCTTGTTAAAAGTCTTCCTTGAGAGTCAATTTCGAGATGTGTATCTAAATATGCAGCAGACTTCCTAGAATCCGTTATGTCCTTTATCACACGCTCCTGGGGGTATATGAGATGGTGAAAGTCAACAAATCGAGAATTGTTTAGTTGGGAAAAACAAAAGTTGGGAACTTCCAAATGTAAATATAGCATAACGTCTGACAGACAAATTCTTAACACATGTCTACGTTGCTCCCTTGTTTTTGTCATTGAAAAACAAATCGAGTGGTTGTAGATAAATTCGGGATTTATATTTCTAAGATTAGCGCAGATGCTTGTTTGACATAAACGTTTAGTATTGTTGTCCTCTACAGGATTTCAACCATTCTCAAAAATTGCATGACAGGTGTGCTATAGCAATCAGAATCTCATAACTTCCATTTGATACCTGAATTCACTCTAGTTTCAAGGGCGGAAAACATCAATTATCTCCCTCACTCCCTAACTGCTCTTAGGTATCTAATTCATTTAATAAATCGTTTTAGCTCAACTTGACTTAAGGTCCATGTGAGCTATTACTATCACTTGGCGTTAGTCGTCGTCGTCTACGTCTGTCGTCTGTCTTCAGTTAACAATTTTTCAAAATTCTTCTCCTCTGAAACTACTGAAACAGAATTTAATGAAACAGTGTGCACTCGTAGACAAATATGTTAGTTATCTCTCAAATGAGTGCAGATGTTGGTATGTCGTAAATATTTTGTTTGTCTTACTTTATCAGATTAGACACACTGAATTGGAAATTAGCAACATGACGGGTATGCTATAGCAGACAGGGACTGCCTACTCTTCCGAAGCACCTGAGTTCATTCTTACTATGTTAGTCCACGGTAAAGGAAAACAATATGCGACAAACCAACATCTGCATTTATTTGAGAGATAGAAATCCCATATTTGTTTACAAGTGCATGGTGATTACCGTAAAATTTCTTGAGTGAAGACTGTGGAGAAACATAACCCTGTGTTAGCCATTTATGTGTCAATATGACGCCCAGCCAAGGAAATTGATGTTATTTCCGTAAGTAACGAATCGACTGTGATACGAAAACTCCATAAGATGGAGCGGACGGATTTTTGTTACCCAAGTAGGGAAAGTTGACCATTGAAAAGTTAAACGCGTCATTAAATAATCTATACCCTATTATCTTATTTTAAAATTAGCTGCATTAATTCATATAAAACATAAAGCCTTGGTCAGAACATTGTATTTCTTCGAAAAAAAAATGAGCATTTAGAAATCGTTAATCCAAAAAGACAATTCGATAGACATAACAACACCACAACAAAATAAAAACATGCCACAACAAACCGCAATCAACAATATGAAATCAAGTTGAAACGAGAATGAACTCAGCTGCTCTTAAAGAGCTTACAGTTTGTGTTTGTTTTAACGCACCCGTCATGTACGTCGCTGACAATCGATTTAGCTCAGCGACGTACATGACGGGTGCGTTAAAACAAACACAAACTGTAAGCTCTTTAAGAGCAGCTGAGTTCATTCTCGTTTCAACTTGATTTCATATTGTTGATTGCGGTTTGTTGTGGCATGTTTTTATTTTGTTGTGGTGTTGTTATGTCTATCGAATTGTCTTTTTGGATTAACGATTTCTAAATGCTCATTTTTTTTTCGAAGAAATACAATGTTCTGACCAAGGCTTTATGTTTTATATGAATTAATGCAGCTAATTTTAAAATAAGATAATAGGGTATAGATTATTTAATGACGCGTTTAACTTTTCAATGGTCAACTTTCCCTACTTGGGTAACAAAAATCCGTCCGCTCCATCTTATGGAGTTTTCGTATCACAGTCGATTCGTTACTTACGGAAATAACATCAATTTCCTTGGCTGGGCGTCATATTGACACATAAATGGCTAACACAGGGTTATGTTTCTCCACAGTCTTCACTCAAGAAATTTTACGGTAATCACCATGCACTTGTAAACAAATATGGGATTTCTATCTCTCAAATAAATGCAGATGTTGGTTTGTCGCATATTGTTTTCCTTTACCGTGGACTAACATAGTAAGAATGAACTCAGGTGCTTCGGAAGAGTAGGCAGTCCCTGTCTGCTATAGCATACCCGTCATGTTGCTAATTTCCAATTCAGTGTGTCTAATCTGATAAAGTAAGACAAACAAAATATTTACGACATACCAACATCTGCACTCATTTGAGAGATAACTAACATATTTGTCTACGAGTGCACACTGTTTCATTAAATTCTGTTTCAGTAGTTTCAGAGGAGAAGAATTTTGAAAAATTGTTAACTGAAGACAGACGACAGACGTAGACGACGACGACTAACGCCAAGTGATAGTAATAGCTCACATGGACCTTAAGTCAAGTTGAGCTAAAACGATTTATTAAATGAATTAGATACCTAAGAGCAGTTAGGGAGTGAGGGAGATAATTGATGTTTTCCGCCCTTGAAACTAGAGTGAATTCAGGTATCATTTGTTAAAGGTGTGGCGGAGTCCCCAGAAGACGCATAACCAGCAAAGTTGGTAGAGCGCCATGGTAGGTTCCTCCCAACAAAGTCGACCTGTCCTGTTGAAGGATGTGACAAAAGGGATAAAACTATCAGAAGGCACGTGATAAAAGCCCACTTATCAGAATTCCTGTAACCATGTCAAGGATTGTCAAATGAGGCAGCTGGCAGTACTGAATAGACTGGGTCAAATATTTCTTGGGGATCAAGGCACAATTCTTGAGATTTTAGGGCATCTATGGCCGCAAGTTGACATAAGTGAGTTGTTCACACTGGCACAAAAAGATAGAAGAGGAGTAAGAGGCCTGTGCTGGGTGGAAGGGTGGACCGCCCCCAAGACGACTCAGCCTGAGAGCCGTAAATTACCCGGGGATGTTGCTGTATTGGAGGGTAGCAGCCCAGCTGTTGAGTTTCTTGTCCCAGGATCAGCGGAAACTCCTAAATACATTGGAGGTGGATCCCATTATCCGGGAGGTTGCCCAGGACTTGGCTCTTGAGGCAGCGGCCACTGCCATGGCTGAGACCAAGGACGAGGTGGTAGGAATAGTGCACCTGTGGAGCACGTAACCAAGGATGAGGCAGTGGCCCAGGGGGGGGACATTCCAGCGGTGGCTGGGCAGCCAGAAGAGTATGTGGTGATAGATGAGATTGTCGAGGAGGTAGAAGTCCAGGTGAATGCCTTTAGGCCTAAACTCCTCTACATTAAAAATGGGAATTCCCAGGATGAATTCTGCGAAGTGGTAAATAGTTTAGAGGACTTGTGCCGGTTGTTGGCTGGGATGTTCCCAGGAGAAGAAACTGTCCAGATTTTGCTATGTGAAGGCAAACGCCTAAGGACTGAGAAGATGTTTGAGGACGTGCCAGAAGGGGATTCCCTCTGGTTCGTATAAATTCAAGATATTAGAAGTTCCGACAACAACGTAACTATGGACAACAGACTTTGAGACTTGATACGCTATATTAATATCATGGTCATATTCAGAGAGTATTTGACTTATGAATCAATTGTATATACGTTACTTTGCATATTTTTGTGTGCAACTTAAACATACATGTAGGTTATAAGTGCCAGAGGAAAGTACAGGTTGAAGCTTATTATTTTTCTTAAGTTTTTTTAGTAGATTTTTGATGCTTCAGACTTGGAACCTTTTTATAGGAGTTTTTCTTAAGTTGGGAATATTGATCACTTATACTAATACTTTTTTGATAAGAGAGAGGAAAAGAATATCCTTGATATCCCACAGCTTTCCTATTATCGCATATTCAATATATTTTTAGTTTGCACAAAAATAATTGTCGCCAGTGATAAAACTTGACACATGATGTTCGCAACTCTATAAATATATTTACAACGATTATTCAAAACAATGCGGTCAATAAACCAAATGGGAACCAGGAAATTATTGAACGTAATAATCATATTATATACGTGGAAGTATTAATTGTATGTATTCATGGGAAAAATTGAATAGCACTGAAATTGGCAGCCGTTGATAGATTAAATTTGTATTATTTCCTTGGTAAGATATTTGTTTGAAATTGTACTAAACTGGATACATGTGTAGAAGATTACCAAACACACAATTAATAACATATAATTATAAACACATATGGGTATTTTTTTTGTTTCCATAAATTTACCATTTTTTTCCTAAAAGAAAAATGTGTTTACAAATTAAAATATGTCCGACGACCATTTTCAATAAACCATAAGAAATCACATGCCAATTTATGAATTAGATAAATCTATATAGGTAATTAACGTGTTGTCATAAACAGGCGCAGTTGATAGTAAACACGGCACTGTTTTCGATTCTCATCGAGCAATTACAATAAGAAAGTACAGGGAGCTTTGGAACTAAAATGTAATGACATAATAATGAAAACAACATGTTTAGACTATATCTTTGAGAAAAAGAAAATGATAATCAACTAAATAAATATACACAGTAAAGAAAAACCTGTTTTGAATTTGTAGAAGCATGGTATCTCGAATTTGATTTGTCCAATGCATGGTAATTGGGGAATGGGGATGATACATGGTATTTCGAATGTGATTAGTCCATTTTTAATAGTAAATTTAGATTGTTAATGATACATGTAATATAAATTTTAATTTTAACTTTCAATATTTGAAATAAAGTTTTATTTGATTTCATCTTTTAATTTAGTTCACAATACGGTAGCTTTATATATTTATTTGAAATATAAATAATATGAATTTTAAAAAGTATTATTTTCGAAATGATTAATAACATCGTTAAACATATTTTAAAAAGTCGCTTGATAGCTGATAAAAAAATATGTTCATTTTTATGTCATTAAAACATTTTTATTTTTATTGTGTTATTTATTGAAAGAATTTATAAGTAGACACTGGATAATCGACTGCACACAAGTAATCAGAAAGTTTAGAATCAAATTAAATGACATATATGTATGTTGTTTTAAATTACGGCTCAAGATCTCTATGAAAATTTCTTACATTATTTTTATGTATTGTTAATTATTCTAGAATGAATATACATGTAAAACTAAATTACTAAGTAAAATAATAAGACTATCGATAATAAACAATTGCATTGTAGGTGAGTGAGTGAGTTAGTTGGTGTTTTACGCTCTTGCAACGCTATATAGGTTATTTACAGGCGATGAACATGAAAAGGATGATAAATGAACATGAAATGATGATGATAAATGAATGATGTGGATGGGGTGGGAAACAAAGGACAGGTTAATTTTGAAGAACCACAGAAAAAAGGGAGAGGTTGGTAGGGGCGGAAAATTAAGCCTATGTGGTGCATTACTTGGCGGTCCACAAAGGGGTCTTTTAATCAAATTGCTTCACGTCTTTCTTGGATTTGCACCTCGAATTTGACCAAGGTGGTCATCTCAGTACAAAAAATTACGATTTTTATTTCCAAATTATAAATTTTCCTAATCTACAGAAAAATATACCTACTTCCCCTGCATACGGTGTTTATATTTCACAACTTATTCGATATGTCAGAGCTTGCACACATTTCACAGATTTTTTTATCAGACACCGATTTCTTCGTGACCGACTTTTGGAGCAGGGCTATAAGAAAATACGCCTAATACGATCCCTACAAAAATTCTTTCTTCGTTATTAGCCACTAGTAGAAAAGTTCAAAATTGAGTTAAAAGATATGGTGGTTAATTGTTTTAATTAGTGTTTGACTGGTCTGTTGTACTGAGATGATCACCTCAATATCCCTATTGTGTCTCACAACTATGTTGTGTTCTGTGGTCATTACCGGATCCTAAGATCGCAAGGGAAGAGTGAGGTTTGGCGCCATAAAACCTGGTTTAACCCACCATTTCATTTGAAATGCCTGTACCAAGTCAGGACCATTGCGATCCACCAATTCTCCGGCATGACCGACTCGTTTTTGTCATTTTCTCTGGACTATGGGATTGATCATTCAAGTTTGGAAGTTTTGTTATTACCTTTATTTACGTGCATGAAGCGTGGCACTCTCCACACACGTTGACCCTTGTGGGTATGGGGAAAATATATGATGGATGGGGAATGGAATGGTAATTGGCGATGGGGATTGTAAATTGTGTATGGGGATGGGGATTGGGATGGCAAATGGTGTATGGGGATAGTACATGGTGTATGGGGGGTGGTATATGGTAAAAAGGTAAAGGTGAACAGAGGGACGCTTTTACTATACGACTACTGTATTGATTGATTGATTATTGACTTTGATTAAATTGAAATTTATTGCTATGACATGCCTTTACACCTCATGTGGTATCCGCCTCCTCGATTTGATTTATCTATACTTCTAAAATAACGGAGCGTTTTTTTTATTATCCGGGTTGCAGCCTTAACAACACATGCTACGGCAGATTCATATATCGAAAATAGGGGATGGTTGTGCCCTTTGAAAATCTAAATAGCACATAGGCAATTATGTCTGCAGTTTGCTAATTTACCTTATAAATTGATCTGGAAACGCTACATCGACGGACACCCACGGGAGATAACGTACTACATTTTGTACGTGATGGAGGAGTTAAGACGTAATCTTCCGTGGGTTTCCGACGATGGAAATGCTATAGCCGTCATTGTTCCACAATACCCCTTCTTTTAGAATGATTGAAATTAACTTCCCTGTTTTAAGACAATTACAAAACATTCCACAAAACATTTCTAATAATTATGCTATATATTTAAAAGATTTTATCGAATAGATTGTTTTGGTAAGTTTACTATAAAAATGTCTGGAAAAAATGGTTTACCGTAAAAAAAATGTAACTTGATAGAAAAATGTAAACCATAATGAAGTTTTTTTCCCAATTTCTTAAAATTAGGAAACAGTGTAAAAAAATGACAAGATTGCAAGATTAATTGAAACATATCCAGCCGCTGGACAATATGGTCAACATAAAACAATAGTATGTAGTAATTGTTTTTTGAGTTACAAAAATCCCACAAAACTTTTTATCAATTATGCTATATATTTAAAAGATTTTATTTGATAATTTATATTGGTAAGTTAACTATGAAAATGTATGGGAAAAAATGTTTTATCGTAAAAAAATGTAACTTGATAGAAAAATGAAAACCATAATGATTTTTTTCCATAATTTGTAAAATTAGGAAACAGTGTAAAAAAATTGACAAAATATCATAGCGATTAATTGAAACTTATCCAGCCGCTGGACAATATGGTCAACATAAAACAATAGAATGCAGTAATTGTTTTTTAGGATAATCACTTGTCTGAAAACAGAAAGAACTATGTAAAAAATATCTTTAGTAGGACCAAATTGTCATTGCACATTTGACTGGTCTCATTGAAAATTCCAAGCATCTTGCAGTACCAAAAGTCTCTAAATCTGAAAAAGCAAAGACAACATCAGAAGACAAAAAAAATCATCACAAAACAAATCACATAAAGAAACAAAAAATATATATTACAACCAAAGTCATGCTCGGGTGTCTTTGCTTGCAACAGCACATATATATTTTAGAAATGGAAACAACGAAAAAAACGTTATGTGGCACTATTCTTAATTCAATAAAAAAAATCATACTCTATCATAAGAGATCACCCAATGTTGACATCTACCCACTAAGCACCCATTTCTACAGAGTAGTGATAGCACCTTAATGCAATACAAAACCTAAGTCAGGCCGAACAAAATAAATTGTGTGAGGTATACTGTACGATTTGTATTACATGTACAGGCTTCGAAAAAATATATATAATAAAAACACGACTTGAAAATCTCAATATAAATTAAGGTTTAATCTGCTTTCATATTTTTTTGGAATTCATAATAAAATGATCATAAGAAATATGTGAAGGTAACTGTAAATGAACAGTTTTCACAGTTTTCATGATATTCTACAAAATGTCTTTACTTGATCACAAAGTTATTTTCATTTAAAAATTAAATCTTTCACATTTCTGCATTTTTTTAAACATAAATTCTTTGATTCTTTGAAATTTAAATGCTATATAAAGGTACATGTCTTACCATATTTCAAAGAAAACTACAATGGGCTTTTTACAATTTACTGGGTAACAATTTCCATGGTTTGATGAAAAATGATCAGTTAATGGATTCTTAAATTCATGGCTCAAAAGTCTGCAGCATACAATCAATCGATCTAAAATCTAGTGGTATTCAATTATCTCCCCTTCGGAAAAAAGCTCATGTGTTTTAAAATTTTCAACGATGACAACAACGATGGCGACGGCATGTAAACAATCTTCAACTTTCATTTATTGCGCATGGACCTGACTACTATCATATAAGTTGGACATGTCATGTTATTAAAGAATCTTTTCTGTTGCGTAAACAGTTGTTTATAAGGTCAACAAAAGTGCATATTTTAACAAATCGAGTGAAAATTGCTGGACGTTGGAAAAAATTAAAATGTCAACTCAACCTTTAAAAAATCACACAAGGCGTAATACCTGCAGTACAATCTCGAAATTTGTGGGAATGTTAGGTTATTACCTTTTCTTACGACAGATATCAGTTTGGAAATTATATTTTACTGATATCACTTAACGATCCATTTGAATTCAATGTGTAACTATGAAAAACTTTCAAGGGACACAACCAAGTTCTATCTTTCATTAATGATAAACATGATAAAATGGAGGCATTCCTATTTTTAAAACGGATGACTGAAGATTGAATTGGACATTTAATCCAATACAATGCAAATTCACATGTTGTTGATCCCAATTTTCGGACACCGGTCAAAAAAGTAAACATGTTCTATGACGTAATCAAATTCAACAGGTAAATCGTGTACTTTTAAGAAGAAGGTTGTCAAGACGGATTAGATAAAGGGCCTTTTTCATAATTTTATTTTGGCTTAACCTCTTGCAGTACATGTCTGAAAATTTGAAGATGGAAAGATATACATTTCAAAAAATAGTGTATTTTTTTCTATTTTTATATAAACGTTAAGGTTGTGCGATCCATTTCAGTTCCACCGTATGCATTTTATAAATATCCACATAATTACATGCATTATAAATGTAATATGCTACTTTTATAAACTCTTTTTAATTCAGAATAGTTTATTTAAACAACATAACTTAAAATGGAATGAACTTTTTCGCTAAAAAGAACTTTTAATTCACTTGACAACCAGGATAAACATTCGAATGGACTTTCTTATCTTTTCCGATGAAGAGCTCTCATTCTATTGTTTAAATACCACCGGTTTTCGGACTGCAATGTTAAACTACTTGTTCGTGGAAAATCAAATTTCGTGGGTCAAAGTTGTGAAATATATTATTGTTTGTAATAAAAGCTTGTTAGTAGGGGGTAGTATTTATTGAGGAAATTAGTCAAAAATATATAAAAATGTGCTTCAATAAATAGAAATTACATGTAAAATAGAAAATGAACCGTACCATACCATGTTTTACATTATGCCAAATCATTCTCATATATTCAGAGGCATTATATTGGTATTCATCATACATGTACACATAATCCATATATACCTTTAATGCCTAATGTAAAACGTAACATGTGAGCATATGCAAGAAATTCATGTACATATCTAATATGTGTGCATTTTGTGTGTGTATATTTGTTTTGGGGTAAATAATTCTGTCCATGATACATCAGCAATTACAAGGATAAAAACTGGTTGTGTTTGTTGGTTTTTGGGCAGAAACTCCTGTCAATGATAAATCAGCCATTTTAAGGAAATAAACTGGTTGTAATATATAATTATGAGTTCAATATATAACTTATTCAAAAACCATAAATAAACAAAATAATGGCTTGATACATAGGTAACAACAAAGTATGCCTCATCATTATTTATTACTTATGCAATAAATTGTAATAAAACAATATGTATGCGTACAATAATGTATGTGTAACTGTGTATGTCTTTTCATAACCAATCCTTCAGAGCAAATTAGAATGTAACAAGTTTCATGTGAGCATACCGGTATGCAAGAAATTGTACATGAATAATCCATGCATGTGTGAGTTATTTGTACATGCCACAACAAAATTCATTACTTGAAAGCACAGTGTAACAAGTTTCATATCAGCATATTAAAACATAGTACATGAACAATTCATGCATGTGTATGAATGTGTGTGTGTATGTCTCATCATAATCCATTACTTGAGAGCCCAGTGTAACAAGTTTCATGTGACCATATGCAAGATTTCTGCATGAACAATTTATGCATGTGTGGGAGTTGTGTGTAAAGTTATCATAAACAATAACTTGGGAGCAAATTGTACAAAGTTTCATGTGACCATATGCAAGAAATTGTACATGAATAATTCATGCATGTGTGCAAGTTGTGTGTGTGCTATCAAAATCAAAATCTTCAGAGCTCAGTTTATAAAAATTCATGTGATCATATGCAAGAAATTGTACATGAATAAATTATGATGTGTGCGAGTTGTGTGTATGTGTGTGTTTTATCATAATAAATAATTTTGGAGCCCAGTGTTACAAGTTTCTTCCGGAGCACCCGAGTTCACTCTTGTTTCGACTGAAGTTCGCGTTGTTGATTGATATTCAGTTGTTTTGTGTTTCCATGTTTTACATGTTGTCTGTTTTTGTCCTGTTCTAGTTGGTGTTTACTGGTTTTGTCTCTGCTCTTTCGGACTTTTGACATTCGGATACCCCATAGGTACCTCTGCGTCTTTCGTTTCATGTGAATTGTGCAAGTAATTGTACAAGACACTCCATGTATGTGTGTGAATGTCTCATTATAATCCTTACTTGATTGTCCCGTGAACAAGTTTCAATCAAGCATATCCAGGAAATTGTACATTAGTAATATGTGTGTGCAGTTTATGCATGCATGTTGCATCTATGAAAAAAAGTTTCGTGTGTACAGATATTTGGCCTTATGCCTATATGGCCAAGATATGTCCTATATCTCTAATTTGATCACTGACAATGTAAGAATAGTTTATGTGCATATCTATAAATGTGCGTGTTTAATTTCATTTTTTGTAATGCTTCATACATGTATTTGTATTGCTACTGTATAGATATTTCTGATAAAATGCCACACAAATAAAATAATTAACAATGGGCTTATTGCTATCTATAAAAGCTAGAAATTGTATCGTTACAGTATGCAAATGTGATGTGTTTGTATCTGTGACCTCGTCATTCCATTGTTCAAGGATGACTGCTGTCAAAAAAAAAAATTATACAGCATGCGGTGTGTGCAGAACATACTACCTTCAAACATGTTTTTGATAATGTAACATTTGCTACTCAAATTGAAAAAAAAACATGTGTATAGCCTTATTTTGCCCCCTCTTTCTTACAAAATTCCTAATATGTGTCCTTAGGCTAGATAATGACAATCTTTAAGTAAATTTGAAGATAAATCGAAGTTTCATTTATAATTATACCTTAAGTTTGTTTTGCTGTCTTATTTTCCATGTAAACTGTTATTTTTGAACCAATAACATTACCTTTTGTCCTTTTTGATATTCTCAATGAGTTAGGATTACTGACTGGTGCAACTTCTTCCTGTTGGTCTTCCAAAAAACAGCTTTGGATGTGTGGCTGAACTTCAGAATTAAACAAATGAATGATATGAAATGTTAAGGTCTTATTTATTTCACTATAAAAAAAAATGTTCACAGATTATATCAATAAGTTTTAGCTTCAACTAACTCTATTGACTGTGCGCTTATAATTTAATTGTGGTAAACTGTAGGAATAAATGATAATTAATTTCAACATGTAGGTAAAACTTTGTTATGAATCTCAATAGAATAATAATAAAGGTGTTTTTTTTACACTTAAACCACAAATTGTAAAGCAAAACTGTTAACAACCCTTGTGAAATTTTTGGTATGTTTATGAACGGAATATTTGATAGCTGATCTCTTAATATGCTATAAAGAAAAACTATCAGTAAACAGACAGCGTAATAAGTAACCACTTGCGATGTTTTGGCTAAAGGGCCTAAATATCGTGAGCCAAGACGAATCAACTGGAGCTATAGTTTCAAAACAATTATGGATTCAGTTGAGGACTATGCCAAAAAATGGGCAAAAAAAACAGGAGAAAGAGTGTGACGTTTTGTCAGAATGGGTAAAAGCTGTGAGGTCATTGGTTTTGAAAAGAATCAATTCTTTGAAAAGCTCAATGAGCACTTAGGCAACATCCATTTTCAGCAACGCTGATTGTTGCCAAAACATTGTCCACCTTGCATGACTAATATGTTGTTGCACCTGCAGACGAAGCACCAAATAACATCATTTTTGTGTGCAAAAAACACTATATTGACTGTTTGACAGCTGAATTGGGGGTTGGTTTTATTAGCAATAGCACCACATACACGGTTACAACACTGTCTAAGGAGAAAATCATTGAAAATCACAAATTTGTCATTTCCTCCTTCGGGCTTTCTGTTGATGGCAATATTGATAACATTCAATCCCTGTATTGGATTCTTAAATTACACAAAAGTCCATACAAACAGCATTTCATTGCAGGGTCAGCCAAATGTAAAACTAAGCCTCTTTCAGTTCTGTTGACTTCAATTCTTACGGCAATAAAATCCGGCCTTCAGAAATATTACGATTGTTCTTATTCTATAAATGGTATCAATTAAATGTAGCTCTGAATAATTCGAAAGAAATGATGGAGATTCTTAACTCTAAATCAGTTTCATCTTGTAACAGCATCAAAACATTCGATTTCTCCACACTTTACACTTCTATTCCACATGAACAACTGAAATCGCGATTGGCACAGCTGATTAAACGCAGCATTTTCAAAAAGAATGGAAAACGTAGGTACAAATATCTACTAGTCGATTAAACCAAGATTTAATTTGTCATCAATGAGTCTAAGAAAAAGAACAAATTACAGAAGACCAAATAATCGACATGCTCAAGTTTCTCATTGACAACATATTTGTTCAGTTTGGTGGACGTGTTTTTCAGCAAACAATAAGGATTCCAATGGGCACTAATTGTGCACCTCTGCTTGCTTATTTGTTTCTTGATTCATATGAAGCAGACTTCTTACAATCTATTCTAGACAAAAAAATTTCAAAGACTAGCTCTCTCTTTCAACCTCACGTTCCGTTATATTGATGATGTCCTTTCACTAAACAATTCTCGATTTGGTGACTTTCTCCACCTCATATATCCCCAGGAGCTTGAGATAAAGGACATAACAGATTCTAGAAATTCTGCTTCATATTTAGATCTACATCTCGAAATTGACTATCAAGGAAGACTTTCAACAAGGCCCTATGACAAACGTGATGTCTTCAACTTTCCATTCGTCAACTTTTCCTTCTTGTGTAGCAACATTCCGTCTGTTCCAGCTTATGGAGTTTACGTATCTCAATTGATTATTGCTCACACATGGTAATGTTGCTCCTCGGTTGCTGTCTTTATTAAAAAAAATATACGGAAGACATCATGCACTTTTAGACAAATACGGGATTTCGATCTCTCAGATGAGTGCAGATGTTGGTTTGTCATAGGGTTTTGTTTTGTCCTCCTTTACCGGATTTGGCACTCTGAATGGACTATTGGCAGCGATGGGTGTGTTATAGCAAGCAGGAACTGCTTCATTTTCCGGAGCACCTTAGTTCACTCTTGTTTCGACTGGAGTTCGCGTTGTTGATTGATAATCAGTATTTTGTTTGTCCATGTTTTACATGTTGTCTGTATTTTTGTCCCGTCCTTGTTGGTGTTGACTGATTTTTTCTCTGCCCTTTCGGATTTTGACAGTCGGATACCCCATTGGTACATTGGCTTCTCTCTAAACATACAGATGATTAATTATCCATACACACCTTCACAAAGTGTTATTAAATGGTCTCAACATTAGATAAGTAATTTTCTTTGATAACGACCTTTTATATGATTGTACAGATTTTTTATCTGATCTTAAATGTGACTATACCAGTTAAGCTTTCATGCCTTTTAATATATATAATTCTATTAAACTTCACACTTTCACTATATTTAAAGTGCAATGTGTTTACTGAAATACGTTTTTGTAACTGATATGACTTAAAGGCTTCTTATCAAATTTGCTTTGTCAAAATGTTATATTATAATTTGTTATGTTTTATATATAAAATAACCAGGATCAGAATTTGTTTCAAACCATTACCTTAAAATCATTATAGTCCCTATATAGTAAAAACTTTCCAATCTATGGTATGTTGGAGGATGGGGAATGGAGATTGGGATGGGGATTGTAAATAGTACATGATATATGAGGAATGGTATCATGTATGGGGATGGGGATAGTAAATATGAATGGTAAATGGGGAATGGGGATGGTAAATGGTATCTCGGATTTGATTGGTACATTGCATGGTAAATGGGGATTGGGGATGGTGAATGTTATTTCGAGTTTGATTACTCCATTTTTAAATAGTAAATTTAAATTGTTAATGACCCAATCTCAATTTAAACTTTCAATATTTTAGATAAAAAATATTTTATTGTAATGAATCACATGTAGATACTAGATGATCAAAATTATGAATAGACTATGCACAAGAAGCAAAGGTGTACCAAAGGGGTAATCAGTATCATAAAACCGTGAAGACAAAGACAAAACCGGCAGACAAAAATCATCACAACAAAACAAACCACATAACAACATAAAACACACACACATAACAACAAAACCGCATTCAGCAACGCGAACTCAAGTCGAAACGAGAGTGAACTCAGGTGCTCCGGAAGAGTAAGCAGTTCCTGCTTGCTATAGCACACCCGTCACGTTGCCAAAGATCGATTAAAAGTTGGTCAAATCCGGAAAGGATGACATTACAAAACTCTATGTCAAACCTAGATATGTGCTCATCTGAGAGATAGAAATCCCGTATTTGCATACAAGCACATGATGTCGTCCGTAAAATTTCTTGAGTGATGACAACAACCTGGGAGCAACGTACCCCTGTGTTAACAATTTGCTTGTCAGCCGTGTAGCTCTATCAAGGAAGTCGTTGTACTCCCCACATGCTCTGGAATAACGAATCAATTGTGATACGTAAACTCCATATGCTGGAGCGGACGGAATGTTGCTACACAGAAAGGGAAAGTTAACTATTGGAAAGTTGAAGTCATCACGTTTGTCATAGAGCTTTGTACAAAGCCTTCCTTGTGTGTCAATTTCGAGAAATAGATCCAAATATGAAGCAGACCTCCTAGAATCTGTAGTGTCCTTTACCTCAAGTTCCTTCGGATATATGAGATGTAAATAGTCACCAAATCGAGAATTGTTTAGCGAAAGGACATCATCAATATAACGAAATGTGGGATTGAAGGATAAAGCAAGTTTGCGGTCCTTTTTGTCTAGAAGTGATTGTAAGAAGTCATATGAATGAAGAAACAAATCGGCAAGCAATGGTGCACAATTTGTGCCCATTGGGATACCTATTGTTTGCTGAAAAACACGTCCACCAAACTGTACAAATATGTTGTCGATTAGAAAGTTGAGCATTTCTATTATTTGATCTTCTGTAAATTTGTTTTTCTTGCTAGACTCTTGGATGACAAAGTAAGTCTTTTTATAACCGACTACCAAATACTTGTACCTGCGTTTTCCATTCTTTTTGATAAAGCTACGTTTAATCAGCTGTGCCAAACGAGATTTTAATTGTGAATGTGGAATTGAAGTATATAATGTAGAGAAATCAAACGTTTTAATGCTATTACATGATGAAAATGACTTAGAATGGAGATTTTCCATCAGTTCTTTAGAATTTTTGAGAATCCACATTTGATTGACGCCATTTCTAGAGTAACAACAATCGAAATACTTTTGAAGGCTTGATTTTATTGCCGTCAATATTGATGTTAACAAAACTGAAAGAGGCTTAGTTGTATATTTGGATGACCCAGCAATATATCGTTGCTTGTATGGAGTTTTATGTAACTTTGGAATCCAATACAAGGATGGAACGTCATCGTTCTTTTTGTCAACAGATATGCCAAAGGAAGAAATTACAGAATTATGATTGTTGATTATTTCCTCCTTTGACACAAGTTATCGCAAAGTTTAGGATCAAATAAAATGACGTACATGTACATGTATGTATTTTTAAGTTACTGCCCAAGATTGCTTGCATTATTTTTAATGTATTTTAGATAATTCTACAATTAATTAAATACAATTCCTTAAATTAGATATTAAATAAATTGAAAAAAAATAAACACTTATATTTTAATATTTCTTTCTAAATTGTTTATAGATACTGGCTGATAAAAAAATATTAATAGACTGTGTAGAAGCTACCAGAAAGTTCAGGATCAAATTAAATGACGTAAATGTATGTTGTTTTAAATAACGACCCAAGATCTCAATGGAAATTGCTTACATTGATTTTTATATAATATTATTATTATTTATTCTAGAGTAAATGAATTACAACTCCTTAAATGGAATATTAAATAAATTGATAAAAATAAACACTTTTATTTTGATATTTCTTTCTAAATTGATTATACATACAGATACGACCAGACATAACTTGTATGCCAAGTTAACTAGAAAAGTAAACTTTTTGACTGCCTAAAGTTAACTGATGTCCGCTTTTTAGATTGCACCAAGCAGACCGTGGACTGATCTTAAGTTAACTGTAATAGCAAACTTGGTCCACGGTCTGCTCTTCTTGACCGCTCTGCTAGTTAACTTTAGCCTAGAACCAACCTGAAGTTAACTTAAGCGTAAGAGCGACTTAAAGTTAACTTTAGCATAGAGCGACCCAAAGTTAACCGCGCTGAAGCCAAGAGCGACCTAAAGTTAACTCAGCTCAGATTATATTTTTCATTTGACTTGATTTATATAAAACGAAATATTTTCTATATTTTTTCATTTTTTAGAATTGTTACCATAATTTATTCATTGTTTTTTAAAGAAAAATTTAAACCCAATTATTTAAAAAAAAATTAAACGTATTCATCTATTTCCATTAAATATTTATTTAAAAGATATTATTTTAATGAAAAGATTGTTAACTTTTGAAAGATTTATTTTATGAGCATATATCGGCAGCAAACTGCAACTATTTATTCTTTTAAAACAAAAAATACTATATTTTTACATATTTTTCTATTTACATTATTTATTATTTAAGGAATATTATTTTGATTTTTGTTTATTTTTATTTGAAAATAGTAAGACATATATTCTTAGTGACTTAGAATTAATTTTTAGTCTGCTAGGGACCTAAAGTTCCCTAATGTTAACTTTGGACTGTTCCGACCTAAAGTTAACTTTGGTCCGCTAGCGACCTAAAGTTCCCTAAAGTTAACTTTGGACTGCTCTGACCTGAAGTTAACTTAGGACTGCCTTAAGCTGTCCATTTCATGGACAAGAACAGTCCAGAGCTGCCCGGACCGAGGACTGCTCTGCCAAGGCTAAAGTTAACTTGAGTTAACTAGATATTGGACCGTGGTTAACTCAAGTTAACAAGAAAAGCAACCTAAATGACTGCCTAAAGTTATGTCTGGACCCATCTGTACTGGCTGATAAAAAAACTAAAAAAACTGTGCACAAGTTACAAGAACGTTCAGGATCAAATTAAATGATGTACATGTATGTTGCCCAAGATCTCTATGGGAATTGCTTACATTGTTTTTATATATTATTAATAGTTCTAGAATAAATGAAAAACAACTTCACAAATTAAATATCTAATAAATAAATAAATGAAAATCAACATTCATATTAAAATGTTTCTTTATAATGTGTTTATAAATAAATATATCAGTAAATTAACAAGTAAAATAAATAAGATTGTTGATAATAAACAATGGCATTGTAGGGATGGGGAAAATATATGATGTATAGGGAATGGAATGGTAAATGGGGATGGGGATGGGGATGAGGATGGGGATTGTAAATGGTGCATGGGGATGGGGATAGTATATGGTGTATGGGAATGGTATATCGTGCAATGGTAAATGGGGAGATAGGGAAGTTTTTACCATACGAGTACTGTATTTTGTGTATCCTGGTTAACAAGGAAACTGACACTGATGTTGGACTTGTATAAGCCAGAGTACTCTGCTCAGTGAGATAAAACTAGATCTATAGGCATTCTCTTAATTTGGCAATAATGAAATAAACCTGCAGTGGCTAAATATGTGAAAATTTGTCGTTCCTGCTTCATCCTCCTGTTTCAACCATTGGATCGATCTGTCATTTTTCTTGCTAACCGTCTTAACTGACAAGCCCTTGCGGAAACAGTTATTTATAATCAGATTCTGGATTAAATTTTAACAATATAAAAATGTGTGACTGTCATTTTACCTCAGGTAATAAATGCATTTCATCGTTTAAATGTATGTAGATGAACCGTGTACAAGCATTCATATTAAACATAAATTAAAATAAAACAAACACATGACACAACTCAGACAATCCTACATATTGACCCCATTCTTGTTGGTATGCTGTGACTGATATTTCCCACACTAGTCTAACCTATCATAGCATGATAAACTATTAGATCAAATCAAACTTGATTTCGGAGACAAAATTGTCTTTATATTTTTATGTAATTGCTGATAATCATTCAATGCTAGTATGTGCAACTGCTGACTGCACCCTGACAGGTGAAATGCAATGTAAGTGTTTTTGTTTTTTTGTTGTTGTAACTAAATAGGAGGAGATTTGTACATTAATAACTAAATTCGTATAAGCAAAAACAATCAAGTTGTAAATAATGCACTGCTAATGAAACGTCTCGGTGTTTTTAAACACGTGGATGTCATACATGTACTTGTAACCTGCGATGGTGATTTGTCTTTTTTTATGTATTTCACAACATTCAATTGTTGTTCTAGTAAAGCAGATTGTAGTTTGTGATTTTGACTCTAAATTGACTCCCTGCAATGACATTTATATAATATGTTATTTCTTCCACCAGTTCTTCTCATTGTAGTTAACGTCTGTTCTATTCAGATTATCGTCGAGAAAGATTCAATTTAAACAATTTAGCGCGAGCCAATCAAAACCTGCGGAAATACCTAATGGGCATTCATCCAATTGCCAAACTAACTCTTAACATAAGACAAC
Organism: Arcuatula senhousia; assembly: GCA_963971305.1. NCBI lineage: Eukaryota > Metazoa > Mollusca > Bivalvia > Mytilida > Mytilidae > Arcuatula > Arcuatula senhousia. Next base: position 1,863,680 of record OZ020313.1, read on the forward strand.
AGGAAACCATAACGCACCATTACTTTGATAAATTAATTTACTCATGAGTCTTGAATTAAATTAACTTCACACAAAGTAAGTTCTTAGTTAGCCGATGTGGTGCACTACTTGGCTCTTGACAAACGTTTTTTTTTTGCATGAAACGTGGCACTCGCCACATATGGGCAGTGGAAAGGCTTTCCCATATACCTGACTAACCCTGCGGACAAAGCTAACCCGCAGTCAGGGATGGGGAGAAGTCGAGGGGTTCGGAGGAAACGCACCCCCTCCTTGGACTAACAAAAATGAAATTTATAGGTATAAACACAAACTGAAATTTGGTTCAGCACTATAATGCATTAAAATAAGGAATATATTAAAAATCGTACTCCCCAAAAAACTTTCTGGCTACTGGTATGCACACAAAGTGGGAATGCAAGGGTCACCCTATTAATCTATCTAGAGTACACAATTGTAGAATGTGGCCATGCAGCTCGTACGCCATGTTCTATTGCCGACATATTCGCGACCGGGCCTGCACGGGACAAATTACTTGTGTTTGTAACAGGAAAGTTCTGCTCTAGCAAACAAACAACCACGACCAAGCCTACAAATTGAACCGTACAGCGCTGTACATCCTAACACCAACAACAAAACTCAGCAAATAGAATATAACCACCTTATACTACTTCAACAATCTGTACCAAGTTTCATTTCTTCTCTAGAGTCTTGCTCTTAAACCCTGTCAATGCATATCAAGTTTCAGCAAATATATAAATATATATAGGATGACAAATGCTAATGATGACAATTTGTTTCAGCTTGCTACTCAAGTTTCATTATTTCTTTGCTTTGTATTGAGTTCTTTTTATATGTCTGACATTTGCAACAGTTGTTTGTTTTGTATGTTCGTTCCTCTGGGACTCAAGGCTTTGGCACAAAATACTCAGTAAGTTTTCAGATACTTTATATAGAAAATTATTTCATATCTTTATATTTTACAACAAATGTAAAAGCTTTAAACAATCTTCAACTTCAGCATAACTTAAAATAAATACAAAAATTTACTATCAACAATTCCAAAAATTAAACACACCTAGATTGCACAAACTTGTTAAATAAAATAACACTCTGTGGCATTCTTTTAACAAAATTATTACTTAAGCAGGGTTCTGGTTAAGTTAGATTTAGGAAATCCTATTTAAAACAAAGTAAAAATAGTTTCAAAGATTTTAAATTCAAAAAGTTTATTTTAGTAAGGGAAAATTGCCTATTTAAGACTTTAGAATTTGACTATAAAAATTTAAGCCTAAAAAGAAGTCAAAAATGAGAAATGATATAGGAGTCCATGCACATAGCCATACATACTAGCTATTGAAGAATTCATGAACCCTGTAGCATTAAAACATTTACATCAGTTAGATCGCCACATTTACAAGTCATAAGTTATGCAAAAATCACATAACATGCAAAAATTTCAGTTTACTAAAAAAACTGACAAATTAAACAAATATAAATATAAATAGATACAAAAATAAACTTTCTATAAGATAAACACATGTTTACATGTACATACCTCTAAATTAGTGTTTAAAATATTTAAATAACAAATTACAAGGGAGATAATAACTTTAGCAAATAACTTCTACCAAAAAGTACGGGAAAATGTAAATCTCTAGTAAAAAGGTAAAAAAATAATTTGAATAAACCTGGAATATCTTTACAGTTTGTAAACTTTGAAGGATCTGGACGGAAGACAGCACGATACGAATGGACACACTCAGTCACAGCACAAGACAGAACGTCAAACGATACAGACATCAGTTTTGATGATTCGGGAACGGCTTGTAACTTTTCCCAAGCTTCTCCATCGACTTCTTTCGCTCCAAGGCAGCAGCTTCCCGAGCAGCAACTTTGATCACAGGTTTTACATACTTGTATGGCTTCATATCTCCTGGATTCGTGTAGTTGCTGTTAGCACGTTTAAGCACACTTACTCCGGCTAAAAGATTATCCACATCAGCAGCATGTACAGTCCGAATATGCTTAGACAGCTTTGCCCTCTCTGGTAATGTGACACCACAGGATTTAGCAGGACATTTATACATGTTAATCTCCTGGATATGGAACTTCCTCCAATGATTCTCAAACATGTGAAAAGAGCTGAAATGAGGGGTTTTACACCCCTCTACAGGACATGGAGCTCCATCATGGATCGGCCATGCCTGCCTGTCATTTGCATCTGACGGAGATGATGAAGCCATTCTGGAAAATATATAGCCTTATAATGTAAAGCACACAATTTATTGTAAAATTAATAACTTTGGTACAAATTGTAAATAAAAGAAATACACTGTAAATACTTTTTACTTTTGTTTAAAGCTTGAAAATTGTACATATGCTGTATATATCTAATTTTGTGCTTGTTTTCTTGGCAGAAAACCTTTATTATCAATGTAGAATTTATTCCTCAAATCTTTAGTCTTTGATTTGCCAATAAACATAGTGGCTTTATCATTATCCATATGATGAGTGGACATATAATGACGTTTTAATGCCCAGAAAGATCTGCTTGTACATTTACGTTTTTTGCATATATATATTTTTATATGTTGTACATGAAATTTTTTCCAATGCTTAATGTACTGCCTATAAGTTTTGTAAAATTTATTTGTGCAGCCAGGAACTTCACAAGCCATTCCTTGTGACGGAAAAGGTTCACGTATATCATCATCAAGTTTTTGTACATCTCTTTCATCCAGTACATCTATTTCAAACTCAAATTCATCCATAATGCCAATCTAAATGAAAATAATTTATAAAGATTTTGTTCAACCTGAAAACATCTCAATACATATACATGTATCAGCTTTAGGCTAGTTTCCCTTTCTTTCTTCAGAAAAAACTACATCCTAATTTTACTATTCATCTATTACAAATTTATTGCCTTTGATCAAGTTAAGATATTTGAAACCCCTATATCATTTCGGAAGCTTCTATAAATTTATTTATATCTCAATCTCTGACCAAAATCAAAATTTCATCTCTCTTTAAGGTACCTTATCATTTACTTATTTATTTTATTATTATTATATTTAAGTTGTATTCAGGAATTCACTTTTACTATTTTTCAGAAGTTCAAACTTATTATACTCTTACTATAGTGGTTAAGCTAGAACCAATCTTTATTTTTGTTGAAATTCACAAACAAACTCTTACTTTTTTCAGAGGTTTTTAGTGTTTCAACTTGTACAAGAAAAGTTACTTTCAATAGACAGTATTTTGCATGAAGATAAAATGGAACCCTAAACACTGTGAATTTATGATTTAAATGTCTGTATTAAGTTATTGTATTTTGCATACAACTATGAACTGTACAAGTTCACACTTTGTAATTGATTAACAACAATCTAATTAGTTATTTAATTTATTTAGTTCATAGCGAAGTAGTACTAAACATTATTCTTACATCATATTACTAAATATTTAGCTGTACCAACTTCTATATCTACACGTATCATGTCACATTTGCATGTCTTTGCCAGATCTATGATTTAACAGGTTTATTGATAGGACACAACTTCATTGCAATATATTTATGTGATCATTTGCATTATTTAATACTATTTACACATATTTACAATCAATACCCTCAGCTATTATTTTTCTTTCAAAGTGTTGGAGAATATTTTTGGGGTTTTTTAACTGCTCTGCCACAGCGTGTTTGTCTTGGTGGAGTTTTAAAATTTGAGACTTCTGGAATTTCTTCCTCAAATTTATCATCATAAAACTCATTACCACTTGAAATTTCACCCTCAATGTCAGAAATATCATATTCCTCTTCAATGGAATTATCAAAATTGATTGATTCTCGTTGAGCATGAGATACAGGGTTTTGCCAAGCGATAGGGACATTAGTACCTAAATAAGGTTTCAGATGATCCACATGTACTATTATTGGGTCCTTTTTAGGTTCCTTTTGTATTTGAAACAAGACATCTGAAATTTTTCTCTTAATTTTATAGGGACCTATCCAACCCTTTCCTAGCTTTATATTAGCAGATGGGGGATACCAGCGCCAGACAAAGTCGTCATTTTCAAAGAAACGGGGTTTTGCACCCCGATCGTAGTTCTTCTACTGACGCATTGCAGACTTTTTAAGATTCTCACAGGCAAATTCATAAGTTAGTTTTAAAGATTGCTTTACCCATTCTACATGCTTAACAGGACATTTTTGCTCCTAATTTTTATTAGTAATCCTGACACAATATCAATAGGGCATGTCATTTCATGAGCAAATACCATTTTAAAAGGGGAAAATCCTATACTATCATGGACAGTGGCTCTATATGCCATTAAAATGTAGGGTAAATGATCATCCCAATCATCACGATTTGAATTGACAAAAACTGTTAACATTTGTATTAAAGTTCTATTGGTTCTTTCAACTAAGCCATCTGACTGAGGTCGGTATGGAGAAGTTCGAGTTTTATCTATTCCCAACAATTCACAAATCCTACTAAATAACTCGGATTCAAACTCTCTACCCTGATCAGAATGTAACTGAGTGGGAACCCCAAATCTACAGAAAACTTCGGTTATCAATTTGTCAGCTACAGTTAAAGCAGTATGATTTGGAACTGGGAAAGCTTCTGTCCACTTGCTAAAATAATCACAAATTACGATCAAATATTCATTCCCGTTGCTTGTTATGGGACAAGGGCCAACAATGTCAATAGCCATTCTATCAAATGGAACACCTATACCCTGGACTGTTGTAAAGGAAATTTCCCTTTTCCTGGACCCCTTTTTGTCATTGCACAATCATCATAAGCCTGACACCATCTGGCAATTTCACTAGACATTCCAGGCCAAAAGAACCTACGCTTTATAGAACTTAACGTCTTATCGCGAACCAAATGGCCAGCTGTCCTAACATTGTGAAGTTGATTCATAATTAAATCCCTAACTTTATCAGGTGCAACAAGTAAAGCAATCACTTCTCCATTTTCTTCTTTCAAAAAATATAAAATGTTTTCTATTACAACTAAAAGTTCCCAATAATTCCACAGAACTCGACAAGAATAAGAACAACTTTCAATACTTTCTTTAGGGGGTTTTTGTTCAAAGTTTGATTTTAATTCAATAATTTTCCTAACATCTGAATCTAATTCCTGCCATTCCCTTATTTGATCATCATTCCATACATCTACCCAATTTGATTTAAGCCTACCGGTTTCCTGAGTATCATTAGAATCCCTAACATCTATGTCACTACCCTGATTTTGTACAGATGAACCTGTGTTTGATTCGGATTGTAAAACCCGTACGGCTGCCAATTCCCCTGTGTTTAACTCAGTATTATAAACCTCAGTTTCTTTGGCGAACACAATATGTTCATCTACACAGTCAGGACAATTATCCCTAACACACTTTTTATGTGGCTTTCTGGATAAAATATCAGCATTGCTATGTAAAGGACCTCTTCTATGTTCTTATTCAAAATCATATGTATCTAAAACTGATAACCAACGAGCCAAAATGCCTTCAGGATTTTTAATTTTTTTTAACCAGCAAAGGGAGGCGTGATCAGTTCTTATTTCAAAATGCTGTCCCCACAAGTAATGATGAAAATGCTTAACCAAGGTCACAACTGCCAAAAGTTCTCGATAAGTAGCACAATATTTTCTTTGCTATTCATTTAGGGTCTTACTGCTGTATGAAATAACTTTTTCTTCTCCATTTGGTATTTGGGACAAAACTCCACCCATCCCATTAGCACTTGCATCAGTATCAATAACAAACAGACCTTCCTCTTTCGGAAAAGCTAAAAAAGGAGAGGTTGTTAACAAAGTTTTTAATTGATCTAAAGCTTCCTGACATTTCTCAGTCCAAATAAATTTTCTATTCTTCTTAGTTAGCGATGTTAAAGGGGAGGCTATTTCTAAAAAAAATTGGGATAAATTTTCTATAATATCCCGCAAGACCAAGAAAACTTTTAACCTGAGTTACGCTGCAAGGGGTAGGCCAGTTTTTTACATCTTCAATTTTAAATGGATTACACAACTTATCCCAGAACTACAGATGGGTCCAAACCTAACCTGTATGCAAACCAAACTAAAAAAGCAAACCAGAAGTTTGGTCTAAGTTCACTTTTCACTTTGTTTGGTTTACTTTAAGCAAACCAAAGTTTACTTTAATGTTTACTCGAAAAGTAAACCAGACGGCTGGTTTGGTTTGGTTTGGTTTGGTCAGAGCGAACCAAACTTTAAAAAGCAAACCAAACCAGCGCCCTAGTTTGGTTTTGTTTGGTTTGCTCTGAGCAAACCGCGAGCATGCGCAGATGACTCATATAATCGATGTGAAAGAACTATTTCACAATTATTACATTTCATGAACAAATATTATTCACTGAATGTCTCAATCGAATTACAAATTCTGATTTAAACATTTAACATCATATTAGATTGGTATTTTATGAGTAAACCAAACCAGCACTAAAGTTTTCTATTTTTAGAGCAAACCAAACCAGCGGCCTGGTTTGGTTTGGTTTGCTAAGAGCAAACCATGAGCATGCGCAGTTGATTCAAAGAATCCAAATAATACGACGTCTGACATCATTTTATGATGTTTGTTCTCTTAAAACAACAAAATGTTTTACTTGAAGAATTTATTATCATTTAGATATTATCATTTTTAGATTGGTTTGGTAAGAGTAAACCAAACCAGCGCCCTTGTTTAGTTTGGTCAGAGCAAACCAAACCAGCACCCTACTGGCTAGATTGGTTTGGTCAGAGAAAACCAAACCAGCGTCAAAGTGTGGTTTGGTCAGAGCAAACCAAACCAGCCGCCTAGTTTGGTTTGGTTTGCTTTTCAAACCAAACCAAACTAGAAAAAGCAAACCACGGTTTGTTTTGAGTAAACTGTGGTTTGCTATTTTGTTTGGTCGAGCAAACCAAACCAAACCAGAAAAGTAAACTAGATGTTTGCTCCCGGTTCACTTTTGTACAGGTTAGGTTTGGACCCATCTGTAGAAACAATATGTCCTAAAAGTTTTACTTCGGACTGAAAAAGTTTGCACTTTTTTGGCTTTAACTTTAAATTTGCAGAGCGGAATCTCTCAAAAACTGATCTTAAGTTAGTTAAGGTGTCCTCAAAAGATTTTCCAAAAATTATGACATCATCAATGTAACATAAACACTTTTCCGATTGATATCCTTTTAGAACTAATTCTATCAACCTTTCAAAAGTTGCTGGGGCATTACAAAGACCAAATGGTAAAACTTTGAATTGATAAAACACTTTATGAGAAGCAAAAGCGGTTTTCTCTTTACTTTTATCACCCATTTTACATTGCCAATATCCTGAAGTAAGATCTAAAGTGCAAAAATATTTGTTTCCGCCTAAAGCATCTAAGGACGTATCAATGCGAGGTAAAGGATATGCATCCTTCTTAGTTACAGAGTTCAAAGCCCTATAATCTAAACAAAATCTTGGACTACCATCAGCTTTGGTAATAATCAGGATCCGACTAGACCAGGGACTTGTGCTAGGTTCAATAACATCATTTGCTAACATTTTCTCAATTTCATCATCAATAATTTTCTTTTGAGTTAGTGGAACCCTACGAGGTGGTATTTTAATGGGTTTGGCATCCCCTGTATCTATCTCATGCTCAACCAAGTCAGTGCGCCCTAGTTTTCCATCAGGACCTGTGAAAATATCCTGAAATTCTGAGACTAATTCAGTCAATTTTTCTTTTTCTTTATAATTTAATTCAGTTGAAGATTGTTCAATAAAACATTGCAAATGTTCAGGAACATTGCTTTTTGCTTTTACATCATTTTTACACTCATCGTGAGTCTGAATTGAGCTAACCTTGTCTAATTTTCCTAGTAATGTATTATTTTAAAATTTTAATGGTTGGTCCGAAAGATTCAAAATGCTTAATCTAACAGTTCTATCTGATGGGTTAATTAAAGTCCTAGCTATCATGATCCCTTTCTTAGCAAAATCTTTTTCTAGGTTCAAACAGGATGTGTTCATTTGTTTTTCCAAACACATAAGCATCTGTCGTAACTTCTGAATCTGGTTGAATGACAACCGGGTCACAAATTCTGATATTTGCACAATTTGAATATTCTGATTCGAAAAGCTTAATTTTGTGACCATCAATTATCATTTTTAGCTGCCCAACTTCCAAAGAGGCATTGTATTTCTTCATAAAATCAATTCCCAGAATTGCAAAAGTCTGATGTAAATCTGCTATAACAAAAAGATGCTCAAAAACTTTATTTGAAATAGAAAATTTCAATCTCATTTGTCCATAGACTTTTAAAGTACTACCTTCAGCAGCTGTAAGAGTTGTTGTAACTCTATCTAAGACTGAAGTTTCTAAACCTAATTTATCAAATGTTAACTTAGATAAAATGCTTATGGCTGACCCTGTGTCAATTAAAGTATGAAACACCATTTTTTGGAATTTCACTTTAGCAAAAAAGCAATTTTGTTTTATTGAAATTGTTTGTACTAAAGGCCTATCATTTACCAAAATTGGGACTGAGCTTTTGGCCACAAGATCAGTCCTTTCTAATTTTTTTCTTTATTTTGAAAACTCTGGCCGTCATTTTTGTTTCTACAAAATCTAGCAATGTGTCCTTTTCTGTGACAATGATAGCACTCTCTGGAATCAGGATAATGTCTACTAGCATAGTTACTTTCATTGCTTCTTTTAGAATTTTCCATTAGCTCAAGCCTTTCATTCATTTTTCCTATTGTTTGAGTTAAAGTCTGAGTCTGATTGGTTAGCTCTGTTTCCTTTTCATTTTTATCTTTTTCAGTTTTAAGTTTAGAACTTTCAGAGACATTTACAGACACATTTTTATTTATGGCCCTAATGTAACTATCATCCTTAGGTTTCCTATTTATTTGAGAGTTGGTAAAGGCTTCAAATTCAACTGCACTAGCAATTGCAGTTTCAATCGTTTCAGGATGGGAAAATTGCACATGACGCTCCATAATTCCGTCAGCTCCAGCTTATGGAGTTTACGTATCTCAATTGATTCGTTACTCCAGAGCGTGCGGGACTTACATCGATTTCCTTAGCAGAGCGACACGTCTGACGCAAAAATTGCTCACACAGGGTTATGTTGCTCCTCGGTTGCTGTCTTCACTCAAGAAATTTTACGGAAGACATCATGCACTTATAGACAAATATGGGATTTCGATCTCTCAGATGAGTGCAGATGTTGGTTTGTCATAGTGTGTTGTTTTGTCTTCCTTTACTGGATTTGACACGCTGAATGGACTATTGGCAACGCGACGGGTGTGCTATAGCAAGCAGGAACTGCTTACTCTTCCGGAGCACCTGAGTTCACTCTTGTTTCGACTGGAGTTCGCGTTGTTGATTGATATTCAGTTGTTTTGTGTTTCCATGTTTTACGTGTTGTCTGTTTTTGTCCCGTTCTTGTTTGTGTTTACTGGTTTAGTCTCTGCCCTTTCGGACTTTTGACATTCGGATACCCCATTGGTACCTCTGCTTCTTTCCTGCCTAATCCTATAATGAACTGATTAATTACAAGTTGCTCTAATACCCCGCTATACTCATCAGTAGTATATGCTAGGCTCACTAGACGCCTAAGAGCATAACCAAAATCTGCAATAGTTGCATTCGGTTTCTTAGTTCTTGCCCTAAATTCACATCTTTATGCAGTTACTCGTTTTTTTGGGGTTAAACCTTTGCCCTAAAATTGATTTTAATGACTCATAGTCACAAACTACAGAATACTTCAAATTTCTTAATAATTTTTGAGCTGCGCCTCGCAAACTCATAGCCAATTGCTGGGCTTTTTCTGCATTGGACCAATTGTTCCAATTAGCAGTCTGTTCAAAGTGAACAATGTAATCTTTCCAATCTATGGACTTCCCATCAAACTTTTCAGGGTCTTTTTCTTTTCTTTGAACTAAATGATCCTTCGGTCTTGCACTCAATTTAGTATTTGGGTCTGAAAAAGAGTAGGGCAGGTCATTTGCTAACCTTTCAAGCCTCTTATCAGCCGAACCCATTGTTCTAAACATTGTTTCATCTTGATAGGTATTAGTTCTAGGCTGAGTTCCAGACGTTTGATTTAAGTTTATTTGTTCTTGCTGTCTCTGATCAATAGGTGGATTTATGTTATTTGCAAGTTCATTTTCTTCAATATCCATTTCATAAAGATCATAATTATCCATTCTTGTTTTATTGGTTTTAAATTGATTTATTTATCAAATAAACTTTCTTATAGTGAATGTCTTACTGTTTAATTTAATGCCAAAGTTTTTACTTGAGTCCCCACAATGGCCACCAAAAATGTAACAGGAAAGTTCTGCTCTAGCCTACAAATTGAACCGTACAGCGCTGTACATCTTAACACCAACAACAAAACTCAGCAAATAGAATATAACCACCTTATACTACTTCAACAATCTGTACCAAGTTTCATTTCTTCTCTAGAGTCTTGCTCTTAAACCCTGTCAATGCATATCAAGTTTCAGCAAATATATAAATATATATAGGATGACGAATGCTAATGATGATTAGAAATTTGTTTCAGCTTGCTACTCAAGTTTCATTATTTCTTTGCTTTGTATTGAGTTCTTTTTTATATGTCTGACATTTGCAACAGTTGTTTGTTTTGTATGTTCGTTCCTCTGGGACTCAAGGCTTTGGCACAAAATACTCAGTAAATTTCAAGATACTTTATATAGAAAATTATTTCATATCTTTATATTTTACAACAAATGTAAACGCTTTAAACAATCTTCAACTTCAGCATAACTTAAAATAAATACAAAAATTTACTATCGACAATTCCAAAAATTAAACACACCTAGATTGCACAAACTTGTAAAATAAAATAACACTCTGTGGCATTCTTTTAACAAAATTATTACTTAAGCAGGGTTCTGGTTAAGTTAGATTTAGGAAATCCTATTTAAAACAAAGTAAAAATAGTTTCAAAGATTTTAAATTCAAAAATTTTATTTTAGTAAGGGAAAATTGCCTATTTAAGACTTTAGAATTTGACTATAAAAATTTAAGCCTAAAAAGAAGTCAAAAATGAGAAATGATATAGGAGTCCATGCACATAGCCATACATACTAGCTATTGAAGAATTCATGAACCCTGTAGCATTAAAACATTTACATCAGTTAGTTCGCCACATTTACAAGTCATAAGTTATGCAAAAATCACATAACATGCAAAAATTTCAGTTTACTAAAAAAACTGACAAATTAAACAAATATAAATATAAATAGATACAAAAATAAACTTTCTATAAGATAAACACGTGTTTACATGTACATACCTCTAAATTAGTGTATAAAATATTTAAATAACAAATTACAAGGGAGATAATAACTTTTGCAAATAACTTCTACCAAAGAACGGGAAAATGTAAATCTCTAGTAAAAAGGTAAAAAAAAACTATACTTTTAGCGGGTAACAAAATGAAAGTGAAACTGAAAAACTGAAACGCTTAAAAAGATAAATTCAACTAGAAAGGTAAGATGAATAAAAAAATCACCAAAGTTAGCAAATCAAAATCAACTTGAAAAATTTTAATTTAAAACACAAAAAGCAACTCCGCTACATGTTTAACAAGTATAATTCTGATTTTTAAAAATTATTTAAAAAAAAAGAACATCATGTTTAAATGTGTATACATTTACTTTTAATTTATACATTCGAAAAACAAAAAAAAAATATTGATTATTAAATTAGGTTAAAACTTATGCAAACTACAATAATAATTGATTTTTTTTTATGAAATTTGAAAATTAATTTGCAAGTAATCAAATGATAAATATTTTGAATTAGAAAGGATGGGTTGCGATAAGGCCCTAATTTGGCCCATCTAGAGTCGAAAAATAAAAAGTATTTCAAAACCTGTTACTTTATACCTTATTTTGTAGCCAAATGATTGTACTGTTATAAAAGTATACTCTTTAATATTTTTGCAAGCACAAAATTAAGAAAATTTCATCTTGATTTAAAGAAAATTTCAAAGTAGACCTAAAATACATTAAAATTTTGAGCTAATATACTTTAGGACAGTGTTTGACAATTTTGTTAAAGGTTCTCACATATACATTACTTTGAACAATACTTTTGAATTTAACATACTCATTAATGTTAAGAAAAACGAAGAAAACGCAGATATTTTGCATATTTTTAAATAACTGACTACGAGGTAAAACATTTCAGTCTTTTTAATTTTTCAGCATGTTTTGCACGCGGAACCAGCTTGTAACTTTCACAAAAATACAAGTTTTTGAACAAAATATAGAGCTGGTTCTGAGTGCAAGGCTTTAGTTCCGGGTAGGATATATATCATTTAATTTGACCACTTTTCCATAGGCACAATGTTAAAATCATTTGCAGTGAATCATTTGATGCACCATTTACTAAAACATAAAATGAGCTTTTATTCTACAGACGTTTGGTTTCAAAAAATATACTCATCTACCTTTCCAACAAGACTTTTGTGGTAGAACTTACCTTATTTTATTTTTGACTTAAACGGTTGGCTGAAAAGAGGTCTTATCGCAACCCTTCCTTTCATTTTTTATTAAAGTTTGTATCTTTTCATGCAGTGTATTTTACATATTAAGCCTTTCACTTTTTGTAAACAAACTCAATGTCATAATCACTAAGCTTTCTAATGGGCTGCAGTTTTTGTTGCATTTCAACGGTCCACAGGACAATAGGTCCACTACCTATAAGTACAACCAAATACTATACAATAAGACGAATGAACAAATGATGATAACAATCATATTCCTAAATATAGAATTAATAATATTAGCTTAATAAACTTTTATTTTGAAGAAAAAAAATAGTTTCAATACAAAGTTGCAAAGCCTTATCGAACAAAAATACATTAGACATGTACGTAATTGAATGAAATTATACGTCATCAATGAAATTCTTAACTCTGCTGTAGATAGATCTGTATTTATGTAAAATGATATCTCGATTAGATACTTCTACCATTACATTATAGCATATCTCTATTGTATTATAATACTTTTATGAACGTTTGACAATATATAAATATATTATATTCCCTAAACTTGACCGACCAACTAAAGTGAACATGGAGATTACCGGAGCAGTGGTCAGGTCTGCCCTGAATGAACCTAACCACACTGCTGGTTCACTTAAAGGGGACCAGACCTGATCTGTCAAAGTGGACCTAGAACAGTGTTCGCTTTGAAAGTGAGTTTTGAAAAAGACCACGGACCATTAAAGCCAGACCAGAAAGCTGTTCAGAGTGAACTTCTGGTCCGCGATTCTGGTACATGGTGCATATACTGACTAGAACTTGACACATCTGTACTTATTTTATTACTTTTTTTCTCACGGGGGTAAAATATGTCAATTATGTAATTGACTCTGTAAATATTAGGAAATTAATTTACGTCTGAAATCATAATATTTCATATAAACTATCCACAGAAAGGAACGATAGCTAGGCGTTTTAATTTTTACATAGTTCCACTTAACTATCTGACTGCAATTTGTTATATAAATGGAATAAATAATCTTATCGTTGAATTGAAGAACAATTTTTTTTCTTTGCCGTCAAAAATCGCCAACGTTGTTTTTTACCAAAACAATAAAAAAGTGAATATTCTCATGAAAGAAAAGTACAAATTTTAATCTTGATTATGAAATGTGAAATGTGAAGACAAACAAAAGGTGATCAAACCTAAAACCTTAAAATCTGAAAAACGAATACAAAACGTCAAAACAGAGCAAAATGAGACATTAAATTGTACACGTCTTGCATTTCCATACAATCTAAGTTTGTTATTCGAATTTGAAAAAAAACCAAGTCTGATGAATCAGCATTTACTACTGCAAATCACTACGGTACACGGCAAAGACTAAAATCACCGAAACGTAAAATTGACGGAAGACTCACGCAAAACAATCACTGAACTTAACACAATATCGATCTTTCATTAAAATGAAGTTTTTGAAATTAAAAAAAATGAGTTTTCTTCTTTCTGAAGCAGATACCTATCGTTTTAAGTTGGTACGATGGATGAATTTGACAATGATTTTGTTTAGGGTGGAGTAGCTTCCTAAGATCAAACTATTGGTTTTTTTTCACCTTTGTAAATACAACTGGTAGTTTTTATTTAAAACTATGTTACTTTTTTAAGAATTCAATCTTAAATTTATCTCATAAATTTTGGTATCGTTTCTGTTTGTGCCTAGTTTATATTTATATAATAATATCAAAGATAAGATAAGGTAAGATAATGACTTTATTGCAAAAAAGTAAAAGATTATGCTATAGCAATAACATATTAATATTGTATTAACAGCAATGGTGTAAGTATAAAGTAAGGAAATAACATATTGCAATGAAAAAGACAATAGATAACTGAATAAATGAATAACAGAGAACATAATGTTTGCCATATGTCAACATGAACTTTCAATTAATGATAAAATATCTAAGTTTTAAACCATCTCTGATGTACAAAATAAGTTTTTTAACATCGCTTAATTTCTTAAGTTTTAACAAAAGTATATAACTTGTGAACATAAGGCCAAGAATTGTAGAATTTTGACAAATATTTGACTCTTAATTGTCTATAAGCTGGACACACTAAAATAGAATTATCCTCGTTTTCAACAGTATTCATATTACAACCAAGATATTTTCTATCATTTTTAGGCACATTATTATATCGACCAGTTTCAATACACAGCTTAAGAACACCTAATCTTAGTTTAGAAAATAAGTGTACATCTATATTATTACACAAATATTCTTCCATCACAAAATCTAAAGCTTAACAATCTTCCTACCCAACACATAGGTTGATCATCCTAGTAATAATTTGGTTCCCCAGTTTGGTATTTTTGGTTTTCCTGTTCTATGCTCTTCATAATCATATAGTGTTTGGCATTTTCAATATTTTTTAGAAGAGAGCCTCTGATGAGTCTTAAATAGACGAAACGCGCGTCAGGCGTAGTAAAATTTATTGATTGGAACTTTGTTGTTATTTGTAATTTTAACATGTCTATATACTGATAATTGTTCAGATTCAGACAAAGTTGCAAGCCAGCTTTGATAAAACTGGTATAACAATCGTACATTTAAAACATCATAATTAACCTTAATGTCAATTTGTTCAACATATATTAAAGACCAAGATTATAGATTAAAGTTCTAAATTTTGAAGCCCAGTTAGGTTTCCCGTTATTCGTTATTACAATTTGCAGGAACTGTTCCGGAGCCCCCGAGCTCACACTAGTTTCGACCGGAGTTCGCACGTTGTTGATTGATATTCAGTTATTTTGTGTTTCCATGTTTTACATGTTGTCTGTTTTTGTCCCGTTCTCGTTGGTGTTTATTGGTTGTGTCTCTGCCCTTTCGGACTTTTAACATTCGAATACCCCATTTGTACCTCAGCTTCTTTCAAGAAGCATCTGATATACATCAAAAACAAGTTTGGGTTTATTATTAACAATACTAACCCAATATCTTAACAAACGTTATTTCCTAATAATATACATAAGGAGATGGACTAATTCTCCAATAATGCCATTAATAGGAGTAGTTTTTGATACTTTAAGTACAAATCTAAAATTTATTATGTACAACTTCTATGTCCCTAGCATGTTGAAAACCCCAAATCTCCGCAGCATAATTCAAAACTGATGATACGAGACTATAACCCAATTAACATGCACAGTTTAACATACGTGTGCATTACATACGTATGTAAATTTACACATGGTGTAAATTTATCACCTCAGGACCAGATGTAAATATTTATGTGTGCATAAACATAGGCTTTATTATTTAATTTTGCGCATGTAAAAGCAATTTTAACAGATGCATAGCTCGATTTTCCCCTTCCTGCCTTTGAAAGATGTTTTGGAAAAGAATGTAGAGTTATAACCAAATACAACAAAATTCTTAGAGTTTGAAAAGGCTTTTTTTTCGAGAAGTTTTTTCTAGGCGACATTCTAGTTTTTCGTGTGGCAAGGTAGTGTATAAAATTCAACGTTTTCAAAGATTGAACCTCAGAAAATGATATAGATTTAAAATGATCTAAAAAAATTAAAATAGCTACTGAGTACTACCTTTTTGTCTACGCGATACACCTGTATCATCGTCACTATCTTTGATATTTGTTAACTGCTAGCTTTGGCGATCTTGTCTTGGTTCTACAGCATAAAATATCAGCAATAATAAAAAAGTGCCAATATAAATTCTGACGCAATATTGTCATGAAATATCTAGCTTTAGGACTAAACGACAAAGGACAGATTGACGCCGTCCTCTAAGACTTCGTCAAGGCTTTCGGCTTAGTGCCT
The DNA here is from genome assembly GCA_963971305.1 of Arcuatula senhousia. Taxonomy (NCBI): domain Eukaryota; kingdom Metazoa; phylum Mollusca; class Bivalvia; order Mytilida; family Mytilidae; genus Arcuatula; species Arcuatula senhousia. The sequence continues at coordinate 1,880,046 of OZ020313.1, forward strand.
CACCACTGCCAGTCAATAAAAATGCAGTATATGGTGAACAGTCGACCCCTGCAACAGTAGCATCCGGAGTGCTCCAGAAAACTCTACTAGGCCCTATACTCTTTTTTTGTCTATATCAATGACCTACCATCGTCAGTTGATTCCACGGCGAGTCTTTTTGCAGACGACTGTTTATTGTACAGCGCCATCAAGTTTAAAACAACACTGGAGAATGACCTTGATAAACTCCAAGAGTGGGAGAAAGATTGGCCTGTTGACTTTTATCCAGACCAGTGTGAAGTAGCTACCATCACAAATAAACGCAAAGCCATCAACGGTGCACACTTCATACATCAGCAACAACTCAAATAAACAGATAAGGCGAAGTACCTGCCGTTGGCATCAAAATCGAAAATGAGCTCAAATAGAACCTCCATATCAACAGCACTAATAAAAAATGCAAACAAGGCCTTTCATAGGAGAAATGTATCATTATGTTCTCGAAACATCAATTTGCATGAAAAGTTTTACTCGATATGCATATGCAGAGAGCACGAATAGGAATCTAAGAGTACAATGGGAAGCGTATTTCATGTTTTGTTTTATTTTGAATTTATTCCTTTACCTACTACCATTTATATTTTGTCTTTATTTGCGCAATTTTTAAGCAGATCATTCATGACTGCTGATTCTATTAGAAATTACATAAGTGGTGTAAGGACTTTACATTTATATATTAATAATTCATTTCCGGATGTTGAAAAATTTCATTTGAACTTGGTTTTAAAGGGACTTTCGCGTTTAAATCTGCATTGTCCTAGACAGGCACAGCGTATTACACCTGACATCTTATTAAATATGTGGAATCATTTAGATTTATCAAATTCATTTGAAGCTACGATGTGGCGTTTGTTCTTACATCCTTTCTTTCTTATGTTTAGGAAATCGAACTTGGTACCTGATTCGAAAGACTCATTTGATTCTAACAAGCAGTTATGTAGGGATAATATTACGGTAGATAGTGCTAAGGGTATGCTTATAGTTAAAGTTTCTTGGTCTAAAACGATTCAGTATGGTGAAAGACTTTTATCAATTCCTTTAGTGGAAATTCATGGATCTTTTCTTTGTCCGGTTAAAGCTTATGTAAATATGACTTCTTTAGTGCCAGTTGCTAATTCTAAACAAGCATATTGTATTATAAAGAAAGGAAATGTGTGTGCTATTACATATAGACAATTTCACTCTGTTTTGAGGTGTCTGATTGAGAAAATTGGTTTAGATCCTTTGGATTTTTCTTCACATAGTTTTAGAAGGGGTGGGGCTTCTTTTGCCTTTTCAGCCAATGTTCCTAGTGAGTTAATACAAATTTATGGTGATTGGAAAAGTGACGCTTATAAAAGATATCTTAAATCAACTTTAAATGATAAAATTTTAGTGGCTGAAAAGTTAAAAATCACATTTTATGTTCATAATAAGGTTGTTTTTTCAGGGAGATTTTTTAGAAGAAAAACTACTATTATTTCTGCTTCAATACCTAAGTAAATCAGTGGAATTCGTGATTGCACTGTTCAGGCTTTTCCAGGGTCTACTATTGGTAGATTTACGGATTTGATAAACAGGAGAGTAGTTAATTTAGATGATTTAGACATAGTTCTTGTTCATGTTGGTACTAATAATATTTGTTCACATAGTGTTAGTAAAATTTTGTCTTATTATGGTGATTTATTACATGCTATTTAAAGTAAAACTGCTGCTGTTAGAGTGGTTACTTCTATTTTACCTCGTTTAGTAGATTTTGCTGTCACTGATAAAACTGTGCGTGCTATAAATTCAGAATTGAAGAAGTTATGTGCTAGACGAAAAGTTTTATTTTCTAATCTTTATAAAAGTTTTTTACATGAAAATAGACCGCATGCCTCTTTATTTACCCCAAATGATGGTTTGCATTTAAATAATGCGGGTACAGCAAGACTAAGACTCAAGTTTATTAATATTATTAGACATGTTCAACTTTAATATTGATTTAATAGTAGATTGGATGTATTTTGTGTTTTTGTATATCCAGTTATAAAATTTTACTTTTCTAATCTTGTTTTCTTTTTCTCTTTCCAGGAAGAAGTTGCCCAGAATATGGTGCTTTTTCCCCGTTAGTCCGTTTTAAGCCTGTATGTGCTTTGAGTGGATTGCACTTACTTCATTACCTTTATGCGTTTTGAAATGTTGTGCTCTAGGTCTATTTTATTTTAAAGAGAAAGAGAAAGCAATAAGTAGAAAGGTTTTACTATTTTGTATTTTTGGCGGCCTTTGGCTTGGCGGACTTTTGTGCCAAAAATATTGTTGTTTTATTATAATTTATTGGTAATGTTATTCGATATGCCAGAGCTTGCACACATTTCACAGATTTTTTGATAAGACACAGATTTCTTCGTGACCGACTTTTGGGGCAGTGCTACAAGAAAATACGTCTCATACGATCACTAAAAAAATTCTTTCTTCGTTTTCAGCCACTAGTAGAAAAATTCAAAATTGAGTTAAAAGATATGATAGTTAATTGTTTTAATTAGTATTTGACTGGTCTGCTGTACTGAGATGATCACCTCAATATCCCTATTGTGTCTCACAACCATGTTGTGTTCTATGGTCATAACCGGATCCTAAGATTGCAATGGAAGAGGGAGGTTTGGCGCCATAAAACCTGGTTCAACCCACCATTTCGTTTGAAATGCCTGTACCAAGTCAGGACCATTGCGATCCACAAATTATCCGGTATGACTGATTCGTTTTTGTCAATTTCTCTGGACTATGAGATTGATCATTCAAGTTCGGTAGTTTTGTTATTACCTTTATTTGCAGATATACAAACGTTTGGCCAAGCCACAGTTATATGCGGGAGCAGTGTTAGACCACAATACCATGAGACACATGGTGAGTTGTATTACATATATATGGCTTTCATTTAAAGGCCAATAACTAAGCTAATCTGTGCATTTATAAGATGGATATACATTGTACACAGCAGACCGCCACATAGCTTTTTTTAATAAAAACACCCTTTTTTCTTGAAAATTGTCCTAACGCAATGTTCATTCCCACGCCACACAACTTCGTTGCGCTGAATACGAAAGATAAACAAATAAACAACAAAGTATCCACACACAAACATACGGTATTTGGGTTTAAAATATTATTTGACAACCAAAATAAGAGTCTACTCCACTTCGATAAACAATTAAAGAACTATTCTTTTCATATTAACACCTTCTATTCTAAAACATATCCTTTTGAGTTCAACTGCAAGGCAGGTCTTACAATTAGGCTTTATATGGATTTTTATGTATTCTAGGAATCAAGAACAGGGATGGAATTTCGTCATTATTGGCACCAATAGATATACTAAAAAGGAAATGACAGATTTTTTTTGTTTTCAATAATACCACCTTAGACAGCGATGTAGCTGTGTGTGTGGTGCTATTGCTGGTACAACCAGCCCCTAATACAACTGTCAAACAATCAATATATAGTTTTTTGCCAACCAACATGATGTTATGTGGTGCTTTGTTTGCATGAGCAACAACATCTTTGTCATGTAAAGTGGACAATGTTTTGGCAATATCAACGCTGCGGAAATCCGCAATACTTTTTTTTATAGTGGAAGACCTTAGTTAAAATATTTGTTAGTATAAGCTAAATGTTAAATTTATTCATAGTAAATTAAAGACAACATATTTTTATGAAATTTTGAAACAAACGTTTAATCTAGGTGTTATGGAAGATTTCGTCACGAATAAAGCTGCTTTACAACCAGTCAAAAATAAATTTATTTGTAATAATCGTAGTAGACAATTTATGAATCATTTACTGTATTCATAATTCAATATTTTGGTCTTATACTTGTACTTCAACATTGAGAAACGAATTTGGTTTATTTTTTTCCTACACTGTATGTTCAGTTATTAATTTTACTTACCATCAGACATTAAGACGATTGCTGTAACAATCCCAATGAAAAAACTGATTACACCAATTACTATATTGCTGGAAACTAAAAAAAAACACGAATATTTATGCATAATAACCTCATTCTAGTGAATGCTAAGTACCAGTGTTATGTTGGTCATCAGAGGTAAAATTTACCTACAGATGGGTCCAGACATAACCCGTATAAAAGTTTACTTTAGGCAGTCATTTAGGTTGCTTTTCTTGTTAACTTGAGTAAAGCATGGTCCACTATTTAGTCAACTAAAGTTAACTTTAGCCTTGACAGAGAAGTCCACGGTCTGGATTGCTCTTGTCCATGAAATGGACAGCTTAAGGCAGTCCAAAGTTAACTTTAGGTCAGAGCAGTCCCAAGTTAACTTTAGGGAACTTTAGGTCGCTAGCGGACCAAAGTAAACTTTAGGTCAGAGCAGTCCAAAGTTAACTTTAGGGAACTTTAGGTCGCTAGCAGACTAAAAATAATTCTAAGTCACTAAGAATATACTTTGTACTATTTTCAAATAAAACTATACGAATATTGTTTTCAAATAAAACAATACGAAAATGAAAATGATAAAAATAAATAATATAAGTAGAAAAAAAATGTAACTATAAAATTGTTTTTCTTTTTATTTCCAAATAAAACTATACAAATTTTGTTTTCAAATAAAACTATACGAAAATTAAAATAATAAAAATAAATAATATAAATAGAAAAAAAAATTAAATATATATTTTTTTTTAAAAAAGATTACTACTTTTAGAACAAAAAATAATATAAATAGATCATTAAAATAAATAAACAGTTTAAAACAAACAATTATTTTCAACAATCAAATATCCTTAAAACATGTTTTGTTGCCATAATTATTAAAAAATATTTTTTTTTTCAAATTTAAAATGAAGATTTAGTTGCAGTTTGCTAAACACCCTGCCGACACATGCTAAGAAAATAAATCTTACATTTTACAAATATTTTTAAAATATTTTTTTTCATGGAAAAAGATAAATTTATATACATATAATAAACTATTTTCAAATAATTAGGTTTCAAATTATTCTTTTAAAAACAAATGAATACAAAATGGTAATAATTTTAAAAATAAAAAGAAAAATATATAATGTAATATAAATCAAGTCAAATGATAAATATTATCTGAGCCGAGTGAACTTTAGGTCGCTCTTGGCTTCAGGGCGGTCTAGGCTAAAGTTAACTTTAGGTGGCTCTAACGCTAAAGTTAACTTTAGGTTGGTTCTAGGCTAAAGTTAAATAGCAGAGCGGTCAAGAAGAGCAGACCGGGACCAAGTTTTCTATTATAGTTAACTTTAGACAGGTCCACGGTCTGCCTCATGCAATCTAAAAAGCAGACCTCAGTTAACTTTAGGCAGTCAAACAGTTTACTTTTCTAGTTAACCTGTCATACAGGTTATGTCTGGTCGTACATGTATCTGTAGATTGCATTATAAATACTGTAAAGATAACTCTTTCGTGCTATGCATTTCATTATATTTCTCCAATGACTAAGACCTTTATGGAAAACAGACTTGATTTTCAACAACGACATTTTGTCTTGATTAAGAAAATGTAAAGAAATTCACGTGTTATTTTACTATGAATTACCATTAAAGACCCTGCATGATTCTTAAAACATTGTTGTCATGTTGATGTTGTGTCGTTTACATTTATCTTTTAGCATTCTTTAAATTTTGAGTGTGCTTTATTTGTGTAGATTATGCAAACTTTTGTCAAAATTAGCACTTTTTGTCATGATAATGCCATTTCTATCATAGCCATGAGTTTTGTCATTAGGTTTTCAAATTCTTTAGTTATTTACATGTAATTTACAAATTGACATTAATTATTTTTTTCCGTTATGGTTTATCGGGTGGACCTCCTTTCTATCCTTAAAGCTCTGACGTTATATAACAACCCAACCCTTAAATTAATTGCAAAAATAAAGATTGTGACGAGAAAGGACATTTTCCTTCAAAATTCAATGACAAGTCAGCGTCATTGCTATTTTCAATCTACCAATGAATTTCTAATATTTTTTGTCATTCAATAGCGGTTGTAGAATTCAACATTGTGTAAAACACCAGGTTTCTTTTCTTGTATTGTACATGGTCGATATCCTACGTGCTGGATGTGGCTTCCCTGTTCCTACTGTTTGGCTTTGGGTACTATTCACTACTTTTGGTTCATGTCCTCCCAATGTTTAGATTTAAATGCTGCAGATGAGAGGTTACTCCTTGAAATATCGATATACAGCATTAACAAAATACTCGTTTTTATACCCGTTTTTGGCTATTTTAATATTAATTTATATTTTTACTTGATTTGATTAGTTGAATTATACCAGATGACCTGCTGATATTTTTATATTGCCTGAGCGCATGTCAAAAACGTATACAGAAATTTTAAATTGCACAGTCATGTTATTCATTCAAGTCTGGGTTCGTTCAATTTTCCGACCGAGAACACACAGCGATTAAATAGCACAAACTATAATTAAACAAGAGGCAAATAACGATTCTCAAAAGGGTTATTTTAGCAGAGAAGTCTGAATTCTCACCTAAATATATGTTTATGTGTTGATTTGACTGTTGTAGAATGAAACTGATCTGAAATGGGAGAAGCAAAGAGGCACCAGTGGGGCATTCAAACGTCAAAAGTTAGAAAGGGCAACGACGAAACCGTAAAACACGAACAAAAAAAAACAGCACAAAGAAAAGCAAAACACAAAATGAACTGAATGACAATCAACAACGCGATATCAAGTCGTGACAAGAGTAGTTCAGTTGCTCCAGAAGAGTAAGCGGATTCTTCCTGCTATATATCACACGCCGTGTTGCTAATTTCCACTTCATTGTGTCAAATCCGGTAAAAGCAGACAAAACAGAGTTCTACAACAAACCAACATCTGCACTCATTTTAGAGATAGAAATCCCATGTTTTTATACGAGTGCACGATGTATACCGTAAAATATCTTCAGTGAAGACAGCAACCTTGGAGCTACATTACCCTGTGTCAGCAATTTCTGTGTCAAACGTAATAAACAATATGTCAGCTGTCTTTCCAAAAACTACCAAACCCATGAAATTTCACTGTAGATGGAATATAACAAAAAAGATCTCAATCACTTATTAAGATTTCAGATCAAATTAACCTGTTAGCACAACATATTAATAACCAGAAAGTTAATTTAATGATATGACAATTAAAGCCTTTACGTTCGATACGAAAAAGATCGATATAAGATATACATATCGACCTCCGACTTCTTTGTCGGTTCGATATGTCTCATGAGTATTTTTTCTCGTATCAACATAAAAAAGGCTACAATTGTACAGTATTGCACATTTGTCAGCTTACCTTGACAGGTTCCAACTTTGTATTCTAATAATGATATAAGTCCAAAGTAAACCAAATTCAACCACAGGAATACGAGCTTTATCTTTACTGGAAAATATATTAACATATATATTTTGTATGTAATATTACGATGAAATGATTCAACAATGATTGTATTATAAGTATCAACAAATTTTCTTTTACCAGTATATTATACACCTCGACATAAGATAAGAAACACCAATTTTTTTAAGCAATATTAATTTTATGCTTCGAAATATTCACATAATACAAAATGATGAAAAGTCAAAAGTTATCACTTCAATGTATAGACTCTGCCTGTGTAATAGACTAAACATGTTTTATCAGAAACGTTTGCGAATTACAAATACCAAAACGCGGGTATGAACGGTTAATTTGGATATGCTATATATCGATATATATACTCAAAACCAAAACGTTCGAACAAGAAAGCCAAATCCAGCACCGATGATATCGACCATGTGCATTACAAGGAAAGAAACCTGGCGTTTTAAACAATTTTGAATTTTAAAAACGGAAATTTCAGCGACAAAAATATTAGAAATTTTATGGTTAATCGTGTCAGACAAGTCTGACTACCAGGCTTGTGATTACCCTCGGGGACCTCTGGTCCACAAGCAGCGGTAATCGCCCAGTGGTTTCAAAATTATAAATACCAAAACGCGGGTATTAACGGTCAGCATTTGCTATCCAAATTAACCGTCTATACCCGCGTTTTGGTATTTGTAATTTTGAAACCACCGGGCGATAACCGCTGCTGGTGGACCAGAGGTCCCCGAGGGTAATCACAAGCCTCGTAGTCAGACTTGTCTGACACGAATTACCATAAAATTTCTAATATATTGTCGCTGAAATATCCGATATTTTAACTCAAAATTGATGAAAACACCAGGCTCCTTTCTTTGTAATGCACATGGTCGATATCCTCGGTGCTGGATTTGGCTTCCTTGTTCGAACGTTTTGGTTTTAGTACTTTTCGTTTTCAACTGTTTGGGATTTTGACCTTCCAATGTTTTGGTTTAAATGCTACTGATGAGAGGTTACTCCTTGAAATATCGATATATAGCATATCCAAATTAACCGTTTATACCCGCGTTTTGGTATTTGTAATTTTGAAACCACTGGGCGATAACCGCTGCTGGTGGACCAGAGGTCCTCGAGGGTAATCACAAGCCTGGTAGTCAGACTTGTCTGACACGAATTACCATAAAATTTATAATATATTGTCGCTGAAATTTCCGATATTTAAATTCAAAATTGATGAAAACACCAGGTTTCTTTCCTTGTAATGCACATGGTCGATATCCTCGGTGCTGGATTTGGCTTCCTTGTTCGAACGTTTTGGTTTTGAGTACTTTTCGTTTTCAACTGTTTGGGATTTTGACCTTCCAATGTTTTGGTTTAAATGCTACTGATGAGAGGTTACTCCTTGAAATATCGATATATAGCATATCCAAATTAACCGTTTATACCCGCGTTTTGGTATTTGTAATAATGTAAAAGCCATGCAAAAATAAGCTTTAATTCTTTTACAAGTTTAAGGTCTCAATTCGGAACGAACAATAAAAAATGCTGTATGTGATATGTTTACACCCTTATTGTAACAAAAGAGCAGAAAAATATGATTTTGATGACCAAAACTCTAAATTAACGCAAACCCACAAAGTCATTACTGAAACAGCACTTTTTGGGTTGCTTGATTTGTTTGCGAATATTGAATATTCTACAAAAGCCGAAAATTGTACAATGAATGATTAAAATCAGAAAATGTTGTAAATGTATTGAAGAAAATATAGGCCACGTTGCAGGACATTGTTTGTAGGAATGTGGACGCTATACTAACGTGAGTATAGGCGTTGCTTAACTTATGGCGAGGTGTATATAATGTTTACATCCAGAACCAAATGTCAACCTAACAGCAACAACAACAAAAAACAACTATGAACTTATAATTTGCTCATATATGTAGCCACCAAAATAAACCACCAATAATCATCAATAAAAGGTAGTATAACTTGCATGTAAAATGTAAGTATATGATATCCATGACGACTTCCCTATTATAAATTTCTCTTTTTTTGAAGAAAACAGAGGTATCAACGTGGCATCCGTATGTCAAAAGTCCGAAAGGGCAGAGACAAAATCAGTAACTACAAACGAGAACAGGACGATAAAAAAGAAAACATAATACCAAAACAAAACAAAACAAAACAAAGCAAAACAAACAACAGCAGCTGATAAGTCATCACCAACGCAAAATTGAGTCATAAAGAGAGTCAACGAAGAAAATACAGTTCCTGCTTGCTATAGCACATTTGTCGCGCTGCCAACAGTAAATTCAGTGTGTCAAATCCGGTAAAGGAAATCGATGTAAGTCTCACAAGCTCCGTAAACTCCTGAAGCTGGAGCGGACGGAATGTTTCTATACGAGGAGGGAAATTTTACGATTGGAAAGCATCACATTTTTTAAAAATTTTTCCTTTCAAGTTTATTTCGAAATGTATATATAAATATGAAACAGACTTTCTAGAATTTTATGTGTCCTTTCCTGTCAAGTTCTTGTGAATATACAGATAAGACCAAACCTAACCTGTACAAAAGTGAACTAAGATCGGATATTTGGTTCACTTTTCTGGTCAGGTCTGGTTTCTTGACCAAACTAAGAGACAGACCTTAGTCCACTTTTCTGGTTTGGAAAGCAATCCAGACCTCACCCTTAAGTCTAGTTCAGTCATAGGAGAACAGAATTAAGTTCTGGTCAGGTTTGCTTACAATAGTGAAAATAGAGCGAACAAAACCTAGAACGGATCAGAACTAAGATCTCGTCAAGTCTTCTTTCACTAGTAAACCAAGAGTGGACAAGACCTAAGTTCTAGCTTATTCTGCAGCCCCCAATTGTAAGCCAAGAATTGACTAGGCTGATAGCGGACCAGACCTAATTTCTGGTCTTGTCTGCCCTCAATAGCGAACCTTAAGACTAGTCTAGTCTAAGTCTGGTCAACTCAATTAATGATTAAGTCTTCCTGGGGTGAGAGTGAACCAAACTTTGAGTAAACTAGACCAAGAGTGAACCAATCCTAGGTCAAAGTTTGCTTTTGGAGTAATTTGCGAGCAAACTTAGGTTCGCTTAAACCAAACCAGACCATGAAAAATGCAGACCTAAACAAGACTTCTGGTCCGCTTTTCATGTCTGCCTGGCATACAGATTTGGTTTGGAACTATGTGTATGAGATGGACAAAATCACCAATCGAGAATTTTTCAGTGAAAGGAAATCATCTGCATAACTCAAAAGTAAGAACTAGAGAGCTAGCCTACGATCTTTTTTGTCAAGCATAGGAGATAATGAGCTGTGGAATAAGTGTATGCGACATATTTACAATATTAACGATATTTTTTTTAAAAAACGGATAACAGCCAGCAGCCTTCATTGTGACCGGCATTTGCTGCACACTCTTTTGTATTTTGCTCTGGATTGAAAATAAACTACATATGCTTCAAGCCTTACCTTAATGTATCAATGATAGAACCTCTTTTTCACAGAAAACAATAAACATTAATTCGACATTACAAACATCAGCTTTTATAAAGATTCCTGGCCTAGGAAAGGCACATTTTAAATGTGGTTGGTTAAACTAGTTTTTTGGGGCAAACCTTCCCCTGTTGATAATCAATAACAAATCACAAACAAACACACTGTAAAAATCTAATCTTCAACAAGAGAGAACCAGAGAAAAAAAAGGCAACAAGAAAATACTAAACTTAGAGATACTAAGGAGCATCTATCAACTTATGTAAAAAATGCAAGCATGTCGATTTGTAAAATCCAACACAACACGTCAAACAATTAATGATTTGGTTATGTATCATCACACAAAACCGACACGCTTTGTAATGCTAAAAAATGACATAAGTATAATTTTTATAATGAGTCTTGAATAGACGAAACGCGCGTCAGGCGTAGCAAAATGTATGGTCTGGAACTTTGTTGTCATTTGTATTTTAAAGTAAGTATCAAATTATTTTTTTTTATCCAAAAAGACTGAATTCAAAGATTAACTAAAAGTTTAATTTCATAACCTTTACTCAATATAGTTTTTGGCCAGATTTTTATTCCCATAGGATTGTTTATTATTTCGATTATTTAGTCTTTTGTAAATTTGTTCTTTTTTTTACCGTATATCATAGTATAATCGACTAACAGATACTTGTATCTCGAAAAACTGCGATTAATTAGCTGTGCCAATCGTAATTTGAGTTGTTCATGTGGAATAGAATTTTAAAGTGTAGCTAAATCGAAAGTTGTAATGCCGTTGCAAGATGAAACTGATTTAGAGTCTCGATCTGTTTTTTTTTTTAGTTCTTTAGTATCCATATTTGATTGACACCATTTCTTGAATAAAAACAATCTTACTATTTCTGTTGGCTGGATCTTATTGTCATGAGTATTGACGTCAAAAGAAATGAAAGATATTATACAAATATAGCCTTTTAGTAGGTCAATACGAGAAAATATCGACCTGAGGCATATCGATCCGACAACGTAGTTGAAGGTCGATATGCATATCTCAGGTCAATATTTTTCGTATCGACCGTGGTCGAATGCTATATTTGTTATATCAATAATTCAACATACTTGGTAATTAAAATGTTGTGCTTACATGTAATTGTGATTTGCAAACTGTAATGACTGTAGTGATTGTAATCAATTTGTATATTGCTAAGATTTCTCATACTGAAAACCTATCATTTCAAAAAGATTAATAGTTTTGTGTGGGTAGTAAGATGGAAGAACTAACCTTTAAATTTCTATTCCATCCACTAGTGAACTTTCAATGACTTTGGTAGCTTTTTAGGGAAAGACAGCTGACATATTCTTTATTTTGTTGATGAGACTGAATTCCCATTTCAAGAGTTGTTCAATATCAATCTACAATTGCCAAATCAACAAATGAACAAATCGTTGCTTGGGAATTCAGTCGTCTCTGCTGAAATTCTCATTTGAGAGTCGTTATTTGCATATGTTTACTTAAAATTTCTGCTTTGCCTTTGGGGTGTCTTCTCGGCCGGGGAATGAAACAATCCAAGATTCAAATGAAACACGTGACCGTGCAATATCAATTTTTTGCACGTGCCAAGTCAATATCAAAAAATATCACCAGGTCACCTGGTATGATTCAGCTAATCAAATCAAGTAAAAAATATAAATTAATAATATGTATCACCATTTTAAGCATCAACGGAAAGACCAAAATTACAAATACCAAACCACAGGTATAAATGGTAAATTTGGATATGGTATATATCGATATCTCAAGGGTCAACCTTTCATCAGTAGCATTATAATCAAAACATTGGAAGGTCTAATTCAAAAACTGTTGAAAACGAAAAGTACTCAAAACCAAAACGTTCGAACAAGGATTCCACATCCAGCCAAATCTACCAAAACGGAAATGACAGAATTGTGATGGTCAGTTATTTCCGCCTAGACGGATTATGCTTTATAACGTGACTTAAAGTTAAAGATGTCGTAAGTCCGAAAAGAAAAATGCAAAAGCAGTAGTCATAAAAGACAAGAAAAATATAAAACGAAACAGCCTCTCCGTTTTGTTACTATATGTTGAATTATACAAACAACTGAATTTTACTTTTCTTTTAGGAAACCTTTGTGAGTTTTTCACATTACTTTGATGTATTATTGTTTCCCTCGAGATTATATCATTGATTACACAGGAAAATTTGGCTCAAATGAGTTTCACATGAAAAAGTTCACATGATTTTCATACGATTCGAGCTTATACGTGAAACTCACATTAAAAAGTTCCCGTGATTTTCACGTGAAATTAGCTTTCACATGAATCCCACGTGAGTTTCACGTGAAATTTATGTGAATCTCACATGAAAACACTTCACATCAATTTCACGTGAAAAATTTATATCAATTTCACGTGAGCCAGTTTCATGTGAAACTCACGTGATTTTCATGTGAAATTCACATGATATTCACATGAATTTCACGTGAAGCTCGATTCACGTGAAACTCATGTGAGCTAAATTTGCCTGTGTATGTTGGATTCGTATAATTTTTATTTAATAAAGTGAGCGTGATGTTATTGAATACTTACGTTTAAGCAGTATAATTTGGCCATTATAATATTTGATTAAAGCAGTGCAAGTTATACACACTGTTACTGCAAATATATAAAGAACAGTGGCTACGAGTGTAATTGTTTTCCAGCAATTATGTCCTGTGAACAAATAAAACATATAAAGAATATAGGATGCAGTTCTTCAACTGTTGAAACCGAACAGGGATTAGGAATTGATATTGAGATGTGGATGCTGAAAATCAAATGCTTTATAGTGCGTAAATCGTGATGTTGGGTAGTAAATAAAGGTAATAACAAAACTACCGAACTTGAATGATCAATCTCATAGTCCAGAGAAAATGACAAAAACGATTCAGTCATACCGGAAAATTGGTGGATCGCAATGGTCCTGACTTGGTACAGGCATTTCAAACGAAATGGTGGGTCAAACCAGGTTTTATGGCGCAAAAACTCCCTTTTCCATTGCGATCTTAGGATCCGGTAATGACCATAGAACACAACATAGTTGAGGTGATCATCTCAGTACAGCAGACCAGTCAAACACTAATTAAAACAATTAACCACCATATCTTTTAACTCAATTTTGAACTTTTCTACTAGTGGCTGATAACGAAGAAAGAATTTTTTAGGGATCGTATGAGACGTATTTTCTTGTAGCCCTGCTCCAAAAGTCGGTCACGAAGAAATCGGTGTCTGATAAAAAAATCTGTGAAATATGTGCAAGAAGCAGAGGTACCAATGGGGTATCCGAATGTCAAAAGTCCGAAAGGGCAGAGACTAAACCAGTAAACACAAACAAGAACGGGACAAAAACAGACAACACGTAAAACACGGAAACACAAAACAACTGAATATCAATCAACAACGCGAACTCCAGTCGAATGGTGCAAGCTCTGGCATATCGAATAAGTTTTGAAATATAAACACTGTATGCAGGGGAAGTAGGTAAATTGCTCTGTAGATTAGGAAAATTAATAATTTGAAAATCAAAATCGTCTCCTCTATCGTAAGCTTTTGTACTGAGATGACCACCCGGGTCTAACTCGAGGTACAAATCCAAGAAAGACATGAAGCAATTTGATTCGGTTGTCTCTTTAATTTCAAATTCTGAAGGATACACTGAAGGAATCCATCTACCAAATGAAGTGTTATTGACAGAAAGGACATTATCAACATATCTGAATGTTAGATTAAATGACCTTGCCTCTTTCATCTTCTTGTTTTTTACGAGTCCCTGAAGAAATTCAGCCTCGTAGGAGTATAAAAACAAATCGGCGAGGAGAGGAACACAGTTTGTGTCCATTGGAATGCCGATTTGTTGTTGAAAAATCTCTCCTCCGAAGGTGACAAATATGTTGTCAATGAGGAAATCAAGCATACTGCAAAATTGTTCCATTGTGTAACAAATTCTATCTTTGAAAGATGTTTTGGAAAAGAATGCAGAGTTATAAGCCAAGAGTTTGAAAAGGATTTTTCGAGAAGTTTTTTCAGGCGACATTTTAGTTTTTCGTGTGGCAAGGTAGTGTATAAAGTTGAAAAATCGAACGTTTTTAAAAAGTGAACCTTAGAAAATGATCTAGATTTAAAATGATCTAACAAATCTTTTGAGTTCTTCAAAATCCTGAAAAAAATGAAGATGGTTAATAGTATCTCGAGCTTGGTTGATCCATCGACTGTAATTATTAAAGTAAGGTAAATATAGATTGTAGATCATTCAATAATGTCATTGGTCTATTTGTAAATGATATTATTACGTTAAGTCATAGTACTGCAGATAAAGGTTTATAATAATTAAAAACTGTTGACGTTTTCTTTTCACAAATTGACATTGTTTTGAGGCCGGTCTCATTCTTTCATCTTCGAGAAGTATGGTAAACATTGGTAAATCACTTTCAAGGTTTCTGAATTTCTGGGATTCAATGTTGAAATACAAAACCAAAACGTATGTAACACGGTTAATTTGGTTATGCTCTTTATCGATATTTCAAGGAGTAACCTCTCATCAAACATGAAACGGAGGCAATAGTTTTTGTCAATATTGGTTTTTGGTCTTGACTGACGGAATTCTTGAACATTCATTGATGATGTTTTTCAATGCAATATTTATAATACTCTCTGGAAATTTTCGGGTAAATAAAATGTTTTTTTTATTCTTGAAGACGTTTATCATCGATTACCTTATCAGTTATAGTGTACAATCGTCTGGTTATATTGAGATGAGATGACAGGTACATCAAATAACGATTAGAGTATGTTGACTTATGATAAACATCGGTTTTTCGATTACGTCTTTGTCGATTTGTATGAGCTAATATGGTAATTCTGTTAGACTGAACTCCATAGTTAAATTCAAGCGTGTTGGAAATATACAATGGAAAAACTTAATGAATTTAAATAAATCTCAATAGTATAAACAGTCGTCTACAATAAACAATGTAGTAGAATGTCGAATGGATGTAAAAGCAAAATAATCAGTATAAAAGCAGATCATATTAAAGATTCAATATTCTTTTTCTTATTTCTGTACTATCATACCTTGCAATTCAGGAAGGCTATTTGTAATTTGTTCAGTTGTTGAACCTAAAAAAGCATAACTACATTATTTCAGTTTGATGTGATTTACATAAAAATATACGATCATATAGTTAACAGCTTGATATAAATACTGTACTACTAACACTTGTGTTCACACTATTTAAAACTTGAATTTCAGGGTGCCATTTTATGAAGCGATCGCTTATATACGTGCATTATATTCTTTTTTGTTAATTGAAAGAGATAAAGTGCACGTTAATGAGCAAGAGCCTTAACAAGCAGGACCCAGGTGCTTCTTGTGTGTGTTATGTTGTCTGTTACTTCGTGTTTTTTCTCGTTCGTGTATACTGATTTTGTCTTTTTCGTTTCGAATTTTTCTCGTTCAATTGTCCCTTTGGTACATCTCAGCTTTTTCTATTTATTTTATAATTGGTAAAAATACGTGTTGATCTAAACTTACTAGGAAAATCATTCGGATATGTTGTGTGCTTGGTAGCGTAGTTGTTCTCAACTGTTATTGGCAGCGTAGTTTCTTCTGTTAAGAGAAAAATCAATATATTTACCATTATCGTAAGAAACAATGGAGCCATCATCGCTAAACATTAATGTTTTTTTTTTAATTTAAATTACAAAATTATCAAATAGGATGACCAATTTTAAATATCCTAGTACAAGAAAAGAAAATACAAGACGAATACACACTAGAAAACTGGAAGACCTAAATTTGCCTGACTAACCTGTGATAGATGTAACTGTAGGTTCAGTTGAGCCATGGGTAGGCTGTTTGATCACAATTGTTCTGGTGGGTAATGTATATATGCCTACATAAAAAAAAGTATGACAGAAAGAAAAAAACAAATGAATAAGACTACGCTATCATTGTGTGTGGAACTTGTTGTTGTCGTTTTCTCTTTCTAACGATATAGATGCACTTAACTTTTAGTAATATAAAATAATTTGCACTTATTGACCCAATGTCAACACCTGTTATCGATGTCACCAAAATTACAAATACCAAAACGTGGGTATTAACGATTAATTTTGATATGCTAATTATCCATATTTCAAGGAGTAACCTCTCATCGGTAGCATTTAAATCAATACATTAGAAGGTCATTCCAAAACTGTTGAAAATGAAAAGTACTCAAAATCGAAACGTTAGAAAACTCAAAATCTCGTAAAGTAAAATCGTGCGTAGTCACTCGAAACGTTTGAGGCGCTCTTTACTCCCTTTCATTGCTTTGGTAAAGAGCTATCATGACATCTTTTAGCGTGTATATGTATGGATTTTAGTTAAGCTACATGTTAATTGGATTTATCATAATTGTGAATTTCACGTTTTTGTACAACTTTTATAGTAAGGTTGGGTTTTAGAGCATTGGAAAGCTAATGATTTCTAGGTGTTGATATGTTTTGGATGGCAATGGTCAGTGTTCCCTCAATATTTGACCATAAACGACCAATTTAGTTGTTTTGTATGAAGAGGTTTTGTCGTATATCATTTAAAAGCTCAGGTCGTCTATTTTTTGTTCCTGTATGATTGAGGTGGGAATGGTCAGTAGTCACTCATTTGTCATTGTGGTCTTAAAAATACCAGAATCATTACGTAGACATCGTGATCTTTCCAATTTATGATCTACTTACAAAACCACTTTTAAACAAGGAAACAAATTTGACCACTTTATGATCAAGTCCTGAGTGATCAGTGACCATTTACATTCGAGACACATCAGCATATTCTACGCTATTTTGCCGAACTTCTTGCGAGATACACCTGTACTTCTTTGGTAGCGAGAGCTATATCTGTATATAGATTACCTATTACTTATTGTTTACTTGAAATGCATCTAGTTTAGTTTTATGCGCATTGTATTCAAATATTATCGTCATTTTTGTTAAACATAACATAAATTTACCAGTAGTGTTGACAAACACTGAAGCCGATTTCAAAAATCTAGAATCAAGCAAGTCATCCGTGAAAATCATGTCGCATGAATAAAAACGGGTTGCTTCTACATATTCAAACACTACATCAAAGCTATTCCCAGCTTGTGAACAATTGCATCTTGTAGGGTTACAAACAGCAGATGAACTATAGCAAAGGTTTGATTCTGGATCCCATCTAACTGAAACTTCCGACTTATTTTGAATAAGAAACTCAGCGTTTTGCCCATATGGCACCCTACATGACCAACATGTCAAATGCAAAAAAGGTATATTCAAATGTCTGTCAAGGAAAACAAACGCTTCAAAATTTACTTGTGTGTCGTCAATTGTACCTGTAAAAAAAATAAGTATTTGAAAGTACAACTTTCCGTTATCAGTATATTTCCTTAACTAAAACATGATTTATGTTGATAAAATTGATTTTTTGTCCCTTATTTGATAATTCCAAGGAATGGATAAGTTAAAATGATATCCAGGAAACACCTTTTTAGTTTTGATGTGCGTGTTGACGATTCAAGACTCGGAAAAGGCGCTCTTACCAAAATGTAAAACATACCTAATACCTTATTTATATTATAGAATATCATATAGGTGTTTTCATATCGTATCCAATAACAACCCGAGACGGTCATATCATCCCCAGAGATTAATGGTATTTTACCTATTGGTAAGAGTGCCTTTTTCGAGTTTATCTGTTTATGATATATTTGGAATTAAAAGTGTTTATATGCATTTACTGTTTTTTATTAGAAATCAACAAATGTAATATCAAATAATAGTATTTTAAAATTCATAATCACGGAAAATATTATTTGACGCATTTTTGTGTGTGAATGTACCTTGGTATGACTAAGTGATACATTATAAGTTATGTATCAAACCATTAAAAATTCTGAAAATATACAAATTATTTCCTGTTGTGGAATGCAAACACCTTGAAATATGCATATGAATATCTAACACAACTTTTTATAGTATTTTAGATACTTTGTTTTATGATGTATCTGAACCATATTGTTTTATTCAAACCTTCGTATTAGGCAAAACAAGATCCTGTAGTCAGTTAGCTCTTTATTTCATTTGATATATAGATACTCAAGCTTCTATGTATATTTTTAACAGTTTATTTTGTCTGGATTTAACTCAAATCACGTGACCTAACCTAAAGGTTCCTTATTGATTTTAATTTTGTATCATATTAAAAAAAAACGCATATAATTATACAATTTTATGATAAAACATTTTAGATCATCAAATTATTAACACGAACAAATGCCCTTGTTAGAAAAAATGCCATAACATTTGCTTTGTGGCTTTTGTTGTGCTTGTGAGTATATAACCGATCAACATCTTTTTCAGATCAATATCAAATTCCTCCTTAATAAGTTGTTCTGAATATTAAACATTCCATAAAAGTCAATATTCGGTGCGGTGTGTTTTGATAGAGTAATTCGCATAAAAATATGGATAAGTGCTCAAATTTATTGAGACTTGATGCAAATAAAGGTAGTAACAAAACTACTGAACTTGAATGATCAATATCATTGTCCAGAGAAAATGACAAAAACGAATCAGTCATACAGGAGAATAGGTGGATCGCAATGGTCCTGACTTGGTACAGTCATTTCAAACGAAATGGTGGGTTAAACAGGTTTTATGGCCAAACCTCCCTCTACCATTGCAATCTTGCAAATGATACGAATAAAATAAAAACATGTAACATACAGGATCAATGTTTTTTGTTAGATATCTCAATAAGTTCAGATTAAGAAATAAAGGTAATAACAAAACTACCGAACTTGAATGATCAATCTCATAGTCCAGAGAAAATGACAAAAACGAATCAGTCATACCGGAGAATTGGTGGATCGCAATGGTCCTGACTTGGTACAGGCATTTCAAACGAAATGGTGGGTTAAACCAGGTTTTATGGCGCCAAACCTACCTCTTCCATTGCGATCTTAGGATCCGGTAATGCCGGAGTATTCAAATTTAAAGTATCAGATATAAATTAAAACAATACCCACATTGCCTGGTTCGTTCATTAATTTATTATGTATGCTAGATAAAGGTTAATGTCAAAAGATGGAAATTAAGGAGGTAGAATGTATAAGACTGAGCATCTTTGCTGCATGGGCAAGTCACTAATTTCAAGTAAAGTAAAAATAAACTATTTAACCATTGAAAGGTTGTTTATGCGATAAACTTTCATGAAAAATAAGTTAAAAATAATAGGTAATTGTAATATTAATTTTATATCATTTTCTGTACTTTTTTTTCAGGGAAGATAATTTGAATAAAATTTGAAAGGAAATTTCATTTTTTCCAATTAGATTTTAGAAAATTAATGGAGAACCCATTTACAGTTTGAATTTTAAAAAACTTGCCAAAATTAATGTTTTGACAAAATGTAGTAAAAATTAAAAATTATCCCGTGAAATTTGAATTTATAATTAAAACCGTTTTCTATATAATCTATGAAAAAGAAGCGAAATGTGAACCATTTTGAACACATTTCATCAAAAATTAGGCACGGCTACCTATTCATTTAATTTTATTTATCCAACATATGAACTATGACAAAGATTGAGAAAATCATATCGTGCCATTTTTTTAAAATAGCAAACAGGAAATGCTTACTCTTCCAGGGAACCCGAGTTTAACCTCGTTAAGACTTAAGTTCGCTTTTTTGATTTCTGTTCGGTTTATTTGTGTGTTTCTTCGTGGTTTCGTATTCGTGTGTACTGGTTTGGTCATTTCCCTTTCATAATTTTGACATTTGAATGCTCCATTGTTGCCTCTTTGCTTCTTGCGAACTTTTTCTTTTTTTATCTGAACATAATGTATGAAACGGCTTCTAACAGGAATATCTAGACAACAAGGGTTAAAGACATGCACTATCCTCTTATTTCAAGTTTAGTTATATTACTAGTAAAATAATTTGATTTATTTTACATTCTAAATATTACTAGGAACTTAATATTAAGGACACTGCAAAATGTATGCTATCCAATTCATATTGTGATTTTAATCATTTTTTACTCTTTAGGATTTTTAATTTTCTGCAAATTATGAGCAGTAAAACCTTGTCTGTGTGAATGGCTATATTCACAATGCCATTTTCGAAAATGTTCACTTCAATGACAAAATATGTGGGAAAGAAGGTTTGTGGATTTTGTAAACAAGAGGTTCCCAGGAGCCTTAATCGCTGGTTTCAATGATTTAATGTAACAATATTTCACTTTGCCAACACCCCATCATGGCAATGAAACCATTGCAAAGCATTTAAGCAAGCAATCGGGTGGCACAATCTTCTATGAAACAAAATCTAAATATCACCAACAATCTACTTTTTTTTTCATTTAGTGGGCCATAACTCCTATAAGGGTCATCTGGTAATTAAGACCTAATGAACAATTTTGTAGATCTCAATTAGCTGATCATTTAAGCAAGCAAAAGCTTTTCTCTGTTTGCAATAGCTTCATAATGTAGGCAAAAAACATGATAAGATGCTTAGTTAGGGGCCGCAACTGTTAAGGGGGTCATCTGTCAATTTTGACCTATAGGACAATTTTGTAGAGCTCAATTAGCTGAACATTTAAGCAAACAAAACTTTTTCTCTATCTACTAACGTTCACAATCTATAAGGCTAAAACCACTTTTTTGTGTTTTAAGAGGTCATTACCCCTGTAAGGAGTCATTACAAAATTTCAAAGCTTAATTAGCTGAACAATATTGAATTGAAGTTACTTCAACTATAAAGTTCTTGAGATATAAGATGAAATAAGTGCAAAAAGCAGAAAATTACTCCTACACGGTTTGTTGGAATTTCTTCAAAATTTCAGAGTATGTAGATCTTAATGTGCTTATCACTTTAACCCCATGCAAGAATTTTGATATTTGTCACCGTTTTTGAGTTATTTGCAAAAAATTAGCCTTTTTACCCCTCCCCGTTCTATTTTTAGAAACGGTGGCCATGTTTTTTTATTGGACCAATTTAAAATGAGGATCGTTTGTAGCCAACATGTCATATATCATTCCTACACGGTTTCAGTCAAATTTGTACAGCAGTTTCAGATTGGAAGATTGGAATTGAATTGTTAACAGACGACAGACGACGGACGACGACAGATGACGACCGACGCATGGGGGAAGATGAAAATGCAGTGCATCAAGAGTCCAACGTGTGGCTGTTAGCATTTCCGATACATTACAAACTTTGTACACACAAAATCGCTCATATGATCATATGAAAAATAGTTTTCCTAATGAAAACATTAAATCTGCGCATGCACAAGCGTCTAATCGGGCATTTTTTTTTATTTGAGACACATTCAAAACTATAATAAGTTGCGTGTCTGTTTTCAAAAGATTATAACAACAGTTTTTGTGGGATTTAAATCTGAACGTCTTTGATCTTTATGAATAAAAGAATCATTAACTGTCTTATGCCTAATCCACATTTATTTTTGGGGGGTCGGAGGACTAAATTGATCATGAATTCATACATGTTCATTACAGTACTTATTGGGTATCCGTATGTCAAAAGTTCGAAAGGGCAGAAACACCACCAGTGAACACGTACAATAAAGGGACAATAACAGACAACTTAAACACAGAAACATTAAGAGCCCTAATCTTGACTTTTCTTTTGAAACATTTTATAAATGGATGAAATCTATTTTTGTTGCTGACCGTTAACCACAGAAACCAGAAAATGATATATGTACATGTACTCCAAAAGTAAAAATGACCCAGTTGTAAAAAAAATAATGATACTAGGATTGTTAAAATTGTTAAATTTTATTAAATATATGTCTTATATTCTTTTACTTGACAATAAAAAAATGACTTGCCTTTCATGTAAGAAATTACTGCTTTTAGATATTCTTTGTCACCACGAATAACACTCCACATTCCATCGAAGTCTGATGCCTGGTTCCGATGAATAATAAAACGATATTGATATAATTCCGCATGGTAGCTGAATGTATCTCTGTTGTCATTAAGGCTGCAGTTATAATCCATACATTTTGCCAGTTTGTTGGACTTATGATCAGTTAAAACAAATTCTTCAGAAGCCAGATATTTCTTTGAAGTAGCAGTGAAACTTATGTTTAAATTCAAGTCGTTCTTTGTTAAAAACTGCCATGTAAAGCAATCATTCCCACTTGTCAAAACTATAAAAAGAACAATTTTGTAAAGGTTTTTGCTATACATTTGTTTCAAAATCATTTGTGAATACCAAAATGTCGAAGATAAGATATCAGAGGTTAATATAGTTACTGAAATGGTTTAAAACAACATATGTCTTTACATTGTGTCAATGTTATATACCAAGATCGTCTGTCAAAAACCTACAGGTTTGTTATTGTGAAATAGTTATTTTCATTAAACAGGCAGCTTAGAAATAATTTATAAAAAATAGCAACGTTTCCTGATTACGATTTAAACTTTTCGGTTCAAAATGTTAAACATATATACAAGAATTTTTGTTTCATTTTTTGTCGTATATTTGTATTTCTTTTGATGTTATTTCATCAAGTACAGGGCGATGGCCTTTATTGAACCTCTATATCAAACCAACATTTGTGCTCATATGAAAAAGAAGCAGAAAGTCACAATGGAGCATTCAATTGTTAAACTTCCGAAAGTGCAAAAGCCACACAAAATCAGAAAACGATAACAGAGCCAGTAAATATACGACAACATAAACTAAAGGTTCCCAGAAGCCTTATTCGCCCACCTGGTCCTTAAGCTATACGAGTCTCTTCTATGAGCTTTTATCCCTATAAAAGGTAATCTGACAACACCTCTGACCAAGTTGAGACTTTGGTATAGCATAATGGGCTGCAGGTTTCAGCAAGCAACCTTTATTTACCTGCAAACGGCCAAAGCCCTATAAGGGCTCATCTGACATTTTCGACCTAACTGAAACTTTTGAGAGCTTAATCAGCTAATAGTTTGAGCAAGCAGCAGCTTTTCTGTGTCTGTAACTGTTTTCAATCTATAGCCCAAACCCCTTTAAGTCAGCAAACTTCGACCCAATTTTTATTATTGTAGAGTTTTTGATGCTGAGGAAGGTAGGATGCATCAACTTTGCTTTTATCTGATTTGATTTGCAAGCAAAAGAAAAGTAGCCTGAAGTCTAGGTTTAGCAACAACGACCATGAGTTTTGACGAATGAAATATTGAAACGCATCTGTTTTGCAGGACACCCATAGAACCAATCATACCATGTTTCATTGAATTATGTTTAGTATCTTTAGAGAAAAGATTTGAAGAAGCAGAGGTACTTATGGAGTATCCGAATGTCAAAAGTCCGAAAGGTCAGAAACACCAAGAGTTAACACCAACAATAAAGGGACAAAAACAGACAACTTAAAACACAAAAACACAAAAAACTACTGAATATCAATCAACAACGCGAGCTCCAGAATTTAAATTTTTAAACAGAAGCAAACAAGAAATTGAAGTGTCAAAATTACAAATACCAAAACGCGGGCATTAACAGTTAATTTGGATATGCTTTATATCGATATTTCAAGGAGTAACCTCTCATCAGTAGCATTTAAATTGAAACATTGGAAGGTCTAATTCCCAAACTTTTGAAAGCGAAAAGTACTCAAAGCCAAAACGTTTGAACAAGAAAGCAAAATCCAGCACCAAGGATATCGACCATGTGCAATACAAGAAAATAAACCTGGTGTTTAAAACAATTTTGAATTTAAAAGTTCGGAAATTTCAACGACAAAAATATTAGAAAATTTATGGTAAATCGTGTCAGACAAGTCTGCCAACCAGGCTTGTGAGTACCCTCGGGGACCTCAGTACGAAATAACAGCAAAAAAAAAGACGACAAACACGACAGACGACAATGACGACAGACGCGAAATGATCACATTAGCTCACATGGGCATGAGCTAGAAAGCGGAAAAAACGATATTCCATAACAATCGACACCGCCATCTTAAGAAGAAGCGGGATTAAACTGAGGTGCTCTGAGAGGTCAACCAGGAAATATTTAGGAAGGGGGTCTTTCTGTGACTATTTCAGGACTGGATTTGAATTATATGCATTTTATTTAGATCATGGGCCAATTGCAGAACCGCGAGAAGTTGTTTTTTTCTGAATTGCCCCTTGATTGTGGGCTGTGTCGCGTACACCTATTCATTTCATTATTTTCTATTTAGTAAAATCTTTGAATCTTTAAATTTAGTTTCTTTGGTAAAAATATTGATAATTTGATATTTACTTTAAAATGTTAATTGCCTTTTTATACTTTTTTTACTTATGTCATTTTTTAGCATTACAGCCGTCAAGTATGTCTGTTTTGTGTGATGATGCATCATCAAATCATGAATTGTTTGACGTGTTGTGTCGGATTAAAAATCAACATAATTGATTTTTTTACATCAGTCGATAGATGCTTCTTAGCTAGCTGTCAGTAACTTCAAGTGTTCTCAAGAAAGTATCTCTACGTCCCGTTAATGAATTATCCTTTTGTCTCAGATACTCTCTTGTTGAATTGAACTTCTATCGATTTGATTTTTTACTGTGTGTTAGTTTGTGCTTTGTTATTAATTATCAATAGGGGGAAGGTTGGCGCAAAAAAAAAAAAAACTAGTTTAACCCCGCCACACTTTTAATGTGACTGTTCTAAGCCAGGAATCTTTATGAAATCTTATGTTTGTAATTAGTCGAATTTATGTTAATCGCTTTTTTTTTGTCAGGGAGAGGGTCTTCATTGCACTTTAGGATTGGGCTTGAATCATATGTAGTTTATTTTCAATCCAGGGGTCAATTGAAAAACAGCGAGCAGCGACCGCTGGTCATATTGAAGGCTGCTGGCTGTTTTCCATTGTAGATGTTTAAAATTTACGTTTATATTGAAGGTTGTGTCGCATACACTTATTCCATTTTCTTCTATAGACTTTATAGACTAACCATGTATGTGTTTACAAGTATGATGCGCGATTTGAAAGAACCTGCCCTGCGTTATGCAGCCTTATGCATATTTAAAATATTCAGAAATGATCTCCAGTCAGTATGGAAAAATCTTTAAGACTTATAAATGTTGCAAAACTTGGCAAATCTTGTTTGTGTTTACTGGTTTAGTCTCTGCCCATTCGGACTTTTGACATTCGGATACCCCATTGGTACCTCTGCTTCTTTTGGCCCAGCAATCAAACCTAAGGAACGACCAAAGTTTGTAAAATGTTTTAGAATGCTGGCAAATCTAACATTTTGATGTTACATTGTCGCCTGACTTTTGGTGCAGGAAAGTCCGATATTTCAAGCTTGAATAGCGACGGAGCTACAGTCCTTTTGTTAGTGTCATGGATCATGTCAATTGTGAGGATCGAATCCACAGCGTTGATGATGGTAGGTCCGATTAATTGACCAACGGAAAATTTATTTATGTGTTGATTTGAAAATGCTTGATCAAATTCAGGCTCAACAGCTTTATTAAAACTCCGTTTCTGTAACTGTAACACTTTATATATAAATTTAAAAAGGTTTGATATATTGACCTTTTTCACAGATCATATTTGAATAGAACCAAAAATTTGTAAAAAAAATCATTAAGGCAATAATGAAGATGCAAACATTTTTAAGGAATACTAGCAATATATAAATATATAGTGCTCTAGTTTTTCAGCTTGTATTAGTGTTAAAGTTACCTGGCAATATAATGCAGATTAATAGCTTTTCCATTTTCCAAAGTCATCAATTTGATCCAGTGTCATTCCAGTTCAAGATCTAAAAAAAAATTAACGAACACACTTAAGACTTTAACGACTACAATTTGAAATTTTCTAAAACAATAGTTACACAAAATGAATGTATACTAGCCACAAAAAGAAACAATACCAAGGCTTTTTTTAAAACTTTTTCCGTAGTTCTTTTAAACTGTTTGACTGCAATTTGTTAAATTACAAATACCGAAACGCGGGTATAAACGGTTAATTTGGATTTGCTATATATCGATATTTCAAGGAGTAACCTCTCATCAGTAGCATTTAAATTAGAACATTGGAAGGTCAAATCCAAACTGTTGAAAACGAAAAGTACTCAAAACCAAAAAGTTCGAACAAGGAAGCCAAATCCAGCACCGAGGATATCGACCATGTGCATTACAAGGAAAGAAACCTGGTGTTTTAAACAATTTAGAATTTAAAAATCGGAAATATCAGCAACAAAAATATTAGAAATTTTATGGTAAATCGTGTCAGACAAGTCTGACGACTAGGCTTGTGATTACCCTCGGGGACCTCTGATCCACCAGCAGCGGTTATCGCCCAATGAATGGAATGAATAGTTTATCATTTAATTGAAGTGAACAACATTTTTTATACCTCCAATTGGCGCCAACTTTGCCGTTTTTCTCATAAATACTAAATAGTAAAAAAGAAAAGAAAAATGCTTATTCCTGATTATAAACGTGTCATTTTTAGACAAAACAGAAGGTGGTCAAAACTAATAAAACAATTCGCTTTTTTAAATTTTTAATTTTACGTTTTTTAGAAGCGTCAAGTTGGTTATTTACAGATGTGTCTAGACATACCCTGTATAAAAGTTAACTTAAGGCAGTCATTTAGGTTGCTTTTCTAGTTAACTTGAGTTAACCACAGTCCGCTATCTGGTTAACTAAAGTTTACTTTAGCAGTCCATGATCTTGACAGTTCTGGACTGCTCTTGTCCATGACAAGGACAGCTTAAGGTTGTCCAAAGTTAACTTCAGGTCAGATCAGTCCAAAGTTAACTTTAGGGAACTTTAGGTCGCTAGCGAACAAAAGTTAACTTCAGGTCGGAGCAGTCAAAAGTTAACTTTAGGGAACTTTAGATCGCTAGCAGACTACAACTAATTCTAGCTAATTGAGAATATAATTTTGCTTTTTTCAAATAAAATTATCTGGTACATTTGCAATCAAGATAATATTTGTTAAAAAAATAAATATTGCCAATAGAAAAAAATATTTAAATAAATAATTCTATTTTTTTAAATACATTCAATAATGCAAATAAATAAACATTTTAAACTATTTAAAACATAAAAAATATTCTTTAAAAATGATTAATTTGTTTTTCTTATTTATCTTCATAATGTTTTAATTCACATTGAATAATTAAATGTAGCTTGCTAAAGACCAGCACGGGATATGCTAAAGAAATAGATCTTTTTTTTTGGGACGAGGTACTTGGGGCGAATGAGCGTTAAAAAAGAAAATTTAAAAAAAATAATTAAATGTGTTTAATATTTAAAAAATGAAATAACTCATCGTTATCAAAATATTTTCTTTTTGTTCTATATTTACAAAGAACATTTTTGGAAGTCGAGTAGCAAAATTGGTAATTATTTAAAAATTCACATCGAACCTTTACAAATTGTAAGAAGCATATCCGGATGAAAACAAATCAATATCAGGCAAATTTATCGCGGGAATATGCTGTAGAGCTCTCCACTTTTGTAGGCACTTCGTGCCCGCTATGAGCTGTGCTTGATATCATATCTGACAACGTAAAAAAACAAACTAAGTAACAATTTACAACAGGAACTGAGATCGTAACGGAATGGAATTCATGTGCTCCAGAAGAGTATCAAGTAGTTCCTGCTTGCTATAGCACACCCTTGCTAAGAGAGCTTGAGCTCATGATGTCTTCTTAAAAATGTTAAGGTAAATAAAAGTATTAGATTAATTTATTTTCAACAAAATTAAATGAAAAAAATAATAATTGAAAGACATTTTATTGAAAAGAAGTTATTTTTTACAAGCTATTTGTAAGGATACCCAAAACCAAGAAAATATTTTTGAGGACCCTTATATAAAGAAAATACAATAATATCACTACCAAATTTTATTTCTGCTCTTTAGTCGATATGTATCTATAAACAAATTTTCCGTCTAATCTGTGTACTGTGTAGATGAAAGAGGCAAGGCCATTGAATCTCATTTCAGATAGAAATGCAACAAAGTTGCAGACAATAAATTGTGCTACACCTGACGCGCGTTTCGTCTATTCAAGACTCATCATAGGCGCTCCACCAAAATATTGAAAATGCCAAACACTCAATGATTATGAAGAGCATAGAACAATAAAACAAAAATATATTGATGACGTCATTCTGTCAACAACTCGTCATTTGGCAGATGGATCCCCCAGAGCTAGAGATTAAAAAACCACCAAATACATCTTGATTTTGACCCGGGTGGCCATCATAGTACAAAACATACGATAAAAGAGACGATTTTAATTTTAGAATTATCATTTTTCCTAACCAGAAAAGAGACATACGGACGTCATCAGCAAACAGTGACTATAATTCACAACTTATTCGATATACCAGGGCTTGTACACTTTTTTAAAGATTTTTTTAACCGACACCACTTTCCCCGTAACCGACTAATAGACCAAGGTTATAAGAAAATATGTCTCATACGATCTCTAATTTTTTTTTCGTTATCAGCCACTGGTAGAAAAAAATCAATATCATTTTAGACAAAATGGTTAGTTCTTGCTTTGATTAGTGTTTGGCTGATTGATGTACTGAGACGATCACCTTAGCATCCCTAATATATCATCACAAACCTGTTGTGTAATGTGTAACTACCGGAACCAAAGATTGCAATAAAAGAAGGGGGTTTGGCGCGCCTTAAAACCTGGATTAACCCACCATTGCTTTTGAAATGCATGTACCAAGTAAGGACTATTGCGATCTTCAATTTTTCCGGTATTTCTTCCTTATTTTGTGTCGTCTTATGGACATTTGAGATTTATTTTCCAAGTTCGATAATTTTGTTATTACCATAATTTAATTATTGGCTTAGGACAGGCACATTAAAAATGTGGCGGGGTTAAGCTAGTGATTTGGTACCAACCTTTTCCCTATTGATAATCAATAACAAAGCACAAACTAACACACTGTAAAAATCGACAAGAAAATATCTGAAACAAAATGACAAAAGGTAATTAACGGGACGAAGAGATGTCGAGAGTGCTTTGTAAAATTTGAACATGCTAGTTATTGTTGCTTATTAAGTGTTGCTTATAGCATGTATAGTGTGACTGGTTCATTATCCATCTATTTTTTTTATTTTGCCTAGTTTCCGTTTCATCAAACTGTTTAAAGGAAATCAAAAAGGCAAAGTTTCAGACAATAAGTTTTGGTACGCCAGAAGCGCGTTTCATCTTTTAAAGACACATTGGTGACAACCCAAAGATTGATAATGCCAATCACAATATGACACTACAGCTTGTTTTATCGACGGAATTCGCGTTCTTGATTTTGTGTTTTGTGTTTCTTCGTGCCGCTTATGTAAACCGGTTTCGTCGTTGCCAGGGTTTCCGCTGCAGTGGGCCACTTGGGCCATTGGCCCTATTTTTTCAATTCTGGCCCCAAAAATTTGATTTTGGCCCAGCAAAGTGGCCCAAAATGTTGGTATTGTATTTTGATCAACAATGTCATTTTCATGTCATTCAAACTGACAACAGATCACTACGAAGCCCTATTGATTTATGACCCAAGCAAACACCGGATAATTAACTGTCAATTGTTTAAAGTTGTCAAAATAACAGGTGCTTGACCATCACTGATTTGATTTAATTGATAGAAATCAATCATGAATGAAATTTAATTGACCAATCAGGAGTAAGTTTATTTCTATATCGGCTGATTTAAATGGCAACCCACGTGCTCTGATCATGTTGACCTAATGATAAATATTCTTGTGTAAATATCAGAAAAACTGGAAGTTAACATAGATGAAAGGATTTACCTTCATGAAATTATTTCATTAAAAACATCCTGTAATCCAAACACATCCTTTTCCATGCATTAAATGGAGATCAGATGAAAGAACTTATATTTACGATCTCTGTCTCCTCTGTATTTCTCTCCTTTTGATAGGAGCACCTCCATAACAGCGGGGTACAGTGGTTTAGTGGAGTTCCAATGATTGATTTGAATCATGTATTTTTTTTTTATATATTATTTTTTTGCCAATTTTAACAAAAACTAAAAATTCTATAGAGAAAGGAATGAAGCTCTTTGACCCAATTGTCATGTAGGATGTACTGTTCTGTTGTCTGTTAATTCCTCCTTTTAGGGACCACCAGTCACTTATACTGCTTTTTCAGATGAGAGAAAGAGAGACTCTATGTGAGCTTTTCCATGAGGATATAAAACTTGATGAGTTATACTTATTTCTTCTAAATTTGTAATAAAAGTGGGGAGTGTTATCATTTGTTGTGCCTAAAATTTTAAAGGCCAAGAATCTGTAGTACATTAAAAAAAACATGACAGTTTGTTAAATCTAAATATGATTAAGAGGGGAAAAATCAATTCAACAAATTTTTAAATATATTTTATTGAACATGATAATAACTGTTGTAATCTGTGTGCTTTCCATGGTACTGAAAATATAATATTAATAAAGATTCCCGGCCAAAACTCTAAAAAAATATTGGCCCAATGTCATTTATGTTGGCCCAAAAAATATGCATTTGGCCCAAGGGATGGCCAAAAGAAAAATACACCCAGAGGAAACCCTGGTCGTTGCCCTTTCGGACTCTTGACACTTGAATGCCCCATTGGTGCCTCTCAGCTTCCTATGCAGAAGCGACATATGCACGCATATATATATCGTTCCTCCTGCAGCCTTGTCGCCCCTCTTTTAACAAGAGAATTTTTTTCAGATATTTAAAATCAAAATACAAGGATTCCGCCGTGTTGGTCTAATACCGGAGTATAGGTATACCAAGTTTTATTATACCCCCGCTTGTAAATTGGAAGGGGTTTACAGCGATTCGATGTATGTCCGTCTGGTGTTTCACCTTCAAAATCTAGCTTATCAGCAACGCCTTTAACACCTCAATGCATTTTAAAGCATATTTACACAAACTTTATGACATAAAAATACGCACCACCTGTTTAAAAAGTTGTTTAGATTGATTTTTAAGGTTTTCGCAAAGTACAATATTGGACTAATCCTTTCGGCAAGACGGGGTTTCCATCTCTTATTCACAACTCCTGCTGAACTCCTAAATACTTTTTTCATATCACTTAGGTTTATGTTGTGTGTTACTACCTGTCCATAAGATACTAGTAGCAATGGAAGAGGGAGGTTTGGCGCGCCATAAAACCTGGTTTTACCATCCAATTCATTTGAAATGCCTGCACCAAGTAAGGACCATTGCGGTCTACAGCTATTCCGGTGTGTCTTCCATGTTTTGTCTTTTCTCTTGGACATTGAGATTGATCCTTCAAGTTCGGTAATTGTGTTATAACCTTTATTTTACCACCCTTAAGTACCCTATTGGGAAACATTTGCTTCTTGCAAGCATTTTATTTTTTGTTTTTGAAAATATGCACATTGAAAAGCGATAATTTTAAGTTTTAAGTTATAACCCTAACCCTATGTTTAACAACATTCATGTAATTACGTTCAAACTAAATATCCAACAAGTTTTTTGTAACGCCAATTCAAGTCGTACATGTGTAACTCGATTATTGCTATGATAATTACTTTTTCGAGTTAGCTCAAATTTCAACTCGAAAAATAACGAGAACCTAACTCAAATTGAGACTCAATTTCGAGTCGTAGCATGAACTTTATCTAAAACTCAAACTAGATGATTACTTACAATCCCCAGTATCTACTTAAGGCAAAGGATTTGATTTTTCCCTAATGCGAGAAATGTTGTCTACAGAGCATACTGCAACCTTTGTCCATGGTCTATCGATCCTTGTAATATTTTTGGAAAGCATGAAGAGGTGTAGCCAAATAAAAGATTCCCTTGATTTTTAAAGAAGAAATCCGTAAAACAAGTTCTTTGGGACAGGAATTTTATTTCACGTGTAATAAGGTGGTGTTTAAGGTGAAAATTGTGAAAATTCTCAACCATTTTCATTCCTTTTAATTTCAATATACAGCATCACCAAATTAATCGATTTATACCCGTTTTTGGTATTGTATTAAAAAAAAACAAAGCAAAATGTAACCACATTTTTACCGACCTATGGTGTGTATATTGCAAACCTCAAAAATATCAAGGCTTTACCAATTTATTTAGTTTGGATTCTGACAGCGTAATCTCCTTGGTCTTTTTTAGTAAACCACTGGTATAAGGCATTACACATCATATCATTCTTTTAAACGTTTTTCGTTTAAGTTGTTTTAGTGGTGGAAAAGCTCAAAACAGTTTGAAAATAAATATGATTTAAGTCGTTAGAACTTAAATCAAGTTATCGTATATGGTTGTATCATTTATCTATTATTACTTATATCTTCGTGACAGAAGTCCTTTACTTATTTAATTGCACAAGGGAGATAAATACCTCCTTCTTTCCGCTAATTTCATCGGCAAGGTATGACAATTATTTCGCACCAAAAAAATAGTGCATATGCATTTGTTTGGTATGATTTATGATGAGATGCCATTTAAATCGTTCATATTTTATGTTGAGCCATCGGCATTCACGGCATTGTAAAGCAATGCGTTTGTCCACATGTCATGCATGTACAGCATCATGAGCATTGTAATGTTGTTTGAAATATTAAGGTGTTCGAACGTATTTCCGAAATGATTATTGCTGCATTTTATCAATTTTGTTCTTAAAGCCGAAGCACTGAATTTTTATTCAAATGATATGCGGATTGTCTTTGTTTTTTACCCCCCTTTTTTCCATGCTGTCAGTTCATATTTGGTCGATGATGATCCTTTGTTTTTTCTAATTTAATTTTTTGCTCTATGGACTGATAATTTTTTACATTGTTATTCATGTAGACGTACTAGTATGTCAGTTATAAGTTTCTTCACATCTGCAGCATTTTTACTTCCTGGATTTTGAGTTTCTATTTTTGTAGTTTTGTTTACATTGTGGTCATTAACTGAACTTATTGTTCTCCCCCTTACAAACCTCATATTACGAAATCACCCGAGACTTACTCAACAACCATAACAAGTGTTTTCATTGGTCAACGGACAATGCGGAGACTGACGAAGCCTTGGACACCTTGCTGAGATCCCCAAATTGGATTCGGACATCATTCTTTTGACATCATTCCATGAGGTAACATTAACTTGTACTTACACAGCATTTTTATGCATTAAGCCCTTACCACTCGTCCCGACAAATGGCGTCGTCGCAAACGCCACTGTTCGTGTGATTTACTTGGTATATTTTTGAATTTATTTCATTCATATTTCGCGGTTAGCGCGATCATTTATCTTTGTCAATTTTGACCCACGTGGTTCGTGTTCATGGTCCATTAGCCATTCCCACATAAATAAAAAAGAACACTTTGCATTCACAATAAAAACAACATAATCTATGTTTGTTTAATATATTTTATGCTCATTTAGCATCTATTGTCAAACTAGAATTTTGACACAAGCTTGAGAAATAATTTATTTGACATCGTTAAATTAGGTCATGTTCGCCATATTGGCTTCATCTTCAACTTAGCAAGAAACCGGAAATGCTCTAGCCGGAAGTTACATTATTTTCAGAAAATGAAAGTAGAATGTAAACAAAACATTTTTTCAACTTTGTAGTTTTAATAAGGCTACACGCTTTCAATTATTGAATTGATTGTTGATTACTTACAACACTACACTACATTTTGATTAAATCAAATGTTTTTTTGTTGTTTATAAGGTCATAAATTTTTGACTTGACAAATTTTTCACAAAAATTTTTGAATGTGAAATAAAATAATTTTTGGTTATCACCACATAGACACACATACTCAACTATTATTGTCATGTAAGGTTAACAATACATCCTTACCATATGCATACAATACCTTAATTGTTTGTATACTGAATTTTATTCATTGTTGTTTACATTTATACATATGTAACCAAGATTATATTATTTTTGATAGAATTTTTACACACGATCTATATTTTTTGAAACATTTATTGTTGTTTGTTATACTTGTTCCTTTTCAATTCTTTTGTAAATTTTTTTACACAAGTTACATTTTGTAATTTTTTCAAAATTTTTTTTTGGAGAAGTTTTTGTATTATATGTTGACAATCAAATTCATTAATACATATAATGTCATTGAGGTTTAACACTTCACGCTAGGGAAATTTCTTGTAAATTATTTTTGTTTTTGACAGATTAGATATTGCAAATTTTGATTTTTTTTTTTATTCATTCACTGAAATGTACATTTTTACAGGTTGTAAATGTATTATGGCTATACGCTATAACCTTTAACTTTGTTATGAGTTAAGTGTTAAGCTATTCATATTTAAAATTCCAAAATTAAAAAAAGAAAAAAAAAGATAGAGAAAAGGTGAAAATGGCTGCTAAACCTGCAACAAATGTTCAGATTGCAACAGAAGCACAATTATTAAAAATAGAAAGCATTAATCAGTCCAAAGCAAGACGATTAATCAAGAAAAGAAATGAAGCTGGTTTGCTAACTTATGAGTCATTCACAGAATGTACTGGTATAGATGATGACAAAATACAAGAAATGGTAGATAAAGCCATAATTTCTTTTGAACAATTTGCCACCAAATCTGAACTCAAAGAATTGTCAGATAAAATTGACAACATAGAACAAGTAACACTTCAAGAATGTGCAAGTATAAGAGCAGAAATGAAACAGAACATGAATCAAATTAATGACAAGTTTGATCAAATCATGCAAAGACTAGATGTTAAAAATGAAGATGACAATAGCAGTGCAATTCAAGAGTTAGACCACAGAATGACAAGTCTAGAAAACAGATTTGATAACTTAGAAAGAGACAACAAAGAGTTTAAAGAAGAGATGAGAAGAGAACACAAGAAAATGTCAGAAGAGTTACAAAATCACTTGGTTATAACAAATATGTTACTTGATGAACAAAGACAAGATATGGTATTCAAGATTGAAAACATGCAAAAGCCAAATGAAAAACAGATCCAGAATATTATTTCAGAATTTGCAAACATGGTATTTGGATCAAAAGAAACTCATACAGCCTCTTCAGATTCTGATAGCATGGATGGTATATTAAAGCTAAGAAGCACTGACAAGAAGAAGGTAAAGCCAGAAACATTAAGGTTAACACCTTCCAAAAACATCAACTTGAATTCTCCTGAAAAGAAACCAATAAACATGCAACCAGTATCTAGTACTCCAGGTGTAGGAAACCAAACTATTTTTGCTGATTATTTAGAAGTTCAGAACTTTAAAAAACAGAAAGACAATGAAAGAAGAGAAGAACCACAAACACAGGCATCCATAAATAATGAGGTACCAACTCAACCTTCATTGCCTAGACCAAACTTAGATTTTGAAGTCCAAAATCAGAGACCTTATGCTGATACAAACAATCCTACTTCAAGATATACTTCAAGACAAGAAACTAATAACCGACCTCAACAAAATCAAAATCAAAGACAGAGATTTGATAATGATTCAAGAGGGAGATCCAGATATAGAAATGGTGGGAACAGATCAAATACAAATAGAAACACAAGAAATGGTGATGCCAGTAATGATAGACAATCAGACAGACAAAATACATCACAAAGATCAAGGCTCAACGCCTCATCCAAAAATAAAAGTAAGAGAGAGAGATTAGACTCAAGTTCTTCTATGTCTTCGCTCAGTGATGATAGAGATTCAACATCAGACCGAGACAGAAGCAGATCAAAAAGTCCCCAAGGACCAAAGATGATAACCTTTGATGGAACAGGACAACCCTCATGGGAATCCTTCATTTTTCAATTTGAAAGAGTATCTACTAGAAGACGATGGAGAAATTCGAAAAGAATAGAAAAATTATTTGACAGCTTAAAAGACAATGCACTTGAATTTGCCAGAAAAGTCGATACAGGAGAGTATCATTCATTAAAGAAAAAGCTAAGAGAAAGATTTAGCAAGAAACTACAACCTGTTACGGCAAGACGCCAGCTACAGTACATAAAACAACAAGAAGATGAAAGTCTAGAAGATTTTTCTCAGAAAGTTTACTCCTTAACCATGGATGGGTATGACAAATGTGAACTTGAAACTGTCGAAGCTATAGCAACTGAAGCCTTCTTGAGAGGTTGTAAAGAAAAAGATGCAGCTATAAAAGCTATGGAAAAGGACCCTACGACATTATCAAAAGCAGTTAAATTGGTCAAGACTTCATTAGCTAACCAC
This sequence comes from Arcuatula senhousia, assembly GCA_963971305.1. Taxonomy (NCBI): domain Eukaryota; kingdom Metazoa; phylum Mollusca; class Bivalvia; order Mytilida; family Mytilidae; genus Arcuatula; species Arcuatula senhousia. The sequence goes on from OZ020313.1 coordinate 1,917,145, forward strand.
AGAGCCATATTTGGTACATCAAAACAGTCTTACTCACAAAGACAGGTTACATTTTCAGAAAGTGAAGAAGTAATTACAACTCCAACCAAGCCTAATTCCAGTCTAGAACAAGAAATCCAAAACTTATCATCTTTAGTAGGGAAATTAACAAATGCAATTGCTACTAATGCTGAGAAGAGAGAAAAATCACCCTCATCTTCAGGCTTTACGCCTAAACCCTCATACCAAGGTTTAGGTTATACACCTAATGGTCAGAGACAACCAGTAAATCTCCGCCCAGCTTGGCAATCATCTGATAAACAACCATGGCACTCGCCAGACAGAAAACCATGGCAAAATGAAAGAAAACAATTCTCACCAAATAGACGATATAATAACAGTCCACAGAATTCACCAAACAGGTATAATCAAAGCCCACAGTACAGAAATCAGAATAAGGGTCAATATTCACAAAACATGAATAGAAATTCACCAGAAAGACAATATCGACCATCTCATAATGAAGCTAGAGGCTTCACGCCTCCCAAGTTTCAAGCGTCTAACAGATACCAACAATCCAGAGATTTCTCTCCTCGAGCACAGAATCAAAGGTCAGAGTCGCCAAATAGACAGCCTTTAAACAAAGGGACAAACTAGATGGCTAATCTATGCCACATGAAACTATTATCATTATCAGATTAACATTTTTTACATGTTGTACATATTTTTGAATTCAGTATTTTTCTTGATTGTTCATTCATTATGAAATGATATTTTTGTCATAATGAATTTAGGATTTTTGTAATATGTTTTGTAAATAATACTTTTCATCATAATCATCCATTTTTTCAAAGTATTTGTCATAAAGTTTTATGTGCTATGTGTGTGTGGTGTGTCAATAAATTTTTACTAAAATAATAAATAATAATAAAAAAAAATTTAAAAAATAAATAAATAAAAATAAAAATAAATAAAAAATATTAAAATAACAATAAATAAAATATTTATTATGTAAATTCGTTAATTTAAATTTTTAAATTCTTTTTCATTACATTTCATTCATTATAATGTAGTGAGTTATTTTATTTGTCTACATACATATACAGGTACACAATATATATACATGTATGTGTAAAATTCAAAACACAAAGTATTTTATATATTATTTTTAAGGCTCTCACGCCTTATCAGGGAAATAATTTTTCACTGATTTTCATTTCATTTTAATAATTAATATTGCTTACATGTGCACATAACTTGTGCATATATATATAAGATTGAATAATGCCTTATAAACTATACGATTCCTTTAGGCTTGTACGCCTTATAAAGATCCTTTTTATTGCAGTTCAAGATGTCTGATACAGAAATTTTATCCATTGATGCGTCTAGTTGGTCTGAAAACACAGACGCTGAGATTGAGAGAGATGACACGGATGATAAAACCATAGATGAAGTAGATGATATTGAATGGGAAGTGTTGGATGAAATACATGAAGAGGAAGAGGTTACTGAAGAAAAAGTAGAAGAGACAAGAGTAGTGAGAAGAGATAATGAAGATGCACACAAAGATGGTCTAGAAATGACTGTAGTGGGAGAACAAAGATCCGTTAAGGCTGTACGCCTTAAAACTGATCTTCGTCTTAAGAGTCAAGTACACTCAAAAGCAAGTGGTGATAGAGAGACAAGTGAAACATCTGGTGTTACTACCAAGTTTAATGTGATAATGAATAATCCACAAAAATTGCCGAGAGGTATAAAATCCTATGAGAGGATTCCAAAAGAACTTTTGCCCAGTAACATGAAGTTCTGTCCACTTTGTAGCATACCAAAGAAGTCACACATTAAACGTCATATTATTTTAACTCATGTGCCTTGGTATTGGTCTGCCACAACTGCTTGTTGGACGTGTCAGGAGCAGTCTTGCCATATGTCATCACTACAATACCATCACATCATGCCACATGTGCATGAGAATTTAACTTTTGAAACTTTGGAAGAAAAAAACCTGCACAAATGGTGTCAGATGATTAATGGAGCACTTCTATTAATAGCAAAATGGCTTAATTTACAGACTCTTGAGGAATTGTTTCTCTATGTAAGAGATCGTCATATAGAAGCATCAGGAACATTCACTGAAAATGAAATCAAATGTATGAGGTTTTACACCTCCCATTATAGCAGCCACTCATGTAGCTCATTCTCCATAAATCCTCCTAACCATATCATCACTTTGATACATACAGAAATAATCACCAGGTTATTAAAAAGATGTCAGAGACCAGAACGCCTCGACGAGTTTGTGAAATCAACAGCACGATACACTTCAACAGGGTGTGAAATTCTACAGGATGATGAAAATATGCCTCAGAACCTTACTGAAAAATATGAATTTATAGATTCTCATTTTCACCTAGATATGTTAGTGAAGAGATCATCTTCAAACACAACCAAATTTCTGACCTATACGCAGGTAGAACAAGTATTGTCACCTTGGCATGATTGTCAAATCATTGGAGCAGTCGCCAATTACGTGTATCCTCATCTATGGACAATGTCGGACAAGCAAACAGATTCCAATGGAGTAGTTAGAACTACTTTTGGTATACATCCTCATGTTGCTGCGAGGGGCATTCCTAATCATCTTTGGAGGGAACTTCATCAATATTTGAAATACAAAAACTGTGTAGGAGTAGGAGAGACAGGCTTAGACTTTACGTCTACTTGTAGTTGCTTAGATCAGGGAGAAGTTTGTAGACACCCAAACCAATGCCGTGAACAAATAAAGGCATATCAGGAAGAATCATTCATTATCCATATGCAAATAGCTTGTCAGTACAGTTTGCCCATAGTACTTCACTGCAGGGATTCAGGTGATGGAACTGCAGCGCAGAGAACCCTGGAGATAATTAGAGAACATCACTTTGAACATTTAAAATTTCATAGGCATTGTTTCATTGGAACACATGATGAGCTCGACTTGTGGAATGTTACTCTACCAAATGTTGTATTTGGCATTAGCGCAGGAATGGATAAACACAGCAGAGATCATCAACTGGAATCCGTTATAGCAAGAATACCTGACCATAAACTACTGCTAGAAACAGACAGTCCTTATCTGTCCCCTGATACAGACTGTAAAATAAATCACCCTTGGAATATAATCTTGTCCGCTCAGTTTATAGCCAGAGTTAAAAATGTTCCAGTACTGTTTTTGATGGACATGGTAAATCAGAATGCCAAAAGATTCTATAACCTGTAAAGGGGCTTCCTTTTCAACTTACAATGTAGTATTTTTATTGTCTGATAAAAGGTTTACTAGTATTTTCACTTTATGCCCACATTATATGTCTCATATTTTTGTTCCATTTTTTCATGCTCATGTTGTCAATATTTTTCATTGATCATTTTTCATGTTTTTATCATGTTTCCTTCATTATTTAAATGAAGCTCATGTTTTTGTAAATATACATTTTCATTATGATTCATTTTCATTCCATTTTTCATGTTTACATGTGGGCATACTCTGACATATACATTTAATTCAACTACTTTCTTTTACAACATTTCAAAAGTAATAACATTCCTTAACATTTTTCATATATCGCTTATTATTCATAAGGCTAAACGCCTTCCAAGCTCCTTATTTCATCTACTTTTCATTTTCATTAATTTTGTAAGGCTTAACGCCTTCTATTTCATATTTTCATATTCCCAATTTCTAATATTATAAGGCTTCACGCCTTTCCAATATTTGAAATATTTGAATTTTCAAACTCTGACAAGACTCGTTATTCAACTCTAATGATAGTATCAACTATACTGAAGAACTTTAGTACTTGTCATCATTTATGAATCGACAGCCAAAGATCTGCCGGATACACTATTGCCAAGTCAACAGATTGACTTAACTACATGTATATGAGGGATATTTGTGTTCAGAATATTAGGAAAATATTCTGTGTGGGAATTTTGTGAACATTGTTACAGACTTAAAATGCTTCAACTCATCTTATTAATATCCAGTATACATCTACATTTTATGGACATACTGCCATTCTACAGGAAAGGGAGGAATGTGGTCATTAACTGAACTTATTGTTCTCCCCCTTACAAACCTCATATTACGAAATCACCCGAGACTTACTCAACAACCATAACAAGTGTTTTCATTGGTCAACGGACAATGCGGAGACTGACGAAGCCTTGGACACCTTGCTGAGATCCCCAAATTGGATTCGGACATCATTCTTTTGACATCATTCCATGAGGTAACATTAACTTGTACTTACACAGCATTTTTATGCATTAAGCCCTTACCACTCGTCCCGACAACATGCAAATTTAAATAGCGGTCATAGCCTATATTCGTGTTCTTCTATGCATACATTTTCACTTGTCGAAGCTTTTCCATTGCAACAATGCAACATTATTTTATTTATTACATGATTTTGTCACTCGAGATATTTTCATGTACTGTCAGACATTACATGTACATGTATATATATGCTGTAACAAGATGCTAATACATTTGAACAACATATAGAAATTTAAATTTCTAGACAAGTCACAAAGGTACATGCGTGTATTTGCTTAGATCAGCTCTTTGAAACATATCAAACACAGTCTTGCGGTGTGGTTGAAGAGTATGATATATATATGCAAATTGCATATATGCAGGTTTATTGTATTAAAATGGTCTAAAATCATACACATCACACATGTCACATACAATTTGTACTTTCAAAATACAGTTTACATGTACATTTTGTAAATAATGTTGATCAAATTGTTTGAATGCCTATTAAAACAAATATTTATTTGCCTGAGTTTCAGTTAAAATGCTGTGCACATTGATCCAGTCGAAGGGCAAAAGTGGAATTGCCTGTATCAGCCTGTGCATGCTGAAAGTTGATGTCCTGTGATTTTGGAGCATAAGCTACAGGGCAGGAGAAATACATTGTATCTATGAAGTTTAGCACTCCTTTTATGTGTTTTGTAAAGAACATGAAAGCAATATTTTACATTGACCAAGAGTGTATGTTTGCCTAATACAAGTACAACATAAGTGATCATAAGTGTCAGCTTGAATCCTAGATATACAAGACATGCAGACGCAGTATTATAGTTTGTCAAAGGTAATGTTTTGAATGCAATTCTGCTCATCTTACAAAATAAAATATTTATAATGTCTTTTGATAATTTTGCAAACATTGCTAATTTTTCATATTTACAGTATGTAATCAATTTTCACTTTAATAGTTGAAGGTGTTATTATATGGCAAACACCTATATATTTTGTACACTTACAGTTAATTTCATAGTGTTGACATTAAAAGTTAAAAAAATACCCAACTACAATAATGTTATATAAGAAGAAGGTATATTTTGTTAATGCCAATGAAAATAGCATGTACATGTGCACCTAAAACATTTTCTTTTTACAATGTAACAACCACTTTGTGAGTTGTCATAGGCAACAGAAACTTTTATTAGAATATTTTAGGTTTGATTATGTTAATTTGGTTTTACTTTCTGTGATATGGAAAAAAATTAGAAAAATTCATGGTTTTCAAATGAATATATAACCTTATAAAGGTATGTATGGCTAATCAATCATCTGTCCGTTAAAGGATGAGTTGCACAATACTCGGTCAGTTAACCGATAGCCAGTGAAGTACTCAATACGCATAATTGTTATCTGTTTTAATCTGTCGTCATTGTAATCTTTTAAGATAATTTATCCTCTGCTTGTTAAAGGCTTGGTTACTGATAACTCAGTCCGTTACTTTGTTAAGATAACTAGGCTTATATTGATTGAAAATAAATAAGTCAATTAAATGAAGTTTGTAATTCACATATTAACAAGAGTTATTAAGCATTTTAGGTTCTTAAAACACATTTAAAAGTGCATGTACAGTAGTTGAATGCTTATTTCTATATATAGATATTTGTGCATGTGCCATTATGATAAATATCGACAGTTTATTACTTCGTTTTCTGTTTATTCTGAGTTTCAGTGGCACTGTTTAGTTATGTGAAGGAGATCAAAACAGACAGTAGTCTGCAACTACAGGAACCCAAATTTAAGGTGTAATGTTAAAAAGACAAAAGGTAATGTAACTTAGATCAGGATGAATGAAATATACTATGCTTATGCCTTATGAAATCAAATTAAGCAAGCTAATTATTCATAAAAGATTATCATTAAATAACAACTCAAATATGATCTAAGACAAAGAATTTGCATTTTTAAAAGGATCTAAAGACAAGTTAAGACTATCCAAGGAATTGAATTACATTTTTTTTAAATTACTTATTTGAGTTAAAGCAGTTTATAACATGACTGCATTTGAGATATTTCACATCAGGTATAATTGAAGAGGGAGCCTACCTACACTGATTCTTACCACACACACGCATACATATACACACACACACACGCACACACAAACAAAGCAAACAATTCAGTATATTGCTTTGACTGGTATTTGATAAAAGGTTTATTTTTTATGGAACTAAATTCTAATATATGTAACACAAACACATATGTCCACACACAGGAATGTACACATCTGAGATCACAACACATTTCTAAGTTTAGACTATCCAGGCGAATCAAATTGAAAATTACATTATTAGAATAACTTATTTGAGTTAATCATATTCACATGAATGTATTTGAGAAATTTCAGATCTAGTTTAATTGAAAAGGCAACCTACACTGATTCGCATCACACACACACATACACACACACCCACACACCACCACCACACACACAAACACACACCACCACACACACCAATTCATTATATTGCTTTAACTGATATTATTTAAAAGGTATATTGGTTATTAAATCGAGGCCTGATTTGCAAAATATTTTATAACAGGTTTGTACAACATACACTCGTATATACATACTCACAGGAGACCTGTTTTACAAACTATAATATATTCCTTTTTGAATAGGTCTTGCTTTGTGCTGATACAAAACAAAAATCCATGCATATGTCCTTAGGAACTTATTTGTTACAGTTTCAATATTTTAGCCATAATTTATACATTATTATGTTTAAATGCATCGGGGGATATAGGTTATATTTTGACAGAACATGGTGATATAAACGTAGAACATAGAACATGGAGGGGAACTGAGTTTTACAATACAACTGGAATGTTTGTGGTGGGTCTCCTCTCAGTTCTAACATGTCTAATGACCGTTTGGTTTTCTCAGTTGTAGTTAGATGTAGATTTTTGTTATTTTTTTTCTGTTTTATTTATTATTTGATTCGTAAATGTTGTAAATTGTTGCAAAAGGACAGTTCAAGTGTTGAGGTTATTTAATTTTTCTTTTAACATTCTCATGATTCTAGTAAGAGGTGTGACTCGTTGTCAAGGCTGTTACATTTAGCACATAGTGTTAAACTGTTTGTTTGCTGGGAGGTTTTTCTATGCATGCCAAATTCTCAGTCATTAGTTCGAGATTATTTAGTCTAAATAAAGATAAAAGGGTTCTTTGGTTTTTTTGTGATATGAGCAAAAGTATTCCATTTAATTTACATTATCAGGATTTGGTTTTGCTGATTTATAAATACAGTTCTTATTTGTTTAGTTCATTGTGTGGCTTATTAAAAAATTTTCAATTTACTTTAATTATTTAATGCTGTTGTTTAACTCGTTTCAGGGTTTGACACTTGTTTAAAATGTCTAAATCTTATTCAGATTACAACTATGCTGACCTATATGCATACTATGTTTGGCAAATGTTTACCAAGAATATAGTTCAATAACCCCTTTTGATTAGTTTGAATGCCTCCTTAGAGATGGTTTACATTCTTTGACATGTGTGCCAAACATATTATACAAGTCACCTTAACTAGTGCATTACCAAGATCTGCATTGTATGATTTGATTGAAACTACTACATTTTTATTTTTGCAGTCATGGTTACCATTTATTCATTTATGATTTTGCATTTAATTGGTCATCTTGAATATTTTATCCTAGTTGAGCATTTGTTTTTAATTTTATTTGCGGTACTTGGTCCATTTAAGATTCAGCTCATTCCCCCATTGTTATGGCGGTTGACTGTAAACTAATTTCGATTTGTTTACAGTCAATTTGGCATTATTCGCTGCATCTTGTATACAGATTTATGCATATATAACTTTAAATAGGGAACCTTTCGGTGTTGTTGTCTGTGTATCCCACGGCAACTCTAAAAAATTCCATAAGAGCTGTGTATCCCACGCTCGTATACATTTCTAATTTCATTGGTTGCCATTATTTTGCGGTAACCGTCATTTTCTATCATTGTCATTTTACTCATTTATATCATTGTCATTTATATCATTTATTGCATTGTAATATTTTATTTATAGTAAAGGCTATGGCCAAGTACCGCCATTTGAGTATTTTTATTACAAAAGCCATATGTCGGGATAATAATTTTTACTGTCAGTTGTACTGTTAATCATATCAGTATCCCTGTGTTTTCTATCCGTAAATGAACGTTTGTCAATAACAGCCCTAAGTGCGCATACGAAGGAAAGGTTAAGCACAAAAAAGCTAATTTTAAACACAACTTCTCCCTTAATACCTGAACAAAATGAGGGTCTTTTCACGTTTTATAATTTCTTTTGTTTATTTTTGCTCTGTCTATTCTAATAAACTAGTCGGGTTTAAAAGTTTTGTTATCACTCGTATTCATACTAACATGAAAACACTGTACTTACACTTAGTCGTTCCTTCCAAGTCCAAAGACAATGACTTTTGATGTTTATATTCTTATTTTGTTTTTAAATATAATCATATATAGGAATACACGAAAATAAATGAATGCCTGAAATGAAATACAACGTTATATAAAATTTTTGCTTTACGATGTTAAAATAGTGATAAGAATTTTGTGAAATCATAAAGTAATGTATATGCATGACATAGATATAATAAATTTATTCAGGCTGCACATAACAAATGACTTTGGGCATTTTGTTTGTTTTTATGTTTTTCATTGGTAAGTCCTTTCTCTTCATTTCTCTTAATAGTATTAACATTAAGTATAAAGTATGAATTGTTAAGACGTTTTATATCATCACATCGTAGTTTTCAGTTAGTTTTATTGAAATATGCTACTCATATAAAAATCTACCTTTCAATCAAACCATTAATTTCGAGTTATGACATCGACTTTTTATGGAAAATTCTGGAACGACATTACATTGGGACGAAGGGACGACATTTGATGGGCCGAAAAGAGACAACATTCTTATTGCAAAAGTTCTGAGGCATACCTTGCTCGAGATTCAACCACTTTTTGATTATTCGTAGTGACTTGATGTGGATTTATCATTTTGTTGCCATGCCAACAGTATGTTTGATGTTCAAATCACATTATTTGCCTATATAGTCAGCAGGTGGGCTCGGTCCCACTAATAATTATACAACAAAATCTCAAAATTTTCAAAATTTTCAAAAATGTCAATGTCAATCTGAAGGCACAGAAATATTTTGATAGAAAATAAAATGGCAATCGATCGTTTCTAGATAAAATTTTTAAAGCTCAGACCCGGATTCCCCCAGATCTTTTGTGTTGAAAATTTTGTCCAATGATTTCACCCTTTTCGTCTCTAACAACTTTTCGGCCATGACAAATCGCTATATTTATAACATAAACTACTTCAAAGCCATGGCTATTTATAATTCAAATTTGGTTAATAGAAAGGGATTTATGACAAAATTCTTCTGACTCAAATGCGCTGTGAAAATGAGAGTTAAAGTCTGCATTGTATACTCTGCCTCAAATGCACTGTGAAAATGAGAGTTAAAGTCTGCTTTGTACTTTATACTTTGCCGCTTCTACAAAATAATATTGTTATATCAGGAAGGATAAAAAGACTAAACTTATGCTTTCCAAGTATCCCCTGCTGCCCCTGAAGTTGATCAGCAATAGTAGAAATTTTATATTAACCTTTCATGTATTTGTAGATATTCATGAAGATATAAATAATGTTATTTTATCTTGTGTTGTTCTTGCCGAAGTACGAACGAAGTAGAAGTATTCGGCAACACAAAGTTTATGCATTACCGAAAACATTGCTAGTATAGAGGTCGCCGAGATATCATATGTAAGTGCAAGCCTGATAGTCAGACATGTCTGGCACGAATTAAACAGCATGTTTATTTATAACTATTCAAATTTCCGATGAACAGAATTCGAAATTATTTGAAACACCAGGTTTCTTTCCTTGTATTGCATATTGTTTTCAATTTTGATGTTCGATTTGGCTTCCCTGTTTGGTAGTGTTGGGTAAGAGTATTTTAATGGTTTTTTTTTTTCAAAACGTTTGGTTTTCCATCTTTCAATGCTTTGATTCAAATCCTGCTTATGAGAGGTTGTTCCCTGAAATATGCATTTACAGCATAAGCAAATCAACCGTTTCTGTATACCACTTAGGTATTTTGTATTAATCATAAATCTGCAAGTTACAGAATCAGCTAGAGGTATTATTTTTGACAAAATGTTAGTGTTTCCCCAAGCCTTAAAAAAAGGCATGGTAAATTATTTCAAAAAGGGCACATGAAACACGTCGGTAGCCACCTGAAAAGTCGTGCATCCAACCATTTTTAAGGCATATCATGTATAAACATATATTAGCGAGCATTGTGCATGTTTTGAGATGTGCCAAAAATATACTGACGATAAAACCGGAACAGGTTTACTTTTACGGAGTGAAAAAAATAATAGACACGGAGCAAGTAAAACAATCAACCCTCTGGGCTTATAAAAAATACATCCATAATCTGTCATGCAAAAATAAAAAAAATGAAATTCAAAAACAGTGATAAAACCCTCATTCATCCACTTGTTTATTTTTACACTCAGATTTTTATTTAAACACCATTCGGTCTTTTCCGCTGAAAAATGATTTTCCGGAAATTACCGAGCATCGTCCCATTGACTAGTCATACCAAATGCATGATACTGACTGAGCTAAATTTTTAAATTGTTAAATTTTAAGTAAGATAAAATAAGATAAAGAAATACATAAATTTACTGAATAAAACTTACTCACAATAATAAAAAAAAGGTTCTTACCTGAAAATGAAATAAGAGTCCCATCCTATGCCTGGGGTTGCAGTCACTTTCCTCAATCCTGCATGACATTTTTACTTTTAATTACCGTTTTTTCCGCCAGGTTTCTTAATGTACCTTCTGTTACCAATGCTTCAAATAAAACACTGATACTCAGAAAATCTCACAAAACCTGACAGAATTTGAATGTTGTTTTGGTCTGCTGAACAAGCGCGAATTACTCTGACAAGGAAATGACGTCACGTAATTCATAAAATGGATAATTTCGTCCCCGCTTAATGCCGTCCCAGAATGTTACAGGATTTATTATTTGCACAAATAATTGAATTTCTAATAAGTAGTTATTGATATCTTAACAACAATCTTCTCAAGTGCATATGATTTGGGTTGGGTGGGGTCAGTCTTTGCTACTATTTAATTCCATTTTTAAAAGTTCCCTCTTTACGTTAAACTTAGCCGGTCGAGCACATGGATTTACTTTTAAAAGGTATATAGATCTTCGATGCTCGCTAAAAAGGCAGGGCCTTAATCATATTATTATTATTCTGTGACAAATCTTTAGAATGGCTGTCCTTAAAGGCTCACTGACTGTCAATTGAAAACTATTGTCATCTTGTTTTTTCTTGTCTCATTGACATTTCAGATTGATTCCCTAAGATCGGTAATGAAGTATTTATTTTAGTCAAGGGAACAATACATGAACAAATCCGCACATACGAACAAATGCCCGTCATATCCGATAATAAATCTTACTACAAAATTTCTGTAAAATTTATTTTGCTACGCCTGACAAACGTTAAACTATTCAAGACTCGCCAATTAGCGCTAACTATAAGATTGAAAAATATCAAAAATTGATAAGGCGATTTGTGGAGTCTTCGTATAACAGTTGATTCGTTACTCCAGAGCTTGCGGGAATTACATCGATTTCCTTGACAAAGCGTCACGTTTGACACAGAAATGTCTAAAACAGGGTTATGTTGATCCACGGTTGCTGTATTTACTCGCGTAATTTCACGATATAAACCAAGCACTCGGGGGAAAAAAAGGGATTTCTATATCTCAAATGAGTGCAGATGTTGGTTTGTCTTAGAATTTTGTTTTGTCTTTACTGGACGACGGATATTCTATAGCAGGCAGGAACCACTTGCTGTTCCGGAGCACCTGAGTTCGCTTTAACCAGTTTTATCGATGCCCTTTCGGACTTTTGACACTCGAATGCCACATTGGTGAATCTTGGCTTCTCTTATAATGGTTATTTCTATTTTGTAAAAATGTGTTTTGTGAGACATAATCAAATCTCAGACAAAAAATACAATACGAGTTTAGTTGTTCCTAATTATTATACTGATCAACATTTCGAGTTCATAACAGTGAACCATGTCAAAGAAATGAAGGTGTTAACCTTCTTTTTTCACACACATACATGTTCAAACACGTTGGAGTATGCACATCATTTAACATCACCAAGTATCAATACAACGTTTAAACCCTATTATTTGACGCTTATATAGTTTTTCTTTTTTCTCTTTTAAAAATAGGTTCGGTGAAATCGTGTACTAACGAAGTATGTTTCATGTGGAAGGTAACACACGATGAATTGGTTCTTACTTGCAGAGTAGGTCATCTTAAATTTCGGTTGCAGATCTTAAATCTTAAATCCTTTTAATATCATCCAAGTGGATTGCGTTGCTCCATATCCCAATGCGAGATGCAGTGCACACTACAAGAATGGAACTATTAAGCAATATAACTGTATTTGAGATTAATGGTAAAATAGACGAAATGGTTAACGGAAATTGGACATGTCTTCATGGCACAGGAAGAGGAATGGCATATGTTGAAGTAACAGTTCTTACAATCACTGGTAATTATATAGTTATATCTCTGGTAATTATATAGTCACATGTATATCACTGGTCATTATGTAGTTTGCCACTGTTTATTACATTTCGGATATTTTTTCTCCATTTACCCAGTGTATTTTAAGTCGTAGCTGCAGTTTCGTAGCTCTAAATGGTCCTTTTTGAAATTTTCTGATTTTGCGGACCATAAAGCAACGGAATTTCTCTATGTAAAATCTTGCAACGGTTGCGACCTAAATTTGGTCGCATCGATTGCGATCTCAAATGGAAAGACATGTCAATAAAACTTGTTAATTTCACTGAGCAAAATATCTATTTTACCTTTAACCTCAAATTTAATACATAATTATATGATTCCTTCTAAATATATCATCCAATAAGTTATTGTTGGCAAAATTACACCTCTTTGCAGCAATCTTTTCTTAAATTGAAATTTGCAACTCCGATTCGGACATCGGATCGGAATACGGAAAAAGCACATTCAAATTTCGATTGAAATCAAAATTGTTGTTTTTTACATTTTTCTTTTAATTTCTTGGTTGGATTTATCAATAATATTTTTTATTTAAACGATAAATCAATCATTTAAGATACAAGTACATGTTTTTACATTTTTTTTTGCCTCCCCTTTTTAAAATCTGGAAAACTTATTTTCACCGGAATTGATCACGATGTTCCAATTTTTTCTCGCAGGATCTCGTTCTTACCTCATTTGCATATCAAAATGGTGAGGAGGGGGCTCGTTGGCCATATAATAACGAGCATCGCAGATGCGAGCCCTACGGTATTGTGAATGTTTTGAGATGTGTCAGAAATATACTGACAATAAAACCGTTTTACGGAGTGAAAAAAAAATAGGCACGGAGCAAGTAAAACAATCAACCCTCTGGGCTTAAAAAAATACATCATAATCTGATATGCAAAAATTTAAAAATTGAAATTCAAAAACAGTGATAAAACCCTCATTAATCCACCTGTTTTTTTTACACACAAATTTTTATTTGACACCATTCGGTCTTTTCCGCTGAAAAAAGATTTTCCGGAAATTGCCGAGCTAGCTTTTGACAACATCGTCCCATTGACTAGTCATACCAAATGTATGATACTGACCAAGCTTTGTTAAAGTCTAAGTAAGATAAAATAAGATAAAGAAATACATAAATAATAAAATAAATACTGAATAAAACCTACTCATAATAATAAATAGGTTCTTACCTGAAACTGAAAGAATAGTCCCATCCTGTTGGGTTTCACTCACTTTCCTCAATCCTGCATGATATTTTTACTTTACCGTTTTTTTTTTTCCGCCAGGTTTCTTAATGTTACCAATGCTTCAAATAAAACACTGATATTCAGAAAATATCACAAAACCTGTCAGAATCTGAATGTTGTTTTGGTCTGATGAAGAAGCGCGAAATACTCTGACAAGGAAATGACGTCACGTAATCCATAAAATTGATAATTTCGTCCCCGCAAAATGTCGTCCCAGAATGTTACAGGATTTATTATTTGCACAAATAATTGAACTTTTAATAAGTAGTTATTGACCCAGATATTTTAACAACAACTTTCTCGAGTGCATATGATTTGAGTTGGGTGGGTCAGAATTTGCTACTATTTAATTCCTTTTTAAAAGTTCCCTCTTTACGTTAAACTTAGCCGGTCGAGCACATGGATTTATTTTAAAAAGGTATATAGATTTTCGATACTCGCTAAAAAGGCAGGGACTTAATCATATTATAATAATACTTTAATGAGCCTAATTTGAATGTTACAAAGGTAAAAATAGTTAAAAACGGAAGTTAAATGAATAACGAAAGGAGCTTATTATATATGGCGGCTTGCATGCTGATTATTAAAACATTATTTTGCTTCCAAATGCGCAATATCTTCGTTGCGCAAAGCCAACATTTTTTTTACATAGGGAAAATCCGTAGCTATATGGTTCGCAAAAACAAAAAAGTATCAAAAGGACAATAAAGAGATACTTCAACAATTAACAAGTGTTTAAAATGTGCAATATAAAATATAAGTTTTAGGCCTATAACTTATTTTAAACATATCAATTTATTACATAAGTTCTTTTTACAGTTGTAAGAGATGTAGATGTTAAGGGAGTATGCCCAGAGTACATGTTTGATAAGTGCCAAAGAAACCAGTGCCCACTGACCCACTTCAGAGAATCGGTAAAGTATATGGACAGTCATTGTCATCTGGACTTCCTGTACTCGTGGGATCAGTGTAAGTTTACTACTATTGATGATTTTTCTTATCCCGACTCTTTTGGTTGATGCATTACCAACTTTGTATACCCAGAGTTTTTTCATTTGATGGAGACAGCTTTAAAGCCCTCTTCTTTAGTTAAAAAAATATATTTTCAACTATTGGCTGTCATCCAAAAAAATTTGGTTCTTTCAGTTCTTCCATTTTAGATCTTGCCTGCAGTCTTTATAAAGAAGCTGGTTCTGTAGTTGTTGGAATTGGTGAATGTGGCTTGGACTTCTTCCATGTTCAGGGTCCCCAGTCTCGAGATGTACCTTATCAATTCTTAGACAGTACATGCCTCCCACACACAAGATTCATCTGCACTGTTACACCGGGCCTATTCCAACACTCCACCAGTTCATATCTTCATTCTCAAATCTCAAGGTTGGGATAACTAATATGATTACAAAGAAGACTGTAGATCCCCACATGATAGAAATTTCTAGGCAGATTCCTTTATGTAAACTGTTACTTGAAACTGATTGTCCTCATTTTGTGCCAGGAAACACACTTCTACCACCAAAAAGACCAGTAGCACATCCTTGCCAAGCCCTCAATGTAGCTGTCCAATACACCAGGACCAACAAGCTGAAATTGAAGGATGTGTTGAGAGAAACAACAAATAATTGTAAGTTTATATACAATTTAAAGTAAAGCTAGATGTATGTGTAAAGTAAAATTATCAATATATTTACAAGTAATGTGAAAATTCAATTTTTTATTTTTATTTTCAATTTCTGGTTCATTTAGATTTAACTGTGTTAATCTTTTATCTGAAAATTGAAAAAAGCAAATAATTTATTTATGTAACTTCTCATTCTGTGTTCATCTTAATAACTTATGCAAAGTTTATTTTACACATAAAGGAATCTGCCTAAAATTTCTGTGCAAATTGCCCTGTAAACTTGTTTATTCATTCCAACTGCACTGTTTAAATAATCTAGATTCAAACTTGTCTTCTTTGTAATCTTATTATTGTATATTACATTGTAAATTGTATTTGTCTTTAGAACTATACATTTTCAAACCTTTAATTGTCTCACCTCCATACTTTACAGTTTTATATCCATTACCATTGACTGCATTATAACCATTTTCAGCCATAAAAAGTAAATCTAAAACAATAAAAACAAATCTAAAATATTTAAAATTTGAATAGAAAGTTGCTTTGTAAAACATTACGTAATAAAATTCTTATTAATGGAACAGGAAGAGCATAAATTGAATTAAAAGTAGAACATTTTTGTTGGAAAAAATCTTATATTAAAATGGGGATTTTTTGCTGGGTGTTTCCTCGCGAGCCCTGTGTGTTATCATTTACGTTGTTCGTCTAGGCTGAGAGGAAACGATGAAAAATTGGATAAAAATATTTCTCTTTATAAAGTTAACTAGTTTTTTTGTTAAGTTAAAAATATAGTTGTTTTTTTTAAATTTGTTTGTGAAATAAAAAAAAAATGAAAGTTTTCTGTTAATCTTTCATTTAAAAAAAAAAATTTTAAAAAAACACACATAATATAAAAAGTAAAAAAAAATCAATTTTTAAAATGAAAAAAAAAAATCTTATACATGTATCAAAATGGGGATTTTTGGCCGGGTGTTTCCTCATGAGCCCTGTGTGTTATCATTTCTATTGTTCGTCTAGGCTGTGAGGAAACAATCAAAATCTGGGCGTAATAAATATAAAGATTGAATTTTATATTAAAGTATACAATAATCTTATTTAAAAAATCATTAAGGAACATTAAAAATTCTAAAGTACTAAAATGGGGATTTTTGGCTGGGTGTTTCCTCTCGAGCCCTGTGTGTTATCATTTACATTGTTCGCCAAGGCTGTGAGGAAACGATAAAATATTGGATATAAATATTTCTCATTATAAAGTTAACTTTAGTAAAGCTAAAAGTATTGTTTCTTTTTTATCTGTTTATCTTTCATTTTGTAAAACAAAATAAATAAAAGTAAATAAAAAAAATAAAAAATAAAAAAATGTATTGTAAATAGTTAAAAAAAAATTGTAAAATAAATAAATTAAAAAAAAAGCTCCTCTGCTGTAATACCTCCACGAGGTTGTGAGTGGGAAACACTCCTTCTCTAGGAGTAGGCTAAAGTTACAGTCTGTTAATAATGACTATGTTAAATCTTTTTCTAATATGAATACAAAAGTAAGTGCAACATAAAATTACTTTATAAAATTCAAATTCAATTATGTCTGAGATTCTGCGTACGAGGGTTCGATTCCCTCCCCAGGCTTAATAAATGTATATACATGCAAGCTACATGTATATGAAATTTGCTGGTGCAAAGTTGGGCAGATTGTCTGGTGGCCCAACGCAGTCATTTTTCAGACATATTATTTTGAATTTCTTAACATAAACATGATAAATAATTCATGTAATTGTAAGCATTATTTGTTCAGATTTTAAAATAAGACAATTCAATTGGCACAACAAATATTCAGTAAATCACATCACATTAAGGGCCTAGGAAATAAGGATTGAGATTCACTTGCCCAAATACTTGATTTTAAGTTTTTGGTGTACCGGTATTTATCCAATATAAATACATGTACATGTACTTGCCTGAAAGGAATTTTTAATTTTACTGGCCAGGGGCAAGCTGGTCAGTGCTTATTTCGCACACTGCAACTGATTATTTATACATTAAACAATTAAGCTTTTAAGATAGTTAGGACATAAATTGAAAAGCGGTGTACTAAATTTGAAAAACATTCGTCAGGTAGAAGCTTACATTTGTAGATAGGTGATGATAGTAATAAAGCCTTTCAAGTACCACAATTTGCACTCATAAAAATATAAAAAGTGCCCTCTTGATTTTTTTTTCTTTTTCCATTTTGATATTTTCATACCAGCACTTTCTTTTAATTTCTTTTAAAATGTAATTTCTTTTTTTAGCTTAAGGTTATTTTCAAGCATCACAGCTATCAAGTGTATACATGTAAGTTCTGTGTGATGTTAACATGTACCATTATCAAATTTTATTTCATTAATGACATCAAATGAAAACCATTTTCATTTAAATGAAATAAGAATTTGTCTTACAAACATACATGTAATGCCCAATCTTGAAACATTTTGGAGAGATGGACCAACCAACAGACCCAAACACTACATGTATATGCCCCTTACTTTCTTACAATCATGTTAATGTACATTTTGTTGGCAGGCTAAGGGAGAGAATTCAAAATTTTATCTTAAATACCAGTGTTCTACCTAGGCTCTGAGAATAGAGGGGTGCAGGTACTGCAGGAAAAGGACACTTAAGCAGGTGTTTCAGAGTGAGGGGCATATAAGAGGCTTGTTTATGGTATATTGGGATATTCACACATACATGTATCATGTGTATTTGAATGAGGAAAAACTTGCATTTTTATGTGTCATTTTAATTATTTGTTTTTATGTACATGTATGAATGTATACAAGTATTAAGTAATGCAATTGTAGTTCTGGTGAGGATTCACACCCCAATCTCCTGCTTAAAACAGGTGTATTTATATTATACTACCAGAACATCTTAACAAACCTTCAGAAAACTCAGAGAAATAATCAAAATGTATAAAAATGCACAATCATGACCATGTACATGTACATTTTGTTAACAGTCAAAGGGAGATAATTCAAAGTATAGGTATATTTTGATATGTAATATACACATTTTTGAAATAATTTGCTTTGTCGATAGATGTAAAAATGAACATGTATGAAGTAATGCAAATGTAATTCTGGTGAGGATTTACATCCCGTTTTTCTGTTCACTACAAACAGGTGTATTTTTTTACGACCATAACATCTTGACAACTTTTGGAAAAACTTATAAAAAATAACAAAATCTCTAATTACCATTTACAAGTTTATGTTACATTGTACTATAAATTTATATTTTTAAAATAACAAAATTATAAAAGAATGATAGAATTGTTAAAAAAAAAAAAATTCACATCTTGTGATTTTTCTTACCCTTCTGGTCAGTTGAAAATTTTATTCTTAGACTAAACAAAGCTCATAATATTTGGATTTTCACAGGGTTCAGATTTTCTAGGACTGTGGTTGTTTTAAGCATTCAAATATCTCTATTAAATCTTTAAAAATAAAGAGAAAATGACAAAACACAGAAAATCAAATGTTTCCCAGAACACACAGTTAATATTTTTTACCCTGTGTCTGTGATCTAACTATAGTTACATGTACATGTACATGTATGCCTTCCCACTTTTCTTGCCTTATTTGAAGGAAAAACACAATATAAAGGCTATGTACATGTATCTAACGGACTGACCATTTAACTGGAAAGGGGGGAGGGCTTTGTTTTTTTATAAAAATAATATTCTGAAAATAATTTTTGATGAAAAAAATATTTGGCAGTTCAGGGTAAGAAAACATATTCTGTCGCTATGTCTTTGAATAATGATTATTTTTATTCTAACCAAAACAATAAAAAAAACAAGCCCCCCCTTCAAGTTAAATGGTCTTTCTAGGTGCCATGGAAATTTTAATAAAAAATAATGAGATGTGAATAAGTGTACGTGATATAGCCCACAATTATGGCGGCAATTCAGAAAAACCACAATGGACAACTGCCAGCAGCCTTCAACCAGGCAAGAAGGCGTTAGCCAAAGCACAAAAATCAAATCAATCATAGTCTGAATGTCAAAAAAATATTTGTCTAGTAGAATTTAAATACATGTAGGTTTATACTGATAAATGTTCATTTTCATCGGAAAAATAAATCTGTACTATGTTTGAAGTTTAGTATACACTGTACATGTACATGTATATTACATGTAATAGGGGGTCATATACTTTAAATGTTTTATGGTCATAGGGTGTTTGCACGAATGCCAGACAACTCGGCCCGAAGACAATTCGGCCCGAAGACAATTCGGCCCTGGACAACTCGGACCGGTCTGTAGGACAACTCGGCCCTCTATAAGACTAGTCGGCCCGACTTTAACCTGTTCATATTCTTATAATTAATAGAAAAGTGAGAAAATTCCAATTAAATGTTATGAAATGTTGCTCTATTTCAATGAGTCTGTCATATATATACATGATATATATATACATGATTTTGATTTCAAAACGAAATTACTTTTTTTATCTAAGAAAAGTAGAATGACTTTAGAATTAAAGAACAGGGATTAATTAAAACAGTTCAGTTTCTTATTTGTTGCAAAATTGTCTGCAGCCCTTTTCACAATTTTTTTTCCCACTATTTATACTCATATTTATAGGCATATTTCTTATTTTATGAATTGCTGGGAAATAAAGCTGAAGAAAAGTATCCAATATTTTTTTCAAAATGAATTAAGTCAAAATAAGATTTAAAGTTCAATTAAGCGGATATTTAGTAAAATGCACACAAAATTAACCAAAGATCACTAATAAAGTATTTGTTCTTTAATTTATACCTTAAATATCAACCTTTTTTTGTATTTTACCGGGCCGACTTGTCCTCGGGCCGAGTTGTCTGGCTACCGTTTGCACAGCATGGCATGACAGATTTTCATATTAATACATGTATACGTATTAATGTACACAATGTAAAGAGCATTATTAACATTTTGTGGTGTTGTGTTGTCATTGTACATGTATAATGTATACATTGTGTACAATGTACAATGTACATGTAGCTGTACATAGCCACACATGCACCCAATGGAGCCAATGTTTGAAAAAGGTACAAATTTTTGTACCTCATGGATTTTCCTTAAATAAATTGTACCAAACTGAAAATTAACTCTAGTTTCGAAAAATTATACTTTTGATGGGGGACAAGAAACTTTGTCGCTTCGATTTTTAAAGTAAAAAAATATTTTTGATCCGATTTTGTTTGATGGAAAGTTTCAAAAATTTCGATGTTCGACACTCACCGTTATAAATATATTGTAAAATGTAAATCCATTTCTTAATCGAATTCCAAATATATTAATCTTAATCAACAATATTCATAGCAGTCTACATTTACGAAAAATGTATCATCAACAAATATCTGCCGGTCCGCCATTTTGTTGTCATTTTCCCAAGTACCTGTTGATTACAAATATTCCTACTCAGTCGCTTCAGGTTGTCCGTCTGGTTATGATAAATCGACTTAATACGAGTGAATTTTTCAAGGACTACGAATTTCTGGAGAATCTTTGACACAATATTAACATTGAATATTATTTCCAACTTAAAAACAAATAAAAGTAGGCCATATATATACCTTGTAAAATCATACATTTTCAAAACACCTTTTAACCATTATTATGTTGATAATCTTAACAAATTGGTATGGGAAACTAAAATATGCGTGGTTAAGCACAACTTACCATTACAAATACCGAAACGCGGGTATGAACGGTTAATTTGGATATGCTATATATCGATATTTCAAGGAGTAACCTCTCATTGGTAGCATTCAAATCAAAACATTGGAAGGTCAAATTCCGAAACTCTTGAAAACGTATAGTACTCAAAACCAAAACGTTTGAACAAGGAAGCAAAATCCAGCACCGAGGATATCGACCATGTGCATTACAAGGAAAGAAACCTGGTGTTTTAAACATTTTTGAATTTAAAAAACGGAAATTTCAGCGACAAAAGCATTAAAATACAAATGACAACAAAGTTCCAGACAATAAATTTTGCTACGCCTGACGCGCGTTTCGTCTATTCAAGACTCATCAGAGGCGCTCTACCAAAAATAATGAAAATGCCAAACACTGTATGAATATGAAGAGCATATAACAGTATAACCAAAAATACCAAACTGGGGAACTAAATTATTACTAAGATATTCAATCTTTGTCTGGGGTAGGAAGAACCTTAGGGTTTAGACAATTTTGAAATTCAGACGGATAATTTAAAGCTTTGATGTATTCTCCAACTCAAAAGTGTTGGTGCCGGAGCGGGCTAACCTCGGGGAATTTAAACTCCACCAGCAGTGCTAACCTTCACGTGTGTTCGAAATACAAATGACAACAAAGTTCCAGACAATAAATTTTGCTACGCCTGACGCGCGTTACGTCTATTCAAGACTCATCAGAGGCGCTCTACCAATTTTAGAATATTACCACGCTTGTAATTTACAAAAAAGACATTTTTTCATTTATATAACATGATATGGCAAAAAGATGGCTTTTGACCATAAATATGGTCTTCGAAAAGTAAGGTCACCTGAAGCTCAAAACTGTTATTAAATTCTCAAATCGCACAAATGTATATCATTACAAAAAGATTGTCACTGTATCGTCAAACAGTCAATTTCAAGTATGTCCACCTTAAACACGAATGATTGCTGGAACCTATGGTCTCATCTTTCTAGTTTGGGAAGAGTAATTTGTCGCTGTTCAAGTCAAAAATGTGCTTTTAACCGAACGCTAACACCCTTTTGATTATATGTTGAAGAGTTTAAACTGACCAATTGATCAACATTAAAATTATTTCCAAGTCATCGAAAAGATAACATAAGTATAGGGTTGCTTAACATTTTTCTAGGTGTATATATATTACTATTTGATAATAATTATCAATAATTATCAAAGTCAAATATAGCATTCAAATAATGTAACTCTCCTGTTCTAAAATTATAATCGAAGATATTATCTTTGATCCGTACCTAAATTTTTGTAAGGGATAAATGATGAAAGATATTATCTTATCTGCATTTATTTATCCACAGATTACAACTGCTTAAATGATATGTTTCTGAAAGTGATATCTTCGTTAATGTCTGCGGTTATGTGTGCTTTGACCATTTTATTTTATCAAAGAAACACGCTGTATTTAAAAGGTAGGTAATTATGCAACGTTCCTTGTTCAACATAAAATGAATTAATTCCAACAGAAACAGACATATTTATCCAGTAACTTAATTTGACAAGGGAAAAGCTAATTCTATAACTTACGCTCAAATTAAACTAAACCCTCTAAGAGATTTAATCCAAACGTTTTTCACAATTATACTATAAACACTGTGGGGACTCTCTTAAAGCCACTCACATGTTTACGAACAAAAATTTATGTTTTAAACTTTATCAATACCTTTAACTACCTGAACCAAAAACCAAAACTGACCATGAATCAAACTTCATCTAAAGTTTGATAGAAAACAATCATAACAATATTTTCTCGTACAATATTTTAAGACGTAAAACGTTACGACTTTTACCTTCTTTCGTTTTTGGTTTGGCAATTCTAGCAGTTCTGATTTATACCTGTGTTTCAATTGAATGTAAAAGTAAGTATACTATAAAAAGAACAACATAGGATATACTATTGTGATTAAATGATACCATGAACATATTTGTTTTTCTTTCGCCAGAAGGGGATATATTCTTCAGTATCAATATTCATTAGCAGTGAATGTATATTTACTTTAAAATCTGAAGATATAGGTAACAAAAAACGACAACAACACTAATAAAATGAACACTAAAATATGGTTCATCCTAATTTTTAGTGCCTCTCTCGTAGTAACGCTGATCCTGATGTAAATGTTGGTTCACTTACATATTCATGTCTTTCCATGACAAGTATACACAGCTGGCAAAAGAAGGAAATATTATGTTAACCACTTGTTACATCCAGTGAATAACTAAAAGGCTAAGCAAAATTGATTTTGAATAATAAATGTTTTTGTTTGCTTCAGATAATTGGATAGCTGGAATCAGTTTTATATTTGGGTTCGTTTTGGTATTTGTAATGCGGAAATATAAAACGAAAAACCGTAAGTATTAAGATATATGAAACGTTAAGTTTGAGTTTAATCATCAACATAATGATTTTGATTATCATGTTTATAAAGGTATACCAATATTATTCCAATGCTATTCCGGAACACATGAGTTTTTGATTGATATTCAGTTATTTTGTGTTTCCATGTTTTACATGTTGTCTGTTTGTCCCGTTCTTGTTGGTGTTTACTGGTATTGTCTCACATCGCGAGTATGTGCAGATGATTTATAAAATCGTTGTGAAAATATGTTCAAAATATTTCCCAATAGTAATCTTTTGTAAAACAAAATTATATTTACTTATTGATTTAATCGAATTTGAATTCTGATTTTAACATTTAAGATCATATTTAGTTTTGTTTTATTTGAATAAACCAAACCAGCACAAAGTTTGTTTTAGAGCAAATCAAACCAGCGGCCTGGTCTGATTTGCTTTGGTTTGCTTAGAGAAAACCACGAGAATGTGCACATAAAACGAACAAACGAATTCGAAGTAAAAAGCCGTCTGAAATATTTCATGGATTACTAAATATGATAAAGAGATACTGAACATCATATTTGATTGGTTTACTCAGAGCAAACCAAACCAGTACCTACATTTAGTTTGGTGTGGTCAGAGCAAACTAAACCATTACCCTAGTTTGATTTGGCGAACCACGGTTTGCTATTTTTTGATCAAGCAAACCAAATCAAACCAGAGTAGTTAATAGAGGTAACAACAAAATTACCGAACTAGGATGATCAATCTTATATATCCAGGGAAAATGAAGATCGAAATGGTCCTGACTTGGTAAAGACATTTCAAAAGAAATTGTGGGTTGAATAAGGTTTTATGGCGCTTAACTTTCCTTTTCCATTGTGATCTGAGGGAGTAGTAACACATAAGACAACATAGTTGTGAGACACAATAGCGACATGGAGGTGATCATCGAAGTACAACAAACTGTCACAAACAAATTAAAACAATCATTTCATCTGACATAATTTTGATTTTTGCTACCAGTGGCTGATAACAAACAAAAAACTTTTTAAGAGACCGAATGAGACGTATTTTCTTATAATTGTGGTCCAAAAGCCGATCATGCTGTATCGGGTAAAAAATCTGAAAAATCAGTTCAAACCCTGGCATATCACATACGTTTGGAAATAAACGCCCCATATGCTGACACGGTGGGTATGTTACCTTTCAGATAAAGAAATAGTAATTTAAAATATTAAAATCGTCTCTTTAGTGAAATATTTTTTGTACTTAGATGACCAACCGAGTCAAATTCGAGAAGTAGATCCAGGAAAAGCGTGAAGCAAGTAGATTCGATGGTTTTTAATCTTGGCCATAAGTTAGGGACCACCAAATTTGAGTGATTAACAAACATGTGTAAATTATTACTTTATATAAAGCAAAATGTTGTACTTAGATATTGATATATAATGTATACTTTTACCCTTAAAATATTCAAATTTATGCAAGTTCCGATATTTAAATACCCGTTGCAAAAATGTTACCCCTATGCTTAAAAAAAACAAGTTTGGTTCGCTTTTTAAACTTTCCATCTCCATGTATACAGTGGACTGATTTTATCATTTAAGGAACTCATTTCATAATGTTATATCATTACCTTAAGGTTTTTGAATGATGTGTAGGTATTTGTCTGCTTAAAAGTTATGGAGCACAATTTTTTAAAATTCTATGGCAAGCATATGACCATAAAGAAACGCGTTCAACGTTTATGTGCGACCGGAAGTGCTAAGGAGCATAAACGCCTTAAACAAAATTGCTAGTGAAAATATGGAATATTTGTAGTAAATTCACCATGTTCTGGCCTCATTCTGGCAATAAACCTCTTTTGGATGGTTTCATTTTGTTACAGTTTTACCTAGTAACATCTATGGAAATAAGCATTTTTCACTATTTGTTGTGCTTTTATCATGTCAAAGTCACTAAATACCGTACGTGGTCATGCAGGATAATGACTGTTTACATAAATGACGGTTTTTCATTTGGTTAGTCGAGTGGTTTACTGATAATGACCTAAACGGGACCAAGCAAAACAAGAAAAATTTGATCCTGGCAGCGCATTCGCAGTAAATGCAGGGTGCAAATTGACGAATATAACCCAAAATGGTGTTATAAAAGCGAGATAAGTAGCGCTTTCATTAAAAACCATCACCAATGCCTTAAGTAACAACCTTCATTATTGTGTATGTTATTAGGAGGAAATTTTAGAAAAGTAACCGGAAGTGCCAATGTCTTGCTCATTTCTAACGAAGTGCGCCGAATTCATGTCAACAAATGCCTTCCTCTTATCTTCCAAAAGGTTTCAACATGTTAGCATTTTACACTAGGCATTGTTGAGCTTTTAAACTCAAACATTTTTTGGCCTCAGATTTTTTGGGTTTGTCCACATTTTTCAAACTGGGATCAAATGACACTATATGAATGTTTTTAATATCCAGTGGTAAATTTGTTTTCAAAATGTTATGAAATTAGTACTTTACTTGGAAATTACTACCTATGCTTTAAAGTTTTGCCAATATTACAAATTTAAAATGGTACTTGACATAAAAAGGTAGTGGTCCCTAACTTATGGCCAAGTGTATATATGCTTGCTCCTCGTTCATATTTGTACAGGTTAGAATTTGGCCCATCAGTTTTTGTCTATGAGCGCATGAAGTCTTCTGTAAAATTTCTTTGGTGAAGACAAAATCCCTGAGGCAACACATGCTTGCGTAAGCAATGTTTGTGATAGACGTGACAATCAATTGTGAAACACCATAAGCTTGAACGGACGGAGTGTTGCTACAAAAGAAAGGAATGTTGGCGATTTGAAAGTTGAAGTCATCACGTTTGTATTAGTGCTTTGTTTAGAGTCTTCCTAGACAGACTATTTCTAGATGTGGATCTAGCTATAAAGCACATTTCCTAGACTAGTCTTTGAATGCTATTTTAATATTTAAAAACGTTTATTTAAGATTGTCCTATATCTTCCGTTACTCGTGTACAAAGTCCGAACAATTGTCTGATACTCCCACTGTATAACCACTGCCAATAAAACGCTACTTAAGTTTGTTTGAGTGTATTTCTTAAGTTTTTGAACAATATTAGTGTTTTTCAATAGTTATTGTTTAGAATCACTGTGAGCTGGAAACCCATAAGATTTTAGTTATATGTATGTCAAATACTGGTATAATATACCTATGTTATGGTTTATATTTTAAATACAGATCAAGATTCGCAAAACGCTACCGAGCAAAATAGATGTAACCAATCACAACAAGACGGAGCAAATACCGCTTTGACAAACTCAGGAGCCCAAAGAAGGATACCTGTCCGAGTTCGTTGAAATGTTCAAACTTATCGTAAGTTTTAATTTTTTGTTGCAACTTTAGTTTAAATGCTTTCGATTTAATTAATCATAGCGACAGAAAGGAGGGAACATATTTTTCTCAGAGTTCAAAATTAAAAACGCTTAAGAAAAAAATCAGTGAAAAATCAATGTGAAGTAAATAAAAAATAAACTGATAAATAAATATGAATGTCTACAGTTGTGGTATTGTGACCGCTGCTTAGATTGACATAACAGTATTTTTTTTTACAAAAAAGAGGAAAAAGCAAGTTTTTTCGTATATCAGTGTGCTTTCATTGAATGACTGAAAACGGCATTTTGAAAGAAAATGTTTGATTGTAAAAGTGACATATTCTATTTCACTTTCAACTGTTTATGGTTGACCAATTAAGCAATGAAAAAATATAAGATTGACAAGATTGAAAATCGTATATAGTCTATTCTTAGTTGGAGTAGCAACACAATATTTATTCTTAACTATGCAGTTTACATTAATTGACAAGACAAACTCTAGGGCGAGCATAAATCTAATGTATTTACCAAGTCAGGATTTTTGCAGCAATGAATTTATCTTGTACATGTAATGACAGAACCTTCAAAACGAATCGATGATTTTTTCTGGAAACTGGATTTCATTACCGAGATATTTTCAGGACTGTTATGTTAGATTCTACACCCAAAAAAATTCACAAACTGAAAGGAATAGTGGAATTAGTTTCAAAACTCTTCTATTTTCTCTAGAATCAACAATGGCCATATTTTGTCTTCTTTTTTTGAATATCTAGATTTATCAAATTCATCGCTCAGTGTGTTTTCAGTTATATGTTCTGCCAACAATAGTTTGTTAAATTTTGCGACAGGACAACCTGGGAACCTCTCCTAGCATAGCCAACTATTGATGCAGTCAATTTCAAAACAAATGCTTATATACAAAACCAGAAAGTCACAATGCAATTAGCAAAGCCAACTTGGATTAAGAAACAAAGAGGCGAAAATTTGACATTGCCATGCATCTACCATGGGATTTATGTATTTAAAACAACAAGAGACTGTACCAAAGCAAAGCTTTGCTTTTTGCGTCCATTATGCTACACAAAAACGGAAAGCTGTGATTGGAAGGTATATCACAGGATTTTGAACAAAATATTCTCAAGCTTCTTTGAGGTATATGATATGTAGATAGTCACCTAATCGTCGACCGTTTAGTGAAAGAACACCATCAATAAAACGATAAACGACTTTGCATTACAATTTCAGTCAAATAAAACAAGTGGTAATTTATATTTTTCAAAGTCAGTTATTTTGGAAAGATATCAGTAATATAGTAATAAAATGTAAGGTTGCTTAGTTTAGAAATAGCATCTTAGTATCTCAGTTTGTGAGTATAAGTGTTTGTTTAGTCTTTTTGAAGTACAGCCATAAATATTGGTTATTGCAATGCAGGACAGTAAATGATCATAAATATTCACAAATTTACTTATTGTATATGACTTAAGACACATTTGAAAGTTTTATATTTTTATAGTACAAAGAATATTTACCTACTTTATACAAAATGTATGACATATACATGTAATGCCAAAGAGAAGTACAAATATATGGTTTTCATGACTTAACAAAACAGTTCTTTAAGCGCAGTTTCTATACTTTCTTTTTAAAATATTACGACGTCACTGAATGTTAAACAATAAATTTGTCTTGATTTTCATCTAAAAATTAAAAACTGAATTAGATAATGAGTGTGTGTCATTAATGTGCCTAGTAAATGTCTATGTAACAGAGGATATGGAAAGTAAGGATTACGCCGGGCTTGTTACGCTATAACTATAAGCCAAAAGAGCACATAACAGCGCCACCATAATCTCTGAATTGAAAGAAATTTAAGGTCTGTAAAAATAAAACAAAAAAGTAGAAACATTAAATTAGTTTCCGTCATATTTGAAGTTGTCGCAACGTAATCATAAAGTACAAAGCTAAGTCAAAACAGTATTTCATAAGATAAGTAACCAAATCAAATGAAAGCTGCAATTCAGATAAGACAATGAAGTATTCCTTTCAACGCATTTTATATAACATAAGGTGGCTTTTGAACTTAATCATTGCTACGACCCATTCTTTTCTTGTAAGTTTTATATTATGTTTTAATTGTAAATTTAATAATGTGTATACAAAAATAGATTGTGGTTCATTGGGCATACACTGTTATCTAATTTCAGGAGTATTTATTGTGGTGAATCAAAAGGAGCAGGGTTCGGGGGATAGACTACATTTACATCATGATTTTTTGGAATTTTCGTGCAAATTTTCGGAAACTGTCCTGGAACATCTTTTTTAATTTTCAGTAAAATAAAGACGAACCCTTTATCATATTTATCTGGATTGAATCTTCTATATGTGTATGATTTTTCCTTCATATCCTGATGAATATATATGTGCTCCTTACATGAATTCATACAATTTAATGACTAAAGGTTGAAAACTATTTAAAAAAAGTGAAGTACAAATTAAAAGACGGAAGTACATACCCGAACACAAGACATTCCTTTATTTCGTCAAGGAACTATTCAATGTTGAGAATTTAGATTATAATAAACTGTTGAGAATATTTGTACTTTCTTAAAGATTTTAGATATAGACAAAAAAGAACTAAGAATATATGATATGTAAGATTGCGTAAGTTGTAAATTTGCCTGACTTTGTACTCACATGTAGCTTGTTTGATAGAAGCAGAGGTACCAATGGGGTATCCGAATGTCAAAAGTCCGAAAGAGCAGAGACAAAACCAGTAAACACCAACAAGAACAGGACAAACACAGACAACATGTAAAACATGGAAACACAAAACAACTGAATATCAATCAACAACGCGAACTCCAGTCGAAACAAGAGTGAACTCAGGTGCTCCGGAAGAGTAAGCAGTTCTTGCTTGCTATAGCACACCCGTCGCGTTGCCAATAGTCCATTCAGCGTGTCAAATCCGGTAAAGGAAGACAAATCAACACCCTATGACAAACCAACAACTGCACTCATCTGAGAGATCGAAATCCCATATTTGTCTACAAGTGCATGATGTCTTCCGTAAAATTCCTTGAGTGAAGACAGCAATCGAGGAGCAACATAACCCTGTGTGAGCAATTTTTGTGTCAGACGTGTCGCTTTGCTAAGGAAATCGATGTAAGTCCCGCACGCTCAGGAGTAACGTATCAATTGAGATACGTAAACTCCATAAGCTGGAGCGGACGGAATGTTGCTACACAAGAAGGGGAAGTTGACGATTGGAAAGTTGAAGTCATCACGTTTGTCATAGAGCCTTGTTGAAAGTCTTCCTTGAGAGTCAATTTCGAGATGTAGATCTAAATATGAAGCAGACTTCCTAGAATCCGTTTTGTCTTTTATCTCAAGCTCCTGTGGATATATGAGATGGGGAACGTCTATCTATCTAGTTGATACTAGTATTTTTGTAAAACTTGATCAGTTCAGCGTGAGATAATTTTTTAATCTTTCTGTCTGTCTTTTCATTTTCCGAACTCCGAAATGTTTACTGTAAGAACAATTCCCCCTAAACGACAAATGAAATCGATCAGATTTAACACAAAGGAATTGTTTTATATGGAAGTACCATTCAAGGGGTACATGTACTTTAACTAAATTTGTTTTGTTCATTATAGAGCCTAACATTAGAGCGAGTAAACTCAGTAGCTTAATTGCAGTTCCAATTATATCTTATTCAAACACGCGTATTTAATCCTTAAATTAGGCTGTACTATTGAGACCTA
Source organism: Arcuatula senhousia (assembly GCA_963971305.1). Taxonomy (NCBI): domain Eukaryota; kingdom Metazoa; phylum Mollusca; class Bivalvia; order Mytilida; family Mytilidae; genus Arcuatula; species Arcuatula senhousia. The sequence continues at coordinate 1,948,202 of OZ020313.1, forward strand.
CTGGTATTCTATCCGACTGTGTGCTGCATTCAGATGATTTTCCCACCCACTGTCCACTTTGTGTCCCAGAACGACGTTTTTTTAATTACATCCGAAAGAAATTCGATGTCCCTATAGGCGGGTAGCCTCTGTAGAATTGGCTGATATACATGATATAAGGATGTTTAAAATCTTTGAAAGCATTCTATTCAAATTCCGATGTAGAAATAAGATCGTTCTTTGCGGAAGATATAGAGATTATGGATTAATCTTATGCAATGACAATAAATTCGAACTTAAACTGTATATTATTAAGCCCATGCGTTTCTTAGATTTACCTATGAAACAGAATAAGTCGTACTTTTAGATAGAGAGATTACAAAGAAAATACATTCTTATCATCAGATATTTTAAATATCAAAATATATAAATAAAGCCTTCTGAAATTTTCAATATATAAAGAGAAAAGTTGACCCAATAAACGCATTTTCAAGGGATTTATTAAACATTGTTAAACACGGGATCAGATCTAAAAGCAAAGAGGTTGTTGTATTAAGCTCAAATCGACGACTTCCGGTAAAGATTATTAGATGATACGCAACGTGACGGGTGTGCCATAGCAAGCAGGAACTGCTTACTCTTCCGGAGCACCTGAGTTCACTCTCGTTTCGAATCGAGTTCGCGTTGCTAAATGCGGTTTTGTTGTTATGTGTGTGTGTGTTTTATGTTGTTATGTGGTTTGTTTTGTTGTGACGATTTTTTGTCTGCCGGTTTTGTCTTTGTCTTTACGGTTTTATGATACTAATTACCCCTTTGGTACACCTTTGCTTCTTTCACGCATGCATTTTGCTATCTTTTACACGACAACTTTATTAAACCGTTAAAAGCTCACAAATGCTTAAACCTAACCAAATATTATGCTGCCCATTCTAAGAAAAAATACATTTTTGTTCAATACATACAATTAATTGAATTTTAACATACCCTGGTGATTTGTTGACTATCGACAAAAATCGACAAAAACGTTCAAAATCATTCAAGTTATTCTGTTTTCAGGCTTTAATGGGTGTGTACATGTATATTAAATTCGTAATATCTTCTGAAGTCGTTTGACTAAGATTTGCTTAACTTTATTGATTTATAACAAGTTAAACATGGAATAATTAAATAAAAATTTTCAATATTTTGATAAGAACACTTTTGCTGTATTTATTTTTGTTAAAGAACAAAAAGTAATGTTATGTTATAGAAATCATATACTTAATAGAAACAAAGTTTTCACGTCTTGTGGATTTATCTCCCCTTGGAGAAATTGATTCAAAAATATATATAGCTAACTTCGTTTTACCCCCTTCTTAAAAAAAACTATTTTAATATAATATCATGTTAACAATATTTATCAGACATTTGAATAAAATGTCCATTTTTGTATACCATTTTTAAAGAACTTTGTTCAATTCCAGAGAAGAAACGTCTTCATTATCAATGACCTTGTGGCATAAAACACAATATAAATAACATACAACTGAGAGGGTGTTAGAGTAAATTGATACCCTAAGAAAAGCATTGTTAACTAAGGCGATCTCATATATACGTTTTTTAATTTATTATACTGAATCAAAAGTACTTTTACGAACGGATTTTCTAAACTTTTATTTGTTTTCATACTTTGATCCTCTTAGTTTCATTGTATCTTTTATTACAAAGAGAAATATCCTATTGCTAACAAACTGTTGTTTTGACCAATAGGAGTACTACTCTGGATAGGCAGTGAGTCACAAACTGTTTTTTTGTTTATTCTTCACTCATGACAGTAAATAACCACTATATATATATATAAATATTCTTTTTTAAAACAACTTCATGGTTCAAAGGTCAAAGATGTTATGCAAGTAAAAGTTTGCAGAAGTCCGGTTCCCCGTTTTTTTTTCTTACGTTCGCAGCGATGTTAATGACGTTAGTCCCGCCAAAAGTTAAAACAAGTATCCAAGAGTTGTCTCCCTATATTGCAATGAATACTCAGAAAAATAAAATGCCTGTTCCACATAAATTCGATAGAATATTTGTAATTTTAATATCTTATGTAGTCTGACATAATTATTAACAGGTATCCGAATCATTATATTTTTAAGATATTACTCCAAAGTTGTAAAACCCCGAATAGAAGAATTTTCTATTGAAAATTAAGTCCCGACCCTTTTTGGCATATCAGGCGAAATTTGATACCCCATTTCTTAAATCGGTTTTAGCACCCCGCAGATCGACATCGATTGTTTTAGAATTTCACCACACAATAGATCATAAAAGAAGCAAAGGTGTACAAAATGGGTAATCGGTATCATAAAATAGTAAAGACAAAGACAAAACCGGCAGACAAAAAATCATCACAACAAAACAAACAACATAACAACATAAAACACACACACACACATAACAACAAAACCGCATTCAGCAACGCGAACTCAAGTCGAATCGAGAGTGAACTCAGGTGCTCTGGAAGAGTAAGCAGTTCCTGCTTGCTATAGTACACCCGTCACATTGCCAAAGATCGATTAAGTGTTGGTCAAATCCGGAAACTTTAAGGGTTACAAAACTCTATGTCAAAGCAACATCTGTGCTCATCTGAGACATAACATATGGAATTTGAGAATTGCTGTTCATTTTTTGTTTTTTTAAAAATTATAACAAAAAGTTGATGTCAAGATGAAAAGCGCAGGTTTTTCTCATTCTGATTTACCCTTTTTGTTCAAAAATTAAAATAATTTCTCATATTATCAACAACGAGCATCTAAATTCAAATAAATTGATAAACAAAAACGAACCCAAATAAATGATTTTTAATCAATTCGATTGTGCTTATCGGGGCGCTAAACTTCAATTTCCAAATCCTAGAAAAGCCATGTTGCAGATTAAAGTGTTGCCATGGATACTTATGGATGGTACTATATCAGCAGTATTTTAACACATTTACGTATTTTCTAATTACACATCAAATTCCTGTTCATTTCGATATAAAATAACTTTATAATTGATTTTTAATTTTTTATGTTTGAAAGGGTCGAGACGGACGATTTTCCGGAAAAGTGCATTGTATTAAAGGGCAACGTGCTCACTTGCTTGAGCTTTCTATCATATAATAAAGTTGACAATTATCTTTCCCTCATTTCCATGACAGTTTCTACAAGATGAAGAAAACAGTACAAGTCTTGTCTTGTGATTTTGTGTTATAGATATAAACTTAATAAGCCTGCATATCCAGATCGTTAAACCTTTGATTATAAAAGAATCCTAAAGACATGTCTCATTGTTCTTTTCATTTACATTTCTCAATATAGAATGCTTGCTAAATGATCAAATTGCCGCTTTCAAAGTTTGTAAAGGATAATCTATATGAAAAATGAGGATACTGAAAGTATATAATAATAGAAAATTTAAATAATTTTGTGTTCAGATTTACCATGCAGAGAAGGAGACACTAAATAAAGTATTTTTTCCAGATTTATTAACAGCCTTGTTCTGAAAATGATTAAATATACTAGTTATTCGTCTTAAATCACCCTAAATTAAATTTACTAATTGAAATTATCTTGCACAGGATTTTACATGCAGCAATCTGTTCTAATTTATGCTCTTAACTAAGCTCATATATATGGTTCCATCCCCTTTTGGTCAAGTATTTGTATCCTGAACGTGATAACTTTTTTGTTGTTTCGTGAATAGATTCTTCTCGAACTTGTAGACTCTCATTAATATTATGGTTTAAGCAAATTTTACAGTGTCAAGCTATTCTATGTAACTATATATATATTATGGACTTGAAGATCGCAATGGAAGAGGGAGGTTTGGCGCCATAAAACCTTGTTTAACCCACCATTTCGTTTGAAATGCCTGTACCAAGTCAGGACCATTGCGATCCACCAGTTCTCCGGTATGACTGATTCGTTTTTGTCATTTTCTCTGGACTATGAGATTGATCATTCAAGTTCGGTAGTTTTGTTATTACCTTTAATAATATATGCCGGTCGATATCCTAGTCTCATAAACTCTAAAAGTATCTGAAATATGAAATTTATTTTTAGAAGTAGAATAAAACACTAATTCAACACTCAACTTTAGAACTTTATTCTATCTTTAAAATCTTAATATATAAAACCTTGCACAAATTGGTTAGGGAAATTCGGATTTTTGGCCTAAAAAGTGATGATTTGACCTCTCGAAAGTAGTTTCTCGTATATAATACGCGCATTTTATTAAATAATTAAATAAAAATTGACTCGCAAAACAAACATCTTTAAAATGGGCAGTGCAAAAACTACATGTTTTATTTGTATCCAAAATAAATATATTAAGGATACCATTCCCCTAAACAGCTTTGATAGATGGAGAGATTTTAAGGTCATGTTTACCTTTTTGATGCTTGCAATTTTTGAAATTTGGCTATGCCATATATCGATATTTTAAGGAGTAAACTCTCGTCACAAATCAAAACATTGAAAGATCGAATTCCAAAACTGTTGAAAACGAATAGTACATTCGAAAAGGAAGCCAAAATTCAGCACCGAGGATATTGACCATGTGCATTACAAGAAAAGAAACATGGTGTTTTAAACAATTTCAAATTTTACAATCGGAAGTTTTAACGACACACATATTTGAATTTTTTTTTGGTAAATCGTGTCAGACAAGTCTGACGAACAGGCTTGTGATTGCCCTCAGGGACCTCTGGTCCACCAGCAGCGGTTATCGCCCAGTGGTTTCAAAATTAAAAATACCAAAACGCGGGTATAAATGATTAATTTTAATATGCTTTATATCGATATGTCAAGGAGTTACCTCACAGTAGTAGCATTTAAATCAAAACATTTGGACGTGAAAATGAAAAGTTCTCAAAACCAAAACGTTCGAACATCTACATGTTTATTCAAACTATTATCATTAAATAGTTCGTTTTGCAAAATGAAAAGGAATAAATAAAACTGATGCCGGTCATATAGAATGCCAATAAAAATAAGAGTATTTCATGTTAACAGATATTGAAATGGAAATATATAAAAAGAGTGTTTCATGTTAACATGTTAACATTTTGAAAAAGAATATAGAATAAAAAGCATATTTCCAGACCGAAAGCAAGAAGATCACTCCGTCTAGATTTAAGCCCCAGTCACACTGTAACATTTCGGCATCCCGTTTTACTACGTTTCTAAAACGCAGTGAAACGGCTATCAACGTAACAAACCGTGATAACACGTAGTTGAAAATGGTTATATACGTAGACTTACCTGGAAAGAAACGTGACACGTCCGTTTGTATCGTTTGCAGAACACAAACGTGGCTAAAAAATATACGTAGCATATACGTACTAAAATGTAGTAAAACGTTGTTAAAACGTATGGATACCTAGTACAAACGTAATGAAAATCTAGTTAAACGTATCGAATGCTAACCAGCAGGTTTTACTACGGTTCTCTAGGTATTTGTTGCGTTTCGTGAGGTTTTTATAGGTTTTAGTACGATTCATTACGTTTTATGTTACGTTTTGCTATGTTTTATCACGTTTTCTCGCGTTTTATCAGGCAAAATGACGTTTAACTACGCGTAACTACGCTTACTGCCACTTTTTATCCATTTTCGCACAAAGTATTAAAGAATAATCATGGAGTTGGTAAATTACGGAATACTGCATATGAGGCTGTTGTTGCTTCAGTATAACCAGAACCGTAGCAGAGTGTTAAAGAGCGCGTTACATTTGGTCGAGAGATTAAATAAGTGGAAGACCCTTGTTCCTTGTATCGCAATGGAAGAGTGAGGTTTGGTGCCAAAAAACCTGGTTTTACACATCATTTCTTTTATAATTCTTGTTCCAAGTCTGAACTATTGCGATTTTCAATGTTTTCGTTGTGTTTTCTTTTTACCATATGAGATTGGGCATTCAAGTTCGGTAGTTATGTTGTTACCCTCATTCGGCATATAAAAACAAACTGAAATGTTAGGATATTGATTCTTTCAAATACCTTTTGCATGCTGACCAGAATATGTTCCATGGGATTGTGGATAGACTGACACCAAGACTTGATAAGAAAAACGCATGGTTCGGAAAGGCACTGCTAGTTGGCCTTAAATTTCTTATTATTCTTTGATGTGTCTGATGAGTCTTTTATAGACGTAACGGGCGTTAGCCATAGCAAAATTTATTGGCTGGGTTTTTTTGTTATTTCTAACATCCGCGATGGTTACCACTGCCTATGGAGTTTAAATTCCCCGAAATTAGCCCGCTCTGTTATCAACACTTATGTGCTGAAGATCAAATACAAACTTAAAAATATCCGTGTAATCATTAAAATTTTCAAAACTCTTAGCTCCTCCCAACCCCAGTACAGGTTAATCTCAGTTATAATAAAATATTACAGTTCCAGTTAGGCATCTATATTTTTTTAATCTATGCTCTTCATATTCATGTAGTGTTTGACTTTCTCAATATTTAAGTCTTGAATAGACGAAACGCATGCCAGGCGTAACAAAATGAATTGCCTGCATGGAACTTTTTTTATGTTTATTGCTAAAACAGTTAGGCATCTATATTTTTTAATCTATGCTCTTCATATTCATGTAGTGTTTGTCTTTCTCAATATTTAAGTCTTGAATAGACGAAACGCATGCCAGGCGTAACAAAAATTTATTGCCTGCATGGAACTTTATGTTTATTGCTACTAATATACCCGATCGGGGCTCTATACAAAACCATCAAATGTCGTTCTTGAAAAACGAGTGCGAGGCAACGATTTCTGAATAAGCGGAAGAAACAACTAACATATGAAAATGGATGGGGAAATATACATGCATGTAGCTGAGCAGTTTAGAGCTATTTGTCAGTTCAACCATGCCCTTATTTTAGTTGACGGAAAGCATGCGGCTACAAGATGTCCATCCGATTGAGGATCAAAGAATTTAGTTCGGCCATCCATAAAAAAAGATGATCGTTTGATGTTTACCAGATTTGACACACTGAATTGGAAATTAGCAACACGACGGGTGTGCTACAGCAGGTAAGAATCGCTTACTCTTCCGGGGCACCTGAGTTCACTCTTGTCACGACTTGAGTTCACGGTGTTGATTTCCGTTCGGTTGATTTTGTGTTATGAGTTTCTTCGTGCTGTTTTTGTTCGTGTTAACCGTTTTCGTCATTGCCCTTTCGGACCTTTGACACTTGAATGCCCCATTGGTGCCTCTTTGCTTCTTCCGGTCCAAGAGTTGTAGCGTTGGTTAGGTAGGTAGGAATTTTTAAGCCAAAAATATGTGCAATCATACGAACTCCTAAACAAGAGGCTCCCAGGAACCTGAATCGCTCACCTGACATATGTGCCTGAAGTAAAGGTTATCAGGCAAAATCTATTTGACTTTAGTTTAAACATATTTATTTATCCTGGATTGGGAAACAAGCTTAATGCTTATGTAAATTCCTCTCCAGCTAGCAGTTTGTAAGTGTGACCTTTGCAGCGTCCCCCATTGAGCCTACTCTTATCGAACTCTACAAAGGGGTCTTTAACGTGCATGGGGTATTGCTCTCCACATACACGGGACAACCTTTTTTCGTCCCTTCCGAAGGACTAGCATCGTTCCTTGAGACCAATCTCGCAAATGGTGTCAAGAGAGAGTCGGAAAATTGGTTCATGAAATTTTCACCCCGGACGAGGATCGAACCACGAACCTTGGTGTTAGTAGCCCGACGCGTTAACCACTACACCACCGGCTCTCTTTGAAAGGGTCTCTTTCTATTTGACTTTGAAAGGGTCATAAGTTTAATAAGGAGTCATCCTACAATATGGTGGATCATAAGGTGCTGATCACTTTTGTTCTCAATCAAAATTCAAAAATATCTCACCCTTTTTGAGTTATTAACAAAACAAATGCAGTTTAACCCAATGTTCTATTTTAGCCACAGTTACCATGTTTTACAACCAATCAAAAATCCCCACATCAGTTCTATACACTTAATGCTAATAAACAACTATACCAAGTTTGGTTCCAATTAGACTTACAGTGTCAGAGGAGTTAACGTTTCCAATGTACTGAGGAAATGCTTTTAAAAAGCTAAATTTTGGCGTTCTAAGGGCAATAACTCCTCAAAGGAAAGATCCTACAACGTTGACCCTAAACATATTTTGTAGATCTTGATGTGCTTAACAATATGAAATTTAATTTTTTCAAATAACTTGTATAGTTTCCAAGATATTGAGCTAAACAGGTGTAAAATTTGCAAAAATTCACAAAAAGGGCAATAACTCCTACATGGGGTATTGGGTTTTCTTCAAAATTTCAGAGCTGGCAGATCTTAAGGTGTTGACTACTTTTGTTTCCAATCAAAATTTAAAAATCTGTCACCGTTTTTTAGTTATTTGCAAAAAAAGTTCCATTTGACCCTATGTTCTAGTTTTAGCCACATTGGCCATGTTTTACAACCAATCAAAAATCTCCACATCAGTTCTATTCACCTAATGCTAATAAACAACTATACCAAGTTTGGTTCCAATTAGACTTAAAGTGTCAGAGGAGTTAACGTTTTCAATGTAATATAGAATTGCTGTTAAAATGCTCAATTTTGACGTTCTAAGGGCAATAACTCCTAAAAGGAAAGGTCCTACAACCTTGTCCCTAATTACAAAATTTGTAGATCTTGATGAGCTTAACAATATGCAATTTAAATATCTCAAATATCTCCTATAGTTCTCAAGATATTAAACTAAACAGGTGCAAAACTTGCAAAAAATCCAAAAAATGGCAATATCTCTTATACATGGGATGTTGGATTTTCTTCAACATTTCAGGGTAGGTAGATCTTGAGGTGCTGATCACTTTACCTTGCCAGAATTTTGATATCTGTAGCCGTTTTTGAGTTATTTGCAAAAAACTGCATTTTACCCCTATGTTCTATTTTTAGCCACAACGGCCAGGTTTTCCAACGAATCAAAAATCCCCACATCAGTTCTAAGCCCCGAATGCTAATAAACAACCATACCAAGTTTGCAATTGGACATATGGTGTCAGAGGAGTTAACGTTTTAAAAAGTTTACGGACGAACGACGGACGCCAGACGACGGACGACGGACGGACGACGGACGCCAAGTGATGACAATAGCTCACATGACCCTTCGGGTCAGGTGAGCTAAAAAGGAAAGAGAAATCGAAGTGTGTCATACAAGACTCATCATATCACACTGTATAACATTTCTTTTGATATGGTAAATGTGTAATTTGGACATGGAAAAAAATCCATTAAGATTGTGGACTCTGAGGAATAAAAACAGTTTTGGTAAAAAATCATGATACAAAATTTGGGGTATATAGTAGGGCCACTTTTTTCTTGGTTGGTAAAAACAGACAAACATTTTTTTTTTACTTTTTGGCCTTATGTAGTGCAACCTGGATCGGGACATGTTTACCTCTTAATACATGAAACTAAAAGAATTTTTTGTGAAGGTGAAATGGTCTTATTGTGGTAGTCTTACAATGTTTTAATACACAACATAAATGTACTAGAATCTGAATTCTGTAACAGTTCACATTCATTTTCTTCAAATTCAAGTCTGCCTCTTTTGGAGAAGCCTGATTTAAAAGTGATCAGATAAAAATATCGATATATGAGAAACTCAAAATGACGCGATTTTCTCGAAAAATGAATTACAACGCAGTTAAACGTATCATAAACCCAACAAAACTGGATCAATGCGTAATCAAACGTGCTGTAAACCGAGTAATCCGTGACAAGCCCTAGTTATACTAAATGAAGCTTACCTGACACGTACCTAAAACGTAGTAAACACAAATGAAACGGCTATTTTTAAAGATGGCTAAACATAGTAAAACGTAATAAAATGTGGCTACACCTTTCAAAATGTAGCACATACCTAGTAAAACTTAGAAACCGAAAACTATGACAAAAATCACATTGAAACGTGACGTTTTAAAAGGTAGTAGAACGGGAAATCCAAAACTATATAATGCTTTGCTGCATAAAAAACATTTCAAGGGCAGGGGCAATATGATAGCCGCCTGAAACAAATTCAGATGATCATATTTTCACCTATTCTTTTACTTCTCATTCTACAAAATGGATTAAAGTATTTATCTATTTAAAGACATAGAACCTATCATTTTGGCAATTTAAAAAAAAAATAATGAAATTCATACTATTTGAAGAATACATTGTAAAACCGTAGAAGAAATTGTTAAATTTTCAAAACACCTACCAGGAAGTATTCTTTTCGACGGAAAACTGAAGAAAAAACGCAATGTCAAAATAGAGGACAAACTAGTTATAGAATGTAAACACTTGCATGTGCCGTTAAACTGAGAAACGAACAGTAACCTAACGAAACGGAGCAGAATAAATACGATATCGGTTAAGAAGGAAACGTAAACAGCACTCCCACATAACTCAGGTTTACATTTTGGATTTGATATAAGAATCAAATCATATGGGACCCCTACCTGAAGATGTGTGCAAAATAATTAATTCAAAGCATTTGATTAGCAGAGAAATTTGTTACAAACATTTTCTTTCCTGACAATTAGATGAAACAAGCATGTGTCCAAAATACATAATGCCCTTATCTTGCAATTTTGGAGGATGGAAGAACAAACAGACCAAAACACTATATGCGCCCTTCTTTTGTGAATGGGGCATAGAAAATGCAAGTTAACTCGTTCAACAGGATGTATCTGATCGACAGATATGAAAACGTATCCCACCATATGGAACCCCTATGTATCACAAGATTGCTTCACGTAGCCAATGTCACAAATGCAGCATTGAAGTTGAAGAATCAAAGACATAAATTGAGAAATGATTCCTACAGTAACAAAATTTCATCAAAGTCTATGCTCACAAAGTGTTCCTATGGTGGTGGTGCAATATGATCAACAACATGAAAAACACTCATACAAAATTTCATCAAAATCCACTGGGCGGTCTCAGAGAAGTTGCACTCACTAAAGTGTGACAGACAGAGGAGGTATATTACTAGGATCATTTGTCGCATTGCTCTCAAAATGAATCAAAATGGTGGTGCAATATGATCAACTACATATCATGACAAACATTCATACAATTTTCCATCAAAACCCACTGGTGGTCTCAGAGTAGTTGCACTCACACAACCCTAACCCTAACCCTAACCCTAACCGGGAGAAAAACATTGCCTATTTAAGTTTATCTGTTGCGGTGCTCTGGGGGACAAAAAATCTATTATAAATAATTGCCGAGACATCTGCTACGAACATTTTTCAACACAGACATTTTTTGAAAAAAAACTGTCAGCTCAATAAACAAAAAGTAGATGATCGACAAGCTGAAAACGTATCCCACCATATGATAAACCTATTAACCTACAAACCAAATATCAAAAGCCTAAAATCAATGATTGATGGGAAATTTGTTACAGAAATTTTTAGGCTCAATATTGAATGTCAATTGCTCTGGACACACGCAATTCATGGTGGACTGTTACAGTTTCTGACACATGCAACCTTAGGTTGACTTTCCACCGCTTTTCACGAGGATTTATTTTTTAGCAGACCAATATAAACAAGAACTAAATTCCTGGATCCCCGGCCGAGTGGCAATATTTCTAAGTCAGTCCACTTAACATGAAGTAGTTAAGTGACGGACCTGAAAGTGCATCCCATCATATGGGACCACTACTTGAAACTGCAAACCAAATATCAAAAGCCTACGATCAATAGTCTCTGAGAAATCAGTTACAAAAAAAGTGCGACAGACGGACTGATTGACGCACCGACACCGGCATTTCTATGACAAAAATATAATTACAAAATGATAACCCCTTTTGGTCCCTAATAAAGGGTATCGCTACCTTTCACTTTTGATCCTTAACTGCAACTAGAAGGGGGGGGTGTCACAATTGTTAACCAGAACCACTGTTTCTGGTCCAAAGATTAAAGTCACCTTCTACATGAGTTTACTGTTCATATTTCTTTTAAGAACTCAAATCCCTCTAATTTATACAGATTTTAGTTTAGTTCGTCCAACTACATTATGCAAAAAATTGGCCGGGAAAGAACAGGAAAAAGAAAATTTTGTCAGATTGTGTTATAGCTGTGAGGTCATTGATTTTGAGAAGAAATTATTCTTTGAAGGACTAAATAAGCACGTAAGCAACATCCATTTTTAACCACGCTGATGTTGTAGAAACATTGCCCTTTCATGAAAAATATGTTGTTGTATCTGCAGACAAAGCACTAGTAACACTATATTAATTGTTTGACAGCTGAATTAGGGGTTGGTTGTACCAGCAATAGCACCACATACACAGCTTAAACACTGTCTAATGAGAAAATTATGGAAAATCACAAATCTCTCATTTCCTCGTAAGGGCTCTTTTTTTAGGTCAATACTAACGGCAATAAAATCCGGCCTTCAGAAATATTTCAATAGTTGTTATTCTAGAAAAGGCGTTGATCAAATGTGGAATCTGAATAATTTGAGAGAACTATTGAAAATTCTTAGCTCAAAGGCAGTATCATCTTGCAACAACATAAAAAATTTCGAATTCTCCACTCTTAACACTTTTATTCCGTATGAACAACTCAAATCACGATTGACAGAGCTGATTAAACGCAGCTTTTTCAAAAAGAATGGAAAACACAAGTACAAATATCTGGTAGAAAATAATGAGATGTGGAATAAGTGTATGCGACACAGCCCACAATCAAGCGACAATTCCGAAAAACCACAACGGACAACCGCCAGCAGCCAGAAGCATTACTTTGTCATCAACAAGTCTAAGAACAAGAACAAATAAACAGAAGACCAAATAATCGAAATGCTCAATTTTCTTATCGACAATATAGAGGTGTTTTTCAGCAAAAAAATAGGGATTCCAATGGGCACTGATATTGCATCTTTGCTTGCTGTTTTGTCTCTTCATTCATATTAAGCAAACTTCTTACAACTTCTTAAAGACAAAAAAAAGTAGACTAGCTTTTAATTTCACGTCCTTTAACTGTACAATAATCGATTTGGTCTTTCTTTATCTCATATATCCTCAGGAACTCGAGATAAAGGAAACAACATATTATACATCATATTTAGATTGACATATCGAAATTGACAGGAAAAAAAAAAAAAAACTCAACAAAGCTGTATGATGTTTTCCAATCGTTATCTTTCCCTTTTTGTGTAGCAACATTCCTTACGCTCCTGTTTATAAAGTTTTCGTATCAAAGTTGATTCGTTACTCCAGGGTTTGCGGAAATTACATCAATGTCCTTGGCAGAGCGCCACGTTTTGACACAAAAATTGCTAACAAATGGTTTTGATGCTCAACGGTGTTTGCTTCTCTCAAAACTTTCTCGGCAGACACCGTGCTCTCGTAGACAAATATGGGATTTATATCAAATGAGTGCAGATGTTGGTTTGTCGTTAAAATTTGTTTTGTATTCCTTTTCGGATTTGACACACTAAATCGGAAGTTAGTAGCACGACGGGTGTGCTAGTGCAGACAAGAAACACTTACACTTCAGGAGCACCTGGGTTTACTCTTGTTACGACTTCAGTTCGTGTTATTGATTACCGTTCGGTTGATTTTGTGTTTTTTGTTTCTTTGTGCTGTTCTTTTTCGTGTTTACTGTTTTTTCGTCCCCTTTCGGACTTTTGACACTCCAATGCCCCATTGGTGCCTTTTTGCTTCTTGTAATGCACGCGGTCGTTATCCATGGTGCTGAATTTGGCTTCCCTGTTCGAACCTTTTGTATTTGAGTTTATTTTATTCAATACTTTTGGTTTTTTTTTGTTATTTCAGTGTTTTGATTGATTTTAATGCTGCTGATGAAAGGTTACTACTTGAAATATCGATATACAGCATACATGTAATAAATTAACCATCTTTTTAACCGTTTTTGGTATTTGTATGTTGAAACCACTCGGTCAATAACCTCTGCTTGTTGACCACAGGTATACCTACCTGCTGATAATCACAAGCTTGGTCGTCATACTTATCTGACGCGAATTAACTTGTCATTGAAGTTTCCGATTGCTTAATTCTTTTTTAATACACCACGTCTCTTTTATTGTACTGCATATGATTGATATCTTTGGTGCTGATTTTTGCTTCCCTGTTCGAACCTTTTTGTTTTGAGTTCATTTGGTTCAATACTTTTGGTTTTTTACCTTCAAATGCTTTGGTTGTAATGCTGCTGACGAGAGGTTGCTGCTTTGAATATCGTTTTACAGCGTAACCAAATTAACCGATTTTATACCAGTTTCGGTATTTGTCTTTGAATGATTAAAATTTGGAAGAATGTTTTGGAGACTAGACTCTGGTTTCATGTGACTGTTTGACCCTACATAGACTTCCTGTTCCTGGGCAAATTTAAGCATATCCCTCAAGCATTGGGATAATTTGAAATTTTGCACTGTGTACTAAGTAACTGTTATTTTTATGTTTCTTATTTTGGTAACCGAACTCTGTCATAGCATAAAGAGGATAGATTGGCCCAAAAAAAATCTGGTAAAACTCAACACATCGTTTGTTACATATTTCTACCTTTGGACACTCAAATGCCACATTGGTTTCTTTTTGCTTCTTTAATCTACTTAAAATTTATTATATCAGAATGATATTGTTGAAAGTCGTCTATTGTGTTAATACAATTACCTAAAGTGGCGAGAACATGTAAAAAAGGTAATAACAAAAGAACCGAACTTGGAGGATTAATTTCAATATCCTAAAGAAAAGAATAAACATAAAGAAGACACACCGCAAAAAATAGTGATAACAATGGTCCTGACTTGGTACCGGCATTTCAAATGAAATGGTGTTCTAAACCAAGTTTTATGGCGCGCCATACCTCTCTTCTCATTTGTGATATTAGGGTTCGATAGTAACACAAAACGCAACAAAAATTTATAAGCAATCCATTAGAAATGAAAAATTGGCTTCAAAATTAATTACGGAAAGGATATGAATTGAATATCTAGGTTAAATCTTTGAATTTAGTGTTTTTGGCAGAAATATTGATAACTTGATACTGGCTTTAAAACTTCCATAAACGTTTTTACTATTGTCATTTTAAAGCATTATAGCGATCAAGCGTGTCGGTTTTGTGGTATGACACTTCACTAAATCATTATTGTTTGAAGTGTTGTGTCGGATTTAAAATCGATATGTTTGATTTTTTACATCAGTCGATTGATGATTCTCAGCGTGCTGTTACATGTAGTAACATCGAGTGTTCTATAGAGAGTTCCTTTACCATCCTTTTGTTTGTTCTTGTTTTTTGTCTTAGGTTCTCTCTAGTGGAATTGGACTTTGATCGATTTGATTTTTATTGTGTGTTATGTTTTTGTGCTTTGTCTTGGAATAATGATAGGGGGGAGGTTGGGCCAAAAAAACTAGTTTAACCCCACCATATATTACATGTGCCTGTCCTAAGCCAGGAATCTTTGACAAAGCTTTCGTTTGTATTTGTCTCGTTGATGTGTTCTGTTCCTTGTTTTAGAAGAGGTCTATATGTGCCTATTTCAGGGCTGGATTTGAATTATATGCATTTTATTTAGACCATGGACCAATTGCAGAACCGCGCGTAGTGCCAAATGGCCTTCGTGAAGGCTGCTGGCGGTTGTCCTTTTCTAAATTGCCGTTTAATTGTGGGTTGTGTCGCGTACACTTATTCCACATCTCATTATTTTCTATTGTTCAAATGCGTTACAAATTTTATCTCTATAAGATGTTCTGGAAAAATATGTACAATTATAACCTAAAACAACACATTTCCTAGAATATGTAAAAGCCTTTTCAAGGACTCTTAAGATTGTCGTGTTGCAATGTGGTGTTCAAAGTTGAGAAATACAACTTTTCAAAGAATATTCTTCAGAAAATATCGGGATTTAAAATATCTAATTATTTTTTTAAGTTCTTTAAAATCCACATGTGATTGATTTTACAATTATTATAAAGGTTATCACAGTATGCTTGTTGTACTTCTTTGACAGCAGACATAGTCTTAGTAAAATGAACGACTAGCTCTGTAGCTGAACAGAATGAAGATCCAACTATTTACCTTTCTTTGTATGGTCTTTGTGAAGTTAAAGTACTAGTATTCAATATAAATATTGCAACTTTTCATGTTCCTTCTTCAACTGAATATTCAAGGAGATTATGAAAGAGTTATGGTTGGCTATTATTTCATCTTTGTCAAATGAAGTCAGAGTGTATGTAGCACTAGCATCGATGCCTAGCTCTTTGGTCAGACAGTTGTAGTAATGTGCTTTACATATGAAACCTACATTGTTTGAAGCCTTGTCTGTAGGTGTAAAAAAACATACTTGTCATGTAAGGAGGAGAGACAATCGAGAGCTTAACGATCTCTTAATACAGAATGAGGCCGTAGATTAAGATATTTTCGAGATTTGTCAATTCGGCTGCGTTCAAGAGATAAGATTGTTCTTTCCCAGTCCGACAGCGATTCATGCTCTTGCTCTTGGTACATCTTCCACTTTATCCAGGTTTTAAAAAAAATAATATGAGCCTGACTGTGTACCACAAAGATATGTTTGGTGGTAAGTTTTTGCATTTGAAATAATCATTTACACAAATTATTGTATATAGTAGTATATATACTCAGTAACGTCTTAAATGAGATTAAGTAAAAACACTGTTATTTATTTTACCTTGTTCATCTAGAAACTGATCTATAGAATAGTGTAACTTCACCTCATTTAGGGGGCCAAAATAAGCATTTATCAAATCATTTCCTCTGTGACAACCTTGATATATAAGGTTTCTATTTTCATTTCGGCTATACAGATGGGTCCAAACCTAACCTGTACAAAAGTGAACTGGGAGCAAACATCTTGTTAACTTTTCTGATTTGGTTTGGTTGACCAAACAAAATAGAAAACCACAGTTTAATCAACACAAACCGTGGTTCGCTTTTTCTAGTTTGGTTTGGTTTGAAATGTAAACCAAACCAAACCAGGGTACTGGTTTGGTTTGCTCTGATCAAACCAAACTAGGGCGCTGGTTTGTTTTACTGTTACCAATGATGGTTAATATCTAAATCATAATAAATTCTTCAAGTAAACATATTTGTTTTACGAGAACAAATATCATAAAATGATGTCAGTGAATCATCTGCACATGCTCATGGTTTGCTCTAAGCAAACCAAACCAAACCAAACCAGGCTGAAATAGTAAACTTGGGTGCTGGTTTGTTTTACTTATAATGATGTTACATTATTAAATGACAAATTGAGACATTTAGTAATTAATATTTGTTCATGAAATGTAATGATTGTGAAATAGTTCGGACATTCTTCCATTTGTGTTTATTTTCTATGACAGACAGCCCGTGACAGACAGGATCATGTGACAGTTTCTGTCATAGAGAAATCAACTTATCCAAAACCTTTAAAAAATTGATAAAAACAACAACACGTTTCTACTTTTCTAAAAAAAAGAACTAAACTTATTTGGAAAATGTTCAGAATCAAGGAAATTTAGTTACATGTAAATCGGTTTTATTGGTCGCGCATTAACTCAATATATGCAAATATAATTTTTGCACATTAATTCAATATATGCAAACTGCATTTTGACATTTATATTCATTCATGAAATTATTTTTTTCACTGTTAAAAACGGAAGAAATATGTTCTTACACTCGTTATTTATTGAAGATCGGGTATTTTTGGTTATACTGTTCTATGCTCTTCATATTTATACAGTGTTTTGCATTTTCAATATTTTTGGTAGAGCGCCTCTGATGAGTCTTGAATAGACGAAACGCGCGTCAGGCGTAGCAAAATTTATTGTCTGGAACTTTGTGGTCATTTGTATTTCGAACACACGTGAAGGTTAGCACTGCTGGTGGAGTGTAAATTCCCCGAGGTTAGCCCGCTCCGGCGCCAACACTTTTTGAGTTGGAGAATAAATCTAAGCTTTAAAATATCCGTCTAAATTTCAAAATTGTCTAAACCCTAAGGTTCTTCCTACCCCAGACATAGGTTGATTATCTTAGTAATAAATTGGTTCCCCAGTTTGGTATTTTTGGTTATACTGTTCTATGCTCTTCATATTTATACAGTGTTTGGCATTTTCAATATTTTTGGTAGAGCGCCTCTGATGAGTCTTGAATAGACGAAACGCGCGTCAGGCGTAGCAAAATTTATTGTCTGGAACTTTGTTGTCATTTGTATTTCCACTTGTGTAAGAAATTCTTTGTCTTTTCTTACACTCGTGGAGGAAATCCCTGATCTTCAATAAAGACTCGTGTAAGAACCTATTATTCTTTCACATCGATTATATGAATCATTTGCGCATGCTCGCGGTTTGCTCAGAGCAAACCAAACCAAACCAAACTAAGGCGCTGGTTTGGTTTGCTTTCTAAGTTTGGTCCGATCTGACCAAACCAAACCAAACCAAACCAAACCAGCCGTCTGGTTTACTTTTCGAGTAAACTTTGGTTTGCTAAAGTAAACCAAACAAAGTGAAAAGTGAACAGAGACCAAACTTATGGTTTGCTGTTTTAGTTTGGCTTGCATACAGGTTGGGTTTGGACCCATCTGTAAACAAGTCACGTAGTGGATTAATAAACAAACATTATAAATATAAAGAAAGTACACCAATATCTTTTTGTTTGAACATCAACGATCATCCTTACCCAGAAATAATGGATTTATAAAGGTAAAGATACAAAGAATCAATCAATACATGTAATACACATTAAATGTCAAAATGTATTCAGATTCCCTGTATTGCTTTCTACAAGAAATGATGCACCAATGGACATTCGAGTGTCAAAAGTTCGAAGGGCAATGAGTAAACAAAAACAAGAACAACACTTAAAAGCACATGACACATAATCAACCGAACAGGTATCTAGAACCCGAACTGAAGCCGTTACATGAGTTCCTGACTTTGAGATAGAAATCACATATTTGTCTACGAGTGTTTCAAAGTATTCTATTAATTATTTTTTTTTTTGTTTTGTCTTTTAATTTGACATTGAAAAATATATTACCAAGCATTACTTTTATTGGTTCAAGGCTTTAATGCCTTCTGTGCAACTTTTTCCTTCCTTAGTTTGTCTTTCCTCAGCAAATCTTTCAATGTTGAAAAATCAACCGTAACTGATCACGAAGCAACGAACAAACATCTTTCATCATTTTACATTTCTTTTTCATAACGAGATCAATTAGCATCCTCCTTATAATCAATCGATGGGACAGTTTCTTCGATTACCACAATATCTAAAGTAAAATAAGGGTATTCTAAGTTTACTCTTATTAACAACGTGCACAGAATCAAAATGACAAGATAAGTCATAATTGTGTCACTAAAGATATAAGCATCGCCAAAAAATATCAAGACGTTACTTTCCAATCCTGTTTTAATTTACCCTGACCCTTAATTTATATGCGCAGTTGAAGCTGTGCATACATGTACACTGACAAAAGTTTGAGAAGCCACCAATTAACAATTATATATTATACAGAAACTGTTGAATATTCATTCAATACTAAAAACTCCGAATTTAAAGGTGGATTCTTTTGGCTATTGAGAGTTCTATTGTTTTGCATGCTTATTTATTGTTAACTCACGTTGTAGTTTGTATAGATCTTAGACAGTAAAAAGTGCTACAGCTTGTGTCAGTTTTCTAGAAGACAACATATTTCCACTTTGGATAAAACAACTAATTTTAAAAGTTTTGGTTCTTTCACTTAGATTTCGACGTTTTATGCTTTGAATGTTAGTAGTACCTGAAAGTGGGTGTATATCTCCATTTACTTCTTAATTTTCTTCATTTTGGACTGTAAAAAAGTAAATATACTTCACTGATATTTTATCAAGGATGGCCAATCCTGATTTTTTTTATCAAAAGTTTTATAATTTGTGATGGAAATTTATTCATTTGACAAAAAGAAAGCTGTAGGTCCGTGCGCTCGTTTTAAAAATATATAATGTCAAAAACTTGGCCGGAAATAATACTCCTCTAGATTCTAAATGTCTTTAACATTGTGACAGTGTTGTTCATATAAACCATAAAGTCCTATCAAGAATTTCAAGAAATTGTATACACTTGGTATTTAATGTCTAAATAATTAGAATATATCATAAAAAGTAGGGGCCAGTTTGCAAAAAAACAAAACAATATTCAGTATTCAAAGGTATAGCATAGAGGAGTTCTGAAATCAGATTGAAATTCTAAAACAAGAGTGACCATCCTTAAAAGTAATATATGTTCAGGCTTTGTAAATGTTTAATTAACCCAAGGGCTATTTGTTGTTTCTGTAATTGTGCATACTTTTAGCTCATCTGTAAAAGGCACATCATCTACAGCTGTCACTCCATGTTTGTTCTATTGTTCAGTAATCATCTACTTTCAAGCAGTTTTTTTTAGTTGTTTTCAACGAAAATTTGACAGGTTTGTTATATAACATAATTTATGTTAGGATATGTAGTGAATAAACATGAGACCACAACAAATATGTTAACTCCAACTTCGATTAATCTTAATGATCTGCATGGCAATTTCGGAAAATCATTTCTCATCAGCAGCACTAAAACCCCAAAAGAAGGAAACAACAATTCAAAAGATGTTAAAAATGCATAAAACCAAACGAAATCCAAATATCTATATAGCTAAGGACAATACTACGATGGGGGGATTTAAACCTTAGCTTTCCAGTTATCTCTACAATACCATTTTTGAATTTTGAAATGTCAAGAACATGTCCACTTGCCTTTGCAAGAAATGAAAGAAAAGATTAGGGTTACAAAAACAAAAAAAATATGAGCTTAAACAACAAAACATTTTTGTGACACGAACTTTATGAGCATCGCCTAATTTTACCAAGTCGAAACTTTTCAACCTTCATAAAAACTTCTTTGCGTGATTAAAGCATTGCTTAAGCTGACAAAATATACTCTCTAAAAAAAAACGCACCATACAATGATTTTTAAAATAACATTGGAATAAAAACTGCTGAATTCAAGGTACGGTAAGGCCCGTAATTGGCCCCCTCTAAGACGGAAAAATAGAAAACTGATATAGAGAAAAGTCCTTTTGTTATTTATTAAGTCAAATGAATGAAGAAGATAAAACAACTAAATTTATAAGACTTTTTAATGTTATTTATTTGAAATTGCTTGTCAAACATGGTGAATATGTATGATTTCTTTCAAATTCGCAGAAAATGGACAATATTAGGGTAATATTTTCAATTTTTAGATGCCAGCGACTACTTAGACCACAGTTATTGTTTATGTTCTTTAATTTGCACTATAAAACGATTATAAATCAGTCGAGAAATTGATGGTCTACATTGTCGCCGATCATTAAAAATAACAAAATAAGCATGAAAAATGACATTTTTCGATGATTTTGTTACTTTTGCACTACTTTAGGCCTCTATAAAACTAAAATTAAAGGAGATGATGAAAAATCTTACCATTGTCAAAAAGTTTAATCATCTAACTTGAAACCTTAATGATATTTAAATCATTTACTAAGGATTTGTTTTTCTTGAAATAAGGGGGCCAAATATGGCCCTTACTGTACCTTGTCCTTTCAATGTGAAATTTTGCATAGTTATTTTGTAATGATCAGTCTTACATATGACATATACAAAATTCAAATTGACCACCTAACAAAGGAGTAGCGTCAACTGTAGTAATACAGACTAAATGCTTGATCATGACTTAACACGTACTCTCCCTGGTTTCTAAAAAAAAAAACGCTGCATACGATCTCCTGGTTCCCAATTTCACGCATATTGAAGCCTCTTCTCTCATCCCCAAGTTTCAAAAATAAACATCGGCTGGTGCTTGCGCTTGCGCATATCCAAATTTGAAAAAATCATTGAAATGGATGGTCTTAGCTAACATCCAGTGGTGTTGATGACCAATTGAAACTGTAACTTTTTTGATTATAAAAAAACATGCGTAAATATTCTTTTTTGTGATTCCATCATTATCATAACCATTATTCGTCTTTTAGTGGTTTAAATCAGGCTGAACACGAGGTGTGAAATTCCCCCGTATACAGCATATCGGTTGAAAGGGTATTGAACAAAGGAATTATCCTTTGATTGTTCTTCCAGAAAAGAAATCAGCACCAAAACATTGTATTTAATTAAAATACCAGTTGTTTCCCCAAAATTTTCTGCAAAACATTCCAACAAATGACAAACAGGATGAGAAGGAATATTAAGAAATTTTGAAAAAAAACTAGGAGGAGTGTAGTGCATCAAAAGTCTAATGGGTACAAGGGAAGCCTTACCAATAGCACCAACAAACGTAAAGAACAAGACATTTTTTTTCTTTTGAAAAACCCTCTGATAATTCTGAATCTATGGACAAATGAGCATCTACTTATTAAATTAGATTTGCACATGCGCCAACGCCTTATTGCAAAATTGAACATCCAAGAAAGAAAGCGCATAATTGTAAGTAATAAAAATCTGGTATTGAAATCTTGCACGCAACGTTCTTAAAAACATGGGAATAGCAGTTTAAATATTGTCTTGGAAACAAACTGATTGACATAAATCATTTTGGCATGCGCACTCGATTTGCCGACAGTGTATTAAAATTTTAGCAATTAAAGAACAAGTGGCCCTTCTGTAGTAACCAAGTCAAATTTCAAAATGATATTCCAACAACTAATCATATAGCAGACGACTTTTGTATGCGATTTAAATATATTTTTTTTTAGTATGTTGCGTTTCTTTTTTGAGATATTGAATACAGCAGCAAATTTTAACTGTACTCCTAAACTGTTAAAAATGGATAAAAAGAACAATAAAAGATGTTGCTCTGTGGCTTGTAAATGATTTAATAAAAGAATTGCTATGATGGTAAAAGGTGAAATACAAATAGATAAATCCCAATACGATAAAAAAGAGTAATGAAAAGATGCAACATTTGCGGACATGGAGTCTTTCTTCAAGGGCAATAAGAAAGAATTAACTTTGACACAGCAATTGACGAGAACCGAATGAAGAGTACGGACCCTGGGTACATCACCAGTGAAAAAGACTACTAAAATTACAAATACCAAAATGCGGGTATAAACGGTTAATTTGGATATACTATATATCGATATTTAAAGGAGTAACCTCTCATCAGTAGCATTCAAATCAAAACATTGGAAGGTCAAATTCCAAAACTGTTGAAAACGAAAAGAACTCAAAACCAAAACGTTCGAACACGGAAGCCAAATTCAGCACCGAGGACATTGCCCATGTGCATTACAGGGAATGAAACCTGGTGCTTTAAACAATTTTGAATTTAAAAACGGAAATTTCAACAACAAAAATATTTTAAAAAATTATGGTAATTCGTGTCAAACAAGTCTGAAACCAGGCTTGTGATTACCTTCGGGGACCTCTGGTCCACCAGCAGTGGTAATCGCCCAGTGGTCTCAAAATTACAAATACCAAAACGTGGGTATAAACGGTTAATTTTTATAGTCGTTTTGCAATGATCAATCTTACGTGTGACATAAACAAAATTCAAATTCACCACCTACTTAATGCGTAGCGTCAACTGTAATAATACTGACTAAAAGCTTGCATCATTACTTGAATCGTACTATCCCTAGCTTTAAAAAACGCTGCATACGACCCATTTTCACACACATTGAAGCCTCTGCTCTCATCTCCAAGGTTACTAAAAACATCGGATGACGCAAGTTCTTGCGCACATCCAAATTTGAAAAATCATTGAAATGAATGGTTTTAGCTACCATCCAGTAGTTCTGATGACCATTGTTTAAAACTGGAACTTTTTTGGTTAAAAAAAAACGTGCGTAAATCTTCCTTTTTGGTGATACCATCACAATGATAACCTTTATTCGTCATTTATTTGTTACAATCAGGCTTTACACTAAGTGTGAAAACCCCCGTACACAGCATATCGGTTGAAAAAGTTTTAAACAAGGAAATTCTCCTTTAATTGTTCTTCAAGAGAAGAAATCAGCACCAAATCATCATATAAAACTAAAATACCAGTTTTTTCCAATTTTTTCTGCAAAACATTCCAACAAATGACAGAAAGGATGATAGGGGAAGTTCAAGAATTTTGAAAAACTGGAAGGTGTGTAGTGTATCAAGAGTCGAATAGCACAGCTAACGTAAAACACAAGACATTTTTGCTTTTGAAGGACCTTCTGAAAATTCTGATCTTATGGGAAATTGGACATCTACTGATTAAATTTGATCTTCGCATGCGCCAATGCCTTATTGTAAAATTGAGCATCCAAGAAAGAAAGCGCATAATTGTGAGTAATAAGAATCTGATATCGACTATTTGCGCGCAACGTTCTTTGGAATCTGGGGATAGCTAGCAGTTTGAGTACTGTCTTGCAAACAAACTGATTGATATAATTCTCAATGGCAAGGACACTCGATTTGCCGACAGTGTATTACAATTTTAGCAATTAAGGAAAAAGTGGTCCCTCTCAAATAACCAAGTCAAATTTCAAGATGATATTCCAACAACTGATCATTTAAGAGTCGACTTTTGTATGCAATGTAATTTCATTTTTTTTGTATGTTGCGTTTCTTTTTTAGGGAGTAAATAGAAAGCAGCAAATTTTAACTGTACTCCTAAACTGTTAAAAATAGATAAAAGGAATAATAAAAGTTGCTGTATTGTGGCTTGTAAATGATTAAATAAAAGAATTGTTCTGATAGTAAAACCACATTTAAAAGGTTAAATCCAAATAGATAAATCCCAATACGATAAAAAATAAAACAATAGAGTAATGAAAAGATGCCACATTTTCAGACATGGAGACCTTCTTCGAGGGAAATAATAAGGAATAAAAATTGACACACCAATTGACGAGAACCGAATGACGAGTTCAGACCCTGGGTACATCGCCAGTGAAAAAGACTACTAAAAGTTCGTTATAATGGTTTTAACATCTACGTGATTCCTTTAAAATAGAAATCTGTTCACTGCTGAATAAAAATCTTCAAATCAAAAGGTGTGAATTTAAGCCATTGGTTGACTAATGTGGGATTCAGGGTTTTTAGCTTTGCTTAACTATTTGTTATCATCTATTTTATTGTTGATTTCTTTACACATCTAATTATGTTATGATATATACAGGTTTTTATCTTGCGAAAATGTTCTCGTTAATATTAGATTAACAATATTTTCATAAATTGATACAGTTAGAATAAAGAAACGAATTGTTTTTGATTTCCTATTTTGTTTCTTTTACTCTAGTTCAACGATCTCTACCTTATTTGAGGAGTACCTGAAAATTGGTGGATAACTACATCTACTTCTTCTTGATTTTCGTTATTGTGATCTGAAAAAAAAATAATTTTCATTAATACATGTAAAATTTCAATATGTGATTATTTTGTGTTATCGCTATGGAAATGTCAAACCAAAGTGCAGATGGTCATATTTTTTTTCAGTTTTACGTTCAACCTTGTGTCAATCTTATGTTTAGTTCGAATAATCCATATTTTGTCAAAAATTTGCAAGTAAAAAGTTGCCAATTTTAAATTGTCATCCTCAACTTTTATTAATAGGTAATAGAACAAAAAAAACTGAAAGGATGAAATGTTACTCAATTGTAGATTCCTCTCTGGGATTTTAATTTATTGTTGCCATTATTTGTTTGTTTGTTTTTTCGCACATAATGGGAACATTTCCCCGACAAAAGGTGTTAGCAATATCCTTTCAAATTTATAGAATTTGAAAAAGGACGATTTTCATTTTCATTTTCAATTTGGTGCAATTACTAAATTTTGTATGATCTCCACTTTATTTTAACAGTACCTTCAAGTAGGTGTATTTCTACTTCTTCTTGATTTCCCTTATCGTGATCTGTTAAAAAAAAGATTATTTTTATCAATACAATGTATTTATTTCAGTGTTAGTTTGAAATTTTTCATATGGAAATGTATGAATCAAGTATCAGCGATTATTCATGTATTTCCGAACACTTTATCTCTAATCTGGCCTAATACATGTGAGCGACTCTTATCAAATTATAAGTGGCTCGTCAGCTACTGTCGCGTAGCTTTTCCTCGGTCTGTTGTTAATTTGTTTTTACAAATGCTCTGTTACAGTTTGGTAAAATTTTGAAACATGACCAATTGCCGTTTCGGGAATAGAATGATAAGGTTATGATTTCAGAAACAAATGGTGGAATAAAAGAATATATCGCTGCATTTTATCACGACTGAGTTTATTAGTTTGCTTGACCCTTTTTATTGTTCATTTTTGTTGTTGATCGTACATATCTTAGGTCGATAACGTGCATTTTTTGGGGGAAAATTTGTCTAGTTTTCCGAAAGGATTTTAAACTCTTTAAAATCAAAAATGTAATTATTCGAAACTGTCAGATAGAAGATCTCTAACAGGGGCTATGGCACTGGTCATATTAAACATCACACTTTTCGATTGATTGCCTTGTAGAATGAAAATATTTTCACACATGGTAAAAATAATCGTGTTTTCTTTTCTTAAAAAAAGACCAAATGTAGTTCAAGAAAAGCTTGGTTCTGTCAAAATGGGATACGAGAGCTCTATTGAAAGCCATATTGAGTCAAACTCACATGAATTATTCTTGTTGATACTTGCTCCAAAATGTAAAGGTTGGTATATTTACCATGTTTGTATGATTAAAGCAGGCCAAAAAAAAGCAGAGGTACCAATGGGGTATCCGAATGTCAAAAGTCCGAAAGGACAGGGACAAAACCACTAAACACAGACATGAACGGGGACAAAAAAAGACAACATTTCAAACATGGAAACACAAAAAAAATGGATATCAATCAATAACCCGACTCCAGTCGAAACAAGGGTGAACTCAGGTGCCCAGGAGGAGTAAGCAGTTCCTGCTTGCTATACCACACCCGTCGTGTTGCCAGCAATCAATTCAGCGTGTCGAATCCGGAAAAGGAAGACAAAACAAAACTCTATGACAAACCAACATCTGCATTCATCTGATAGATCGAAATCCCATATCATAGTCCTACCTATGATATGCATGGAAATAAAATGGGACGTGCCAATTGGGAAGGGGATTGTCAATGTTAAATGATAAACGGAGAATGGTTTAGAGTAAGGGTTTGAGGACAATCAATCTTGTATCTGATTGGTCATTTGTATGGTTTATTGAAAATTGAAACGACCAATCGTAAATTGAATTCCTGCGGTTCATGTTTAAGAAAATATAAATTGCAGTTTCTGTTACGATAATTGCAGTTAATCAAGCTCTTGTTTAGAATTTTTTTTATCTTTTTGGGTTCACAACCAATATCAACAATAAACGTGTTAAATTATACCTAGTGAGAAAGTGGATTCTGAAAATTCTTTCTTAGGTACTGTTTCATCTATTAACTGATTTCTTCTTTCTTGAGCTGAAAAATGCAACATAAAAGTAAAATCAACTTAGTGTAATGCTCAAGTTTTGGAAGGGTAATCAGTTCCTGCATTTTTTTAAAATGTCGTTGTTAACAGTCAATTCAGGGTATTTAGACTGGTGTTGTAAATTTCAACTTAAGATTGTCGTATGAATGTGAAATTTTACATAGTCATTTTGCAATGATCAATCTTACGTGTGACATGAACAAAATTAAAATTCACCACCTAACGAAGACGTAGCGTCAACTGTTGTTATACTGACCTAATGCTTGCATCATGACTTAACCCGTACTCTCCCTGGTTTCGATCATCTGGCTCTCAATTTCACACATATTGACACCTCTGCTCTCATACCTAACTTATTTAAAACATCAGATGGTGCTAGTGCATGTGCATAGCCAAGTTTTCAAAATCATTGAAATGGATGGTCTTAGCTAACATACAGTAATTCTGATGACCATTTCTTGAAACTGTAACCATTTTTTGTTAGAAAAACATGCGTAAATCTTTCTTTTTGTGATACCTTCATTATCATAACGATTCGTCGACTGTCAGTGATTAAGATCAGGCTTAACGCAAGGTGTGAAATTCCCCCGTACAAAGCATATCAGTTGAAAAAAAGTTTTGAACAAAGGGAGTATCCTTTGATTGTTCTCTCAGAGTAGAAATCAGCACCAAAATATTGTTTTAAACTATCTGCAAAACATTCCAACAAATGACAAACAGGATGAAAATGAAGGTTCAGAAATTTTGAAAAGCTGAGAGGAGAATAGTGCATTAAGAGTCAAAAGGGTAAAGGTGAAGCCTTACCAATAGCACAACGAACTTAAAATACAAGACATTTTTGCTTTTGAAATACCTTCTGAAACTTCTGATCTTATGGAAAGATGGCCATCTACTGATTAAGTGGGATCTGCTCATGTGCTATTGCTTAATTGCAAAGTCGAACATCCAAGAAAGAAAGCGCATACTAGTGGTAATTAAAATCTGGTATTGAAATTGAAATAACGTTCTTTGTAATCTGGGGAAAGCAGTTTGAGTACTGTCTTGCAATCAAACTGATTGACATAAATCTTAATGACATGCGCACTTGATTGCCAACAGTGTATTACAATTTTAGCAATTAAAGAAAGAAGTGATCCCTCTACAATAACCAAGTCAAATTTCAAGATGATATTCCAACAACTGATCATTTAAGAGTCGACTTTTGTATGCAATGTAATTTCATTTTTTGTATGTTGCGTTTCTTTTTTTAGGGAGTAAATATAAAGCAGCAAACTTTAACTGTACTTCTAAACTGTTAAAAATAGATAAAAGGAATACTAAAAGTTGCTGCACTGTGGCTTGTAAATGATTAAGTAAAAGAATTGTTCTGAAAGTAAAACCACATTTAAAAGGTTAAATTCAAATAGATAAATCCCAATTCGATAAAAAATAAAACAATAGTCAGAGTAAAGAAAGATGCCACATTTTCGGACATGGAGTCCTTCTTCGAGGGCAATAAGAAAAAATAAAAATTGACAAATCAATTGACGAGAACTGAATTAGGAGCACATACCTTGGTACATCGGCAGTAAAAAAGACTACTAAAAGTTCGTTTATATAATCATGTTACATCTAAGTGATTCTTTTAATATAGTTATCTGTTCACTGCGGAATAAAACTCCAAATAGAAAGGTTTTAATTTAAGCCATTGGTAGACATATTTGGGATCTTGGGTTTTTTTTGCTTAACAATCTGTTATTTTCTATTTGTGCTGTTGATTTCTTTACACATCATATTTTATGATATATACAGGTTTTTATCTTGCGAAAATGTTCTCGTTTATATATTATTTATTTTAAAATATTTTCATAAATTGATAGAGTTTGAAAAAATATATCATATTTTGTATCTTTTACTCTACATGTAGTTCAACGAAGGAAGCAAAAGGTGTACCAAAGTAGTAATCAACATCATAAAACCGTAAAGACAAAGACAACACGTAGAATCATCATAACGAAACAAACCACAAAATAACATAAAGCACACACACACACACATAACAACAAAACCGCTTTCAGGAACGTGAACTCAAGTAAAAACGAGAGTGAACTCAGGTGCTCCGGAAGAGTAAGCAGTTCCTGCTTACTAAAGCACACCTGTCACGTTGCTCAAGATCGATTTTGTGTTGGTCAAATCAAGAAAGAATGACTTTACCAAACTCTTCGATCTCTACCTAATATGAGCAGTACCTGAAAATGGGTAAATATCTACATTTCCTTCTTCTTGATTTTCGATATTGTGAGCTGAAAAAAAGAATAATTTTCATTATCATTTCAATAAGTGATTATTTGTGTTCTTGCTATCAAAATGTCCAACCAAAGTGCCGATGGTTATTTTTATTTCAGTTTTACGTTAATTCAACCTTGAATCGATCTTAGTATCGTAGATCGATGTAGTTCAAATATTGCATATTAGGCCCAAAAAGTATAAAGTCTCAAATTTTAAAATGTCATCCTCAACTTTTATTAATAGATAATAGAACTAAAAACTGAAAGGATGAAATGCTACATAATCGTAAATTCTTTTCTTGGATATAAACTTTATTGTTGGAATTATTTGTTATTCTTTTCACATAATGGGAACATTTACTCTTCACAAAGTGTTAACAATATCTTTTCAAATTTCATAGAATTTGAAAAAGTACGATTGTCATTTCTACTTTTTTATGACTTCCCTTATTGT
Source organism: Arcuatula senhousia (assembly GCA_963971305.1). Classification (NCBI taxonomy): domain Eukaryota; kingdom Metazoa; phylum Mollusca; class Bivalvia; order Mytilida; family Mytilidae; genus Arcuatula; species Arcuatula senhousia. The sequence continues at coordinate 1,978,321 of OZ020313.1, forward strand.
TACCTGTAAAAAACAGATTATTTTTATTAATACTATGTTTTTATTTCAGTGTAAGTTTTGAGTTCTCGATACGGAAATGTGTAACCAAGGTTTCAACGGTTATTCATGTAGTTCCCTTTACTTTATCGCCCATCTGGTCTAATGCATGTGGGCTACTGTAATCAATGTATACTTCGCTCGTTAAGTTGCTTTTCCTCGGACTGCCGTTGATTTGTCTTCACTGATACTCTCAAACAGTTTGGTAAATAATAAAACATGACCGATCGCTTTTCGGGAAGTTAAAGATAAGGTTATAACAGAAACAAAATGATAAGATAGAACAACACAATGTTTTTGAGGCACGTACAATATGAGCATCGTGCATTTTATTACAATAAAGGTAATAACAAAACTACAGAACTTGAATGATCAATTTCATTGTCCAGAGAAAATGACAAAAACGAATCAGTCATACCATAGAATAGGTGGATCGCGATGGTCCTGACTTGGTACAGGCATTTCAAACGAAATGGTGGGATAAACCAGGTTTTATGGCGCCAAACCTCACTCTTCCATTATTATCTTCGGATCCTGTAATGACCATAGAACACAACATAGTTGTGAGACACAATAGGGATATTGAGGTGATCATATCAGTACAGCAGACCAGTCAAACACTAATTAAAACAAATAATCACCATATCTTTTAACTCAATTTTGAACTTTTCTACTAGTGGCTGATAACGAAGAAATATTTTTTAGGGATCGTATGAGACGTATTTTTATATAGTCCTGCTCAAAAAGTCGGTCACGAAGAAATCGGTGTCTGATAAAACAATCTGTGAAATGTTTGCAAGCTCTAGCATATCGAATAAGTTGTAAAAAATAAACATCGTATGCAGGGGAAGTAGGTATATTGCTCCGTAGATTAGGAAAATTAATAATTTGAAAATTAAAATCGTCTCTTTTTTATCGTAAATTTTTGTACTGATATGACCACATGGGTCAAATTCGAGGTGCAAATCCAAGAAAGACGTGAAGCAATTTGATTCGGTGGTCTCTTTAATCTCCCATTCTGGGGGATGTATTGAAAGAATTTCAATTATTGACTGAAAGGACGCCATCAATATGTCTGAATGTGAATAAATGACCTTGCCTCTTTCGTCTTCTTTTTTTACGAGTCTCTGAAGAAATTCAGTCACGTAAGAGTATAAAAACAAATCGGCGAAGAGGAGCACAGTTTGTACCCATCGGAATGCCAATTTGTTGTTGAAAAATCTCTCCTCCGAAGGTGAAAAATATGTTGTCATTGAGGCAATAAAGCATACTGCAAACTTGTTCCAGTGTGTAACAATTTTTATCTTTGAAAGATGTTTTGAATAGAATGTAGAGTTATAACCCAAAACAACAAAATTCCTTGTTTTTTTTCAGGCGAAATTTTAGTTTTTCGTGTGGCAAGGTAGTGTATCAAGTTGAAAAATCGAACGTTTTCAAAGAGTGAACCTCAGAAAATGATCTAGATTTAAAATGATCTAACAAATCTTTTGAATTCTTCAAAATCTACATATGGTTGATTCCACTACGATTATAGATAGTGTAGCAGTATGCTTGTTGACCTTCTTTGAGAGCAGGCATGATTTTGGTTAAATGGACGGACAGCTCTGTAGTTGAACATCATGAAGATCCAGCTATATACCTTTCTTTGTACGGACTTTAGTGAAGTTAAGGTGTCCAGTACAAATTTAGTAACTCTTTATATTCCCTTTTCATTTGAACATTGAAAGAGGACATAAAAGAGCTATGGTTGGCTATGATTTCATCCGTATTTTTGCGTTTGTATGTAGCACTAGCGAAGTGTTACCATCAATGCCTAGTTCTTTTATAGAGAATTGTAACAATGTGCTTTAAATACAAAAACTATATTACTGGAAGCCTTGTCTGCAGGTGTGACAACATAGTTAATTTTCCGTTTCTTGAAGGAGACGTACCATTAGCTCCAGCTTACGGGGTATACATTTCACAATTAGTCAGGTATGCTTGCATTTGCAGTGATGTGTCTGATTTTAATGATAAAAACCGTTTTATTACAGAAAAATTGCTAAAACAAGGTTACCGTTACCACAAATTAGTCAAATCTTTTACAAAATTTGCACATAAATATGGACATCTCATCGAAAAATTTGATTGTACACGTATATTTCTGATTGTTAAAGGAATATCTCATCCTGATTTTTATAGCAATGTAGTTTATAAAGCACAACAATTCAAAAACAACCTTATTGAAATTAAAAACTGGCTTAAAAACCTTTTGAAAAAAGGATACGAATTCAATGTTTTAGTAAAATCTTTACATTTTGTATGTTTTGGCAGAAATATTGATAGCTTGATAGTAACTTTAAAACGTAAAATTTTCACTTTGTATCCACTGTATTATTTATAAGCACCACAGCGATCAAGTATGTCGGTTCTGTATGGTGATACAACTCTTAATCATTCATTGTTTTGACGTGGGGTGTCGGATTTAGAACTGATGTATTTGATTCTTTTACACCAATCGATAAATGTTTCTTAGCTGGTTGTCAGTAACTTCGAGTGTTCTCAAGAGAGTTCCTCCTTGTCTTGTTGTTTTCGTACAGTATTTTGTCTTAGGTTCTCTCTTGTTGAATTGAACTTTTGTCGATTGAGTTTTACAGTGTGTTTTGTATGTGCTTTGTGCAAGCTTATCAATAGAGGGAAGGTTGGATCCAAAAAACTAGTTTAACCCCGCCACATTTTATATGTGCCTGTCCTAAGCCAGGAAACTTTGCCAAAGCCTTTGTTTGTCCTTGTCATTCTATGTTAACTGTTTCATGTCAAGAATTGGATCGTTCGTTGATGATTTAGGGATTGGTTTTGATACTTTTATTGTATTATAAGTCTTGGGCCAATGCAAGACGGTAAGCAGTGACCTATGGTCATGTTGAAGACTGCTTGCTGTTTTCCGTTGTGATTTTTTGAATTGCTGTTTGTTTAGGTTTGTTGTGTCGCGTACACTTATTCCACATCTCAATATCGTCTATACTTGTCATGTAAGGAAGAGAGACAATTGAGAGCTTTACGATCTCTAAATACAGAAGAAGGCCGGAGATACACACATTTGCGAAGTTTGTCTATTCGGCTTCGTACACGAGATCGGATAGTCCTTTCCCAGTCCGACAGTGATTCAAGCTCTGGTTCTTGGTCCTATTCCCTCTTTATCAAGGCTCTAGCATAGTCCTCCACAGCGTCCATGATGATCTTATAGTTGTGATTCGAATTTATACGTTGTGGTTCCCTGAAATTAGGTCCATGGGAAACCACATTACGTAATAAATTATTTTCAACTATCTTAAGATCACCTGTGATGACATGACCAGATGGACCATAGATAAAGGGAGAAGTATAGCAATCACATGTCAAAGGGGACTTTAGATATTCTTCAATTTGTAGGTCCTGCAATGCCTTTTTGTGGTTGAAAATTTTACTACTTATTGTTTTAGTGTAGTGGTAGGAAGCAATTGGTGTTGACTGATTTTTGAAATGTGGACGAATTTGAGATGTAATTTCCTTACGATTTAAAATATTTCTAATGTTAATAGCACCAATTCCTTTATTCTTAAATTGATTATGAAGAAATTTTCTGTCCTCAGTTGTAAGAGGTTTACTTTTTACAGGTTTAAAAAGACGGAAAAGGGCCACGTCACCGATGATGCTAGAAAGTCTGTAAGAAGGAAAAGATGGATCAGTACTTCCTATTTCTAACCCAAGATCACGTTTGTCTTTAAGTCTCGCGACTCGTAGTGAATAGAGAATGGTACGAACATGATGGACTCCCAATGGTTGCTGTAGACTTGTTGTTAACTTTTTAAGTAAATTTTAAATAAATCTTAGATTAATTGCATCAACTGTTATTGTTAGATGATCGTTCTTTACTATATTAATCTCCAAATCGAAAAGTTTTAATGAAACACCAATGTACATTTCGGTTGGGAATTTTGGGAGCTTGATCCTTTGTTATTGTTCATGAATGTTGTTGCTTGTACATATCTCAGATTGATTGCGCACATTTTGTTTGGAAAAGGATGGGTTGCAATAAGACCCCTTTTCAGCCTACGTTTAAGTAAAGAAAATGGAAATTTTTATCGCAAGATGACTTGTGTGAAAGGTGGATATTTTCATTTTTATAGAATAAACGTCTTTAGTATAAATTTGTTTTAAAGCTTCCTCCATTTTAAGTAAATTGTGCTTGAAATAAACCATTGCAAATGATTTTAATATTTGCCTTATAACATTATAACAGTACAATTACTTGGCTACAAAACAAGGTATAAAGTAACAGGTTTGGGAATACTTTTTATTTTTTCGCCTCTCAATTGGCCAAAATAGGGCCTTATCGCAACCCATCCTGCTTCAAGCTTTTCAAACGGATTTTAAAAATCCAAAGTTTAATTATTTGAAACTGTAAGAAAGAAGATCTCTTACAGAGGCTTTGACACTGATCATGATTCTGAAAACATTATATTTTTCGAGTGTTTGCCTTGTAGGATAAAATATTTTTCACATGGCAAAAATAATCGTGTTTCTTTGTCTTAAACAACCCGGATGTAGGCAGAGAAAAGCTGAAGAGAGGAGCTCTCTAGAAGGCCATATTGAGTCAAACTCACATAAATATTGAGTCGAAATCACATGAATGTTTCTTGTGGACACTCTATAATGTTGAAGTTGGTATGTTTACAGGGTTTGTATGATTAATGCTTCCCAATCTATGGTATACATGTAAAGAAGATTGTGCATGCTGATTGTTAAGGGGATTGCGAATGTTAAATGATATACAGAGAATGGTATTGTGTAAGGGGTTTAGGACAATCAATAAAATATTATATCTGATTGGTCAGTCGTATGGTTAATTGACAATTGGAACGATCAATCGTAAATAGTATTCATGCGCCTTAGGATTTAGATAATTATGATAATTGCAGTTATATTAAGTATCATCAAGCTCTTGCTAAGAATTTTTAATGTTTTTTCTGGTTCAACGATAAACGTGTTAAAATATACCTTGTGGGAAAGTGGATTCTGACAATTCTTTCTTAGGTACTGTTTCATCTTTCTGATTTCTTCTTTCTTGAGCTGAAAAATTTAACATCAAATTAAAATTGAAATAGATTTAGTGGTGTAATGCTCAAGTTTTGGAAGAGTAATCAGGTCCTGCATGTTTCAAAATAACGTTGTTAACAGTCAATTCATGGCATTAAGTGCGATAAAAGAGATAAAAACAAAACCTATGTTCATACAATATACAGTTGATAAATAAATTGTTTGAACTATTATCCGTTTGAAGTTTAATTGTTTTTTTTAATATAACATGCAAAGTGCAAATATAATCGATTACAAATATCCAAAACGTAACACATTTTCATAAACTCAAAGTTAAGGACTTATGAACCGTAAAAGGAAAATGACCACGTCCGTTTGTACTACATGTAGGTAGAAAGAAGAAATGCATTGCGCACCAACTGATGGACGTATTCTCTATTCAACGCTCATCGTATTGCTCTCAATTTGAAAATGTCGACCGCAATATGACTATGAAGAGCATAGACATATAAAATAGGCCGAACTTAAATAATGATTTCGCTCAACCTTAATTTACCATTTAATAAATTCATACCTGTTTAAGTCCATGAAACATCGTGAAACGCCTATTGATTGAAAAAGCAATGCAATTGATTGGAGAAGCCACAATAATCTTGTTTTTTGTATTTGCATAACAATCACTGAACCATAGGCACAGAAATAGGCACATAAATCTGAACCCACGGATGGACATCGACTATTATGATTACTAGTAAGCCAAAAAATACTCCTAATGTACCCCTAACAAAGTAGGTGATGGCGAAGACCAAGAAAATTATCATCTATTGATTACCGTATGGATGATTAAGACCAGACCAGCTTCTGACATTTTGAAGGAACCGTATAGATCTCAGAATTTTGAAATTTACACTAAAAATTCATAGCTTTGATGTGTTCTTTAGCACAGGGAATTGGGGACTTTGATATCTAAGAGCATCGGTAGCCCTCTCGGATGTGCAAAAAGTGTAATTTGCAACAGTTTAAGTTATGAGTCTTTGTCATAAGGAATTCTTTAATGGTAAATGGATTTTGCTAAAATAACACCAATATCTATGACTATTTCTTGTATTAGATTAGCAATTTTATGATACTCACCGAAAGAGCACTTTTTTTTCCAAAGTAAAGTGACCCCAACGCCAATGATAAAAGAAACTAAACCAGATAGGGCAACAAGAATTGCAGCCATTGTGCTTATGCCTTGGTATTCTGTGGATAGTCCTGTGGATAGTGAAAACATATTTATTAACAAAAACAACTAATAGCTTTACATTTTTTTTATTCTTAGTTTGATATTTTTCGATAATATCTTTCATCGGTGCATGTAATTTGTTGCTTTTTCCTTTCATCCACCTGATATTTTTTTTAGCATCATGAACAGTCGTGATAAAAGAAAATATCAGGTGGTAGCACATTATATACTTTCCTTTTATATACTATCTACATCTAGTTTCGTATTAAACTCGTTCTACCGAAATCATCTGATACTCACCTAGATATAGACAGTATCAAAAAGAAAAGTACAATATATTTTATAAATTAAATTTGTATAAATCTGTCGTCAATTTATCGGTGGAAATTCTCTTACGCTTGTGTGTTGGGGTTGAATGCCCTTTTTAGCACACAGGGTTCATACAGGACGGTTAGTAATTATGATGAAGAAAACAAAAGTACCTAACCACTTCACAGATAAATATTATTACATGCAGGTATACAGGTCGGAATTGTCTTTTTTTCTAGAATTTGACTGTTTGTATCCGTAGATTTACACCTTTTCTTTCAATTTAACTAGATAATAACATGAAACAAAATAAGAGCAGCATAATTTTAGAGGTAACCATCCGTTTCATATAAGAGTTATACTTTTAAATGAATGAGTGCATACAAATGTAAAAGCCATGTAAAATTTGGTTTAAGAGGAACATTATAAAGAATTTTGTTAAAAGGGCTCTTCTCTTGCAGCTTGATGATTTCTAATTACACCTTAAAAGTAATTTTATGAACATGTCACTTCAATCTCTGACTATTTCATATTAAGGCACATTCAACATGAATTCAGTTGCAATATTTACTGGAATGGAAATTAAATATATAGGCAGATGACTAATGAAAATGATGTTTTTAGATTTGCAGAAAGTAGTAGAAGAACAACATTGACAAGAATGTGTTAGTAGAATGGGAGTTGATTGATGTGGCGATTTATCTTTTTATAACACCATTTTTGAAAGTATATATATTATGTTTATTGTGTCATTACCAAAAATAGTGAAATGCCATATCCTAAACAAAGTTGTGTTCTTTAATGAATATTCTTCAGTTACTTTGGTAATCTATCTCTTTACCTGTATTGTCTATTGTCGTGTCAGTTGTACAGTTGAATTGTTCTTAAAATAAAAATACGGGAAAAAATATACACATATCAAATGGGAAAAGTGTTGTGAAAACACATATTAGTAATATAAAATATAATAGGAATATCTGACATCCCTGAATGAATAGCAAATGAATAATTTAATGTAACCTTAAAGCAAAGCTAACAGTCAGATACAAAATATTAAGTACGTCTTTCTTTTACTAGATTATTTCTTCTGTTTACATTTAAATTATTCCCATAGTGTGAAATTTTCAATAACATAAATTTTTGATATAGTTGGTGTACGTCTTAGTATTTTTCATTTTGTTATTTTCGTATATCATATATATTCAACCCAATGCCCCTAGTATGCCTAACAATCGTGTTGTGTTGTATATTACTACTGGACCCTGAGATTACAATGGAAGGATCAAAGCTAGTTTAACTCACCATTTCATTTTAAAAAATATGTCATGACTATTGTGAGTAGTTTTCTGTTTATAAGGAATGCTTTTCTTAGTTCTTATATATATATGAGTTTGGTCATCCCATTCGAAAATTGTGTTATTACCTTTATTGAGCAAACAGCTAAAATTTCATTAATTTGTAGGTTGAATAACCAATTTTAAAATGAACGCTAATTTGTTTTTTATTTATATTTCTTTTTAAATCCGATTTTATGACAATTTTATACTTACCATTTATGGTTAAAACAGTCACTTCTACATAGGCGATTCCCCATCCAGTACCATGAGTACATGTCCAATTCCCATTGACTCTGTTGTCAATCTTCCCACGAACCATAAACATTGTAATGTTCGTCTTCAAATTCTGATCTATAGTGCTGTTGGTGTAATAAGCATCACATTTCTTTTTAGGAATTGGAGGCAAACAGTCAGCTATAGTGTTATTGAACGGATTAAAAAATTTCACGTGAAATCTGAGTGGACTCACTTTGCAGAAGAGGATTAGCTCATTCATTTTTACTTTCCATGTTAAGCATACCTCTGTAGGACATATTTGGCCAAAATCTAATTTAGAAATAAGAATAAAATCACACTTATTGAAATTATCTTTAAATACACGTAGCAACAAATTTACTGAACTTGGAGGATCAATATCAAATTCAAAGATACAATAAGAAGACAATACAAACAAATTGAAGATACCAATGATTCTGAATTGGTACAGGCATGCCAAACTATTAAAGCGATTTGGGGCAAACTGAACCTTTGTAACTTGTAAAGCAGATATAAAGTTTTGCGACTGCTTTGAGCAGACCCGTGACTGGTTCAAAGTTAATTTGAATAGCAATCATAATTCCATGTCTGCTTTTCTAAGGCAGTTCCATTCTTTTGACAGGTCGAGCCAACTTAACTTCGTGTCAGGTCGGCTTTATTAAATTGTAACATGACAAATCTCATTGTTCAACCGTCAAAACTATCACCGAAATTATTTTCTAATGTCAAAAACAGTTTCTATATTCAAATTGATGGTCATAACCTGTCCGGTGTGAGCAGACCTGGTACAATGACAAGTCTGTTTGGAGCAGTCTTGACTGTATGACTGGTGTGACCATGTATTACAAATTGTCGCAAGTATGTTTTAACCAGTAATAAATTAACGCATGTTCACTTGAATGTCTGTTAAATGAGATATGGACCGACATAGAAAACAGTCACACATTTAACTTATTATAACTTTTATACAGGTTATGTTTGCATCCATCTGTACTTATATGCAGTTGAAAAAATGAAACAAAAAGCACTTACTTATACTAGGCAGTTGAAAAAGTAGCATTGAAAAAATAATCTTATTCATTTCCTAAATCAAAATCATCCAAATTAAGCAAATGATATGGCTTACGAATCAAAATATGTGTCGCAAATATATTAAAGGGTTCATAGACACAAGTTCTAAATTACTTAAATGCCAACATTACAACAAAAGGACGACTGTATATTTGTTAACAACCAGTCACGTAAACATGTATAACGCTTTCAAATATTACTTTTCAATTATATGACAAACATGAATAGCGGTATGGAAAAATATTCTTAAGCGGATATTACTAAAAGGTTATACGGAAAGTGGAACGGTAAAACGGTAGTAATTAAAAGAGTTATAATCTACTTTTTCGTCTAACTTCGAAATTTTCGTATTTTTATACCGAAAGTGGATTTTAACAATAGAATAAAATGAGATAAGGAATAATTGTACGCGACACAACCTACAATATAAAAGTATTAAATTGAAAACATTCACAATGGAAAACAGCCAGCAGCCTTCAATGCGACCAGCGGTCGCTGCTCGCTGTTTTTCAATTAGCCCCTGGATTGAAAATAAACTACATATGATTCAAGCCCAATCCTAAAGGGCAATGAAAGACCCTCTTCTTGACAATAAACAATTTACATAAATTCGACTTAATACAAACATTAGTTTTGATAAATATTCCTAGCTAATGGCAGGCACATTAAAATTTGTGGCCCGATTACAATGTTAGCATGCTCATAGCAAGGCATCCAGTAAGAAGAACAACTAAACATATGCCATGGGAAAAATGAATTTTCTACAAGTTACTTGTTCTCAGCATGTCTGCGATGATTTATTGAAAAAGAAATATGCTACTGAAAAAAAATTACCTTACGTCCAAGGAACTTGAGATAAAGAACACCTAAAAATTCTAGATAGAATGGGTCGAATTAAGATGTATATATAACTTAACACACTAGGTGGGCTATTTGCAATGCCCAATAACAAACATGAGGACCTAAATTTCCCAATAGTCAACTTTTCTTATTTTTGTGTAGCAACATTTCGTCCGCGCCATCATAATTAAATGCATAGAGAATAGGTATTACGGCTGATAAGGTATTCCAGAGCTTCTTGATATTAGAAACGAAAGAATATGGAATTTGTACCAGAAAGACACGATCCACCTATTGATATCATTTTTTAAAATGATAAAAAACAAACATTCAATGCATTAAAAACGCTTTTCTGGACTACCCTTCATCAGACACGCTAGGGATCGAAAAATTGCAAGACCGGCAGGATATTAGATTTGAACTAACACAGCACTTAGGCCAAAAAATATTACAACAATGACAAAACGAGGTAAACTTATCAATTGCATTTTAGATAGGCACAATTTTAGATTAGAACGACAAAAACTGGAAATATGTGAACAGTGACTTTCTAACACATATTCCAGTACTCGAAAATCTATAAGAGCATACGGGAATTTTTTCTACGACCTCCACATGGTACTAAACCAAAGCTCTGAAATAATATTAGAAACGAAAGAATGTTGAATATGTGCCAAAAAATATCAATGATAAAAAAAACATTTAATGCGTGTGATCGACTTTTTTGCACTAACCTTCATCAGACACGCTAGGGGTAGTTTTGACTTTCTCCATAGAGCGTTATTGCTAACAGGCAAAACATCAACAAAGGGTTACGTTACTTCCAGGTTGTTGCCGTCAATCAAGAAAGTGAAAAAGAAGGCACCATGTGCTCTAAGACAAAAACACGATTTTATGAGCGCAGACGTCGGTTTGACACAATTTTTTATCATTGTCATCCTTATCGGATTTGACTTCATTGATCGTTGGCGTCCCGAAAGGTTTGCTAAAGCAAGATGGACAAAAAGCTGGTTACATTTACTAAACGCCTTAGTCAACTCTTGACTTAATCACGTTTCTGGTTACGTGTGTTTTTGTTAGTTTTCTTGTGTGTTTTGTTGTGATAATTTTATATGGACCGATTTTGTCTTTGTCTTTTCTGAATTAAAAATATATTCGATTGCTCCTTCGATACAATAATGTACACCTTTGCCTCTTCGAAATAGTTCAACTTTGGAAAAGCTTATTCTTTAGAATGTGTTCCTAGAACCCTAAATTTGCCACAAAATTTCAAGTTGATGTCTCATTTTGCCTATTATTGCTATTTTTATTCGTAGTTTTGGCGTTGTTGATTGATATTGAGTTATTTTATGTTTCCATGTTTTACATGTTGTCTGTTTTGTCCCGTTCTTGCTGGTGTTTACTGGTTTTGTCTCTGCCCTTTCGGACCTTTGACATTCGGATACCCCATTGGTACCTCTGCTTCTTTCAACATATGGTCATTGTATAATAAATTGAAAGATTGAAACTACACAAACGCCTTTTATGACACATGTACCACGAAATTTGTGTCTGACAAATGGTCCCTATTAATCACAGTGCTTAATTTTATCAAAACCTATCTACTAATTGCAATTCTGTACTAGATTTTTATACAACGCCAAAACTTTTGAGTTTTCACATTTGTTCAATTTGTACCTATCATGGTACAAATGGACAGTTTCTAATGGCTTTTAATGTATTTTAAACTTCATTTTCTTAAAACCCGTGTGATACATTGTCTCCAAGTCTTTAGCATCAAAGTTCTCTTTAAATTTAGTTACAAATCTTTAATTTGCAAAACAACTGGTCCACTGGCTTCTTTTGAATATAAACAATTAAACTTTGTATTCCATTTTTCCGTTCCGTTGTCTGTTCCGCTTTAAGAAACACTCTTAAGATTTTTAAATTAGGAAAACGTAATTATACATTTAAACTTTTTTGAATTTGAGGACATTTACTTCAAAAATACATTCTTTTCATTCGAAAGACTTTTTATTGAAAGTAAACGTAGATTTGAAAGGGGTATTGTTAAATCATGTTCAAAACCATGAGTAAAACTTCGATATGACGTCATCTTTAAAATAAGTGTGCATCAAGAGACAGATTAAGATGAATTTGGAAAAGGGTGAGTAAATAGTATAATAGCGTTATTTTGTTCTGTATTAGTTCTAGACCTTTTTACGTATTTTTAACATGCTGTATAATGTGGGTATGTAACCAAGAAATTCTTTTAGATTTATTGACTTTGAAAGCTTTGAAGACTTTCATGTCAATTATTATGATGACAAAATTATTGAAAAAGACGACAAAAAACCCAACAGCAGTCCTCACTTGGTAAAGAGGAGAGGGTTTGTATTAGAACATAGCTGGATACTACACCCTTAATGCTCTATGTCTCTTCTATTGTGGTATAGTGTGAGATAGTAACAACAAACAACAATGAAATACTTTAGAACTGTAAAGGACCAAATTGTGTTATCTCGCAAAATTAAATTTATTCCACGTTTTTTTTATTATTCGTACGTCATTACGTTTTAGCACTTACATGTGTGTGGGGGGAGAGGTGTTTAACGCCTTTATCGACGCTTCTTGGGTGTGTAGGGAGGTCAGTTTTAATGGTTGAGGAAATTGGAGTACCCGGAGGAAACAACCGACCTTGGGCAGGTAACTGACGAACCTAATCACATACAGTTATGAAGTCCCTTTTTTGTTAAATACAAAGGGGACTCGAACACCAGCTGAGAGGTGATCGGCTAGTGATCAAAAGTGTGATATTTAAATCAGCGCCTTAGACCACTTGGCCACCCAGGCCCCCAGCATTTACATGTAGTTACTAGCTAACTTTATTAATTCAATTTTAAACAGCATATGACTTTAAAATCTATCGGGCCATTGTAGTCTACAAATGTCACTTAGATGGGTGATTATGATGAAGCTATAAGGTATTTGAAACAAGCACTTCTTTAATAGTACGAGTATACAATGCAAACGTTTGGACGATCGTTTTGTTTTGATACTTCATTGGAAAATGGAAATAGAAGTATTCGAAAGGAAACTTAGTTGGAATATATCTTTTTCAGAACTTTTTCCTCCAAGCAAGCAACACGCATATTGATTCGAATATCTTTATTAATATCGTTAAAAGGGATACTGTGTTCTAACATAAAAAATCAAACAAACAAAATTTAAGCATATACACACACAAAAAAACAATTAGTCATTGGCTCTAATCCCGTCTTTAGCATGGGTACTGAATTTAATTTTGTTAATAAACTTACTTTGATGGTCCATACCCGCGTCAAGTAATCTTTAACTAGAAATGTTATCCCGTTTAAAAAAAAACTACAAAGCTACGATAACACCAAAGCCGCCAAACTATGAAATGAACACGGTCGAATAATTTTGAGCAAAATGAACCAAATTAGAGGCAAATTAAAAAATAAATAATTTCTCAAAATGTTCTGTTATATCATTTCGGTCTAAATGACCAAAATATTGGAGCCGAAAAATAATGCGATTTTGGGAGACAATCTCTGGCTTATAGGACTGAAGCGTGAGACAAAATTGAATATTATGAAAAATCTAAAACGATTTAGTAATAAAATGCGGACTCACTGTGCCAATATATAGTGTTAGTAACACAAATTGTACCCAAACATTAATTTAAATTTTCATTTGATGTCAAATTTAAAAACAGCATGTTGAAGAAATGTTTATGAATAGTTAGGAATTTTTAAAAATATGACAATAACGACAATTAAAATAGTGATTGAAAATAAAAGATGTCGACCGTAAAAAGATGAGAGCTTTTTCAATTCATAGATTTCAATAGAAACATGTACGAATCGATGGTAAATTTGTACTAATTGTAAGTAGACTATGGTCTTCATCTGCATCTAGGGACGGGCCATTCAACTTGAAGGGGGTGCCTTGGTTTTTTGTTTTGATCAGAATTTTTTTTTCGCGCAGAGCGCGGACAAAATTTTTCGAAGGCGTTGCGACAGAATTTATTTTTCATTTTCAGCATTATTTTTTATAGCAGAAATTCTTCTTTAGAATATTTTTTTTCTTACCCTCAGCTGCCAAAATATTTTGTTCATTAAAAAATAATCTTCAGAATATTTTTTTAGGAAAAAACCAAGCCCCCCCCTTTAAGTTAAATGATCGGGCCCTAAATGAAAAGCGTCTTAGATAATAATACATATTTTTAATGGACAGCCTGATTTCTTTATTAACTGAATAGTCTGATATAATATAGGTAAATGTAAAACTCATTCGACATCGGTGATCTAGTTTAAAACCCCATTACCGGGCACATGAGTTTACTTTATTATGACTTCAGCTCGTGTTGCTAATAACTGTTCAATTCAAATCAAGAAAAAAAAATCATTTTGATTGGAGTCCTGCATCATGTGGCACTACAAATATATTTTAACACTTTACCATGCACTTTCTTGCCATGCTACAGAGTTATACAATGTAAAACTACTTCCTGTTCGACGATAAGTCAGGATCATTTATATAAATAGACTAGATTATAAATTTCCTTCCAACTTTTCAGGGGCAATACATAAATCAAACTTGATACTTTGCATGCACCTAGTTTTTTTATAGTTTTTTTGACAAGGCAAGTATTATATTAAGATTGCCCATTTGGTTTGTATCCACCCTATCTTTGTGACATAATGTAAATACAATGTATGAACATTTTTTTTTTATTTGAATTATATTCAATTTAAAACATATGTGAGTGCACTAAATGACAGATGACAGATTCAAATATCAACACACCTACAAAATTAAAAGAATATTCAATGTTTCATTTAAAAAGAAGCAGAGGTACTAACGGGGCATTTGAATATCATAGTCTGAATGGGTAGGAAAAAAAGCAATGAACACATACAAGGACAGGACGAAAAAAAAACAGATAACATATTAAATACTACTGAATATCTATTAAGAACGCAAACTATAGTCGTAATTATAGTGAACTCACTCGTTCCGGAAGAGTAAATAGTTCCTGATAGCTATAGCACACGCATAACGTTGCCAGTTTCCAATTTAGTGTGTCAAAACCGATAAATGTAGACAAACAAAAACCCTATGACTAACAATCATCTGCTCTCAAATGTAATTATCGAAAGCTGTGGAGTAACGAATCAATGGTGATACGTAAAATCAATAAGCTGGAGCAGACGGAATGTTGCTACTCACAATGACTCAAGAAAGGATAGTTGACAATTTGAAAATTTAAAGTCAATGCGTTTTTGTTTCATAAAGTTTTGTTTAAATTAATCATTGAGAGTCCATTTCAAGGTGTAAAAATGTAATTTTAACAAAGTTTGTTCTAAATATATCAATAAATTCACGTATAAGTGTTAAATGTAATACTTTTTGGTTTACAGAAGCATAAAATAAATTTGCATGCGCTTTTGCATAAAAAAAACAGAGTATTGTGTAAACAGGAAGTAGAGACATTGGGTCATTTATTTGTTTTACACACGATTTGACTATTTAATAACGTAAAAGCAATTTGCACGATAAAAGGCCAGTTGGTTTCAAAATTGTGACGGAATTTATGAACGACTTTCCACTATGTACTAAAACCTAAATATTCAGTTAGGTGCTTACAACTAATTGGGCGTTTGAAAGAACCGACAAGGGTGATCAGGCTTCTTGTATTTAGAGCGGAGGTATAATTATGTGATTTCGATCTCTCAGATGAATATAGACGTTAGTTTTTGAAAAGATTGTGTTTTTTTTTTCTCTTTAATGGCCATATTACACAGAGTATCAGCGACTTATTTTTTTTTTAGATATGGTGTACTTGTACATGGGATTACTTCTCGGTTTAACACTTTGTTTATAACCATTATCTAAATTTATGTTAATTATAAAACTCAAGGTTTAAATCCCTCAATTGTAGTTTTGCCCTTAGCAATATTTATTTAGATTTTGTTTGTTTTTTGCATTTTAAACATCATTTGAAATAGTAGACTTTCTATGTTTTGGTTCTGGTGCTGCTGATGAGGAATTATTTTCCGAAATGGCCATACACCTCAACAAAATTAATTGCAATTGGAGTCTCATGTTCATTTACTCCATAGCTAATAGTTTCTGTACTTATTTGCGATATTATTGTTTTGAAAAATCTTGAGGGCGAAGAAGATGGATGTATATATTAGGTGCTTTCCAAACTTTATTTTACATTTGTACATGTAACTCGAATTGTAACTGGAATTCGAGTATTGTCATGAAAAATACGAGTCAACTAAAATTTTATATCGAACTCGTAAAATAAATCGAGCTGTACCCGTGAATCCCACTCGATGATTACCTACACACCCACTAATACAAATGTAGATTTATACCAAACACTTTAAAAAGAAACCTCTTTTCAAAATATTAAAAACACATAACGCTCATCAAAAGCCGTTTAAAATTAAATATGCGAAATAATGAATGATAGATCAAATTCCATTTAAACGCGTTTGAATTACAAAACTTAGAATAGAACGTTAAATTTCTTTTCAATTGTGAAAACATTAAAAGGAAATGAATCGACCAGTTATGATCGATAGTTTTGGCAAAACATTATATTTGTTTTTATATCTCCATTGTTACGAGGAATAAGGTTATCAAATGTACTGTTTATGAAGTACAGTAAATGAACAATCATAATGAATAATATGATTGACTAATAGACCAATTAACAGCAGTATAATTAGAAATAAAATCATTCAGATATTAACGATATGCAGTCAACTCTATTTCAGTAGTACGGTTGTCAACTGGTAAATAGTAGCATTTGAAGCTATTTATCAATTTCAATTATATGATGTACAAAAATGTAGTGAGACTATAAACCTCTTTTTCCCTATTGTGTCGCACAACCATGTTGTGTTTTGTGTTACTACTGAACCAGAAGAAGGGATTTGGTGCCATATTATTTGGCCCTGGTATGGTACAGGTACAAAAATTAAACTAAAAAGACTATGATTATATAATAATGGGTGAAATTAATTCTATTCTTTAGGTGACTGATACAGAGGTGCTACAAAGGATTAGCAATCACATTACACAAGACTGGAACAGCAAGGGTTTCCTGTATCCTTACAGAAATCATGGTTAAACTTGGCATAACTTTAATCTTCCTAATAATGTTTACAGGTATATTGATAGTTAATTCACGCTTTAAATATTGTGTTTCAACTCTAACAACCTGTAATCGTAAATTATAACGGCAAAATATTGTATCAAATTTGAGTTTTATATAATTGTATTGCAAGAGTTGAATACTGGGAAGCTACATTTATGGTATTTATAAATGCTAAACGTCAGTTTTTTTCGAAGCTGTACGTTTATTGTATGTTGGCATGCAACCCTACATGCGTTTGGCATTTGCTATTGATAAACTAACGCATCCGATGTTGCTTGAATTTCGATGGCTTGTTTTGTATATGAAAGCGACCTTTACCGAGGAATCAATTTACAGTGTGCTTTGGTGTATTGGTGGTGAATAGACGGCCTGATTGAAGCATAAACTCATAGCGGTGGTCTGCACGCATTGAGATACATGTCCCATGCACCATTTTTTTTATGTCAATGAATTTTCTTTCAAATTTCCTAATGGATGCGCTATGACATACTCTTTGAAAAAATAATTTGAAAAATGCATGCTTCCTACTTGGTTTTTGATATAAATGTCCCCAAAGTCGGGGTGATTTTCATTGACATGTAAAAGAAGGTTACCAATTTGGAATGAATATCATGTCTGTACAAACATAATTTTTTTTTAATTTATAAAGGGCTTGTATAATGCATAAGAAAAATGAAAAGAATAAAGGGTGCTTCCCATTTCGTTTTTCTGATATAGAGAAAAGTATGCCAAAAGTGACCGAAAATGGCATATTTTCAACAAATTATCTCCCTTTGCAAAAATACAGACAACACCATTTTACTTGGTTTTATGATATTTATTATCAAAATAAAACAAAAATTCACTAAAACATTTTTTTCAAATAATTTTCCATTCAGATCTAGAGTCTCAAGCATGAAAAAAAGAAAATTTTTAAAATATTTTTAATTAGTTTCTTCATTCATATGAAGCAGACTTCATACAATCACTTCTAGACAAAAAGGACCGCAAACTTGCTTTATCCTTCAATCTCACATTTCGTTATATTGATGATATCCTTTCACTAAACAATCCTCGATCTGGTGACTATTTTCATTTCATATATCCTAATGAACTTGAGATAAAGGACACTACAGATTCAAGGAGGTCCGCTTCATATTTGAATCTATTTCTCGAAATTGACACACAAGGAAGGCTTTGTACAAAGCTCTATGACAAACGTGATGACTTCAACTTTCCAATAGTTAACTTTCCCTTTCTGTGTAGCAACATTCCGTCCGCTCCAGCATACGGAGTTTACGTATCACAATTGATTCGTTATTCCAGAGCATGTGGGGAAGACAACGACTTCCTTGATAGAGCTACACGGCTGACAAGCAAATTGTTAACACAGGGGTACGTTGCTCCCAGGTTGTTGTCATCACTCAAGAAATTTTACGGACGACATCATGTGCTTGCATACAAAGACGGGATTTCTATCTTTCAGATGAGCACAGATATTGGTTTGACATAGAGTTTTGTAATGTCATCCTTTCCGGATTTGACCAACACTTAATCGATCTTCGGCAACGTGACGGATGTGCTACAGCAAGCAGGAACTGCTTACTCTTTGGGAGCACCTGAGTTCACTCTTGTTTCTACTGGAGTTCGCGTTGTTGATTGATGTTCAGTTATTTTATGTTTCCATGTTTTACATGTTGTCTGTTTTTGTCCCGTTCTTGTTGTTGTTTACTGGTTTTATCTCTGCCCTTTCGGACTTTTGATATTCGGATACCCCATTGGTACCTCTGCTTCTTTAAAACAAGTCCTTACTTTAAATACATGATATGCATGAGATATAGGTGTATTGTTATTTATACATATTAATGTATCAATAAAAAATAATTCAGACATTTTGGTTCTCAGTATTTTAAAATTTTAAATGGTATTTTTAAATGCTATCTTTATCAACACTTACATAAACACAACCACAACATTAAGTATATTAAAGTTCAGCCACTTGAAATTATTAATAGAGATTTAAATTTAAGTAAAAGACAGTTTCATAGAGAAAGACGACTTGCTGAACTTGATTGGATCAAAAAATTACAAACCGCATACCCTCTGGGTCTTAACGATAACATCATGGGACAGGGTAGCATATCAAGATCATCAAACATAAATGTCATGAATTTAGTGATTCCTCGTAAACGGAACAAACGGTCGCATGGTAAACGAATAAATCGTTATGTCAGAAAACAACACCGCTCTGACTCAAGTATTACTGATCTTATTAAAATCTTTAAAAATAATGGACGTCATCGTCTGTTTTGTAAATTATGTTCAATACCCATTTCTATATTAAACAGTATCCGTTTGGAATGTAGTACTATATCTCATGCAAGTCCATTATATGAAGGTGCACTCATCATCTCTTCTTTTTGTTATTATAAACTGTTTCCCAAAATTGAAAACCCAGAAGACCACATTCGACATTTTATAAAATTAACCTACATTAATAGAGGACTTGACTTCATAAATATATCTAGTATATTTATGGATCCTAATATTCAAGATCTCATTCCACCTTATTTTTCTAATACCGAACCACCTATTGTATCTTATAAATATAAGAAACCTACACGTAACATTATTTTTAACTATACAACAACTACAACTGATGAAGAACTAGACACGAATATTCCTTTAACATGCGACTGTACTAAATCTGATTTCAGATATGCTCCTTGTGATCATGTTGTTACCGGAGACCTTTCAATCGTCAATGACCCAGAGGTTATCAATTTCTTGAAAAAAGGACCAAAGTTTAGACCACCTACTAAAATTAATTGGAATTCCTGCCTAAATTGTATCAAAATTTCCCTTCTCTCTTATTGCAAATCTTGGATCAGGAGAGAAGGGGCCGACTCAAAATCTCTAGACCGTTTTATTAATAAATTTATGGCAATTGTTCAACTCAGAATTAGCCAATTTCAAAATTCATTTGTAGATTTTAGGCCTAATACTTACCTTAATAGAATAAAGTCAAAAATCCGTTTACTTGGTTTGCGATACGTGTTTGTTCCCGCCGACAAAGCAGCTAAAAATGTCGTTGTGGTATGAAGAAAGTATTACCTTGAGGTTTCAATGCACGAAATAAAAAATTCGAACACTTTCGTTCCCGTGAATTCGACAGAATCAGGTATCATTGACGATCATATCATAGCGACCACAGCACTTCGAGTTGCCCCGACATACTTTAAGTTACCTACTATGTACTGGATACCTAAATTGCACAAAAATCCATATAAATCTCGTTTTATCTCTGCTTCAAGTAAGTGTTCTTTAACCCATATTTCCAAAGTTCTATCACTTACTTTAACTACTATGAAGGAATTTATTATTCAATACTGTGAAAGGGTATTCGAAAACAGTGTGATTAATTATTTTTGGAGTGTAAAAAATTCTCTTGATGTTTTGGACAAGCTTCGTGCTTTTGAAAATACTTTTCATACCGTTGATAGTTACGATTTTTCTACTTTATATACTAACCTTCCACATAATCTGAATAAAAAGAAATTTGAATATTTGGTTAAATGGTGTTTTGGCAAATCTAAAAGTGATTATATCTGTTCTAGAGTTTCAAAATCATTTAGTAAATCATTTTTTAGTAACGAGACTCAAAAGGGTTACATCAACTGGACTGATGCAGAAACTATTACTGGTCTAAATTATTTGTTAGATAATATTTACATACGTTTTGGCAAACTTTATCGCCAAATTATTGGTATTCCTATGGGTACTAATTGTGCGCCACTTATAGCCGACCTTTTCCTATACTGTTATGAATCACAATTTATGGCTAAATTACAAAAAGACCCGAACAAACAGAACCTAATCGAAACTTTCAATTATACTTTTAGATATTTAGATGACATTCTTGCACTCAACAATCCTTCATTTTCTAATTTTATTACAGATATCTATCCTTCTGAATTAACCTTGAACAAATCTAACGTCACCGGTGATAGATGTCCTTTTTTAGATTTAGATTTAAGTATTATTGACGGAAAATTACATACCAAAGTATATGATAAACGTGACGACTTTACCTTCCCTATTATAAATTTTCCTTTTCTTGAAGGAGATGTTCCACTAGCGCCGTCATACGGGGTTTACATTTCACAGTTAGTAAGATATGCTCGAATCTGCAGTTGTGTTTCTGATTTTAATAATAAAAACCGTTTTATTACTGAAAAATTATTAAAACAAGGTTATCGATACCACAAATTAGTAAAATCTTTTTCTAAATTCTTCCACAAGTATCGATCTCTTATTGAAAAATTTAATTGTACACGTCACTTTCTTATAGTGAAAGGAATATCACATCCTGCATTTTATGGTAATGTTTTTTATAAAGCTCACAAATATAAAAGCAATCCAATAGAAATGAAAAATTGGCTTCAAAATTTATTACGGAAAGGATATGAAATGAATATCTTGGTTAAATCTTTGAATTTAGTGTTTTTTGGCAGAAATATTGAAAACTTAATACTCGCTTTAAAACTTCCATAAACGTTTTTACTATTGTCATTTTTAAGCATTATAGCGATCAAGCGTGTCGGTTTTGTGTGATGACACTTCACTAAATCATTATTGCTTGAAGTGTTGTGTCGGATTTAAAATCGATACGTTTGATTTTTTTACATCAGTCGATTGATGATTCTCAGCTAGCTGTCAGTAACAGCGAGTGTTCTATAGAGAGTTCCTTTACCGTCCGTTTGTTTGTTCTTGTTTTTTTTCTTAGGTTCTCTCTAGTAGAATTGGACTTTGATCGATTTGATTTTTATTGTGTGTTTAGTTTTTGTGCTTTGTCTAGGAATATTGATAGGGGGAAGGTTGGGCCCAAAAAACTAGTTAAACCCCGCCACATATTACATGTGCCTGTCCTAAGCCAGGAATCCTTGACAAAGCTTTCGTTTGTACTTGTCTTTTTGATGTTTTCTGTTCCTTGTTTAAGAAGGGGGTCTATCTGTGACTATTTCAGGGCTGGATTTGAATTATATGCATCTTATTTAGACCATGGGCCAATTGCATAACCGCGAGCAGTGCCAAATGGCCTCGTTGAAGGCTGCTGGCGGTTGTCCATTGTGGTTTTTCTAAATTGCCGTTTAATTGTTGGCTGTGTCGCGTACACTTATTCCACATCTCTTTATTTTCTATATTAATTCAGTCCCTGTATAGTAAAAGCTTCCCAATCTATGGTATATGGGGGATTGGGAATTGGGATGGGGATGGGGACGGGGATGGTGTATAGTATATGGTATATGGGGAATAGTATCGTATTGGGGATTTGGATAGTAAATATGGTTGGTAAATGGGGAATGGGTATGGTAAATGGTTTCTCAAATTTGATTGCTACATTGTATGGTAAATGGGGAATAGGGATGGTAAATAGTCTTTCGAATTTGATTTGTCCACTTGTTTAAATAGTAAATTTAGATAGATAAAATAATTTTTAATTCAAACTAATCAATTTTCTAAATAAAATATTATTTTATTTCATCCTTTAATTCAGTTCATAAGACGATGGTCTTCTGTATTTATTTGAAAATATAAATAATATAAGTTTTAAACAGTATTATTTTCGAAATAACTAATCGTAAACCTTACTTTTGAAGAACAGCTTTATATCTGGTAAAAAAAATATATGTTCATTTTAATGCTTTAATAGCATTTTTGATTTTGTTTGTTTGTTATTTATTGAAAGAATCCATAAGTAGATACCGGCTGATAAAAATATGAATGGACTGTGCACAAGTTCTGGAAAGTTCAGGATCAGTTTATATGACGTATATGTATGTTGTTTCAACTACGGCTCATGATCTCTATGGAAATTACTTATATTATTTGTATTTATTATTAACAATTGTAGAATAAATGAAATAACACTGTTAAAATTAAATATTTAATAAGAAAATTAAAAATAAATATATTTTAATATGGGACACAGTCCCACAAATGTAGAAATTTCAAAAAGTTATATAATGGTTTGTATTTTTTGTCAAACCGGATGTGACGAGTGCGTGCAAGCGCACTCCGCAAGAATTTCTATGGGGCCAGAAATTCGATGTTTTTTTTTTTAGGATTTTTTTTTAAATTGACAGATTTAACCCATGGTTAAATCGCTGCAAAAGAGATGAAATTATCTCGCCAAGTTCTCGCAATAATAGTGTTGTCAACAAGTGTGCTGTCAATCATCGTGATCTGTCGGATTGTTTACTAGTACATGTAACATGTTTCAATCAACGTTTGACGATGAAGAATTAAAATTAAGGATGATGCTTAACAATACTGAATTGTAAAAAAGATGGTCCTACCTAATAATCATGGAGATAAGTCAATCGTGATTCATGTGCATGTGTCAAGTGTTTAAACGCTGCAAAAGAGATGAAATTATCTCGCCAAGTTCTCGCAATAATAGTGTTGTCAACAAGTGTGCTGTCAATCATCGTGATCTGTCGGATTGTTTACTAGTACATGTAACATGTTTCAATCAACGTTTGACGATGAAGAATTAAAATTAAGGATGATGCTTAACAATACTGAATTGTAAAAAAGATGGTCCTACCTAATAATCATGGAGATAAGTCAATCGTGATTCATGTGCATGTGTCAAGTGTTTAAATAACATTCCTGATTGCACCAAGTCCTCATGTTCTGTCAGGTTTCTTCCACAACCTGGCAGACGAAATGGTCACTATGTTTACTGCCTGCTAGATTGCGAAACACACTGACCAAGAAATAACGTTGCAATCAGAAATGTCATGGAATACGTAGACAAAAGGGTGTTTTCGTCCCCGTCGAATGTTATCCCAAAATATTTCGACCCTTTTCGGAGTGTTATAAAATTTATAATTTGCACAAATAATTCGATCCTAGATAATTTAGTCATTGTTCCATTGTATTTTCTGACAACTATTTTCTGAAGCTGTGTCCCATTTTAGGTTGCACCTATTATCATAATATTTCTTAAGAATTATTTTATAGATAAATATATAATTCTATAATTATAATAAGTTGAATAAATAAGATTGTCGATAATAAACAATTGCATTATGGGTATTGGGATTATATATGATGTATGAAGAACGGAATGTGTTTGCAAAAAAGCTATTATAACTAAACTATAATACTTGTTATTTATGTTGTAGATTCTATATACAGCGAAATGAAAGCTTGTTTGACATGGCAACTGACATTGGTTGAGGCAAAATTAACTTTGAACTACAGTTTTTCTGAGAGGGAATTAACTTCCAGTGAAGTGCGTGTTTACGATAATAAGTTTGAAAGATTAGTAACATGTCAAAACCATCAATGTAAACTTAAAATCACTACCGATACATACCAATACAATCGAAAAATCAACCAATATATTTTTAGCATATATAGGGACAGCCCATTTGATTTTGATGGAACATGGCATGGTTTTTATGGCAAAACTGGTCATTCACAAACGGAAATTTCTTACCAAAAAGGTAAGTTAAGCGAATATTGAAAAAATAAATCAGCTGTATTTTTGAAATTCTTTATTGCATTACGGTGGATCAGGAGTAAAATATGGAGCATCGTTTCGGATATCTTGCCAATTTTTTTTTCTTCATTTCAATTAAAATGGCTTAAGATGCCTAAAGAGAATCAAAATTTAATCATTTATTTTATCTTATGAATGAAATAAATATAACATAAATATTTGAAAAGATAGTGAGCTTTTTTGAACAAAAAAGACTTTATATTTTCAGGGGAGATAATAGGTGGGAAAATGTGTGACAAATTTTCATATTGAAATGTGTAGGAAAAATTAGCGTTTCTTAAATATCTAGAAAGGAAGTTCCGTGACCCAAAGTTTTTTCATGTTTTTTAAAGATAGTATAATGTGACTTGTCATTTATAACTTATATATGATGAGTTTTCATCTCACAGTCATGAAAAATAGCTCTTTTCCCTTTTTAATTTATTGAAAAACAGAACTCTAGGTCCCCAACTTCGCATGGTCAAAAATTTGTTAAAAGGTCCTTGACTTTTTTTTGCATCTTTTCATCTTTTCATCTGTTCGTTAATGAAATACAAATGACAACAAAGTTCCAGACAATAAATGTTGCTACGCCTGACGCGCGTTTCGTCTATTCAAGACTCATCAGAGGCGCTCTACCAAAAATATTGAAAATGCCAAACACTGTATGATTATGAAGAGCATAGAACAGTATAACCAAAAATACCAAAATTGGGAACCAAATTATTGCTTAGATATTCAACCTATGTCTGGGGTAGGAAGAACCTAAGGGTTTAGACAATTTTGAAATTTAGACGGATGATTTAAACATTTGATAAATTCTCCAACTCAAAATGTTGGTGCCGGAGCGGGCTAACCTCGGGGAATTTAAACCCCACCAGCAGTGTTAAGTCTAAATCCGCAAATATTAACAAAAATCTGATGGATTTTGCCTATACCCCCAAACCACCTTAAGTGTTCATGTTTATGGTAAACATTAGGAAAATGTCTGTACATTACATTGAATAACAAAGAATAGGCGCTATTAACATCATCATTATTTTGATTTTTTGACCCAGTCTACATATATCCTTACTTATTGTTTACAACTAATACGCCATACCCATAAGCATGAAAGTTTCAGTTACAAAATGACATAACAAGACTCCGTTGAGTCTGACGATCGATTATTCATCTTGTTTACCCTAGTTCAAAAGTCATTCTTGTCGCGATATCACTGGTGCTCATAGCATAATTGAAAATGTTTTTTTTTTTATTAAAGCATACAGTTAACCATTTTGGTTATATTTACAAAACATCATGTTATAAAAGAAGCAAAGGTGTACAGAAGGGGTAATCAGTATCATAAAACCCGTAAAGACGAAGACAAAATCGGTAGACAATAAATCATCATAACACAACAAACTACATAACAACATAAAACACAACCACACATAACAACAAAACTGCATTCAGCAACGAATACTCTAGTCGAAACGAGAGTGAACTCATGTGCTCCGGAAGATATAAAACATTAATATTTATAAGAAAAATAAAGACTTTGGGATAGCTTAATTCTAAAATACAACTAAAATATGTACGACAGGCCTCTTTCTCTCAGTTCTGATAACTGCTTAATGAAAGAAGTAGCTGTTTTACTTTCTTCATCTGTAGTTGGATTTAGACATTTTATAAGTTTTTTTTTCAGTTTAATTTAGTTGGTCAAAATCATATGCATATAACACACAGTCTTTAAGTTATAAGGCTTTTTCTCTATCTAGCAAGTTCTAGCTTGTGTTCACTTAGTCTAAGTAAAAATAAAAGGTCTTCTTATTGTTTAGTATGATATGATAGTAAGTATTTCATCATTTGCATTTTGTTTAAATTAATTATACAGATTATTGAATATAATTTTAACTGTAATTTTTGATCACTATTTTTTATGTTGTTTAACTTCTTTCATACATGTCATAGGAATACATTGCTTTTATATGTTAATATCTACTTCAGATTCTGACTTTATTTGTTTGGCATATGTTAACAAAGACTTTACCCCCTTTTGATCTAGAGTTTAACTCAAAGTGAATGCTTCTTTTAGGAGAGGGTTAATATTTTCAGTTTCTTGTTTAAGTAATTGCATTGTGGTTTTATTCTTTGATAACTTTTGATTATTTCTGCTTTAAACACCATGATGACACATCTAAAAATCTGGAAAAAAAACAAAAAGTTGTTTTAAATTCCCGTAATTATGTTTTTTAGGCTATAATTCAAACTTTTATTCCCAAAACCTTTTATAAAAATAAAATTTGCAATTTATTCGACCGCGTATGCCGTATGCTTATGATCCTAATTTGACAAATTTGTTATCTTTGGAGGACAGATTTTCAAAACTAAATTGGCATTCAATGGCCACGAACTTTGCTCCTCACC
Source organism: Arcuatula senhousia (assembly GCA_963971305.1). Lineage (NCBI taxonomy): Eukaryota > Metazoa > Mollusca > Bivalvia > Mytilida > Mytilidae > Arcuatula > Arcuatula senhousia. Next base: position 2,005,575 of record OZ020313.1, read on the forward strand.
TTGTTTGCTTCATTTGTACTCTCATCATGCTCATGAGAACAAGAGGCTCCCAGGAGCCTAAATCGCTCACCTGGTCTTGATGTCAACCCTATATTTTGAAGAGCTAAATGAGCTGAACATTTAAGCAAGCAACAGTTTTTTTCTTTATCTACTATATTTGTCATTCTATAGGCCAAAAACACGAAAAACCGTTATTTTAGGGGCCGTAACCCCTATAAGGGGTCTTCTGACAACTTCAAACCTTTGGAGACTTTTGTAAAGCTTTATGCGCTGAACATTTAAGCAAGCAACAGCTTTTCTCTATCTGCTATAGTTTTCATTCTAAAGGCCAAAAACATGACAAAGGTTTTTTTAGGGGCTGTAACCCCTATTAAGGGTCATCTGACAACTTCAATCCTATTGCACTTTTGTAGAGCTAAATTAACTGAACGTTTTGGCAAGCAACAGCTTCTCTCTATCTGCTGTAGTTTTCATTCTATGGGCCAAAAACATGAAAAAGGTTATTTTAGGGGCCGTAACCCCTATTAAGGGTCATCACACGACTTCCATCCTATGGAGACTTTTGTACAGCTAAATTTGCTGAAGATTTAAGCAAGCAACAGCTTTTCTCTATCTGCTATAGTTTTCTTTCTATAGGCCAAAAACATAAAACATCATTTTAGGGGCCGTAACCCCTAGAATGGGTCATCTGACAACTTCGACCCAATGGCGACTTTTGTACAGCTAAATTTGCTGAACATTTAAGCAAGCAACAGCTTCTCTCTATCTGCTATAGTTTTCTTTCTATAGGCCAAAAAAATAATAAACATCATTTTAGGGGCCGTAACCCCTATAAGGGGTCATCTGACAACTTCGACCCAATTGAGACTTTTGTACAGCTAAATTTGCTGAACATTTAAGCAAGCAACAGCTTCTTTCTATCTGCAATAGTTTTCATTCCATAGGCCAGAAACATGAAAAAACATTATTTCAGGGGCCATAATCCCTATAACAGGTCATCTGACAACTTCGACCCTATAGAGACTTTTGTAGAGCTAAATGAGTTGAACATTTAAGCAAGCAACAGCTTTTCTCTATCTGCAATAGTTTTCTTTCTATAGGCCAAAACATGAAAAAGGTTATTTTAGGGGCTGTAACCCCTATTAAGGGTCATCTGACAAATTCAATCCTATTGAGACTTTTGTAGAGCCAAATAAACTGAACGTTTAAGCAAGCAACAGCTTTTCTCTATCTGCTGTAGATTTCATTCCATAGGCCAAAAACATGAAAAAAAAATAAGGGGCTGTAACCCCTATTAAGGGTCATCAGACGACTTCGATCCTATGGAGACTTGTAGAGCTAAATGAGCTGAACATATAAGCAACCAACAACTTTTCTCTATCTGCTGTAGTTTTCTTTCTATAGGCCAAAAGCAAGAAAAAACATCATTTTAGGGGCCATAACCCCCATAAGGGGTCATCCGACAACTTCAACCCTATGGAGACTTTTGCAGAACTAAATGAGCTGAACATTTAAGCAAGCAACAGCTTTTCTCTATCTGCAATAGTTTTCATACTGTAGGACAAAAACATGAAAAAACGCTATTTTTCACCTTTAAGGGGCTGTAACCCCTATAAGGAGCCATCTGACAACTTGGACCAAATTAAGACTTTTGTAGAGCTTTAAATGCTGAAGCAGTAGGGGGCATCAGATTTCATCTATCTCTTATACTTTTTGATTTACAAGCAAAAAACAGTAGTCTGACCCCCTGGTCTATTTTTAGCAACGGAGGCCATGTTTTTCGACGAATCAAAAATCCCCACATGAGTTCTGTGGGGGATACCCTAAGGTACCATCAGACCAAAATTTGGTTTGAATCTGTTCAGCCGTTTCAGAGGAGAAGAAGTTTGAAGAAAAGTTAACGACGACGAAGACGACGACGGACGACGACGACGACGACGGACGCCAAGTGATGGCAATAGCTCCCATGGCCTTTGGCCAGGAGAGCTTAAAATTGCTTCTAGGTCTCTGAGAGAGCAAGATGAAAGAGAAAAGGTTCTTTGATCCCACTTTCAGATAAGTTGTTAAACGTCTACATAGTTTTTTTCTTTCGAATTCAGCAACTGTATGAAATTCAAGCTTACGGATGAGGAAATAAATTGTAATTGTTTTAATTAGTACTTGCAATTGGCTGGTGTTTGAACTGAGATGGTCACCTCAATATACAAAGAGTGTTTCAAACCGATTTGTTGTGTTTTGGGTGACTATCCGAACTTATTAATGCGATGGAATAGAGAGTTTTAAGTAAGAGCTTTGTTAAACCAACCATTTATCGGGAAAAACACCCTTCTTATGGGACGGTTCTTGTTCGCTGCACTGTAGAGTATGTCTCAATTCAAAGAGTAAAAATAAACTACAACAAATGTACTTATTTTTCTTACATTGTAGGTATGAGCGTTGGTACAAAAGTAAGAATAGAATCTGTAATTGTTTATGATGAAATTATCCAGAAGAATTTTATCTATTTGACGTGTTCATCCTGTTGGGTGCCACAAGATTACACTGTTGAATTTTTAATTAACAACAAGACTGGAGACAAATTAACGTTTGATTCTACAAATAACCGATGCTATAGCGCAATGAAAGCACAAATTTGCAGCAAAAAACTTTGTAACTGTACAAATACTGGCAAAACATTTATGAGGGTATTTGAACATACCAAGATGAATACTCGTTATTCTTGCAATATGATGTTTCAGGACGAAAAAACTGGCACCATTTTTTCAAAGACTGCTTCAGTATTTGCAAATGAGACTGGTAAATATTTTAATAAGATAAGTTTAAGATATAATTCCCTGAGTCAACGTTGTTTCCAAAGCAGAACGTGAAAGTCTAGTATTACAATAATTTCATATAATTTAAACTGCACATAGTGGATATCTTCGATGCTGAATTTGTCTACCCTCTTCAATCCTTTGGCTTTGTGTACTTTTCATTCAATACTTTTTGTTTTTACCATCCTATGGTTTGAGTCAAATGCTCCCCAGGGGAGATTGAAATAATGATACACAATAAACAAATTAATCATTTTAAACCCGCCTTGGTGTTTGTATCTCTATCTTAACTTCAAATTCGAAATTAAAAAGTTGACAATTATCGCTTTCATGCAAAATTGAAGTAAGCAAATTCACTTTGAAAGTCCGAAATATCAAATTGGAGCTGAGAAATGTCAATTTGTAAGTAAGAAATGTCAATTTTGAAGTAAAAATATCAACTTCGAACTGAGAACTTTGTAGTTACAATCGAGATATGTGAAAGAACTAATTTCATATCCGGTGTGCTGTAATTATATTAATAACATCGGAAATATATTAAATTTTTATCTAAAAGAAAGAAACTATTTTTTGTACTTTTTAGGAATGATTGATGACACAAAAGTCAGCATTAAAACCGTAATTGTTTATAAAGAAATAATACAGAAATCATTGATCTATTTGACCTGCTCGTCCTTTAAGGTGCCAAATGAGTATCATGTGGAGTTTTTAATCAACAACAGGACTACAGACACAGTAATATTTGACCAAGAGTCTAGACTCTGTTATAGCGCGGCAACATCAAAAGTTTGTGACCAAGAAACCTGTAACTGCTCAAATACGGGAAACACATTTATGAGGATATTTGAACTGACAGATATAGGTACCCTTTATTCTTGCGACATGTTGTTTACAGACGAAAAAGCTGGATATAAATTTTCAAAGATTGCTTCAGTATACGTAAATAAATCTGGTAAATATTATTTTTAGTGTTATATAGAAGAAATATATCTTAGTGTTTCCCGGCTTACCAACTCAATCGGTGATGTACAATTCTCCTTGAATAATATATTTGTTGTTAACTATTTTAGTACTGTTACGTAATAAAATGAATTCGTGATATTTGCCGTTGCAAAATTGGTGCCAAACTCTGTTACGTTTATGTTGGCAGTCAAAACGTGGATCCTTTATTAATTCGCAAACATTGATTGTAGGACTCGATAAAAGTACTTGCCTTCATGTATGAAAAAAAACTATAAATAACTATCAAGTTAACACTGAATGAAGTTACATTTAAACTATGACAGCAAGAGCGGCAAAGATGTCCACATTATAAATACTTTAAGTACAGGATTCTACTTGAGCATGGAAAATAATAGTGAGGAATATCATGGCAACACATGCAAAAGAATTATACTTTTTTCAAACCACTGATAATTTCATTTTTAGGTTAACGTTTACTACACATGTACAATAATCTCTATATTAGAATAATATATGTGTGTTTTTTCATGCATAATTTGTGTTTTGTTTTATTTACACAGGTACATTTACATTACCTTCTTCCACAATAGTATTAAGACAGTCTTACAAGCGCTCAACAGTTGATGGCATGTTTTTGGGTTGGTTTCCACTTAAATCTGTAATTTTATAATTGTGAAACGTCATTTTGAAATAACGATTGCATAAACTAACACTCTTTTACAGGACAAATTGCAACATACGTTAATTTTATCTTTGTAAACACATAATGTTTTATCAAATAATGCTTCATTAAGTACTTTAACCCACCACAGTTAATTTATGATCAGCAAAAAATCCTTGTCAAAAACTGTGCTTTTGTGTTATTCCTTCTATGTCTAGAATGGGACCTGTGGTTGTTATTTTTGGAATTGGTTTTGGATCTTATAAATTCAGTTTTTAACCTTGGACAAAAACAAAACGGTGAGCAACGATCGCTGGTCGCATTGAAGACTGCTGGCTGTCTACTATTGTGAAATTTTTATAACCGGAAACATAACATGTTATAAAGATAAAAACAAAATTACTGAACTTGGAGAATCAGTCTCAATGTCCAAGAAAAAAGACAAAACATGGAAGACACACCGGACTAGTTATAGATCGCAATGGTCCTGACTTGGTACAGGCATTTCAAATGAAATAATGGGTTAAACAAGGTTTAATGGCGCTCCAAACCTCCCGCTTCTAGTTATAACGTTAACCATATAATTTTATGTGTTTGAGCTTTTAAATTAAACAGAGGATTATAATATGGACAGAAAGTAAGATGAAAACATGATAAAAACGTATGTTTAACATGTGGTGCTAATTTCTTACCAATTTGTTTGCTGCAAAACACGTCCACAAAACATAACAAATATATTTTCGATAAGAAAAAATGAGCATCTCAACTATATGGTCTTCTCTATATGTGTTCTTTATCTAAGATTCATTGATGACAAATTAAGTCTTACTTTAGTCGACTACAAGATATTTGTAACTGCGTTTTCCGTAATTTCTAAAAAAGCTGCGTTTTATCAGCTGTACCAATCTCAATTTAATCATGCGGAATAGAACTGTAAAGACTTAAGAAATCAAAAGGTTTGATGCTGTTGCAAGATGAAACTAATTTTGAGCTAAGATTCTCTCATTGATCTTTTGAATTATTCAGGATCCACATTTGATCGACATTGTTCTGTTTTGTGGACGTGTTTTGCAGCAAACAAATTGGTTAGAAATTGGCACTAATTGTGCACCTTTGCTTGCAGATTTGTTTCTTCATTCATATGAAGCAGACTTCTTACAATCTCCTCTATAAAAACAAGATCGTAGACTAGCACTCTCTTTCAACCTCACGTTCTGTTATATTGATGATGTCCTTTCACTGAACAATTCTCGATTAAGCGACATTTTTCATCTCATATATCTTCACGAACTTGAGATAAAAGACACAACGGATTCTTGGAAGCCTGCTTCATATTGAGATCTAAATCTCAAAATTGTCACTCAAGGAAGACTTTTAACAAAGCTCTATGACATACGTGATGACTTCAACTGTTCAATCGTTAACTTTTCTAATTTCTGTGTAGAACAGTCCGTCCGCTCCTGCTTATGGAGTGTTCATATCACAGCTGAGTCGTTACTCCAGAGTTTGCTTGAATTTCATCGGTTTTCTTGGCAAAGTGTCACGTTTGACACAGATATGGCTAAATAAGGATTTTGTTGCTCCTCGGCTACTGTATTCACTCAAGAAATTGTATGGTAGACAGCGTTCACTCGTAGGTGCTTCTTTCTTCTTTTTAAGTTCGGTTGTTTTATAATTGTTATTTTAATTTGTGCATTGTGTTTTTTTTTGTTCATTTATTCATATGTTTGTCGAATGAACTTTTTATGTGTAATGAACTTTATATCTTTAACTTAACTTGGTAACTTTTTGTTGTAGATTCTTCAACTATATCATCAAAACCTTGGACTGTCAACCACGAATCAAGAGGTAAACATGTATGGTTTAAGGTATCGAAAACATAAAAAAATAATTACCTATATTTTCATGAATATTTCATTTCAAACCAAGACTTAAGTAGTCCACTGAGCAAAAAAAAGTCATCTTAAATAATTTCATACAAAGGCAAAAATATATTGTCCAACAAATCAAACGACTTACACCATAATTTCTTATGCTGTATTCATGGAGAATATATCTTGAAGCTTTAATACATAAGATTGAAAGTTTGAACACATTGAATTCCGTGTTAACTAATAAGGTCATTAGTGTTTAGAATCATGTGATTGCCACAAGAACTATGGCTTCCTGTAAAAAGTGTTCTAAACTAAATATTTCAAAAGTTTTCTTTTTGTTTTGACCGCTAAAATGAATTTTTCAAAAGATAGTGTAAGAAAGGTTGTTGAAAATTGAATGAATCTTTTAAAGTTATAAAAATTCTTTTGATGTTTTGGAAACATTTTAGCATTCGAAAATACTTATCAAATCGTTGTTAGTTGTGAAATTTATAGTATACTTTTTGAAGCTTAATGTGTTTCCTTTTCCGGTCTTTTTGAAACATTGTCGATCGAATTTATGACAAATTTAGATTACAAAATACAATATAATATTTTAAATATGTATTCACAGCTGTGTTGTGTTTTGTGTAACTACTAGAACCAGATTGCAATGCAAGGGAAATGTTTTGCACACCATAAAAGCTAGTTTAACCATTTATGTCTTTTTGAGATGACAATATAAAGTCAGGACCATTGCGATCTTTACTTTTTCCGGTATGCCTCTTGGATAAAATTAGCTTAAGTATCTAAGTTCGATAATTTTGTTATTATCTTTATCTACTCTAACCAGAGCCGATATTTACTTATTCCCATGCATGATTCTTACCAGGAATGATTATTACGTATTAAACACAAAACCAAACGCGTTACTTGTTTTCAATATAGATTATATCTGGTTCTCATCATTCATTTTAACATTATTCAGGTTTTCCTGACACAGTGGAAACGACACTTGTATTTACCATGCTTGTAGCATTGATATGCGTATTTTTGTCCGTGGTTGTGTGTCAAATTATTACTAAATTTTACGCACGAAATCGGCGAATGAACAACAAAAGGACTTGGAGAAGATTGCCGTCCCAAATCCCAGTCACAGTATTATGATACGCCAGTTATATCGAAGCATATACAATTTGAAGTAGTTCTTACACATTCCGAAAAACAAATTTCTTGATCCTGGTACCACTACAAAGCAATCTTGAAATTCCAATAAAAAACAATTGTAGTCCAGCAGTTTTGAAAAACGGTTCTATTAACCTTAATCGAAAGCAAACATCCAAAGGTATAGGTAATGGTTTTTATTTTTCACCTGGGGAGTTGGAACAATTTAGTGGGTGTTCTTAGGTAGAATTTTTGGTATCCTGTGGGGTCGCCGTTACAAAAATTATTTATACGGCGGGTCACCTAGAATAAATTAGCTCCACAAAAATATGACACTCCTTGCATTTTACACTTCGCGTCACTTACTGTTTTTATACAACATGTACATGTATGTTGAAATATGGTCTGTTTTACCAAAAGTCATTATCAGACATTTTGCAAATTAATTCCCATCCCTAGGTTTAATTTTCAAATGCTAATGTCGAAAAGCCGTTATAATTTGCAACCTGGTTATGCTTAAATTCATAAAAGTTATCCCAGTGTTAAATAACTTTGCAGACATACTATGCCATTGAAAAATAAATACATTGTAAGTTGTATGATTACAACATTATACAAGTTAATTAAAGATGTATTTCTATTTGAATACATTTTTGATTAAAATATATCATTTTCTAACAATAATTTTTTGGATCTTGTTAATAATACACGCGTTGCGCATTTGCGGGATTGCTCACTAATTTAGCCAAAAGAGGAGGAACTGGTAAAAAAAAGCTGGTTCCATCATGCTAATGGACGAAGAAAGTAATTTCTTTATTTCTGTTCAAGATTGATTTTTTTATCGGTTGGAAATGTTGATGGTTGGTTTATTTGTCAGTTGCAAATGATTTTTACCCTATATGTTGAATAATTATAGAAGAATCGTTGATAGAAAATGCCGTTCCCTTTGTCTTATGTTGAATGACGTCGTTTTTCCTCCCCGTGACCCCTGATGACCTCGTCTAAATGACGAGTCAAATCCGGAACGGATATATTGTGCAACCCTAGTATTGGAGTTTGGCCCAAAGGGGATTAGGCTTGCTGTATTAACAACATTTTATTAGCTATATTGTACAAATGAACTACATACATGTATGTTGCACTGAACCTGTTTATACTTAATCTAAACGGGTAGTTAAAGTAACAAGTAACCTACACATAACAATGTACATTTCTAAATGAAACTCTTGAGTTTGAAACTTTTTGATTTGCGATTGCACAGTGGAGTTGTTGCCCTTTTAAAGATATTTGACATAAATTATGTATAAGCAAACCCGACCAAGACATACATCTCAACGCAAACTGCAATCTTTTCGGTCTGCTAGCGTCTCTTATCACCTGGCAGTATTGGGTGGTAATGTGTTCCTATCCTAGCAGTTGCATTGCTCTCTTAACAGTCGCTACACTAACAGTAACTCGAAATGTGTCTCTTAGTTTCGTGGCAAATTCTTGGGCAGATATTTCGTTATCCTCGTCGATAGCATTACCAATACAGTCCATATGCTGAGGTTGTAAAATCCTTGATCTGTTAAAGTTTCGAGGAAGGTCTAGCATGGAACCTGTTCGTTTAAATCTTATTAGGAATGAACAAATAGCATTTCTTGACACCGAAATATTGTCATTGTCAATAAAATACTGTCTTATGTTGGTGTAACTCCTTCCTTGTCTCCACAATGAAACAATCCTCTCACGAGCGTACATGGACAAACAAGTTGGTCTCAAGGGAGGCATAGATTTATCTTATGCAGTACGGCCGATATCCATGCGTGTATATAAAATGTCAAGAATTAAATGTGAACTTCGACAAAAGTTAACGCGCTGTAAAGTGAACTTTTTTTTCGTGACAGCTTTTATGTACAGTACAACGAAAAGCGGACCTGCTAATAAGTTAACTTGACCGGACTTTAGGCAAAGTTAACTTGACCAGACCTGTCGCAAGGACAAGTCTGCATTTCAAGTTAACTTGGAAGCAGTCGCTCGTCTGCTTAGAGTTCGTAAGTAGACTTGAGGTTCACTTTATGACTGCTTTTTAAGTTAACTTTGCCTACAGGTTATGTGTGCACCCAATTGTATATATATACATTGAAGTTATAAGTAAGGTCGCCTTAACTTTATATGTCTAGTTTGATGTTTAAATTCAAGACAGGCAACTTTTATCTTTTACACCATGTACATGTAGACTATTTTCCTATTAATTGCATGTTTACTCTCAACTAATAATTAAATTAATTCAATTGCACCCATCTCAAGATAAATGGTTTGGCCTTTTGTATATCAACAACAAACATAACCATTTTTTCCGTGTCAATGGTATAATGTTAACGACCATTGTTACACTACGGACAGAGGGCGTATTGCGTAAAAATCCATTTCATAGGGTGTCTCGAGCCTGAAATTTCTCCAATAGGGTTGGGGATCATGGATAACAGGCCAGGTTTTCATAGATTTGCTTCAACCCCCTCAGTTATTAAATAATTGCCATTGCCATTAAAAAAGAACTCTGATACTATGACACGTGAAGACACTTTTCAAAAAATGAAATATGAACATTATTTGTATTGTTTTTGGTAGATTTACCGAATCATTCGAATTATAAATGTTTATCATGTTCTTTGATTCTAATTGCTTAGAGCTTGCGCACCAATAATTGGTTTAATAAAAAAATATCTGTATCTATCTATATCGGTAACTTTGGTTTGATTTTTCTTCATTGTTATTAATTTGTAACATAAATATTTTCCGTTTATAAGTTTTGTATAAGTTGAAATATTGTACAAAATATTTGAACATTGAATTATTTGTTAAGACTGAAAATCAAAAAGAAACAATAGCTTGCACACGTTAAAGCTTGTACAATCAAATGACAAATCTGTGGTTCATACTATTTAGTATCTTTTAATAGAAAATGTGACTTTTAATTTTAAAGCATGTTCTTTCTGACATTGTAAATGTTGATCAAAAGCGAATGGAGAATTTTAAGCTATTTGTTCACTGGCATCTCAAAGCATGCCCTTATTAATTTCTTTTTTTTTTCTCATGAATAATATTCATTTTATAACTCCATTATTCTAATTGTTTTTTTTCTGCTTTTCTTTATCTATTTTTTTTCAATTGGATTATTATTTTCTTCTCTCTTAAAGGAGTAGAGCCACGAAGGCCCTAAATTGGCCCGGTATTTTCACTATTTTTTCAACTACTATAACTTGTCAAAAATTAAACTGAAATATGTTAAGGTATAAACAAACTTTTCATATCTGTAAGATTTAGCAAAATATTTACACCACAGGTTTAGCCTTGAGACTTCAAACAGGCCATAAATTTGAAAATTCCTCATTTTTTACACATTTTCACTGGTTTCTCTGCATATTTTGTCAAAATTAGTATTTGCCATATTCCTCGACCATTGTAATTTTTTGATAATTGATTTAAAATATCATAATACACATTTTTACCACAAAATAATTTTGGTCGACAGGTGTGGCTCATTTCATATTCATCAATTCATACATGAAAATCAAGGAAAACTGTCACAAATTGTTATTTTTCACAAAATAGTCTACTTTTTACCTTACTGCTCTCCTTATTGATGAATAATTAAATGAAAAAATATTGCATTTCATGAAATATAAAGACTAATGAACATTAAGGTAGAGCAGGACAGTGGTCATGTGACTTGCCCAAAATAAAATGAAATTTTAAAAATATTTTGAGATTTTTGTGTTTTTAGAATCTTTATACCTTATTTAGGCACATTTTATCAATATGATTAAAATTTATATTCTTAAAGTAGCATAAATTCTGAGCTAAAGTATAGTCAAGGGAGGTAATTTGGCAAAAATCATGAAAAATCATCGTTTTTGGCTCCTATCTTTGCTTGTACGTAAAAATCAAGGGAAGAAACCCCACTTAAAATTGATTTACGATGATGAATTGTTGCAAGAACTATAAAATGTCAAAAAATGAGAAAAATCTATTGACAGAAAAAAAAGTAATGGAACATTTTTGTGTGTTTTTATGGCTTTTCCTATATAATTCATAGTAAAATATCAATACTTTAACTTGATATAACTCGAAAAGTAGGGAAGAAACCCATGAATTTCGAATCAAATTATGAAAGAGTATATCATGTAGGACATTTATGCCAATTTTGAAGAAAATCTATTGACAAATTAATTTTGGGCCCAAGTGCCACGCTCTACCTTAATGCAGCAAATACAAGCAGATATATCAAAGTTTAATTTTTGGGCCATTTTGGGGCCTTCGTGGCTCTACTCCTATGTTTAAATATAACAGATAATATGTGGAATAAGTAGATATGCAAATTCTTTGAAATTAAGTTAATACGTGAATTTACTTAAGTAACAGAAAATACTTGTATTTACTAAAAATGGTCGATAATCTTTTTTTATATTTATTTATTAAGATATTTTACTGATACTTGAATCTTTTGGAAGAAGCAGAGCATCAATTTCCGGGTAAAATTTCATAAAGAGCTTCTACCTAGCAATGCCCAAGCACTAAAGTTTCCTAAAACCCCACAAAATTGTGTATTTTCTTGTTTATAGCTAAAACAATGATACCTTCATGCACAGACTTCATTAAAGAAACTTAAACATCTTTCAAATATTTAAGATCACAAGCATACATGAGATAAAACTACAATAACTGTGTATGCTGGGCAATTAAAAACGTATAAGTTTTACATTATAGCATTTTAAACGGCAAGCCAACTGAGAATAAGCTATGTTCAAATGATGTTTACATATTGCATTTTAACCTAAACAATATTTAACAGGAAATGTCTTTTATATGCCAATTCTATGTAACTAAAGTTGCACTAAATAAATCATTATCAAACGGGAGTTGCCACACATAACACAGGGGTAAAACATATAAAATTGTAAATTATAAATCACATGGCATATTTGTTTTATTTTGCGTGTCGTGTCAATTTCTAAAACATATGTGAACAGACAAGATGATTTATTCATGCATTTCCTAAAACTTTGTGTTAGTGGAGGTACAAAATATGACTTTACTGCAAAACATCTATCAATGTCTGCTTCACGCCGAATGAACCAAACATATGATGTTTGTGTGCTGGTAAGGTAATATAATAATATATAGTTTTGCAATGAAACAATATATATCATATATCATTACAAATAAATAGAAACCAGGAAACACAGATGCAACGGCGTTAATACCTAAAGAGGATGTAGAAGCCGAAAGGTATGAAAAACGCTTGAATTATATCATATTTCAACTCATCAATGCTCGGCTCACTAAGGAATAATCATTGTCATGCATGGTTTCTTAGAAAAGCTCGACGAGAATTTTCAGGTCTGTTAGATATTGACCCAGTCCTAAACGGGAAGTAGAGCCTTGACCGACCTAAAAGAAGTTTATGACGTACAGTTTGTCATACTTAACCATCCCACCAAATTTCACATCGCTCTCATGTATGGTTTCTGATGATAGCTAGACCGACATTACTTAATGACTCGACACAGGGGTATAAAATATAAAATTGTAAATTATATATCACACTGCGTTTTTTTTTTTTATTTTGCGTGTCAATATCTGAATCGCCTACAAATATCAAGCATGTCAAATAGATAAGTAACAAAAAAAAATCAGAAAAATACATGCATTTTTAAAATCATCCAATAATGCATGATTATTGAAATTCACGTTTTATTTTTTACGATGAACTTACAGTAATATAAATAACCATATTATTGTACCTGTATTTTATATTATAAATGTAAATTGTTATGTTTGTATGTTTTTTTTTTATTATTTGGTTTTTTTTTATCTTTGGTGTTTAGACTTGGTTTTACACGAGAATTGTGATTGTCAATCACAGGTAGCAGCGGTTATCGACCAAGCTATCTTTCATTAATCATATGAATGAATGATAGCAGTCTTTTTACTAATTTAAATGTTATAGTTATTGTTTATAATTAAAATTTTTTAGATATTGTTTATAATTAAAATTTTTTAGATATTGTTTATAATTTAAATTTTATAGGTTTTGTTTATAATTTAAATTTAATAGGTATTGTTTATAATTTTCATTTACATGTACTGTTTCTTTATCTTGAATTTATATTTACAATATGTTTTTTGTTAATAATAATCAATGATAGCAATTTTGTTAATTATTTAACTTTTATAGGTATTTTTTATTTACATGTACTCTATCATTATTGTAATCCGATGGCACATATATATTTAAAATGTATGTTTTGTTAATATATAAAGGTAATAACAAAATTACCGAACTTGGAGGATCAATCTCAAAGTTCAGGAGAAAAGACAAAACACGGAAGACACACCGGAATAGTTATAGGTCCTGACTTGGTACATGCATTTTAAATTAATAATATCAGTGTTTTTATTCATTTAACTTTTATACGTATTTTTCTAGTTTTTGTATACATGTAATCGATCATTGTTGTGATCCGATGGCACATCTTTCATTTGTATTTACAATGCATGTTTTGTAAATATTAATGAACAATAGCAGTTTTTTTATTTATCTTATTTTTTTAGGTATTTTTTATATACATGTATTCTATCATTGTTGTGAGCTGATCGCACATCTTTAATATATATTTACAAAGTATGTTTGTTATTTTTTTAGATTTTGATTCAAGTTACTAGCCATTTTTCCGAAGTAATAGGTTTGGCAATGTCCCTTACAGTCTAGTATACTCCATATTATGAAACATAATTTTTTGTAATATATGACAAAAACATCCATGAAATGACCTTAAAAACAATTCATTACACAGTCAAACCACCACTTCTTGCAAACAAAACCTTCTTTTACAAAAACAACAAAAAGCACTTGATATGAGTTGAGTTTGCGATAGTGCAGCTTGAGTGATGTAAAGGTTGGGTAGTATGTTTTCACGTTTTCTTTCTTATTTTTTGTTAGTACATGCATGTTTGTTTGTCTCGTGTTTATTGAAAATTGTCTTGTAGTTCTCGGCATTACGAAATTGAAATAGTTATTTGTTTTATTTAATTTCCGTTGAAATAAAGTTATTGTCATGACGGTTCGTTTTTATTTTGATTTTGTCTTCTTTTTTTGCTGAGAATAAACACTTATATAGCATATATAAGACATTAACTAACATAATTTATGTACCATTAAATGTGTTTCATGAGGAATTTCATGAAATCACTAGGCCATTTAGTACTTACGTGAAATTCCTAACGTTTCCAGTAATTACTTGAAATGACTAAAAATCATGAAGTTAACACACATTAACTGACTGCATAAATAATAATTAACTTAAAGATGCTGATGAAATACATGTATGGAAAAATATGAAAGAATGGTGAAGAATTATTCAAAGGATTATCTGGATTGCTTAAAAAGATATATAAAAATTCAAGTTACATTTCCTCGTACTAAAACTTCACTTTCCATTGTTAAATTGTTCAAATCAGCATGGGTATGACAAACATGTAGAAAGTAGAGATGGAATATGTCCACAGGACACATATGCCCCTGCTGAAAATAAGAAAAAGTAATATATTTTCATATCAGAAAAATGAAAGAATGACATATATTGGTACCCAGGTGCATCTTATTTTCATGAAAATGATCAATACAGACTTGACAAAATGTCATTTACTTAATTTATAGCTAAAATTCGTTTAAATTTCTATTTCAAACTAGATTCACTTTTATCTCTTTAAATTTGTTCAAGCTGACAAATTAATTGGAAATATGTTTATTGCTTAGTTCATTCCAACTTATTTTTACCATAAATATCACTTAACAATATAATCTTATTGTACAAATTTGAGAATCTCCAGTTATAGCAAGCACAGCTCGTAGCGGGCTCGAAGTGCCCTCGAGAGCGGGGAGCTCTGCTGCAAGTTCCTGAGAAAAAATGTCTATCGCTGATATTGATTTTTTTATCGTTCGGATATGCTTCTAACTATTTATACAGGTCCGATTTGAATTTAAAATTAATGACCCATTTTGCTAGTCGCCTTTCAAAAATTATAGAGGTAATTACAGAAAAAGGAGAAAATTATTCTGATGACGATGAGTTACTACATTTTTAAATTTAAATTTAATTCATTTTTTTTTCATTTTCCTTTAAACGCTCATTCGACCAAAGCACCAAGGTGAACGATTTAGAATATGAACTGGTTAAAATAGAAAAAAAACTGCGATGACTTCAGATCTCATTTGACTACGGCGATTGGATATCAAACTTTTTATTTGTTCATGAAAATTTATGTTACCATAGACAAGTACGCTTAAATTGAAGACATTATGTCCTCGGCTCAAAATAATGATAAATACTCAATCAACAAATTTCATTCGAGTACTTAACTTGGAACGTATTAAATGAAAACGCAGCTCGCTCGTGTTTTTATATAATAATGAATATATCACAAAAGTTAACATTTGTATCAAAAGTATCCACATCTTTTCGGAAATTGGGTCCTTTAGATTATGGAACTGGTGACATGTGCCCTCCTACCTGTATGACCTGTGTGGCTTAAATCATTGATTTTCTTGTTTTATTTTGTAACTTTTAAAACACGGTTATGGCACACAAATTTCCTTTACAGTGCGACGCATTTGAGTCCAATTCTAACATCTCTTTAGAACTTTTAGGAACTGTCAGAAATCTGTTCTAATTCTGTTTTGCTGACAGCTCTAGAACAGTTTATGACAGGCCCTGTCCTGTCGCAAAACGGTTCTGGATAGTTCTACCCCGTGACAGATTAAGAACTGTTCTAACCCCTGACAGTTCTTAACAGTCCTACGCCCTGACAGTTCTAACCTGTTCTGTGCCCTGACAGTTCTACGCTATGACAGTTCTAACCCCTGACAGTTCCAGTTGTCAGATTTTAGAACATTATTGAATATACATATAATAGCATTGTATGGTTATAATAAATTCATATGTCGTGTCAGGGAACACTTTATCCCTGATCGTGTATGGCGCGGAAATTTGACAGTATTGAGTTGTCGTGCTCGTCCATCCAAGATCTTTTCTGGCTCTTTTAATGGTCGAAATACCAACGGTAATCCCAAAATGGTCATTCAATACAAGCACCAGCTCTTGTGGGGATATTTCATTGTCAGCATTAATTCTTTCGTCTATAAATCTCAAATGTCTCTCCGAAAAAAGTCTCCTCCTTGCTCCTCTTTTTGGTGGATCATTCAAGCTTCAGGATATCACGTATCGTCTATAAAACTTCCCTATCGCTTCCTTTGATATCAACACGCCTTCACTTTCTGCTAAAATATTTGTTATCTGTACATACGACTTTCCTGAATTTCTTAAATTTACAAACCCTTGTCGAAAATAATGCGAAATTCGGCTGACTTTTTCTGGAGGCATTTTGACTTATCTAAACACAAACAAAACTATTACAATAAACAATGAATGAAGTCATTTAGAACTGTCAGAGGACAGAACTGTCAGGGCACAGAACTGTCCTAGGCTAGAACAGTTCTAACCTGTCAGGGCCCAGACCAGTCCTAAGCTGTCAGGGCCTAGAATAGCTCTAAAGGTGTCATGGTTTAGAACAGTTCCTGACAGTTCTACCCCAGAACAGTTTATTACAGGGGCTGTCTAGGGTTAAAACAGTTCTAGAACTGTCAGGAGAGCTGGACAGTAGAGATGTTAGAACTGGACTCAACTGTAAAGTAGGTAATTTGCTTTCAAGATTAGGGAAATTAATAATTTGAAAATTAAAGTCATCTCTTTTATCGTAAATTTTTATGCTGAGATGACCACCTTGGTCATAATTTGTATTCGAGATTCAAATTAAAGAATTCCTCAAAATGTGACAATTTGTGGTCAATAAGAAATCAAACCTACTGTAAAATTGGCCAAATGTATTAAACAAAATACTTTTATAAGTTGTTTTGGAAAAATATTAAGAATTATAACCTAAATATCAAGTACCTAGAATTCGAAAAAGCCTTTTCGATGAGTTTGTTGACGACACTTTAGTTTTTCGAATGACAATGAGGTGCACAAAGTTGAAAATTTGATATTTGTCAAAGAATATGAACCTCAGAAAAATTGGCGTAAAGCATATTCACATGAAACCAAGTCTTGATATGTACTGGAATCAGTGGTCCAATTGAGATTCTGGCGAACAATTGAGATTCAATGGGCACAAACTATGCATAATCGCTTTCTGATTTGTTACTTCGTTCATATATCTATGATGCAGACTTTTTACAATAGCTAGTAATTAAAATAAATCGCTGACTTTCACTTTTCGTTATATTGATGGTGTTCTTTTACTGAACTATATTCCGTAACTCTTTTATATCACATATGGCAAAGAACAAGATACGTGATACATGTATAACGGATTTTAAAAAGTCGGCTTCTTATTTAGAAGGAATACTTTCAACACATCTGATGACTTAAACTTTATCATCGTCAACGTTTTCTTCTCGCGTGGAAACAATTCGTCTGATCCAGCTTATTTGGTATACGTATCACAACTGATTCATCATTCCAGAGCTTTTGGGACTTATATCGATTTCCTAAATATGCTGGTACGGTCGGCCACAAAACTTGCTAACACAAAGTCATAGTGCGCCTTGGTTGTAGTTTTCAAATTTAAAAAAAAATATGCAAGACATCATGCGCGCAAATACAAATACCTCCTAATTAAGTGCAAATGTTAGTAAATCAAGGAAAATTCGTTTAGTCCTCTGTAACCGGATATGAAACACTGGATGGACCATTAGAAACACGATAGGTCTACTATTGCAAGTAGGAACTACTATTCAGTAGCACCGGAGTGCACTCTCGTCACAACTTGATTATGTGTTTTTATGTTATCTATTTCCTAATATGTCTCTTTCGTGTTTACTGGTTTTATCTTTGCTCTTTCGGACGGTTGACCATCGAATTTCTCATTAGTACATCTTTGCTTCTTTAATGAAAAGTACGTGTATGATAAAGCAAGCATTATTGAATTCGAATAATAATAAACGTTATACAGTATTATTTTATGTGCATTCAATCTGCCTTTTAGACATGTTTTCTAAGGTATGATGTGTCCCGTTCAAACAGTTTACACGTTTTACCATAGAGCGATTTCAAACAAATTTTCTCCAGATTTTTTTAAATTGGGTTTTAAAAAGTTAAACCAATAGACATCAGAAGCCTGAATTGTAGGATTGTCTTTAGCGACACATGAAAATTTTCATTGAATAATCTGAAATACGATTTTGAACTGATATTCTTACCTTTCCTACATGCTTTTAATTTGAGCCCATTTAGAACAGAAATATTTCGAAAACAAGCTTGTTTACCTATAACTTTTTTTTCAAATAGATGTTAACATATTTGCCTGTTTATAATACATGTACTATATAATCTAATTTTCATAGGTGGGATTTTATCGGCTAGAATGTACTCATTTAAGAACTCAGTCTTAAGATTTATAATTTTGGATGAACAGCAATAATTATTTTGTAAGAGGAAGATTAAACGGGAAGTTGTTATGTTGACAAATCATAATTGCTCGATATCTTGTATAGTTCTATGTAACCGACGATGAAGAAAGTGAGGTGGAAGCTGTGTTAATTAAGTCAAAGATTTGTACCAAATGGAAACTATTTATCAGTACAGAGAGTCCTTTGAAAAAAAGCGTTTTATCTAATTATTTAATTTACTATAGAATAATACTGATGAAAATTCAAACTTAAGGTTTCTGACACTTGCAAGTTGCATGGGCGCAGTTTCGTCGGATAAACCAGAAAAAATTTCTCTATGAGCCTTGCTTAGCCTTTTAACCCATATCTTAAACGATGTGTCAAATTGTTGCTTCAGCTTATCAATGATAACGCCAAAAAGTGAAAAGGAACAAAAAAAGACATGCACAACCTAAAAGTCTTTTTATATTAACACGGAAGATAAAACTTTTAGGAGATAGAAAACACATAATTATATAAGTTCTAATGAAGCTTATGGAGATTAGAGACTAATATTAAAGTAACATGTATCGGGGCTATTAGAATTTTTTTTAATTTTTTTGCACATTGATTGATATTAATGTTAGATAAAACGCATCGAATCAAAAGATGGGGTCACCGTTCATTTGAAAGCACTATCAGCTTTCTTAAAATAGCACAAGTTCATTAATTTATATAGAATATACAGGAGAAAAGCAAAAGAGGTATTTAATGAATAATTCTTACAATAGAATCAGCTTTTTTTACGAAAGTCCCGTTTTTAATGCTCTTCGAAATTGACAGAAAAAAAATACAGTGTCATCGATCATTTTTTTCAAGGTATTAACACGCCAGACAGTCGGTTAATCGAGGAAAAAGTCTGTTGATTTACCTGTATATGCAGTCAAATGGGAAATGAGTCTGTTGATGGAGTCGGTAATAGGTCTGTTGAGAGTAAAATTGAATTTTGATTCACAACTTCTCTGGAAAACGTCTATTTTTTACATGAAATAAGTATCCAATCAAAAAACAAAAAGTGTAGGACAAAATGATATTCATTTCAGCATAATTTCCAATTGTTCCACAGACAGAAAGCCATCACAGTTTTTTAACAAAACGAATAGTCGCAGAGACAGTAGCAGCAGTATTAAGGACTAAAAAAACATGTTTTCACCAAAAATCGATTAGTCTCTTAGAAAAAAAAATCACAGATTTGATACCAAAATGTGTGGTTAGTTATTAGCTAAATTATTGGTTATTAAAATTTTAACATATAAATATTTTAGATATGGTTAATCGTCCTTTTATTAAAAATTTGACGGTTAAAGTCTGTTGATGAGTTGGTTAATGTCTTTTTTGTCAGTTGATGCGTCAATTAACCAGTATAAAACGGTAATATAATGGTATACTGAGCGTTGTAAGAAGGTGATGAAATGATGATACTTTAAACTTTAGATACGTCTAATGTCTTTATAAGGCAAAGAAGTCAAATTATATTTTTAATTGGGTGTTTAAAAGGAAGAAATGAGTAGAATCATCTGAAAATGGCAGGAAAGTCTGCGATTTGTTTCATTCTCGATTTCACTTTGTGTCCGTATGTCAGTCCGTCACAAAGTTTATGGAAGCAACTGATCTGTAACTTTTGAGCATAATTTAGAAATAGTTTGTGAGTAGTATACATGTATCCTGTTGACGTGCATACAATAATTTTTATACGACCGCAATTTTTTTGCGATCGTATTATGTTATGGCGATGTCGTTGTCGTCGTCGTTGTCGTTGTCGTCGTCTGTAGACACTTTGGTTTCCGTGCGATAACTTTAGTTGTAGTTAACCAATTGTTATAAAATTTTGATATGATGTTTATAACGACTAAAGGAAGCTTGGTATTGCATTTGGGGTTTCTGGCCCCTACCGTTTTAGAAAAAGGGCCAAAAGAGGCTAAAACGGGTGTATTGACAAAACGTTTGTAGAATGTTAAATTTTCATCCGATTTTGATCATTCTTTTTTTATTGTATTTCTCAATAAATTCTGTCATCAAAATGTAACAACACCTTTGATTTATCTTGTACCGTTACATTGCTATAAGGGGTCAAAAAGGGGCCACACCCAAAATATGTACTTTTTAATTTGTGGTCCGATTTTCAAAATCTTTTTTTCATTGGAATCCTTGTTAGGATTAGAAATTAGTTGTCAAAGGGGCCAAAAACGCCATTTACAAAAGTTTGTCAAGGCAAATAGTTTTTTACCAATATTAAGTTGTAGTGGGCCAGCCAATTGTTATGAAGCTTAAATATGATGATTATATCCACTAAAGGAATGTTGGTTTTGTATTTGGGGTTTGTGG
Source organism: Arcuatula senhousia (assembly GCA_963971305.1). NCBI lineage: Eukaryota > Metazoa > Mollusca > Bivalvia > Mytilida > Mytilidae > Arcuatula > Arcuatula senhousia. Next base: position 2,026,884 of record OZ020313.1, read on the forward strand.
CCCCTACTGTTTTTGAAAAAAGGGCCAAAGGGGCTAAAACGGATGTATTGACAAAACTGTTGTAGAATGTTCATTATTCATTCAATTTTGAAAATTCTTTTTTTGTTGAAGTGCTCATAAAATTCTGTCTACTAAATGTGACAATGATTTTGATATGTATTTCACCATTGCATTGCTACATGGGGCTAAAGACAGGCCACACCCATAAAATCAACTTTTTAATTTTTGGTCCGATTTTCATAATCTTTTCTTCATTGGAATCCTTGTGAAAATCCCTGGCTGAGTTTTCAATCAGATTTGCAATATCTCTTACCGTTTTTGAGAAACTAGGGGTCAAAGGGGCCAAAAACACCAATTTTAAAAGTTTGTCAATGCAAATAGTTTTATACTTAAGATTAAGTTGTAGTTATTAAATTTATATAAATAAGGCTTTTTGTATTAGATGTTGATGTAAATATATATGGGTCAAAAATTCATTTTTAAGTCCACCATACGATGCATGTGTCAAAAAGCTTTGTAAGTCCACCATGGGCTTCATGTGACCAAAGCAATGGACAATCCATATTAGGCCTCCAACGTACAGGGTTAAACTTGTTGTAGTCGTATCATGCTGCGCTCGGCGTAGCTTTTTATTTATCCCGTTTTGTGGAGGTAATTTGTACTGAGCAACTTGCTAACGAAACATCTGATCATCATGTCTTCGTCATATTGTTGTTGTATCTTCTTTGAAACTGTCCACCATTTTGGTATTTAAGGGGAATGTACCTTTTAAATAGTGATATTTTTGCCAATGAACCCGCTATTATTTTAGTTGAATTGGTCATAACGAGCTAATTTACAACATTTTACCTATCTTGCTTTTCCACAGGTTTTTACTCTTAAATAAAGTGTAATGCTAACCTATAAATAAATCAGAAAAAACTTTTCCTGCAAAATTTATAACTCCTTTTATCTTTAAAACGATTTGGGGAAGCTGAATTTTTGTTTCGCCTGCGACTTTAGTCGCTAAAGGCAAGACAACTTTTATGTAATTTAAATTTAAATTAAATTTATTGTAAGGCTTTTGCGGAAAATTAATTACTAGACAAGTATTATAGCTTGGTATCTGAAATTTGGTAAAGTATACAGACAGTTGGGGTTATGGTCTACGCAACTAGCTCCATGCCATTTGTCATTTTCATGGTTCAAAGACTCTGTCAACTTCGAGGTTTTTCGGGCCAAAATACCTCTTTGCCAGGCTTTTGAGAAACTAAATTAAGTGAACAGTATAGTAGCTAGGCATTTAATATACTCTGCAAAAAAAGTTACGCATAGATAGAAAATTCCCCGTAGGTTTAATGCAAATCGAAACAATTTCAAAACATTATTGCCGAGCTGTTTTGCAACCGATTTTCACGAAATAAAATCCAGTAAAAAGAAAACAAAATGAAGATTGTTTGATTAATCTAGACCAAAATCCTAACTTCAATGGTTTTTAAGACTTAGTGAGTAGAACACGACTAATGTTTTTCACGGAACATTTTGCATTGATTTAAACGGGAAATTGAATCGTAAAATGTACACTTGAGTTCCACTTGCAATATCTTAAAAAGCAGCGATGTTACAATTTTACTCAAAATTAAACAAACAATCTCTTTTTTGTTTTCTTTTTACTGAATTTTATTTCGTGAAAAGCGGTCGCAGAACGGCTCGGCAATAATGTTTTGAAATTGTTTCGATTTGCATTAAACCTACGGGGAATTTTCTATCTATGCGTAACTTTTTTTGAAGAGTATATTTATAGACAGTAAGGGATGTTGTCTACGCAACTAATTCCATTTGAAACTGACCCCATTTTCGTAGAACAGTGGATCTGCAGACTTTTTGGAACCATAAAACTCTTTGTAAAACGTTTGGAAAATGTATCAAGTGAGAAGTTTAATAGCCATGCATCTGCAATCTGCTATATTTACACTCCCGGGTTATGGTGTATGCAACTGAAACCATGTCTTATGGTTCCTGGTTGCGCAAATCAAGATAACTCTTAGATAATTTATGGGACCAAAATGATTGAAAATGAAATAAGTGAAAAACATCTAGGTATATGTTATCTGTATTCACATACTTGGGGTTATGGTGTACGCAACTGACACCATATCATGTGACCATGACAGTGACCATACGACTCTGACACCATGTCAAATGACCATGACACCATTGCCAGTTGATGTATGTGTGCTTCTTGTTTGTTCGTGCGTGTTTTGTTTTGTGTTGACCGGTTTTGCATTCGCTCTTTTGGACACTTGGCTTCAGAATTCGCCATTGGTGCCTCTTTGCTTTTTTATATATATAATATAACAACTAGTTATCCAATATTTGGAGGCAGACCATTTTAGTCTACACAACTACAACCATGTAATGTGACTTTGACCCCATTTTCATAATTGAATGTCTTTTGTGAAATTGTGTCATTTTTCCCATTGCTTCTTAATAGCTCTAGTGTATGTAAAACAACTCCAGATGTTGCACTGAGTATTTGTGGTGGGTTAAAGTCATTTTATCACCTCTCACATGACCTTGACCTTATCTAAAGCTAGACGCTAGGCCTAAATTAGTTCATCGAAGGCGTCAAAAGGCTAGGCTTACTTTTAATGGCCACGTTTGGACAAAAAGGGTCGCAAACTTGCTTTATCCTTCAATCTCACATTTCGTTATATTGATGATGTCCTTTCACTAAACAATCCTCGATTTGGTGACTATTTACATCTTATATATCCAAAGGAACTTGAGATAAAGGACACTACAGATTCTGGGAGATCCGCTTCATATCTGGATCTATTTCTCGAAATTGACACACAAGGAAGACTTTGTACAATTCTCTATGACAAACGTGATGACTTCAACTTTCCAATAGTTCACTTTCCCTTTCTGTGTAGCAACATTCCGTCCGCTCCAGCATATGGAGTTTACGTATCACATTTGATTCGCTATTCCAGAGCATGTGGGGAGTACAACGACTTCCTTGATAGAGCCACACGGCTGACAAATAAATTGTTAACACAGGGGTACGTTGCTCCCAGGTTGTTGTCATCACTCAAGAAATTTTACGGACGACATAATGTGCTTGTATACAAATACGGGATTTCTATCTCTCAGATAAGCACAGATGTTGGTTTGACATAGAGTTTTGTAATGTCATCCTTTCCGGATTTGACCAACACTTAATCGATCTTTGGCAACGTGACGGGTGTGCTATAGCAAGCAGGAACTGCTTACTCTTCCGGAGCACCTGAGTTTCGACTTGAGTTTGCGTTGCTGAATGCGGTTTTTTGTTATGTGTGTTTGTGTTATATGTTGTTATGTGGTTTGTTTTGTTGTGATGATTTTTGTCTGCCGGTTTTGTCTTTGTCTTTACGGTTTTATGATACTGATTACCCCTTTGGTACACCTTTGCTTCTTTGTTTTAAGCGTATACAAATTTAAATAACGTGTTATTTTCAATTGATCTGACCAGTGAACATTCCTTACCGGAGAAGTCGGGTAGAAAATGTGTGTGGGTTTTTTTCAGGCATAAAAACCCTCAAATGTTATACTTTCCATCTCACAACTATATATATATTTAGCAATGGAAGAATATCTTAAATACATTATTATTATAATTTTATTTGAAAATATAATTTTAATGTTTCGACGAAACTCTCGGACTACGGCAGGCAACATCACATGTAATCGTTGAACCCAGTGATCATCGTTGACGTCATCGGCATCGACTTCATCGTCATTTTCATCCAAAATGATATCAGATGTGTTATTAACCATCTGTGCATTATATTGTGAACTGTTGACGTTGACAAGCCCATCTATAGTATTGTTAGTTTGTATTTTCTTCCACTGATACTTTCTGTTGTTGTAGTTTTTGTTTTTTTCTCTTCATTCTGCAATGAATGAAATTTATCGATCACTTTTTTGTTGACGAACGCATCAAAGCTTTGAAATTGTCTGTTTAAATTTTAAAATCCAGACATATGTTGATATTAGGCCTAATTGGTGTTCTACTTTGGAAGGTTTTTTTGGATTTATTATTTTATGCTCTTCATATTTGTATAGTGTTTGGCTTTTGTAAAAGTTTTTGTAGAACGCCTCTGATGAGTCTTGAATAGACGAAACGCGCATCAGGCGTAGCAAAATTTAATGTTTAGTACTTTGTTGTAATTTTTGTTTTAAACGCTAGGCGATTATTTTTGTGGTGTGACTAAGTGTGTGTTAATTATGTTCCAACCAATTTAGCTTGAAATCTTGCAATTTGAAAGCTGTGGGAGATGACGTAAAGATAAGTTCATGCGCATAAATTGAAGTTTTGTAATTAATGATTGTTTTTTTGGAATTGGACCTTCCATGATTCAAGTACTGTAAAGGTCAAAATTATATAAAAAAAATGCATAACCAACAAACACACACAATAGCACGAACAAACCGGAAATACAAAACACACGAAAAACTGAACAGCAACTGACAACTTGAATTCAGGTCAAAACGAAAGCTGACCGGGAAGAGTAAGTTGTTCATCCCTGTTGCAAAGTACAAGTCTCAATGCTAGTTACAATTCAGCGTGTAAAATCCAGTATAGGAGTACGAAATGACCCTATGACAAACAATGCACTTATCTGAGAGAATGAAATCACACTATGAGCCGATCATGTCTTTCATAAGACCTTCTTAAAAAAGATAACAAACATAAAATTATGTAAAAAATTACGAATTATCGATATTTATTAAAAACAAGTTGTATTAATATATTCTTTTGATGAATATTCTCCTTTATAATGGTTTTGACCACACCATATATAGCGAATGCTGACTATTTGATCAATATATTTACTCTCAACAGACCGATCAACAGATTGAGTTTTCATTAACCGACTCACAAACAGACTGTGCTTTAACTAAAACATGATTTATAGCACAAAAACTTAAAATTGAACACAATGATTTTGCATTTAAATAAAATAGAACACATCCGACGTAATGCATCTGCTGGTGCAACAAGAAAAATGTTAGTTTGATATTTATTAGGATTTTGCATGTTTTTTTTTCACATTTTTGAATGCTCAAATGTTAATGAAATATATACTGAGTAACACGCCTTTTCATTTTATAGCTTGTTAAATTGGTGTTAATACAAACTTTTAACATTTTTAATTAAAGTATTCTTTTTCATTTTGTTAGCCATAAATGGTTTTGCTAATTGGTTTACCATATTAGTGAAAATATGTGTTATTTACAATCTTACGATGTTTTTCTCGAAACTTCCATATCAACATACTCGAATCGACTCTATCAACAGACTCATTTCCCATTAAACTGCATAAAAAGCTAAATCAACAGACTTTTTCCTCGATTAACCGACTGTCTGGCGTGATTAATGAACATTGAAAGTTGTCTTATTCATGTTCTAATTGCTCCATATTTAATTTTATACATTATAGTGCGTTGTTTTTGTTTGCTTAATGTTCTAATTGCTCCATATTTAATTTTATACATTATAGTGCATGGTGTTTGTTTGCTTAGACAATGCAGTTTATCAATTTTATAGATGCTCAGTTTGATTGCCGCGAGACAACTTAATAATAAATATAATATATACTAATGGAAAAAAGAAACTGAGCATCACTTTGAAAAATCACAAATTCAAAATTATATTTAGTATTTTATACATTTTATCACAGAAGTATTGCAAAATCATTGTTCTCAAGATCTGGACAAAAACATTTCATTTTAGACCCCTAAAAGATGTTTTGTTTGCAGTTTGAAATCAGGTAGTGTCAATTTGAAATTCACAAAATCACACTTTGGAAACAATGCACAGTTTTGAAATTAAGTTTTCTCAGCTGATTTTCACCAAAAAAGTTTCTCCTTTTAGTGGTTGAAAGTTAACAGTTTAAATTTTGAGTGAAAAACTTGATTTTTCATTTTTGGGTTAAAAAAGTGGTTTTTTGAATCTCAGAAACTGGAATTTAAAAAATTTTGGATTTTTACCCCAAAATGATCTGCATGATCCACTCGACATTCAGTGAAAATTTCAATTCGAAAACTATATTTTTCACGATTTTCTGATTAAAAGAAATATGGGTACTATTGATTTCCAATAGACATGCACAGTTTCTTTTTTCCATGAGTATATATCAAAGGGTAAATATGATGTAAGCGCTACTGTTGGTGATTTGTCGTTTCAGCTGCGATACACCATCTACATAGGCTGAATCAGCTAAAAAAATAAGAATGATGACGATTTCAAAATTCAAAACACAAAGTTGTCGTATGGCTTTCGTCGCATCTTTCCTTGTCTGTCGATTCCGAGACATAAATCGAAGCAGGAAGCGAGACCAAAAAGAATATGTTGTGTCCTTTACCTCAAGTTATAAAGGATACATGCGATGTGAACAGTCACAAATCGAAGATTTTTTAGTGAAATGACACCATCAATATAACAAAATATGGTTTTAAAGGATGAAGCAAATCAGTGATCCTTTTCGTCTAGAGTGATTTTAAGAAGTTCGCAGGTTGGTAAATGCACTTTTCCGGAAAATCGTCCGTTTCCCTACCCTTTCAAACATAAAAAATAAAAGTCAATTATAAAGTTATTTTATATCGAAATGATCAGGAATTTGATATGTATATAGAAAATATGTAAATGCGTTAAATACTGCTCATATAGTACCATTAATAAGTATCCATGGCAACCATTTTGTCTGCAACATGACTTTTCTCGGATTTGGAACTGAAGGTTAGCATCCCGATAAGCACCATCGAATTGATTAAAAATCATTTATTTTGGTTTGTTTTTGATCAATTTATTTGGATTTAGGTGCTCATTGTTGATAATGTTAAGAATAATTTAATTTTTTGGACGAAAAGGGTAAATCAGAATGAGGAAAACTGCGTTTTTCATCTTGATATCAATTTTTGTTATAATTTTCAAAAATTCAAAAGAATGAGCAGCAATTCTCAAATTCTATATTTTATGATCTAGCATGTGGTGAAATGCTAAAAAAAATCGATGTCGATCTTCGGGGTGCTAAATCCGATTTAAGAAACGAGGTATCAAATTTCATCTGATTTCCCAAATAAGGTAAAAGGGGCGGGACTTAATTTCCAATAGAAAATTCTTCTATTCGTGTTTTTCTAACCATTGAGTAATGTTAATATAATATAATGGTTTTGATAACTGTAAATAATTATGTCAGACTACATAAGACAATAAAACTCCAAATATTTTATCAAATCTATTTGGTACAGGCATTTTATTTTTCCAAGTATTCGTCGCAATAAGGGGGACAACTCTTGGAAACTTTTTTAAAACTTTTGGCGGGACTGACGTCATTAACATCACAGTGTTTGCTTTATATGAAAATCAAATAGGTGAGCAATGGTGCTTGACAAAGCAAAACATCTTGCAAAAATAAACTATTAGCAATACTAATACATTTTCGCCAACACGATGCTATTTATTTTTTTCCTTTTTAGAAAAAAAAACGACTGTTTACAGGCATATCAAAGTTTTTTGTTAAGTTGTTTTCATGTTGTCTGTTTTCTCGCACTGTTATTGTTCATGTTTTATATCTTTGCTCCTCCAGTCCTCCAGTCCTCCAGACTTTTGACATTTGGACACCCCCTTGGTAACCCTTTGCTTTTTTAACTTCACGCGTTTGTTTATGTTATTTTCTTTTATCAACAGCTTATTTGCAGAGCAATTGCATTTTTCGATTGATTATACGCAGGTATGTTAATGGAGCTCCCCGATATTTTATACAAAATCGATGTTCAATGAAATGATGCTTCGAAACTGATTTTTTTTCATCATAATAACTGTCAGATACAAGTTTCAATAACAATATTCAAATGTCCTTTGGGTTAGCTTTCATTTTTGCTATTTCTTATTTTTCGGTAACATCAAGGCGTCACCTGATCGACAAAAGGGGTAACTTAATGAACATTTGTTAAAAGCTATTTTTCGAAATGTATGTTTTTGATCTACATCTCGAAATTGACTCTCAAGGGAGACTTTCAACAAGGCTCTATGACAAACGTGAGGACTTCAACTTTCCAATCGTCAACTTTCCCTTCTTGTGTAGCAACATTCCGTCCGCTCCAGCTTATGGAGTCTACGTATCTCAATTGATTCGTTACTCCAGAGCATGCAGGACTTACATCGATTTCCTTATTAGCAGAGTGACACGTCTGACGCAAAAATTGCTCACACAGGGTTATGTTGCTCCTCGGTTGCTGTTTTCACTCAAGAAATTTTACAGAAGACATCATGCACTTGTAGACAAATATGGGATTTCGATCTCTCAGATGAGTGCAGATGTTGGTTTGTCATAGATTTTTGCTTTGTCTTCCTTTGCCGGATTTGACACGCTGAATGTGAATTGCAACGCGACGGATGTGCTATAGCAAGCAGGAACTGCCTACTCTTCCTGAGCACATGAGTTTACTCTTGTTTTGACTGGAGTTCGCGTTGTTGATTGATATTCAGTATTTTGTGTTTCCATGTTTTGCATGTTGTCTGTTTTTGTCCCGTTCTTGTTGGTGTTTACTGGTTTTGTATCTGCCTTTTCGGACTTTTGACATTCGGATACCCCTATTGGTACTTCTTTTTTTCAAGCTTTTACACTGGACGTTTTTTTTCAAATTTGGCAACAAAATAGAGGAAACTGTCTTTTTTAAGTTCTGGTCGGTTGCTAAAACATGGTCGGAAATGTTTTTAATATCTAATTATATGGTGAGGAAAATTGAAAATGAGCATAACTTTGCGAATTGATGATACTTTTTGTTCGAAATGTATGTTTTTTACTAATCGGCCAAAAGTTTTTGAAACTAAATAATTTTCTGAACTCGACCATGCAGGCTTTATTTTCGAAGTCCATTCCTAAAAGCTTGGAAATTTCATCTAAAGATGGCGAGTTATGCCGTGATTTGTCTTTGTTGTTAACGTCAAACACTCAATAAGCATATTGTTATGCTTTGTTAAGTAAGTAATGTAATATTTAAATTATGTTGACCTTACAAACCCACATTTTTTTCTGAAGATTCAACAATAACATAAATTTCAACAAATATGAAAGAACAATAGTACAGAATACCACAGACCTTTGAATACGTGCAAGTAATTAGTTTTGCCCTTCGATATATATAATTGGATTTCGTTTGGCTAAATGCATTTTGAACATCTTTTGAATTATAGATTTCCTTCGTTTGGGTTCTAGTGCTGCTGATGATGAATCATTTTCCGCAATGTCAATACAGCTCATAGAAATTAATTGCAGTTGGAGATAACATAAGTGTTGTGGTATCATGTTCATTTACTCCATATCCTTTCTTGAATTAATGATAATCAAAATTAGAATGATTGCTTTTTTGATGCTGAAGAAAAAGTGAATTGTGTTAAGCTGGCAGTCATGAAAACAATGTGCCAACTCAAAATATTAATGAAAATTGAAAAATCTAATAAGTATAATGCTATTGTATTTATGAAATTTTGATAAACAGCTGAAGAATGAGATGCTTGTACCAAGATGAATTGAAAGCTAAGATTAATAAAATACTGTGTCTGGAGTATATATGCATGTCAAAAAATCTTATAAAATAAAAAAAAAAACTTATATATCATTTTCAACTTTCAACTTTTGATTTTTTCAATAGATGCAATTGGCAAATGAATTGAAGAAGCAAATGTGTACCAAAGGGTAATCAGTATCATAAAACCGTGAAGACAAAGACAAAACCGGCAGACAAAAACTCATCACAACAAAACAAACCACATAAAAACATAAAACACACACACATAACAACAAAACCGCATTCAGCAACGCGAACTCAAGTCGAAACGAGAGTGAACTCAGGTGCTCCGGAAGAGTAAGCAGTTCCTGCTTGCTATAGAACACCCGTCACGCTGCCAAAAATCGATTAAGTGTTGGTCAAATCCGGAAAGGATGACATTACAAAACTCTATGTCAAACCAACATCTGTGCTCATCTGAGAGATAGAAATCCTGTATTTACATACAAGCACATGATGTCGTCCGTAAAATTTCTTGAGTGATGACAACAACCTGGGAGCAACGTACCCCTGTGTTAACAATTTGCTTGTCAGCTGTGGAACTAAGTCATTTTATTTTTTCTTGCTCTTGAGCTGTTAGATATGGTATTTTGCATTGACACTTGCATGTATTTTCTTTGTCTTTGTGTGTCTAGTTAACTATTATACTCGTGTAAAAAACCAAAAAAAAGTTTTTATAAGACATTTATTTATTTTATTATATTCCATTTGATATTGAATTAACCTGACAGAACATTCTTTTAAACATTTAATCCATGATTTTTACTCAATCTTTTTTCACATCATCCTATGATGTTTATATATTTTGAAGCTGTCTGTTGCTAAAGAAATATTAATTTCTACAGAATTTTGGACTCCTTAGCTTGTTGGAAGAACAATGCTCTCTATAATGGAAACCACTATTTTGATGGTAATACATTCACTTGTACTCCACATGCTTCAGTGAAAATTATATATATGCACAGTCAGCATTTATCCATATCTTGAAATTGCATATATGCTGATGACTTTTGTCAACTTGTATCTTTGTCTGAAAGAAAACAATCAAAAATACTTATACTTTATTTATTAATAAACATGTATCAAACAAACAACCAATTGTATGTAGGATACAATTTGGCCAGATATCTGTACATGTACATTTTTCATATCATTTACATGTATAAATTTAGCTATCTTAAAAGGGATTGAAAGGATTTCATACCATAAAATTAGATTTTATCAACTCACTGTACATGATTGTCTGCATGTTGTCACTTGCAGATGTACATAGAATTTCAAAACTCATAAAATATAAAATCTGAGAAATGACATGAGTTTTTCTGTTCATTGTTAAAGTAATGGTAGCAAAAACAATTTTATACACTAATATTTCTGATGAAAAAAAAATATTACACATAAGTAAACCTGTTTGTATTTTCAAATATTCTTAGTGGTCCAAAGTGGCATGGCAAATCATCACATGTCAACACTCGGTCGGATTTCAGCAAGAACTAACGATTTTACGGCTACATCGCCAATAAAAGAATGTCAAAATTGTTTTCCGTAATAAAATTAATTCAGAGCGCCGTCAATAAGGTCATCATCTTCAGAGTTTAGACGTAACAATTGACTTTTTGTTTGCTTGTTGACAGACCAACGTCACCTGTTCAAAATGGACGACGCCAGAACAACGTACAAGCACTTTTCTGATAATGATTTTCCAAATATGGTCATAGAATCACGCGTACGACTTTTGAGGTTTTTTATAATCTGTGAAATATAACAAATATGCTCAGTTAAAGTGTTACAAAGGGTTCTTTTTGAATAAATAATAAGTTTTCAACCTATGTAATACCGAATAATGGAGAGTGTGATGGATTAACACGGAAGAAAAATGTCGCGTCGTCAGGGGCAACCCATACAACTTATAAATATTCATGACGATAGAAGAGTTATCTTTTCCTTGAAAAAAGTTTTCCGAACTACATTAACATACCCGCGTATTCATAAAATAAAATTCAAATCTACAAAGGCTACAAAAACTTCTGGTTTCCATGTTTGAAAATTTTGAGTTTAAGGACTTCTCCTTCGAATAAGGTACTTAAATAGATCTCCTAGGGTTTTGCTTCAAATGTTTCTGATAATACGCCTTCATATGTATGCATATACAGCATATGAGGTGAATCACAAACCTGGAATCAAACGTGTCTGACTATTGAAATTTCCGGTTGTCTTAAAACACTAGGTTTCATTTTATGTATTGTACATCCCTGTTTGAACGAATCTACTTGTTTTGAGACTCAATTCAATTTGCATTTCAATTTTTTACCCTGGTAGTCATTTCAATGCTAAAATATCCTATTAAAAGAGACGATTATAATTTTCAAATCAAATGATGTTTTTTTTTTACCTGAAAAGTAACAAATTCATCTCAATAGCATAATTTATCATGAGTACATTTCACAATTCTTTTTTTTGTAATATATATTTTATTCTTGTCTTATATCATCATCACATTACAAACATACATATTCAACAAATCCAATATTATATTTGTATAGTTCAACAAAACAATTCAAATGATTGTTTTAGCTACATTGAAATTAATAACATTATTTTATTACATTATTCACCCTCGTCGTATAAATCTTTAATTAATGCCCATTTTTCTTTAAATTTGTTGGTTTTTTCCCCAAACACAAACCTGCAGAGGCCATATCTATTCTGTTATAAAATTTTAACCATTCTATTCCTTCATTGACTAATTGAAATTTATTTTTTTCATTTTGCATATGTAAATGTATCTTTTCAGTATTAGAATACAAGAATTTAAAATTTCAGCATGAGAATGGGAGTCTAGTCCAAAGATAATATTTGTCAAACTAGGAGTAAAATCAATATTGCACTTTTCTCTCAACTTATCACAAAAGTTTAACCAAAAAGTCCTCACATGTCTACATTCAAAAAATAAGTGTCTATGTTTTTTTTTGTTTCTGTACAAAAGGTGCATAACTCAGTTTCAATGATATCACATTTCATCAAGATACTATTAATTGCTAAAATTCTATGGATTCCATTTCTCATCCTCAATTTCAATCCCTAATTTTTGATTCCATTTTTCTTTAAGTGCTGCAGGACTTTCTTTAACACTATTTAAAAATTGATCGTAAAAATGTTTTGATACTTTTTCTACTCTTTGAAGATATAATATATTCTTTTGTGATAAAGAGATTAGTTTGATGGCAACATTTTGTCGTATGATATTTTTCCACACAACTGGAATAGCCTGAATAACTCCATAGAATTCTAGGAAGTTTGTATCTATGTTAAAAAGTCTAATAAATTCATCAAAGTCATAAAAATTTCCATTTTCAGTTATTATCATTTACAAAAAAATTACCAGCTTTGATCCATTTTTTATACAGGACCTTCTGGCCATTTATCATAATATTTTCATTTAGAAATAAGGGTTAAGATAGTATATTATCTGGGGCTGTGGTTGGAGCTTCATACAATGACGACCATGAAGTTATAACATTTTGCCAGAATCTATTAAACTCTGATTTTATTCTGCTTAAACCAGACTTGGTTAAATACAATGTTTTCTCTCCTCCATATTCATCTAACAAATCTGAAAGTAGATTTTTTCAAGGGGAATTATTTCCTAGATCAAGAACTTTTTTAATCCAAGATATTTTCAATGACTTAATAAATGATTCAATGTGAGGCATTTTTACACCTCCTTTCAACCAGTATTTTTACTTTTTATTTTATCATGTTTTCCGTCCCAAACAAACTTATAAAATGTTGACTGAATCTCTTTTAAAATGTCAGAAGGTGGATCAGGTAATACAGTAAAGCATTGAATTAATATTGGTGATGCAAGAGTTTTTATGACTGTAATTTTTCCAGATATTGATATATTTCTCAATGACCAATCATTTAATAGTTTCTTTATTTTCTTTAATTTTTCAGTATAATTGTCTAAATAAATACTATTTTTCCCGAGACAGTATTGTATTCCTATTAGTTTAAAATTTCCGGTATGGTTCCATATTATATTTTTATCAGTATTTAACTTCACACCACAGCCCCGCCTTGCCCCAATCCATATAAGCTGGGTCTTATCAAAATTGGCCTTTAGACCAGAACAGTCCGCAAACAAGGCTATCTTGTTCAAAGCATTATTTAATGATTCTTCACTATCTTCAAGAATGAGAGTTGAGTCATCAGCGTACTGGCTTAATAGGTATTCTGAGTCCTGAATCTTAATTCCATTTATGTTGTTATAATTTCAAATAGAGGCACTTAAGAGCTATAAGCACAAAATAAAGAGGTAAGGAGATAATTGGTCTCCTTGCCTAACACATCTTGCAATTGTAAAGAAGTCTGACAAGTATCCGTTATTTTGAATACAATTCTTTGAGTTTTTATATAATATTTCCACCCACTTAGTAATTGTGGAATCAAATCCCAAAAATTTAAGTGTTCCACTTATAAAGGGCCATTCAAGTAAATCAAATGCTTTTTCAAAGTCAAGAAGTACAAATAATCCAGGTTAATTATCCTTTTCTGTTTTTGTTCAATGAGATCATAGATCAGATGAGTACAATCACCAATATATCTACCCTTCATAAAACCGGTTTTTGTTTCATTAATCAAAATATTGAGAACTGTTTTTATTCTATTTGCTATGCATGTTGATATTATTTTATTCGATAAACCAGTGCTTGTACATTTTTTCTATGTTTTGCCTGACCCCATTGTCTCTTTGAACATCAAAGTTATGAAAAATAATTCTTATATGATCATTTGGTACCAGCCACTAATAGAAAAAATTAAAGTATGTAAGAGAATTCAAATCGTGATTGTTTCAATTAAAATTTTGACAGTTTGTTATACTGAGATGATAACCTCACTATCCCTATTATAATCCACAGTCCGGTCGTGTTTAGTGTAACCAGACCCTAAGATTATGATAGAAGAAAGATGGTTAGCACCATTGCATCTGGTTTAACTAACTATTTTTTTAATACCTGTACTAGGTCAGTACTAGTGCGATTTCGATTTCTTGAATGATTTTGCTTTTTTTTGTACATTTGAAATAGATCATCCCTCAATAAGGTAGTTTTGTTGTGACCTTTTGTTAATAGATTACAGTAGAAGGGGCAAGTGATAGTGCAAGAAGTAGGGCATTCCAATGTCAACAGTCCGAAAGGCCAATAAAGACATGTAACCACGTACGATAAAAGCAGGAATATAGCATTTATGTGTCGAACCTGATAAAAAAAGTTGTTTCGCAAACAATTTCATGTTAACTTTATTCAACCATCATATAATTTTATGCTCAAATATAAGATTTTACTAAAGTTTCATATATTTTACATAAGAAATTTGCAAATGTGATCTATATTTATATGCAAACAAATTTTCTTTATAATCTCTTAACTTTATGAACCTTATTTTTTAAGGCAGCAATATGTATTTATGCAACTTTTCAACTTAACATACCATTTATGGGTCAAACCTGATGAAAAAACTTGTTTCGCAAACATTTTCTTGTCAATTTTATTAAACCGTCATATAATTTTATGATCAAATATAAGATTTTACTTAAGTTTCATATATTTTATATAAGAAATTTTCAAATGTGATCTATATTACTTTGCGAACAAATTTTCTTCATAATCTCTGAACTTTATGAACCTTATTTTTTAAGGCGCCAATATGTACTTGTGCAAATTTTCAACTGAACATACCATTAATGTGTCAAATCTGATGAAAAAAGTTGTTTTGCAAACAATTTCTTGTCAGTTTCATTTAACCGTCATATAATTTTAAGCTAAAATATAAGATTTAACTAATGTTTCATATATTTTACAACAGAAATTTTCAAATGGGATCTATATTCCTATGCGAACAAATTTTCTTTATTATCTCTGAACTTCATGAATCTTATTTTTGAAGGCAGCAATATGTATTTATGCAACTTTTCAACTTATCTTAGCATTAATGTGTCAAACCTGATGAAAAAAGTTGTTTCGCAAACATTTTCTTGTCAATTTTATTAAACCGTCATATAATTTTATGCTCAAATATAAGATTTGACTAAAGTTTCATATATTTTACATAAGAAATTTGCAAATGTGATCTATATTTATATGCAATCAAATTTTCTTTATAATCTCTTAATTTTATGAACCTTATTTTGGAAGGCAGCCATATGTATTTATGCAACTTTTCAACTTAACAATTCATTAATGTGTCAAACCTGATGAAAAAAGTTGTTTCGCAAACATTTTCTTAACAATTTTATTGAACCGTGATCAAATATAGGATTTAACTAATGTTTCATATATTTTTCATCAGAAACTTGCAAATGTGATCTATATTCTTCGCGATGTTTTGGCTAAAGGACCTAAATATCGTGAGCCAAGACGAATCAACTGGAGCTATAATTTCAAAACAATTATGGATTCAGTTGAGGACTATGCCAGAAAATGGGCCAAAAAAGAACAGGAGAAAGAATGTGACGTTTTGTCAGAATGGGTTAAAGCTGTGAGGTCATTGGTTTTGAAAAGAATCAATTCTTTGAAAGGCTCAATGAGCACTAAGGCAACATCCATTTTCAGCAACGCTGATGTTGCCAAAACATTGTCCACCTTACATGACAAATATGTTGTTGTACCTGCAGACAAAGCACCAAATAACATCATTTTTGTGTGCAAAAAACACTATATAGACTGTTTGACAGCTGAATTGGGGGTTGGTTGTACCAGCAACAGCACCACATACACGGCTACAACACTGTCTAAGGAGGAAATCATTGACAATCATAAATCTGTCATTTCCTCCTTCGGCCTTTCTGTTGGTGGCAGTAATGATGACATTCCATCCCTGTATTGGATTCCCAAATTACATAAAAATCCACACAAACAGCGTTTCATTGCAGGGTCATCCAAATGTACAACTAAACCTCTTTCAGTTTTGTTGACTTCAATACTTACGGCAGTAAAATCCGGCCTCCAGAAATATTACGATTGTTGTTATTCTAGAAATGGTGTCAATCAAATGTGGATCCTGAAGAATTCGAAAGAACTGATGGAGATTCTTAACTCTAATTCAGTTTCATCTTGTAACAGCATCAAAACATTCGATTTCTCCACACTTTACACTTCTATTCCACATGAACAACTGAAATCACGATTGGCACAGCTCATTAAACGCAGCTTTTTCAAAAAGAATGGAAAACGCAGGTACAAATTTCTTGTAGTCGATTATACCAAGACTTACTTTGTCATCAATGAGTCCAAGAAAAAGAACAAATTTACAGAAGACCAAATAATCGACATGCTCAACTTTCTTATTGACAACATATTTGTTCAGTTTGGTGGACGTGTTTTTCAGCAAACAATAGGGATTCCAATGGGCACTAATTGTGCACCTTTGCTTGCTGATTTGTTTCTTCATTCATATGAAGCAGACTTCTTGCAATCTCTTCTAGACAAAAAAGACCGTAGACTAGCTCTCTCTTTCAACCTCACGTTCCGTTATATTGATGATGTCCTTTCACTAAACAATTCTCGATTTGGTGACTTTCTCCATCTCATATATCCACAGGAGCTTGAGATAAAGGACACAACGGATTCTAGGAAGTCTGCTTCATATTTAGATCTACATCTCGAAATTGACTCTCAAGGAAGACTTTCAACAAGGCTCTATGACAAACGTGATGACTTCAACTTTCCAATCGTCAACTTCCCCTTCTTGTGTAGCAATATTCCGTCAGCTCCAGCTTATGGAGTTTACGTATCTCAATTAATTCGTTACTCCAGAGCGTGCGGGACTTACATCGATTTCCTTAGCAGAGCGACACGTCTGACGCAAAAATTGCTCACACAGGGTTATGTTGCTCCTCGGTTGCTGTCTTCACTCAAGAAATTTTACGGAAGACATCATGCACTTATAGACAAATATGGGATTTCGATCTCTCAGATGAGTGCAGATGTTGGTTTGTCATAGTGTGTTGTTTTGTCTTCCTTTACTGGATTTGACACGCTGAATGGACTATTGGCAACGCGACGGGTGTGCTATAGCAAGCAGGAACTGCTTACTCTTCCGGAGCACCTGAGTTCACTCTTGTTTCGACTGGAGTTCGCGTTGTTGATTGATATTCAGTTGTTTTGTGTTTCCATGTTTTACGTGTTGTCTGTTTTTGTCCCGTTCTTGTTTGTGTTTACTGGTTAAGTCTCTGCCCTTTCGGACTTTTGACATTCGGATACCCCATTGGTACCTCTGCTTCTTTCCTTCCTTTGCGAACAAATTATCTTTATTATCTCTGAACTATATGAACCTTATTTTTTAAGTCAGCAATATGTAGTTATGCAACTTTTCAACTTATCATAGCATTAATGTGTCAAACCTGATGAAAAATGTTGTTTCGCAAACATTTTCTTGTCAATTTAATTAAACCGTCATATCATTTTATGCTCAGATATAATATTTTACTAAAGTTTCATATATTTTACATAAGAAATTTGCAAATATGATCTATATCTATATGCAAGCAAATTTTCTTTATAATCTCTTAACTTTATGAACCTTGTATTTTAAGCAGCATTATGTATTTATGCAACTTGTCAAATTAACATACCATTTATGTGTCAAACCTGATGAAAAAATTTGTTTCGCAAACATTTTCTTGTCAATTTTATTAAACCGTCATATAATCTTATGCTCAAATATAAGATTTTACTAAAGTTTCATATATTTTACATAAGAAATTTGCAAATGCGATATCTATTTATATGCAAACAAATTTTCTTTATAATCTCTTAATTTTATGAACCTTATTTTTTAAGCAGCAATATGTATTCATGCAACTTTTCGACTTAAGGTAGTAAAACACACTTCTAGGTAAAACGTCAGAAACGTCCATAGCTTTGCAGCACATATGCTTCTTCCAATAACTATTCTAAAACTATATTTAACCTTATAAACACTTATCATACATCGTTGAAATCCTTACATTCCATAGATTATCTTCCAGTTAGTTGTTACTTGCAAAAATAAAATCGTTTCATTACAAACCGATAGCTCAAAAAACAAATTTTACATGAAAAAACACTAAAATTTACACTTTTTTACCATAATTCAAGCCTAGATTAGACTCAAACCTGCACTAAATCCTCTATAGTGCTATACATGCTCTGAAAGTACATAAACCTGGCTGTTTATTAAAAGTAAAAAACCTATACATCGACCGGCTTATTTTTTTCAAGAAATGACGTCGCATTTTTTACCTCAAAAACAAGCATTAATAAAAACGTTCAAAAGATCGGTAAAATAAAAATGACACCATGCCGGAAAGGGGACGCTAAACTTCCGTTTTTTCGAATATTTTTATACTTTGTCAAAAATATGACCTCTGAAAGATTCCCTATCAGTTGAGCACACTTTCGTTACTAAATTATATGGCATTCTTAATTTATAGTTACTTAGATTCGACCTTTGTATTTTACTTAAGAAATTCTAGGATGTCACTCTCCGAAACTAACTTGTAAACAAAACCGAACTGTGTCTTACTACCTAACATACCATTTATGTGTCAAACCTGATGAAAAAAGTTGTTTCGCAAACATTTTCTTGTCAAATATATTAAACCGTCATATAATTTTATGCTCAAATATAAGATTTTATTAAAGTTTCATATATTTTACATAAGAAATTTGCAATTGTGATCTATATTCCTATGCGAACAAATTTAACACAGTGAATCAAAAGAAAATTAAAATAAAATTTACTAGATGTTTTTTATCTCCTGAATATTTTGTTGTTGAATATATGTTACAAATTGTTGAAATAATCATTCTAAGCAGAATCCTTTTACATTTCAAAGATTTTTTCAGCACAGTTTCTGTTTTTGTATTTAAAAATCAGAACAAATAAAATAAAATTATATTATTATGCTTTTTATGGAAGAAAAGAACACGAACTTTGACTATTTAGTTTAAAGGAAGTACTATGTAAACAATTATTAAATTCATTAGATATTTAAATAGAAAATGTACGTCTTATTTAACACTATAGTATAATTTATTTAAAATGAATTAAATTAACGCCGTCACCGGTTTGTGTTGCGTTATACATGTTATAAACGTATAGGTAAAAACGATAATTTCGTTTCTTAGTGTCTTCACTCAAGAAATTTTACGGAAGACATCATGCACTTATAGACAAATATGGGATTTCGATCTCTCAGATGAGTGCAGATGTTGGTTTGTCATAGGGTGTTGTTTTGTCTTCCTTTACCGGATTTGAAACGCCGAATGGACTATTGGCAACGCGACGGGTGTGCTATAGCAAGCAGGAACTGCTTACTCTTCCGGAGCACCTGAGTTCACTCTGGTTTCGACTAGAGTTCGCGTTGTTGATTGATATTCAGTTGTTTTTTGTTTCCATGTTTTACATGTTGTCTGTTTTTGTCCCGTTCTTGTTGGTGTTTGCTGGTTTTGTCTCTGCCCTTTCGGACTTTTGATATTCGGATACCCCATTGGTACCTCTGCTTCTTTCACAGAAGAGTTTTCTAATTATACCGATCGATCGTATCAGTCAAATTAACGGATCGATAGCCCGGTTACCTATGGTATCCGTCATCCGTACAATCCGTCCGATCCGTCATCAATCAGTCAACAACCAGTCACCAATCATTCACCAATCCGTCATCAATCAGTCATCAATCCGGTCCACACGCGTCATCAATCCGTCACCGATCAGTCATCGATCCGTCAAAGTGTTGCATTGATCGGTTCAAGTACTGTAATTTGAATCTATTTCATTTGCTGGAAAACACGTCTAAACTGAAAAATATGTTTTCTATATGGTAGCTGATCATGTCGATTATCTGGTCTTCTCTAAATTGTTTCTTCGACTGATAGATGAAAAAGTAAATCTTAGTATAATCATAATAATCGACTACCAGATATTTGTACCTTCGTTTCTCATTCTTCAAAAAGACTATGTTTAATCAGCTGTTCCAAAAGTGATTTGAGTATTTCATGTAGAAACAAGTATAAAGTGTGCAGAAATCGAAAGTCTTATGCAGTTACAAGATGAAATTGACTACATGTAAGAGTAAAGAATCTTCGACATTTGTTTTAAATTAATTACGATCTACATTTGATTGACATCATATCTAAAAAAACAGTCGAAATATTTCTGGAGGCCATATTGTATTGCCGTCAGTAATGAAGTCATTAGAACAAAGTATTATGTTTATAAAACTGTAAAGCTAGATTTAAGATATCAAAAGAATTTCCTTTACGGCCGTAATCAAAACATGCCTCTTCTTAGTTCGATCCAATATCGGATCCGGTGCAGTAATTAAAAACTGAAGGACAGGTGTCGGAAAAGAGATATATTGCTTAAAGATACACATAAATATGCAATAAGGTTG
Organism: Arcuatula senhousia; assembly: GCA_963971305.1. Classification (NCBI taxonomy): domain Eukaryota; kingdom Metazoa; phylum Mollusca; class Bivalvia; order Mytilida; family Mytilidae; genus Arcuatula; species Arcuatula senhousia. The sequence continues at coordinate 2,047,918 of OZ020313.1, forward strand.
AGGTTAAAGGTTAGATGAATGTTTTACACGCTTGAAAAAATTATTGTCCTACATTCACGTTTGAAAATATTACGCACCATACCACCTTGTTCTATACTAAAATATATTCACATCTATTCCATTTGTGAATAGATGAATTTATCATGAAACACTAGTATTGTCCCCTGTCAGTGCTGCAAGTACTTTGAAATTTCTAAATTATCTCCCTTGGTTTGTTATCTCCCCCTTTCATATATAAGGAATTGCAGCGCAAAATTTCACTCTCTTTTCGCGCTGAAACCTGCCTGGTAAGATGCATTCCACATGTGACGCATACAATTTTCAAAAATATGCATACTTACAGCCGATTTATTACAAGATGAAAGCAAATATATTACTGTATCTATTTTAATTTACGTGAATCTATGGCTTTGTTTATAATTATAAATATCATGTCGATTTGTAGGGGAAGTAAAAGCGTCTATGCTTCGCCACCGGAGCCAGAGGATCAACCACAACCCAGTAGCAGCAAAAAAGGTCATTCATCCGTTGCAGTACCCACACAAGATTCAGATGCTACATGTATATTGCCCCCTCGGGTCAATACTGAAATCCAGCCTGACCACCAACAAGGTATAAGTGGCTCCTAAAATGCAACATTACAACCTCCAAACACACTTGATCAACGGAATTCTTAGGCACACAATAACCAAACAAATAGTACTATAAATCCAAACAATTTAGCTGTCCCTCAAATTGAGCAGGTACATGCTCAGTTAGGATTGATCATATCACAAACAATGAAAACTAAAATCACCAATGGGGAATACGTTGATTTAGGAAACCTTATAGATCCAAACCACCCATCCCTTAAGGAAGAAAAAACAGTGGTAATGATTGATGGGGTTCTAACCACTAAGAAAAACCTAAACAAACAATTAACTCAATTGAGAAATGGACAGATGCTTTTTTAGTTTTTACAAGCATATATATAAGTGTTCACCCTGAAAGAACACAGTCTATTAAAATATATGCACACTATAAGGGTGGTGCAGCACGAATGCACGGATTGGGTTGGAAAGAATATGACCAACAATTTAGACTAAAAATGGCATTTGACCCAACCAAACCATGGGATACTGTTGATAGTGAGTTGTGGTTGATGTACATGATCAGCGATGGTAGCAAAACATCGAACAATGTTCTTGCACCATCTAAAAATACATGGCAAATTCAAACCTTTAACAAATGTTACAGTTTCAATTATAAAGGTTCATGTGATCGCCACCCATGTATGTACCAACGCTTGTGCTTTAAATGTTCTCAACCAGATCATCCGTTTCTATCATGTCCCTTAAACAGAAACCAGCCCCAAATGGTGAATCGACCTTTTCACCCAACCAATACTTTACCACCCCCCCCCACAAGACCCCCAAGGTACATGTATGGTCAGCCAAGAAATGGCTCAGCATTCCAGACCTCTTGGAATTAGGAAATTCCAGAATCAAAATTGAGTCATTGTTAAAGGAGCATATCCATTAAAAATGTTGCGCTAGAATTAAGAGAGGGGTTTGTACAAGGTTTTAGTTTAAAATACAATGGTCCTAGGGAGCATAGGGAAAGTCAGAACCTTAAGTCCGCCTATGAGCATAAAGAAGAATTAATGAATAAAGTTAAAAAAGAAATAGAGCTAGGTCGTATAGCAGGCCCCTTTGATTCTCTGCCCTTACCCATCCTTCAGGTATCGCCAGTAGGCATTGTTATGCTGGCGTCACACTGTCCCGATTTTGACATACGATGGGCACACGAATGCGAAAATCTCAACTTCGTGCGAAGTAAGTCCCGAAGTTGCTAAAAATCAAAATCAAAGCCGAAGGATATACGCTTAGAACAGATGGCTAAACGATTAGAAAAGTAGCAAATACGAATGGCTGAGAACCGATTACAAAGTTGTTACGATGTTATCAAGATTAGTAGAGAATTAGACTCGAATGAGAAACAAAGTTATACGATGGCTGTACGACGCTATGTTTAGCATACGATGGGTCTACGATGCATCCCGAGGGTTATACGAAGTATGAAATGTAATAACAACGATTAGCAATAAGTTTATTGTACATGTTGTATATAAATTGTCCTTTGCTGCTTCCATAACAAGTTAAAACGAAGGGTTTTCAAATATACCCTTCTGTCCCTGATGTCGACCAGCAAGAGTAGATGAGACATTTGATCTAAAGCTAATATGTAGAGGCTATTACGACAGAACAGAAAAAGGTGCTGTTGCTTTATTGTTCGTGCCTTGTGTGAGTTGACTGAAGCACACATAATCTGAAAACAGCAAATGTTTTTTTATTTCTGGATTTTTGCCATCCTGCCTTTTTATTTCAAATATCACCATAGCCCCCACATAAAAATCAAATGGTAGCTCCCTAAATAGGACAACCCGTTTTGCAATAAAGTGTGAATTGTAATAACTTGTTTTGCAATAAAATTGTAGTTCAGTCTACAATATATGTCCGTTGCTCTTATTTTTGGTATATATGGATAAAAGATGAAACTTGGGCTTTAATTCTTAGTATACCCACGCTGCATGTCCATGATGTCGACAATTAAGAGTGGATGCATGTAATATCTTAATGTAGAGACTGAAGATAGCAAAGAAAACTGATGTTACTTGATTTATTAAGCTCTTTCAAAGTTAAAGAAACGCGAGAGTAACCCTTTATAACGCGTAAGTAACGCATTTTTATTGAATAGAAGCGTGTTATTAAGGGAGAATTGATAAAAGCGTGTAATATTGATTTTTAGATTACCAGAATGAGCCCAACGGGCTTCCGTACTTTTGGCATAAAGTTCAACAATTTTAGCTTTTGCGAACGATTCTTGAACAATGCGTGTTCACCTTACAATACATACCTTATCGGTCCTATATAAAAGTCCAAAGTTGCCGTAAACATTTGCGGACCGAAACGGAACGTAAACTTGATCTGTAACCCGTAATGATGGACTTGCATACAGTACATACAAAAAATGCAATTTAATAACTATGAGGGTTTAGAAAAAAGTGTGTGAAACTGAAATTTCAGTGAATTTTCAAAGTTCAAAGTGTTCTAACTCCTCTAAAAGTTTTGCGAACCGGAACGACACGATAACTTGATCTTAAACTCATCATGGTATACTCACATTCCAATATCTATATGCATGTTTAAGTTTTTTCAAAAAAGTTTGGAAAACGTATTGTCACAATGAGAGGGCCGGGCCGGACAGACACACAAACGGACCGACGGAGTGAAAAACCTAAAGCCCCCTTCTGCTTTTGTCGGTAGGGGACTGATAAAAACTGAAGTGAGTTTGAAATGTTTAAACCTTTATTTCTGATATTGAAATTTAAGTATTAAAAGCTGCCACAAAAGCCTGGACGAGGACGCGTAATACGAAAGCGCCTAGCAGGAAAGAACAGAATGAAAAGGAAAGCATCAGAAAGCTCTAGATCATGGCTGTCTTCTCCTTGTTTTGTCTGGAAGTGCATTTGTCCTGAAAAGCTAAGATATCGCAAATAGAAAAATGATGATCACCATTATAAACTGTGTCGAAATCATAGTACATAGAAACGATGGACATAAGATTAAATAGATGTCCGTCCCTTGATCTTTATCTTTCGTACATATACATTGAATTTAGTGCAAATTACAAAATAAGTTCTAGTATATAGAAATTAAAATAAAAATAAACCATACGACAAAATGCACACTGCTGCAAAATTGTGTATTTAGACATTATATTGCTTCTTAACAGTGCCGTGTTTCCATCGCCATGCCATTACAGTATGCCATTACTCTAATTACCACGGCTATACGAATATAAAGCGAGGGCCTTACGACGTCGTGTTCCGATCGGTGACCATCGGAGAACTTCTCGTTTCATTCGTGTCGCCATCGTAAGATAAATGTAACCGACGACAATAAGAACGCAACACGAAATGATAGGATGCAATCACGAAGGCATTACGATTCAAAAGATGGAATTACGAATACAACACGAAGATTGGCCTTCGCACGAACCTTCGGCAGTTTTTAAACATGTTAAAAAATTAGGAAGGCATCACGAAGTTGTTGCCGAACTTGGAATATATCCGCCGATGGTGCTACGATGGTAAAAGATGGAAACACGAATAGCGCGATTTGGATACGATCACACCCGATTTAGAAAATATCCATAATCGTGTATCCATTGGGGGCAAAATCGGGATAGTGTGACGCCAGCATTACCAAGTCTGATGGCATATCCTGGAGGCTCATTACACATTTGTCTTATCCCCGGTCTTTTGGAAATAATAATTATATTGATCCTGAATTTTGTTCGGTCCGTTACACATCATTTGATAGGGTTGTTGACATGATAAGTTCTTTAGGTGGCCATTGTAGATATTAAAAGTGCATTTCGGCTTTTAAGAGTTCATCCAGATGATTTTGAGCTTCTTGGATTTAAAATTGATGATAAATATTATGTGGACAAAAATGTGTCCATGGGCTGTTCAATATCATGCAATTTATTTGAAAAATTTTCTTTGTTTTTGCATTGGCTTGTTGAAAATATGTCTGGTTTGAATACTCTAGATCATTATCTTGACGATTTCATTTTTGCCGGAAAATCAGGGTCTAATCACTGTAAGCTTTTAAGAGACACCTTTGTAGATTCCTGTGAAAATTTAGGCGTGCCGCTGGCAAAAGAAAAATCAATAGGTCCAACTACAGTCTTAAAATTTTTAGGACTCATCATTAACACAGATGAAATGCTCATTAAAATTCCGGATGAGAAAGTAGTCGAATTGACTAAATTATTAGAGTGTTATGTAAACAAAAACAGAATCAAATTGAGAGAACTTCAATCTTTAGTAGGGTCTCTAAATTTTTCCTCAAAAGCTATAAGGTATGCTCAAGCATTTAACAGGCGTTTTTATGAATTGACTGTAAAAGCAAAACTTCCCCATCATTCAATTAAAATTACACAAGAAGTTAAAGAGGACATGCATGTGTGGTTGAAGTTCCTAAAAAATTCAATGGAATATCTTACTTCCCTGAAAGTCACTGGTCGGACAGTACAGTGTTGCATTTGTACACTGACAGTTCCACAATTGCAGGGGGTGTATATTTTGATAAAATAAAGGTAATTTTGGTAAGAATTGATCAAAACTGCTAATATTTTTTGCATAAATAATAATCATTTATCACCTTTGTAAACCCACATGTTTGTTAACAGATTGTTTGAAAATTTGATTGGATGCAGCCAACTTTCACTGCATCCAATCAGATGAGAGAATGTATGACCACAAAAATCCTTCTATATCTGCCAATGGTGAAGATGAGAGATAGCGGATTGTAACCCTTGGCTAGCGAAGATGGTAGCAGGTGTACGTAATGACAAAAGTGATGCTATTTCTCGACAGGACTAAAACAGATTCAGGAGGTTAGCACCAGATGCCAACCAAGAACCGGAGAAAATTCCAAAACATTTTCAAGCCATGATTTGAAATGAGGATGACAGATTGTTAGAGTGTTCCTTTGCCCTAAATTCACACAACTCTCACATTGCTGGCTTGTCAGCATTTGAACAGTTTTTAAAGTCGCATAATACAGACAACTCTTGGTCACCAAAAACTGATGATATTGTGCAATTTATTGCATTCATATCCCTTAAAAACTTAACATATAACACGGCTAAATCCTACATATCAGCAATTAGCTATAAATGCAAAATCTCTAATAATTTTGATATTACGCAGCAGTTCATCGTGAAGAAATGCATTGAAGGCATGAGAAGGACTAAGTCTAAGGCTGATAATAGGCTCCCAATTACAGAAGATATATTAATAAATATTGTGTCCAAATTGCCAGTAATATCATTTAACTTGTACGAAAATAAGTCGTTTAAAGCAGCCTTTATAGTAGCATTCTGGGGGCTCTTTAGAGTAGGGGAAATTACATTAACAAAAGGTAGACACGTAAGTCAGATAAAATCCCATAGCAATATTAATTTTGAAGGGGACAATCTGATCATTTTGGTGAGGTTTTCAAAAACTGACCAGGCGGGGAAGGGCCATCAAGTTATATTAAGAAAAGATTGAGGTAAATTATGTCCGGTATCAAGACTAAAAGAATTTTTAGAATAAAGACCTAAAATAGAAGGCCAATTATTTTGTCATTTTACTTAACAAGTGCCTGCCAAAGAATGGCTAAAACTTTCAGAAGTTCACTTCACAATCCTTCCGCATAGGTGGGGCCAGTTATATGGCAAGAAAAGGATATTCAAATGAAGAAATTATGGCTAAAGGCCGTTGGAAATCTGGATCATACAAAGGCTATATTCATTAATATAATGTTTTGTCCTGTAACAGTGTGGATATTGGGATCGTCCATTGTCAAAAGAGGGTTTCTACATTCCAGAGGGAGAATGGGAGGTCATAATCTTCGATTTGATATTACTGAATTTGAAATATTTTGGCAAGGCTATAGCGGGTTGAAATTGACCCAGGTGACGAAAAAACTTATTACCTTATCCCAGATTTGTGAAGACCCAAATATGATAATAATTCACTGCGGGGGAAATGATCTAGGGCAGCTTAAAATACATGAGGCAAGGAAGCTTACCGGTCGTATATTGGATTTTGTAAGGGGTAATTTTCCTCACACACATTAGGTGTGGTCACAAATACTCCCTAGAAATAACTGGATGTTTTCCAGCGATATCCTTGCAATGAACAGAGCCAGACATGCAATGAACAGAGCCAGACATGCAATGAACAGAGCCAGACATGCAATGAACAGAGCCAGACAGCGACTTAATAGTTTCGCAGCAAAAGCTGCAATTAGGCAGGGGGTGCTATTATGTAAGGTATCCAGACATCAAATTAACGAATAATTACTTGTGAGCAAATGATCAAGTTCACTTTTCATATTCTGGCAATGAAGTATTCCTTGACACTTTGAAAGGGACCATCTTTATATTTTTTAACGACAGATGAATTTGTATTTCCCTTAACCTTAAAACAAACGTAGGGTTTTTGAGAGTTGTGTGTATATAGGTTGGACTCAGCTTGATTGGATAGGATAGGCGACGCTTCCCCCACTGTGTGGTGGAGGTCATAACATATTGAACATGATTATGACCTTGTGGCCATGCGCGTCACCTTGTAACTTGACAACTAGTCACCCATGGTCAAGTGCAATTTTTATGTTAACTTTTATTACTGGATTAATGTAAATTAATGTTAATGTAAAAAATTCATTATTTTATCACCGTTGCCAAGGAAATTTAATTAATTGAATATTTTGATGCTAATATTGAAGCTAAAGTTGCAAGAGTTATGTGCATTTGAATGAACATTTTTTTGTGATTGATAATATTGAAGCTCAAGTTGCAAGAGTTATGTGCCTTATATGAAAATTTTTTGATAATATTGAAACCCTAGTTGCATTAGTGCCTTAATTACTGTATGTAGATGTTTGCAAATTTTGATTTGTTTGCTGGGGCTGCAGCGTACAAGTATTTGTTGGCAGCCCCATTTTGGAAAATTATTACTAACGTTACAGCCGAGTCCAACCCCATAATTCATTCCGTTCCTTGTAATACAAATGACAACAAAGTTCCAGACAATAAATTTTGCTACGCCTGACGCGCGTTTCGTCTATTCAAGACTCATCAGAGGCGCTCTACCAAAAATATTGAAAATGCCAAGCACTATATGATTATGAAGAGCATAGAACAATAACACCAAAAATACCAAATTTGGGAACCAAATTATTACTAAGATGATCAACCTATGTTGGAGGTTAGGAAGAACCTTAGGGTTTAGACAATTTTGAAATTTAAAGCTTCGATGTGTTCTCCAACACAAAAGTGTTGGTGCCGGAGCGGGCTAACCTCGGGGAATTAAAACTCCACCAGCAGTACTAACCTTCACGTGTGTTCGAAATACAAATGACAACAAAGTTCCAGACAATAAATTTTGCTACGCCTGACGCGCGTTTCGTCTATTCAAGACTCATCAGAGGCGCTCTACCAAAAATATTGATAATGCCAAACACTATATGATTATGAAGAGCATAGAACAATAAAACCAAAAATACCAAACTGGGGAACCAAATTATCACTAAGATAATCAACCAATGTCTAGGGTAGGAAGACCCTTAGGGTTTAGACAATTTTGAAATTTAAACGGAAAATTTAAAGCTTTGATGTGTTCTCCAACACAAAAGTGTAACATTAAATTACTAATTAATAAATGTAAACTTAGTATTGTTTTTATTTACATTATATGCTCGAATGAAAAGTGGAATAAAGGACATGCACATGTTATGTACAAGTTGCAACAAACATAAATACACAGAAAATAGAAAAAGTAAATTGTACATGTATGTATTGTAAAAGGCTATTCAAAAAAATCTTTAATTTGTCCGTTCCTAGAAAACATGAAAAATAGTTTTGTAGAGCTTTCCAGGCAGGTTATATGTTTTGGTTTGTCCTTTGGGTTTTCTCTGATAAATTAAAATTAATGAGTAACGCGTTTGACCTTCGTTAAAATATTATATGCATGATTTTGAATGATTGAATTACTTCAATTCTATACAGGATGTACTAAACCTAATACTTATTTTATGGCAGACAGTTATAATTGAAAAAAAAACGTGTTTTTATGAAACAAATGACATTAAAGGAAATATAGTTATTGGATATGGAAGTATTTATTATCCTAACTTTTGGACATCATCTATTTTAATTCACGTTAACAACAGCGTTTTAAAATGAAACTTGTGAGCTTATTTTATCTGTTTCTTAGCTATGGTAAGCCTAAATTACATTGCATCGGTCTCTAAATTTAAGAAAAGGGAATCATGAACTTTTTGTTTAGTCTTTGTTATTATTTTGCATTGAAATACATATAATTATGAAGATTGTCAACATGTACATGATGTACAGTTGAGGTCAGTTCTAATATCACTTTAGAACTGTCAGGAATCTGCTGAAATTTCTAGAACAGGTTATGACAAGCCGTGTCCTGTTATAGAACAGGTCCGGACAGTTCAACCCCATGACCGATTTTGAACCGTTCTAAGCCTTGACAGCTCTAACCTGTTTTGCGCTCTGCCATTTGAGACCACTTATGGTCATTGTCAAAAGAAATAAATTTTTCATGGCTATGAAGAAAACAATTCTAACAGAAAGTCTGATGTTTTTTTAAAACAAAATTAAACATAGCTGAGAAAACATTACAATAAACCATATATGACGTCATTTAGAACAGTCAGGACCGGTCACAGTCAAAAAGTGTCAGGAACAGATCTGCCAGAGACTAGAGAATGTCTAAGCCGTGAGCGGCTTGAGGCTTTTTTAATCTGTCAGGGCCTAAGACAGTTCTAGAAATGTGAGGGACTTCATGGGACAGTTTGTGTGTGCTTAGTTAGAATAGTTCTATAATTGTCAGAAGAGCCTGTGATAGAGGTGTTAGAACAGATCTCAACCGTGCACGATTATATGCCTTTCATGTATTTATAGTTTAACCTTAAGCTTTATATGTGCTAATAAAATCTCAGCAATACAGAATCTTTATGTAACGTTTTTTCTCTAAATACAGATTCAAGTAAAACGTGCTCTACAGACGTATGCCTCACGTGGAAGGTTGATCAAAATAGGCTTGTCATTACATGCAAAGTGAGCCATCTTAAATTTAGGATTAGAATTATTGACCCCTTCAACAATATCATGGCCGAGTGTGCTGCTCCTTCCCCTGATATGTTATGCGATGCCTACCAAAATAATAGTACAATTACGCAGAATATAAAGACTAAACTAACGGTATTCGAAGTACATGGTAATATAGACGACAGAGTCAACGGAAACTGGAAATGTGTTCACGGTACTGGGCGAGGAAGTGCTGTTACTCAAGTAAAAGCTCTTGCCGAGAATGGTAATTGCAGTATTTCTATTCATTTCACAATCAATTTAATGTAAAAACTTTACTTGCAACACAACACATAAATGTAAAATACTTTGAAATAATACGAATAATATTCTCAAAGTGTATTTAAAATAGCTTTGCTGATTTCTAGATTGCTACAGTTAAGTCTCAATACTACTTATACTATTACTCCATATACCAAACAAGAAATATCGTAGTTATTCTATACATGTAGCTATATAGTCAAGGTGGATCATACAAGTAAAACAAAACAATCAAAATATATTATTTTCAAATAAATATTTCAAAACCAAACATCTATTTTTCATTCGGAAGTACTTTTGTTTTGACGGACTTTATGTTAGCTGTAATGATTTTTGGACTATAATTAAGTTTAAAAAATAAATATAACAAAAAGAAAGATATTTTGTTATTTGTAGAGTCACATGGTAAAGACATTTCAACAGCGACAGTCACAAATTATAACTTTACTAAATCCAGCAAAATCGATCATACAGAAACTATAACAGAGTCCACAAGTTACCTACAGAAGGTGAGAAATAAAAGGGGGACAACGACATTGTGGAACAATATTACACCAAGGCAGGATGATGGTATGTTAATTTTCACATTTCAGTTATTTTAGTTTGTCTCCAATATCACTCTCTAAAGCGAGTGTTATTCAAGATTCAGAGGTACCCAAGGTAAAATCAGAATGTCAGAGGTCCGATAGGGCAAAATCAAAATCAGTAAACATGAACGAGAACAGCTCGAAGAAACGGACAACTCAAAAACACAAAAACAACGAAATAGAAATCAACAACGATAACTTAAGTCGTCGCGAGAGTGCTCCGAAAGGGAGTCATGTATGAATTTGTGATAAAAAGAATATGATAGAAAACGACCTTGTGGTCAGACACTTATAATGGATTTAACGGGATTAACGGAGCAAGCAATGGATTTCGGAATTTTCAAAGAAAGAAAGCTTTTGCCAATGATTAATATCGCTTCTTATTAACCATAGAGTGACCACTGTAATCCCAACTTAAGTATTGCGACAAGCAGTAACTGCTTAGACTTTAAGCATTGTGACTTGTTTTGTCGAGCTGTGATTATCAGGTACATTCTAATTGAACTTACATGTAGTATGTTGCGTTTAACAAATACATGTATATTTAACGAACTTTTGTTCCTTTTTTAAATTTTCGATAAGTATTACTCTATTTTATTGACCGGGCTGGTCACGGGTCAATTATTTCGGTATTCTTCATTTAAATCCTACCTAAAAGACCGAGAAAATTAAGCTCCGCCCAACCTTGTAAATAAAATAGAGTAATATCTATACTATATATTTTTGTCTGTATTTCCTGTAACCTGATCTTAGGTCTTGTATATAGTCTGTAAATCAATTATCTGAATTTTAATTAATACGGAAATCATGTTAAACTGTTCAAAAGCTAATTAAATAATTAGATAGACATGAAATGGAAACTTTTATTTAAAAAAATCTAACTCGTTTAAATATGACTCTCGTTATCGTCGTGCAAGTATGTTATATCTTTCGGGGCACAAGATTAAGTTATATATTCATTAATATACTGTAGAAGCAGAAATATTTGTGGGGGATTAAATTTCGTTTATTTCCTGGTTGTAAAAAATCCACAAAATTAAAACCCCACGAATTTAAAATATTTAGTTGAACAGTGTATATAAAAATTAAAAATCCTCGTCCAATACAGTTTAGTGCTCTTTGTGCCACGAAATTTTATCCCCACCAAAATTAATGATCATACAGTATGATCGTTGTTAATTCACATCCATTCTGAACCAAAGGTGGTAGTGGTCGCTTTTTTATTTAAGTTTGAATGAATTGCTATTACTCGTGCAGTCATGTCACATTTAAACATATTATAAACATATTCGTTTGTTTACTACAGGTTTTTTTAATTTAAAGAATGCCATTTTGACAGGAAGTATCATTGTCGGAATGTTAATCATAGTTATTATTAGCATACTTACAGCCTGCTTCTGTATTAATCGGTTATCATGTACGCAAACTATTCAGAAAGCTTTGCCTACTTCAACTTTTGTTGTCGTAAATTCAGATAGAAACATTGAGGAAAATGACGACCCACACTATTATCACATCAACGAAAATGAAATGGAAGACGTACAAGCACGGATGATTGTGACAACGTCTCGTGTTAACGAAATTGCTAGACGATCCGATACTGAGATCCAAGTATCCTATGTTGAAATTCTTCCTGATACTGACGTTAGAAATTCATACGAATCTTTGAGGAGTCATATCGAGGACAATGACAATCACCTTTATAATCTATGTCCAAGGGATAATTCTATATCGGTGTCACATGATGCTTCACTCCAAGAAGAACAACAAACAGCTCATGAAAATAATTATAATTGTATGCAAACTTACAGGTCAAGACTTCATACTATTTGATGAAAGAATTAAAAAACTTTGTATATTGTACCTACTTAACTATATGAAAAACTTGACTGCATATTGTAGTTTGTACACTTTTTTGTTTGGTTTTACGTTTAGCTAAACATACCAGATAATATTGTGTATTGTTTAAAAGATGCATTGGTAGTATGCAACTTGTGGTTAGAACCATTCAAACTTTTTCTCTATTTGTTGAGAGTCTTCCTGTCCTTCTAACACATTTTTTTTTCTATTTTGTTGAATTTTTATTTTTTATTTTTTCTACGTTTTTTTACTACATGACAATTCTACTAATAGGCATAAGTTCCTATTATCGGTGATATATATTTAGCACCTCTCTTTTAAATGTAGTAAATTTTGATAGGGCGTGAATGCAGATGGTATTTTTACTAAACCTGATTGTGTCGTGTGCATTGTTCTTTGTTTGCCTGGCATTAATTCGTTGGCATTAAGGTATGAATAATTGTCAAAAGTAATACGGTTTTATGATTTCACAACAGATTACGAAGGAAAGGTTTGTTTAAAATAAAAAAAGAAGATGTAACAATTTTGTGATTGTGTTAACTCAGTTTGTATTTTGCTTTTTGTTGTACTGCCATTATAACCTCTTACTATCAATATTATGTGTCACATCCGTGTTGTTTTTTGTATTCCAACCGAATCTTACAATCGATGCAAAATGAACCTTTTGAATTGCCTGCACAAAGGAAAAACTATTGCGTTCTACAATACTCCAGTCTGTTGTTTTGTTTTTGCCTTGGATACATGAAATTGATCAATTGATCACCCCAAATCGTTAGTTTTGCAATAAACCTTTATCCCTTACACACAAAAATAAAACACACATGCATAAAAGTTTTACAAAAGAAATTCTAATAATAAAGTATTCTGTTTTGGTTCACATTTATATTAGGCAAAACGTTCGGTACTACAATGCCTTATGGATGTAGTGATAATATTTAAGGAGTAGGCAATCTTTTCAGTCCACAATTTAGTGAAGTGACTGTTATGAACCTGTTTTATCATAATGGTAGACATACACGAAGTCATGTTTATAAACGATACAGCCTTGATCTATTGTCGGGCAAACTGACGCCAGATCTCTATCAGACACGTTTGATGATCAACTCACTAAACTACAACAACCGCTCTGTGTCCATCATGTTCGTACCTTTTTATTTTCACTACGAGTCACGAAACTTAAAAAACTTCGTGATCTTGGGTTGAAACTTCTACTTGAAAGAAAGACAAACTGATATATTTTCTTCTTCTAACAGACTTTTAAGCAACATTTGCGACGTGGCCGATTTCTGTCCTTTTTAACCGGTTAAAAGTGAACCTTTATGTAGCAAGGACAGAAAATTTATTCACATTCCAATTAAGAACAAAGGAATTGACGCTATCAGCATCAGTAATATTTTGAATCGTAAAGAAGGTACATCTCAGATTCCTTCCAATTTTAAGAAACAGTCAACACCTAATGTTTCCTTCCGCTATACTAAGACCATCAGTGGTAATATTTTCAATCACAAAAAGGCATTTCAGGACCTAAACATTGAAAACTACTTAAAGTCCTCTCTGATGTGCGACTGTTCCACTTCTTCCTTTGTCTATGGTCCATCTGGTCATGTTATCACCAGTGATCTAAAGATAATTGAAATTGATTTATTACGAAATGTGGTTTCCCATTGAGCTTAATCAGGGAGCCACAACGTATTAATTGGAACCATAACTTTAATATAATCATGAACGCTGTGGAAGACTATACCAGAGCCTGGATAAAAGCGGGAGGTGGACCAAGAGCCTGAGCTTAAGTCACTGTCAGACTGGGTAAGGACTATTCGATCTCTTGTACGCAGCCGAATAGATAAACTTCGGAAATGTCTTTATCCTCGGCCAAGAATTAGGCATTGATGGTAATTCGTCTGCTTGTGCTACATAAACTCGGACTTCATTTGACAATGAGATCATAGTCAACCATAACCCATTCATGTCCTCTTTAAATATTCAATTGAAAAAGGAACATGAAGAGTTACCATATTTATACCGGATACCTAAACTTCACAAAAATCCGTACAAAGAAAGGTATATATATTTTTTAAATTACCATTACTTCATGCTGTTGTGTTACATAAATTTATTCCACTTGCTTTACATCAATCTTCAATTAACATCTCGAATTTGACCCTGGAGGTCATCTAAGTTCAAAAATTTACGATAAAAAGATACGATTTTAATTTTTCTAATTATTTATTTTCCTAACCTGGAGAGTAACATACATGTACCAACGTCGTGTGATCTGCATACGATGTCTATATTTCACAACTTATTTGATATGCCAGAGCTTGTACACATTTTTCAGATTTTTTTTTCCAACACTGCTTTCTCCGTTACATGTACCGACCATAAGACCAAGGTTATAAGAAAAAAAACGTCTCATACGATTTCTAAAATCCTTCGTTATCAGCCACTGGTAGAAAAATTCAAAATCATGTTTGACAAAATGGTTAATTCTTGCTTTGGTTAGAGTTTTAGCTGGTTATTGTACTGAGATGAATACCCTGCCATCCCTTATATGACTTCACAAACCTGTTGAGTTTTTTATAACTACCGGACCCAAGATTGCAATGAAAGGAGAAGGTCAAGCGCGCCTTAAAACTCTTTAAACTTGGTTGAACCAATGCCTTTTGAATGCTTGTACCACGTCAGGACCATTGCGATCTTCATTTTTTCTTTATGTCTTCCTTTTTCATATATTTTAAACCATCCAAGCCGACCCATTTTTTTTTATATTTTAAATCAATCAAACACACCCAAAATCTATATAGCTCATTTGATCTGTTTTCCTGCCGTATTCTGGTATAAAACCTAATGTTTTGGAATATTTCTTAGGCAGTTAAGGAGCTTTTGGTCCAACTTAAGCATTTTGAAGAAACAAATAGTCTTATGAAAGCAAGCTTTGGGATAGCCACTGATGACGTCGGTCCCATGTATTTATACCAGAATACGACAGAAACAACGATCAAATTAGCTACATAGATTCTGGGTGGGTTTGGATGATTTAAAATATAAAATCCTTATTATGGATCAGACCAATAAAAAAACTTCTTTAGAGACAAACTAAGAGTTTTAAGAAGTGAAGTTAAAAGACTAACCATAGAGAAACTGTGCCAGTCTTGTGAAGAATTAATAACAATATTCACAGATAAAGCAGAATAATTGAAGTACAAATGACAACAAAGTTGAAGCTTAAATATGCCAAAAATAATACAGGCAATTTTGATAACATATCTAGTTTTCAAAGTGAAATTACTAAACTCGTAAAAAAGTGGGATAAAGAATTTCAATTTTTTGCAAATGATTATGACAATAAACTGAAAATCCAACCAAGAGAAGAAAAGAACAATTTCTTTGGAAAACAAAGGAAAGACAAAGTGAGGGGAGCTCCCTACATGAGCAGAAACAAGCAAAGACTTCATAATCTTGAATGATGGATTATTTTTCTTAAACTTGTAAGAATGTTGAAATAAAGCAAAATATCAGTTGGACTTTATCTTTAATTATCTCAAAAAGTAAGTTCAGTTTTAGAATCTTATCAAACAATCATTTAGTAAATAGATATCTTTATCAAATTAACAAGAATACTTAAAATATTTTTAAATGTGAAGCTTATCTAATATGCACTCTAGCCAGAAAGAATTGACAAGCTGTAAATAATGCAAGCTTGTACTGATCAATTACACTTGATTGGCAGAATAAATTTATTTTTTGAATTAATGCTAATCTTGTGATTTGAGGTAAACTAAACCAAAGCGGGGTTGATCTTTATCATGGCTAGACGTTTTAAGAAACATGTAAAAGAAAATAAGAAACGGAATAAGCTTAGAAAACATAAGGCTAAATTCTTTGAGCTAAAACGCCAAAAAATGGTGGCGAAAGCCAAGAAATTTGTGAAGAACTTTTCACAGTACATTCTAAATGAGGATGAAGATGAAGTTATCTTGTTATCAAAAAGTGTAAAGTTTAAACCTACACCAAGTACGAAATATTTGAGAAAATGCCTCATGAAAGACTTTGTTGAGCTTTGACGCAAAATTCGTTGTCAATATCTGTTAAGCAAAAATGGTGAATGTAATAAACATCCTTTTTATATCAATAGTGGTTTCAAACCTGAATATCTTAAGAAAACTATCTTATTGCCACCAAATATGAAATGAGTAAATGATTGAAAATGCACAATCAAATCTTACAAAGAATGATAGAGCTGCACTAAGTAACCCTAAGAGCAAAAAAGAAATATTAATAAGAAAAGCCGACAAAAATTCTATAGTATGTGTACCATCAAAGAGGGTCTAAAACAATTAGAAATACAAATGAAAACAAAAATCCAGACAAAGTTAGGGTTAAGAGATCTATTATGAAGAAATATTTGAATCACACATAAAATATGTTAGCCTTAAAGTACAAGAAATCGTCCAAAATTTGTACAAGAAAAAAAAGATAGATGAAACTACCTACAAATAATATTTGATGCAAGACTTGCATAGCAAAAAATTAGAAAAGTTTTTCCTGTTACCAAAAAAAATAACATTCCAGCAGATATATTAGCGGAAATTGAGAATAATCCTAATTCTCACCCAGAATATTTCCAACAAGACCCATCGTATCTTTATGTGGGACTCCTTTGCACAATCTTGAACATCTAATTGATCAAATACTTTTACCACTTGTGCAACATCAATATAGATATATTAAAGAGACCAAATATTTCATCAGAAATAAAACAAGGTTTAAGATTAAAATAAAAATGTTTTATTAGCTGTATTTGATGCTAGTAATATGTATACAAACTTTGAAAAGAAAGAAATACTAGAGGCTGTTCAACGAGGAACTCAAAACATAGACTTGAACAAATATTATTATAAAGTACCCCCTATAGATGAGCTTTTACAAGTATTAGATTTGATTTTATCATATAATGAATTTACATTTAAAACAATAAAATTTACAGACAGAAAATAGGTGGTGTTCCTATGGGAGGCGCAGCTTCGCCTGAACTAGCTGACCTTAGAATGTTTGGGGTATTAGAAAATATCTTAGCTCTGTATCCTTATCATCAAAAAATAGAATGTTGCACTAGATATCGAGATGATGGTATAATCTTTTTTAAT
This sequence comes from Arcuatula senhousia, assembly GCA_963971305.1. Lineage (NCBI taxonomy): Eukaryota > Metazoa > Mollusca > Bivalvia > Mytilida > Mytilidae > Arcuatula > Arcuatula senhousia. The sequence continues at coordinate 2,065,490 of OZ020313.1, forward strand.
GGGTCAATACCACAGCTTGAACAATTTTTAGAAATAGCTAATAATACCCATAGACATAAAAAATTTCCAAAAAAAAAATATCTGAAAATATAACATTTTTAGACACTGAACTCTACAAAGGGGAGAGATTTAAAACCTCTAAAGTATTAGATATAAGAACATTTATCAAACCAAATGAAACATGTCAGTATCTAGATAGAAATAGCTGTCACCCAAAGAGTGTATTTTCTGGGTTCATTAAAGGTAAAATGATCAGGCACATTAGAAACACAAGTGAAGAAAATATGAGTTATAGATTAAGCAATTTCTTCAAAGAAAAGCTTTTACAAAGAAACTATTCACACTTTGAGATTGATCAAGCTTTACAAAGTGTAATAAATTTAATTAGATCAGAGCTGTTAGTTTATTATGCTGGCGTCACACTATCCCGATTTTGCCCCCGATGGATACACGATTATGGATATTTTCTAAATCGGGGGTGATCGTATCCAATTCGCGCTATTCGTGTTGCCATCTTTTACCATCGTAGCACCATCGGCGGAAATATTCCAAGTTCGGCAACAACTTCGTGGTGCCTTCCTAATTTTTTAACATGTTTAAAAACTGTCGAAGGTTCGTGCGAAGGCCAATCTTCGTGTTGTATTCGTAATTTCATCTTTTGCATCGTAATGCCTTCGTGTTTGCATCTTATCATTTCGTGTTGCGTTCTTATTGTCGTCGGTTACATTTATCTTACGATGGCGACACGAATGAAACGAGAAGTTCTCCGATGGTCCCCGATTGGAACAGGACGTCGTAAGGGCTTCGCATTATATTCGTATAGCCGTCGCAATTAGAGTAATGGTATAGGGTAATGGCATGGCGATGGAAACACGGCACTGTTAAGAAGCAAGATAATGTCTAAATACAAAATTTTGCAGCAGTATGCATTTTGTCGTATGGTTCATTTTCTTTTAAGTTTAACCTTATTTTTTTATATATTAGAACTTCTTTTCGTAATTTTCACTAAATTAAATGTATATGTACGAAAGATAAAGATTAAGGGACGGACATCTATTTAATCTTTTGCCCATCGTTTCTATGTACTATGATTTAGACACATAATGGTGATCATCATTTTTCTATTTGCAATATCTTAGCGTTTTCAGCCTGTTCTTTCCTGCCAGCTGGCGCTTTCGTATTCCGCGTCCTCGTCCAGGCTTTGGTTGCATCTTTTAATACTTAAATTTCAATATCAGAAATAAAGGTTTCAACATTTCAAACTCACTTCAGTTTTTATCAGTCCCCTACCGAAAAAAGCAGAAGGGGGCTTTAGGTTTTTCACTCCGTCGGTCCGTTTGTGTGTCTCTCTGGCCCGGCCCTCTCGTTGTGACAATACGTTTTCCACACTTTTTGGAAAACTTATACGTGTATATAGATGTTGGAATGTGAGTATACCATGATGAGTTTAAAATCAAGTTATCGTGTCGTTCCGGTCCGCAAACTTTTAGAGGAGTTAGGACACTTTGAACTTTGAAAATTCACTAAAATTTCAGTTTCACACACTTTTTTCTAAACCCTCATAGTTATCAAACTGCATTTTTGTACGTACTGTATGCAAGTCTTTCATTACGGGTAGTAACTACAGATCAAGTTTACGTTCCGTTTCGGTCTGCAAATGTTTACGGGAACTTTGGACTTTTGTATGGGACCGATAAGGAAGTATGTATTGTTAGGTGAATACGCTTTGTTCAAGAATCGTTCGCAAAAGCTAAAATTGTTGAACTTTATGCCAAAAGTACGGAAGCCCGTGGGGCTCATTTTGGTAATCTAAAAATCGATATAACGCGCTTTTATCAATTCTCCTGAAATAACACGCTTCTATTCAATAAAAACGCGTAACTCACGCGTTATATTACGGGTTACTCTCGCGTAACTTTCTTAGACTTTGAAAGAGCTTAGTAAATCAAGTAACATCAGTTTTCTTTGATATCTTCAGTCTCTACATTAAGATATTACATGCATTCACTCTTACTTGTTGACATCATGGACATGCAGCGTGGGTTTTCTAAGAATTAATGCCCTAGTTTTATCTTTTATCCATATATACCAATAATAAGAGCAACAGACATATTGTAGACTGAACTATAATTTTATTGCAAAACAAGTTATTACAATTCACGCTTTATTGCAAAACGGGTTGTCCTATTTAGGGAGCTACCGTTTGATTTTTATGTCGGGGCTATGATGATATTTCAAATAAAAAGGCAGGATGGCAAAAATCCAGAAATAGAAAGGCAGGACAGTGCTTTGAGTACAAAAAAAGGCAGGATGGTATTTTTGGCTAAAAAAATTATAGTTGCTTTAAAAATAAGAAAAAAATGCGCGCGCAAGCGGGCAAAAAAAATCCAGTCTCGACTTTTTCCTAAAATAATAAGGCAGGACGAAGAAAATATCCATAGCCCCCCCCCCTAAATATCAAATGGTTGCTCCCTTATCGCCATTTTCAATAACAATGCATGCTTTGTTGTAATTTTTCTACATAGTTACAACATATTCTTTCTGTTTTTAGATTATGTGTGCTTCAGTCAACTCACACAAGGCATGAACAAAACAAGATAAAGCAACAGCGCCCTATTCTGTTCTGTCGTAATAGCCTCTACATATTAGCTTTAGATCAAATGTCTCATCTACTCTTACTGGTCGACATCAGGGACAGAAGGGTTTATTTGAAAATCTTTCGTTTTAACTTGCTATGGAAGCACCAAAGGACAATTTATATACAACATGTACAATAAACTATATAATCTTATTGCTAATCGTGTTATTACATTTCATACTTCGTATAACCCTCGTGATGCATCGTAGACCCATCGTATGCTGAACATAGCGTCGTACAGCCATCGTATAACTTCGTTTCTCCTTCGAGTCTTATTCTCGACTAATCTTGATAACATCGTAACAACTTCGTAATCGGTTCGCAGCCATTCGTATTTGCTACTTTTGTAATCGTTTAGCCATCTGTTCTAATCGTATATCCTTCGGCTTTGATTTTGATTTTTAGCAACTTCGGGACTAACTTCGCACGAAGTTGAAATTTTCGCATTCGTGTGTCCATCGTATGTCAAAATCGGGACAGTGTGACGCCAGCATTAACAAAAGAAAAATGACAAACCACATGTGTTTATTACAACTTACAATCCTGCAGCAAAGTGTCTGAAAAAATTGTTCTGAAACATTGGAACTTAATTGAAAGCAATCTTGTATGAAAAATAATATTTAAAGTAAAGCCAGTCATTGCTTATAAAAGAAATAAAAATATACAAAAAAGACTTACAAGAGCAGATAAAATGTAAACAAAGAAAGATAACTCTTTCGTTTTTAACATCATTGATATATTATAAAATCGAGAATTAGCAAATCATTGCAAGAAAAAGAAAGTATTTATATATCTTAGAAAAGGACTATAAAAAGCACAAGCATTTGTAATAAAATCAAAGCTTATCTTAGCTTTATAAAAAATATCTATAATTCCAAATGTTTTGGAATAGAAAAAAAACGTATTTATTTATCTTATCGTAGAATAGGACTAAGAAAGTCATAAGCATTATGAATAAAATTTTAGCTAATCTTTTAAAAACATCTTTAATTTCTAATGTTTTGGAATATTTTTGAGGCAGTTAAGGAGCTTTCGGTGTATGGTCCAACCTAAGCATTATGACGAAATAAATAGTCTTATGAAATTAAGCATTGGGATAGCCACTGATGACGCCGGTCCCATGGTTTTATACCAGAAAACGAAAGAAACACGGATCAAATGAGCTGAATAGAATTTGGGTGGGTTTGAATGATTTAAAATATAAAATGTCTTGTCTTATGGACATTTGAGATCGATTCTCCAAGTTCGTTAATTTTGTTATTACTTTTATTTTCCTACATTTATGGTTATTTGGTCAGAACTCTGTATATGTTTTCTGTGTGCTTAAATTTTCAATTTGTATCTATGTCGTATTTCGACAGGCCAGATGATGTTGATCATTCAATTAACCTATTTGAAAGAGTGTGCCTCATTTGAAATGACAGACAATAGTTGTCCATGTATTGTTGATCATTATTCGTCTTTTTTCTCTTCCACGTACATGACGTACGAAACACTTGTACAATCCTTCGCCATTTCAATTCGAGACCCTGTAAAGTGACAAATCATAATGTTATAATACTGTATAAATGCCAGTTAAAATATGTGGTACATAGGTAAAATAGGACTTTTTATAAATAGAATTTTAAAAATTGAAAGACTCTTTCTAAAAAATAGAATGTTGGCAGACTAAGCCTTTCAAAAAATAGATCGGTATTTTTAATGAATAAAACTTTATTCTAATGTCTTTGATGCTAGTTTGAGTATGCATCAGTCAGTATTTGTCTGCAATCAACAATTAATAACACGAATCATGAAATAATTATAAAGTATTATATTCAAACAATAATAGCCGTTCATATTTCGTTATATATAACTCAAAAAACATTATATATTGACCTGTATTGACAAGAACTTTTCTCTCGGTTGAAATTACTCTTCCTGAGCCGATAAAACATGTATCGACCTGATCAAAATACTATAATCGTATAATGTTACATTTCAAGTAACATTTAACGATATAAAAAGAAGATCTTGAGCTTTAGAAGATCGCATAAATAAACTACATTGTAAGTACATTATCAGAATATCTTCTCATTAAACCTTCAACAATATGAATTAAACCATCTGTGATCCACTGAGAAATTGCAAAGACCATACATAACCTATTCATAATTCGTTTGTTTTCCTTTTTACTTTTGTTCGTGTTAATTCAAATTAGTACAGTCTATAGTCAAACCTACGAAAGCATAGAAGGCTCGTTTGAGATTCCTGAAAATAAATTCGAGATTCGACATTCGAGAATCGAAACTCGAAATTCGGAATTCGAAATTGTAATTTCGAAGTTCAGTATACGTATAACCATAATTGCTTGTTTCATGATCATCATGAATTATGTACGAATCAAAAAAGTTCTTTTAAAAACGTTTACACGTGCAATTTTAAAATTCAAGATTCAAAATTCGATATTCGAGATCCAATTTACTAATAACCAATCAGATTGGCCACCATTGAATTCAAAAAGCAACCACAATTTCAACTGGTTAACTTGATATATTGATAATTTAGACAAGTCATATATAACCGACATTATTTAATGTTTTGTTTTGTCAAATAATGAGTCTTGGACAGTCTTGTATAAAAGATTCAGTTAATCTATATATATTTGTGTATTTCCAATCACCTGACGTTTGTTTTTTTAATACGGTTTAAAAAAGATACTGCAGTGGCAGATTTGCACTTTTTCCACAACTGAAAGACAGTTACATTATTTTTTTTGTAACAAACTCTCATGTCACTAATTAAAAATGAACTTTGTTTGAAAATGAATACTAGCACGTTTTTACAAATGTTGTAAAAAAAAATTTTCTACCAAAATGTGAGACTGCCCCACTTTTCTGACTTGTAACAATGTCATAAAGCATGAGCCGAGCTCTAGATTGTAAACCGATTGACATTAAAGCCTTTTGTTAAAGTCTATGGGAGTGAATTAAATTTAAAGAGCCTGTCTTAGACAAAAAAACAATGTTAAAATTCAAGTATTTTGATGGGTTTTTGGAAAATTGCCAATGTCATCCCCTAGGGATGCTGGGTATGGGTTATTAAGATTTTCAAAATATCCATCTATTTTCAAGGCAAAGGTATTACCCTTTGAATATTTATTGTTCAATTTTTGATAATTTGAAGATAAATGGACCAAAAGAAACTTTAATATACATGAGGTTTTGTTATTATTCAAGCTGATTTTGTAAAGAAATCTAGGAATACTGATGAACCCTGCAGGTCAGTCTTCTTGAATTTCCCGGAAAAAATATTTTGTCAAAATAAGTCTTTCATGAAGATCTTTTAATTAAACCATATCTAAAGTTGATATGAAAACATTAGTTTGGAACAAATTTGCATGGTTTTCTCACAGATTGGCTTTTTTAAGGATGAAGATGGGCAATAAAAGCCAAGTTCTTTTGCTTTTTTGTTCTTCAATGTTTATGTGATTTTGTGTCATTGGCTTTCTTTGCCAGATTCGTATGTGACTTGTTGATAAATGTAAAACGTGTTCTTTGAAGTGAAAACATAAAAGAAGTCGAATATATAGTTTACCTTCAGCTTTTCCACTGGCAGGTGAGGTCGTCGTAGTTCCTGATTGATTTTCCGGTTCATCTATGAAAGGTTCAACTGAAAAGAAAACATAATTTGTTCAAAGAAGCTAAAAGTCTGAATTTGCTTTGTTTTTCTTCAATAATTTTTCAATGTTTCTGATTTTACTACTAAAAACCCATTTTATAACTGAACATTATTAAAACAAGTTTATCGATACCACAGGGTGGAAATTCTGTCAAAAGTATCCGTCTATTGTTAAAAAATTTAATTGTACACGTCGATTTCTGATAGTAAGAGAAATATCACATCCTAATTATATTGAAATATTGTTTACAAAACTTACGATTAAAAAAAACCAATCCAATGGAAATGAAAAACTGGCTTGCAAATCTATTACGCAAAGAATATGAATAAATTTTTTGGCTAAATCCTTGAATATAGTGGGTTTTTTTTTGGTAGAAATATTGTTAACTTGATACTTACTTTAAATCTTTGATACGCCTTTTATCTCATTTTCATTTTTAAGCATTAATATTATAGTGATCAAGTATGTCGGGGTTTTTTCTGATGATACTCCACCAAATCATTAATTGATGAAGTGATTTAAAATCGATATGTTTAATTATTTACACTAGTCGATTGATAATTCTCAGCTAGCTGTCAGTAACGGGGAGTGATATATAGACAGTTTCTCTACCGTTTGTTTATTCATGTTGGCATTCGTCTTAGTTGCACTCTAGTGATTTTTATCGTGTGTTAATTTCTTTGCGTTTTCTGGAAATATTTATAAGGAAATGTTGGGTCAAGAAACTAGTTTAACCCCGCTACATATATACTGTATGTGTCTGTCCTAAGCCATGAATCTTTGACAAAGCTTTTGGTTTTACGTGTATTTTTGATATTTTTTATCTTTGTTTAAGAAGAGGGTCTATTTTTGACCATTTCAGGACCGGATTTGAATTACATGCATTTTATTTGGACCTTGGGCCGATTTCAGAATGGCGAGCAGCGCCTACTGGCCTTGTTAAAGGTTTCCCTTGTTGTTGTTTTTTTTAAATCACCGATTGTTATGTGAGCTGCATCGCTTTCACTTATTCCACATCTAATTATTTTCTATTATGTGATTTTATGTCGTTAGATTTCTGCCAGATTCGTATGTAGGTTGTTGATTTACTTCAATAGTCAATTATAACATTATCCACATTTAGCAACAAATTCTGCTCAAACCGGTGCAAGGGATTTCATACACTTGTACTGTGGTCTTAACATTCATAAAGTGTAGGGCATTTCCAATCATTTGGGTGAGGGTCTTTGATGCGTGTTGAATAGGTGAAAGGTGCGTCAGGCGTTAAATATTTATAGTCTGGAACTTTGTTGATTTCATACATCCGTGATCGTTTGCATTGGTTGTAGACTTTTAAATCCCCGAGGTTAGCCCCTACCCTGGCATCAACACGTACGTTTCGAAAAGAACATATCAAAGCTATTTATTATCCATTAAAAATTTTAGATCGTCAAAACCCTAATGTTTTTTATTTTCCAGAGAAAGATTGATCTTAGTCATAAATTGGTTTCCAGTTGGGCATATTTTGTTCGTTGCTCTTAATGTTTATAAAGTGTTTGACTTTTTAAGGCTTTTCGGTAGAAAGAAGCAGAGGTACCAATGGGGTATCCGAATGTCAAAAGTCCGAAAGGGCAGAGACTAAACCAGTAAACACAAACAAGAACGGGACAAAAACAGACAACACGTAAAACATGGAAACACAAAACAACTGAATATCAATCAACAACGCGAACTCCAGTCGAAACAAGAGTGAACTCAGGTGCTCCGGAAGAGTAAGCAGTTCCTGCTTGCTATAGCACACCCGTCGCGTTGCCAATAGTCCATTCAGCGTGTCAAATCCAGTAAAGGAAGACAAAACAACACACTATGACAAACCAACATCTGCACTCATCTGAGAGATCGAAATCCCATATTTGTCTATAAGTGCATGATGTCTTCCGTAAAATTTCTTGAGTGAAGACAGCAACCGAGGAGCAACATAACCCTGTGTGAGCAATTTTTGCGTCAGACGTGTCGCTCTGCTAAGGAAATCGATGTAAGTCCCGCACGCTCTGGAGTAACGAATCAATTGAGATACGTAAACTCCATAAGCTGGAGCTGACGGAATATTGCTACACAAGAAGGGGAAGTTGACGATTGGAAAGTTGAAGTCATCACGTTTGTCATAGAGCCTTGTTGAAAGTCTTCCTTGAGAGTCAATTTCGAGATGTAGATCTAAATATGAAGCAGACTTTCTAGAATCCGTTGTGTCCTTTATCTCAAGCTCCTGTGGATATATGAGATGGAGAAAGTCACCAAATCGAGAATTGTTTAGTGAAAGGACATCATCAATATAACGGAACGTGAGGTTGAAAGAGAGAGCTAGTCTACGGTCTTTTTTGTCTAGAAGAGATTGCAAGAAGTCTGCTTCATATGAATGAAGACTACTGAAGACATATGTTCACTTTACGTTTCGTGCCTCAATGAAAATCATATGTTTTCAATCATATGTTAAACACGTGGTAACAGAACATATGAATGAAGACTACTATGTTCTTTTCGAAACGTACGTGTTGATGCCAGGGTAGGGGCTAACCTCGGGGACTTAAAAGTCTACAACCAATGCAAACGATCACGGATGTAGAACGCATGAATAGACAAGACGCGCTTCAGGCGAATAAAAATTTTTATTTGGAATGTTGTAATTTTGATTTTTCACTACTTAGGCCATAGGTTGCATTTCGACATATATTGGTTATTTCGGATCGAACGCATCTGATGAATCTTCAGTAGTCTAGTGAAGACCTTTGTTTTGATTTTAGTTTCTAGAATTTTAACTTATTGTTAATGTGAAAATTTGAGGATTATTGAATACATAATTTACATTCAGCTTGTCCACCAGCAGGTGAGATTCTCTTTAACTCTGGTTGATTTTCCATATCTTTGCTTGATGTTGGAACTGCAAAAGGAACATATTATGATGATAGAAAATAAAAGGTTTAAATATACGGAAATAAGATAGCTTAATTCTTCTTTAAATCCCTCTCCAGTTTGCAGTTTGCGAGAGTGGCCTTTGTAGTGGCCCTCAGGAAGCCTACACAGGAGATATTGCAACATATGTTAAACATATGTTCATCATATGGTTAAAGTATGTTTTCAAACATATGTTCACTTTACGTTTCGTGCCTCAATGAAAATCATATGTTTTCAATCATATGTTAAACACGTGGTAACAGAAACAGTAAAATTTTAAATGTTAGTGTTGCATTGGATATTTATTTAAAATGATTCTTTTTCATTTTTTTTTCAAAAACAAATGTTTGTCGTATGAAAAAATAAACCATATAGTTAACATATGTTTTTAAACATATGTTTATCATATGGGGGACCAAACGTAAGGTGAACAATCGCGTTTAAATGACCTATATAGCGTTGCACGGGCGTTAAGCACCAACTGACTCACTCACGTAAGGTGTACATATGTTTAACGTAATGATAACGTTATGTTTTACATATATTGCAATTTTTCCTGAATTCTACAAAGAGGTCTTTAAAGTACACAGTGTACTGCTCTCCCCATTCACGGAACATTTTTTTCGTTCTTTTCGAAGGACTAGCATCGTTTCTTGAGACCATCTTCGAAGTCCATGAAATTTTCACCCCTGACGAGGACCGAACCACCAACCTCGGTGTTATTGACCCGACACATTTTACCTTTACAGTTCTCATATCGACGGATTTGTTATAACCTTTATTTACTATGGTGAATACTTTATAGATAGGGTTTATCTGATAAACGAATTTAATCAAAATGAAAACATATCGTCTCAGGTCTGTCACTGAAATATCGTTATGTACACTGAACATTGCAAGCCGAACACTAAACAAATTTCTTTTTTTTTCAATATAAACTTGAAGTTTAACAATTTGGAATGTACGGAAGCCCTTTAGTGGCAGAGTGGTGTTTTATTTTTCTAACTCGTTATAAGGACTAACCTAACTCGTTATAACCACTTAACTAACTTGTTATAACGACTTAGCTAACGAGTTAGCTGTAAGTCTTTATCACGACTTAGTAATTCGTATAAAGACTTAGAAGCTTGTGACTACAACTTAGCTAACTCGTGATATTGATTTTTCTTTATGTAACATACTTTTGAAAGACTATCTTTTTTCTCCGTTTTGTTATAATCCTAAAATCATTCATGAAAAAGACATTACAATATATACCCTTGACAGTTCGGAGAACGATCCAACGGCAGAAGTTCTGGTGATCCATCGTTGTTTGGCTTCCAGTGTTGCCAAAGAGAAGTTGGTCTGTCGCTCAAACGTTGCAACTCTCAGCTTGGTAAGAACTACACGGTCTTAGACTGGACCCCGACATGTCAATTAACTTTCTTGAATATTTACAAGTAGATACATCTGTATACAAGAAAAGTTTGATATCAAAAGTCACAAGCTGTGGCTCACCAGAAGAATCGTGTCGACTATCGGTCAATTGTATGATATGCGGATGTCCCGTCCACGATGACACGCACTTTAGTTTTCCTAGTGAATATCAAGCGGAGACGACACAGCCGCTAACCTGCACTCGTGATCGAGGCAGCATCCCCAAAAGCAGCAACGAACAGAGCCAACCCGAGTCAAGGTCAGTAAATCGCTCCTCCAAAGTTGGTATGTGATCTGCAGCACAAGTCTTGGCAAATCTGACGACAGTTTGGATCTTTTTGTCCGTTTCGGGATCAACAAGAGTAAGGTTGGGAAAATCTAGTTCCTGAATCATCCGGATTCAAGTTTGTCGGGACGGTATTCGTATCGTCCTTTGTAAGGACTGTTCCTGAATTCCAAAGTTGCTTTGGCCTTGTTTCGTAGCCAGAAGTAGCTGCATGCGTCCTTTTGACTTAAATATAGGCGGGTGTTCGCTGCTGGTCTAAACAGGACTCACCCACTACTACCCAGCACAGAGTCGTTGAGCGTATATAGCCTTCCGTTGGTCGTGCACAGGGTTTGCTTCCGGTAAATATCGTCCGATTAAAAGCATAACGTTGTAATTTTTATCTAACTGCGATATGTTTTTCGCTATATATTCTAAATGAAAGTGTTTGTATGCGACGTCTGGTGTAGGAATCTCGTTCCTGTCGTCAGGTAGGTTGCCACATTTTATTACATTTGGTAGGGTCAATACGTTGAGACCATTGAGTGTTGTTCCTTTTCCTCGTCTTCCGGAAGTTGTGGTCTTACCAGAGCAAGTTAAAAGTGAATACGATTCCGGTGGATCCCGTACATTGAAATACTGGAAGAACGCCGAAAATACTAATGATCTATTGCTCTAATAATTGAAAAAAGCGTACATGTTCTTAATGTTTACTGGATGGTCCTTGTGACAAACATTAACGGGAAGAATTTTAGGGACATGATTTTCAGTCGTGTTATTTATATATTTCCCTGCAGAATGAATTGACCGAATTAACGACATTTAGTACTGGTAATGTTCCCGGTCTCCCCGTCATTGTTTTGTGATACAGATTTGTTTTTATTCAAATGAAGAGCTGTTTAATGTTGGCTGCTAACACACATGAAACTATGTCGAGACAATCTCTGCTAAAATGCTAAGTCGATATACAGCACTTAAAACAAACTTTGTTGATTTTAGTAGGGTCCTGCGTTCGTTCATGGGCTTAGAACGGAATCAACCGCAATCGTTCAAGTGTTTGGTGCTATGAAAAATGCATTTTCCAGCTTGCCTGATAATAGAACCATGTTTGATGCTTCGGTTTTGTAAACACCAACTTGAGCTTGGGGCTTAGTTTTAGACCTTGTCGAATTCCCCTTTTGAGTGGAACTTGCGAGTTCTGAGTCGTAGATACATTCTTGGTTGTTTCTGATCCTACTGATATCTCGTATGAATACGGAAAATTCCGCGTAAGGAAGAAATGTTGTTGAGTGCTGCCCATTATATTTTACAGCTCTCGTGGTCCATTTTTCTTAAAGATCAAATGGCAGTTTGAGAAAATGAGTTTAATTCCCGACCAGGAGTCGAAATAGGCCAACATGTTTCTTAGCTGTGGATTCTCCTTTGCGTATCCAATTCCGACAGGATGTCTAATAACTCGTATAGACAAATGTTGTCTTTGGTTTTGAGCTTTGGGAACTCGGCTAACTTGGTTTTTAGAGAACCTTCTATCATTTTCGGGCAGCCGTATCGTTCATCTAGTTTTTGCCAAAGACGTTGTAAATCCATGGCTGGGTTGTTTCCGTTTGTGCGAATACTTACCGCATGCTTTGACGATTATGTTCATAACCATTTGACTAATAGGTCAAGCTGTTCCCAGTCGGAGACGACCCAATTCTTGAATCACACTCTCGAAGCTAGACTTCCAAATATGCTTTGGCCAAGGCTGTCGCTTAAGAAATTGAGTCGAGAAAATATTAGAATCTTTCTCAATACAAATTTTGTTATAGCGGCGTCAGTTCGGGACCCGTATTCCGAAAACCAGATGTTGGTTGTGTTACGTCCACAGGGCTTGGTTGTCTTTGCATGGGATAGTCTTGATCGGGCATAAAGGCAAGTGCATTGGTGGTGAGCCCAGATTAGCCGGAAGTCTGTAATTTAATGACTGGAATATGTCAATAATCGTTCATCGGTGTTGATGCAGCTGACAGCAGTCTAAAATCTCCAATCGGCGAGTGATATGAAGGTTGTCGATTAAAAGTGACAGCTTTAGGCATATCAAGCTGTTGTTGGGTGGTTTGTCCGGAAGGACCTAGTGCCGCGTCTACTGAACGAGTTAACCAAATTATGACCGTCGGTTGTGTAGAAATTACAAATACCAAAAAGCGGATATAAACAGTTAATTTTGATATGCTATATATCGATATTTCAAGGAGTAACCTCTCATCAGTAGCATTTAAACCAAAACATTGGAAGGTCAAAATCCAAAACAGTTGAAAGCGAAAAGTACTCAAAACCAAAACGTTCGAACAAGGAAGCCAAATCCAGCACCGAGGATATTGACCATGTGCATTACAAGGAAAGAAACCTGGTGTTTTCATCAGTTTTGAATTTAACAATCGGAAATTTCAGCGACAAAATATTAGACATTTTATGGTAATTCGTGTCAGACAAGTCTGACTACCAGGCTTGTGATTACCCTCGGGGACCTCTGGTCCACCAGCAGCGGTTATCGCCCAGTGGTTTCAAAATTACAAATACCAAAAAGCGGATATAAACAGTTAATTTGGATATGTTATATATCGATATTTCAAGGAGTAACCTCTCATCAGTAGCATTTAAACCAAAACATTGGAAGGTCAAAATCCAAAACAGTTGAAAGCGAAAAGTACTCAAAACCAAAACGTTCGAACAAGGAAGCCAAATCCAGCACCGAGGATATCGACCATGTGCATTACAAGGAAAGAAACCTGGTGTTTTCATCAATTTTGAATTTAACAATCGGAAATTTCAGCGACAAAATATTAGACATTTTATGGTAATTCGTGTCAGACAAGTCTGACTACCAGGCTTGTGATTACCCTCGGGGACCTCTGGTCCACCAGCAGCGGTTATCGCCCAGTGGTTTCAAAATTACAAATACCAAAAAGCGGATATAAACAGTTAATTTGGATATGCTATATATCGATATTTCAAGGAGTAACCTCTCATCAGTAGCATTTAAACCAAAACATTGGAAGGTCAAAATCCAAAACAGTTGAAAGCGAAAAGTACTCAAAACCAAAACGTTCGAACAAGGAAGCCAAATCCAGCACCGAGGATATCGACCATGTGCATTACAAGGAAAGAAACCTGGTGTTTTCATCAATTTTGAATTTAACAATCGGAAATTTCAGCGACAAAATATTAGACATTTTATGGTAATTCGTGTCAGACAAGTCTGACTACCAGGCTTGTGATTACCCTCGGGGACCTCTGGTCCACCAGCAGCGGTTATCGCCCAGTGGTTTCAAAATTACAAATACCAAAAAGCGGATATAAACAGTTAATTTGGATATGCTATATATCGATATTTCAAGGAGTAACCTCTCATCAGTAGCATTTAAACCAAAACATTGGAAGGTCAAAATCCAAAACAGTTGAAAGCGAAAAGTACTCAAAACCAAAACGTTCGAACAAGGAAGCCAAATCCAGCACCGAGGATATCGACCATGTGCATTACAAGGAAAGAAACCTGGTGTTTTCATCAATTTTGAATTTAACAATCGGAAATTTCAGCGACAAAATATTAGACATTTTATGGTAATTCGTGTCAGACAAGTCTGACTACCAGGCTTGTGATTACCCTCGGGGACCTCTGGTCCACCAGCAGCGGTTATCGCCCAGTGGTTTCAAAATTACAAATACCAAAAAGCGGATATAAACAGTTAATTTGGATATGCTATATATCGATATTTCAAGGAGTACGTAATAACTCACGTTTTGCAACCGGTAATCTTGTTGGCTATGAATATTGTGCTGCTGAACATAGTCATGTAGCGGTCTTAGCGAGTATTCGATCGGAACCGGAAGTGGATCATCTAGATCTTATTAGAAATCTTCCTCCTGTTCTAGAACTCAGGATTCGGCCTCTAAGTCGGCAGCTTGTCGATCGACTACCAGAAGAGTCACGTCAGCTTTGATTTCAGCTTCTTCTTGATTTAATTGAGCTTTAATACGGGAAGATTCCCTCACTGCCCTTTCTTGGAGCTCTGTTTTTAGCTTAGCCATTAATGCTTGTAATTAGGCAAATGTGATTGCCGTTTTGCCGCCTCGGCATTAGCTCGTGTTCTATGTTGCCAGACTCGAAGTGTTGGATGTACAAGAACTGGTCTCGCTATAGGATTTCTTCGATTTTGCTGTTTTTACTGACTTAGTCATGATAGTCATGCCTAGTACATCATGGCTATAGTCCAGTCATTCTATGTCTAAAACCCCTGACCCTAGAACTAATTGCAACAGAAATACTTTTGGGTGTTTTTGGTTACTCATTATGTACTGAATGTAATATTAAAAATCGCCATCGATCAGAAAAGGCATCTTTTGTATTTTGGGGGGAAAACAATGGATTTTAAGCAAAAATCGCGAAAAACTGGAAAATGTCTGTTAAATGTATGAAAGAAGGAAAATCAATTAAATATCAATTTTAAAATCTTTTTTAACACTCTGACAATGATATAATAAGTGTTCATTATATAAAACTAAGTGTAAAGGCTGGTTTTGGGACAAAAACACAAATTTTAGCAATAAATCGCAAAAAATTAGAAATAATCCGAAAAACTACCCAGCATTCAAATGTTCAATGTTCAAAGTTATTATTATTTTCGTTCGTTCATTCGTCAGTGTCCGACTCATTGAGTAATTCGCCAGATGAATTAGAACAAGTATTTCCATGACATTCACTACATGCCATTGAGCATTGCAGTCCGTGTTTTTTACATGTACACCTTTTTGTTTCACAGTTTCCTTTGCATTTGCAATAAATTGTCTTCAATAATTCATCAGGAGCGGGCGGCAAAGAGGACCGCACAGGTAGACATACATTATTCTCTAAATGCCATCCCCATTCGTATACATTTAGATGTTCGCTTTGTCCCATCCATTGTTTAACTTAGTAATACACGCGAAGAATATGAAACATGGCGGCATTTGATGTTGGTGGTAGAGTATGTACCTCAACAAAGTTTGAACTGGTCATTACTTTTGTTGTAAACTTTCTAAATCTGAGAAGATCGAGGTTTTCATACTGAATGCCACCGTAAAGGTTAACCAAGCTTTCTTCTCCGTACTTTAAAGCATCTTCTTTACAGCTGGCATTCGTAAATTTGTCTGCATTCTCGATAAAGGTTGCATCTTTCGCAGCTTTTTTGAACGCCTGTGCTTTTCCAATTCCAAACAGTCTTGAGGTGGTGTCACATCCTGAAACTGCGTGAACAAAAGGTAAAATTTTGCACAGTTGATTGCCGAGATTCGCACACGTCTTCTTGATGTCCCACACCCTAACTTTACGTGATGATGGCTTCATTTCAGACTGGAATGTAATGTTATGTGTCAAATTCTGAGCATAGTAACACAATAAAACTAAGAGGTCTGTATCTTCTCCAACTAACACAGTGTCGACTTTTTTAGCTGACTCTATAGCTGTCAAAACAATGGTCAAATCAGCATCACCTTCAGCATGAATTGCTTGACAGTCTCTTCTGTTCAAATGCTCAGCAAGAAGGTTAATGAAGTTTTGTTTGTTTTCCACATTACCAAGAAATAATTCCTTCTTTGATTTAAATGGTGTTTCTTCAGTAAAAAATACCTTGGTTCCACTTATTCCCTTTGTTCTTCGAAGATGAGCCGCATCTTTTGTGGATGGTCCGTTTGCATATCCGTCAAAAACAACGATTGCTTTACCATACTTTTGACGAACAAAGTTGACATAGCTGTTGATTATCATACCAAATGATACACCTTTTGTCCATGGAATTCTATGAAGCAACGAACCCCCATCTAAGACAAACTGTACATCATTGATTGACGATGCATATTCTGTTGAACAGTCTGCAGAAGTCCATATTGCTTCAGCGAGATTTGCTTTCTGTGGTTCCCTCATAGACCCAGATGTGTCAAACATAGAAGATGGAAAAGTACTAAGTTCATAAGAAAACAGCTTTGACACGTCATCGGTGATATTTCTAGCTGATGTAACAAGTCTCTGAAATAGTAGCTGTGGGCTTACATCTAAAGTGTCTCCCTGTGTTTTTATTTTAGCCTTTTCGTTCAAAGTTTTAACTTGAAGATTCCTTTTGATTGTCATCGAGAATGCATTTTGACCTTCTAAAGAACCGACGATTGTTTTCCCTAGATCCTTAGCATGATGAACATTTACTTCATCTGTTGCTGTAACACCAGTTTCGATGTTACGAAGACTTTTATTTTCAGAAAAGGGGTTTCTTTCCTTAAGATAGGACACAACTGTCATCACATCTCTATTGTCTCTTTCTAGTCTCGATCTTGTGCTTGTTTTGTGTTGTTCACTTGTCGAATACTGCAGATTTTCGAAAGTTTGCATAGCAGAGTTGATGCTTGAACAACCTGGCATAGATAAAAGCCATTGAGCTCTCTGGACTTCTGACATTCCTTTACCTCTTGTCATTCCACCTGTTGTCTTTACACTTCTCATTAGTGTTTGCTCTATGAGTAAGTCGGTTGAAATGCCAGCCCAATACCTATTACTTCTACGCACAACATGATATCCCTCA
This sequence comes from Arcuatula senhousia, assembly GCA_963971305.1. Classification (NCBI taxonomy): domain Eukaryota; kingdom Metazoa; phylum Mollusca; class Bivalvia; order Mytilida; family Mytilidae; genus Arcuatula; species Arcuatula senhousia. The sequence goes on from OZ020313.1 coordinate 2,082,988, forward strand.
ATGAATTTTTGATAAATATTTGGATGTATTCTTTCAAGTTCTTCCATTTGCTGTATGTAGCAATATGCGGACTTCAAGTAATTGTTATGCCCAGTTACTGCAAGGTATGGGAGCATCTCACGAACTGATTGAAGATGTAATTCCCAATCACCTGTTCTCTCAGCTTTTACGAATCTCTTTAAGATGTCAATCATTTCTATGTATTGAAGCCACAATTTTGCCGTTGGATATTTAGACAATTTTGAAATCTCAGAAATCATAATTTGTTCCAACTCCTTCAGTGTTCCATCTTTGACAATATCTTCAACTGTACTTTGACCGTTCATGAGCTGTGAGTACAACTGTAATACAGAAGCAAACTTTATTTGTAGATTGTGTGTCTCAGCATTGGAATTCATGTCTGGGTCAGTCATCAAGTTTTCCTCATTATGTTGCAAATCATCAGATCCCGGGGTTTGGACGCCAATAATGCCACACAAGAGAATGATATGCAGAGCACAGTCAACAATGTGGTGTCCACGTACAGCCCTTGAAACAGCTTTACCCGACATAATGTGCTCAATAGAGTTCGATGCATAAATATTTTCAAGTACCTCGTAAAGTCCTGATGATTGCATGGTGTGACCAATGCTTCCTAAAAAGCTCATCTGTAAGTGGAAACCTCCTAATCGTAAAACAATAGAGCTTATGGGACTGTTGGCAGGTTCACTCTGTTGTATCATCAATGCTTTCCAATATAACGGCTGATCAAACGTTACTTACTGTTGGTATCACTCCTAATCGGGTTGCTTCTTTACAAATAAATGAAAGAGTTGAATAAATGCATGTAAGATCACTTGGATTTAGATCAATCATGGGTAAGAAAAATATCGATGACTGTCCTGGGTATTTATCATCCTGAACACTCTGCATAAATCCAGACCATGCTAAAACAGGAGCTTGTAATGCCCATGATACTTTCAATAGTGTTTCTAATTATTTTGTTTTGTCTTTATAACATGTGGATCTGATCTGTTTAAGCATAAATGGAGGCATCTCCGCAGGTAATTTGTAAAAACTTATGTCAATTTTGCCAGCTTTTATTATTTGCTCTGCTGTAACTTCTAATCGTGGTACACAACAAGGGAATTCAATACCAGGTGTAATGGCTGCAATTATCCCCATGCCATGGAAAGTATCATGTCCATCTAGTGTTTGCAAGTTATGATCAACATTGTCTGCTGAAAATTGTACAACATATTCTGGACTTATATCTGGTAAGTATTGATTCTGAGACACAGCAGCGCTTGATTCAAATTTAAGAAATTCAGTATAGGACGAACAAAAGCCAAGACTAAAGAGGACATCAATTAGGTATTTAGAGGCAAAATGATGATGTAACTGAACTCCCAATCCAATTTGTAAAGGAGCCTGCAAAACTCGAGGTCTGACTGCTTGCATTATTGTTTGTCCTACTGATGGAATTTTTATTTCTGTTTTTTTTTCCTCTTAACAAAGTTGTCAAGAATAATCTCAATAAATCAGGTACATAATCTAAGTTTGCCTCTTTTGAAGAAAGCTTTGACGGATCTGGGTAAGTATTTTTCGTTGTTGCGATGCCTTTTATTTCTGTTTCTAACAACTTTGCTGCAGTTTCGATTATTCTCATCTGTCGTACTCTCAAATCTTCATTCTTAGGATGACTGTAAAAATCATGTAAAATTTCAGATGCAGTTGATTTTTAATGTTACAACATTACTCTTGCCATTTATTTCAGAAATGATAATTGAATGACCTAAATGATCTTTGAGCTTTTGTTTCATGTATTTTGTACTGTATGGTTCATCGCAAAATTCATTCATTTTCATTACTAGATCATTGATAGTTATTTGTTCTTCGTCGTTTTCCTCTAAGTATTCGATTGTTTTCAGAAACGCTTCAGTTTGTATAATATTCTGAGGTCTTCCTGTGCTTATTTTTTGTACCTTTACGTTTGAATCCTGCTTGTTCTTTGGTGTGTTTTTTCCTGTCCTAAAATTTACGCTACATACTTGGTGGTATATTGCCTCTACGGCAGGTAAATCCCTTCCATAATTTATCCTTTCTTCAACCTCTCTAGCCCATTCATCCTTTCTTTCCTCGCAAACTGCTTTTATCTTGTTCTGAAAATCAAACGTTCTTACAGGATAACAGTCATAGCTTCGCTTATTTCAATCATTTTTAATGGGTTTTGAGCAAAAAAGACAATGATCTTTAAAAGAAAAGAAGGCTGCTTGTGATCTCAAAGAACGATTTAAGCTTTCGTTTGTGTCATTATTGGAACTGCGTCGAAGTTCTTTCCTTCTACAAAAATCACGTCTACATGTTTTATGTACTTTCTGACCAGGACTTGAACTGATGTTAAGATTGAGAGCATCACTAGCCTTTCTTATACCCTCGCATCCCTTTTCCTTTAAGGTAACAATTTCTTCACCATTGTCTATAGGGTTATTGCAGAAAATACAGCATGCTTCCATTTGTTCTTAAATCATCTTTACCATCACCTGAAATAAAAATGTAAATTTGATGAAAATATATGTTAGTAATTGTGAAGTAAAAAACAAAAGAGATTTTTATTCTGGTTTTATGTGTGATGTTATGTAGTGTCATGCATGTTATGCCAATTATTTCTTTTTAAAGTATTGCTTCATATTCACACTTGAGCTTGTAATATTCTTAAAATTTTTAATTTGAAAGCTTTTTGAAATAATTAATATTCGTATTAAATAATATTTTTTTGAAATATTACACTTACTGCCACTATTAATTAATAATTTCATTGATACGTACGTCCGATTAAAATCCTATTAATAAATCAACTTAATCATTTTAAATGTGAAAAATAATAAAGTCAATTTAAAGAAAAGTCAACGTAATTATCATTCTTGAACTTTACTGCTTTGTTCAAAATCATAACATTACATTTTTTTATTTCAATAAAAATGATTTTTTTCTTAATATGGTGACATTTAATTTAGAATAAAAACAGATACAAACCTCTAATAATTTAAGTTTGAATTCTTTCTACATCGTTTATTTTGGTGCTGTTTCCTCAAATATTCAATATTTTCTTCAGTTCTAAAACAAAAATTTGATATTATAATTATCATTATCGTTTTAAGTACATTATGTTTATATATTTGTAAAATGACGTTGTATTTTATTTGACACTGTTGGGTTTCCGTACATTATTTTTAACGTCGTCAGCACCCCTTCTAGAAATTCAACTATATTAGCTTTTTTCTTTAGTAGAAGATTATGATTAATGATTATATTGATCTATGTTTTATATTTTTATAGTTTTTAACAAGTTTTGATATGAAACTTACGAAAAATTAGCGATTTATGACTAGTGTTGCATTATGGGAAAATGTCGTCTGCTATTCAATGCTATGGGATAAAATATTCGCCTCAAATCGTTATTTTTGTAAGAAAGTACCTTGGTTTATATTGTTCTATTAAAATAAACGATTTTATTGCTTCATACTTACTTAAAATTTCATTTTAAAGCTCCGGAGTCGTTGATTTTGACGATCCGGAAAAAAGTGTGTAAAATCCGGATCGGGTATGGAGGCTCATTCCAGTCATAACTTTTTCACATGTTGGTAAAAAAATAAAACTTCGCGTAAAATGTTAAAACAACTAGATAGAAGATGCGATTTTTAACAGTTTATGTAGTTTTAAGTATTGATTGATTTTCCAAACAAAAATCTTCTGTTGCAATTAGTTCTTGGTCAAATTAAATTACGACTGGACTACTATGGCTGATTTATACATCCAATGGCGGACGTCAACAACTGAAATTATGAAATTCAGATCTTGGTTGTCCAGTTTTGTCTTTTGGCCTTTCTCAAATCAAAGGTATTCCTCGCATTGCCGGTTGTACCTAGAGTACTCTTAAAGAATCTTTTGCCCAAGTTCCAAGCATTTTCTAGCCTCTGTAGGCGGGTTGTCCGTTCCATGTTCCATGGCGTTACACAAAGACCAAGTTAGCTCGACGTCTAGTGTGAGCTTGTTTTTCCACTGGACTTACTGGTGCTTCTGTGTGAGTGTTTGTGTCCTGGACGTGGTTGATATCTGGTCGTCGTATTGATTCATGGTGTTGCGATGCTGTGTTGACCCCATAAGCCGTGCAACGGTGCCATGGAGAATTTTTACTATTCTGCCCTTTCTGTAGGTACCTAACCAGAGTTTATATGGGCTAAAAAAGCGACAAATCCAGAAAATGCATATTTGTAAAGAAAGTAATTTAAAAAGCAATTACAATTCAGAAATGCAAATGACAACAAAGTTCGAGACAATAAATTTTGCTACACCTGACACGCGTTTCGTCTATTCAAGACTCATCAGAGGCGCTCTACCAAAAATATTAAAAATGCCAAATACTATATGATTATGAAGAGCATAGAACAATAAAACCAAAAATACCAAACTGGGGAACCAAATTATAACTAAGATGATCAACCTATGTCTGGGGTAGGATGAACCTTAGGGTTTAGAAAATTTTGAAATTTAAAAGGACAATTTAAAGCTTTGATGTGTTTCCCAACACAAAAGTGTTGGTGCCGGAGCGGGCTAACCTCGGGGAATAAAATCTCCACCAGCAGTGCTAAACTTCACAGGTGTTCGAAATACAAATGACAACAAAGTTCCAGACAATAAATTTTGCTACGCCTGAATTATTAAAATTTTACACAGGGTCTCAAAAATATATGCAACATTACCAATAATGTTAAATAATTTGAAAATTATAGATATTTCGGACATTCGTATGTCCTTCAAGATGATAATAAACAAAAACAAAAATTCTGCAAAAGCAATTACGAATAATCTCACTTTAAACATGCCATTCTAAACAAATTAGTAAATATTGGGTTATTCTGAAGTGCACTTGACAGGTTGCTGAACATAAAAATAAGAACATATATACAGAGCAAATAAATAGAATAAAATAATACTAATTGCAGTTTTTAGATAGAACAGCAAAAACATATCAAGGTTAATATATGTACAATTTCAAACAAATGGGAAGGGGACTTTGGTCAACTTAGGAGATGAACACGAAAAGGCAAGCACAATGAACATGTAATGATGATGAATTTAACACGAAATAAAGATGCAATGAACACGAAATGAAGATGAAATGAACACAAAATGAAAATGGTCAAAGTGAGATGGAAACTGGAAAATTTAAAGATACAAAGCATTACACTATCTAGATTTTCTCGTATATTCCGTAAGGACTACTTGTTTCTAATGTTTTAATCCAGAAACTTTCCCATCCTGGCCTTTCAAAAGTTAACCAAACTAGAGTGTGGTCAATGATGGTGATGGCAACCTATAAAGATCATCTTGCCAGTGCCCATTGAGATGGCGACTGACTTGGATGTCAGGTTTGCATTTGTAATCGCTGCAATGTAGATTCATACGTTTGTTGAAAGATTGAACCGTTTCACCAACGTATTAAAAGCCACATCTACACTTGAGGAGATACACTACATTAGCTCTACAGCAATCAATAAATGAATGAAGTAAATAGTGAATGTCTTTCATGTGGACCTGATGGTAAATGTATGGGTCTGTAAAACTTTACACAGATATCAAAATTGAACAGTTTATTGAATTTATGAAGTTTTGAAAAGTATTACAGTTAAAATTGCAGACAGCAATTACCAATGTGTCTATGAATGACGAAATCATGGGTCGAAATACCCTTCAAGAATCAATGACGTGAGTAAGTCGATATAACAAAAAATAAGATATCTTTAATAGCATTGAAAAAATTCAAAAAATCCAAAAACAAATATAACAATAAAAATTGCAAATTAAAAAGAAACTAAGAAGAATTTTTAAGGCTGCATTTTTATATTTGGTCAACTTTAACTGTAACTGAATATAAATGCTATAACATATTTTACAAATCTTTTGGTAAACTTCGTATCTAAATACTAACCATAGGAACAGTGGGTAATGTATGAAGGACAGCTAGCTAGAGAAATACATAAAACCATTAGACATACAGACTATTAATTTTCGGTTCATCTTTAGCGGAGAATAACCAACATACTACTTGATACATGTCAAAATTATTATAAAACTTCTGATATGAAGATCAGAGACCCACGACAGCTAGAAAGTAAGCTCAAAGAAAAAGGAAAAAAAGACAAATAAAATGAACGAACTGTTGCTTAATGACAACAGAAACAAGGAATACTGTGAGCGAGTTCACAAAAGGCTAGACCCCCCTTTTCATATTGGAATCATTATTATAAACAACAAAGTCCAATTATCTTCTCTGAATGATATCTGTCAAGTGACATTTCTTTATGCATATCTCTATATGGTTAACTTCATTTTTGTAAAGTTTCATCAAAATCCCCCAAGCGATTTAGGAGGAGTTGCGAGATCTCCCATTAAATATACAATACCAAAAAACGGTTGATTTGGTTATGCTGTATATCGATATTTCAAGGAGTAACTTCTCATCAGCAGCATTTGAATCAAAGCATTGAAAGGTCAAAAACCCAAAATTATTAAGTATATGAAAAGTACTCAAATCCAAATCAGATCCTACCATTTTACACATAAAACAAATCTCAACATATTTAAAACGTCGAATACATGTCCTTGGAAGTAAATTTGCTACATCACCTTTTCGCAAACCTTTTTGGCTAATTAACCGTTGTTTACTCTTGGTAATTGTACATGTATTTTAGGGTACCTAATAAATCATCGGATAACCCGTCAAACTACAAAAACTAAGGACATGACCAAGGTTACATCAACGCAAAATTTAAAAAACACCATCTACAAATGGTGGAAGTTTACAAGTGATATCTTTAACGACATGAAAGTAAAGTACATGTACATGTAAGGAACATCTGGACTATACACTTTAACATCCAGATTAATAAAAAAAACGTGTTAGAATATCTATATTATTCAAAACTTGTTTAAATTCTTACCACTTGTCATTTGTGGAACACCTTTTGACATAAATAAGATTGCCATTACTATTCCAAGGGAAAAGCTTAGTGTCGCAAATAACAAAATATCTGAAAAAAAATGTATTACTGCAACTGATATGGTAACTCGTTTACGTTTGCCGTCGCAATATACATTGTTACTCTAATGACATATTATATTGTCTAATTTACTTTTCTTATACAAAATATTGCAGTCCCGTCTGATAACGCCATGAAAATGTTTTTCATACTCCCACCAAACAGGAAGAACACCAACTTATTTTGACTTTCTTTTTTCGAAATAACAACTTTATTTTCCGTAATAACGACTTTATTTCTCGCTATAACGTCTCTATTTCTCGTTATTACGACTTTCGTTTGTCGTAATAACAACTTATTTATGCAGTTTCATTGACTAATAAAATTTAATTTAAATGCCAAAGTCAATTATCAATTTTAAAAAGAATTTCGTGTTCCTGGAGTATAAAATGCAGATTAATGGAATCTTGTTTTAGTGAGTACGGTACAATTATCAGTCATTAATAACTTTAATGCTATTAACCGATTTAAGAGGTGAGTTAGAATTGTTTCCATAAGCGTACTTTTTGAAAATGTTCAAACAAATATATCTAAAAGTGATTAATTAGAGATGCCGATATTATCTTATTTTATTCACAAGTTTAAATGTGGAAGTCCGAAATAATTAACTCATAACCAAACCCGTCAAGACAACAGCGTAATTCAAAAGGTCATTGGCTTTTTAGAAAGCTAAAACATATATCCCCATTCAGTAATTAAGATATTACCGTTTTACATTTCCCTGAATACGAGAACTGCGATTTTATGTACGGTTATAGGAATGCTTTTATGTGTTTAAGAAAAGCGTACACCATATCTTGATCTTTTGATCTTTTTGTCCAAACGATCCTTATTTCTTGACTTAGCTAGTTAAACACTTACATTTGCATACATCAGTATGATATGCTAAACTGTATCTGTATATTATTACACAAAATATCACGGAACACATTCCAAATAGGAGCATCTTCATTAAATGTACATTTTCTACAAAAATAGAAATATAAATAAAGGTAATAACAAAACTACCGAACTTGAATGATCAATCTCATAGTCCAGAGAAAATGACAAAAACGAATCAGTCATTCCGGAGAACTGGTGGATCGCAATGTTCCTGACTTGGTACAGTCATTTCAAACGAAATGGTGGGTTAAACCAGGTTTTATGGCGCCAAACCTCCCTCTTCCATTGCGATCTTAGGATCCGGTAATGACCATAGAACACAACATAGTTGTGAGACACAATAGGGATATTGAGGTGATCATCCCAGTACAGCACACCAGTCAAACACTAATTAAAACAATTAACTATCATATCTTTTAACTCAATTTTGAACTTTTCTACTAGTGGCTGATAACGAAGAAAGAATTTTTTTAGTGATCGTATGAGACGTATTTTCTTATAGCCCTGCTTCAAAAGTCTGTCACGAAGAAACCGGTGTCTGATCAAAAAATCTGTGAAATGTGTGCAAGCTCTGGCATATCGAATAAGTTGAGAAATATAAACACCGTATGCAGGAGAAGTAGGTATATTGCTCTGTAGATTAGGAAAATTAATAATTTGAAAATTAAAATCGTCTCGTTTATCGTAAATTTTTGTACTGAGATGACCACCTGGGTCAAATTCGAGGTGCAAATCCAAGAAAGACGTGAAGCAATTAGATTCGGTGGTCTCTTTAATCTCCAATTCTGGAGGATATATTGAAGGAATCCAACTACCAAATGAAGTGTTATTGATAGAAAGGATATCGTCAATATATCTGAATGTAAGATTAAATGACCTTGCCTCTTTCATCTTCTTGTTCTTTACGAGTCCCTGAAGAAATTCAGTCTCGTAAGAGTATAAAAACAAATCGGCGAGGAGAGGAGCACAGTTTGTGCCCATTGGAATGCCGATTTGTTGTTGAAAAATCTCTCCTCCGAAGGTGACAAATATGTTGTCAATGAGGAAATCAAGCATACTGCAAACTTGTTCCAGTGTGTAACAAATTTTATCTTTGAAAGATGTTTTGGAAAAGAATGTAGAATTATAACCCAAAACAACAAAATTCCTTGAGTTTGAAAAGGCTTTTTCGAGAAGTTTTTTTCAGGCGACATTTTAGTTTTTCGTGTGGCAAGGTAGTGTATAAAGTTGAAAAATCGAACGTTTTCAAAGAGTGAACCTCAGAAAATGATCTAGATTTAAAATGATCTAAATGTTAGTAAATACCAGACAAATTCTCATGGCAAAACTGTAAAATTTGAATTTGTCTGTGTTTGCGTTACTTGCATCCACTGACATGGTGTCCCTCATACCACAATATACTGTTTGTCTTTGTTTCAATGTGGTAAACAAGCAATTTCATATGATAAATGTTAATCTAACGTGAAATGATAACGTTAAATAAGTGTTAATCGAGCTACGATTGCTAATTTAATGTTAAGATTTAACATTTGACGTTATATAATTCTACAGGAAAAATAACCTTATAAATTTTAACGTTAACGTTTAACGCTGATTTTACGTTAATATTTCTAACCTTAAACTAACAACCTCCACCCCCATCCTCCCCCTGCAAACATTCGACGTAAATAAAAATCAATCAATATTGGGAAAAAACGATATTCATAAAAAAAAACAATGCAACATGAACAGTGTTTGATTACGAAAAAAGAAAAGATGTTTGAACATATTCGTAGAAAGTCAATTATGCTACACGGTTGTGGTGAGTCTTTAATGGACGAATGTTCGTCAGACGTAGTAAAATTAATTGCCTGGAATGTTGTTCTAATTTTTGATTTCTAACATTCGTCATGTTAAGCGCTGCTGGTAGAGTTTTAATTCAACGAGGTTATCCCGCTACGGCATTAACACTTTTTTTTTGACTGTTGAAGAACACATCTTAGTTATGAAATTTCCCGCTTAAATCTTTACTTCAAAATTGTCAAAACACTAAGGTTGTTCCTACCCGAACGAAACATAGATTGATCTTTATTATATTTGGTTTCCAGCTATGCATATTTAAATGTTATTGTTCTTTGGTTTTCATATCCATATAAGTGTATTTTTCAATGTTTTGGCAGTGTTCATCGGAGGAGTCTTGAAAAGATGAAACCCACTAAGTAATATTAATTGTGTTGTAAAATTTGTTTTATTTTTTTATTTGACCTAAGATGTTCAATGTCGACAATTGATGATATTGAATGTTGTTTTTAGGATTTCACTGTTATGTTACTTACGATGCTACCATAAATTGAGAAATATTCTACATCATAAATCGGTTCGGCGCACATTCCTCCTTATTTCAAAGTTAAAAATATTCCAATCATCACTTATAGCGAGCATCGCAGATGCGAGCCCAACGGCATTGTGAATGTTTTGAGATGTGCCAGAAATATACTGACGATAAAACCGTATCAGGTTTACTTTTACGGAGTGAAAAAAATAATAGGCAAGTAAAACAATCAACCCTCTTGGCTTATGAAAAAAAACATCATAATTTGTTATGCACAAATAAAAAAATAGAAATTGAAAAACAGTAATAAAATCCTCATTCATCCACTTGTTAATTTTTACATACAGGTTTTTATTTAAACACCGTTCGGTCTTTTCCGCTGAAAAACGATTTTCTGGAAATTACCGAGCTAGCTTTTGGCAACATCGTCCCATTGACTAGTCATACCAAATGCATGATACTGACCAATCTTTGTTAAATTCTAAGTAAGATAAAGATATATATAAATTTACTGAATTAAACCTTCTCGTAATAATAAATAAAGGTTCTTCCATGAAAATTAAAGAAGAGTCCCATCATGTGGGGTTTCACTCACTCTCCTCAATCCTGCATGCTATTTTTACTTCATCGTTTTTTTCTCCACCAGGTTTCTCAATGTACCTTCTCATACCAATGATTCAAATAAAACACTGATACTCAGAAAATCTCACAAAACCTGACAGAATCTGAATGTTGTTTTGGTCTGCTGAAGAAGCGCGAAATACTCTGACAAGGAAATGACGTCACGTAATCCATAAAAGGGATAATTTCGTTCCCGCTAAATGTCATCCCAGAATGTTACATGATTTATTATTTGCAAAAATATTAAATTGAATTTTAGATAAGTTGCTATTGATCCCAGATATTTTTACAACAGCTTTCTCAAGTGCATATGATTTGGGTTGGGTGGGGTCAGACTTTGCTACTTTTTAATTACTTTTTTAAAAGTTCCCTCTTTACGTTACACTTAGCCGCTGCCGGTGGAGCACATGGATTTATTTTTAAAAGGTATATAGATTTTCGATGCTCGCTAAAAAGGCAAGGCCTTAATCATATTACCTATACTTCCACTATTGCACCAAAGGTCTTCAACTACAAACAAGTGTTGCGGGATTTTCGAATTAATGACCTCAAATCTAAACCTCCAGACTGCTCCTGTGAAAAGTCCCCATTCAATTATAGTCCTTCTTGCCACGTTATCACTGATGACCTGAACATCGTGGGAAATGACTTATTTCGCAATGTTTTGGCTAAACGAGTCGACCAAAATACCGTGAGCCCTAACGTATTAACTGGAACCATAATTTTAAAAAAGATACGGATTCAGTTAAAATTAAACTATGCAGAAAATGGAAAAGGAAGAACAGGAGAAAGAAACTGACGTTTTGTCTGAGTCCGTTAAAGCTGTGAGGTCATTGATTTTCAAAGGAATCAACTCTTTGAAGAGCTCAGTGAGCACTAAAGCAACATCCATATTCAACTAGGTTGATGCTGCAAAAACACTGTCAACCTTACACGACAAATATGTTATTGTATTTGCAGACAAAGCACCAGATAACTTTTTTTTTTGTGTGAAAAAAAACTATACAGTCCACCCTTGTTAAACCGCCACCTTTTGTCTATCACTGAAATTGGCGTTATATCGACTTTGGCGAAAAAGTTAAGGAGAAGTGTAAACCGGAAGTGTAATCGTGAAATCTAAATGTATGATTGATAGGGTTGAAAATGTACATAAACTTGAATAAAGCATGGTGAATACGTGTTTATTTATATTACACCCAATTAAAACATACATTTTGAAAGGTTCATTAAAATATTACAAGTAAATTACATATCAACATGCAAATCGTAAATTGACAGAATTTAAATGAGATATTCTATTTCCTTTCGAAGAAACTGTCAAATTATAACATACTTATCTAAGAAATAATTTTGAAATGTCCATGTCATTTGTCAAAGATTTTATCTACGAACGCCCAGAAGGCTCATACGAAATTCGAGATTCGAAATTCGAGATACTAGATTCAAAGTGTTATAAGTTTATTGTTAAAAAACAAATTAGATACAATCCAAATTGTCGTCAAAACAGTTCACCTGTATTACCCTAATTCGATAAGAAATCAATTACCGTGACCGTTATCGATTGAGAAGCCTGCTTGTCAAAACACACATTACACAAATTAAGGGCGATAATTGCAAGGGAAATTTGGTTTGAATTACATGTAGGACGTGTTGGTAGTGAAGGCTTGGGTGGAAGACAAAATGCGGGGGAATTTCAATGGGAGAAAGTCAGGACACATATCTTTCTTGGTGATAAGCGAGGTTGGTGATAAATCGAGAGAATATTGTGCAAGGGAGCATGTATTAACTGACTGACAGCTGAATTAGGGTTTTTTTGTAACAGGAGGAAATAAGTGACAATCACAAATCTGTCATTTTCTCCTTCGGTCTCTTTGTTGGTGCTGACAATGTTGACATTCCATCCCTGTATTGGATTCTTGACAGCGCTTCATTGCAGGGTCATCAAAATGTACCATTAAACCTCTTTCAGTCATGATGACTTCAATACTGACAGAAATAAAATCAATCCTCCAGAAATATTACGATTGTTGTTATTCTAGAAAATGTGGATCATGAACAAGTACTTCACTCAACATTGTCCACCTTACATGAAAAATGTTTTTGTACCTGCAGACAAAGCACCAAATAACATCCTTTATGCGTGCAAGAAACACTATAATGACTGTTTGACATCTGAATTGGAGGTAGGTTGAACCAGCAATAGCACCACATACACGGCTACAACACTGTCTAAGGAGGAAATCATTGACCATCACAAATCTGTCATTTCCTCCTTCGGCCTTTCTGTTGGTAGCAGTAATGATGACCTTCCATCCCTGTATTGGATTCCTAAATTACATAAAAATCCATAAAAACAGCGTTTCATTGCAGGGTCATCCAAATATACAACTACGCCTCTTTCAGTTCTGTTGACTTCAATACTTACGGCAATAAAATCCGGTCTCCAGAAATATTACGATTGTTGTTATTCTAGAAATGGTGTCAATCAAATGTGGATCCTGAAGAATTCGAAAGAACTGATGGAGATTCTTAACTCTAAATCAGTTTTATATTGTTACAGCATTAAAACATTCGATTTCTCCACACTTTACACTTCTATTCCACATGAAAGAAGCAGAGGTACCAATGGGGTATCCGAATGTCAAAAGTCCGAAAGGGCAGAGACTAAACCAGTAAACACAAACAAGAACGGGACAAAAACAGACAACACGTAAAACATGGAAACACAAAACAACTGAATATCAATCAACAACGCGAACTCCAGTCGAAACAAGAGTGAACTCAGGTGCTCCGGAAGAGTAAGCAGTTCCTGCTTGCTATAGCACACCCGTCGCGTTGCCAATAGTCCATTCAGCGTGTCAGATCCAGTAAAGGAAGACAAAACAACACACTATGACAAACCAACATCTGCACTCATCTGAGAGATCGAAATCCCATATTTGTCTATAAGTGCATGATGTCTTCCGTAAAATTTCTTGAGTGAAGACAGCAACCGAGGAGCAACATAACCCTGTGTGAGCAATTTTTGCGTCAGACGTGTCGCTCTGCTAAGGAAATCGATGTAAGTCCAGCACGCTCTGGAGTAACGAATCAATTGAGATACGTAAACTCCATAAGCTGGAGCTGACGGAATATTGCTACACAAGAAGGGGAAGTTGACGATTGGAAAGTTGAAGTCATCACGTTTGTCATAGAGCCTTGTTGAAAGTCTTCCTTGAGAGTCAGTTTCGAGATGTAGATCTAAATATGAAGCAGACTTCCTAGAATCCGTTGTGTCCTTTATCTCAAGCTCCTGTGGATATATGAGATGGAGAAAGTCACCAAATCGAGAATTGTTTAGTAAAAGGACATCATCAATATAACGGAACGTGAGGTTGAAAGAGAGAGCTAGTCTACGGTCTTTTTTGTCTAGAAGAGATTGCAAGAAGTCTGCTTCATATGAATGAAGAAACAAATCAGCAAGCAAAGGTGCACAATTAGTGCCCATTGGAATCCCTATTGTTTGCTGAAAAACACGTCCACCAAACTGAACAAATATGTTGTCAATAAGAAAGTTGAGCATGTCGATTATTTGGTCTTCTGTAAATTTGTTCTTTTTCTTGGACTCATTGATGACAAAGTAAGTCTTGGTATAATCGACTACAAGAAATTTGTACCTGCGTTTTCCATTCTTTTTGAAAAAGCTGCGTTTAATCAGCTGTGCCAATCGCGATTTCAGTTGTTCATGTGGAATAGAAGTGTAAAGTGTGGAGAAATCGAATGTTTTGATGCTGTTACAAGATGAAACTGAATTAGAGTTAAGAATCTCCATCAGTTCAACATCATCCAACAACTGAAATCGCGATTGGAACAGCTGATTAAAGGCAGCTTTTTTCAAAAAGAATAGAAAACGCAGGTACAAAAATCTAGTAGTCGATTATATCAAGATTTACTTTGTCATCAATGAGTCTAAGAAAAAGAACAAATTTACAGAAGACCAAATAATCGACATGCTCAAATTTCTTATTGACAACATATTTGTTCAGTTTGATGGACGTGGTTTTCAGCAAAAAATAGGGATTCCAATGGGCACTTATTGTGTACCTTTGCTTGCTGAGTTGTTTCAATTTTCATTCATATGAAGCAGACTTCTTACAATCTCTTCTAGTCAACAAAGACCGTAGACTAGCTTTCTCTTTCAACCTCACCTTCCATTATATTGATGATGGCCTTTCACTAAACAATTCTCAATTTGGTGACTTTCTCCATCTCATATATCCCCAGGAGCTTAAGAAAAAGGACACAACGGATTTTAGGAAGTCTCCTTCATATTTAGATCTACATCTCGAAATTGACTCTCAATGAAGACTTTCAAAAACGCTCTATGACAAACGTGATGACTTCAACTTTCCAATTGTCAACTTTCCCTCCTTGTGTAGCAACATTCCGTCCGCTCCAGTTTATGGGGTTTACGTATCTCAATTGATTCGTTGCTCTGATGAAGGTGCACTTATCATCTCTTTTTCCCAAAATTGAAAACCAAGAAGATCACATTCGACATTTTATAGAATAATCCAGCATTAATAGAGGACTTGACTTCATAAATATATCTAGTATATATATATATATATATGGACCTTAATATTCAAGATCTCATTCCACCTTATTTTTCAAATACCGAACCGCAAAACATTATTTTTAACTATACAACAACTACAACTGATAAAGAACTAGACACGAATATTCCTTTCTATACTGCAATTGTTCTATATAAGTAGTCAAACTTTACTGACCGTATATCGATATGTGATATACGGTCAATGTCAGTAGATCACTTAAAGAACACGCCCCTTTTCTATCGTTTGTTGCATTTGGGCAAACTCATTTCGTCAAAACGGGTAACCCGGTCGTCACAATGATTTTATGATCAATTCTACGCATGCGTTGAGCCTTTCAAAATCGGATTACAACTTCGAAATTGTAGTTCCACATTCTCGATTTGACTGCAAGAAACACGAAAATGAAATGTTGCATAAAAATCAAACATTCGAATGTTAATCTTTGGCTGAAAGACGATAGAAAAAATTAAAATTCATCTATTAACGTACACTTACTTATACCATTGCAATTTCGGAAAAAATTTTACATAGTACCGGTAATTTGTCAATTTTTAATAATGATATATGCAATCGGATTAATTTTAGTTTACTCTCTTAATTATTTATTTGAATTTTGTCTTTTTAATTTTTTTAATAATCTACTTACTGATATCTTGTTAGTAAATATAATATAAAAATCATTTAGAAAATAAGCTTACATTTCTTTGATATCCTAAACGCATAATTCATGTTGAACTTCAAACACGTTTAGTATTCAAACATGCTTAGGAGTGTGTTTAAATTGATGAAAATATTCAGGAAAATTTCTAAGATTGATATTTTATTTTATGTGAATTATGTTCAAACCTTTGTTTAGCTTTACCATATTTACTTTGAAAATAGTTCAGGTTTTAAACACAACCTATACATGTAAAGGGCTAGATATTTTTTTTTTTCATTTTCAACGCCATTTTAACAGAATTAACACAATCATGCAACTCGAATTAATCTGTTCAGAGGCAGGGACGATATCGGGTTCTAAGGTCAAATTCGTGTACTTCGATTGCCGCATAACTCGAGAAACCAGATTAATCAGGTTGGACGTATCAAGCAGGCCAACTTGACAGGTGTTATGACCATAAAAGGAGAGAGGGTCGCTGTGGGGTGATTTATTGATTTTTCAATTTATTCATTTTGTTAAAAAACACGTCGAACAAAATAAAAAAGTAATGCAGTATAAACACAATAATAGTACACTGACTCGAAATAAAATTATTTTATACGAATTCGGCTCGAAACAAGAAAACGCTCGGGAGACCCTCGCGTTTTCCTGTTTCTAAGCCTCATCCGTATAAAAAATTTTATTTCGAGTCAATGCATGCGACTTTGCTAAATCTGATTTCAGATATACTCCTTGTGATCATGTTGTTACCGGGGACCTTTCAATCGTCAATGACCCAGAGGTAATGCATTTCTTGAAAAAAGGACTAAAGTTTAGACCACCTACAAAAATTAATTGGTATTCCTGCCTAAACTGTATCAAAACTTCTCTTATAACTTACATGTATTGAAAATCTTGGATCATGAGAGAAGGGATCGACTCAAAATCTCTAGACCGTTTTATTAATAAAATGACAATCGTTCATCACAGAATCAGTCAATTTCAAAATTCATTAGTAGATTTTAGGCCTAATACTTACTTTAATCGACTAAAGTAAAAAATTCGTTTACTTGGTTTGCGATACGTGTTTGTTCCCGCCGAAAAAACAGCTAACAATGTCGTTGTGGTATGAAGAAAGTATTACCTTGAAGTTTTAATGCACGAAATAAAAAATCCAAACACTTTCGTTCCCGTGCATTCGACAGAATCAGGTATCATTGACGATCATATCATAGCGACCACAGCACTTCAAGTTGCCCCGACATATTATAATTTACCTACTATGTACTGGATACCTAAATTGCACAAAAATCCATTTAAATCTGTTTTATCTCTGCTTCAAGTAAGTGTTATTTAAGCCATATTTCCAAAGTTCTATCTTTAACTTTAACTACTATGAAGCAATTTATTATTCATTACTCTGAAAGGGTATTCGAAAACAGTGGAATTGATCATTTTGGAGCATAAATAAATCTCTTGATGTTTTGGACAAGCTTCGTGCATTTGAAAATACTTTTCATACCGTTGATAGTTACGATTTTTCTACTTTATATACTAACCTACCGCCTAATCTGATTAAAAAGAAATTTGAGTCTGTTGTTAAATGGTGTTTTGACAAATTTAAAAGTGATTATATCTGTTTCAAACTTATATAGTAAATCATTTGTAGTAACGAGACTCAAAAAGGTTACATTAACTGGACTGATGCAGAAACTTTTACTGCTTTAAATTATTTATTAGAAAATATTTACATACATTTTGGTAAACAAATTTATCGCCAAATAATTGGTATTCCTATGGGTACTAATTGTGCGCCACTTATAGCCGATCAGTCAATTTCAAAATTCATTTGTAGATTTTGTGATCTTTTCCTAACATGTTATGAATCACAATTTATGGCTAAATTACAAAAACATCACCACAAACAGAACCTAATCGAAACTTTCAATTATACTTTTAGATATTTAGACGACATTCTTGCACTCAACAATCCTTCATTTTCTAATCTTATTACAGATTTCTATCCCTCTGAATTAATGTTGAACAAATCTAACGTCACCGGTGATAGATGTCCTTTTCTAGATTTAGATTTAAGTATTATTGACAGAAAAATACAAACCAAAGTATATGATAAACGTGACGACTTTACCTTCCCTATTATAAATTTCGCTTTTCTTGAAGGAGATGCTCCACTAGCGCCGTCAAACGGGGTTTACATTTCACAGTTAGTAAGATATGCTCGGATCTGCAGTGGTGTTTCTGATTTTAATAATAAAAACTGTTTTATTACTGAAAAAATTAAAACAAGGTTATCGGTACCACAAATTAGTAAAATCTTTTTTTCTAAATTCTTCCACAATTGTTGATCTCTTATTGAAAAATTTCATTGTACACGTCGTTTACAGATAGTGAAAGGAATATCACATCCTGAATTTTATGGAAATGTTTTTATAAAGCTCACAAGTTGAAAAGCAATCCACTAGAAATGAAAAATTGGCTTCAAAATCTATTACGCAAAGGATATGAATTGAATATTTTGGTTGAATCTTTGAATTGGCTGGGTTTTTTGCAGAAATATTGATAACTTGAAACTTACTCTAAAAATTCCATAAACATGTTTACAATTGTCATTTTAGGCATTAAAGCGATTAAGCATGTCAGTTTTTTGTGATGACACTTCACTTAATCATTATTGTTTGAAGTGGTGTGTCGGATTTAAAATCGATATGTTTGATTTTTTACATCAGTCGCTTGATGATCCTCAGCTACCTGTCAATAACAGCGAGAGTTCTATAGAGAGTTCCTCTTACCGTCATTTTGTTTAATCTTGTTTTTTTTTGTCTTAGGTTCTCTCTAGTGGAATTGGACTTTGATCGATTTGATTTTTATTGTGTGTTTAGTTTGTATGCTTTGTCTATGAATATTGATAGGGGAGGTTGGTTGGGCCCAAAAAATCTATTTAAACCCGCAACATATTATATGTGCCTGTCTAAGCCAGGAATCTTTGACAAAGCTTTCGTTTGTACTTGTCTTTTTGATGCTTTCTGTTCCTTGTTTAAGAAGGGGGTCTATCTGTGACTATTAAAGGACTGGATCTGAATTATATGCATTTTGTTTAGACAATGGGCCTATTGCAGAACTGCGACTAGCGCCAAAATGGCCTCGTTGAAGGCTGCTGGCGGTTGTCCATTGCGGTTTTTCTGAATTGCCGCTTGATTGTGGGCTTTGTCGTGTACACTTATTCAACATCTCATTATTTTCAATTTTTTACTGCCGAAAAGTATTGTAAACTTGTGTATCCTTTAATCTCACATTTCGTTATATTGATGACGTCCTGTCACTAAACAATATAAGCTAATGAGAATTGAAATAAGTGTATGAGACACAACCTACAATATAAATTACGATCTCAAAACGCTGCAATGGAAAATAGCCAGCAGCCTTCAATGTGACCAGTGGTCGCTGCCCACCGTTTTGCATTTGGCTATAGATAAAACATTCAATGCGTATAATTCGAAACCAATCATTAAATGCCAAAGAAAAGCACCCATCTTTTCAAATAACAAATAACAAAAGATCGACGAATACAAACATCAGCTTTGATAAAGATCCCTGGCTTAAGACAAATATATTTGGTGCCTATTCAAACCAAATTTATCTACAGACACTTGACTTTAAGGAGATCCGCTTCATATTTGGATTTTTACCACGAAATCGACACACATAGAAACGCATAACAAATCTCTATGACAAACGTGATGGCTGCTTTGATTGATAGATTCTTGTTTGCTTTATGTCCAATCGGCGAAGTTCAGACATAATCAGGACATAAACAAGTTGTGATTTCTATAAATAAAAGTTCGCTTAAAAACAGAAGTCGAAAGACCGTAGATAAAACAAAAGGTGTGACATGACAAGATGATAAAAAAAAAACCAATTAAAATGATCAAACTAAAACCTAAAACTAATCATAAAGAACAGATCAAAATACAATTTTAAACTAACAACTGCGATATCAAATAAATAAGATATGGGTCAAAGACAGAAATGGCCGGATTCCATTGAAATGTAGATCAGCGACAGACCTGAAATCGAATCCCACTTTATGGGACCCCTACCTAATGCTGTATACCAAATATCAAATGGCTGTGATAAGTAGTTGCTGAGAAAACTGTTACAATTTTTCCCCGCCCGCCCACACACCCGCCTGCCCGACATTCATCATTTTATAACCCGGATTTTCACTAGTAAGATCCGGCCAATAAAAACGAAACGAAAAACTTACACGAGGTTCGTGATGACTGCAGCTTTCTAATTCTCCATTTTCCGTTCTTGTATAGGAACATTTATTACGCTTAGGCTTGTTGAGTTTACGTATCACATTTTATTCGTTATTCCTGAACTAGTAAAGAATATTGTGATTTCCTTGTTAGAGCATGCAGTTTACCAAAGATATCAAATGCTCCTATACAAGATGGGATGATTTGTTGTTGGTTGGACTTAGAGGTATAGCGCTGTCGTTCTTTACCGGATTTGCTCTACACGATTATAACCAACATGACGGTTAAGCAGGAAGCGCTTAGTATTCCTGTTCTCTTTCGTGTTTACTGATTTTAGCTTTGTATTTTCGAACTTTTAACATTCGAAGGTCCCTTGGGTACCATCTCAGGTTCTTACCTTTGTTTTGACCAGGAGTTATTTTTTCAATGTTTTCAATGAATGCATTTATTCTGGACAACAACTGTAAACAACCTGAAATTATAAAAGTGATGCCACAAAAGCTTTTTGAATAAAAAATGATAGTTATTTAATCAATCATGGTAATTAAGCATGTATTCGAGTCATGTTTCTGTCTCGTTGAAATCTCGTTTCGAAATAACTATAGAATGATTAAAGATTTAAGGACAATGGCAAAGAATATATGCATACCATAGAATTGTGTTATAATATTTTTAATTCCTATCAAGTAGTTTTTAAAGGAATCGCTAATTACAAATGTATGCCCTAATGTTGGTGGATTCAGCTTAGACTTTTCGACAAAATATTCACTAGACGTTCATTTTTGCTTCTTAAAAAGATATTTTGCAATAGCAAACCACAACACAAATGAAGTTTTTACCATCAACTGCAAGAAAATTGAGAAAATCTGCATTTATGGTGAAATTTGGAACTGCCAAAAATGCCCCAAAATACATGAAAATGGAACAAAACTTTCTTATATCCACACGTACATATGATTACTTTTAGTTTGATATATATTAATTTTTACTAGATACAATTCATCAGAAAGTATAAGAAATGGTTGAATACTCTCCTTTGACTTTTTTCATGAAAATAGTCAGAATTTTGGCAAACGCGTGGCAAAGAAAATGCACAGCAACCCATGAATTTGTCTTCATATATGGCTTTTGTAGGGTCAACACATTGCAAAAATCAAGATTAGAAAAAAAAATAACACTTTAAATATGTGGGTGCGGGAGTGTGATACTTACTGCGACAACATGTACTGCCTAAAAGCACACCGTTTAATATTAAACCAAAGATAAGGCCACCGAAGTAAACTGCCATGAACACAAACAAGGTTATCGTCGAGCAATTTTGATCTGTGTAAAAAAAGTAAAAATATAAATTTTACCAACTCAAGAGTAAACTTTACAGACCCGACAAGGTAAAACCGCATTTTAAATATTTGAATATAAAGGTAACAACAAAATAAACGAACTTGGAGAATCAATC
The DNA here is from genome assembly GCA_963971305.1 of Arcuatula senhousia. Classification (NCBI taxonomy): domain Eukaryota; kingdom Metazoa; phylum Mollusca; class Bivalvia; order Mytilida; family Mytilidae; genus Arcuatula; species Arcuatula senhousia. The sequence continues at coordinate 2,104,858 of OZ020313.1, forward strand.
TCAAATGTCCTGAAAACGAGACAAAACAAGGAAGACAAAGACCACAATGGTCCTGACTTGGTACAGGCATTTCAAAAGGAATGGTCGTTAAACCAGGTTTTAAGGCACACCAAACCTCCCTCTTCCATTGCGATCTTTGAGTCCGGTACTTACACAAAAAACAACAGGTTTGTGATGACATATCAGGGATTCTAAGGTGATCATCTAATTACCCCAACCAGCCAAATACTAATCAAAGCAAGATCTACCAATTTCGTCTAACATGATATTGAATTTTTCTACGAGTGGCTGATAACGAAGAAATATGTTTTTTAGAGATCTTATGAGACGTATTTTCTTATAGCCTTGGTCTAATAGTCGGTTCCGGAGAAAGCGGTGTCGGATCAAAAAATCTGATAAATGTGTACAAGCCCTGGCATATCGAATTAGTGAAATATAGACACCGAATAGAGGTGACGATGGTATGTTACTTTCCAGGTTAGGAACATTAATAATTGTAAAATCAAAATCGTCTCTTTTATCATAATTGATGATGTTATATTGATGATGTCCTTTCACTAAACAATTCTCGATTTTGTGACTTTCTCCATCTCATATATCCCCAGGAGCTTGAGATAAAGGACACAACGGATTCTAAGAAGTTCGCCTCATATTTAGATCGACATCTCGAAACTGACTCTCAAGGAAGACTTTTAACAAAGCTCAATGACAAAAGTGATGACTTCAACTTTCCAGTCGTCAACTTTCCTTTCTTAAATATCAACATTCCGTCCGCTCCAGCTTATGGAGTTTAGGTATCTCAATTGATTCGTTACTCAAGAGCGTGCGATACTTACATCGATTTCCTTAGCAGAGCGACACGTCTGACGCAAAAATTGCTCACACAAGGTTATGTTGCTCCCCGGTTGCAGTCTTCACTCAAGAAATTTTACGGAAGACATCATGCACTTATAGACAAATATGGGATTTCGATCTCTCAGATGAGTGCAGCTGTTGGTTTGTCATAGGGTGTTGTTTGGTTTTCCTTTACCGGATTTGACACGCTGAATGGACTATTGGCAACGCGACGGGTGTGCTATAGCAAGCAGGAACTGCTTACTCTTCCGGAGCACCTGAGTTCACTCTTGTTTCGACTGGAGTTCGAGTTGTTGATTGATATTCATTTGTTTTGTGTTTCCATGTTTTACATGTTGTCTGTTTTTGTCCCGTTCTTGTTGGTGTTTGCTGGTTTTGTCTCTGTCCTTTCGGGCTTTTGACATTCGGATGCCCCATTGGTACCTCTGCTTCTTGTACTGAGATGACCACCCGGGTCCAATTCGAGACGTAGATCCAAGGATGGTGTAAAGCTAGTGAAATAAAGATAATAAAATGAGGTTGTCTAAAATATATCACTAGTATTCTTTTTATATGGCACAGTGGTTTAGTGGTTGACACGTGGGTTAATAACAAAAAGGCTTGTTGTTCGGCCCTCATAAGAATAAAGGTAATAACAAAACTACCGAACTTGAATGATCAATCTCATAGTCCAGAGAAAATGACAAAAACGAATCAATCATACCGGAGAATTGGTGGATTGCAATGGTCCTGACTTGGTACAGGCATTTCAAACGAAATGGTTGGTTAAACCAGGTTTTATGGCACCAAACCTCCCTCTTCCATTGCGATCTTAGGATCCGGTAATGACCATAGAACACAACATAGTTGTGAGACACAATAGCGATATTGAGGTGATCATCTCAGTACAGCAGACCAGTCAAACACTAATTAAAACAATTAACTACCATATCTTTTAACACAATTTTGAACTTTTCTACTAGTGGCTGATAATGAAGAAAGAATTTTTTTAGTGATCGTATGAGACGTATTTTCTTATAGCCCTGCTCCAAAAGTCGGTCACGAAGAAATCAGTGTCTGATAAAAAAAATCTGTGAAATTTGTGCAAGCTCTGGCATATCGAATAAGTTGTGAAATATAAACACCGTATGCAGGAGCTGAAATGAAAATGAAAAGAAATGAAAGTGTTATGAACCTATTTTTCTTGCCATCACTCCAGAAATTGTACGGAATACATCGTGCTCTTATAGACAAATATGAGATTTCGATCTCTCAGATGAGTGCAGATGTTGGTTGTCATAGGGTTTTCATTTGTCTTCCTTTACCAGATTTGACACACTGAATGGACTATTGGCAACGCGACGGGTGTGCTATAGCAAAGAGGAACTCTTGTGTCGACTGGAGTTCGCGTTGTTGATTGATATTCAGTTATTTTTTGTTTCCGTGTTTTGCATTTTGTCTGTTTTTGTCCCGTTCTTGTTGGTGTTTACTGGTTTTGTCTCTGCCCTTTCGGACTTTTGACATTCGGATACCCCATTGGTACCTCTGCTTCTTTCGACTCTCCTTACTCTGTTCGTGAAATTCGGCTCAGTGAACGGTTTTATCCTGCAAAAGGGATGGAGAGCAATATTTATTCACGTTAAAGACATCTTTGCAGTGCTCGATGAAAGTCTTAGTGGGGACAGCTACGAAGGCCACACTTGCAAAAAAACTGGATAAGATAACATAAGCATCAAACTTGCTCCCCTGTACACATGATACAGAATAAACAATTAAGTTTAAACTAAATTAAGCTTTTTACAAGTATAGAAATATATAAAACAGACAAAACGAGCAGAAAGTCACAGTTGAAGAATGTTTGTCTGGATTTTTCATTTTTGTGTTATATTTTCAAATAAAAGAAACATGCCAGGTTTTTTTGTAAAAATGATACTCTTCCTTTAAAATCTATTTTTGAGATATCATACCTCTGTAAGCAATGCGTTACCGAGCAATGATTGTTTTCAAAATTAAAAGTTACACGAGCAAACTATGTTTTTTCGTCACATAAATACGGTATCTGCAGTTTCTATTCCTTTTGGCTTTTTTTAAATGATTATAATACCTTTATGTACATCAGTGGCGAATGTTCTATTATATGATTCAGTCGTAGATCCTTTAATTAAACGAGAATGGAATAGTTTTAGAGAAAAATACTGTTTTTGTTTGTTTGAGGCGTCTGGAACTGATCATAATTAAGTCGCCCAAAACAAAGTTTGGGAGACTTATTGTTTTTGCACCGTTTCTTATTATTAAGTCGCCCAAAACAAAGTTTGGGAGACTTATTGTTTTTGCACCGTTTCTTATTATTATTATTATTTATCTTTTCCTTACGTGATCGTGAACTTGTCCGCCACATTTTTTGAAAACGCTTTGACCAATCAAGATAAAACCTGCTGAGATGGGTGGAGGGTCACTCAGAGGTGTGCAATCCACTTTTGAAATTTTCAAGATGGCCGCCATTTTCAAAATGGCCGCCGTTTAAGATTTTTGGGCCCCTCTCAGATCTCGGAGATGGGTGGATGGATTTTAATGAAAATTGGTACTCTGGTAGAGTGATCCTTCCTAAGCAACATGGCAAAATAAATTTGACGCGAACGCCGCCATTTTAAAATGGCGGCCGTTTTACCACACCCACCCCCCAAAAACGTCAACTTTGTCCGATTTCAACGAAATTTGATTTCTAGACTTATTTTGATGGACTGATTTGAATGGAATACTATCCAAGGCGATTTTGGGCGACTTATGTGTTGGCATCCCAACACAATCAGCACTAGTTATTATTAAGTCGCCCAAAACAAAGTTTGGGAGACTTATTGTTTTTGCACCGTTTCTTATTATTATTATTATTATTATTATTATTCTGATTCTTTATCGTAAAGCTGTCCTCCCTAATACAAGAAAACGGTTCAAGGAAATTGAATAACACTTGTTGGATTAAATAGTGGGTCACTCATAGGCGTGTAATCATGTTTTGAAATTTTCAAGATGGCCGCCGTTTCAAAATGGCGGCCGTCGGAAAAAGTGGGCGGAAAATTTTTTTTCATCGGATCGTCTTGAAAATTTGTCATCTGGGTAAAGCGGGTATGCTGAATTCAAATCTGCGACCAGATTTGAAATCCGACTTCCGGTTTCAAAATGGCGGCCATTTTACTACACCCGCCCCCTTTAAAATGTGAACTTTGTCCGATTTCAATGTAATTTGATTTCTATACTAATTTTATTGTACTAAATGGGAAGAAAAGGTATCCAAGGCGATTTTGGGCGACTTGTGTGTTGGCATCCCAACACAAATTATAGCTAGTTATTATTATTCTTCTGATTCTTTATCGTAAAGTTGTCCTCCCTAATACAAGAAAACGGTCCAAGGAAATTGAATGACACTTGTGAGATTGGACAGTGGGTCACTCAAAGTTGTGTAATGCACTTTTGAAATTTTCAACATGGCCGCCGTTTCAAAATGGCGGCCATCGGAAAAAGTGGGCGGAAATTTTTTTTTCATCGGATCGTCTTGAAAATTGGTCATCTGGGTAAAGCGGGTATGCTGAACTCAAATCTGCGACCGGATTTGAAATCCGATTTACGGTTTTAAAATGGCGGCCATTTTACTACACCCGCCCCCCTTAAAAATGTGAACTTTGTCCGATTTCAATGAAATTTGATTTCTATACATATTTTATTGTACTGAAAGGGAAGAAAAAGTATCCAAGGCGATTTTGGGCGACTTGTGTGTTGGCATCCCAACACAAATTATAGCTAGTTACTTTTGTCATGTAAGGCATCAAATGTTGATTTATTTAATATGAACCGCAAATATTTTTTGTTGTTGTTATAAAAGCAACACTCAGTTAAAGAAATGATCTTGAAAATTTTACTTTCAGTGTGTATTAAAAATAAGTAAGTTTTGGAAAGAACAAATGCTATTGAATTGAAAATTGCGTATATGAGAAGGTGACACATATGTGTGTGATTTATATCATGTAAGGAAGTATAGGCTTGCACGCGGAACCAGCTCAATGATATTATCGAAATCGTGTGTTATTGACACAATTTTAGAAGTGATTCTATGTGCAAGACATACTAAATAGGTAAATCAAATTTCTTGAAATGAAATATCACATCGTGCGGAGTGTGATACGCAAAATAGTCTCATCTCACGAGAACTAGATAATAATGAACAACAGATAGAGAAAACTATGTATGATATATCACATATACTTTTTTGAAAGTGTAATATACTATATACACAATAAAGAATTCAGTAGTGTCTTCTACAAAATTTTCTATCTTGCGACTTAAGATGGACATAAAATACCTTATCGCAACACATCATTCTACGGTCAAATCAGTTCTTAATTGTATCTTTTGTTTGTGACGTTTCTATTGCATTCTATTTTAACGACTTAAGTAAAAATGATTCTTGTTGTAATACATTTGTTGTTGTTTAGATTGATCTAACCATCGATCACCACCTGGCGTGTATGATCCATAGAGTGACTGCCCTTTAAATCAACAATTTGTTTGGCATCATTTGCATCCTAGCAACACTTGAATTGAGTTCAATAATTTTACTACCCTTATTGATAGGTACATTTAGACAAAGAGTACAACATAAGTTTCATTACAGTTAAGGATTTTTCTTAGTTCCAAAACTACGTGGCTTACTGTTATTGCTAGGATGAAAATCAATATCCTCGATACGCGTCTAACGGGTAAGGATAATGCAATTGATCAATTGGCAAACAAAACATAGAAAATTATAAAAACTATTGAACTAGATGCGCGTTTGTGTTCTTAGTAGTAACCCAAATAGGCCTGCAACCTTAAGATATTTTTTTCTTCAATGGACCGGAAGACCATACAGCTATATGATATATCGTTCGAAAGAGAATCCCGAGACGCATTCAGAAATTTTGTTCGTAAAAATGAGAAATGATCACGTTTTTTATAAATTGGGGGTCAAAGCATCAACCCATTAAAATTGTTAAAAAAATCAGTCAAATTATAAAAATGCCAAAATTTTAAGGTTTTCTTTACTCAACGGCAATAAAGATCATTATTGTGTTTGATGAGAATATACACAAGAGGATTTATGTCAAACTCCTAACATGTTGACGGTGTGAGGCGTTAAAACAGCGCCAAAATTCAGCTATGCATTTTCGAAATTTTTACACCCTTAATTTTCAAAATAAAATTTGCAAATTAATATGGACATTTTAACCATTTTTAATCATTATGTGTAAGTTTATAAATCAAATTTATTTTTTAGCCTATAATCTACCTCATTAAATTACACTGTACTTGAAAAAAATACTTCCGGTCTCTCATAATTTTTGCTACTTTTGCCCAAATGTAAATGTTTTCAACTTAGATCTTGATATAGGCCAGTTCAATTCATTCCCTTCTTCTAATGCACCTTCTATGAACCTCTTTGCCATTTTTACACCATTGTCAAATGCGTCTGTTAGGGGTTCTGCTATATCCTTAGGTGCATGTAACTCTGTTGATATGTTTACAGGGGATTTTGGATTGGATGCAACATCAAATTTGAAAGTGGGTGATGCACTACATCCTCACTGTCCAAACGCTTCAAAATGTGGCGCAAGACACTCCCCTAATGTACACAGTAAAGACTGAACAAAGTTAACTGATAAACTTTTGTCTACAAATGATGCAATGAAATCAGATAGGAGTGTGGATACCTTGGTTTGAAAATCCACTAAGATATTGTGTTCCTTGCACCATTCAAAAAAAGGCCGACAACCAGAAAAAAAGAAAGGGCTTCATATGCTGATGTCAATCCTCGAACGGAACGGTTAAATTGTTTTCCATTCAGCATTTGGTCAACTGTACCAGCTGCATACACAGATTATTCAATCAATATTTTTTAAGCCTCCATCACCCCACAATTTGCCAATGGATGCAATAAAACAGGATAGTGTGTGAAAGCTGCCCAAACGAAGAATGTGAGTCTTGAATGATTCTGGTTGTGCCCATTCAACCTGCTTAGCAATTGCATACAGCTGTTGGTCAAAGGTTTGAATTGAATAGTTTTGTCCTAAACACTTCGTTATGTCTTGGCATCTCTTCACAGTTGTGTGAACTGTTGTCATGTCACTTGGTATAGCATCAATTACTGGGGCATATGAAACAACGGAACAGTCAGGTTTGTATTCAGAGATCGCACTATTGAAACCGTTCCAAAAAGGTATGACTTGTGAACTTCTCTCTGCACAAACTATTGGTAAACTTTCATTATCCCTCAGAACAGACCTCAACAAAACCCATAAGATTTCTGAATTGTTTTCCATACCTTCTACATAATTTGAAATAATTTGAAATGCTTTTAATGTACGTTTTGGTGAACCTCTTATCTTTGGCTTTGTAAAAGGAAGACAATATGTTTGTGCAGATGTATCATTTGTTATCTGAAAGGTTCTCTCATTGCACTTTTTAATCCAAACCTGCCTTGTCGTAGATTCAGTTGTTTATTGTTGGCTGAATTAAAATACTGCCCTAGCCATTGAGTGAAAAGTGTCTTTGCCATCAATCGGTTCCGTATTTATATCTACATTGTCAGCACCTTCTTGAATTAGAAACCCACCTTCTGACAAGGAGAAAATGCCATCTGGGACATAAACACCTTTCATTCTTTCCTCTTCACTGATAGCAACAGAAGTGAGAAAACGCCCTACCTCAGTGTAGGACGCACAAAATCCATGGCTATTCAGGGTTTCTATCAAAGTATGTGATCCAAACTCATGATGCAACTGTAAAGCTAAACCTAAATAAAAAGGGGTAAATGTATGTTTAGAAAGGGAAACTACAGGCTCTGTTTTTCCAAAAACTTTTCTCATTTTTTCCGGTGAAAACGACTTTGCATCAAAAGCAGATGTAAATGCTTTTTCATCTATCAACCAGCCCACAAATTTCAAAAGTGGTTTCGGCATTCTTTCAAACGACATATCAACAGATAGCTCATTTGCATTTGGGTAAGTATTGTTTTCAATAACAAGATCAGTTACGTCCTTTCTCAATAAGGTTGCAGCGGAATGAAGTATGTGGTCATGATTATCAGTTGATGTTTCTTTTGAGAATTCACGTTCTAACTCTGAAAGTTTAAGCATTGACTTGAACTTATCAGCATTATGATATAACGCTCATTCAAGAAAATCGGGATTTTCAATGATTTTTAGAAGAGCTAAATCATTGTTTTCTTCTGCGCTTCGTGTTATTATGTCAACATGATCACGTGATTCCAGTTTGTGAAGTTTTCTATCCTTTTGTATGTCTTCTTTTTACACATAAAGCAATTGTTCTCTTCTACGAAACTAGCTACCAATGAACGAGTTGCGATTCTGCTTTCTTTAGTATCTTCATCGTCTGACTTATCGGCAACACTGTCTTCAAATACTCCACAATTCTGTTTACTCGTGTAAGAACGATAACAATTAGGATGATACACAATTGTTACAGCCGAAGCATGTATTCTTTCAATTGATCGTAACTCCTGCACAACTATTTCAAATACTGAGTCTTTGCGTTTTGCTGGTGCAATAGCAAAACTTTCCTGACCAATATTTCGCATATTGACAGTTTTTTTTTCAGACGAATCTTGTTGACAAATCACACACTTTTCCAATAACAAATCATCTCTCTTTCTTTTATGCTTAGAATGGGCAACTTTAACTGGACTATCAAAGCTCGCCATAATGTATCAAATGCGATTCTAAACTAACAACAATCCCATAAATTGTTCAAAAAACAATAAAACCATAATAATTAATCTCGGGCAAACACTAAACAAATGCTGAGAGTAGATACCAATTACCTATTGGCACAGAACTAATATTATAGAAATCAAAGACTGAGAAGTTAGAAGTGGAAAGTAATTAATGTCTATGCGAAAAAAAAAAGAAACCGGACAAATATGGAAACAAGGAACAATTCTAAACAACAACACAAAAGAACAAAGAAAACATTACAACTAATAAAACTATAAACACTCTATATTCTAAACAAAATACGAAAAAAAAACGTTTCCCAAGGGTTGTATTTCATAAAACGGTCAAAATTGATGTAAAAAAGAAAAGCCTCTTGTGACTAAAAAGCAACAATCTAAACGCTATTTCACTTTAAATGCAATAAACGTACACAAAACGACAATATTAGTATCACAAAAGTAGACCGTATGCCGTTTAGTGAGCATTAATAACAAGTGAGTTCTTATTAATTATTGACCGACACAAACAATCGTGTATCGGAAAAGTTCTTTCCGTTTTATTGATTTCATTTCAGTGATTTATTTTTCTTTCACGATTTTGAGGTTTAGGTGCAACGTAAAATTACAAAATTTTGCAAAGAGATGCCTTTTAATTCATATTTAAAGAATTTATGAAGCTGCGTTATCTAAAACTTAAGCAATTTTTAATATTTAAAAAAAAATGTGTAAGTAATAGCACATTTCTAAATGCTTCTAATTTTGTTATGTGGTATGTTTGCTAACTTTTTATATTGTATATTAATAGCTTATATATTAAAGGCATATTGTCTACGAAAAATTATTTTTTTGTAAAACCCAAAAAATGTCGTCAGACTATTCGTTTTGTTTATTTAGAAGGATACAAACGTTCAAAATACCACTAGGGTACCTTATTACTTCAAAAATTGAAAAATAAATAATATTTGTAAAGCTTTACAAAAATTCATATTCATGAGATGTAGATGAGCTGTAAGCATGCGCACTATAAACCGTGTGTTCTTAAAATCATGATTCAAAGTTTTTAAATTTTGCCTGATTCTTACAGAGAACTGCACTTAACTATAAAATATTTTGTAAACCAATTATATAGTTATAGTGGTAAAGAAATGGATCGTTCTTACCACAGGCACTGAGTATAAGGATAATAGGGTACCCCTATTTAATGTTAATTTTACAAAATTGTGACCACATGATTTTCTTACGAACAAAATAATATGAAACAAGAGATGTCAATCTTTAATTCTCAACAATTTTAGCCGTATTGTAATCTAGTACATTAAACTCGAAATCTAAACGTCCTACAGAAAATAGTCGCTGGCCTAAAATTTATTAAGGTAGTGCTTGTACCTACCGGTTGTATCTGTTGGTGTCATGTAAGACTGATTATTTACAGCGTTTGTGGTTCCTAGCGGATATTCACCTGTGAAATTGAACACATTATATACTAGGCAAAAAAGAAACGTTACACTCATATTTTATTTGATAAAATTTCTATAACAAAAGAAAAGTTGTAACTTCAATTGAATAAACGTATCTTTGGTCATACTGAAGAGACTAATGGTGGGATTTTGTTATTTCTAAAAACCAAATTCAGCAAAATCAAAAATTACAAAATGTCGAAAAGTACCAAATTTCTGTTAAATTTTGATTTTTGTCACGCCTGCGACGAATATCGCAAAAGGTAAGACTTAGGTATGGTGATTCCGGCGACGGCGGCGACGGCGGCGGCGACTGCGGCGTCCACAATTGGTTAAAGTTTTTGCTTAAGTCTGTTTTGTGTTAACTAGTTATGTTACACCATTGATATTTGGTATGCAGTTGCATCAGCATCAGTACAGATCAGTTTTAAAAGAATTTCACCTGTATGTTCCTGCAGTCATGGTCTACTGACTTTGAAATTTTCACTGATTTTGCCAAGGTTAACCTTTTCTCTTAAGTCTGTTTAACATGAAGCAGTTATGGTTCACCATTGATATTGGGTATGCACTTGCATTAGCATTAGTACAGATCAATTTCAAAAGCATTATATCTGTATGCTCCTGCAGTCACGGTCTACTGACTTTGAAATTTTACACTGATTTGGCCGAGGTAATCCTTTTTCTTACGTCTGTTTAACATGAAGCAGTTATGGCTCACCATTGATATTGGAAATGCTCTTGTATAAGCATTAGTACAGATCAATTTCAAAAGCATTTCATCTGTATGCTTCTGCAGTCACGGTCTACTGACTTTGAAATTTTACACCGATTTGGCTGAGGTTAACCTTTTTTCTTGCGTCTGTTTAACATGAAGCAGTTATGGTTCACCATTGATATTGGGTATGCACTTGCATAAGCATTAGTACAGATCAATTTCAAAAGCATTTCATCTGTATGCTTCTGCAGTCACGGTCTACTGACTTTGAAATTTTACATCGATTTGGCCCAGGTTAACCTTTTTTCTTGCGTCTGTTTAACATGAAGCAGTTATGGTACATCATTGATATTGGGTACTATGCACTTGCATTAGCATCAGTACAGATCAATTTCAAAAGTATTTTATCTGTATGATCCTGCAGTCACAGTCTACTGACTTTGAGATTTTACACTTTTTAAAACTTTTTACTTATGTCATGAGTGTTTTATATAAAGCAGTTATGGTTCACCATTTATATTTGGTATGCAGTTGCTTAAGCATCATTTAAGATCAATTTAAGGAGGATTTTTACTTCATTTTATACTGTGTTGCGACAGGCGAGACATGTCTCTGTGTTAACAGTTTATTAGGTTAAAAAAGGTGTTTCTTACTTATCTATGGTAATTTTAAGCATGATACAATTCATTAACGTCATTACGCGAAAGAAACGTAATTCAGAGGACATCTTTTTAAAAAATAATGACGTCAAGTTGGCGTGACCGCGTACGTTCAGTGTTTATGAAAATTAGATTAGAATTTTATCCATTTACACTAGTTAAGGTTTGAAACCGTTATTGAAGCGATTACGAAGAAAAATAAAGCGGCAACGCCTGATCTAAACTCGCGTTGGTTATGGTATTCTGCTACTTCCGGTCTCACCGATTATTGTTCTGAAACCTCTGACACGAGTCTCTGGTCTATGGATAGTTGTTCTTAAGTCTTTTAAATGATTAATCACCTGTATTTTTGTCATTCCTGTACCCAACAGGAAAGAAGATATTTGCTTCAACTTTTGACGTAAACATAACGTGTCTGCCTTACTCTTTCTCAACATTTGAGTGCGACCTTTTGTTAACCGTGATATTTGTTACATTTAACGACCATAGTCACTGGCTTAATTGAATTTTCGACACGTAAAATTTTAAAAGTTCCAATTTTGGTAAAAATTGAAAAATGACGTAACGTCATTTTCAAATCCGCCTTGAATACGCAAATTTGACAGAAAAACCCGTTTATTGCCTAATCTTGATATTAAAAAATCAAAACAAAATATGTTTCGAAAAAATCTTAAAAGAAAACCAATGTAACGTTTCTTTTTTTGCCTAGTATAATATTAAATTAGAATTAATGATAAATGTACCATGAAAGTGAAAGTTTCCTTGTAGCAACGTCAATTTTTCTAAAAATTACTAATTTTTGCCAAAACATAATTTCACTTAGTTATAATCAAACAAACAGCCGAAAACTTTAACAAAATGTTAATGCATTTGTTCTCATCTAATCGGCTAGAAATTAAAGCTTCATCTATTTAAAACCAAGAGTCTTTGTTTTATTCAGTATAATGTGTATAAGTGCGATATGATTTTTTTTTATTTTAAATAAAGGTAATAACAAAACTACCGAACTTGAATGATCAATCTCATTATCCAGAGAAAATGACAAAATCGAATCAGTTATACCAGAGAATTGGTGGATCGCAATGGTCCTGACTTGGTACAGGCATTGCAAACGAAATGGTGGGTTAAACCAGGTTTTATGGCGCCAAACCTCCCTCTTCAATTGCGATCTTGGGATCCGGTAATGACCATAGGACACAACAAAGTTGTGAGACACAATATGAATATTGAGGTGATCATCTAAGTACAGAAGACCAGTCAAACACTAACATAAAACAATTAATCACCATATCTTTTAACTCAATTTTGAACTTTTCTACTAGTGGCTGATAACGAAGAAAGAATTATTTTAGGGATCGTATTTGACGTATTTTCTTATAGGCCTGCTCCAAAAGTCGGTCACGAAGAAATCGGTGTCTGATAAAAAAATCTCAAATTTGAGGTGTAAATCCAAGAAAGACGTGAAGCAAAATTTAAAAAAAAAGAATGTAGAGTTATAACCCGAAACAACAAAATTCATAAATTTTTAGGAATTTGGTGAAAAAAAGTTTAAATATAATAGCCTATATTATATTAGAAAAATTCTTAATTTATCGTTTAAAATCTGTCTTTTTGCCTCAATACTCCGTTAATATGCCCTTTTATTTCACCGAAAGCCAGTTAAAAGACTGTTACAAAAAATAAAAAAGTAAGGCTTAACTAATTCTTTATCCGCCTGATTATTAGGAAAAACTTATTTATTGCTCCTCAAAATTTTCTGAATTGATTTGTATAATAAATTTATATTCTTATATACTTTTTATACGTTAAACAAACAGGAAATACTTATATTACCTTCTTGAATACCTGTTTTTACATTTGTGACGAGCTGTTGTCATTTTTGTTTACTTATTTTGTCTCTGCCCTTTCGGGCTTTTTAACATTCTAATGACACATTGGTAAATCTCTTTTCTTTATGTAACGTACCAGTTTTGTTGACCAAAACTGAAGCATTTTGGTGAAGTGTGAAACCAGGTTTGCCGTTCTTAAAGCCCATGTCACAGGTATACAACGTGCTTTGTTCTGTGTGATTATATACTATCGTAAATGTGTTCCCAGAACAGTTACATCTTGCTGGATTGCATTCAAAACCATTATTGTAGCAACGAGTGGAGTTGGGATAAAATACCATTGAATCTTGCGTCGTAATGTTGATTAAAAATTCCACATCAGTTGGTATTTTAGAAGAAGAACATGTCAAGTAGATATATTCATTACGAACTTGAACTGTTAATATCAAATTCGTGTCGGTAATCTTTCCTTAAAAGATATCGTAGAATCAATCTATATCAAACATGCAAAATATCATAAATAATAATTAAAAACAACACAATTGTTTTATGACAAACGTGATGACTTAAACTTTCAAATCGTCAACTTCCCCTTCTTTTTTAGCAACATTCCGTCCGCTCCAGCTTATGGAATTTACGTATCTCAATTGATTCGTTACTCCAGAGCGCGCGGGACTTACATCGATTTCCTTAGCCGAGCGACACGTCTGACACAAAAATTGCTCACACAGGGCTATGTTTCTCCTCGGTTGCTGTCTTCACTCAAGAAATTTTAGGGAAGACATCATGCATTTATAGACAAATATGGGATTTCGATCTCTCAGTTGAGTGCAGATGTTGGTTTGTCATAAGGTGTTGTTTTTTCTTCCTTTACCGGATTTGACACGCTGAATGGACTATTGGCAATGCGACGGGTGTACTATAGCAAGCAGGAACTGCTTACTCTTCCGGAGCACATGAGTTCACTCTTGTTTCGACTGGAGTTCGCGTTGTTGATTAATATTCAGTTGTTTTGTGTTTCCATGTTTTACATGTTGTCTGTTTTTGTCCCGTTCTTGTTGGTGTTTACTGGTTTTGTCTCTGCCCTATCGGACTTTTGACATTCTGATACCCCATTGGTATCTCTGCTTCTTTTAAATGATCATCCCTTTTTCTGTTCGACCATAGTTGTTTGTGTTTGCGATCAATTCGTAATGTTTATCTACATTTAGACTATTTTGGACGAAGTACATTCGACGAATGCATTTTTAGCATTTTAATTCAGCGAAGATCGAAGGGTGAAAATGTGAAAAATCAAAATGCAACGATTATTTTTACTGCTCGAGACCCCGGAACGTTGAGCGGTTTTCCAAGCACATTGTTTAAGTAATAAACAAGATACACATAAACTAACCAAACTGCATCAATGCTAGGATGAAATCAGTGCTCTGGGAGCAACCGCATTGCCGGTGATGGATGACAAAATAAAAATACATGTACACTAGATAGACTTTACCCATTGTTTATTACCCCACGATGTCCTCCATAAACTTTTTCTGATCGATGACAACAACCGAGGGCCATTTGTTGTGTCAGACATTATCAAGGAATTCAAGATATATCCCATATGGTCTGGAAAAACTAATCGATCTTCTTACTCTCCATTTGCGTAGAAGATCTCAATGACCAATGCTTGTCCTTTGGAAGGAACGGGAAAAGGCTTTCCCGGATACACAGTAGATATTGCAGCATATTGTAAACATATTTTCGTCATATATTGAACATTTGTTTTCTAGCATATGTCCACCTAACGTTAGGTAACCATGTGATAATCATTGATTAATGGCTCCTGTGTCCAGGGAATCTGGTTAAAAAACCTTACAATTTTAAATGTGAGTTAAGCATTGGTTATTCATTTACTATGTTTTTTTATGAAAACATAAAAAGTATAATGACCGTATGTTTTCAAACGTGTTTATTATAGGAGCACCAAACCTAAAGTGGAAATAGGTTTTGACTTAATGACAACATTATGTTTTGCAAACATATGTATAACATGTGTTGCAATGTTTCATGTGTAGGGGGAAGTAATACCCTGTGCACGTTAAGATTCGACTAAAGTCAAAATCTGGAACATGCATTCCTATGAATATTTACATAGGTCAAGGAAATGCATGTCTCATATTTTGAGTTAAGCTTAAAGACTCCTTTGGGGAGTTCGATATAAGAAGGCTCAATGGGGGTCGCTACAAAGTCCACATTGGCAAACTTTAAAATGTAGAGAGATTTATAGAAGCATTAAGCGTCTTTGCCAATCAACAATAAATAAATAGGTTTAAACAAATAACTTATCAGATGCAGAATGTGAACTCTATAAGCTTTAGTAGACGAAATACTCCTCCAATAACAAAACCAGTAAACATGAAATAGAAAGGCACGAAAAAACACAAAACAACTGAACAGAACTAACAACACGCTTTCAAGTCGAAACGAGTGTGAACTCGGGTGTTCCTAGAGAGTAAACAGTTTCTTCTTGCTTTAGCACACCCGTTGCAGTGTCATTTGTCCATTCAGTGCGTCAAATACGGTGAAGGAGAAAAAAATAACTCTAGGACAAACCAGCATCTTCACTCATCTGAGATATAGAAATCCCATATTTATCCACGAGTGTATGGTGTATACCGTAAAAATTCCTTCATATTTGTTTAGTTTGATGGACGTGTTTTTCAGCAAACAATAGGGATTCCAATGGGCACTAATTGTGCACCTTTGCTTGCTGATTTGCGTCTTCATTTATATGAAGCAGACTTCTTACAACCACTTCTAAACAAACAAGATCGTAGACTAGCTCTATCTTTTATTCTCACTTTCCGTTATATTGAGGATGTCCTTTCACTGAGCAATTATTGATTTGGTGACTTTCTCCATCTTATATATCCTCAGGAACAAGAGAATACTACGGATTCTAGGGAGGCTGCTTCATATTTTGATATACATCTTGAAATTGACTCTCAAGGAAAATTTCAACAAAACTCTATGACAAACGTGATGACTTCAACTTTCCAATCGTCAACTTTCCCTTCTTGTGTAGCACCATTCCTTCCGCTCTAGCTTATGGAGTTTACGTATCTCAATTAATTCGTTACTCAAGAGCGTGCGGACTTACATCGATTTCCTTAGCAGAGCGTCACGTCTAACGCAAAAATTGCTCACACAGGGTTATGTTGCTACTCGGTTGCTGTCTTCATTCAAGAAATTTTACGGAAGACATCATGCAATTAATAGACTTATAATGGATTTCGATCTCTCAGATGAGTGCAGATGTTGGTTTGTCATAGGGTTTTGTTTTGTCTTCTTTTGCCGGATTTGACACACTGATTTGACTGTTGGCAACGCGACAAGTGTGCTATAGCAAGCATGAACTGCTTACTCTTCCGGAGCACCTGAGTTTACTCTCGTTTCGACTTGAGTTCGCTTTGTTGACTGATTTTCAGGTTTTTTTTGTGTTTCCGCGTTTGACATGTTGTCTGTTTTTGTCCCGTTCTTGTTTGTGTTAACAATGTTTATGTCAGACGTCAACATCTGCCAAGAGAGTCTCGCACGCTCTGAAATAGACAACGAATCAATTGTGATACGTAATCCCGATAAGCTCGAGTCAACGACAATGTGTTCAGAT
The DNA here is from genome assembly GCA_963971305.1 of Arcuatula senhousia. Taxonomy (NCBI): domain Eukaryota; kingdom Metazoa; phylum Mollusca; class Bivalvia; order Mytilida; family Mytilidae; genus Arcuatula; species Arcuatula senhousia. The sequence continues at coordinate 2,121,769 of OZ020313.1, forward strand.
TTCCGTCCGTTTATGTAATCGTATTATTGTAATTTATCAGCTGTAATCGATTACATTTTTTTAAGTAATCGGAGTAATCAGTAGTTTACATGTATTTCAATTTAATTAATATGTATCAAAATGCCCTGTTATCCTGATCACATTCTGATTACTTTGTGATAACAATGCAAATAAATTGACTCAAACAAGGCTGACATTCCAAGTCTTGAGCATAAGGTTTAAAAAGTGTCTTATTTAAAATTTTATAATATTAATTGTTAGCTTAAATGCAGAATTTAATTTCTAATATATGCACAGTTTTTTGTGATTATAAGTTATTGCGTGTTCACAGAATCAAAATAACATTAAATTGATTTTTTGAAAATTTATGTTTTAACCTGAATGTTTCATAATGTGCAGATTAATTCAAAAATATTCAAATATTGTTAAAATGAAGCCAATTAATTTTGTTCTTTAGAAAATCTCTATAGATTTCTTTTCAAATTAAGTTCTGCTGTTTAAAGTCAAATAATTCATTCTGTGTTTATTGTCACCTATCACATTGATAGATAGAAGCCAGTGTATTTATAACTTTATTCTATTACACCTTTTTAAAAAAAACTTGTTCCTGACGGAAAATACAGTACATGTATAATACGAACATTTTCAAAACAGCGACATTTTTATTTTTTTCAAATTAGCGATATATCAAGCAGTCAACTTTCCCTTTCTGTGTAGCAACATTCCGTCCACTCCAGCATATGGAGTTTACGTATCACAATTGATTCGTTATTCCAGAGCATGTGGGGAGCATAACGACTTCCTTGACAGAGCTACATGGCTGACAAGCACATTGTTGACACAGCGGTACGTTGCTCCCAGGTTGTTGTCATCACTCAAGAAATTTTACGGAAAACATCATGTGCTTGTATACAAATACGGGATTGCTATCTCTCAGATAAGCACACATGTTGATTTGACATAGAGTTTTGTAATGTCATCCTTTGGGGATTAGACCAATACTTAGGTAGTACTCCACAATTAGGATTTTTTCACAGTATTGTTTTCGTATGTGGCCCTTGTGAACTTTTTTGTTAAATGAAAATATTGATTCGTTTTGGTCTTAAAACAAGACAAATAAAAAATCTGGACCCGTTATATAAAAATTACGATCCACGGTTATTGTTATAAAGAATAATTTGGAAAAAATCAATACCAATGATCATAAAGCGTCGCTTCCGGCTGTGCATGGTGACCAGCAGATGGGCTTAAATTTAAATGTGCTATTTTTAGATTTTTAATTTTAGCGGAAAAAAGAGCCGAAGTCGGATAGGTTTATTTGGTCTTAAAAGAAAGGACTGTTTTCGGGCTTTCACTTCATACATGTTACGTTTCACCTGAACCGAAAGCTCGACTTTTGGCAACGTTAAAAAAAAGGACAAAAAACCCGATTTTTGCGTATTTTTGTCCCCAAATTTTTACAAATGTTAAGAGTTGCTAGGGGCAACGAGTACAACAAAGAAACCAAATACGGCACTAAACACGACTAAACATGCCCGGATTTTGGAACACCATTTAGTTTAAAGTGCAAATAGCAGTTTAAGCGATTACAAGAACCCGGGACAAAATAGTCAACGTCGAGCACATGCAAAAATGAGCTAGATAAATTAATTGTGGAGTACTACCATATGGCATTATTCTCATTAAAATTTTTAGAGTATATCTTGATTTTAGTCCTTGGTTTAATTGTTGAAAATAAAGCTAATATATTTGAGAATTACTTGTTTCAAAAATTTTGGGAAAAATATCAGTTATTAAGCATTAATGCCCATAGCAACCAAACATGCTTATTTTTGAAAATATCGTCAATAACGTTATATTTTGTACAGCTGGTTATGCTGTATGTAACGCTAACAACGTTAATAATTTCCCCGGAAGAAATAAAAATTACACAATATAGTATATTTCCCCGTATGTAAATCATAAAATTGTAATTTTTAGTCGGCTTGAATAAAAACGCAAGGCATTATAGCTTGCTATGCAAATGTTAAGCAAATTTTGATGATGTGTTTCCATGGACGCCATTATTGCAGATTTTTTCACGGAAATCTTCCAAATTTTCACAAATATGTTTAAAATAGGCTAGAAAATGACTTTAGCACAACAGAATACCATTTTATTTTACGAAAATACAAAATTTGATTCAAAACAAACGGGGAAAGAATCTAACGTTATTGCAGGAAAATGTCCAAAAAAGAGCTTGATCAGAAAACGGCTTCCGTCTTTGAGCGTGCGTTACTATGGTAAAACATAAAAAAAATCATAATATCCGGTATTCCTCAAGTGGTTGCATACTCAAGAAGAGAAAAATGCAACTCCTGTTAAAATGTCAAAAAATGCAAAAGCATTATGGTAGTACTCCACAATTAGGATTTTTTCACAGTATTGTTTTCGTATGTGGCCCTTGTGAACTTTTTTGTTAAATGAAAATATTGATTCGTTTTGGTCTTAAAACAAGACAAATAAAAAATCTGGACCCGTTATATAAAAATTACGATCCACGGTTATTGTTTTAAAGAATAATTTGGAAAAAATCAATACCAATGATCATAAAGCGTCGCTTCCGGCTGTGCATGGTGACCAGCAGATGGGCTTAAATTTAAATGTGCTATTTTTAGATTTTTAATTTTAGCGGAAAAAAGAGCCGAAGTCGGATAGGTTTATTTGGTCTTAAAAGAAAGGACTGTTTTCGGGCTTTCACTTCATACATGTAACGTTTCACCTGAACCGAAAGCTCGACTTCTGGCAACGTTAAAAAAAAGGACAAAAACCCCGATTTTTGCGTATTTTTGTCCCCAAATTTTTACAAATGTTAAGAGTTGCTAGGGGCAACGAGTACAACAAGGAAACCAAATACGGCACTAAACACGACTAAACATGCCCGGATTTTGGAACACCATTTAGTTTAAAGTGCAAATAGCAGTTTAAGCGATTACAAGAACCCGGGACAAAATAGTCAACGTCGAGCACATGCAAAAATGAGCTAGATAAATTAATTGTGGAGTACTACCATATGGCATTATTCTCATTAAAAATTTTAGAGTATATCTTGATTTTAGTCCTTGGTTTAATTGTTGAAAATAAAGCTAATATATTTGAGAATTACTTGTTTCAAAAATTTTGGGAAAAATATCAGTTATTAAGCATTAATGCCCATAGCAACCAAACATGCTTATTTTTGAAAATATCGTCAATAACGTTATATTTTGTACAGCTGGTTATGCTGTATGTAACGCTAACAACGTTAATAATTTCCCCGGAAGAAATAAAAATTACACAATATAGTATATTTCCCCGTATGTAAATCATAAAATTGTAATTTTTAGTCGGCTTGAATAAAAACGCAAGGCATTTTAGCTTGCTATGCAAATGTTAAGCAAATTTTGATGATGTGTTTCCATGGACGCCATTATTGCAGATTTTTTCACGGAAATCTTCCAAATTTTCACAAATATGTTTAAATTAGGCTAGAAAATGACTTTAGCACAACAGAATACCAATTTTTTTTACGAAAATACAAAATTTGATTCAAAACAAACGGGGAAAGAATCTAACGTTATTGCAGGAAAATGTCCAAAAAAGAGCTTGATCAGAAAACGGCTTCCGTCTTTGAGCGTGCGTTACTATGGTAAAACATAAAAAAAAATCATAATATCCGGTATTCTTCAAGTGGTTGCATACTCAAGAAGAGAAAAATGCAACTCCTGTTTAAATGTCAAAAAATGCAAAAGCATTATGGTAGTACTCCACAATTAGGATTTTTTCACAGTATTGTTTTCGTATGTGGCCCTTGTGAACTTTTTTGTTAAATGAAAATATTGATTCGTTTTGGTCTTAAAACAAGACAAATAAAAAATCTGGACCCGTTATATAAAAATTACGATCCACGGTTATTGTTTTAAAGAATAATTTGGAAAAAATCAATACCAATGATCATAAAGCGTCGCTTCCGGCTGTGCATGGTGACCAGCAGATGGGCTTAAATTTAAATGTGCTATTTTTAGATTTTTAATTTTAGCGGAAAAAAGAGCCGAAGTCGGATAGGTTTATTTGGTCTTAAAAGAAAGGACTGTTTTCGGGCTTTCACTTCATACATGTAACGTTTCACCTGAACCGAAAGCTCGACTTCTGGCAACGTTAAAAAAAAGGACAAAAACCCCGATTTTTGCGTATTTTTGTCCCCAAATTTTTACAAATGTTAAGAGTTGCTAGGGGCAACGAGTACAACAAAGAAACCAAATACGGCACTAAACACGACTAAACATGCCCGGATTTTGGAACACCATTTAGTTTAAAGTGCAAATAGCAGTTTAAGCGATTACAAGAACCCGGGACAAAATAGTCAACGTCGAGCACATGCAAAAATGAGCTAGATAAATTAATTGTGGAGTACTACCATATGGCATTATTCTCATTAAAATTTTTAGAGTATATCTTGATTTTAGTCCTTGGTTTAATTGTTGAAAATAAAGCTAATATATTTGAGAATTACTTGTTTCAAAAATTTTGGGAAAAATATCAGTTATTAAGCATTAATGCCCATAGCAACCAAACATGCTTATTTTTGAAAATATCGTCAATAACGTTATATTTTGTACAGCTGGTTATGCTGTATGTAACGCTAACAACGTTAATAATTTCCCCGGAAGAAATAAAAATTACACAATATAGTATATTTCCCCGTATGTAAATCATAAAATTGTAATTTTTAGTCGGCTTGAATAAAAACGCAAGGCATTATAGCTTGCTATGCAAATGTTAAGCAAATTTTGATGATGTGTTTCCATGGATGCCATTATTGCAGATTTTTTCACGGAAATCTTCCAAATTTTCACAAATATGTTTAAATTAGGCTAGAAAATGACTTTAGCACAACAGAATACCAATTTTTTTTACGAAAATACAAAATTTGATTCAAAACAAACGGGGAAAGAATCTAACGTTATTGCAGGAAAATGTCCAAAAAAGAGCTTGATCAGAAAACGGCTTCCGTCTTTGAGCGTGCGTTACTATGGTAAAACATAAAAAAAAATCATAATATCCGGTATTCCTCAAGTGGTTGCATACTCAAGAAGAGAAAAATGCAACTCCTGTTTAAATGTCAAAAAATGCAAAAGCATTATGGTAGTACTCCACAATTAGGATTTTTTCACAGTATTGTTTTCGTATGTGGCCCTTGTGAACTTTTTTGTTAAATGAAAATATTGATTCGTTTTGGTCTTAAAACAAGACAAATAAAAAATCTGGACCCGTTATATAAAAATTACGATCCACGGTTATTGTTTTAAAGAATAATTTGGAAAAAATCAATACCAATGATCATAAAGCGTCGCTTCCGGCTGTGCATGGTGACCAGCAGATGGGCTTAAATTTAAATGTGCTATTTTTAGATTTTTAATTTTAGCGGAAAAAAGAGCCGAAGTCGGATAGGTTTATTTGGTCTTAAAAGAAAAGACTGTTTTCGGGCTTTCATTTCATACATGTTACGTTTCACCTGAACCGAAAGCTCGACTTCTGGCAACGTTCAAAAAAAGGACAAAAACCCCGATTTTTGCGTATTTTTGTCCCCAAATTTTTGACAAATGTTAAGAGTTGCTAGGGGCAACGAGTACAACAAAGAAACCAAATACGGCACTAAACACGACTAAACATGCCCGGATTTTGGAACACCATTTAGTTTAAAGTGCAAATAGCAGTTTAAGCGATTACAAGAACCCGGGACAAAATAGTCAACGTCGAGCACATGCAAAAATGAGCTAGATAAATTAATTGTGGAGTACTACCATATGGCATTATTCTCATTAAAATTTTTAGAGTATATCTTGATTTTAGTCCTTGGTTTAATTGTTGAAAATAAAGCTAATATATTTGAGAATTACTTGTTTCAAAAATTTTGGGAAAAATATCAGTTATTAAGCATTAATGCCCATAGCAACCAAACATGCTTATTTTTGAAAATATCGTCAATAACGTTATATTTTGTACAGCTGGTTATGCTGTATGTAACGCTAACAACGTTAATAATTTCCCCGGAAGAAATAAAAATTACACAATATAGTATATTTCCCCGTATGTAAATCATAAAATTGTAATTTTTAGTCGGCTTGAATAAAAACGCAAGGCATTATAGCTTGCTATGCAAATGTTAAGCAAATTTTGATGATGTGTTTCCATGGACGCCATTATTGCAGATTTTTTCACGGAAATCTTCCAAATTTTCACAAATATGTTTAAAATAGGCTAGAAAATGACTTGAGCACAACAGAATACCAATTTTTTTTACGAAAATACAAAATTTGATTCAAAACAAACGGGGAAAGAATCTAACGTTATTGCAGGAAAATGTCCAAAAAAGAGCTTGATCAGAAAACGGCTTCCGTCTTTGAGCGTGCGTTACTATGGTAAAACATAAAAAAAATCATAATATCCGGTATTCCTCAAGTGGTTGCATACTCAAGAAGAGAAAAATGCAACTCCTGTTAAAATGTCAAAAAATGCAAAAGCATTATGGTAGTACTCCACAATTAGGATTTTTTCACAGTATTGTTTTCGTATGTGGCCCTTGTGAACTTTTTTGTTAAATGAAAATATTGATTCGTTTTGGTCTTAAAACAAGACAAATAAAAAATCTGAACCCGTTATATAAAAATTACGATCCACGGTTATTGTTTTAAAGAATAATTTGGAAAAAATCAATACCAATGATCATAAAGCGTCGCTTCCGGCTGTGCATGGTGACCAGCAGATGGGCTTAAATTTAAATGTGCTATTTTTAGATTTTTAATTTTAGCGGAAAAAAGAGCCGAAGTCGGATAGGTTTATTTGGTCTTAAAAGAAAAGACTGTTTTCGGGCTTTCATTTCATACATGTTACGTTTCACCTGAACCGAAAGCTCGACTTCTGGCAACGTTCAAAAAAAGGACAAAAACCCCGATTTTTGCGTATTTTTGTCCCCAAATTTTTGACAAATGTTAAGAGTTGCTAGGGGCAACGAGTACAACAAAGAAACCAAATACGGCACTAAACACGACTAAACATGCCCGGATTTTGGAACACCATTTAGTTTAAAGTGCAAATAGCAGTTTAAGCGATTACAAGAACCCGGGACAAAATAGTCAACGTCGAGCACATGCAAAAATGAGCTAGATAAATTAATTGTGGAGTACTACCATATGGCATTATTCTCATTAAAATTTTTAGAGTATATCTTGATTTTAGTCCTTGGTTTAATTGTTGAAAATAAAGCTAATATATTTGAGAATTACTTGTTTCAAAAATTTTGGGAAAAATATCAGTTATTAAGCATTAATGCCCATAGCAACCAAACATGCTTATTTTTGAAAATATCGTCAATAACGTTATATTTTGTACAGCTGGTTATGCTGTATGTAACGCTAACAACGTTAATAATTTCCCCGGAAGAAATAAAAATTACACAATATAGTATATTTCCCCGTATGTAAATCATAAAATTGTAATTTTTAGTCGGCTTGAATAAAAACGCAAGGCATTATAGCTTGCTATGCAAATGTTAAGCAAATTTTGATGATGTGTTTCCATGGACGCCATTATTGCAGATTTTTTCACGGAAATCTTCCAAATTTTCACAAATATGTTTAAAATAGGCTAGAAAATGACTTGAGCACAACAGAATACCAATTTTTTTTACGAAAATACAAAATTTGATTCAAAACAAACGGGGAAAGAATCTAACGTTATTGCAGGAAAATGTCCAAAAAAGAGCTTGATCAGAAAACGGCTTCCGTCTTTGAGCGTGCGTTACTATGGTAAAACATAAAAAAAATCATAATATCCGGTATTCCTCAAGTGGTTGCATACTCAAGAAGAGAAAAATGCAACTCCTGTTAAAATGTCAAAAAATGCAAAAGCATTATGGTAGTACTCCACAATTAGGATTTTTTCACAGTATTGTTTTCGTATGTGGCCCTTGTGAACTTTTTTGTTAAATGAAAATATTGATTCGTTTTGGTCTTAAAACAAGACAAATAAAAAATCTGAACCCGTTATATAAAAATTACGATCCACGGTTATTGTTTTAAAGAATAATTTGGAAAAAATCAATACCAATGATCATAAAGCGTCGCTTCCGGCTGTGCATGGTGACCAGCAGATGGGCTTAAATTTAAATGTGCTATTTTTAGATTTTTAATTTTAGCGGAAAAAAGAGCCGAAGTCGGATAGGTTTATTTGGTCTTAAAAGAAAGGACTGTTTTCGGGCTTTCACTTCATACATGTTACGTTTCACCTGAACCGAAAGCTCGACTTCTGGCAACGTTAAAAAAAAGGACAAAAAACCCGATTTTTGCGTATTTTTGTCCCCAAATTTTTACAAATGTTAAGAGTTGCTAGGGGCAACGAGTACAACAAAGAAACCAAATACGGCACTAAACACGACTAAACATGCCCGGATTTTGGAACACCATTTAGTTTAAAGTGCAAATAGCAGTTTAAGCGATTACAAGAACCCGGGACAAAATAGTCAACGTCGAGCACATGCAAAAATGAGCTAGATAAATTAATTGTGGAGTACTACCATATGGCATTATTCTCATTAAAATTTTTAGAGTATATCTTGATTTTAGTCCTTGGTTTAATTGTTGAAAATAAAGCTAATATATTTGAGAATTACTTGTTTCAAAAATTTTGGGAAAAATATCAGTTATTAAGCATTAATGCCCATAGCAACCAAACATGCTTATTTTTGAAAATATCGTCAATAACGTTATATTTTGTACAGCTGGTTATGCTGTATGTAACGCTAACAACGTTAATAATTTCCCCGGAAGAAATAAAAATTACACAATATAGTATATTTCCCCGTATGTAAATCATAAAATTGTAATTTTTAGTCGGCTTGAATAAAAACGCAAGGCATTATAGCTTGCTATGCAAATGTTAAGCAAATTTTGATGATGTGTTTCCATGGACGCCATTATTGCAGATTTTTTCACGGAAATCTTCCAAATTTTCACAAATATGTTTAAATTAGGCTAGAAAATGACTTTAGCACAACAGAATACCAATTTTTTTTACGAAAATACAAAATTTGATTCAAAACAAACGGGGAAAGAATCTAACGTTATTGCAGGAAAATGTCCAAAAAAGAGCTTGATCAGAAAACGGCTTCCGTCTTTGAGCGTGCGTTACTATGGTAAAACATAAAAAAAAATCATAATATCCGGTATTCCTCAAGTGGTTGCATACTCAAGAAGAGAAAAATGCAACTCCTGTTTAAATGTCAAAAAATGCAAAAGCATTATGGTAGTACTCCACAATTAGGATTTTTTCACAGTATTGTTTTCGTATGTGGCCCTTGTGAACTTTTTTGTTAAATGAAAATATTGATTCGTTTTGGTCTTAAAACAAGACAAATAAAAAATCTGGACCCGTTATATAAAAATTACGATCCACGGTTATTGTTTTAAAGAATAATTTGGAAAAAATCAATACCAATGATCATAAAGCGTCGCTTCCGGCTGTGCATGGTGACCAGCAGATGGGCTTAAATTTAAATGTGCTATTTTTAGATTTTTAATTTTAGCGGAAAAAAGAGCCGAAGTCGGATAGGTTTATTTGGTCTTAAAAGAAAGGACTGTTTTCGGGCTTTCATTTCATACATGTTACGTTTCACCTGAACCGAAAGCTCGACTTCTGGCAACGTTCAAAAAAAGGACAAAAACCCCGATTTTTGCGTATTTTTGTCCCCAAATTTTTGACAAATGTTAAGAGTTGCTAGGGGCAACGAGTACAACAAAGAAACCAAATACGGCACTAAACACGACTAAACATGCCCGGATTTTGGAACACCATTTAGTTTAAAGTGCAAATAGCAGTTTAAGCGATTACAAGAACCCGGGACAAAATAGTCAACGTCGAGCACATGCAAAAATGAGCTAGATAAATTAATTGTGGAGTACTACCATATGGCATTATTCTCATTAAAATTTTTAGAGTATATCTTGATTTTAGTCCTTGGTTTAATTGTTGAAAATAAAGCTAATATATTTGAGAATTACTTGTTTCAAAAATTTTGGGAAAAATATCAGTTATTAAGCATTAATGCCCATAGCAACCAAACATGCTTATTTTTGAAAATATCGTCAATAACGTTATATTTTGTACAGCTGGTTATGCTGTATGTAACGCTAACAACGTTAATAATTTCCCCGGAAGAAATAAAAATTACACAATATAGTATATTTCCCCGTATGTAAATCATAAAATTGTAATTTTTAGTCGGCTTGAATAAAAACGCAAGGCATTATAGCTTGCTATGCAAATGTTAAGCAAATTTTGATGATGTGTTTCCATGGACGCCATTATTGCAGATTTTTTCACGGAAATCTTCCAAATTTTCACAAATATGTTTAAAATAGGCTAGAAAATGACTTGAGCACAACAGAATACCAATTTTTTTTACGAAAATACAAAATTTGATTCAAAACAAACGGGGAAAGAATCTAACGTTATTGCAGGAAAATGTCCAAAAAAGAGCTTGATCAGAAAACGGCTTCCGTCTTTGAGCGTGCGTTACTATGGTAAAACATAAAAAAAATCATAATATCCGGTATTCCTCAAGTGGTTGCATACTCAAGAAGAGAAAAATGCAACTCCTGTTAAAATGTCAAAAAATGCAAAAGCATTATGGTAGTACTCCACAATTAGGATTTTTTCACAGTATTGTTTTCGTATGTGGCCCTTGTGAACTTTTTTGTTAAATGAAAATATTGATTCGTTTTGGTCTTAAAACAAGACAAATAAAAAATCTGAACCCGTTATATAAAAATTACGATCCACGGTTATTGTTTTAAAGAATAATTTGGAAAAAATCAATACCAATGATCATAAAGCGTCGCTTCCGGCTGTGCATGGTGACCAGCAGATGGGCTTAAATTTAAATGTGCTATTTTTAGATTTTTAATTTTAGCGGAAAAAAGAGCCGAAGTCGGATAGGTTTATTTGGTCTTAAAAGAAAGGACTGTTTTCGGGCTTTCATTTCATACATGTTACGTTTCACCTGAACTGAAAGCTCGACTTCTGGCAACGTTCAAAAAAAGGACAAAAAACCCGATTTTTGCGTATTTTTGTCCCCAAATTTTTGACAAATGTTAAGAGTTGCTAGGGGCAACGAGTACAACAAAGAAACCAAATACGGCACTAAACACGATTAAACATGCCCGGATTTTGGAACACCACCTAGTTTAAAGTGCAAATAGCAGTTTAAGCGATTACAAGAACCCGGGATAAAATAGTCAACGTCGAGCACATGCAAAAATGAGCTAGATAAATTAATTGTGGAGTACTACCTTAATCGATCTGTAACAACGTGATGGGTGTGCTATAGCAAGCAGGAACTACTTACTGTTCCGGACCACCTGATTTCACTCTCGTTTCGACTTGAGTTCACGTTGCTGAATGCGGTTTTGTTGTTTAGTGTGTGTGTGTGTGTTTTTTTTTAGTTTTTTTTTTTGTTCACCGAATGACCGATTTGCATTGTGTCCACATTTTCTATACTTAACCATCATGTCATGTTCATTTTATTACTTCGTTTATGTCCCGAATCTAGCCGAAATCGAGTTGTTTGTCAGTAAAGTAATACAAGTAGCTTACTACATGTACTAACAAACTAAATAACTAAATGTACCAAAAAAAATACATTACTGCCGACGAGGCTTCAACTCCAAGTTGACCAAAAACATGTCTGAATGTAAAGAACATAAAAATGAACAATTTTGAATTATATATGATGTTTCCAGACCTAAATGGTTCCGCTTGGTTAAATGTGGCGACGTAAAAGGTGGTCAAAGAGATCACTACTTTATGTTTAGGCTCTGTCATATTTGAGGCTGAACGTTCGTGCATACGATATCTGTATTAAAGCATACATTGATGTATAAATTAATGTATCATTTGCATTTTAGGGTCAAATATGGCACGTCAAACGTTTCAATATTATAACAAATATTGATTCATAAGAAAATAATTCATATTCAATATTTACACATATATATGCAATATTTTTATATTTATATTCAAAAATTAAAATATATGTTCAAAACTTACAAATATATATTTGAAAAACCAAACAAATATGTTCGAAACTAATAAATATATTATGCAACATTCTTCTATTTATATATTCTAAAATTTAAATATATGTTCAAAACTTACAAATATATGTTCAAAAATTAAAATATGTGTTCAAAACTTAAAAATATGTATTCAAAAATTAAAGTGTAAGTTCGCGGTTTTTTTTCAAAATTTGTACATTGAAAGACTATCATATGAAAATAACTTTGGGGAAATTCCTAGCGCTCAAAATTTATAGTTAGGATAAAATTGGCTTTTGAAAAAAAAATCTATCCATGGAGGGTCACGTGATTTTAACTAGATGGCGCTGCTCAAAGCCAATACACAGAACGAATGTTGCATCCTATACCCATGTGGTATTTACCGATGTGTACCACAACGGACAATTTAAAATAATTAAGATAAAGTCGGGAATGACATGAATGATAAAATAAAAGTCAGTCTAATGATTGAATGTGAAAAGTTTTAAAATGGTACCAACCGTTAAGATTTGCCGTACAGATATTTTCGGAAAATATATTTTATTTTTCAGTATGCAGAATTGCCCTTTACTATTTTTTTATACATCCTGTTTAAAATTCATGGTTACCTGACACCCTACTGGGATTACCTTGTATGATTCGAAGTGTTATTATGATAATTAGTCCTTCCGTGCAAACCATCGTAACACAGGGGCTTACTTATCGTTTTCTGTGTATAAGACTTTATTCCCTTCTACAAACCACTGACACAACATGGGTTCGCCTGCCGTTTCCTGTGTATGTTTGGCACCCCCGTGCAAGCTATCGGCACCACATGGGTTTAATATTGTTTCCTGTGTATTAGAAGTTGACATTTACCTGGTTGGAATGGGTTCTAGAACACTTTTTAACGAAAATCAACCCCTTTGGTCCGCCAGTGCCATTCGAACATTGAAGTGCGAAAATGTTAATAAAATACCCTTTCCAATTATAAACATTAAAAAAAACAATAAACTGTGGGAATCTTTTATTTTTCTTGCAAAAAATAATGTAGTTAGTTAAATGTTTTTCAAATTCAAATATGGAAAAAGTGAGAACTATAATTCTTTAAACACATCTTTAATTTGGGTATTACACAAACCATGCACAAATGCGATGTAGCACCACGCTTTGACTGATTGATAATTGTAATGGTAAGGTAGTCGATGGAGCGAACAGGTGATATTGACACCAGGTGTCTGCTGATTAATTATAAATTCTTTAAATCGAGCTGTGGTGGGTGAGTGCTGCATGGAAATCTTTGATTGGAGGAGCACCTTAATTGATCTATCTGTCAATTATACCTGTAATTAACCCATTGGGCGTGACTTATTGAGGGATGGCAGATTGTACGAAAGGGTAATGATATTAATTGACACCTGTGTATTCAACAAGAACTGAATTTATTGTCTTAAATATCTGAAAAAGGATTGAAAACTAGGGCTATTGTGTTAATAAGTATTTCATATTATTTACTATTTGGAATTATAATCAAATATTTTGAAAAAGTTGAAGTAAACTATTTGCTTGCTATTTCGATTAAAAAAACGCGGGGATTAGAAAAAAAATATTCATATTCCAAATCATTATTATGATCGACAACATTGGTCTTATGCTACAAATATCGTCAATTGGTTAATGTATTTATCATTGGAGATATGACGTCACATCTCCAATTGAGCTATCCAATAAGTCACGTTGTTCATAGCATCGCCGCGCCAATATGGTCTTTTGTATTGGAATAAAATCACGAATATTTTCCTTAATATACCGTTTTTAATGCCCAAACCTGGCATGATGCCTACTCTCATTATTATATAATCAAATAAACTAATAACTCGAAAATCGCGAACTTCCACTTTTTAATATCTGTTCAAAACTTTCAAATATATAATAAAAATCTTACAAATATATTCAAAACATGTTTCAATAAATATATATGAAAATATTGCATTCTGTGTAATATTTGTAATGACATTGCAATTTAATGTGGCTTGACATGCACCGACCGTTGTGTGAAATACTATGCTTTTTCGTGGAGAAAAAATGGGGACTCCCTTCTTTTTTATGGCTTTTATAAAGTTAGAACCATGAAAAACAACCCAAGCACCACGGGGCATGTGGACCCCAGGGATGCTCTAATTGTCTTGAAATTTTGTACATCCCTCTTCCATTGTGGTCCGGGTAGTAACACAAAACACAACACAATTGTGAGACATAATGGGGTAATTACTTCCTACAACAAACAGCCAGACGTTAATAAAATCAATCACTAACAATTTTGTCATTGGGGTGTCCTTCCGTCCATTCGCGGATAGGAAATAAGTTAATGTACACGCAGACAATTGGTTTTGTGTGATGGTAATGACTTTAACATCCCCATTATGTCTCACAACTGTGTTGTGTTTTGTGTTACTACCGGACCACAATGGAAGAGGAAGGTACAAAATTTAAGGTATAAAAGCCCTAAAAAAGAATGGAGTCCTCATTTTTCTCCACGTAAAAGCGTGCTATTTCACAAACAGGTGGGCGCATGTCAAGTCATATCAAATTGCAATGTCATTACAAATATAGCCTAGAAAACATGTTTTGAATATATTTGTTACCAGTTTTTGAATATATATTTGTAAATTTTTGAATATATATTTGTAAGTTTTTGAATATATATTTGTAAGTTTTGAACATATCTTTTATTTTTTGAATATATTAAAGGAAGAATGTTGCATAATATATCTTTTAGTTTTGAACATATTATTTTGTTTTTTCAAATATATATTTGTAAGTATTGAACATATATTTAGATTTTTGAATATAAATATAAAAGTATTGGATATATATATGGGTTCGCCTGCCGTTTCCTGTGTATGTTTGGCACCCCCGTGCAAGCTATCGGCACCACATGGGTTTAATATTGTTTCCTGTGTATTAGAAGTTGACATTTACCTGGTTGGAATGGGTTCTAGAACACTTTTTAACGAAAATCAACCCCTTTGGTCCGCCAGTGCCATTCGAACATTGAAGTGCGAAAATGTTAATAAAATACCCTTTCCAATTATAAACATTAAAAAAAACAATAAACTGTGGGAATCTTTTATTTTTCTTGCAAAAAATAATGTAGTTAGTTAAATGTTTTTCAAATTCAAATATGGAAAAAGTGAGAACTATAATTCTTTAAACACATCTTTAATTTGGGTATTACACAAACCATGCACAAATGCGATGTAGCACCACGCTTTGACTGATTGATAATTGTAATGGTAAGGTAGTCGATGGAGCGAACAGGTGATATTGACACCAGGTGTCTGCTGATTAATTATAAATTCTTTAAATCGAGCTGTGGTGGGTGAGTGCTGCATGGAAATCTTTGATTGGAGGAGCACCTTAATTGATCTATCTGTCAATTATACCTGTAATTAACCCATTGGGCGTGACTTATTGAGGGATGGCAGATTGTACGAAAGGGTAATGATATTAATTGACACCTGTGTATTCAACAAGAACTGAATTTATTGTCTTAAATATCTGAAAAAGGATTGAAAACTAGGGCTATTGTGTTAATAAGTATTTCATATTATTTACTATTTGGAATTATAATCAAATATTTTGAAAAAGTTGAAGTAAACTATTTGCTTGCTATTTCGATTAAAAAAACGCGGGGATTAGAAAAAAAATATTCATATTCCAAATCATTATTATGATCGACAACATTGGTCTTATGCTACAAATATCGTCAATTGGTTAATGTATTTATCATTGGAGATATGACGTCACATCTCCAATTGAGCTATCCAATAAGTCACGTTGTTCATAGCATCGCCGCGCCAATATGGTCTTTTGTATTGGAATAAAATCACGAATATTTTCCTTAATATACCGTTTTTAATGCCCAAACCTGGCATGATGCCTACTCTCATTATTATATAATCAAATAAACTAATAACTCGAAAATCGCGAACTTCCACTTTTTAATATCTGTTCAAAACTTTCAAATATATAATAAAAATCTTACAAATATATTCAAAACATGTTTCAATAAATATATATGAAAATATTGCATTCTGTGTAATATTTGTAATGACATTGCAATTTAATGTGGCTTGACATGCACCGACCGTTGTGTGAAATACTATGCTTTTTCGTGGAGAAAAAATGGGGACTCCCTTCTTTTTTATGGCTTTTATAAAGTTAGAACCATGAAAAACAACCCAAGCACCACGGGGCATGTGGACCCCAGGGATGCTCTAATTGTCTTGAAATTTTGTACATCCCTCTTCCATTGTGGTCCGGGTAGTAACACAAAACACAACACAATTGTGAGACATAATGGGGTAATTACTTCCTACAACAAACAGCCAGACGTTAATAAAATCAATCACTAACAATTTTGTCATTGGGGTGTCCTTCCGTCCATTCGCGGATAGGAAATAAGTTAATGTACACGCAGACAATTGGTTTTGTGTGATGGTAATGACTTTAACATCCCCATTATGTCTCACAACTGTGTTGTGTTTTGTGTTACTACCGGACCACAATGGAAGAGGAAGGTACAAAATTTAAGGTATAAAAGCCCTAAAAAAGAATGGAGTCCTCATTTTTCTCCACGTAAAAGCGTGCTATTTCACAAACAGGTGGGCGCATGTCAAGTCATATCAAATTGCAATGTCATTACAAATATAGCCTAGAAAACATGTTTTGAATATATTTGTTACCAGTTTTTGAATATATATTTGTAAATTTTTGAATATATATTTGTAAGTTTTTGAATATATATTTGTAAGTTTTGAACATATCTTTTATTTTTTGAATATATTAAAGGAAGAATGTTGCATAATATATCTTTTAGTTTTGAACATATTATTTTGTTTTTTCAAATATATATTTGTAAGTATTGAACATATATTTAGATTTTTGAATATAAATATAAAAGTATTGGATATATATATGTTAATATTGAATATATATATTTTTTTTTCTTTTGTATCAATATTTGTTTTGAACATTGAAACGTTTGACGTGCCATATTCAAACTGAATTATAATACCTTTATTGTAAATGTCGAATGGAACTTTTTTCAGTAATAAACGTGTGTTTTTTATTATTTTCTATTTTATTTTCACTTTTGCTTTTTTTCGAATAGAAAATACCGATTGTAGTAATAACAAATATTATCAAATACATTATTCGATTAATTTTCCATTATCATGTTGAATGAATCAAAGAGGCATAGTTTGCAACGTACATACCACCAGCATGACCAGGTTCGATTGCTAATCCTAAAAAAGCAAACAGAAATTACATGTACTCTAAATCACACAAATATTTAAATTCAACAAAGCATAGGGACAGTTACTGAAATATCTTAAAATCAAAGCTTTAGAAGAAAGTAGAATTTCAATGCTTTGTAAGACTGTCAGTTTCAGTACTTACGTAAAATGGCGTATTATATTGCCAATTTAGAGATTACTAGTTTAGTTTGTTTATCTATTTTACATGCTCTCTCAAAACTTTATTTCTAGAATTTTTGTACTGTGACTTGAGTTATCTAAAATATAAGAATTTCAATGAAAGATGAACTAGGAATTCCTAACATTTTTTTTCTAGTTTGATTATTATGAAACAAGGATTGTGGAATACATTTAATCAAAAGCAAGTAAAATATATTAAAACCATGGAACATCATCCAACATGAACTGCGTCTGATTCAAAACAAAACTTAAATTTTATCAACAAAAGACCGTCTTTTTTACATTTTCGTTGGGATTTGTTTTAAATCATATGCATTTTATACTAAGTGTAGGTTCAATTGCTAAACAGCGACCATTAGTCATGTAAGAGGTAACGTAGCTGGTTGTATTCAAATGTGAAATACAAAAGTTTTTTGTTTATATGATTATTAAGGTTGTGTCTCGACAAATATTACACATCTCATTGCCTTCTATCGACCATTTAGCATTACATTCTGTAGTGCTAAGTGAAAGTATGGAAATACCTTACATGCATTTTTTTTTATAAATATACATTAAGGATCTTTAATTTTCTTATCTAAAATTAAAAGATGATAATTATTCATTTTCCTGTTTATATCTTAAGAGATCGCACTGCTAACAAAGACAAACAAGACATTTCTTTGCTTGTCATCTGTGTAGATCTTAAATATTAAATATACCTGATAATGTAAGAAATGCGAAGAAGACCATTGTTTTCAACATTTGAAGATTTTTTCTCAAAGGTCGATGATCTAAAACAAAATTTAAAGACATTAACTAAGATGAATACTCAGACAATCTACACTTGCTCCCATTTAAATAATCAACTAAAAATGTAATCCGCAGCTGCAGCTTACAAATCAATACTAGATTCCCTCTTACTCCCCAGAGAAAAGGGTGAAAACTTTGAATAAAATCTGCTCACCTACATTATATACAAATATTTTGTAAAAGTTTCATAACCGAAATCATTGAGGAAGTAGCGAAAACGAGATTGGGACCATCTTGTCATCTTATGGCTGTCCATGTGTTGCTACGGGAAATCGAATCAATTTGAGCATTTTTAAATATTTTTTGCACTTCTACATCGATCTCACATCACAAATAATGTGTAAAAATTTCTTGAAATTCCATTGGTAGTTTACGAAGCGTACTGAATGAGAGATTGGGAACAATTTGTCATCTGATGGCTATTGCATACGTAATAAGGTCGTGGCTCAGTGTGAAAGGGACTAATAAATACTTATCTAGCTTAAGTCCCCTTCACACGGAGCTGCGCAGTCTTGATTTTTCTTAACTCGTGACACATCGTAGTGTTGTCGTCATAGGATCGGCGAGGTTGTAGTATAAAAGTACTTGGTCGCGGTTGGCCTACACTGTACTATCTAAATGCCAAAAACATTCGTAGTGAGATCAAAGAGAAAAAACAGGAAAGTAGGAAGATCGCAGAGCAAAATCGTCTTCTTTTATCAGTCTATTAGTCTTGCTTCTGACAAAAGACCCATTTTTCCGGTCACCTTTAAAAACTTGACAACACAAAAACTTTAGTATTGGTCACCATCTGCCAAAGTATGTAACCTTCGCATTAACCAATATTTTTAACTTTAAAAAAATCACCTTATTGAGTTACAGTTATTTCTTAAAGATAATAAAATTATAGAAAAAAAATTTAGAAGGTAAAACCACATTTTAAAGATAAAATCAAAATAAATAATCATACATGGGCGACCATTTGATTTGAGGGGGCTAGCAGTTTTTGAAAATAAATATGCTGGCCTGAAAAAAGTTGGAAATAAATAATCTGGCCTCTGTTTGCAAGAATATAAATAATCTGTTCCAATATCCTTGCTCAATTAAGCTATTGTATGCAGAAAAGAAATATTTTTGCCGCGTAGCGGCGAAAAATTAATATTCTGGCCTTCAAAATTTTTAGAATAAATACCTGTGTAATCTGTCTCAACCGAAACTGCCAGGCCCCCACCCCTCAGAATTAAATGGTCATCCCCTTATAAAAAGTTGTAAAATTATAAATAAAACATTAAAAGGTGCCAAATGTTTCTGACCTCGCAATCTTAATCAGAGGCTATAAAAAGTTATCACATCTACTGACGAGAACAGAATGACGAGTACAGGGCATAGGTACATCACCAGTGAAAAGAAAAACAGATCCTTCGCTATGACAAAAGTTACGGGATTACAAACGTCATCAAAGTGTAAATCTGGAATTTGATACTAAGTAAACGTCTTTACTTTCATATTGATCATGTTGATGCCAAAGGATTGAAATGTTTCCAAAATTTTGATAATCCTCTGTTCAAGAAATTATCTTTGTTTTTTCGCCAGTGCAAGTTTCAATGAGAACGGTTACTTTCATATCGTGGACGCTGTGGTTCGGTATAAAAAGGTGATGACCGACTGGACAATCCTAGTATTTAGTAACACTCCGTCTACGTCCCCATTCTTAACACTTTCTTGTTAAATGGAAAATCCTATTCCAAGTCTGGTGTTTTTCCATAGGCATTTAGATTGAACCCAGTTTTGCTTGTCTGATACTTGAATATTGGGAAGACAAAATGTTTTTTTAAATTCGTTGGCCCTGTCTCAGACCTATACAAACGGTACATTGATAAAAAAAGGCAGGGGTGTACCTTAGGGGTTATCAACATCATAAAACAGGAAAGACAAAGACAAAATCGGTAGACAAAATAATCATCATAACGAAACAAACCAAACAACTACAACAAACAAACACACACACACACATAACAACAAAACCGCATTCAGCACCGTGAACTCAAGTCGAAACTTAGGTGCTCCGGAAGAGTATGCAGTTCCTGCTTCCTATAGCACACCCGTCTCGTTGTCGAAGATCGATTAAGTGTTGGTCAAATCCAGAAAGGATGACATTACCAAACTCTATGTCAAACCAACATCTGTGCTCATCAGAGAAAGAAATCCCGTATTTCTAAACAAGCACATGATGTCTTCCGTAAAAATTTTTGAGTGATGGCAGCAACTGGGAGCAACATACCACTGTGTTAACAATTTGCTTGTCAGTCGTGTAGCTCTATCAAGGAAGTCGTTGTACTCTCCATATGCTCTGGAATAGCGAATCAATTGTGATACGTAAACTTCATATGCTAGAGCTGGCGGAATGTTGCTACACAGAGCGGAAAGTTGACTATTGGAAAGTTGAATATTGGAAGGTTCAAGTCATCACGTTTGTCATAGAGCTTTGTACAAAGCCTTCCTAGTGTGTCAATTGCTAGAAATAGATCAAAATATGAAGCAGACCTCCTAGAATCTGTTCAAGTTCCTTCGGATATATGAGATGAAAAAATTCACCAAATCGAGGATTGTTAAGTGAAAGGTAATCATCAATATACCGAAATGTGAGATTGAAGGATAAAGCAAGTATGCGGTCCTTTTTGTCTACAAGTGATTGTCAGAAGTCCGCTTCATATGAATGAAGACGCGAATCGGCAAGGAATGGTGCAAAATTGTGCCCACTGGAATACAAACGTCCACCAAACTGTACAAATATGTTGTCGATGCAAGACATACTGAAAATTTAAAAAGACTATATTTTTTTAACTTATTGTCAGTAGTTAATAAATGAGCCAAATCTCTCCGTTTTCGTCGTTTTCCTGAGATTATCGGTCTTTTCAAATTCAAAATTGTTCTTTAAAGTGATGCATATATATGATTAACCTTTTATAGAATTGTAAACGTTGGCTTCAACTATAATAGCACAAAAGTTTAATTCATTGAAGCCCTACCTTGAAATTTCTTTTAAATCAAGATGACATTATCATTCAAAATGGGTAAATTTTGAACACGATTTTCCAAGCTGTGTTGTTGCAAAAGTATTTGTAATCTTTCACAACAGTACAATCATTTGGCGAGAAAATAAGGTAAAAAGTAACCGGCTATGAAATACATTTTATTTTTCGCCTCCAGATGGGTCAAAATAGGGCACTATCGCAACCAATCCTTTGTTATTCTTTCTAGGCTCTTGGATGACAAAATAAGTCTTTTATAACCGACTACCAAATACTTGTATCTGCGTTTTCCGTTCTTTTTAATAAAGCTACGTCTGGAGTCAGGACATGAGTTTGTATTCGGTTTTTGGATAAGTCTCTCAAACACCTTGAGGATACATGATAACAAACAGACTGGTCGATAACTATCATGTTCTGTTTTAGGTTTATTTCCTCTTTTATATATTGGTACTATAAGACCTTTCCTCCACTGCTCTGGAATTGAGTTGTTTGAGATTATTGAATTAAAAAAGGAAAGTCAAGCATTTTATTTCAACTCTTCTGCCATATGCTAAATGTTCGTTCTGAACTTTATTTGATCCACACGCTTTTCGTAACTTTAAGTTCTTAACTATTTCACTAATTTCGTCTTCGGATACATGTCCTCCCGGTATAAGGTTATTATTCGAATTTCTACAATGCTCGAACAACATAGAATGGTTAAGTACTATTTCACTGAAAAAGTCTTGATCAACAGACGATGACTATAATTGTTCAAAATATTCTGCAAATCCCTCAGAGATCGCTTGTTGGCTTTGATATACCTGATGTTGATTTTAATTTCTGGTACGATTTTTCATTGTTTTAGTTTTTGTCTCTTTACAAGTTTCCAAAACAGTCTAATATCACATTCTGCAGCTGTGTTTATATCATTTATTGCCTCTTCGATGTATTTAGTATATGCAGCATTTTGAGTATTTCGGAAGTGACTTTTAGCTGTTTTGTAGTCATAATAGGATATGTACTGCATTCCTCTGGGTCGACCATCTAAAATCCACAGTTTTCTCATTTCCTGTTCAGCTTGGTGAGCTTTCTTTACATTAGAGTTCCAGTATGGTTTGGTATGCGGGTTAAATGAACACTTTGATATTGTATTGCTGATTCTGTAAGTGTCTTTACTAAATTTGCTCAAAATAAGTCAACATCAGATGAATTATTCTGGAATTCAGACAAAAGATCGTTTAATGGGTCGTCTAATGCACTTTTTTCCAAGTTTTGTCGCAGAGTCAATTCTATGCCACGAAGGCATTTTAGTATAAGAGTTTATCTGTACATACGGGTCAATTAGGTATTCGTAGCGAGCATACATCGGGAAGGTGATTGGAAGTGGTACTGAACGATCCCTCATCAAGGAATTCATAGTGGTTTACCTGACTGACAAGAGCCTCTTGAAAGAATATATAATCTAACATAGTATTTTTGAGGTAAATGTAAAGGACGGACCATTAAACTTTATACGACCTTGGTTGAAGTCATAAAATAGAGACTGATTGTTGACAAATTTCTCCACTTCCATTGATATAACTACATTTATGCGATCAGAGTCAGATTTCATACATGATGCATTAAAGTCACCTGCAATGATAACTCTTCCATAATTACTATAGTGGTTACATAAAGTTGCTAAATAATAAATAACATCCATAAAATGATCTAAGTTGGACTCAGATGGAAGATACGTACTAAAATAAATATTGGTTTTGGGTCTGATTTGAGGCATATACCAATTCTTCTATTACAATCAATATTTTCAATTTCAATAATTGAAAATTGTGAGGACTTTTTATACATAACACAAACACTACCTTTACCATGTATATTATGATATTGGTCATCAATAAGATCAGTCTTACATATGGACATATATCTACTATCTATACTACTCATGTATGACAAGGAGTTGGGTTTCGATTTATGTTCAGTCAAAATTACAATATCACTTAACCTTTCTGTCAACAAGCAAGATAAACTAAGAGTTGAGGACATGATGCCTTGAATGTTCCATGTCATGATTTCAACATTCATAGTACGCAAAGTAACAAGGGTCAAATAAGTCAATAAAAATGACAATATCATAACAGATCGCTTATTGGAAAAAATGCGCATTAGCCCGAATGTTGATAATCGTTGTTACCGTTTTTTTTTTGTTCTTCGGTCCATTTTTCATTCCGCTCTCTGTTGCTCAACCACTTGCGACATCGGACTCCTGCTGGCCAGAAGTTTTCAGACTCATCTTTGTCACTGAATTCATAATCAACGTTTACTTTAGCGGAAAGGTATGAAGAATCGTGCTTGTTGTGAAATAGCTGCAGATATGAAGACTTAACACCTCTGTCTGTAAGATATTGGATAATACCACTACGCGTCGACTAAGAGTTTATCCCCGAGAGAAAGTATCTTGACATTTGTTTCTGTGTGACGCCTACAAAGATGTTTTCGTCAACGTGTCTTTTAGGTATGTCATCCCAGTCAGACAGGTGGTGACAAAATATTATCTCCCTTGTAAATAATTTGTATGTCTAACTGATAAAAAAAACACATCATTTTGAATGACGCGATGAGCTGAAATCACCATCTTAATCTTTTGATTAATAAAAAGTAGGTCATGGTTATTTTCAGATACAAGTGAATGGACAAAATATTGTTCTTTTTTCTAAGTAAGCATCTTTTACGCATAGAATAATAATTTGTGACAAAAAAGGAATTTATTATCTCTAAGGAATTACCGGAACTCTATAAAGGTGATAAACATATTGAATTTAAAAAATAATGGTAAGTGCGACGGGTTACATACTTTGACAGATGACGACCAATAGTATGCTTTTTGCTAGGCAAATAAAGGGAGACGATTACAGTTTTACAAATCAAACAAACATCACTTAATAGACCTCCCCTTTCTAAAACGTCATTTTACATTTGCTTATTATCATTTTCTTATACAGACATGCATTATATTAATAAATAGTAAAATTTAAACAGTTTCACCAGTTAAGGCCTTATACATTGCAGAATTAAAGAAAAAATATTTTAGGAAGTCGAGTAGATTATTGCTATTTTTAGCTGGGTATGAGATACTCTCAATGTTTATTTATGGTATGAATGAAATTTCTATATTTAGAAAGGGGGATTCACAAATAACTTATGAAATTAACACAACTTTGACAATCATTTATATCAATACCGCTATAGCAAGGGGTTCAAGAATTTTTTATCAGAAAGAATGGAGTCTTATCTGTGGGATATATCTTTTTCAGATTTTAAGGAGCATGATGTTTTATTTGTCACAAAGGAAATCAGACCCTGTAATATCACTTAAAATGAGACATGTGCTCTTTTCATGCTGCAAATTTAATCAACCAAGGCAAATTCGGTATTATTTTCTTTCATTTTACATATATTATATCACATTTTATTTTAAAAGTTGCTCTAATAAACTTTTTAATGTCCATAGTTACTACGTAAACATTCCGAATCAAATTCTACCTTATTTACTGAAGCGCGCATATTCTATTGTCTCCTTCTGACCACCTTTCTGACTGATCCGTAACACCGTTTATACGCCTCGGAATTTTGAATTCAACATCGGTGTTGTTTTTACTTCTAACGTAATGATTGTCCGAGAAGTCGGTCACCGAGTTTTCCAGTCGTGTGTATTGCACGTTCACAATTGTTGTTAGATCGACATAGTACTTGATCATTGACTTCGGGCGAACTGAATGAACCAGTCAACCATACGAAATGATGTTGTTAGTGAGGAAGTTTAAATGCGATTGTAAGAAAATTCATAACATTTTTGTGAAACGTCACAATATCTTGGATTTTTGTTTTTAAAATAAAGAAACCATGCTTAAACTGGCGGATCAAACTTTTCTGTTCTGTAAAGGGAATATTATTTCATTTTACTTTTTAAAAAGAGGGCACAAACAACGTTTGTCACATAATTTATAAGATATTTAAAAGCCTTTAACCGTTAAGGGATGTACGAACCACCCAGTGACCCCTTAAATTTACCAATGACTAATATCTTTAACATTAAAACTAAGTAAACTTAGAGAACCAGCATGCAAAATTCATTAACATGCAAAAAAACATATAAGAAATTAACCTTTTAAAACTTACTCATAACATAGCAATTACATGCTTGACCTTGTACTCGGACATGATACCTATATGGGGGAACGTTCTCAATCCCTTTTTTTTTTGTCTAGCTGTCAGTTTTGGCTAGAACAATCTTAAAAGGAGAACGTAAAACAGTCCTGGTAAGCGTACTTTAAGCGAAGTTGTTCGTACCTAGCATAGTATTATCGTATTTAAAGAGCACAACGATCGTAAATATCGCAGTGAACTCGTAAGTAAATCGCGATGGGCCCGGGCCCGGGATTCTTTCCAAAAGTAAATTGATTAATTTATAAACTATAATTTGATTTTTATTACTTGAACATAAACATATTATACCTAGGTAAAGTGAGACTGATATTCGACGTTCGATATTCGATATTCAATTTTTTTGAATATCAAACTGAATATCAAACGGTAAATTTTACCGTTTGATATTCATTCGATATTCATTTATCGTTTTTTCTTAGTGAAAACATATAATGAATATCAAAATGAATATCAAACGGTAATTTTTTTTAGGTTCGATATTCATTTGACATTCGTATCGGTCGAGGTTTGTTTTGTGAATATCAAATGAATATCGAATGAATATCAAACAAAAGTTAATTTACGTTCGATATTCATTTCACGTTCGTTTTAGGTCTAGTTTTGTTTTGTGAATATCAAATGAATATCGAATGAATATCAAGCTAAACTTAATTTACGTTCGATATTCATTTTACGTTCGTTTTAGGTCTAGTTTTTTTTTGTGAAAATCAAATGAATATCGAATGAATATCAAACAAAAGTTAATTTACGTTCGATATTCATTTTATGTTCGTTTTAGGTCTAGTTTTGTTTTGTGAATATCAAATGAATATCAAACAAAAGTTAATTTACGTTCGATATTCATTTTACGTTCGTTTTAGGTCTAGTTTTGTTTTGTGAATATCAAATGAATATCAAATGATTATCAAACAAAACTTAATTTACGTTCGATATTCATTTTACGTTCGTTTTAGGTCTAGTTTTGTTTTGTGAATATCAAATGAGTATCGAATGAATATCAAACAAAAGTTCATTTACGTTCGATATTCATTTGACGTTCGTTTTCGGTCTAGTTTTGTTTTTGTGAATATCAAATGAATATCGAATGAATATCAAACAAAACTTAATTTACGTTCGATATTCATTTCACGTTCGTTTTAGGTCTAGTTTTGTTTTGTGAATATCAAATGAATATCGAATGAATATCAAACAAAACTTAATTTACGTTCGATATTCATTTTACGTTCGTTTTAGGTCTAGTTTTGTTTTGTGAATATCAAATGAATATGGAATGAATATCAAGCTAAACTTAATTTACGTTCGATATTCATTTTACGTTCCTTTTAGGTCTAGTTTTGTTTTGTGAATATCAAATGAATATCGAATGCATATCAAACAAAAGTTAATTTACGTTCGATATTCATTTTATGTTCGTTTTAGGTCTAGTTTTGTTTTGTGAATATCAAATGAATATCAAATGAATATCAAACAAAAGTTAATTTACGTTCGATATTCATTTTACGTTCGTTTTAGGTCTAGTTTTGTTTTGTGAATATCAAATGAATATCAAATGAATATCAAACAAAACTTAATTTACGTTCGATATTCATTTTACGTTCGTTTTAGGTCTAGTTTTGTTTTGTGAATATCAAATGAGTATCGAATGAATATCAAACAAAAGTTCATTTACGTTCGATATTCATTTTACGTTCGTTTTCGGTCTAGTTTTGTTTTGTGAATATCAAATGAATACCGAATGAATATCAAACAAAAGTTAATTTACGTTCGATATTCATTTTACGTTCGTTTTAGGTCTAGTTTTGTTTTGTGAATATCAAATGAATATCGAATGAATATCAAACAAAACTTAATTTACGTTCGATATTCATTTCACCTTCGTTTTAGGTCTAGTTTTGACTTGTGAATATCAAATGAATATCGAATGAATATCAAACAAAAGTGAATTTACGTTCGATATTCATTTTACGTTTGTTTAGGTCTAGTTTTGTTTTGTGAATATCAAATGAATATCGAATGAATATCAAACAAAAGTTAATTTACGTTCGATATTCATTTTACGTTCGTTTTAGGTCTAGTTTTGTTTTGTGAATATCAAATGAATATCAAATGAATATCAAATAAAACTTAATTTACGTTCGATATTCATTTTACCTTCGTTTTAGGTCTAGTTTTGGTTTGTGAATATCAAATGAATATCGAATGAATATCAAACAAAAGTTATTTACGTTCGATATTCATTTTACGTTCGTTTTAGGTCTAGTTTTGTTTTGTGAATATCAAATGAATATCGAATGAATATCAAACAAAAGTTGATTTACGTTCGATATTCATTTTACGTTCGTTTTAGGTCTAGTTTTGTTTTGTGAATATCAAATGAATATCAAACAAGACTTAATTTACGTTCGATATTCATTTTACCTTCGTTTTAGGTCTAGTTTTGGTTTGTGAATATCAAATGAATATCGAATGAATATCAAACAAAAGTTAATTTACGTTCGATATTCATTTTATGTTCGTTTTAGGTCTAGTTTTGTTTTGTGAATATCAAATGAATATCAAATGAATATCAAACAAAAGTTAATTTACGTTCGATATTCATTTTACGTTCGTTTTAGGTCTAGTTTTGTTTTGTGAATATCAAATGAATATCAAATGAATATCAAACAAAACTTAATTTACGTTCGATATTCATTTTACGTTCGTTTTAGGTCTAGTTTTGTTTTGTGAATATCAAATGAGTATCGAATGAATATCAAACAAAAGTTCATTTACGTTCGATATTCATTTTACGTTCGTTTTAGGTCTAGTTTTGTTTTGTGAATATCAAATGAATACCGAATGAATATCAAACAAAAGTTAATTTACGTTCGATATTCATTTTACGTTCGTTTTAGGTCTAGTTTTGTTTTGTGAATATCAAATGAATATCGAATGAATATCAAACAAAACTTAATTTACGTTCGATATTCATTTCACCTTCGTTTTAGGTCTAGTTTTGACTTGTGAATATCAAATGAATATCGAATGAATATCAAACAAAAGTGAATTTACGTTCGATATTCATTTTACGTTTGTTTAGGTCTAGTTTTGTTTTGTGAATATCAAATGAATATCGAATGAATATCAAACAAAAGTTAATTTACGTCTGATATTCATTTTACGTTCGTTTTAGGTCTAGTTTTGTTTTGTGAATATCAAATGAATATCAAATGAATATCAAATAAAACTTAATTTACGTTCGATATTCATTTTACCTTCGTTTTAGGTCTAGTTTTGGTTTGTGAATATCAAATGAATATCGAATGAATATCAAACAAAAGTTAATTTACGTTCGATATTCATTTTACGTTCGTTTTAGGTCTAGTTTTGTTTTGTGAATATCAAATGAATATCAAACAAAACTTAATTTACGTTCGATATTCATTTTACCTTCGTTTTAGGTCTAGTTTTGGTTTGTGAATATCAAATGAATATCGAATGAATATCAAAAAAAAGTTAATTTACGTTCGATATTCATTTTACGTTCGTTTTAGGTCTAGTTTTGTTTTGTGAATATCAAATGAATATCGAATGAATTTCAAACAAAACTTAATTTACGTTCGATATTCATTTTACGTTCGTTTTAGGTCTAGTTTTGCTTTGTGAATATCAAATGAATATCAAACAAAACTTAATTTACGTTCGATATTCATTTTACGTTCGTTTTAGGTCTAGTTTTGTTTTGTGAATATCAAATAAATATCGCATTATATATCAAACAAAACTTTATTTACGTTCGATATTCATTTTACGTTCGTTTTAGGTCTAGTTTTGTTTTGTGAATATCAAATGAATATCGAATGAATATCAAACAAAACTTAATTTACGTTCGGTATTCATTTTACCTTGAAGTTTCGTTTTAGGTCTAGTTTTGACTTGTGAATATCAAATGAATATCGAATAAATAATAAACAAAAGTTAATTTACGTTCGATATTCATTTTACGTTCTTTTTAGGTCTAGTTTTGTTTTGTGAATATCAAATGAATATCGAATGAATATCAAACAAAAGTTAATTTACGTTCGATATTCATTTGACGTTCGTTTTAGGTCTAGTTTTGTTTTGTGAATATCAAATGAATATCAAATGAATATCAAACAAAACTTAATTTACGTTCGATATTCATTTTACGTTCGTTTTAGGTTTAGTTTTGTTTTGTGAATATCAAATAAATATCGCATTATATATCAAACAAAACTTTATGTACGTTCGATATTCATTTTACGTTCGTTTTAGGTCTAGTTTTGTTTTGTGAATATCAAATAAATATTGCATTATATATCAAACAAAACTTTATGTACGTTCGATATTCATTTTACGTTCGTTTTAGGTCTAGTTTTGTTTTGTGAATATCAAATGAATATCGAATGAATATCAAACAAAACTTAATTTACGTTCGATATTCATTTGACGTTCGTTTTAGGTCTAGTTTTGGTTTGTGAATATTAAATGAATATCAAATGAATATCAAACAAAACTTAATTTACGTTCGATATTCATTTTACGTTCGTTTTAGGTCTAGTTTGTTTTGTGAATATCAAATGAATATCGAATGAATATCAAACAAAAGTTAATTTACGTTCGATATTCATTTTACGTTCGTTTTAGGTCTAGTTTTGTTTTGTGAATATCAAATGAATGTCGAATGAATATCAAACAAAACTTTATTTACGTTCGATATTCATTTTACCTTCGTTTTAGGTCTAGTTTTGTTTTGTGAATATCAAATAAATATCGCATTATATATCAAACAAAATTTTATTTACGTTCGATATTCATTTTACGTTCGTTTTAGGTCTAGTTTTGTTTTGTGAATATCAAATGAATATCGAATGAATATCAAACAAAACTTAATTTGCGTTCGATATTCATTTTACCTTGAAGTTTCGTTTTAGGTCTAGTTTTGACTTGTGAATATCAAATGAATATCGAATGAATAATAAACAAAAGTTAATTTATGTTCGATATTCATTTTACGTTCGTTTTAGGTCTAGTTTTGTTTTGTGAATATCAAATGAATATCGAATGAATATCAAACAAAAGTTAATTTACGTTCGATATTCATTTTACGTTCGTTTTAGGTCTAGTTTTGTTTTGTGAATATCAAATGAATATCAAACAAAACTTAATTTACGTTCGATATTCATTTTACCTTCGTTTTAGGTCTAGTTTTGGTTTGTGAATATCAAATGAATATCGAATGAATATCAAAAAAAAGTTAATTTACGTTCGATATTCATTTTACGTTCGTTTTAGGTCTAGTTTTGTTTTGTGAATATCAAATGAATATCGAATGAATTTCAAACAAAACTTAATTTACGTTCGATATTCATTTTACGTTCGTTTTAGGTCTAGTTTTGCTTTGTGAATATCAAATGAATATCAAACAAAACTTAATTTACGTTCGATATTCATTTTACGTTCGTTTTAGGTCTAGTTTTGTTTTGTGAATATCAAATAAATATCGCATTATATATCAAACAAAACTTTATTTACGTTCGATATTCATTTTACGTTCGTTTTAGGTCTAGTTTTGTTTTGTGAATATCAAATGAATATCGAATGAATATCAAACAAAACTTAATTTACGTTCGGTATTCATTTTACCTTGAAGTTTCGTTTTAGGTCTAGTTTTGACTTGTGAATATCAAATGAATATCGAATAAATAATAAACAAAAGTTAATTTACGTTCGATATTCATTTTACGTTCTTTTTAGGTCTAGTTTTGTTTTGTGAATATCAAATGAATATCGAATGAATATCAAACAAAAGTTAATTTACGTTCGATATTCATTTGACGTTCGTTTTAGGTCTAGTTTTGTTTTGTGAATATCAAATGAATATCAAATGAATATCAAACAAAACTTAATTTACGTTCGATATTCATTTTACGTTCGTTTTAGGTTTAGTTTTGTTTTGTGAATATCAAATAAATATCGCATTATATATCAAACAAAACTTTATGTACGTTCGATATTCATTTTACGTTCGTTTTAGGTCTAGTTTTGTTTTGTGAATATCAAATAAATATTGCATTATATATCAAACAAAACTTTATGTACGTTCGATATTCATTTTACGTTCGTTTTAGGTCTAGTTTTGTTTTGTGAATATCAAATGAATATCGAATGAATATCAAACAAAACTTAATTTACGTTCGATATTCATTTGACGTTCGTTTTAGGTCTAGTTTTGGTTTGTGAATATTAAATGAATATCAAATGAATATCAAACAAAACTTAATTTACGTTCGATATTCATTTTACGTTCGTTTTAGGTCTAGTTTGTTTTGTGAATATCAAATGAATATCGAATGAATATCAAACAAAAGTTAATTTACGTTCGATATTCATTTTACGTTCGTTTTAGGTCTAGTTTTGTTTTGTGAATATCAAATGAATGTCGAATGAATATCAAACAAAACTTTATTTACGTTCGATATTCATTTTACCTTCGTTTTAGGTCTAGTTTTGTTTTGTGAATATCAAATAAATATCGCATTATATATCAAACAAAATTTTATTTACGTTCGATATTCATTTTACGTTCGTTTTAGGTCTAGTTTTGTTTTGTGAATATCAAATGAATATCGAATGAATATCAAACAAAACTTAATTTGCGTTCGATATTCATTTTACCTTGAAGTTTCGTTTTAGGTCTAGTTTTGACTTGTGAATATCAAATGAATATCGAATGAATAATAAACAAAAGTTAATTTATGTTCGATATTCATTTTACGTTCGTTTTAGGTCTAGTTTTGTTTTGTGAATATCAAATGAATATCGAATGAATATCAAACAAAAGTTAATTTACGTTCGATATTCATTTGACGTTCGTTTTAGGTGTAGTTTTGGTTTGTGAATATTAAATGAATATCAAATGAATATCAAACAAAAGTTAATTTACGTTTGATATTCATTTTACGTTCGTTTTAGGTCTAGTTTTGTTTTGTGAATATCAAATGAATATCGAATGAATATCAAACAAAAGTTAATTTACGTTCGATATTCATTTGACGTTCGTTTTAGGTCTAGTTTTGGTTTGTGAATATTAAATGAATATCAAATGAATATCAAACAAAAGTTAATTTACGTTCGATATTCATTTTACGTTCGTTTTAGGTCTAGTTTTGTTTTGTGAATATCAAATGAATATCGAATGAATATCAAACCAAAGTTAATTTACGTTCGATATTCATTTTACGTTCGTTTTAGGTCTAGTTTTGTTTTGTGAATATCAAATGAATATCGAATGAATATCAAACAAAACTTAATTTACGTTCGATATTCATTTTACGTTCGTTTTAGGTCTAGTTTGTTTTGTGAATATCAAATGAATATCAAACAAAAGTTAATTTACGTTCGATATTCATTTTACGTTCGTTTTAGGTCTAGTTTTGTTTTGTGAATATCAAATGAATATCAAACCAAAGTTTCCTTCTGTTTGATATTCATTTGACATTCGTTTCCGGTGAAAATTTGTAATGTGAATATCAAATGAATATCAAACCAAAGATTAATTCCATTCTATATTCATTTGAGATTCGTTTCGGGTCTAGGTATGTTATGTGAATATCAAATGAATATCAAACGAAATTTATTATTTATATATTTATTTATAATTATGGCTGAAAAGTTATGCCTTCATCGGAAGTGAAAAGTCCTCTGAAAATTACATCATGGCCATTCTATCATCATCATCATCATCATCATCATCTCCATCAATAATCAGGGAACCATTTTGTTCTTTCGTTCTTTTTCTATGAGCTTACTTTCTAGCTGCCAGCTGCTGTGGGTCTCTGGTCCTTATTTCAAAAGTATTGAATTATTTTGATGGGTTTTTAGCTCACCTAGACCGAAGGTCCATGTAGGGGTAAAATTATAGGGGTTAAAGCCCCTTAAAGGTAAAAAATGGCGTTTTTTCATGTTTTTGCCCTATAGTATGAAAACTATTTCAGATAGAGAAAAGCTGTTGCTTGCTTAAATGTTCAGCTCATTTAGCTCTATAAATGTCTTCATAGGATCGAAGTTGTCAAATGACCCCTTATAGGGGTTATGGCCCCTAAAATAAAGTTTTTTCGTGTTTTTGGCCTATAGAATGAAAACTATAGAAGATAGAGAGAAGCTGTTGCTTGCTTAAATGTTCAGTTCATTTAGCTCTACAAAAGTCTCCATAGGATCGAAGTTGTCAGATGAGCTCATATAGGGGTTACAGCCCCTTAAAGGTGAAAAATAGTGGTTTCGGCCTATAAGATGAAAACTATTGCAGATAAAAAAAAGCTGTTGCTTGCTTAGACGTTCAGCTCATTTAGCTCTACAGAAGTTTTCATAGGGTCGAAGTTGTCAGATGAGCCCTTATAGGGGTTATGGCCCCTAAAATAACGTTTTTTTTCATGATTTGGGCCTACGGCTACAGAATGAAAACTATATAGTAGATAGAAAAAAGCTG
This sequence comes from Arcuatula senhousia, assembly GCA_963971305.1. Lineage (NCBI taxonomy): Eukaryota > Metazoa > Mollusca > Bivalvia > Mytilida > Mytilidae > Arcuatula > Arcuatula senhousia. The sequence goes on from OZ020313.1 coordinate 2,155,880, forward strand.
TTACTTGCTTAAATGTTCAGCTCTTTTAGCTCTAGAAAAGTCTTTATAGGGTCGACATTAAGACCAGGGTCCTGGGAGCCTCTTGTTTTTGTTGACAATGTTCATTCAAACATGTATCAAGTAGTGGGTTGCTTCTCCGCCAAAGATGAACCGATACATTTTGTATGTCTAATGATTTTATGCATTTCTCTAGCTAGCTTTCCATTGTTCTTTTGATTAGTATTTAGATACTAAATAGTCTAGAAGATTTGTAAATTATGTTCTAGCAGTTACAGCTAAAGTTTTCCAAACATGGTAATTGTCTCAACATTTTTCTTCCTTTGTTTTCTGGATCTAATTTGCAAATGTTATTTTATTTTTTTTTTGGAATTTGTGAACTTTTTTTTCTTTCATGTCCATTAAAGATATTTTTTTTTCAATAATAATTGGAGCAAATATTTTTTGGAAAAAAATCTCCCCTCTTAACCATAAGAAAATGGTTCCTGTCTTAGCCATCAAAGCTTTTTATTATTTTCTGCATTCTGCAAGCTATAAGGCATAAACATTTATATAGTCATTTAAGGGATTATAACTCCTATAAGGAGTCAATAAAAAAACTTCCTTTATATTGAGTTTTTCTAAGGCTTTACTAACTTTGCAATATTGCATGGAATTTAAAGTCTGTTCTAGCTTTTACTGCGTGAAGTTGATGAAATAGGTAAAATTTTATGATTTTTGTTTGTAAGTACCCTGATGTGTATATGTGTTCAAAGTTTCATGAAGTTTCATGATGACACTAAACTTCATTCATGGTAAATGAACTTCAACCTGATTTGGGACATGCGGATGCACAAGAGTATGTAAATAAAGTACATAGTAACACAGTTAATGATATTAAATAAACTGTTACCCCACCGATTTGTCTCACTTGTTGCAACTGGACACAATATAAAACAAAATAAAATTTCCAATGAAAAAAATGACTGTAGTAAGTGGCATTTACTCATAAAATTTATCTGCATGAATGCAACTGCCCCGGCAACTGCAAACCAAATATAGATAGTGTTGACAAATCAGCATAAAATATATAAAAGTCAGTAAAATTGCCTTCAGGAACATAAAGATACAATGTACTTGAATTTGATCTATACTGATGCTAATGAAATTGCAGACCACAACTGCTTATATGTGTAACAGACTAGACGCTACGCACGATGTTGTTACAAACTTGATCTTCATACGTTTTTAAATAATAAATAAAAAAAAATAAGTTAGTGCATAGATCAGATATTTTACTTAAAAATTTTCAAAATGTATAATTAATATTTGGCTTAATCTTTTCTGTTAATGAATTATATAGGCTTTGAACATGCGAAATATGACCAAATTAGCAATGCCAACCGTTACAAAAAAAAACGGGTATCTATTGAACAACCAAATATTTATCCCTTTTCTATTTTTCGGATCTCTGTCAATCTTTGTGAAAACAAATTCTCGAATAATTTCTTTGTCAGGTCCGTAATAAAAACAAGAGGCTCCCAGGAGCCTGAATCGCTCACCTGACTTATGTGCCTAAACTATTATAGGCTATTAGGCAAATACTATTTAACATTGATCCTTTCTAAGCGGAATAACTTATTAGCAAAAAAACAGCAATTTACCCCTATGTTCTATTTTAGCCATGCCAGCCATGTTTTCAACCAATCAAAAATCCCCCATCAGTTCTGAACATTTTATGCTAATAAACAACTATACCAAGTTTGGTTCAAATTGAACTTAAGGTGTCAGAGAAGTTAACATTTTAAATGTGATGAGTAAAAGCTGTAAAAATGGTCAAATTCGACGTTCTAAGGGGAATAACTCATAAAAGGAATGGCTCTACAACATTGACCCTATTACATATTTTGTAGATCATGATGTGCTTAACAATATGCAATTTTAATTTCTTAATTATGTTATATAGTTTTCAAGATATTAAGATTAATAAGTGCAAAATCTATAAAAAAAAATCAAGGAAAAGGGCAATAACTCCTACATGGGTTGTTGGATGTTCTCCAAAATTTCAGGGCATGTAGATCTTGAGGTGCAGATCACTTTTGTTGTCTATCAGAATTTAAAAATCTGTCACGGTTATAGAGTTATTTGCAAAAAACTACATTTTACCCCTATGTTCTATTTTTAGCCATGGCGGCCATTTTTTACAACCAATAAAAAATCCCAACATCTGTTCTATAGACCTAATTATAATAAACACTTGTACCAAGTTTGGTTCCAATTGGACTTAAGGTGTCAAGGTGTCAGAGAAGTTAACGTTTTAAATGTAACATGGAAATGCTGTTAAAAGGATAATTTCGACGTTCTAAGGGGAATAACTCCTAAAAGGAATGGTCCTATAACGTTGACCTACTTACAAATTTTGTAGATCTTGATGTGCTTAACAACATGCAATTTGAATTGCCAGAATTTTGATATCTGTAACCGTTTTTGAGTTATTTGCAAAAAACTGCAATTTACCCCTATGTTCTATTTTAAGCCATGGCGGCCATGATTTTCGACGAATCAAAAATCCCCACGCTAGTTTTATACTACCTATGCTAATAAACAACTGTGCCAAATTTTAAAGCCACTGGACTTATGGTGTTAGAGGAGTTAACGCTTGAAAAATGTTAACGACGACGGACGACGGACGACTGACGAGGAGTTAACGCTTGAAAAATGTTAACGACGACGGACGACGGACGACTGACGACGGACGACGACTGACGACGGACGACCGACGACGACGGACGCCAAGTGATAGCAATAGCTCACATGGACCTTCGGTCCAGGTGAGCTAAAAAATAAGAAAAAGACCGGGACACAAGAGGCCATGTTTTGCGAATGTCCGTCATGTCCAAAGTAAAAATATCCTTAAGCAAATCGATGCGTCATTTCCAACAAAATGACTTACAAATTCAATTGTAACTTTATTTTCATGTATTCTAACTACGACGGCTTTATATCCTTTTAAACACGCAAAAAGTTCACGTGACTACACAAGTAAAAATTTAAAGTTTAACTTCTTCTTACTTACAGGCACGGTAAAAAAACTTTCCCATAATTGATACCTTTTGGCGTGCAATGAACTACGTGTATGAAGTTATACTTTTTAGCTCACCTTGCCGAAGGCAATGTGAGCTTTTGCCATCACTTGGCGTCCGTCGTCCGTCGTCCGTCGTTCAACTTTTCAAAAAAATCTTCTTCTCTAAAACCGCTTAGCCAAATGTAATGAAAGTTGGTAGGGTTGTTCTATCATATGTCCTTAACAAATTCATCGTTCGGATTTTCGATTCGTCAAAAAACATGGCCACTGTGGCTGAAAATAGAACATAGGGGTAAATTGCAGTTTTTTTGCAAATAACTCAAAAACGGTAACAGATATCAAAATTCTGACAGATTAAAAGTCATCAGCACCTCAAGATCTACCTGCCCAGAAATTTTCAAAAAGATCCAACAACTGATGTAGGAGTTATTTCCCTTTTTGTGGATTTCTTCAAAATTTTGCACTTATTTAGCCCTTAGCCCCTATATCTTAAAAACTATACAAGATATTTCAAAAATTCAAATTGCTTATAATTAAGCACATCAAGATCTACATTTCATGTAAATAGGTTAAAGCTGTACGACCATTCCTTTTAGGAGTTATTGCCCTTAAAACGTCAAAATTTACCATTTTTCATTACTTTTCCCCTGAATTTCAAAGATTAACTTGTCTGACACCATAAGACCAACTGCGTTTAAAGTTGGCACACTTGTTAATTAGCATATATGCTTTAATTATATTGTTCGGATTTTTGATTCGTTAAAAAAAATGCCCGCCATGGCTAAAAATAGAACATGCGGGTAAATTGCAGTTTTTTGCTCAGAACTCAAAAACGGTTACAGATATCAAAATTGTGCAAGAATAAAAAGTGATCAGCATATCAAGATCTACCTGTCCTGAAATTTAAAAAAAAAGATTTGACGGCTGATGTTGGAGTTGTTGCCCTTTTTCATATTTTTTGCCAAATTTTGCACTTATTTAGCCCTATATCTTGAAAACTATACAAGATATTTCAACAATTTAAATTGCATATGATTAAGCACAATACTATCTACAACATATGTGTATCTGTGTAGTTTAGACGAGCGATTCAGGCTCCTGTGAGCCTCTTGTTTACGTATGTATCTTATCGAACAATGTAAATCGAAAAATGAAAGTTACACAATATAATTGATAAGCCCGGCGAAATAAGAACTATATCCAAAGGAAAAATATTTGTAGCACAAAAAAAAGTAGATTCAGTTTCTTAAAAACTGGATTTTAAAATCGGCACCACGATCCTAACACCCCAACCCCAATCAAAAACAAGAGGCTCCCAGGAGCCTGAATCGCTCACCTGGTCTTAATGTCAACCCTTTGAAGTCTTTTGTATAGCTAACTGAGCTGAATGTTTAAGCAATAAAAAGCTTTTCTCTATCTGCAATAGTTTTCATTCCAAAGCAAAAAACACTATTTTTCACCTTTAAAGGGCCATAACCCCTTAAAGGGGTCATCTGACAACTTCGACCCTAAAAAGACTTTTGTACAGCTAATTAAGCTGAACATTTAAGCAAACAACATCTTTTCTCTATCTGCAAAAGTTTTCTTTCTTTAGGCCAAAAACACTATTTTTTGCCTTAAAGGGGCCGTAACCACTATAAGGGGTCATCTGGCAACTTTGACCCTATGGAAACTTTTGTAGAGCTAAATGAGCTGAACATTTAAGCAAGCAACAACTTTTCTTTATCTGCAATAGTTTTCATTCCATAGGCCAAAAACACTATTTTTTGCCTTTAAGGGGCTGTAACCCCTAGAAGGGGTCATCTGACAACTTCGACCATATAGAGACTTGTGTAGAGCTAAATGAGCTCAACATTTAAGCAAGCAACAGCTTTTCTCTATCTGCAATAGTTTTCATTCTATAGGCCAAAAACTCTATTTTTTGCCTTTAAGGGGCCATAACCCCTATAAGGGGTCATCTGACAACTTTGACACTATGGAGACTTTAGTAGAGCTAAATGAGCTGAACATTTAAGCAAGCAACAGGTTTTCTCTATCTGCAATAGTTTTCATTCTATAGGCCAAAAACACTATTTTTTGCCTTTAAGGGGCCGTAACCCCTATAAGGGGTCATCTGACAACTTCGACCCTATGGAGGCTTGTGTAGAGCTAAACGAGCTGAACATTTAAACAAGCAACAGCTTTTCTCTATCTGCAATAGTTTTCATTCAATAGGCCAAAAACTCTATTTTTTGCCTTTAAGGGGCCATAACCCCTATAAGGGGTCATCTGACAACTTTGACCCTATGGAGACTTTTGTAGAGCTAAATGAGCTGAACATTTAAGCAAGCAACAGGTTTTCTCTATCTGCAATAGTTTTCATTCTATAGGCCAAAAACACTATTTTTTGCCTTTAAGGGGCCATAACCCCTATAAGGGCTCATCTGACAACTTCGACCCTATGGAGGCTTGTGTAGAGCTAAACGAGCTGAACATTTAAGCAAGCAACAGCTTTTCTCTATCTGCAATAGTTTTCATTCTATAGGTCAAAAACTCTATTTTTTGCCTTTAAGGGGCCATAACCCCTATAAGGGGTCATCTGACAACTTTGACCCTATGGAGACTTTTGTAGAGCTAAATGAGCTGAACATTTAAGCAAGCAACAGCTTCTCTCTATCTGCAATAGTTTTCATTCCATAGGCCAAAAACATGAAAAAATGCTATTTTTCACCTTTAAGGGGCCGTAACTCCCATAAGGGGTCATCTGACAACTTCGACTCAATGAAGACTTTTGTAGAGCTTTTGATGCTGAAGCTGTAGCGTGCATCAGATTTCATCTATCTCTTATACTTTTTGATTTACAAGCCAAAAACAGTAGTCTGACCCCCCTAGTCTATTTTTAGCAACGGCGGCCATGTTTTTCGACGAATCAAAAATCCCCACATCAGTTCTGTGGGGGATACCCTAAAGTACCACCAGACCAACTTTGGTTTGAATCTGTGCAGCCGTTTCAGAGGAGAAGAAGTTTGAAGAAAAGTTAACGACGACGACGACGGACGACGACGACGGACGCCAAGTGATGGCAATAGCTCACATGGCCTTTGGCCAGGTGAGCTAAAAAAGGAAAAGATTTTTTTTTATTTGACTCTATATATATTATACAATGCACGTTCTTTTAAATCCAAGCATTGTATGTGCCGTCAAGTACACTTGTATCGGCATCGTAAAATTTCTTTTTTAGCAGAAGAAAATGCATGTTGAAATGTTTTACAGCTTGAACGTATCGTAACTTTGAAAACTTAAATTGAAGGGGGGGGGTTAGAATCAACGCACTTGACACCGACTGCCGTTTGTCATTGTCAAGACCGAGACATGCATAACAATATTATTTCAAACTGTTTGATACAAAAGGTCCCACACAAGTAACAATTTTGCACAGGCACTTGGAGCATGGATTTCATATATGAACCCCCCTTTTTTCTCTAAAAACCCCTAAAATAACGACATGTGTATCTTAAATGTTTAAAATTGGAAATGTCGTAGTTTAATATACAACATTTCAGCAATTTACAAATAAAACCAACAGTAACAATATATAAAATAGAAAAAAAAGAGCAAAGACCGGCACAAAAAAATGCTAAATTGTTTAATGCGACGTCGATATTCAGTGTAATGTCTGTAATGTTATGTAGCACCAACACTGTGCGTAACGCAAAAATAATTTTAAAAACCGGAAATTTTGTCCGTTTCCGATTATCATTTGATCGTTTGATTTCTCTACATTATATACTACAATTCCACATTCACAATTAAAATCTCGTTTGGCACAGCTGATTAAACGTAGCTTTATCAAAAAGAACGGAAAACGCAGGTACAAGTATTTGGTAGTCGGTTATAAAAAGACTTACTTTGTCATCCAAGAGTCTAGCAAGAAAAACAAATTTACAGAAGATCAAATAATAGAAATGCTCAATTTTCTAATCGACAACATATTTGTACAGTTTGGTGGACATGTTTTTCAGCAAACAATAGGTATCCCAATGGGCACAAATTGTGCACCATTGCTTGCCGATTTGTTTCTTCATTCATATGAAGCAGACTTCTTACAATCACTTCTAGACAAAAAGGACCGCAAACTTGCTTTATCCTTCAATCTCACATTTCGTTATATTGATGATGTCCTTTCACTAAACAATCCTCGATTTGGTGACTCTTTACATCTCATATATCCGAAGGAACTTGAGATAAGAGACACTACAGATTCTAGGAGGTCCGCTTCATATTTGGATCTATTTCTCGAAATTGACACACAAGGAAGGCTTTGTACAAGGCTTTATGACAAACGTGATGTCTTCAACTTTCCAATAGTTAACTTTCCCTTTCTGTGTAGCAAAATTCCGTCCGCTCCAGCATATGGAGTTTACGTATCACAATTGATTCGATATTCCAGAGCTTGTGGGGAGTACAACGACTTCCTTGATAGAGCTGCACGGCTGACAAGCAAATTGTTAACACAGGGGTACGTTGCTCCCAGGTTGTTGTCATCACTCAAGAAATTTTACGGACATCATGTGCTTGTATACACATACGGGATTTTTATCTCTCAGATGAGCACAATTGTTGGTTTGACATAGAGTTTTGTAATGTCATCCTTTCCGGATTTGACCAACACTTAATCGATCTTTGGCAACGTGACGGGTGTACTATAGCAAGCAGGAACTGCTTACTCTTCCGGAGCACCTGAGTTCACTCTCGTTTCGACTTGAGTTCGCGTTGCTGAATGCGGTTTTGTTGTTATGTATGTGTGTGTTTTATGTTGTTATGTGGTTTGTTTTGTTGTGATGATTTTTTGTCTGCCGGTTTTGTCCTTGTCTTTACGGTTTTATGATACTGATTACCCCTTTGGTACACCTTTGCTTCTTTATTAATTTGCCTCACAATCGCCGTGGTGAAGAAAATTCTGTAACCATATTTTGCGATTTTGTAAGCCCAAAGAGGTATGTTAATTATTTCATTGATTACTTTGTATTTTATTCACCTCCAGCAACATTTTAAACATAAGTTCTTTGAAAATAATTGATTTTATACGTACAATTACAAATGTTTCACATTTGACACATTGTTTATTTTTCCGTTATAACCTTTATTTGATCGATTGAACACGTATAAATGTTTTAACAATGTTATTTTACAATTTATGGTGCCGGAATTATTAGTTTCCTTTCGTTTTTGATGTTTATTTCTTGATTTTATATGTTTGATATAAATAGAATTGTACATCGATCACGTGACACGGATTTACGCACTGAATTAAACGTGAGGCCCAGTATGTTTGTGGCTCCCGCAGGGTTAAAAACGACCTGCGACCTGAGGGCTTTTTAAGGGCGACTTCCGACCTACACTTCATAAAATCGACCTATGCCAAAAAACGACCTGCGACCTCCGCCAAAAAATGCCTTTTAAAAGCGACCTTGCGACCTCAGGCCCCTTTTAAAAGCGATCTTGCGACCTGAGGGGGGTACCCTGCGGAAGCCCCATGTTTTTATTGATTTTTCGCAAAGATCATTTTTGTAAAATATTTGATATTTCTTGTATGTTTTGAAGTTTTTTATGATTGATTTTGATCATTTCTTGTTGAGTAATGATGTAAACATGTATTTATGAATGTTATTTTTTATTTGTAGTTTTGAAAGAAGCAGAGGTACCAATGGGGTATCCGAATGTCAAAAGTCCGAAAGAGCAGAGACAAAACCAGTAAACACCAACAAGAACAGGACAAACACAGACAACATGTTAAACATGGAAACACAAAACAACTGAATATCAATCAACAACGCGAACTCCAGTCGAAACAAGAGTGAACTCAGGTGCTCAAACATTGATTTTATATGTTTGATATAAATAGAATTGTACATCGATCACGTGACATGGATTTACGCACTGACACTATGGTTGCTATTGCACTTGTCAATAAGAAGGAATGGACGTTATCAAAATTTGACATAGATGCACATATAGCTGTAATACATGAAGATGAGATGATAGATGATACATAGATATTGCAATATGAATAAAGAATTGTGTTATCGTTATTTCTACCTTTGGGCCAAATTTACATCGCATGGTATCCACCTGGCTACCGTGACATTAACATTAAGCCAAATCATATTGATTGATTGCCATTCGATTTTGGTACTGTCAGTGATTTCTCACACAGGCGCTTGGGTCCAGGATTTTTTTTAATATAATAACGTGTATATAAAAATTTTCATGTGGAAAAAGTATATAGAGGAGATGAAAATTTTTATATACACGTTATTATATTAAAAAAAATCCTGGACCCAAGCGCCTGTGATTTCTCAGCCATCTTTTAAACCAAAACCAATTACAAATCATAGATAAATTTTGAGGTAAAACCAAGTTTAAAGACAGGAAATAAAACATGAAAGAATGAAATTAATACATAAAGCCATGAAAGCCAACAGTAAACAAGAATATGTCCAAACGACATAATGCCCCATCTCTCAACATTTATTTTTTCCAGCAATCATTAAAGCATCACTAGGTGCACCTACCATATCGATATGGTAGCTATGGCACTTGTCAATAAGAAGGAATGGACTTTATCAATTCTTCTATAAGGGGTCATTCATGTAGAAATTATAGGTCACAGTCAGCATCGTAAGCATGCTTTGTGCAAAGCATCATTAGTTGCACCTAACATAAATATATAGTTGATGTGGCACATGTCAGTAAGAAGGAATGGACTTAAACCAGTCTTCTATAAATTGTCATACATGCGGAAAATATAGGTCACAGCCAGCATCTGAAGCATGCATTGTGCTAAGCATCACTACATATGTAGGTGCACCTACCATACCAATATAGTTGATGTGGCACATGTCAGTAATTGGGAATGGACTTTAACCATTATTCTGTAAGAGTTCATCCATGTGGAAAATATAGGTCACATCATCCAGCATCCGAAGCATGCATTGTGCTAAGTATTACTAGGTGCACCTACCATACCAATATGGTTGCTATGGCACTTGTCAGTAAGAAGGAATTGACTTTAACCATTCTTCTATAAGTGGTCATTTGTGCGGAAAATATAGGTCACAGCCAGCATCCGAAGCATGCATTCTGCTAAGCATCACTAAGTGCACCTACCATACCAATATGGTTGACGTGGCACTTGTCGGTAAGTGGGAATAAAGTTTAACCATTCTTCTGTAAGTGGTCATTCATGTGGAAAATATAGGTCACATCCAGCATCCGAAGCATGCATAGTGCTTAGCATCTCTTGGTGCACCTACCATACTAACATAGAACGGAATTAATCTTTGGTTTGATATTAATTGGATATTCACATTACAAGAATATCAAACAGAAGGAAACTTTGGTTTGATATTCATTTGATATTCACAAAACAAAACTAGTCCTAACACGAACGTCCAATGAATATCGAATGACAAATAAACTTTGGTTTGATATTCATTCGATATTCATTCCATATCAACATAACATACCTAGACCCGAAACGAATCTCAAATTAATATAGAATGGATTTAATCTTTGGTTTGATATTCATTAGATATTCACATTACAAATTGACACCGGAAACGAATGTCAAATGGATATCAAACAGAAGGAAACTTTGGTTTGATATTCATTTGATATTCACAAAACAAAAATAGACCTAAAAGGAACGTCAGATGAATATCGAATGACAAATAAACTTTGGATTGATATTCATTCGATATTCATTTGATATTCACATAACATACCTAGACCCGAAACGAATCTCAAATGAATATAAAATGGAATTATTCTTTGGTTTGATATTCATTTGATATTCACATTACAAATTGACACCGGAAACGAATGTCAAATGAATATCAAACAGAGAGAAACTTTGGTTTGATATTCACAAAACAAAACTAGACCTAAAACGAACGTCAAATGAATATCGTATGACAAATAAACTTTGGTTAGATATTCATTCGATATTCATTTGATATTCACAAAACAAAACTGAACCTCAAACGAACGTAAAATGAATATCGAACGTAAATTAAGTTTTGTTTGATATTCATTCGGTATTCATTTGATATTCACAAAACAAAACTAGACCGAAAACGAACGTCAAATGAATATCGAACGTAAATGAACTTTTGTTTGATATTCATTCGATACTCATTTGATATTCACAAAACAAAACTAGACCTAAAACGAACGTAAAATGAATATCGAACGTAAATTAAGTTTTGTTTGATATTCATTTGATATTCATTTGATATTCACAAAACAATACTAGACCTAAAACGAACGTAAAATGAATATCGAACGTAAATTAACTTTTGTTTGATATTCATTCGATATTCATTTGATATTCACAAAACAAAACTAGACCTAAAACGAACGTAAAATGAATATCGAACGTAAATTAAGTTTTGTTTGATATTCATTTGATATTCATTTGATATTCACAAAACAAAACTAGACCTAAAACGAACGTAAAATGAATATCGAACGTCAAATAACTTTTGTTTGATATTCATTTGATATTCACAAAACAAAACTAGACCTAAAACGAACGTAAAATGAATATCGAACGTAAATTAAGTTTTGCTTGATATTCATTCGATATTCATTTGATATTCACAAAACAAAACTAGACCTAAAACGAACGTAAAATGAATATCGAACGTAAATTAATTTTTGTTCAAGATATTCATTCGATATACATTTGATATTCACAAACCAAAACTAGACCTAAAACGAAGGTAAAATGAATATCGAACGTAAATTAAGTTTTGTTTGATATTCATTCGATATTCATTTGATATTCACAAAACAAAACTAGACCTAAAACGAAGGTAAAATGAATATCGAACGTAAATTAAGTTTTGTTTGATATTCATTCGATATGCATTTGATATTCACAAAACAAAACTAGACCTAAAACGAAGGTAAAATGAATATCGAACGTAAATTAAGTTTTGTGTGATATTCATTCGATATTCATTTGATATTCACAAAACAAAACTAGACCTAAAACGAACGTAAAATGAATATCGAACGTAAATTAACTTTTGTTTGATATTCATTCGATATTCATTTGATATTCACAAAACGAAACTAGATCTAAAACGAACGTAAAATGAATATCGAACGTAAATTAAGTTTTGTTTGATATTCATTTGATATTCACAAAACAAAACTAGACCTAAAACGAACGTAAAATGAATATCGAACGTATTAACTTTTGTTTGATATTCATTCGATATTCATTTGATATTCACAGAACAAAATTAGACCTAAAACGAACGTAAAATGAATATCGAACGTAAATTAACTTTTGTTTGATATTCATTCGATATTCATTTGATATTCACAAAACAAAACTAGACCTAAAACGAACGTAAAATGAATATCGAACGTAAATTAAGTTTTGTTTGATACTCATTTGATATTCACAAAACAAAACTAGACCTAAAACGAACGTAAAATGAATGTCGAACGTATTAACTTTTGTTTGATATTCATTCGATATTCATTTGATATTCACAAAACAAAACTAGACCTAAAACGAACGTAAAATGAATATCGAACGTAAATTAACTTTTGTTTGATATTCATTCGATATTCATTTGATATTCACAAAACAAAACTAGACCTAAAACGAAGGTAAAATGAATATCGAACGTAAATTAACTTTTGTTTGATATTCATTCGATATTCATTTGATATTCACAAAACAAAACTAGACCTAAAACGAAGGTAAAATGAATATCGAACGTAAATTAAGTTTTGTTTGATATTCATTCGATATTCATTTGATATTCACAAAACAAAACTAGAACTAAAACGAACGTAAAATGAATATCGAACGTAAATTAAGTTTTGTTTGATATTCATTCGATATGCATTTGATATTCACAAAACAAAACTAGACCTAAAACGAACGTAAAATGAATATCGAACGTAAATTAAGTTTTGTTTGATATTCATTTGATATTCATTTGATATTCACAAAACAAAACTAGACCTAAAACGAACGTAAAACGAATATCGAACGTAAATTAAGTTTTGCTTGATATTCATTTGATATTATTCACAAAACAAAACTAGACCTAAAACGAACGTAAAGTGAATATCGAACGTAAATTAAGTTTTGTTTGATATTCATTCGATATTCATTTGATATTCACAAAACAAAACTAGACCTAAAACGAAGGTAAAATGAATATCGAACGTAAATTAAGTTTTGTTTGATATTCATTTGATATTCACAAAACAAAACTAGACCTAAAACGAAGGTAAAATGAATATCGAACGTAAATTAAGTTTTGTGTGATATTCATTCGATATTCATTTGATATTCACAAAACAAAACTAGACCTAAAACGAACGTAAAATGAATATCGAACGTAAATTAACTTTTGTTTGATATTCATTCGATATTCATTTGATATTCACAAAACAAAACTAGACCTAAAACGAACGTAAAATGAATATCGAACGTAAATTAAGTTTTGTTTGATATTCATTTGATATTCACAAAACAAAACTAGACCTAAAACGAACGTAAAATGAATATCGAACGTATTAACTTTTGTTTGATATTCATTCGATATTCATTTGATATTCACAAAACAAAATAAGACCTAAAACGAACGTAAAATGAATATCGAACGTAAATTAACTTTTGTTTGATATTCATTCGATATTCATTTGATATTCACAAAACAAAACTTGACCTAAAACGAACGTAAAATGAATATCGAGCGTAAATTAAGTTTTGTTTGATATTCATTTGATATTCATTTGAAATTCACAAAACAAAACTAGACCTAAAACGAACGTAAAATGAATATCGAACGTATTAACTTTTGTTTGATATTCATTCGATATTCATTTGATATTCACAAAACAAAACTAGACCTAAAACGAACGTAAAATGAATATCGAACGTAAATTAACTTTTGTTTGATATTCATTCGATATTCATTTGATATTCACAAAACAAAACTAGACCTAAAACGAACGTAAAATGAATATCGAACGTAAATTAACTTTTGTTTGATATTCATTCGATATTCATTTGATATTCACAAAACAAAACTAGACCTAAAACGAACGTAAAATGAATATCGAACGTAAATTAACTTTTTTTTTATATTCATTCGATATTCACAAAACAAACCTCGACAGATACGAATGTCAAATGAATATCGAACCTAAAAAAAATGACCGTTTGATATTCATTTTGATATTCATTATATGTTTTCACTAAGAAAAAACGATAAATGAATATCGAATGAATATCAAACGGTAAAATTTACCGTTTGATATTCAGTTTGATATTCAAAAAATTGAATATCGAATATCGAACGTCGAATATCAGTCTCACTTTACCTAGGTACATATTATACCCATTACATATTGATTTATTTTATTTAAAGAAAGAAATATATCAATTACAAAGATTGTTTGTGGGTTTAGATAAACGCGTAAATCGATATTGTTTTATTTTGCTGTGGCGCTAGGTTTCATTTATTTAGGTTTCATGATTGACTGAATCTTTTTAAACATTTTGACAAATTTCAAATGTATAAATATAAATCATGACATGGGACTCCTTATAGCATAGATTTGAAATAACATATTTGATCTGACACTATATTGACGAACCCAAGGGTAGTCGTATGGTTAATTAAACAACCCCCTGGTGTTGCAATAATTATGAATTAATTCTTAACAAATGTACCCTTTTGTTTATTGGTTATTTTAATTTTTTTTCGTTCATATAACCATCGTCAGAAAAATTTTAACTTAGTAATGCCTTCCTTTTAAGTATGATAGAAACCCCAGAAGTTCCGTGCTATTTCGTCCTGAGTCCGTTATTCCATATATTGTTTCGTATTGCCTTTATGACGGCATTCTATGAAATCGTCTAGCAAAAGCGACGCGAGAATGTAAATAACCTTTGCAATGGTTTGACAATGGAAACGCGACATTGATATATTTGATTACTTTATATCAGTCAATAGTTGATTTTAGCTAGCAGTAAGAAACTTCGAGTACATGTTCTCAAGATAATTCCTCTGTGTCTCGTTTAACCCAGCCAAATTTGATATGTGCCAATCCTTAGAAAGACATATGTTACGCCTTTGTTTGTATTTGTGGGTTTTGTGTTTTAGAGTGTTTTGTTTCTTTTTTTACTATTGAAGGATTTGATTTGAATGGCATGTACCATATTTTAACCTTGGGCAAATTGCGTACGGCGAAAAGTGGCTACTGGCCTTTTTGAAGGCTGCTGACTGTTTTTCATATGGCTTTTAAATTGCCGATTAATTTTTTACATACAACGTCTAGTTGAATCTATGGCAAATAACAGCAAATTATTACCATTACTGTTCATTGCCATACACGCGTACTCCGTAATGCTTTGCAAAAATCCCAGGTGAAATAAAGGTAATAACAAAACTACCAAACTTAAATGATCAATCACATAGTCATATCGGGGAATAGGTGGATCGCAATGGTCCTGACTTGGTACAGGCATTTCAAACGAAATGGTGGGTTAAACCAGGTTTTATGGCGCCAAACCTCCCTCTTCCATTGCGATCTTAAGATTCGGTTATGACCATAAAACACAACATAGTTGAAAGACACAATAGGGATATTGAGGTGATCATCTCAGTACAGCAGACCAGTCAAACACTAATTTAAACAATTAATCACCATATCCTTTAACTCAATTTTGAACTCTTCTACTAGTGGCTGATAACGAAGAAAGATTTTTTAGGGATCGTATGAGACATATTTTCTTATGGCCCTGCTCCAAAAGTCGGTCACAAAGAAATCGTTGTCTGATAAAAAAATCTGAGTTATGTGTGCAAGCTCTGGCATATCAAATAAGTTGTGAAATATAAACATCATATGCAGGGGAAGTAGGTTTATTGCTCTATAGATTAGGAAAATTAATAATTTGAAAATTAGAATCGTCTCTTTTATCGTAAATGTTTGTACTGAGATGACCACATGGGTCAAATTTGAGGTGCAAATCCAAGAAAGACGAGAAGCAATTTGATACGGTGGTCTCTTTAATCTTCAATTCTGGAGGATATATTGAAGGCATCCATCTACCAAAGGAGTGTTATTGACAGAAAGGACATCTTCAATATATCTGAATGTAAGATTAAATGACCTTGCCTCTTTCATCTTTTTGTTCTTTACCAGTCCCTGAAGAAATTCAGTCTCGTAAGAGAGTTTAAAAATAAATCGGCGAGGAGGGGAGCACAGTTTGTGTCCATTGAAATGCCGATCTATTGTTGAAAAATCTCCCCTCCACCGGGACAAATACATACCATGATGTGCTTAACAATATCCAATTTAAATTTCTTAAATACCGGTATATCACGTGAAATTCATTTTAAACTTTATTTCACGTGAAATGCATGTTGAATTGTTCGTCTAACGTAAAGGATAAGTGACAATAAGACCCACATTTGACCAAATAAAATGATATTTAGTGGAAAAAATAACTTATATGTAGGGACATGTACAAAGAAACATACCAAATAAGACAATTTTCTCTCATAATGACATCATAATGAGCCGTATTTTTTTTTTGATAAACGGGAAAATCTGTTGTACGGAATGTTTTCAGGGCATATTTGTCTTTATTTGCAACCATGGGGGCATAAAAATAACTTCAAACTTTTAGAAATGATGTATTAAATCATTTTACACATTTTTACTAAATTTGAAGTTGTTATTCAGATGCGCCCATATTTTTTCCAAACATAAACAGCAAAAATCAATGAAATTAAGTTATAGCTTTTGAGTAAACTGATAAGCATCACAAATAAAATGGTATAGAAAAAAAACTTACCATTTTCTTTAAGTCCTATATTTGTTCAATGTTTCAGCAACATAAGACATGTGTTTGCTCAGTCTTAGTTTCTTGGTAAATATTAGGCCAAAATAGTGTCACTCATCCATTAACGTACTTTTTACGTGAAGTTCATGTACATCCTGATTTCATGTGAATATAAGGTTAGTGAGGAAACCTGACCCCAAAAATAATTTCGAATTTAAAAAGGCATTTTTTTATATATTAGTATTACTTTATTTTGTGTAAAAATATTGGACCTCCTTTCCAGGATTGTTTTCGCAAAATTTAGGCTTAAAGTTTTTCCAAACTACAAAAATTTATATAGGATAGGCCAAATAATATGCATAAAATCTTGTCTAAGAATTTATATTTTATTTTCATTTGATAAAAATTAATGAAATACAATATATTATGAAATAAAACAATAAAAGAAGGGGTCACCAGCTTATTTTTCTGTCTACAATACAAATCTGTGTAATTCTTGGGTCATTTTTCAAGTGGACTATCTCCCGTGTTTTATTTGAAAATATTATTTATGAAGGAATAGTTGATATTGTTGTGTAAAAAGTTACTTTATTTGATTACGTTTTATTAAATGAAACTATTTAAATTTCAAGGTATTTGTGACATTCGCACTTGGTTTTTTTTTTGCATTTTTATCTGTTTTTGGTCACATGATAGTTGTCCTCACTAACCATAACTTGAACCAAATTTCCTTGTGTAACTGTCCGCCCGCTACAGCTTATTGAGTTGACACAATGGATTCCTTATTCCAGAGCTTGTAGGAAATTTAAGGCATCACATCTGACAAATGAAATGTTGCTTGCATAGTGCCATGTGCCCCTCCCCGTCTCGGGTATTTTCGCACTCAAATTATTTTAAGGTAAACATCATGTGTTCGTACATCAAGGGTGTAGGTAATTATTTAGTTCGAGTTCGAGTCAGAGATTGAATTCGAGTTCGAGTTACGATTAGAGTTCTAGTTTAGGTTAAAGTTATTATTATTTTTTTGGGTCAATAATCGAGTTACGACTCAAGTTTCACAAAACGAGTTGTATATTTATTTTAAGCGTATTTTACATCGGGGGCACCTGCAACCAGGGTAGGAGTAACGGTGCTTCTATTAAAACAGTTAAAAATATATACAGGTAATATTTACACATATATCATATCCATTTAAAATTCACAAAGTTAAAAAAAGTATTAACTGACATAGAAAAGACATAAAATCTGGAGACAAAATAAAATGTTAAAACCAACGCTGACATTGACATCTTGAAACATACATCATTAATTAAAAATGGTCATCAATTGTCTATATTAACGATACTATTTCGATAATTGAGCATGTCTAAAAGCAACATTCTCCCATTTAAACATAATTTTTAAACTGTGTAAGACTGTCGCCTTTCATTATCCCCGTTAATAAATGATTAAAACCCATAAATGTGCATATTTACATTATGCCACAAAATGTGTGTGCAAGATGCAAATGTTTACCAATAGGGCTATCGATTCGTAATGAAAATCTATTTTAGGGGTTCAGCAGGATTTGTAAATAAGAGATAGGTACTCCTTGTTGTCTAAAGGCTTAGTCCAATGTTGTGCTATGAGAAACACCCAAAAATCAATTCAAACATTTATTTTAGAAGATGGTCCGCATCTTAATGTCATAAAGATAGTGTGTAAAAGTTAATTAAAATCCATTAAGGGGTTCAGAGGAGCTTCGGGTAAGCGATGGGTATCTAAATAAAATGACAACAAAGTTCCAGACAATAACTAAGGTAAAAGACTGGAAGGACAGTCACTCAATACCTTTAAACCCAGTCCGATTTATAAGCGGTGGTTTAATGGAACTTTATATACATATGCCCCGGTACTGGACCAACACGGCGGTATCCCAGTCTTTTGATTTTGAATATCTAAAAATATTTTCTAGTACAAAGAGGGCCGACGAGGCTGTAAGAGGAATGATTGAGAAATATATGGTTGCATATGTCGCTTCTGCCAATATCCGGTGACATAACAAGCTGTTATTTCATATTGTATTGTGTTTAGCATTTTCAATCTTTGGGTAGCGGCTGAGTCACGCGTGTCAGGCAAAGCAAAACTTATTGTCTGGAGCTTTGCATTATTGATTTTTTTATCAGTTTGATAAAACGAAAATTAAGAAAAAATAAAAAAGGAATCCTTAAATAATGAACCAGTCACACTAAATGCAATACTTTATAAACAACGAGTTATGAGCATGTTAAAAAATTTGCAACACACTCTCGACATTCAACAACGTAAGCTGACGTTCGCTAACGTGCTGACAGCTTGTTACTGTGGTTTCATTATTATTTGTGGGGAACCAATTTTCGTTGTTTTCTTTGGTGGCCTTTAACCACGAAAATTGATGTTCCACGAAAAGGAAATTTAACATTGATCTGTATGCTCCAGTGTTCAAAACCACGAATTAAAGAATCCACGAACTGATTTCTTTCCATCAAACCACGAAAATTGGTACCCACGAATATAAATGATTCCACAGTAATTTATAACATTCAAATCTTATGCAACGCACACCAACATGTTGATAATTAATCTAACAAGTCCGCGAAGGTTGACACTATATTCGTTTTAGTTTGACACGTCAAAAGTCAACAAAATAACCGGGACATGACATATCAGATTTTGCTGATTTTCATTTTATTAATTGAAATTTACCATTGAATCACAGAAATAATGACTGTTTGTTATGTGTGGCAAAGGTTGCCATGGTAACCATAGCGGTCATTTTTGACCATCTTCTTACTGCAAAATAGCCTATATTCGATTCCCAATGTGTTAAGCAAAAATCAATTTATTTCAATTACAACTTCATATTTGCTAAATTCAATATCATATTGACAAAGTTCAAAACAAATTCAAGACTATTTCTAAAGGTGAAGTCAGAACGGGGCAACTAGTCAAGATATCACGCATTTTTGTATAATTTTTGTGACCCAAAAACAACTGTTTTTGCCACTTTACTGCCAATAAATGCACCAATCACATATACTCATCATGAACACAATTAAATAGATTAATAATTGATTTTTAAAACTCATAAAAATCTCAATGGGGTAACAAATGGTATCTTTAGAAAACACTGTTAAAGTTGGATACGTTACCATAGTAATTTTAGAAAAAAAGCCATTTCTGCATTGTTCAATATTTTCACAAAACAACTGTTTTTTAAGATTTAATTTAAACATCCGTATCTATTATTTTTTACAGACATCATGTAAACTTAAAATGACATTGAAATCATTTCAAGGAACAGTGTTTCAAGGTCAATGTCATATAAAATTTAAGATTCCTGATATGAACATTTCTAAATCATTTAAATTTTAAATGACCTTAAGATCATCACAAACGACCTTGAAAGTTTTTTAAGGGTATAATATGTTAAAAGGACCCTTTTATGTTGACAACAACTGTTTTTGTGGTTCATATTTAAAGTATTGAAATATAAATATCAAAATATCAAAACATTACCGTTTTTGTCTAATAACCGAGGTAACCAATTTTAACAGTGTTTTCTAAAGACATTTTTAGTTACCCCATTGGGATTTTTATACTTTTTAATAATAATATTTATGTCCAAAATTTATAGAGCATAATTGTTTCTTGTATAGCTTAGAGAACTATTGCAATAAAGTCGAGGCAAAGAAATCAAATAGACACATAGAATTTGGCAGTATTATTAAACGAAAGTCAATATACAAATTACAAAAATAAATATAATTCACAACAATATCATAAATTACCAATAAATTATAATAAAACAACAATATTTTTCGCACAAAAGTCCGCTCATAATACATTAACACAAGAATAGAAAAAGGGTGGGAGAGGCGGGTTATAAAAAAAATCACGTTTTGTCGTGCAATCGTTGCACACAAGAATGATAAAATTTACTCAGATAGGAAACTATATATCGATCTGAACAAAGAAATGAAATAAACCAATGAAATGAACAATTTAATCAGTCACGCTAAGAAGATGAACTCTAGAAATAAATGAACCGAAGATAATTAATGTGAAAAAATTGTTAATCCGCTTCTCAATTCACAATTAAATATTTTCACATTATAAAAATATATAAATACACTATTTCTTTACATTTTTAAAAGTCTCGTTTTGGCTACACAAATATTCTAAGTGTTAAAATTGTTTTAAATATTGTCAATGGATTATTGAATTATGCAAACAAAAAAGTTAAATTGAATACGAACTGCTTTTCCTTGTAAAATTGGGATTTGAATATTTCATTTTTCAGTTGATTTAAATCGATCCAAAATGACCGACATGGTTACCATGACAACCACGGTCAATCATAACAAACATTAATTATTTTTTGCCACCCAATGTTCAATAAAAACTTATGAAATAAAATTCAACAAAATCTGAGACATGTCATGTGTCACCCTATATTGAAATCCTTTGATCCTTACAGAAAAAATATGCATCAGTATCTTAGTATCTCAGTCATTTTTTGTATACATGATAACGAAAATGCGCTTAAAATAAATATTTATCTCATTTTAAAATAAATATTTATCTCATTTTGTCTAACTCGAAATCTAACTCGACTTGTAGCTCGAACTCGAACTTAATCAATTATTGTCATGAAAATCTCCGTTTCGATTAAGCTGATAAGTTTAACTCGAACTCGAGTCAAAACTTGAATTTTAACTCGAACTCTAACTCTGACTCCAATTCTATGATTACCTAAACCCGTATATAAATATGGATGAGCAAAAATGTTGGTTTATATTGCCATACTTTACAGAATTTGCATCTTTAAAATAGGTTGGTAATGGTTTGAGGGTGCAAATGCAGTCGGAAAGGAGGTGAGAACGGGACAAAAGAATATGCGCTCTTCAGTAAATAAGATAGAATTTGATTCGGGATGTTTTCGTAGTAGCTATGGGCATTAAAAATTAGAGGAACTTTTAAAATTAAAAAAAATATATATAAAATGTAAAATGAAAGTAACACCAATTTTGCCTTGTTTTATTAAATATGCAGCGGCAAAAGAGCACATTTCACATGTTAAGTGATATTATGGGGTCTGATTTCCTTTGTGACAAATACACCATCATGCCCCTGAAAATCTGAAAAAAATATATCCAACAGATAAGACTTACTTTTTTCTGAGAAAAAAAATCCCGAACCCGTTGCTTTGATACAATCTATGTCCAAATTTCATAAGTTATTTGTGAATTGCCCTTTCGAAATATAGAATTTTCATTCATAAAAAAGATAAACATTGAGAGTTTTTCATACCCAGCATGATTATATGGACGCGAATCAAAGTAACAAAACCATAAATAACATAAAATATCAACAAATAATTGAAGTACTATACCTTTGTTTTATATGATTTAATTAAAATACATAGTCTTATAAAATATACTATACCGTAATCAAAAATGTCTTTAAGATCAGTTGCACGCTTCGGCAATTCACAATTAAGTATTGTTTTATAAATCTTGACAATGCATTATTCAAAAGTATATTGATATTTTTTTTCAATCTATGTATATAAGTGGCACCAACAAAATGGACTACCTTTGGTTATTATTGGGTATCCAAATGTGTATCCAAATGTTTATTTGTAAGTTTTTTTTATCTTTTATTACCATAACATTAAATTTTCACCTTTGATTTTTACCAGCTGGCCGTTTGGTCTACTTTTAAAACATAATAATTTAAAAGTGATTTAAAAATTAAAGGTGAATAACTTTCGATATTTTTTGTCGATACGAGAAATCTGTTAGTATACTTTTCCGGTGGAGGTGGCTTTTTTGAAAGGCTTTTATCAAAAATTAATATAATACCTAGTATATAGCTGAGGCATCTAATATTTGGTATACATGTACAAATATAACCCAACACAACTGTCACCATGCCGTGTTACCCTTGGATCATTTTATTTTGCCCTTGGGGCAAATAGCGAACAAATATTTATGTGGGGCAAATATACGACAAATCCGGGGAAATATCGTTTATTTAATCACGTAGTAAACACAAACGGGTAAATTGCTGAAATACAAATAAAACGGACATAAGTATGAGTTATATTTTTTTTTAGAAAAATGAAAAATAAACAAACAAAATCGACAAAGACAGATTCTAGAATTTATGAATTATTAATAAAAGGCATTCTTAGTAAAAACAATTATCAAAATCACATAATTATCTCGCGAATTAGGTGACGAATTAAAAGCCAAAACATATTTTAATCAATAGCGATAATAGATGAATCCTTCAAAGAGAAAATAAAACATAACAATAAACAGTCGAAATGCTTGCAAAATGAACTTTCATAATTTTAAATGTCTTACATTGTGCTAAAGGTAGGATTAGCTCTTGAAAGCAAGCGGTGCAGAGACGTCGTGTACACATGGATTTCATTAGACGAGCGAGAGAAGGTGGCTAAAATCTGTGAACAATCCGAAAGAGTTACAAAAACAGGAATACTTAACCGATTTACACGTCTTAGAATAACAAACATGGAAATTTACTCACATTTGCTTAAAAAGATAGTTTATATCCAAAACGTCCTGAATAAATGTTTGTCATAGAATTAATGTGCGCTCCCCACAAATATCAACGTGAATATTTCTCTAAATTTCTGTTAAACTCCTATACAAACGAACAGATTCCAATATGCGAACGAAGAATAAATGAAATCATTTAAATCCAAATCGAATACATGTGTAAAACAGTAGAATATCATGGATATACAGTTCAGAGAACGATCCATCGGTTGTGTTACTTTAGATCCATCGTCGCATGGCTTTCAGCGTTACCCAATGGGAAGAGTGGTGGATCTAATCTAACATAAGAACACACGCCATGTGAAGGATCGATGTCTTCCTTCGACTGGACCCCGGTGGTTTAATTAGTGTTTGGAATATGTACAAGATTGACACAGTCTATATATATTCACTGAAATAATCACTTAAGGAAAGTTACAAGCTGTTCTCGATTAAAAGAATCATAGAAGAAAATGAGATATGGAATAAGTGTACGCGACACAACCTACAATATAAACGTAAATTTAAAACATCATAATGGAAAACAGCCAGCAGCCTTCAATGTGCCCGGCGGTCGGTGATCGCTGTTTTTCAATAGGCCCCTGGATTACAATAAACAAACTAATGACTTGGCGAAAAATTGTTCTCCCGAAACGTATTAAAAGTTGTCCAAAAGAGAATTTAGAGCAGTTATTATTTTTGCATCAGTCCAATTGACGTAACCTTTATTAGTTTCGTTGCTAAAAAAAACGATGTAATAAATAATTTAGAAACTTTAGAACAGATATAGTCACTTTTAGATTCATCGAAACACCATATAACCAGATATTCAAATTGCTTTTTTAAAGATAGTGAGGAAGGTTAGTGTACAAAGTAGAAAAATCGTAGCCATCAACTGTATGGTAAGAACCTTCAAAAGCACGAAGTTTGACTACATTTTGACTATAGGTCGAGTATAAGTTTCCGGTCGACTATGACACGCACTTCGGATTTTCTAGTGTGTCCATCCACCCTTTTGAAGACGTCAGTCACATGTCATGTGGGCCACTTGTTTCGGTTTAAGTTATCACGGATAAGAACGACATCTCCGACAATAATATCCCTCTGTGGCTCTGTACGCTCCCGCCGTTGTTGAAGTAATGATAAATATTCCCTACGCCATCTTGACCAAAACATTCTCGTTTGGGCATAAACACGTCTCCACTCTGTAAGGCAGAGATCCTGTTTGGAGAAATGCTCCCCTGAATCGGGGGAAACTCGTAAACTGATTTCTGTGTGATTAACATAAAGGGTGTCAAGATGAGTGGATTTCTTCGGAATCCGACGAAACTGTTACAAGCGGTCGAGAATTACTGATGGAACTTGCCTCCGCCATGAATGTGTATAACACGTCGTGCATTATGATCTGTTCTGGGTTTTCGGGAAGCATGGAATCTAGAGAATCCTCCTGGTGATAACGATCATCCGTTCCGAAGCACAGTCCATATGTGAGGAATCGGACGCGTTGAATATCGAAACAGTTTCGAATTCAAGCAGATATTTCGCACTTGACTGTCTTCGGCGTTGATTAAGTCAACTCCTATTTTGTCAATAGCAACGAAGAGGTTGGTGACATGGTCAGACCGGTAGGCTTTCACTTACCAGCGGATAACGAGTTCGATGTGGACTGCTTTGGTTACCAAACAGGACAAGAATATGGCCCATCTTATAGCCTTTGCGAGTCCAACACGTGTTTCACTTCATAAGGTCCAAAGGCGTCCATTCATAAGTTGGTAAATGGCGATGATGTTTCCAGATTTGCAGAAGTTTTGGCAATTTTTACGACAGGTCGGAACTCTTTGTCCGTTTAGAATGTTCAGTAACGTTCATTGCCTCTAACCGAAGATTTGGCACTTGTTTCGGTACAAAAAACCAGTGGCAGTCATGAATATCCGAAATTTATCTGGTTCCCGGGTCAGCTAGGTTAAAGTTAGTACGGACGTAATTCTAGTTGGGTGTACTAGAAGAGACGTCATGTCCTATATCAAGACTGTTATTCTTCAGAAATTCTTTTTGAATACTACAATCGTTTTGCCACGGTTTTGAAACCGCAGCAAATCTGGAAGTATAGACACATGTGCACTTTTGACGTTTATATTAGCGGTTTCTCACTGTTCGTCCAAACAGGTTTCACCCAGTACGACCCAGCCAAGTTGGAGTCTTTGAGCGTATGGAGCCCTTGAAGGTTCAAATCATTGCTCTTGAACATGATGCGCTTCCGGCAGATTTCTTCCAATGAGAAGCATGACGCTGCAATTTTTATCTAACGGCGAAATATGTTTCGCTACTTCTCTTAAATGAGCATGTTCGTATATGACATCTTGTGTCGGTTTCTCGTTCCTGTTGTCAGGTAAGTTGTCACAGTTTGTTAAAACTGGTACGTACAATGGGTTGTTACCATGGAGTGTTGTCACAACAAAGTCATTTCCACGTCTTTTGTAAGAAGTGACATTGCCAGAGCCAGTTAAAAGCGTATACGACTCCCGTACATTGAAGTACCGGACGAAGTTCCAAGATGTTAACGACTTATTATTTTGGTCTTTGATTTTGGCACACATTTTCGTCGTAATTCCCAGGTGTTCCTTGGATAAAACGTTAACTAGAAATATTTTGGCACAAGATTTTCGTTCAACTTCTTTGCATATTTCCGTGTATGATATATCAACCGTGTTAACTTAATAGCACGGTAGGCACTCCCTGACTTCCCGACGGTTTTGTGCGGGTTTTGACCCTAATTGGGTTGCGGTTTTTTTATTAAAATGAAGAGCAGTGGTACGTTGTTTGCTACCACACTCCTAGTATGAAACATTAACGGGACATACCCGGCTTACATGTTTAGTCGACTCACAGCCCTTAAAATAAACTTTGTTGTCTCTGAGCAGGGTTCTGAATTCCTGCATAGGCATGGAACGAAATTCATGACAATCGTGAAATGAGTGCTTTGTGCCACGAAAAATGCATTCCTCAATTGCAAGCTCGTCTAATAATGGTCTTAGATGTGGACCTTGTCGAATTCCCATTTTGAGTGGAAATGTCAGGTTATGAGTCGAAAATAAGTCATGGGTTGTTTCTGATCCTACGAATCAACCGTATAAATGCGGAAAATTCCATAAATGGAGAAAATAAAATTAAGAACTGCTTGTTATAGTTTACTGATATTTTTGTCTTTTTTCTTGTAGACAGTTTTGAGATAATTGATCTTATTCCCAGCGAGGAGTCGAAAAAAGCCCACAAATTTCTGAGCTGTGACTTCTCCTTTACATAATGTAGTTTCATTTCAATTCTCTTTCAGTTCTGTTGACTTCAATACTGACTGCAATGAAATCCGGTCTCCAGAAATATTACAATGGTTGTTATTTTAGAAATGGTGTCAATAAAACGTGGATCCTGAAGAATTTGAAAGAACTAATGGAAATTCGTAACTTTTAATCAGTTTAATCAGTTTTTAGAACAGCATCAAAACTTTCTCTACACTTGTACTTCTATTCCACATTAACAACTCAAGTCACGATTGTCACAGCTGATTAAATACAGCTAATTTTCAAAAATAATGGAAAACGCAGGTACAAATATCTGGTAGTCGAAAAAGAACATATTTAACAGAAGATCAAAAAATCGACATGCATAACTTTCCTAGGTACAACATATTTGTTCAGTTTGGTGGACGTGTTGTTCAGTAAACAAATAGGGCTTTTCTCACTTTCCGTTATATTGATGATGTCCTTTTACTGACCAATTCTCGTTTTGTGACTTTCTCCATCCTCGTGAGCTTGAGATAAAGGACAAAACGGATTCTTGTCCGCTTTATATTTAGATCTAAATCTCGCAATCTCTCATGGAAGACTTTCAACAAATGGGGTTACCGAATGTCAAAAGTCAGAAAGGGCAGTAACAAAACTAGTAAACACCAACAAGAACGGGACAAAAACAGATAACATCGCGAACTCCTGTCGAATCAAGAGTGATGACAAACGTGATGACTTCAATTTTCCAATCGACAACTTTCCCTTCTTGTGACATTACAATTGATTCGTTATTCAAGAGCGTGCGGGACTTACATCGATTTTCTAAGCAGAGTGTCACATCTGACACAAACATTGCTCACATGGGATTATGCTGGATCTTCATCATGTTCAACTTCAGAGCTGTCCGTTCATTTAACTAAAATCCTGTCTGCTGTCAAAGAAGGTCAACAAGCATACTGCGACACTATTTATAATCGTAGTGGAATTAACCATATGTGGATTTTGAAGAACTCAAAAAAATTGTTAGATCATTTTAAATCTAGATCATTTTCTGAGGTTCACTCTTTGAAAACGTTCGATTGATCTACTTTATACACTATTTTGCCACACGAAAAACTAAAATGTCGCCTGAAAAAACCTTCTCGAAAAAGCCTTTTCAAATTCTAGGAATTTTGTTGTTTTGGGTTATAAATCTACATTCTTTTCCAAAACATCTTTCAAAGATAAAATTTGTTACACACTGGAACAAGTTTGCAGTATGCTTGATTTCCTCATTGACAACATATCTGTCACCTTCGGAGGAGAGATTTATCAACAACGAATCGGCATTTCAATGGGTACAAACTGTGCTCCTCTCCTCGCCGGTTTGTTTTTATACTCTTATGAGACTGAATTTCTTCAGGGACTCGTAAAGAACAAGAAGATGAAAGAGGCATGGTCATTTAATCTTACATTCAGATATATTGACGATGTCCTTTCTGTCAATAACACTTTATTTGGTAGATGGATTCCTTCAATACATCCTCCAGAATTGGAGATTAAAGATACCACCGAATCAAATTGATTCACGTCGTTCTTGGATTTGCACCTCGAATTTGACCCAGGTGGTCATCTCATTACATAATTTACGATAAAAGAGACGATTTTAATTTTCAAATTATTAATTTTCCTAATCTACAGAGCAATATACCTACTTCCCCTGCATACGGTGTTTATATATCACAACTTAGTCGATATGCCAGAGCAAGCACACATTTCACAGATTTTTTTTATCAGACACCGATTTCTTCGTGACCGACTTTTGGAGCAGGGGTATACGAAAATACGTCTCATACGATCCCTAAAAAAATATTTCTTCGTTATCAGCCACTAGTAGAAAAGTTCAAAATTGAGTTAAAAGATATGGTGGTTAATTGTTTTAACTAGTGTTTGAGGTTTCTTTCCTTGTAATGCACATGGTCGACATCCTCGGTGCTGGATTTGGCTTCCTTGTTCGAACGTTTTGGTTCTGAGTACTTTTCGTTTTCAACAGTTTAGGAATTTGACCTTCCAATGTTTTGATTTAAATGCTACTGATGAGAGGTTACTCCTTGAAATATCGATATATAGCATATCCAAATTAACTGTTTATACCCGCGTTTTGGTATTTGTAATTTTGACCGATCTGCTCTACTGAGATGATCAGCTAAATATCCCTATTGTGGCTCACAACTATTTTGTGTTCTATGGTCATTACCGGATCCTAAGATCGCAATGGAAGAGGGGGGTTTGGCGCCATAAAACCTGGTTTAACCCACCATTTAGTTTGAAATGCCTGTACAAAGTCAGGACCATTGCGATCCAGCAATTCTCCGGTATGACTGATTCGTTTTTGTCATTTTCTCTGGACTAAGAGATTGATCATTCAAGATCGGTAGTTTTGTTATTACCTTTATTTGCCCCACAGTTGCTGTCTTCGCTCACGAAATTTTACGGTAGACATCGTGCGCTTATAGACAATTATGGGATTTTGAGTGCAGCTGAGTGCAGATGTTGGTTTGACAAAGGGTTTTTTTGTCTTCCTTTTCCGGATTGACACACTAAATTGACTTTTAGTAAGCGACGGGTGCACTATAGCAAGCACGAGCTGCTTACTCTTCTGGAGCACCTGAGTGCACTTCTCTCGTTACGACTGGAGCTCGTGTTGTTGATTGATATTCAGTGATTTTTGTGATTCCATGTTCTAAATGTTGTCTGCTTTTGTCCCATAATTGTTGGTGTTTACTGGTGTAGTCTCTGCCCTTCCGAATTTGACATTGGGATACCCCATTGGTACCTCTGCTTTTTTCACTCAATAAATTTTACAGAAGACATCATGCGCTCATAGAGAAATATGGTTTAAATAGATGAGTGCAGATGTTGGTTTGTCATAGGATTTTGCTTTGTCTTCCTTTACCGGATTTGACACACTGAATTAGAAATGGGCAGCGCGAAGGATGTGCTATAGTTCGCAGGAACTACTTACTCTTCCGGTGCACCTGAATTCACTTCTTTTGACGACTTGAGTTCGCGTTTTTGATTACTGTTTGGTTGATTTTGTCGGGCTTTTTTAAAGTTTTTGTGTTGATTTGTGCTGTTCTCGTTCGTGTTTACTGGTTTCGTCGTTGTCCTTTTAGGCTTTTGACACTCGTTATGTGTGTGTGTTTTATGTTGTTATGAGGTTTGTTTTGTTGTGATGATTTTTTGTCTGGCGTTTTTTTCTTTGTCTTTGCGGTTTTATGATACTGATTGCTACTTTGGTACACCTTTGCTTCCCCCATTAGTTTCTCTTTACTTCTTTCATTATTATTCTTGAGGTATCAATTTTCGTGGTTTCCCCTGACCCAAGAAATTTGATTCAGCGCGAACATTAAATTGATCTGTTTAAGAATCCACGACCTGATCCTTTTTCATCAAACAAAGAAAATTGATACCCACTACATTCTAGGTTTTGAAACAGCTTACTTAGGTACTACGAATAAGATCTGTCATAGTTGTGCCGTGCTACCCTCGAAAATGGTTGATGACTAGTTAAATGCTTGATATCTACTTGTAAACGGTAAAACAAGAAAAGAAACTTTTAAAAGAAAAACAACTGCTGAGTACATGTACGCTAACCTGCACTGGACTAACTCATTTTATTTCCACATTGGATTTTTGAACAGAAACCCCTTCTGCCTGAAATGTAAAAAGGGATCCGATGATCCCGAAAGACATGCATGCAATAACCCGTGCATCATTTGTAAATTCGTGTTATGAATAATCTAGTTCTAATATGGCATCAATGGCTGAATTCGGCCGTTATCCAATATCCACCTATGTTATATGACAGTCTATGAAATACTAGCTATATCTATAAAAAGATTCTGACAATATTTAACGAAAAAAATACTATCTAGAGCGGTTTGTATTGACGAAACATGCCCGAAACATATATTCTTGAACTGCTCAAAACAATTGTATTTTGTGGAACAATGTCTGAGGGCAGTCTCATATATATATGCGTTAAGAAGAAAAATTAAAGAAAGGTACTTCTTTTCAATCCTCTCTTCTGCTATGGCCGAATCATGCATACGTTGGCTGACGTCAATGACTGGAGTTATGACTTCCAGATCTTGGTTTGCCAAGATTGTCTTCTGCTTTTTACAAATTTCTGTGTATGTGTTCGTGCCCTGGACGTGGTGGATGTCTTGTCGTCGTTTTTATTCATGGTGTAGGGATGCTGTATTGACCCCAAAAGTCGTACAACGATGTCCCGAAGAAGTTAACCAGTCAAGTGTTGTCATTTACTATTCTGCCCGTGTGACAGATAACGAACGAATATTAATATGGGCAAATAAACGACAAACCAAGAGAAAGATCGTTTATTTAACCACGTAGTAAACAAAAACGGGTAAATTACTGAAATACAAATGAAACAATATTAATGATCAGGACAGTTTGAACTTTTTTGAAGAAAATCGTAGTACAGCTTAATCGACACATTATCAGGACTAATGATGTATATATTTGGGTCCCAGCATCTTTGAAACATATAGTATCTGAATACTCACGTCGATGTTGTCACTAGAATCAAACAACACCATTGTCTGTTTACAAATATACATCAGCTCCTGTCCAAAGTCAGCTAAATTAAGAATTCAAAGTGCCTTAACAGCCTTTGATAGTCGTACAATCGAATATGCCGATTCAGTCTGGTATCCAAATCTCCAGAGAAACAATAAAAATCTCAATTTTATTCAATTTGTTTCCAATGTTTTTCTTTATTATAGATTCTGTGCACTGTTCTTCCGAAGTATGTCTCACGTGGAAGGTAACACAAAATGAGCTTGTTCTCACTTGCAAAGTAAATCCACTTATTTTTCGAGTGCAAATAGTGGATCCTTTCAATAATATCCAAGCAGAATGTACGGCTCCGATTCCTGTGTCAAATTGGGATAATTGTTATTCGTACATGTATTACAAGAATGTTACTATAAAGCAGTATGCCATAACCGAAAAAACTGTATTCGAAGTTCGTGGTAAAATAGATAATAGAGTCAATGGAATATGGTCTTGTACGCACGGAACTGGAAGAGAAAATGCTTCTGTTGAAGTTACAGTGCTAACCATACCTACTAATAATAGTAAGTTCGTTTTACCTTATTCTTTCAAATAATACAATTTAATTTTTTTTTACAAAATTTCATTAATCTGTATAAGAAATGTTACAACCCAATGATGCAAACATGTAAGAACTAAAATTGAAAAGTGCAACGTAAATGTATAAATAATCGCATATGGTAAAACCGGTTTTACAAATAATTCTTCTAAGAAAAAAAATATTACAGAAAATTTAATGTTTTCATGGCTAACTATAGGAAAATTTTGAAAATGTATTAAACTATAAAAAATATCAAGAATCTTGATGGAATTCATACAAGCCTGCTACGAAGGAGCTTGCAATATCCCTTTATTTTAGGTGCACCGCGACGTTTGAATGATATGTCATATAACCTGTGCTTGAGAGAAGCAGCCTTGACAGGAATGTCATCTTTCATGTTTGCAACAATTATCTACTGCTTGGGAACAATATTCCTGACGGAATTAAATGGTAAGTAACCCACCAGATACATTGCATTTCATATTAAATTTATAATAAATAATCATTTACTGAACCGTTTATGTATCGAAAAGGCGCCATACATTAATATCGCAAAGGAAGTGCATTGGGCCACAAATCATTTTATTTTCAGAAGTTACAATTCATAACGAAATAAATGGGCCAAAGGCAGAAATGTCCGGATTTCGTTAAATCGGAGGTTGATGAGCGACCTAAAATCGAATCCAACCTTAAGGGAGGTCATGCTAGTGCTACATACCAAATATCAAGAGGCTATGATAAGTAGATGCTGGGAAATATGTTACGATAATTGTCTACTATTGAACATTAATGTCAAAAGTTAACTAAGTCGGTCAACAGGAAGTAGATGATAGACAAACCTTAATCAAATCCCACATTATGAGGGCTCATGCTGATCCTGCATAATAAATACAAGAGGCTGTGATGAGTAATTGCTGAAAATTCTGTTACGAAAAGTTTCTACAATTGAACACTTGTGTTAAAAATTTACTAATTCGGTCAACAGGAAGTAGGTGAGCAACAGACCTGAAATGGTGGAATACCAAATTATGGGAGCCCATGCTGATATACTGCATACCAAATATCAAGAGGCTGTGATTAGTAGTTGTTGATAAAACTGTTACGAAAAAAGTCCCCGCTGATACGCATTTACCATATTATAACCCGGATTTTTCACTCCGTCAAATCCAGCCAAGAAGTGAGGGTCGCAAAAACTGTATTCTACGTTTTGAATCTACTACTTGCCATAACTAAACTTGCAAAAATTCTCTAAATCGGACAATATAAAATAAAAAGGACGCATTTTTGCCCCCTTTGGGGGCCGTTATTTCTAAATAAGTAAAAAGGTGGACCCTCAAAATTAAAATACATTTATTTAATGTGTACCTAATCAATGAATCAAAATATTTTCCCAGTGGTATCATATCAGCTCATATGTTATATTGCACGAAGCCGACGACAACAGCATATATATCATAGATAACCATAAAAACTCTGTATATGAAATATATGGGTCACATTTCAATACAAGCACTGGTATTAAAACTAATAGCCCGCAGCTCGTTACAACAAATTTGACTGCACTTATTCAGGGAAATTGATAACTATACTCTGTTCAGATCAATTAACTTTAAGACTAGAAGTGTTAAAACTTGAAATGTCAAAGAAACCTTTACATGTATGTACACACAATTTCTTTCAGAATGGAACATGTATAAGGTATGCCGGAACTGGGACACTGTACGTATACTGACATTCGTCTATGGTTTGATAGTTCTAGCTCTTTTAGCATCTATGTGTGCTACCAGTGAATGTGAATGTAAGTTAACATGACAGTTCTTATAAGTGGGTCCAAATACTTTACTAAGTAAACGCCCTTTGGCCAAAGAAGGTGTTTTGTCACAGCTGCAATGATACTCTAAATATTTCAATCCTTTTTTTCATAAGCCCATCTCATTTAATTTGTATTTGCCCGACATTTTGTGTAACAAAAAAAAAACGTATGTAGGCTTTTTTAATTGTAAAAGAATGTATTTTGTATATAATTTAGCAAATCTACATTGAAAATAAAATTACAACAAAACTCTAGGCAATACATTTTGCTACGCCTGACGCGCGTTTCGTCTATTCAAAACTAATAAGAGGCGCTCTACCCAAAATATTGAAAATGCCAAACACTAAATGTATATATATACATATTAATAAAGAGCATAAAACAATGAAACCTGCAAGACGGAACTGGGAAACCAAATTATGGCTAAGACAATGAGTCTAAGAAAAAGAACAAATTTACAAAAGATCAAATACCAGTAATCGACATGCTCAATTTTCTTATAGACAACATATTTGTTCAGTAAGTTGGTGGTGTTTTTCAGCAAACTATTGGGATTCCAATGGGCACTAATTGTGCACCTTTGCTTGCTGATTTGTTTCTTCATTCATATGAAGCAGATTTCTTACAATCCCTTTTAGACAAAAAGATCGTAGACTAGCTCTCTCTTTTAACCTCACTTTCCATTATATTGATGATGTCCTTTCACTGAACAAGTCTCGATTCGGTGACTTTCTCCTTCTCACATATCCTCAGGAACTTTAGGTAAAGAACACAACGGATTCGAGGAAGCCTACTTCATATTTAGATCCACATGTCGAAAAAGGATCCCAAGGAAGACTTTAAACAAAGCTCTATGACAAACGTGATGACTTCAACATTCCCTTCTTGTGTAGCAACATTCCGTCCGCTCCAGCTTATGGAGTTTACGATAACAATTGATTCGTTACTCCAGAGCTTGCGGGACTTACATCAGTTCTTTTAGCAGAGCGTCAGGTTTGACACAAAAAAATGTTATCACCCATGTTTCTCCTTGGTTGCTGTCTTCACTTAATTAATTTTATTGATGACATCATGCGATCATAGACAAATATGGGATTTCTATCCCCCAGATAAGTCCAGAGTTTGGTTAATCTTATGGATTTGTTCCATCATCTTATATCAGATTTAACACGCTGGGTTGACCATTGGTTGTACGTGCTATAGCAAGCAGGAACTACTTACGCTTCCATAGCACCTAACATCACTCTCGTTACGACTTGAGTTCAGGTTTTTGATTGCTGTTCAGTTGTTTTTTGTGTTTTTTAGATTTTTTTTTCTTCGCGCTGTTCTCGTTCACGTTTATTGGTTTTGTCGTTGCCCTTTCTTACATATGACATTCGAATGCCCCATCGGTGCCTATATGCGTCTTGAAATTTATACGAGTAATTTATAGCTTTGAAGTGTTCTGTCCATAAACAAAAAGTGTTGATACGGGGGCCGGCGCTAACATCGGGGAATTATAATTCCACCAGCAGAAATTATACTTAGAAAAAGTATCACAAATTAAAGTTTGCTTTTGCATGTCTCCCCCCCCCCCCAAATTTCTAAGTTCAAAGGGTCCATAAGCTCCACACAAAAAATTGGGGATCAAAATTTCCTGGTTAAATGAAAAACTGTATATGGTGTCCTTCCTATAAACCATGTTTCGTTGAATTCGGTCCAAAAGTTTCAGAGGAATGGGGCCGACAAGATGATAACTGTGGATTTTTCGCAAATTTCTAAGTTCAAAGGGCTATAACTACCACAAATATTTGGGGATCAACATGTCCCGGTAATATGCACAATTAGTTATGGTGTTACCGAGTTTCGTTGAATTTTGTTTAGTCGTTGCAGAAGAGTTGCGCTGACAAGGTGATAAGGGATATTTTTCAGCAAATTTCTAAGTTCCAAGGATCATAACTCCCACAAAAATTTGAGGATCACAAGTTTCGTTGAATTCGTTTCAGTGGTGCCGACAAAATGATAGATGTGGATTTTTCGCAAATTTTAAGTTCAAAGGGCTACATGTATAACTACAACAAATATTTGGGTATCAACATGGCCTGGTAATATGCACAATAACATATAGTGTCCTTCCTACATACCTAGTTTCGTTGAATTTCGTTCAGCCGTTGCAGAGGAGTTCCGCTGACAATTTGATAAAAGATAATTTTCAGCAAATGTCTAAGTTCCAAGGACCATACATGTAACATCCACGAAATTTTGGGGATCACAATGTCCTGATAAGATGCACAACTGCATGCGATGTTATTGCTACATACCAGGTTTACCAGGTTTCGTTGAAATCAGAGGAGTTGTACTAACAAACTTTGTGACTGACAGACGGACAGACGGGTAGGACAAAAAACAATGTGATTTTCAATCAAAGTGGGGTAGACATAATTTTATAGCAACACTACACAAAGTAAATTCTGATCAGTGTCAAATTCAACAAATAAATCTGTATTTTCCAGATAATTGGGTCGTTGCATTAGTTACTTTTGTATTTGGAATCGCCTCGGATGTACTATATATGCGCAAGTCTAAGAGAAGCAGTAAGTGTTTGGCTTAACTCAATAGTGTATCAACCAAATTGGGCTTATCCTGTGAAAAGAAAATTAGTCCTAGAACGACTATTTTCGGGGATTTCATGAATAGAAAACATGAAAAAAATGATTATAAGCGATCCTATCATTAATATATATACGGTACATCAAATAATAGATAGTATTGAGAATTGGAATAAGTGAATGCGACAAAACCTACAATATTAACAACAATTCAAAAAATCTGTAACGGAAAACAGCCAGCAGACTTAAGCTTCAAAGTGACCAGTGATCGCTGCTCGCTGTATTGAAATTGCCACAATGCGTATGATTTTAATACAACTCCCAAAATGTCAAAGAAAAACCCCCTTATTGACAAAGAACAAAGATCATATAGTCGACGGGGCTACGTTTACACGGCTGTGTAAACCTAAGAAATCATTCGGTTCACACGTGTAAAAAAAAACGAAAAATTAGGTTTACAAAGAAAAGTAAAACCAGATCACAATGTCGGTGACGGAACACGCTTCAAAAGGAATGGAAAAAATGGCATATTTTTTCTAATACTAACAAATATCTATAAGAAGAAGAAGAAGAATGTTTTATTTACCAAAAGCATGGGCCCACAAGGGGCATGATATAGAGCAATTAACACAATGTAATAACAATTAATATATAAGTTACATAGGAAGTATATATAATTATCACCTATATAATAGTATAGTATATATAAAATATTTATTTTCAATATATTTGAAGTCATTAAGATTTTGATAAGTTAAGTTCTTTGTAAGGTCCATATCTTGAATACTACATGTTAATTAGGGGTCAATAATATTTCACTACTCGATGAGTCTTGGTAACATGGCACCACCCACCAGAAATAAGGTCACAGCGACCTATATTTTACACATGAAAACTTTTGATCAATTTCTTGGTAAAGGTCCATATCCCAGGTAATACACTTTGAGGGTCAATGATATTTCAAGAACGGGAGGGCCATCCTGTGGCTCATAGACACATTTTCTAGTTTTGTTATTTTTAAAACGTGTAAACCTAACTTTTTCTTAGGTTTACACAGCCGTGTAAATGTAGCCAGTGTCATTCATTTAAGGTTAGTGAGGACACCTGACCCCAAAAATAATGCCGAATTTAAAATGTCCAATTTTTGGATATATTAATATTAAGTATATACTTTATCTTGCAAAAAATATTGGAACCCCTTTCCAAGCTTGTTTTCCCAAAATCTAGGCTCGAAGTTTTCTCAAATTACTATAGATTATATAGGAAAAGCCAAATAATTAGCATAAAATCTTGTCACAAAAAAAATCCACGAATCCAAATTTTATTTTTATTTGATAAAAATCAATGAAATACAATATATTTTGAAATAAAACAATAAAAACTGGGGGTCACCAGCTTATTTTTCTGTCTACAATACAAATCTTTGTAATTTTTTTTTTGTCATTTTTCAAGTGGATTATCTCCCTTGTTTTATTTGAAAATTTTATTTATGAAGGAATGGTTGTTTTATTTGTGTTAAAATTTATTCATTTTGATTAAGTTTATACATGAAACTATTTAGTACAAGTTCCAAGGTAATTGTGACATTTGCGCTTGTTTTTTTTTTTGCATTTTTAGCTGCTGTTGGTCAAATGACAGGTGTCCTCACTAACCTTAAGCCATTTGTTCATTTAATATCTTTTTGTTTACATTTACAGGTGAAAACTCAGAGTTGTCCAATAATCACAGCCAAGTAAAGGACATACATGATCCACCAGAAAACACCACATTTATAGAGTGACCTGTGAAATGGATGTTTTTTCATCTTGACAGCAAAATCATGTTCTATATAGGGACCGACCATTTAACTTGAAGGGGGGCTTGGTTTTTTCCTAAAAAAATATTCTGAAAAATATTTTTGATGAAAAAAATTTGGCAGCAGAGTGTAAGAAAACAAATATTCTGAAGAAGGATTTCTGCCATATTAAATAATGATGATAATGAAAAAAATATGCTGTCACGACGCCTTTGAAAAAAATTCTGACCAGAACAAACAAGAAGCTCCCGAGAGCCTGAATCGCTCACCTACACTACACAGATACATATATTTGTAGATATTATTGTGCTTAACCATATGCGATTTAAATTTCTGAAATATCTTGGTTAGTTTTCAAGATATTGGGATAAATAAGTGAAAATTTGGCAAAATTAGGAAAAAGAACAAGAACTCCCACATCAGCAGTCAGATCTTTTCCGAAATTTCAGGACAAGTAGATCTTAATATGCTGATCACTTTTGATTCTTGCACAATTTTTTGATATCTGAAACCATTTTAGAGTTATTAGTTAAAATGCAATTTACCCGTATGTTCTATTTTTAGCCATGGCGGCCATTTTTTTTAAGAATCACAAGTCTTATCTATAGAATTGTAGCATTTATGCTATTAAACAACTGTGTCAAGTTTGGTTGAAGTTGGATGTATGTTGTCAGACAAGTTAATCTTTGAAATTCAGGGGAAAAGTAATGAAAAATGGTAAATTTTGATGCTTTAAGGGCCATAACTCATAAAAGAAATTGTTCTACAGCTTTGACCTAATTACATGAAATGTAGATCTTGTTGTGCTTAATCATATGCAATTTGAATTTTTAAAATATCTTGTATAGTGTTCAAGATATAGGGCTAAATAAGTGCAAAATTTTGAAAAAAAAATCCAGAAAAGGGGCATTAACTCCTACGTTGGTTGTTGAATTTTCTTGAAAATTTCAGGGCAGGTACATCTTGAGGTGCTGAACACTTTTACCCTTCCAGAATTTTGATATCTGTTACCGTTTTCGAGTTATTCGCAAAACACTGCAATTTACCCCTATGTTCTATTGTTAGCCATGGAGGCCATGGTTTCAACGAATCAAAAATCCCCCTCGCTACTTTTATACTACCTATGCTAATAAACCACTGTGCCAAATTTAAAAGCCATTAAACTCATGGTGTTAAAGGAGTTAACGTTTGAAAAATGTTAACGGCGACAGAGGACGGACGACGACGGACGCCAAGTGATGGCAATAGCTCACATGGACGGTCCAGATGAGTTAAAAACCAAACCCCTCCCTTGCAAGTTTAATGGTCCCTCCCTAATTAGTATTCATGAACACATTGTCAATATTGTTGGGAAATGGTTCACCATTATTTGAAGACTTTATTCTTTTCATAATTTATATATGTCAACACTTCATCGTTTTTTAGCATTACAGCGGTCAAGTGTGTCTGTTTTGTGTGATGATGCGTCACCAAATCATTAATTGTTTGACGTGTTGTGTCAGATTTATAATCGACATACTTCCTCGCTCATATTTTGTAAATAACTGTTTTAAACGCTATTCTAGCTACTCTGCATGGGTTACATTCTTTTTAAAATCATTGTTACCGTCTACATTTTGAGTCCTATTTCATTCGGGACCATGAAAAAGGTATAAACATGTACAAAACACTAAAAATCTCAATGACTTGTCAAAGACGTTTGAGGGGACTTGAGATCCTTAATGCTTTTATATTCGATTTCAACTTTCTAGTTGGGGGTGCAAAACTTGCACATGCATAGCATGTAAGTACTAAATTTGTTTAATTTTTAACCTTAATCCAATATTAGTGTAGTACAGTTGAACCATATTGTTGTTTGTGCGTTTTGCTTTTGTTTTTTGTGTTTTTTCTCTCTTTTTATTTGCTTTTTTTCCCAATCCTTTAATACTCGCCATGCCCAAGTCAAAAAATTCCCTTACCAAATCACCCTTCCAAATCATTTTCAAATCAGCAACCTGAAAGTGATTTGGATTTGCAAATTAATATTTAAATTAGCTACCAAATCATCTGTCCAAATCATAACCAAATCACGTTATTACAATATCGTCATTGAAATCATAACCAAATCACTCCCCTATTCCCTTTCTAAATTGCTTTCAAATTGTTACCAAATTATTTCCAACTTGTTACCAAATCACAACCAGATTACTTTCAAATTGCAAAAGAATCATTATATAAAATTACCAAATCACAACAAAAATGTTTGTTTTTTATTTATAACAAAATCATAGAAACGATGTTTATACTTCTCAATGAATGTGGTTTCTCAACATATACAAAATACATATGAACAGGTACAGACATCAAATCTTGCTCAAAGTCCAAATTCGTGGTAGATTTAAAGTATAAAGTCGTTTCTCTAGGCTTTCTGATAGACATGACACTTACATGTTATTTAGCTCATGGAAATAGAGAATTGGATGTCAGACATGTAATTGAAATTTCAAAATTTGTTCTCAAATTATAATTTTGTGAATAAATTAATACCTAGCTGTCATATCTACAATTGGATTTCTATCTTAGCTCAAACAAGCTCGCCCGGAAGTCAAAAACCGGTTACGGTGACTTCTCCTTCCCACTTCCGGTTTCCTTGACAATTCAGTTTTCATGGCGCCGAACGGAACCATCTTGAAAACCAAATTATGTAGGGGGTGGTGGGAAGGTTTCGTAGATATGACAGGTAGGTATTAATTTATACACAAAATTATAATTTGAGAACAATTTTTGAAATTTTATTTCATAAATTCCTACCTGTCATATCTACAATTGGATTTACATTGATTGTAAAGCTTACCTTATGAAAAGGCTGTGGTACATGATGCAGGTTTCGTCCCTTTATTCATCATCACCAATAGTCCAATACCATTATTTTCACAATCCCACACATCAATATGATGAAAATAAAGTTAACTGTAAATCCATTTTATAGAAATGAAGACATCACACATGTTCCTACATGTCACAACATCATATAACAGTTCAAAAATATAATCTCAAGATAAAACTTCATTCCGCAGCTCGCCAAGAATGAATTCAGACATCCAAGAAATATACCTTTCTTGCCCTTGTATCTTTATAATAAAACTTCATAAATGTTGAAGATTGCACAATCTGCACTGTCTAAAATCTCCTTCATACTTGCTCCCTTAAATAAAGCCCATGAGGGCGCAATCGACCGAGTTGAATGACCTTTGACTTTTCATATTTCAGTTCCCTTACTCTTGTATGCCATTTTAATTAACTGTACAATCCATCTAGAAATAGTCTGTGCCGAAACTGACTTATGCGGTTTTTTCATAGCCAAAAACAAATTTGTACCCTCATCTGATCTAAAATCTTCTGTCTTTTTTAAGTAATAAAATGATGCCCTTTTAGGATCTAAAACATTGTTCTTTGCAAAAGTAGGAGTAAAATCTTTGAATTTTCATGTCCCATCCTATCTTGTTTTGATAAACCAATTTATTGACGAAGAAAGGTAATACCGTTACTCTGAATATTTACTGACCCTTCTCCCAATTTCAAAGACTGTAACGACGAAAAGTAGTGATCGCAATTAAAAACACAGTCTTTAACGTCACAAATATCAGTTAAGCAAACTTCAAAGGTTCAAACGGTGACTGCTTCAGAAAACCTAAAACAAAAGGCAAATCCCATTCAGGTACAAGTTTCCTAATAGGAGGACGAGAATTAAAAACGCCCTTCAATAATCTAATAATAAAAGGATGTTGTCCTACATCATATCAATCTTATCAATGGGAGGTAAATTGACAATACTGAAGACAACATTGACCTGTTACCTGCTATTGTTCTGTATTTTAATCCCTCTTCAAATAAATCAGAAAGGAAATTTGCACAGTTTTCTAAAGATGCCTCAAAGGGATCAATTTCCCGTTCCAAACACCAGCTATGGAATCTTCTAAATTTGGATTTGTAATCCTTTCTTGTGCCTGATCTCCATGACTGAAACAACAATTTCCGAGCATTTTGAGAAAATCCTCTCGTCTCCAAATTCTTGTTGATAACAGCAATGCAGTCATTTGAAAAATGTCTGGGTTTGGAAGATTTATATTGAACTTGACTGAGCAAATTCTGGATTTTCGTCAGTTTCAACGGGATTGCTACTAATAATTGAAGTAGCTGAGGATACCAGGTTTGTCTGGGCCAATGTGGAGCAATCAGTATTACCTGACATTGGAACTGCTGTATATATTGCAGTACTATGGGAATCAGAGACAGAGGAGGATAAGCATACGCAAACATGCCCTTCAAAGATATCGAGAGAGCATCTGCTGCTAATGCTTGTGGATCCTTCATCCATGAGCAGTACACAGGAGCTTTCTTGTTCTCTAGCGTCGCAAATAAATCTATTAGAGGATAACCCCAAAAATTGAAAATTTGTAAAGTCACTGCCTGATTCAGACACCACTCTGTTGATTTCATCTTCAAGCGACTCAATCGATCTGCTATGACATTTTTTGTTCCTGCTATGTGAGTTGAACGAAGAATCATGTTGTTTTGAATTGCTTAACTCCCATGTCTGCTGACACAGATGAAGAGACCTGGGTCCTCCTGGGTCCTCCCTGACGGTTTATGTATTGAACTACTGTTGTATTGTCCGATCTTATCATTACAGTTTTGTTCTTTAGAAACGGCATGAATTTTTTCACTGTCAAATAGAAAATAATGAGATGTGGAATAAGTGTACGCGACACAGTCCATAATTAAACGGCAATTTAGAAAAACCACAATGGACAACCGCCAGCAGCCTTCAACGAGGCCATTTGGCACTGCTCGCGGTTCTGCAATTGGCCCATGGTCTAAATAAAATGCATATAATTCAAATCCAGCCCTGAAATAGTCACGGATAGACCCCCTTTTTAAACAAGGAACAGAAAACATCACCGCCTCTAACTCTAGATTGTTTATGTGCCATGATTTTTGTCTTTCTGCCAAGGACCCTGCACAGTTTTCGACCCCATGTGTCCACCCCACCCTGTCATCGATGCATCTGTGGTGATTGTTGCATCTGTCTGAACTGGTGCTAAATTGCGACCCTTCATAATGTTTGCTGTACCCGACCACCAACTCAGATGCATCTTGAGCTCTGAAGTGAACGCAATCTTGTAATCCATGCTCATTTTCGAAGGGCTCCACTTCTGTAACAAGTGAAGTTGTATTGGATCTCTAGACATGAGGCGATTATTCCCAAAATTTTTAGATACTGTTTTGCTGTTACTGTTCCCTTTAACAAAGTTCTTATTGCTATTCTCAATTTCAAAACTCTTTCCTGAGTGGGATACACCTTCCCTATCTCTAGTCTGAAATGCCCCTAGTTGAACAAGGAGATCTAGTATAACTTTGCGATTTTGAAACATGAGATTGTTTTACTTGGTTTACTGCTAACCAATCGTCCAAATAAGTTGCTAGTCTGATGCCCTGTAATCTTAGATGGGCTGCTTTTACCGATATTATATTGGTAAACACCCTTGGAGATCTCGTTGGTCCGAAACATAGAGCTTTGAATTGGTAAATTTTCCCTTGAAAACAAAACCTTAAAAATTTTCTGTGTTTTTGGAAAATTGGTATATGTAAATAAGCATCTTTGAGATCTAAAGTTATTCCCAAATCTCCTTGTTTTACTAGCTTTAATACTTTTGCTAAAGTATCCATCTTGAAACGTTCCTTCCGAAGGTATAAGTTTAGGGGTTTCTGTTTTGGTACAATTTCTATTGCATTTTTTTCTAATGAACTTTTTATTTCCATTTCTAGTATACCAATATTTTTTTTGCATTTACATTTGTTTCCTTTATTCACAAATATGGAGGTTTTTTTATGAATTCCAATTTGTAACCCTCTTGGATTATGGAAAGGACCCACTTGTCGGTTGTAATTTCTTTCCAACGTGGAAGAAAATAAGACAGGCGATCCCCAACCGGATTCTTCGGGAGCAACATCAAGTTTCATACCTTGTCATTGTTTCTTTCCAGGCTTGAAGGTTGTTCCTTTCTTGCCACCTTCAAACTTCTTGTTCTGTTGACCATAGGGCTTTCCTGTCTTTCCCTTTTTGTCATTGTATCCAGTACTTGTGTTTCCTGAAGTCTTTGGGATACGAAAAGAACTATTTAAAGTACTAACAGTTGTAATATGAAATAGGCAGTGCCTAAACGCGAGCACAGCA
Organism: Arcuatula senhousia; assembly: GCA_963971305.1. Taxonomy (NCBI): domain Eukaryota; kingdom Metazoa; phylum Mollusca; class Bivalvia; order Mytilida; family Mytilidae; genus Arcuatula; species Arcuatula senhousia. Next base: position 2,200,256 of record OZ020313.1, read on the forward strand.
TAATTCTGTTCAATAAAAAAATGATTTCGAATCGATGCAATCAAATAAGATCTGAAATCATCGTATTTATTTTTTGTTTTGGTTAATTTTCTAGAACGTTCAATTTGGGACGAGATCCTAGGGGCGATTGAACGTTAAATAGGAAAGTAAGAAAACATCGATTAAAATTTGGTTACTACAAAAAATGTAACAACTCGTCGTCATCAGAATATTTTTCCCTTTTACTAGATAATTTTTGGAATGCGACTAGCAAAATGGGTAATTATTTTCAAATTCACTCCGTTCCTGTAAAAATTTGAGAGCCTTTCCGGACCATGAAAAATCAATATCAGCATTAGGCAAATTTTTCGCGGGAACAAATACCGTAGAGCTCTCCGCTCGTGCGGGAACTTTGTGCCCACTTGCGAGCTATGCTCGCTATTAGTAGACCTGTCTTTATCATAAGCAAACTCTTAGCTGATTAACCTGCAGAATCCGGTTCCTTAGCCTTACGTTTCTTGTCAGGCTTAGACTCAAAGGAAGGCAACAAATCATCGAGAGTTTTTTTTCTTTTCCTTATTTGTCTTTAACGTTTCTTGCAATTTATCCCCAAAGACACCATTACTAGATAAGGGTATAAAATCTGAAATACTTCGATTGTCTTCTAAAGTAAACAAAGAAGTATCTGTCATGGATAATTGTCTACGGACTATATGGTGAAAAACACCGGTCTTTCCTAACTGATCCAGACCCTTAGTGGTCATGGCAAAAGTTTCCCTAACCTGTCTAATTATAGCGTCTCTGTCTAAATGATCACTTGACAAAGCTTCAATTAAAGTTCAAAGACTTTGTTGTACATACAACTGAGTAACTTTACCTATATAAGCCGCTTGTTGGCCTCTGTAGGCAATCTTTTCAATCATTTTGTATGGTTGAGAATGTAAGAATTTCCTTGCCTTAGTAAAAGTAGCCTTACCGTACTTTTTGACGAGACAACTTTCTATTATACCATCAAGGGTAGGAACTTTTTAGAACTTTTCTGTTTCTTGGTCAACTGGAAAAGACTCTTTCGTTTCCTCTGAAAAAGCATTTAAATCATTTGGGTTTTCAGTTTTCCATGACCCTAATAAGACTTGCTTTTGTGAATCATCAATTTGAATGCCCGACTTTTTATCAGTCTTTTTTGTCAATACATCTTGACCAAACAATTCAAACAGACCTTTTTATTTGATGTTTTCTTTTGTAGGAAAGTTTTGTACTTCCTCATTGTCAGACTTATCGTTTGTATCAGAATCACGAAATTCTTGTAATTCCCTATGACCTGCATTAATTGATATACAGTCTAACTCATTATCTGATTCACTGTCAGAGTCTCTTGTATAAATTTCACTAACTCTGCCAGGAGACTCCGCTTGACTTTGTATCAATTGTCTTTCTTACCTTTCCAAAGGCCTTTGTGGTCTTTGAAATTCTACCCCAGAAAGTCTTTGTGACTCCTGGTTTGTACACTCAGGTCCTCTTTGTGAAGAACCCTGTGCCTCCAAGTTCGAAACTTTGACCATATTACTTAAAGTATCAGTCATTCTTTCAAAGGACATATCCATTTTATCATCTATACCTTTATCTAAAGTGTCAAACTTTTCGTTCCACTCTTCCTCTAAAATATCGTATTTTGATTTACGTTTTTTTCCTTTTACCACTGCTTCTGGCACTTTCTGCCTCAATTTCTTTTGGCTCCGGTTCGACCAAGCCTGCCGATAATTCATTATCATTGATATCTACATCGGCCTGTGCCATGCTGGCAAGCTTGTGCACAAAGAACACGTCTTGTTTTGCCGGCGCCAAGATGAAAACTGAATTGTGAAGGACACCGGAAGTGGGAAGGGGAAGTCACCGTAACCGGTTTTTGACTTCTGGGCGAGCTTGTTTGAGCTAAGATAGAAATCCAATTGTAGATATGACAGGTAGGAATTTATGAAATAAAATAAAGAATACATATATAAACCTTATCTAACACTATAAATGCAATTTCAATATCTTCTGCTAGAAATTATAAACAACTTACCTATTGGAGCCATATTCATACATTCCATGATGAGACAGCAAATAATTAGTTTCATTTTTGTATAAGTTTGTATTTTTACTTCACATTGAGTAGCAATTTTCCTTTCAGACCAAGAAGCAAAAATATAAGTTTTTTTTCTTTGTCAGACATGGGGTTGCCATGGTAACACATGACAACAAAAATATATAATTATAACTATAATGCAGGCAGTGTTGCCATTGATGTGACAAAAATAGGGGTTCGTATCCCTCTGTGGGAGTTAATAATTTTGTGTCTCAAATTTGCAGCTTATGTATATATTAAGACTTTGTGTGGATTTTCAGACTTATAATGATAACTACATATACACACAATAAATATCAGATCATATAATTATACATGTATTACTTTATTTTTTTTATAAAAGTTAACAAATTTATCCATATATTAACACATATCTAAAAGTACATTCATTACAGTGTGTGTCATACATATATCTTTAACATATCATAGAAATAGTATTAATTCTTTTAAAACGTTTGCACATGCACTTCATTAATTTTGAAACAAATAATTTAATTAACTTCAAAATACAAAGATAATAAACTGCCTACGTTTTTTCAGTATAAATCTTAACTTTGCTAAAATGTTTAATTGGATACGAAAAAAAAGAAAATGAAACAAAAAACAAAAACAAAAGATTATAATTAATTGAATACATGGTAATTTTACCATATCTAGGTATAAAATGCCAATATTCAAAATTAATAAAACAACAGACAAATTTCATCAACTTTTCACAGTTCATGGCTTAATTCATATAAATCATATAATAAAATATAATTTGTAACAACCTTTTTACATGCACATAATTACGTAAAAAGTTTTACATCTTAAAAATTAAAGACATTAATAAATTATAAACAAGAGTTAACACTAAGTATGTCTCGCCTGCCGGCACCATCAGAAACAATTATTCTGTTTTACTTCCACTATATTTTGAATTTACATGGATTCTCAGTTTCTGAGATCAAAAGATGTGTATAGAACTTAAACATTGCTAATATATGCAATAAAAATAATTATAGTCACTCAACCAGAAAATCAAGGTCAAGGTCAAAAGATGGGGATGCAACTGTGCTAAGCTATTACTAGGACAAATGCATACCAAGTTTTATCAACCTAGGACTTATAGCTCTGATGATATGGAAGTGTTCACAAAACTTTTCCATTGCTATTATATGTATTGAAAATTGTCAAAGTCATTCAACCGAAAATCAAGGTCAAGGTCAAAAGATGGGGAGCTACTACTGGGGCACATGCATACCAAGTTTCATCAACCTAGGACTTATAGTTCTTGAGATATGGAGGTGCTCATAAAACTTTTCCAAAAAGTTAATGCTGCCGGTAAAGTAACACCAATGTCCGGCTCTGCTTCACAGGCGAGACAAAAAAACAGAATGTTATTTCTATCAATACATGTGTATCACAGATTCAATCTGTCATTTATAGTCTAATAGTTTGTAAAAAGAACTTGAATATGATGTTGGCAAAAGTTATATACTTTAAAAGAAGTGTCCTTTTAGAATAACCTGCAAAAAACATTCCTCAAAATTTTTTTAAAGTAAATATGTATTCAATGGGTAAAGTGCAAAAAAAAATCCGAATTTACTGTGTATACAGTTCATTAGAACAGCAATAGAAAACTTGAGACAATAGTTATGATCACTTCTGAAAGATAAAGGGAATAGAGGCCCTCATTTGTTTCTTAAGTGAAAACACAACCTACATGTACAAATTCTTTATGTGTTGGTTTTTTTTAGTGTGTGAAAAAATCCTTGTTTTTGTTAAAACAAAAGGTGAATTTATTTTTGCATAAAATAATTGTCACACTCCACTGCATGCCGCCAACTCTTATAAATTACTACCAAATATTTGCATTGTTAAATTTTTGAGTCCCAGTGTTTGTTATGAACATTATGTGAAAATTAAACCACCACAGAACAAGCCCACTAATACACTTAAAGTTTACATAAAAGTACACAGTAGGACTGAACTTCAGCAGTGATATAGATACAAAATCTATCCCTTTACATCTTAACATATTACTGTTACACCTCTAAAGATACATTTGTGAGACCACAGTTTAACCTTTGAACCTGAATAATTAATAACATAATCACAACAAATGTCCTAAGATTGCAATAATGTCATTCATTGACGAATGGTAAACTGGTATGCCAGCCATACATCTGAAATAGACAAAGCATTTGATGAAACTACATGTACATACAGTATAAACAAAAAACAAACAATTACCAAAAAATCTGTCAAAGTCAAAAATTGGCCGGATTACAATAAACAGGGAGCAGGTGAGTGAAATTGAATCCCAAGCTATGGGACCCTATGTTGATGGTGCATAACAGATATCAAGAGGAATTGATATCCACATATGACCTCAACAGTTTACCTTTGCCACTGATTAATTCAAACATAATTGTTCATAAAAGACAATGAGATATGGAATAAGTGTATAGACATAATCAAGCAGCTATTTAAACTAGAATGGCGGTGTCGCCTGCGTCTTAAAATATTTAGTAAACAGGAAGTAGATGAGATACGGGCATAAAATCAATTTACACCATACTACCATAGGAGGAAGCCACATACCAAATATCAAGAGGTTGTGACTTGTAGTTTCCTGGAAAACTTTGACAGAAATTTTTGTGACACCGCAGGACGAAGACGCATGGTGCCAAAGTAACCCCTATCTGTCGCTTCTGCAACATGTTGCCGCGACATAAAAATCCCCAATGGAAGACAGTCAGAATTCATCAAAGTGACCAGCAGTCGCTGCTCTACACCTTACATTGGACTTAGATAGAAATATAATACATAAGATTCGATACAAATCATAAAAATATCAACAAAAGACCCATTTCTGGACAAAGACCAATTACAATAAAGAGAACAGGGACAACCCAACCAATGATAAAGATTCCTGGCTTAGGACAGGCACATTTGAAATGTGGTTGGGTTAAACTACAGTAACTTCTTTTTGTGCCAACCTTCCATAAACTTCAGAGAGAAATTGCCTCTGTGTTATGTAGTTTGCAATTTTTACACTTATTGCACATCTCATTATCTACTATTCAAAAGGAAACTTTTAGAAATAACTTTTTGTGACCATTTGTGTACAATCAATTAAGATATGCATGTAACACCATTATTACATTTGTGTGCCATTATGTAGAGATATCTGCAGATCAGATGGGTCCAGTATTCTTTATTTATCATAGACCAAACCTTATACAATTATATCCATAGGGGGGGGCGGGTAACCCTGCCGCATTATATTTGTAGAGGCCGGGAAAATTAAAAAATCCAGTTAGACATTATTTCACTCAAAAAGCAAAAAAATGTGTAAATAAAAGATATGCTAAACATAACACCAGGAATAAGCATTTTAAATAGAAGAAAACAGCCAAAAAAAATAGATTTAAACATATTACTGTATAAATTTTCCAAAACCAAACCATGGTAAAAAAAAAACTTAATCAAGAGTATTTAGACCATAAGATAATTTTGCATGCAAAAACCATGTGTCAAGTCTTTACCTTAATAAAATATGCAGCTAAGGTTCCTAAGACAAAGAACGGTATGAGGGAACCTATCACTGAACCTTTTAACTTCTTTTTCATCAGCCATGTCAATCTGACAAGTTTTGTCGGTGTGTATGGTGGATATCTCATACTGAATAAAAATAAATAGAACATTTACCTTAAACCAGCGATGATGAAGTGACGGAACATCCCATCGCTGTGGGCATACCGTGGGTTCATTTTATTCGTGGGGTACCAATTTCTGTGGTTTTCATCGGTGACCTTTTGCCACAAAAAAATAAATCTAACAAACTTTCTAATTTTCATTTATATTAATTTCTCTTCAAAACATGTGCATATCATAAAATTAAAAGACATATTTTTCTTAAAAACCACAAAAATTTATCTCCAGTAAAACCAATAAATCCACAGTATACAGTCATGACAGTTTTTACATATATAAAATATTTACCTAAAAACCCAGAAATGAAAACCAGCCTTTCTTAGGATTTTTCCTGGACAGCCAGTTAATTGTGTTAAGATTTTTTTCTGTATAAGGTGGGTATCTTATGCTGAAAAGCAAAATATTAGTAAAGCCAGGCTTATACATTTAGTCCTTATGTTAATTTATACCAATGTAAACCAGATAAATCAGAAAGTACCAAATGTTTTTTTTATGATTGAACTGTCTATACACAAACAATGTTTTTTTTTATAAATTACCTAAAGGTTTAACATTGTTAATTCGTGTCAAGTTGTATAGATTTCTGGTTTATCTTTTTTTTGTATATTGTAATGGAAATGTTTTGCCAAGCAACCATATTCATTAAAGGCTAAATTAACAATGCATAATAACACCATAAAATAATAATTAATTGCAACTATTTTATTCTGTCATAGGTTACATGCATATAAAATACTAAGAAAATACTAAAATTTTGGGGTATCAATATCAAAATAAGGAAGGAATGTGTCCATGGGACACGGATGCCCCTGCTAAGCCCCAAACAGGAAGTAGATGTCCGACAGATCTCAAAATCGCTTGGGACGTGTAGTTTGTCATACTAGACAATCCTACAAAGTTTCAAATCAATCTCATGTATGGTTCCCGAGAAAAGCTTGACCGAAATTTTCAAAGTCATGTTCACGTATTTTTTTATCAGCCTTAGTCCAAAACAGGAAGTAGATGTGGAACAGGTCCCAAAATACCTTAGAACGTATAGTTTGTCATACTGAACAATCCTACCAAGTTTCAAATCATTCTCATGTATGGTTCCTGAGAAAAACTTGACAGAAATTTTCATAGTCATTTTCACATATTTTCACATAGGCCTAAGTCCCAAACAGGAAGTAGCTGTCCGACAGGTCTCAAAATGGCTTAGGAGGTATAGTTTGTCAAACTGAACCATCCTACCAAGTTTCAAATCATTCTCATTCTCATATATGGTTCCTGAGAAAAGCTTGACGGAAATTCGGACGGACGTACGTACGGACGGACATGAGTAAAACTTAATGCCCCCCCAACATGTCATCGCGGGGGCATAAAAATTATATACGGGCCAGGGATTGAAAAATTCATGGTTTCAACAAACTCAAATTTTTTTATCCCTTGGGCATTAAAAAAAACATTAAATACGAAACCCCATGAAAACTTATATTTTCACACAAGATTCTCCTTTTGGTGTGAGTGGTTTATAAAATTGTCTCCCTTTATCCCATGTATACAGGCTTTATAAGATACAGAGAAATCTGTATAAATGGTACCAAAGTATCGTAATTTTGTTTCAGTTTTGACATGATCTTTGTTGATAAAAAATCTGGACAGGTTTTTGCCTTAAAACAATGTGTCTTTATTCAATACCATCTTAGAGTATATACAGACAGAAACTTATTGCATAAAAATTTAATAAAATAATCCATTACTTAAGACCAAGCAGTTTTTGCAACATTACACAATTTTTTATTTCCATATACAGTCAAACCTGTATATAAAGTGCAGTCATGGGATGACAAAACCATGTCCTTTATACATGTATAAAGGTTCATTTTGGTTGTATTGTTCATAAAAGGAATATTTTTGTGATGCCCTTCATAGGCAGTGATTAACTATATACAGGTGCCCTTTAATGCAGTTTTGACTGTAATTCTTTTAACCCATACCTGTTGATTCCTTCCATTTTCAGTTCTCTCTCAAGACAAGCTCTGTTATGACTGAATGTATCAAATGTCAGTTTACCATGGTAGGCACCCATACCACTGTTACCTACTCCTCCAAATGGCAGGGTCATTACTGAAATCAGATAATAAATGTCAGTTTACCATGGTAGGCCCCCATACCACTGTTACCTACTCCTCCAATGGGAAGAGTCATGACTGAAATCAGAAAATAAATGTCAGTTTTCCATGGAAGGCCCATGTCAGTTTTAATACCATGGTAGGCCCCCATACCACTGTTTCGTACTCCTCCAAATGGGAGGGTCATTACTGAGATCAGATAATAAATGTCAGTTTACCATGGAAGGCCCATGTCAGTTTTAATACCATGGTAGGCCCCCATACCACTGTTTCCTACTCCTCCAAAGGGAAGAGTCATTACTGAAATCAAAAAATAAGTGTCAGTTTTCCATGGTAGGCCCCCATACCACTGTTACCTACTCCTCCAAATGGCAGGGTCATTACTGAAATCAGATAATAAATGTCAGTTTTCCATGTTAGGCCCCCATACCACTGTTACCTACTCCTCCAAATGGGAGGGTCATTACTGAAATCAGATAATAAATGTCAGTTTACCATGTTAGGCCCCCATACCACTGTTACCTACTCCTCCAAATGGCAGGGTCATAACTGAAATCAGATAATAAATGCAAGTTTACCATGGTAGGCCCCCATACCACTGTTTCCTACTCCTCCAAATGGGAGGGTCATGACTGAGATCAGATAATAAATGTCAGTTTACGATGGAAGGCCCCCATACCACTGTTTCCAACTCCTCCAAAGGGAAGAGTCATGACTGAAATCAGATAATAAATGTCAGTTTACGATGGAAGGCCCCCATACCACTGTTTCCAACTCCTCCAAAGGGAAGAGTCATGACTGAAATCAGATAATAAATGTCAGTTTACGATGGAAGGCCCCCATACCACTGTTTCCAACTCCTCCAAAGGGAAGAGTCATTACTGAAATCAGATAATAAATGTCAGTTTACGATGGAAGGCCCCCATACCACTGTTTCCTACTCCTCCAAATGGGAGGGTCATGACTGAAATCAGAAAATAAATGTCAGTTTACCATGGTAGGCCCCCATACCACTGTTTCCTACTCCTCCAAATGGGAGGGTCATGACTGAAATCAGATAATAAATGTCAGTTTACCATGGTAGGCCCCCATACCACTATTGCCTACTCCTGCAAAAGGGAAGAGTCATGACTGAAATCAGATAATAAATGTCAGTTTACCATGGTAGGCCCCCATACCACTGTTTCCTACTCCTCCAAATGGGAGGGTCATGACTGAGATCAGAAAATAAATGTCAGTTATAAATGTCAGTTTACCATGGTAGGCCCCATACTACTGTTTCCTACTCCTCCAAATGGGAGGGTCATTACTGAAATTAGATAATAAGTGTCATTTTACCATGGTAGGCCCCCATACCACTGTTTCCTACTCCTCCAAATGGGAGGGTCATTACTGAAATCAGAAAATAAATGTCAGTTTACCATGGTAGGCCCCCATACCACTGTTACCTACTCCTCCAATGGGAAGAGTCATGACTGAAATCAGATAATAAACGTCAGTTTACCATGGTAGGCCCCCATACCACTGTTTCCTACTCCTCCAAATGGGAGGGTCATGACTGAGATCAGAAAATAAATGTCAGTTATAAATGTCAGTTTACCATGGTAGGCCCCCATACCAATGTTTCCTACTCCTCCAAATGGGAGGGTCATTACTGAAATTAGATAATAAGTGTCATTTTACCATGGTAGGCCCCCATACCACTGTTTCTTACTCCTCCAAATGGGAGGGTCATTACTGAAATCAGAAAATAAATGTCAGTTTACCATGGTAGGCCCCCATACCACTGTTACCAACTCCTCCAAAGGGAAGAGTCATAACTGAAATCAGATAATAAATGTCAGTTTACCATGGTAGGCCCCCATACCACTGTTACCAACTCCTCCAAAGGGAAGAGTCATAACTGAAATCAGATAATAAATGTCAGTTTACCATGGTAGGCCCCCATACCACTGTTACCAACTCCTCCAAAGGGAAGAGTCATAACTGAAATCAGATAATAAATGTCAGTTTACCATGGTAGGCCCCCATACCACTGTTTCCTACTCCTCCAATGGGAGGGTCATTACTGAAATCAGATAATAAATGTCAGTTTACCATGGTAGGCCCCCATACCACTGTTTCCTACTCCTCCAAAGGGAAGAGTCATGACTGAAATCAGATAATAAACGTCAGTTTACCATGGTAGGCCCCCATACCACTGTTTCCTACTCCTCCAAAGGGAAGAGTAATTGCTGAAATCAGATAATAAATGTCAATCTACCATGGTAGGCCCCCATACCACTGTTTCCTACTCCTCCAAATGGGAGGGTCATTACTGAAATCAGAAAATAAATGTCAGTTTACCATGGTAGGCCCCCATACCACTGTTTCCTACTCCTCCAAAGGGAAGAGTCATGACTGAAATCAGATAATAAATGTCAGTTTACCATGGTAGGCCCCCATACCACTGTTTCCTACTCCTCCAAAGGGAAGAGTAATTACTGAAATCAGATAATAAATGTCAATTTACCATGGTAGGCCCCCATACCACTGTTTCCTACTCCTCCAAATGGGAGGGTCATTACTGAAATCAGAAAATAAATGTCAGTTTACCATGGTAGGCCCCCATACCACTGTTTCCTACTCCTCCAAAGGGAAGAGTCATGACTGAAATCAGATAATAAATGTCAGTTTACCATGGTAGGCCCCCATACCACTGTTACCAACTCCTCCAAAGGGAAGAGTCATAACTGAAATCAGATAATAAATGTCAGTTTACCATGGTGGGCCCCCATACCACTGTTTCCTACTCCTCCAAATGGGAGGGTCATTACTGAAATCAGAAAATAAATGTCAGTTTACCATGGTAGGCCCCCATACCACTGTTTCCTACTCCTCCAAAGGGAAGAGTCATGACTGAAATCAGATAATAAATGTCAGTTTACCATGGTAGGCCCCCATACCACTGTTTCCTACTCCTCCAAAGGGAAGAGTCATGACTGAAATCAGATAATAAATGTCAGTTTACCATGGTAGGCCCCCATACCACTGTTTCCTACTCCTCCAAAGGGAAGAGTCATGACTGAAATCAGATAATAAATGTCAGTTTACCATGGTAGGCCCCCATACCACTGTTTCCTACTCCTCCAAAGGGAAGAGTCATGACTGAAATCAGATAATAAACGTCAGTTTACCATGGTAGGCCCCATACCACTGTTTCCTACTCCTCCAAAGGGAAGAGTCATGACTGAAATCAGATAATAAATGTCAGTTTTCCATGGTAGGCCCCCATACCACTGTTTCCTACTCCTCCAAATGGGAGGGTCATGACTGAGATCAGAAAATAAATGTCAGTTATAAATGTCAGTTTACCATGGTAGGCCCCCATACTACTGTTTCCTACTCCTCCAAATGGGAGGGTCATGACTGAGATCAGAAAATAAATGTCAGTTATAAATGTCAGTTTACCATGGTAGGCCCCCATACCACTGTTTCCTACTCCTCCAAAGGGAAGAGTCATAACTGAAATCAGATAATAAATGTCAGTTTACCATGGTAGGCCCCCATACCACTGTTTCCTACTCCTCCAAATGGGAGGGTCATTACTGAAATCAGATAATAAATGTCAGTTTACCATGGTAGGCCCCCATACCACTGTTACCAACTCCTCCAAAGGGAAGAGTCATAACTGAAATCAGATAATAAATGTCAGTTTACCATGGTAGGCCCCCAAACCACTGTTTCCTACTCCTCCAAATGGGAGGGTCATTACTGAAATCAGATAATAAATGTCAGTTTACCATGGTAGGCCCCCATACCACTGTTACCAACTCCTCCAAAGGGAAGAGTCATAACTGAAATCAGATAATAAATGTCAGTTTACCATGGTAGGCCCCCATACAGATAATAAATGTCAGTTTACCATGGTAGGCCCCCATACCACTGTTACCAACTCCTCCAAAGGGAAGAGTCATAACTGAAATCAGATAATAAATGTCAGTTTACCATGGTAGGCCCCCATACCACTGTTTCCTACTCCTTCAAATGGCAGGGTCATTACTGAAATCAGATAATAAATGTCAGTTATAAATGTCAGTTTACCATGGTAGGCCCCCATACCACTGTTTCCTACTCCTCCAAAGGGAAGAGTCATAACTGAAATCAGATAATAAATGTCAGTTTACCATGGTAGGCCCCCATACCACTGTTTCCTACTCCTTCAAATGGCAGGGTCATTACTGAAATCAGATAATAAATGTCAGTTATAAATGTCAGTTTACCATGGTAGGCCCCCATACTACTGTTTCCTACTCCTCCAAATGGGAGGGTCATGACTGAGATCAGAAAATAAATGTCAGTTATAAATGTCAGTTTACCATGGTAGGCCCCCATACCACTGTTTCCTACTCCTCCAAAGGGAAGAGTCATAACTGAAATCAGATAATAAATGTCAGTTTACCATGGTAGGCCCCCATACCACTGTTTCCTACTCCTCCAAATGGGAGGGTCATTACTGAAATCAGATAATAAATGTCAGTTTACCATGGTAGGCCCCCATACCACTGTTTCCTACTCCTCCAAATGGGAGGGTCATTACTGAAATCAGATAATAAATGTCAGTTTACCATGGTAGGCCCCCATACCACTGTTACCAACTCCTCCAAAGGGAAGAGTCATAACTGAAATCAGATAATAAATGTCAGTTTACCATGGTAGGCCCCCATACCACTGTTTCCTACTCCTCCAAATGGGAGGGTCATGACTGAGATCAGATAATAAATGTCAGTTTACCATGGTAGGCCCCCATACCACTGTTTCCTACTCCTCCAAATGGGAGGGTCATGACTGAGATCAGATAATAAATGTCAGTTTACCATGGTAGGCCCCCATACTACTGTTTCCTACTCCTCCAAATGGGAGGGTCATTACTGAAATCAGAAAATAAATGTCAGTTTTCCATGGTAGGCCCCCATACCACTGTTTCCTACTCCTCCAAATGGGAGGGTCATTACTGAAATCAGAAAATAAATGTCAGTTTACCATGGTAGGCCCCCATACTACTGTTTCCTACTCCTCCAAATGGGAGGGTCATTACTGAAATCAGATAATAAATGTCAGTTTACCATGGTAGGCCCCCATACCACTATTGCCTACTCCTCCAATGGGAAGAGTCATTACTGAAATCAGATAATAAATGTCAGTTTACCATGGTAGGCCCCCATACCACTGTTTCCTACTCCTCCAAATGGGAGGGTCATTACTGAAATCAGAAAATAAATGTCAGTTTACCATGGTAGGCCCCCATACCACTGTTTCCTACTCCTCCAAATGGGAGGGTCATAACTGAAATCAGATAATAAATGTCAGTTTACCATGGTAGGCCCCCATACCACTGTTTCCATCTCCTCAAAATGGGAGGGTCATGAATGAAATTAGATTATAAATTTTATCATGTTAAACTGCCCGATACAAATCAAACCACTCCATGGTTAAAGTTATATACTGAAATCAGATTCAATTCACCATGAAAAGACACCATATCATGTCATACATCCCTACAGACTGTAATGGGCGACTGTGCAGAGGGCACTTGTCCTCTGGACCTAACATGCAGTTTTTTTAGTATAGTTCAATAAGAGTAGTTTAAAAGGGGTAAAAATCTAAACTCAAATACAATAAATAAAAATAGAACTAGAACAGACATGACAGAGCCAAAGATTTCAGACATACATCTTTCGTCAGGGGCATGAAAGATGAAAACAAATAAAAGAAGTGTGCTCCACTAAGGGTAAAATAATAATGAAAACAATGGCAACCCATGTTAAAATCTCCAATAAACCACGGGCGGCCATGGATTATTTCTTAAATAATGATTATCTCCCATCATGGCTTATTAAACTTACTTCCTGCCTGCATCATTGTATCATTTATCACAAAACTACCACTACTGGTAGAATTCTTAAACTTCTCTCGTACAACTTTGTCATTGGAAAATATATACATCGATAATGGCTTCTCTCTGGAATACAAAAAAAATCTTTTTACATTTCCAGTAAAAAATAAAAAGCTTCGCCGAGCGCAGCATGATACAACTGCAACATGTTGAACCCTGTACGTTTTAGGCCCAATATGGATAGTCAATTGTTCTGGACACATGCAGCCCATGGTGGACTGACAAAGGTTTTTGACACATGTAGCTTTTGGTGGACTTTCCGCTCACATTTTAAAAGCCTATAGTGGATTGATGAGTTTTGATTACTGTAATTTTTTGGTGAGGTTTGAACGAGTAAAAAGTTTCAATTTTTGCCCCTCATTACATAGTAGGTGAGAAAAAAGGGGTCACAAAAATAAATCTCAATTTTGTATCCGCTATTTGACAAGAATAAACATGCAAAATAAATTTTCAAAATCGGACCACACATAAAAAAGTATCGATTTTGGCCCCTTTTGGTCCCTAATTATGTAATAGAGGAAAAAGGGGGGGTCGCAAAAATTATTTCTCAATTTTGTATCCGCTATTTGACAAGAACATGCAAAAAAAATGTTCAAAATCGTACCACAAATAAAAAAGTTTCAATTTTGGCCCCTAATTACATAATAGAGGGTAGAAAGGGGGGGTCCCAAAAAGTAATTCTTAATTTTGGATCTGCTATTTGACAAAAACAAACATGCAAAAAAAATTTCAAAATCGGACCACAAAAAAAAAAGTGTTGATTTTGGCCCTTTTTTCCCCAAATTACATGACAGGGAAAATGGGGGGGGGCACAAAAATTCATCAGGTTCAATCTTTCATTGCAAGATACATTCTTGACAAATTTCACAACAATAGGCCAACTAGGATTAAAGTTATAGCGGAAACAAATTCAATATTTGATTTTTTTTCCCCTTTGGGCCCCTATTTTCGAAACGAAAAAAGGGGTGACCCCAAAAATCAATCCCATTCATCCTTTTATGATAAGAAACATTATTGCCAAATTACAAAGCAATGGGATAACTAGAACTAAAGTTATCATGCCAACAAACATAAAAGTAGCATTTTTGGTCCCTTTTTGGACCCTAATTTTGAAACTAAAAATGGGGGGATAACATTCATCCTTTTATGGTAAGGAACATCATTGTCAAATTTCATAGTAATTGGATAACTTGAACCTAAGTTATTGTGGTAACACTAAAGATAACAGATGCCGCGGACGACAACGACGACGACGACAACGATGACAGCATCATACCATTATACGTCCGCAATTTTTTGCGATCTATATAAAAATGTACTAGAGGGAACTCACCTCCAAATCTAGGTTACTTCCACCAGAATTTCAATTGTCTTTTTTTATATTTTAAGCATTTAGAAACATGTTTAACCCACAGCCAAGGAAATAATAACTGAAGAAAGTTTGGACCCCGTGGACATTTTTTTCTTGGAAATGCCCTTAATATATGTATAAAAGACAAAAATACAATAACTTTTCGGGGTATTTTAATAAAAATGTTCCAGTTGCTATTAATTTGATGCTAGTTTTGATTTTTCAGCAAAAATGTATGATCAGTTCAAAACAAGAGGCTCCCAGGAGCCTGAATCGCTCACCTGGTCTTGATGTTGACCCTATACTTTTGTAGAGCTAAATGAGCTGAACATTTAAGCAAGCAACAGCTTTTCTCTACCTGCAATAGTTTTCATTCTATAGGCCAAAAACACCATTTTTCACCTATAAGGGGCCATAACCCCTATAAGGAGTCATCTGACAACTTTGACCCTATGGAGACTTTTGTAGAGCTATATGAGCTGAACATTTAAGCAAGCAACAACTAATCTCTATCTGCAAGTTTTCATTCTGTAGGCCAAAAACATTAAAAATCGCTTTTTTCAGGGGCCATAACCCCTATAAGGGGTCATCTGACAACTTCGACCCTATGGAGAATTTTGTACAGCTAAATGAGCTGAACATTTAAGCAAGCAACAGCTAATCTCTATCTGCAATAGTTTTCATTCTGTAGGCCAAAAACATGAAAAATCAAATCGCTATTTTTCATGGACCGTAACCCCTATAAGGGTTCATCTGACAACTTGGACCCTATGGAGAATTTTGTAGAGCTAAATGAGCTGAACATTTAAGCAAGCAACAGCTAATCTCTATGTGCAATAGTTTCCATTCTGTAGGACAAAAACATGAAAAAACGCTATTTTTCAAGGGCCGTAACCCCTATAAGGGGTCATCTGACAACTTCGACCCTATGGAGACTTTCGTAGAGCTAAATGAGCTTAACATTTAAGCAAGCAACAGCTAATCTATATCTGCAATAGTTTTCATTCTGTAGGCCAAAAACATGAAAAGTGGCTATTTTTCACCTTTAAGGGGCCGTAACCCCTATAAGGGGTCATCTGACAACTTCGACCCTATGGAGACTTTCGTAGAGCTAAATGAGCTAAACATTTAAGCAAGCAACAGCTAATCTCTATCTGCAATAGTTTTCATTCTGTAGGCCAAAAACATGAAAAAATGCTATTTTTCACCTTTAAGGGGCCGTAACCCCTATAAGGGGTCATCTGACAACTTTGACCAAATGGAGACTTTTGTAGAGCTTTTGATGCTGAATCAGTAGCGTGGCCTCAGATTTCCTCTATCTCTTATACTTTTTGATTTATAAGCCAAAAACAGTAGTCTGACCCCCCTAGTCTATTTTTAGCAACGGCGGCCATGTTTTTTATCAAAGCATTTCAAAATGAGGATCGTTTGTTACCAACATGTCATATATCATTCCTGCCAAGTTTCTGTTAAATTGGTTCAGTGGTTTCAGAGGAGAAGATTTTTGAAATTGTTAACGGACGACAGACGACGACAGACGACGACGGACGACGACAGACGACGACGGACGCATAGTGATGGCATAAGCTCACATGGCCTTTGGCCAGGTGAGCTAAAAACCTGTTATCCTTCTTTTTGATGACTAACCTCATTACAGGTGAGCAATTAGATCTGTTGTAATTTGTCATAAAAAATATTTTGCATGCCTTCTTAATACCACTTTTTAAGGTTTAATTCATAATTGGGTTCTATTTGTCCCCAATCACATTAGTTACTAACCCATTAGCAATATGGTCAATTGCTTCATCTTCATCTTTGACAGGCACGATCGGTAAAACTGGACCAAATATCTGGAAATAAACAAAAGTACAGTACAAGATTCATACATATTTTCCAAGAACTTTTTTCACAGATTAAAATTAAATACCCTCAAAATGAAATTATTATTTGAAATATATAGAATTTTATTTAGAGAATTAAGAAATAATTCCAAGTCGCCAATGGTTAATTGGAGATTTAACCATGGGCACCCATGGTTAAATTGAAAATAAACCACAGCCTGACATGAATTATTTCTATTCTAATATGACAATTTTGCTTTTTCAAAGACCTATTATTAGTGTACAATGCTACAGAAGCCATTTTGTTGTTTCTTGCTACGTTTATGTGCAAATGATCCTTTATGACGTCGGCAATTTCAGCGTAAAATCATATAATGACATCGCCATTTCTAGCGCAAAATGAACTGTGGCGTCGACCTGTGTTTTATTGGAATGGCTTGTCCCCATCGTTTCTATTGTTCTTTCCGGGGACCCATATTAGAATGCTTATTTTTATACTGATGATTTGGTTTTGATTGCTTTTTGATTGAATTCTTGCATCTTCCTGCATGAAAGGCATCACTGTGGCTCCAGCAGTGTTAAAAACGACCTGCCACCTGAGGACTTTTCAAGGGCGATTTCCGACCTACACTTCATAAAATCAACCTATGCTAAAAAACAACCTATGACTGCCACCAAAATATGACCTCAGACCCCTTTTAAAAGTGACCTTGCGACCTGAGGATGGTACCCTGCGGGAGCCCCATCACTGAGTATGGTGGGTGGTATGTAGTTGTCACTCTCATTTATTTCTCAAACAACAAAGGGTTGCACTAAGTAGTACTAAGGATACTGCCACTCAACCATGCAGAAAAGCAGGAATTGGATGCTTGACTGTCCTGGAAAGGGGACGCATGTTAAAACTTATCATACTCAAGCTGTGTACCAATTTTGAAATAAATCCCTTCAGGTTAAAGCCAAGAAATCTGTCATGAAAATCATGAAAATTTGTAAATTTAATGCCCCATCAACGAAGGTAGGGCGCATAGAGTGTTCAGTTCTGTTTGTCCATCCATCTGTCCGTCTGTCCATCCTTCGAATTCCCTAATGTTGCACTATGTCTATTGGACATATTCTTGTTAACCATGTCGAAGACAACTAGGAAAACAGGAAGTAGATGCTGGAGTGCCCTGGAAAGAGGAGGCATGGTACAACTCATCATACTAAAGCTGTGTACCAAATTTGAAAAAAATCCCTTCAAAAAGCTAAGAGATCTGTTATGGTCATTTGTAATGGACAGACAGGTGCATGGACTGACGGACAAGGTGATTGCAATAAAACCCCTTCTCTTAAGGGGTTATAATATTGTGTGCATGTAAGATAACTTATAAGTTAAATAACTAGTTCATCCTTACTTCTTCCTGCATAGCAGGGTCAGTGAACTTGACATCCCTGAGTACGGTGGGAGATATGTAATTGTCTTTCTCATTTGTGTCCCCTCCTATTGCTATCTTATCCTCGGTGCCATCTATCATTTTCTTTACTCTCCTGCAAAATAACATGAGAAATTAACTTTAGTGAGTGAGTGAGTGAGTTGGTGTTGTACGCCCGTGCAACACTATAAAAATTAACTTTAGAGCATACACCAGTACAGCTTATTCACTATACATTTACTATAAAAAAAAATCATTAACTAGTCTCTAATTTAAGGTAAACGCAGGTTTCTATGATGTGGCTTAACTGTTAATGGTGGGAGGTAATTTATCATCTTTTTTTTACTTTCTCCTCCCCCTGCTATCCTGACTACCATCTTTCATTTTTTTTACTCTTCTGTAATATATAAAATATAATTTTTTTGTGCTTTTTCAAGATTATCTATAGGGGTAAGGTTGGGCCCAAAAAACTAGCTTAACCCCGCCACATATGTGCCTATCCTCAGCCAGAAATCTTTGTTCAAACTTTTGTATGTCCCTGTCATCTTTATGATTATTGTTTTATGTCCACAAATGAATCTTTCGTTTATAATTTAGGGATTGGTATTGAATTTTATGTATTGTATTTTGAGTCTTGAGCAAATGTAGGAAAGCATGCATGCAGCAACCTCTGGTCATGTTGAGGACTGCTGGCTGTTTTCAATTGTAATTTTTTTTAAATTGCTGTTTCTTTATGTTAGTTGTGTTGCTTGCATTTATAACACATCTCATTATCATTGAACTAAGTTAGGAATGAAATTTTAATATGTGTGATTTCTCAACTGATACTTAATATCATGGTGTAAAAGGGGTATGTTCGGAAAGGGCCAAAAACGGCCCTAAATTTCAAATTCGAGACAGCTACAAAATAATGCTGCTAGAATGGTCATAAGACTCTGTACTTTATAATATGTTATAAATTGTGCATGAATTGTTTTCTTTTGTGAACTCCAGAGACCTTTAAAGTTAGTGAACTTCTTTAAAAATCGCTATTTTGTACATATTTAGCCATTTTTTCTGTAAAAGATGATGAATATAATGTTGGCCGCATATTCTGACCAAAATTATTTTTTTGTTAAAATATTTACTTTTAAGTAATGAACTAATAAACAAATAATGAAGTTGGTCAGAGCATGCGGCCACTTTTGATTTTGGCACAATAGTGGTGAAAAGTGGTAAAAAATCACCAAAAACGAAGATTTTCCTAATTTTTCTCATATTAAGGGGGTGCCCAAAGGAAATATCACAATTTTATCACTAGAAAACTATTATATTTGTAAAATATAGGTATTCTGTGAGTTATTTCCACAGAATTCATTTAGATTTCTTGAACATGAAAAATCAGCCAAATTACAGGGCCAATTATAGGCATTTGTGAACATACTCCTTTCAAATCTGTACACCTCATAGTTTTAGAGTTTTAGCATTCAAAAAAAATTTTGATGAACAGACAGACAAACAAAGTGAAAAATATAGGCATAAAATACCATGCAAAAAGAAGTGTGTTTACAGTAATTTTTTTGACTTTTTTTTCAAGCCTTCTTTTTCCTGCATCTGGGAACTCAGTTGAAGTGGTGGAGGAAACTTGAATAACTGGAGGAAATCTCCCACCTTGGGCAGATAACTGACAAACCTAAAAGATACTGTGAAAAACTTACTGAAAATGTCTGCCATTTACAATTCTGCCATAACTCTCTGACTTTGAGGGGTCATCTGGATAAAACTGTCCTATTGATGACTTCAAACTCTTTATTAATTCTTCCTGCAAAATCATTAAAGACAAATTATTATTGCATGACAAAACTTGAGAAGATACATCCTTAAAAAATCATATTCCTAGGAAGGATCTCTAATATACATGTAATTGAAAAACTTAAATAAAGTTAATTTCAAAAAACTCACATGTACATTAATACTGTAAACCAAGAATTTTCCAGCAGTTTTAATTTCGTGATTTTCTTGTTGACATTGATAGCGGGAAAATTAGACGAAGCGAATATATGTGTCTTCTATTGTAGTATATGGACAATAACATAACACCACGAATTTAAAATTGTGCTGTACGTCTTTAATACACATGACATATTCAGGGGCGATACAGGTCTGACCAGAATTACACGTCTTTCCCCACAGAATCCTGTTAGCCATGATTTTATAACTAAATGTGGGGTAAATACATATCATATTCATACAAACCTGTACATCTTTAGTACACATGACGTAATCTGGGGCGATACAGGTCTGGCCAGAATTACACGTCTTTCCCCAAAGAATCCTATTGGCTACAGCCTTCAAGTCACAGTCCTTGTCTACATACACAGGGCTGAAAATAAAATAATTATAGGATAATTAAGTTGGTCAAGTAAAAAAACAAAATATGATCATGAGTTGGTGAACGCATCTGATTTCAGGTGTGCGCGGAACTTGTTCCGTGCACAAGTTAAATATGAGTGTGTTCACCGCACGAGTGATCATATTTTTGTTATTCAAGAGACCTTATTGATTACCGTATTTATTACATAGATAAAATGCCAATGTTTAATCGTTTTTTAACAAATAAGTTTGAATGGCATATGAATTTATACAGAAGCAGTCATGGCAACAACACAATACAATTCACTATGTCATAATTAAGTTTGGCGAGAAAGGAAGAAAGGACTCAAGAGTGAAAATATTTTGGTTATTTCACACAGTGAATTTATCAGATTTTATTTCACTGGGAAAATCAGTATTTCATATGCATCTATGTAATAAATGCATGTACATGTATGTCACATAAAAATACAAAATTCTTTTAAAGGAAATGATTTTTGTTTTATTGGTTTTCAGCTGTCTGTTGTACTTGGATGATCAACTCATTATCCCCATTTGGTCTCAAAACCCTGTGTTTCGTATTGTAAAATCACAATGAAAGATGAAAGTTTTTGGTGTGTATGTGTAGGTGTTTAACATCTTCTTCGGCACACCTGGGCCATCAAAATATATATTTCCATAGATAAGTATTGTAGCAAGAGTTGTATAATTACAAAATACTGAATTAATCAAGGTATATAAATGTGAGATTTTGTTTAACCCACAAATACTCATATAAAAGGCACTTTCACAGTTGCTTGTAAATTTTTAACAAACCATAAAATATTGAACTTAAATTTAGTTTCCTTCTCATCAAACCTTTTATAAGTCACTTAGTTCTAATGTTATGTGTAAGATGATCACTTGCAGCTAATCCTGACTATTTTACAAATGAAAGTTTTTCTATACAGACAACATACCTCTTGCCTCCAAGTTCCAGAGTAACTGGTGTAAGATGTTCACTAGCAGCCTTCATCACAATTTTACCCACGACAGTATTTCCTGTGTAGAAGACATAGTCATATCTCTCTTTCAGAAGGGCTGTTGTTTCTGCAACTCCACCATTAACAACCTTAACACACTCCTTAAAATAGTGAGAAAAAAGTAACAAAGTTATACACTTTGTAGTTTCTAGACTTTAAGAAGACCAACAAGAAAATGAGATTTTGGGATATGAACAATGAAGTGAATGTGACATTCAAATATCACTATCAAGAGCAAGTTAAAAATAAACAATGAAAAAACAGTCAGCAGCTAGCCTACAATGTATCCTGCAGTCAGTGGCTTTTGTTATGCAATTGACTTTAGATCAATAATAAAATGCACATGAGTACAAACATAAAGTTTGACTTAGACTCCATGCTTATCACCACAATCATTTAAATTCTGTATATGAAACAAAAGTGATTCTGATTATACATGTATTTGTAACTTATGGTTGTTGCAAATAGATATTTTATGTATTTAGAACATCAACAAAAGATGAAAAATCTGCCAAAGACAAAAATGGCAAGCTTTTGGTAATAAGGAAGAAAGTATTGTAAGCAACAGAAAGCAGTTCATAATTGCAATGGTTATTTTTTATACTAAAACTTACATTATCCAGATATTTAGGTATCAGTTTCTCCAGCAGTTGGGCTGTATTCCAGGACACTTCTGATGGCTTCAGCAATACACAATTACCTAGTGAAAGTCATAGAACGTTATTTTTAAATAAGAGGAATGTCTTTAAAACCATTTTTTTGCATTAGTTTTGGAGTCTTTAATGTCTACTGGTTGTTCTTGTTTTTCAGATTTATGATAATTAAAAACCCCATTGGTACATTTATGATTCTGTAAGAAAACTCTTCTCTTAACACTGTATGGGATAATTCCCACCCCCTTATCATGCTTATTACATACATGTACCAGCAGCAATAACCTCAAACATTGAAATTATTGTGAGTTCAATAGGTAAATTCCAGCCCCCCCTTTCCCCAATATTACATACCTGCAGCATGGCCCCAAACATGGACATGATTGTAAGTTGGATGGGATAATTCAAGCCCCGTCCTAATTAAATACCTGCAATCCCCCCCCCCTTTTCCCCAATATTACATACCTGCAGCAATGGCCCCAAACATGGGCATGATTGTAAGTTGGATGGGATAAATCAAACCTCCCCCTTATTATAATGTATGGGATATTTCAAGCTCCCTCAACTTATAACATACCAGCAGCGATTGCCCCAAACATGGGCATGATTGTGAGTTGTATGGGATAATTCCAGGCTCCTATTATGAGGGCAACACCATAGGGTTGCTTCTGTATGAATGCTCCATCCATCATGTTCATCAGGGATTTCTTCACCTAGAATTAATACAAGAAAAAACAATTGAATTCCAATGCAGGACCGTAGCAATGATTGTTTGTCTATACTCTATACACTGTTTTTAAAAGTAACAGGTGGTTTGTTGTTGTTTTGTAGAAGTTTTTGTATTGTACATGCTAAACATAACTTGATATGATCATATTTCAATCTTACATTCAAAATAAAATATATCTTTGTGACATACATTACACAATAACTTAAAGCAGGTAATATTGGTGGCGTGCAAATTTCACAATTTCATACCAAATGACTAAGTTATTATTTACATGTATGCGGACATTTATTTTTGTGATTTAATAATATTCTCAACACAAATTTATGTTGATTCTTTCTTATGCGGGTTCTGAATTTCAAAAAAGAGTAATGGTCACGAATATTGTGAAAATTAGAACCTAATTAAAATTTCCCGCTATACAGTATTATCTATTTTACCAGTCATACCTTTTCCGGCTTCATCCAATCCTTGAGATTGTTCATGGTATCAATCAGGTCATTTCTGCAGTAGTCTATCTCAAACAGGACTGCTTCTAACCTTGGCTGAAGTATAAATCAAACAAACAAACAATAAATATAATGTTACATGGACATTCTGAGAGACTGAGGACATCGGCGCAGCAGCAGTACCATCACAGCAATATGTTAGTTATTTAGATCTCCAAACAATAAATATACATGTAAGGCTACATGGACATTCTAAGTGACCACCAATCCAACAGGATTGAGTACAACCTTGGTAGGAATACTGTTAACAAGGTATTAGATAAAACTGTAATACAATAAAACCTATACAAATTGCCAATGTTAATATAAGATGTTTGCACTGTATTTTATAAAGATAAACATGATAAATTAACTCAACTAGCTCAACCAACCCCATGCATGCATGGGGTTAGTGAAGATAAGTCCATGCATGCATGAGGTTAGTGGAACTAAGTCTACACACATTTAAGCTAGTTTACTAAGCTGCAAGCTGTATATATTTAAGAAAAGAGAATTTTTGGTAACAGCATCTTGAAAACTATTTTGAAAGTTAAAACTGAATTATTCAAAAGAGATTTTATGAGAAAATATGTACACATTTAAAATTTATGAAATATACAGTGCTTATGTCTGATATAAACAATGGCCAAAGTCTATAAACAAGGTATTATTTGAAACTGGAATTATTTTGGAAATTGGTAAATTAAATTAATTTTTTTAAGTTAGACTAAGCCTTACTAAGGGGGTTAGACATGCTGTCATGACTAATGGTTTGGGTTAGTATTGTAACAATTATTGTGTAAACTTACTAACCCCCTTAGCCATGCCAGCATGACTAACCCCCTTAGTAAGGCTTAGTCTAACTTAAAAAAATCAATTTAATTTACCAATTTCCAAAATAATTCCAGTTTTAAATAATATCCTGTTTATAGGTTTTTTATTTTCAAATAATTCCAGTTTTATTTATTACCTTGTTTGTTAAACTTCTAATTGTAAAAAACAATTGCAACATATACACTTTCAGTCTTCGAAATTGGCCACAGGCCACAAGCCATGGCTAGTGAAAATGCTTGAGGGCCTGTAGAAATGGCAACAACAAGCCAATGTTGTCTATACAAAATCTTTCAATAATAAGTTGTCAGACCTGTGGACCAAAATTTATAGCGCGAAGACTGCACTTTGACTTTTTAGTGATTTTTATTAAACAATTATTGATCTCCTTTCATCCCTTTTGTTTCAAAAAATCTAAACAAGATTACAATTATGTGTTTTTTGTCTATAGATAACTCATTCCAAATGCATCACCATGTAATAAACATGATAAAGAAGAGTATGATGTAGAAAAAAAAAATTAAACTAGAAAATGTGTCTATGAGCCACAGGATGGCCCTCCCGTTCTTGAAACATCATTGACCCTAAATGTGTATTACCTGGGATATGGACCTTTAACAAGCAATTGATCAAAAGTGTTCATGTGTAAAATATAGGTCGATGTGACCTTATTTCTGGTGGGTGGTGCCATGTTACCAAGACTCATCGAGTAGTGAAATATTATTGACCCCTAAACATGTAGTATTCAAGATACGGACCTAAACCAAGAACTTAACCAAAGCCGTTCATGTGTAAAATATAGGTCACAGTGAGCTCATTTCTAGTGGATCATGGATGGTGTCACCTTACCCAAGCCACATCTAGTGGTGAAATATCATTGACCACCAACATCTAGTATCCAAGTTATGGACTTTAACCAAGAACTTAACTGAAGTCGTTCATGCATAAAATATAGATCACAGTGACATAATTTTTATTGGGTGGTGTCATGTTACCCAAGATACATGTAGTGGTGAAATACCATTGACCATCAACATGTAGTATCTGAGATATGGACCTTAACCAAGAACTTAACCAAAGTCATTCATGCATAAAATATAGGTCACAGTGACCTCATTTCTAGTGGGTGGTGCCACCTTACCTAAGACGCATCTAGTATTGAAATATCATTGACCCCCAACATCTAGTATTTAAGTAATGGACCTTAACCAAGAACTTAGCCGAAGTCGTTTATGCATAAAATATAGGTCACAGTGACCTAATTTCTAGTGGGTGGTGTAGCCCTACCCAAGACCCATCTGGTGGTGAAATATCATTGACCCCCAACATCTAGTATCCAAGTAATGGACCTTAACCAAGAACTTAACCAAAGTGCTACGGACATACAGACGGACGGACGGACAAGGGTAAAACTATATGCCCGATCCACATACGTGGTCGGGCCATAAAAATATTAGAGACAATTAAATATAATATAAACCTTGTGTAAATCTTTATTCAGAGCCTGAGTTATCTCCTCTTTGTTTTCATCCAATAGGTTCAGCACTCCCTGTAGCTGTTGCTGTCTCCATTCAAAGGATCTGGTCCGTCCTGATCTAAACACAGTTCTTAGACCCTGGACAAGCTGAAAGTACAAAAATTGATTAATAAGAATAAGAATAATTTTATTAGCTCAAACTCAACTACAATAGATGGTTAAGGCCTTTATAAAGTGACATAAAGAATACAATACATGTTTAACCTGACAATTAATATGTATGTCATTGCATGTGTATACTTATTGAATATATATGTAATATTTATATGATAACATATAATATTTGTTGATTTTATAAGCATTGTGTTTGCAATAACCTTGATAACAGTTATAGTATAATAATATGAATAAAACAGAAAGATTATAAACTTAGTTTTTTCTCATATTTAATCCATCAGATATGAAAGAGGAAGTTAATTTTAGTATTGTATATGAAGTGTTATTTAAGAGAAAGTTAATGTCATATACCTTTTTGGAATAAAAATGCTTCTTAGTTTGAAAAATGTTTAATTGATTGACATAGTGTTTGCTTGGGCAATCCTCGTTATCATGGTTATGGCTAGCATTGTTGTGGATTTTTTTTTAAATAGTCGTTTATATTGTAAGTTGTGTCACATACACTTATTCCACATCTCATTATCTTCTAGCAGTTGTCTACTCCTTTTGACCAACTGTTCTTAGTCCTTGAGCAAGATTAAGCTTGATCTGTTGCCTTTACAGTTTTTAGAAATCCTTGAAGCTATTGATGTCTTTAGTATGACTATTAAATTTATTCATAAAATGCAACATAATCATGACAAAATGTAAATATTTTTGTTTCAATGTTTGACAATTACATCATTTTGTACATGTAAATCACTAAAATAGAAAACCTATATCAAACATATTCAAACTTGTTTACTTTTTTCGTTTCCATACAAAACATATTCTATTGCATGATAACACATGTATTTGGTCACTTTATTTGTCAGGGTAAAATTAAATCATAAAAGAATTTAAATACAATTATGTCATAAAAATACCTTTTTCATGCCAGCAGATGAATCCATGAGGAATTAAAATTGCAAAACTTAGTAAATTGATAGATTTTCCTCAATAATCCTTCAACAAGTAAACTGTGATAGTTTTACAAATAACAAATGAATCTCAGTACAAAAATTTATTCTTAATACAAAATAAAAGTAGAACTACATCTACAGAAAGTAGAATGTTCTACTTTTTGAACTTTTAAGTTCCACATTATGATCATGAACTCTTTCAAAATTAAAGTTACATGTCACGCATGTAGTTTTGTAAATATGGTAAATGGTTTTTCATCATAGTCATGATAGTAGCCATTTAATAAAATGAATTTATCAAAAAATAACAACCAAACATTTTTTTTGCCATTTATATTTTAAAATTATTAAATTCAATAGATTTGAACTGAAGAGTATTACCATGACTACTGAAAACTTAATGACAACATAGTCAGGCATTTTTTCATGTTCAAAATTTATTTAATTCCCTTTATATCATTATAGTTAATTTTGTCACAGTTTGGGTTTTTTTTGTTGACAGGAGGCAGAGTTCAAGTAGGGGAATACCTTGAACCGGGGAATAACAGATATTGAATGATTGTCAGCTAGGTACACATATCAAACTAAGTCGTGTAGTTATTAATTTACTTTAACCAAATATATTTTACCTCTGAAAAATTCGCCATGTCAGTCAAAAGTGCTATCAAATTAAGTTCGACCTTTGGATTTTCAGACTTGTCGTGGTTGAATTATTTCTTAATCTGTCGATGAAAAATACCTCTCTTCAAGCGTTTTTATGACCAAGAAATTTGTATAATTTTCAAAAACGGTTCGATAAGCTAGTATTTTTTACTTCAGGTAGCCAATATAGCACTCCGAAAAAAAAGTAGTCCAATAAAAGGAAAGATAAAATTTCACCTCAGGACACATGAAGATCCACATGCGCCGTAATACATTTATAGTGAATTATTTCTTTTTTGTGTGTCCATATGGAATAAATGTTCCTCTTCAATTATTTAAGGCTTGTTCAGAAAAGTTTTGATTTGAGTTTCAATTAGCTCTCCACAAAAAAGTAGTCCAGTCAAAGGCAAGATAAACTGCCACCTCATGTCACTTGTAAGATACATATAACGCCGTAATACTTTTATAGTGAATTATTTCTTTTTTGTGTGTCCATATATATATGGAATAAATCGTTTCTCTTTAATAAATGTTTGTTTAAAAGGTTGAAATGTTCTGATAATAGTTTAGTTATTGCTATACTGAATAGTGATTTATTGTTTAATTCAAAGTTATTGCAAAGCTGGTATTCAGAATTATATATTTAAACTTATAATTTTTATTTCATTTTTGTGTTACTCATATCATATCAATTATAAGATAGATTAATGCTATGTAAATATATATGGACCTATTTTTTATGTGTCTGAAATAAAGGTATTTATTTATTATTTATTATTTAATTAGTTTAATGCTTTTTTTCAAAAAAGTTTTGATTTGAGTTTCAATTAGCTCTCCACAAAAAAGTAGAAATATTGAAAACTTGATACTCGCTTTAAAACTTCCATAAACGTTTTTACTATTGTCATTTTTAAGCATTATAGCGATCAAGCGTGTCGGTTTTGTGTGATGACACTTCACTAAATCATTATTGTTTGAAGTGTTGTGTCGGATTTAAAATCGATACGTTTGATTTTTTTACATCAGTCGATTGATGATTCTCAGCTAGCTGTCAGTAACATCGAGTGTTCTATAGAGAGTTCCTTTACCGTCCTTTTGTTTGTTCTTGTTTTTTGTCTTAGGTTCTCTCTAGTAGAATTGGAGATTTGATTTTTATTGTGTGTTTAGTTTTTGTGCTTTGTCTAGGAATATTGATAGGGGGAAGGTTGGGCCCAAAAAACTAGTTTAACCCCGTCACATATTACACGTGCCTGTCCTAAGCCAGGAATCTTTGACAAAGCTTTCGTTTGTACTTGTCTTTTTGATGCCGTTTTCTGTTCCTTGTTTAAGAAGGGGGTCTATCTGTGACTATTTCAGGGCTGGATTTGAATTATATGCATCTTATTTAGAACATGGGCCAATTGCAGAACCGCGAGCAGTGCCAAATGGCCTCGTTGAAGGCTGCTGGCGGTTGTCCATTGTGGTTTTTCTAAATTGCCGTTTAATTGTGGGCTGTGTCGCATACACTTATTCCACATCTCTTTATTTTCTATTGTAGATAAATACATGTACAGGCTTTCTATATCTAAAGATGAGCGCAAATGTTGGTTTGACATAGAGATTGGCAATGTCATCCTTTCCGGATTTGACCAACACTAAATCGATCTTGACAGGTGTGCTATGGCAAGCTAGCAAGCAAGAACTGCTTACTCCTCCGGATCACCTGAGATCATTCTCGTTCCGCCTTGGGTTCACGTTTCATATTGTGGTTTGGTTGTTATGTGGATTTTTTTTTTAGTATGTTGTGTGGTTAGTTTCATTGTGATGATTTTTTGTCTACCATTTTTCGTTGTCTTTGTCTTTTCGGAATCTTGGAATCTGGGAAAAAACTGTGAGGACCGAGAAACACCTGGAGAGGGGACTTGGGATCAGATGTTAAACGGACAGGAAAGACAAGGGGAGAACTGGAGCACGCTTTAAAACAATTTTTCCTATATATTTCATATAAATTAATATCTTCTATAAAAATTATTCCATTATTAAAGTCATTTCTCAGCAGAATGTCATGAAATAAAAAAAGACAAATTACATAGAATTATCTGAAAGTTTGTTTGTTTATTTGGAAATCTCATACAACCTCTTGGGTAATTTGCATAGGCGAGTAGAACACAAAGCAAAAAAAAAATACAAAACGTATTTTGTTGAATTTTAAAGGAGCAAAGGTGTACCAAATGGGTAATCAAACACCAAGATTCCGAAAAGACAAAGACAACGAAAAATGGTAGACAAAAAATGTTAGCCCCTATCTTGTGATGTTGCCACTCGACTATCGTAGGGTATGTCATAGCTAACACCAGATGGATTTAGGCTAGCGAATGGAAAAGATACGGTGAGAACATTGGTTTATAAATGTCTGGATCTTATGGCTGGTGGCTTTGGTAAACCTCCAGGTTTCTGCGCCATACAGGAGGACTGATCTCACGGACTGATTCTGCCTTTTCAAATACAAAACTTTTTCGACCTACTATTTTCCCCTATACTTTATCAACAGTATACTTTATTTATCTAACCATGATATTTCAAATAAAACAGTAGTTTAAAGCAAGTTTTATGGCAGAAAACCTCATTCTGTTTTTGCAATCCCAGCTGGAGTCCGCGGTAGCAACGTAAAACACAACGTTAACATAGCTGTGTTTTTAAATTGTCGTCTGCATGTTAAGTCAAGTGTGTCGCGTACACGTACTCCAGATCTTAATATATTCTACTTTGTTACAAGTTACATGTATTTTGAAATTAACTTCGTCTCTTTGGTACTGAGATAACCAAATCAGATGCGAGATGCTCATCCAAGAATGACGTATATAGAGTAGCAGAATCGATGGTTACTTTAATTCATATTTCATCGCCCTTATATAACATTTGTAGTGCTACTACGACATAAAACCCTAAATCACTCACTCACTCACTCTTTCAAATAATACGCTTGACTGCGATTAAAAAAGTTTTCTTTTAGCTCAAATATGATCGACTTTATCCTAATTGTGTTCGTTTGTTTAATTGACTGTTGATTTTGTTTGGCACTCAGTCAGTTTGATTTTTGTATATCTAGTTAAATTGTTGAAACAGGATAAGGTTTTATACTTATGATTTTGGATTTCCACTAGATTTGTTTTACTTACAGACATGGTATAATTAAGTACGGAGCCCGGCAAGGGACACCGGAAAAAAATTAAATTATATCGTTATTTCGATAAAATATATTATATCGTTATTTCCATATATTATATCGTTATTTCAATTTAATTATATCGTTATTTCGATATATTAAATCGTTATTTCCATATATAATATCGGTATTTCAATATAATTTATCGTTATTACAATATAATATATCGTTAAAACGATATAGAATTATTATTATTATTTCCATATATTTTATCGTTATTTCAATGTTTTTCAATATAAATTGAAATAACGATATATATTATTTGGAAATAGCGATATAATATATTTTATCGAAATAACGATATAATTTTATTTTTTATCAGATGTCCCTTGTCGGGCTCCGTAATTAAGCACACTTTGAACGTGATCACATCCTGATCCTTTAATTTTTTTATTTACTTTTGATTTTATTTTGGGTTTTTAACAACCATTTCCCTTTCGAAAGTTTCTGCTTATAGTGTTTTACAAAAAGACAATAACTAACGTACGTTAAACGCACTAAGAGACGGCTTGCATGTTGACAGTTGTATTTTATTCCCCCGCTTCGAAGAAGTGGGTGATATACTGTTTTACCCTTGTCTGCCCGTCCGTCCGTCCTTCCGTTGACCGTTCGTCTGACTGTAACAAAATTTCTGTCACAGAATTTTTTAAACAACTACATGGCGTGTAGGACTGATATTTTGCATATAGCTTTATTCTACATTCGAGTACGGTAACCATATGATGTATAGCGAAATTTTATTTCATTGTCATCTACTTCCTGTTTACCGAATACTTTTTTGAAATAGATGCAAAATTTTTTCGTCATAGTTTTCTTAGGAACTACATGGGTTTAGGCTTGGATATTTTACGTTCAGCTTTATCTTATAGTATCATATGGTGTATTTAGCGATTTATGCTCCTAGGACATCCACTTCCTGTTTTCTGTACACTTAAGTTTGTATGCAAGACATAATTTTGGAAGCGGGGGTATCACTAGAGAGCATAAGCTCACAGATTTACCTGTCTTGTTTTATGTTTCTGTGCATATCTTTTAGACGAAGCTGGTAAGAAAATACGTCCCCTAAGGTCTCTTGAATGTTTTTTTTTTTAAATCAGCAATTGGTAGACAGATATCAGCAATTGGTAGACAGATATCAGCAATTGGTAGACAGATATCAGCTATTGGTAGACAGATATCAGTAATTGGCAGACAGATACATGTATCAGCAATTGGTAGACATATATCAGCACTTGGTAGATTGATATCAGCACTTGGTAGACAAATTTGAGATTATGTCAGATGTTATTATTCGTGATTGTTTGATCAGTTTTTTTTTGCTGCTTTTGCTGTTTGTTGTGCATGATCACTTTACTATATCTCCGTGTCTCACAACCGTATTGGGTTTTGTGCTGGTATCGTGGATCAAAATATCGCAATGAAAGAGGAGGGTTTGGCGTATAAGAATATGTTTAACCCACAATTTCCTTTTGAATTGCCTCAGGACCATTATGGTCCGATGTGTCTTTGTCTTGTTTTGTGCTTAAAAATTTCTTCTAGGATATTTGAGATTGACCCTACCAGCTCGCTCTTTGTTATAACTTTAATTATTCACAAAATTTGTTAGTCACACTGCACTTATAAAGATTTATCGCCTTTTTCTTTTCCATTGTTTGTAGTATTTGTCTGTAATTATAGTGGTTGATTCTTTGCCATCATGATCAATAATGGGTCTCAGAAAAGCAACAATTTTTCAGACGACCATATATAAGTCGACATGTTTTACTTTCTTTTACACAACATATTTGTGTAGTTTGGTGGACGTGTTTTTCAGCAAACTATTGACATTCCAATTGGCACTTATTGTGCTCCTTTGCTTGCTGACTTGTTGCTTCGTCCATATTAAGCAGACTTTTTACTATCACATCTATAGACAAAAAGATTGTTGCTTAGCTCGATCTTTATATCCGACGTCCGCTATAATATTGTTAATGTTCTTTCACTAAACAATCTCTGGTCTGGTTACTTTATTCATTAAAGAACCAGAGGTACCAATGGGGTATCCGAATGTCAAAAGTCCGAAAGGGCAGAGACAAAACCAGTAAACATCAACAAGAACGGGACAAAAACAGACATAATGTAAAACATTGAAACACAAAATAACTGAATATCAATCAACAACGCGAACTCCAGTCGAAACAAGAGTGAACTCAGGTGCTCCGGAAGAGTAAGCAGTTCCTGCTTGCTATAGCACACCCGTCGCGTTGCCAATAGTCCATTCAGCGTGTCAAATCCGGTAAAGGAAGACAAACCAAAACCCTATGACAAACCAACATCTGCACTCATCTGAGAGATCGAAATCCCATATTTGTCTATAAGTGCATGATGTCTTCCGTAAAATTTCTTGAGTGAAGACAGCAACCGAGGAGCAACATAACCCTGTGTGAGCAATTTTTGCGTCAGACGTGTCGCTCTGCTAAGGAAATCGATGCAAGTCCCGCACGCTCTGGAGTAACGAATCAATTGAGATACGTAAAC
This sequence comes from Arcuatula senhousia, assembly GCA_963971305.1. Lineage (NCBI taxonomy): Eukaryota > Metazoa > Mollusca > Bivalvia > Mytilida > Mytilidae > Arcuatula > Arcuatula senhousia. The sequence goes on from OZ020313.1 coordinate 2,233,747, forward strand.
TCCATAAGCTGGAGCGGATGGAATGTTGCAACACAAGAAGGGAAAGTTGACGATTGGAAAGTTGAATTCATCACGTTTGTCATAGAGCCTTGTTGAAAGTCTTCCTTGAGAGTCAATTTCGAGATGTAGATCTAAATATGAAGCAGACTTCCTAGAATCCTTGAGATTATTGACACTACGGATTTTATGAAGTCTGCTTCATATCTAGATCTACATCTTAAAATATACAGCCAAGGAAACTTTCAACAAATCTCTATGACAAATGTGATGATTTAAACTTTCCAATCGTCAACTTCCCTTCTTGTGCAGCAACAGTCCGCCGTTAACCCTAGCTTCATGGGTCAAGTTACAAATCACAACCGGTTCGTCAATCCAGAGCTAATAGAACATACTTTGATTTCCATGATAGAGCGTCACACTTGACACACCAAATGCAAACAGGGTTATGTTGCTCCTCGGTTGTTGCTTTAAAAGAAATTTCATTTAAGACATCATGATCATGAGATATCATATTATTCATATATGGTTTTCTACCTCTCACATGCATGAGTACAGATATTGGTTTGTTTTGTTCTGCTTTACCGAACTTTGGCGCTGAATTGACCGTTAGCAACGCGATGGATGTGTTGCAACATGAATGAGCTGCTACTCTTCCTGAGCGCATGATGTCACTCTCGCAATGGCTTGATTTCCCGTTGTTAATTGTTTTGTGTTTTTTGTTTCTTTGTGCTGTTCTCGGTTGTGTTTACTGGTTTTGTCTTTGTCCTTCCGGAGTCTTGATACTCGAATGACCCATTGGTACCTCTTTGACCCGTTCTCGTTTTATCGATTGCATACCAAAGGTACAATGTACGTTGCATGGTTTCAACTCGTGCATAGATTTGATCGGAAGAATTTTTGCAATACAATTTAGCTAAAGATGGCTTTCCTAAGAAGCTTTTCAGAAAGGAACAGTGTGATGTTTTTTTTAAAAGGTGAACAGTGAACTATGTTCGTAATAGTCGGCTGTTTTATGAACCCCTTCGGTTAAAGCTGCCATTATTGTCTATATATCGATATGTGCTGACATCCTGGATAAATATACACGTATGCACTATATGTCAACAGTTCGGAATAAGTTTGTTTAATGTTTGAAGCATATATAGAGATTTTTTTTTAGTTGGTTTGATTTCAATCTTGTGAATTTCACCTTAATTTCATGTGAATATCACTTTAAAATCCCTTTGTATAGCATCAATCAGAAGATAATAGGATGTGGAATTAGTTTACACGACATCACCTACAATATTAACGATAATCCGAAAAATCCACAACGGAAAACAACTAGAATAGAAGGAAATGAGATGTGGAATAAGTGTACACGACACAACCTACATTATAAACGTATATTTTAAATATCCACAATGGAAAACAGCCAGCAGCCTTCAATGTGACCAGCGGTCGCTGCTCGCTGTAAACACAGTTTTACTGCTCCTCGGTTGTCGTCACTCAGACGTTTTACAGAAGACATCATGTGCCCGTAGACAAATACAGAGTTTCTATCTCAAAGTGAATACAAATGTTGGTTTGTCACAAAGAGTGTTTATAGTGTCGTCCTCATGTTTTTAAGAGGCAGCTTCTGCTGACTTTTTCGAAGCAACAGAGTTAACCGTCTGGTGATTGTTATTTGGTTGTTTTTCTCAGTGGATGTTGTAATGTTGACCGTTTTATTTTAGATTCTTATTGTCTTTTGTACATGTCTGCAATGTCTGCTCTGATTTTTTCTTGCATTTTCGGATTTGTGATATTATAATGCCCCTTTGGTGCTCCTTTGTTCAATTCTTTCTTTAGTTAGTAACCTTAATTGAATTGGAAAAAGATAATATTATTTAGTATCATTTCTTTTTATTCTTGCATATAAAACATTAACAACATAATATCTATCAAAAACTCATGGACGATGTATATAAATGAATGCCACACAGTGGCAAATGGAGAGGGGAGTAGAGAGTAATTGGAAAACATTGGACATGAACACAAAGTGGCACATTTAATAGGAAGTGTTTAGTTTCTTAGTTTTAATTCATTATCGATCATTGTCCTAAACAAATATACAGACGTTAATTTTTATAATCATGGAAGACGAATTCGAATATTGAAAAGAAAACTGTAGAGTTTATGGACCGTGCAGTAAATAAAAAAACAGTTTCAATTTAATGCTAAATGTATTTCGACTAGTCCACTATTGGTTTCTGAATTGTTTTCTGAACAGTATGAATGTGAACAATTTGCTATTAAAAGAATTGTTAATTTAAATGAAACCGTTAAAATGTATAATAGTCTATTGGCAATAAATTGCTTCAGTTTAGATAATTTGGGAATTTTCTTTTGTTTTGTTGGAGATATTAGTGGACAGTTCAAGTTGAAACCTTTAAATGATGATAAAAATAAAACCACATTTTTAAAACCAGCACTTCCATCGTTTCACTAGTACTACTATCAAAAATCATATAAACTATTACACAAGAGTTTCTAGGACGTTGACGTTGTATGGAGGAGTTGCATCGTCACTATGCATGGAGCTGAGCCCAGTGTCAGAGTTCGAGTCATCTTCCGCCACCTTAGCGCAACAGTCCGAGCGAGAATTATTGTTCATTGTAGCACTAACGAATCCATCAGGTTTTAAATGACAGTCTGATCTTGATTTTGATTTATAAGAGTATATCTCAGATTTTATCCGTTCACTTATAAGACTATCATCGAACATTTTGCCGTGAGGTATAAACAAACAGTTCCGCCGATGTCCATCCTTAGGTGTACTCTCTTTACTGTACCCTAGGTGCGAGTCGTTTGATGTGTTGTCCGTATCAATTGAGAATGTATCGTCATTATCACAAAAACTTACCGATTTCTTAACGTGTTCTGGCGTTTGGTGATCGGACGAAATGATCGTTTCAATATTTACATAGTCTGCGGAGGAACTCGAACTCGGGGTTGATTTTGAACACGTGATCGTACGAGACGTAGAACACATCACAGTATAGTTCGAGCACGAGTCTCTACTGCTTCCGCTTTCGTCGCTGAGTCTGTCTACGAGTTCAAGTTCCCGTTGTAAGTTTTGAATTGTCCTTTGCTTCTCAGAAAGAGCTCGGTCACACGTGTCAATTTCCCTCGCAATTTCTGCAGCCTCGTATTTCTGCATCATGTTCGCGGAAACAATCCTATTAAGCTCCGCCTGTAAGCTACATAATTCAGATTCAAGTTCGTTGTCACTGACTTCGCGATTTGTTTCCGAGCCACAAAATCCTCCGTTAAATGACTCTTCAGTGATATGATACGAAAGTTCCTGAATAAATGAATTTTCCTTCTTTATTTTAGTATCTAGTTGAATTACCCGTTCACAAAATTCAATGTACATTTCCAAATTTTCCGGACCTACTTTCCGTAAAAATTCGTCCATGCTGTCTTCGTGACTACCTTTGAGGTATGCATCCTGAACATAGTCCGTTCCATTAGTTTCCATCCTCGTTTTATGCACTTTTGATTCGTAACTATCAATTTCACGATCCATTCCGTCCAATCTGTAGGCCAGATCGTGGAGTTTTCGTTCCTGTTTAATCACAGTTTTTGCTAATTCATCAATAGATTTTAAGCGATCAGAAGATCGATGTTTGTGCGCTTGATCCCTCGAATGACGTTCACCATCCCGTGTCTTGTGTTTTGATCTGCGGTGGCGCCTTCTTGCGTGCAGAAATTCTCCAAACTCATCAAATTCATCCGCATGGCGCATTGTAAGCTGCACGTTCCGCTGTTCATCGCCCCATGCTTTCCAAATTTTAATGATCTTCGTTCGGCCTTGAAGAGGTCTTTCTACATCTCGCCATCTCTCATAGATTGAATATTTATCTGTTCTTTCGTCCTCGTGCTTGCCTTCACTGTACAAAAGTGCGTATACAACGTCATCGCAAGTTGTTCGCTTCGTCAGACCGGTCACCCATCTCTGTGTTCCGGTAAACCAGACGGGAATTTCAGTGCAATTTTCTGTTCCATCCATCTGCAAGTAAAAGAACAGAACATATTAATGAAATAACCAATTAATCAATCAATTGATCAGTCGTCGCAATTCTAAAAGTTAAGTTGACTTAAATCAAGACGAAAATAACATACTAGTAATCCGTGATGCTTACAAGAACATCTCTGCGGTTATAAACGGAGGAAACACACAATCTACTTGTATCACTTCCCTCCATCTTCAAAACACACCCAAAAAGTACAAAATCCAATTTATTCGTAAAAAAGTGTTTTCCACCTATTGCAAAGTAACGTGGGAAATAAATGCACTTGAAAATCACGTTATTATTTGTTCAGTAAATCTTACATAATGTATTAAAATAAACATATCTTTAGAATACGGGATAAAAACTGATTAATTCTTCTGCTTTAAAGTCATCTATTTAGTATCTCAAGGATAGAAGAAAACGTTGTTCACTTCTTTAAATTTCAATAGCACAGCGGTGTCCATTATGTTCCCGAATCGGGATAGAATACCGTATTTAGTAATTTTTAATGTCGGCTTTTCAACTCTCGTGTTAACTTTTGTCGCTATATTCTTGCTTTACAAACTTCTTTTTTGTATCTTTTCGATGCAGCTGTGTTTGTTTGGGGGGAAATTAAATCATTTAAAATGCATTTAAAGAAGATACAAAGTGACACAAATAATAACTGTTTAAATATTGCAAAACAGTTTAACTTTCAATATTTATGTCTGATATATATTTTTTGTAATTGCAAATTTGTGCAATTGAGTTTATTATGCATGCACCATTTACAAAAGTCTTTATGATAAAAGTTTCTTTACTACGGATTCCACTACCTTAAAAACATGCCGCCTTATATTTCCAAGATCCGTCGAAGAGGGCGTCAATCCCTAACACATTCTCTCTTTTCGAAAACATAAAGTATATGGTTGAACAAAAAATACTATACATTATATGTACAATTGCCTTTGCAACCGATTTCAGAATGGTAGTTGTAATCACGAAAAAGCCAATCATGCAGAACGTATCAGAGATGCTATAGTTGAAAAGCTTAACAAAAACTTTTTTAAAGGGGAGTGTTATCTGTTATTTTGGACCTCTTTTCTCTTCCATTAAGTATAGGAGGTCTTTAAAAGCGTCAGAATATTAACATATAATAACCGAAATTAGATTTGTAATTGAGAGATTTTATATAATGGAAGTTTTCAATTTAAAGTTACAAAACTGGTGAATGACCGCCACCTGAGAAAATACGGGGTTTTATACAATCGTGGCCTAAAAACGGGGGTAACAATGCCGCGTTATGTATCAATATTTTAGTATATTATAAAGACTCCCCATTCACACACGGAATGCCTTTTCAGCTCAGAGATTCTTAATCTCAAAAGCTACGTAACTTAATGTTTATCTTTCAATATTTCAGTTAAATAAAAATTCTCGACAGAATTATCCTATAACAATAATACTCCATAGGAATAAAGAAGCCCTTGAATTTATTTCATTTGTAGAGAATATAACTTTTACAAATCTGAGAATATGTTAGCTAATTTGTGGCTTAAAAGTATGATTAAAGTTAGATTAGGAGAGCAATGAGAAGGTTTTAAATTGATTTCGTCAAGAACACAGTAAATTTTATTGTTATGAAATTCTCCAAATAATTTAAATTATTTTGATTGGCTTTGAAAAGTATACACCCTTTCACCTTATTGCTTATGAAATGTACTTTTCACTTCAATGAATGGACGTATTTGAGAAAAGCTAGGGAATTTTGTAAAACATTGCTCAAACATTCGCCTGTCCCATTAAAACTACAAACGATACATTTTAATGGAACCCAATGCACAAAGTAATGTGAATCTGGTGGCATTTTGCAAATTCAAGACCTTTTTTTTCTGAGAAACATTAAATTTTACTCCATTTTCTTTTAAAGCGTTCAGCGCTCATTGCTGAGCCGGGTTAATGTTCTGGCTTTATTCTCCAGTACTTTTGTTTTACATTTTTTATCTGAAGGAAAGACATGGAAGAGTTAAGACTCAATTAGTTAAAAAATATATGTGTGTTGTGGTGTGTCTGTAATGAGTATAATATAAATACCTATAAAAAATTCATAGGAAATTAATTCAAATTAAAAAGATACGCTTAAGGTACAGGTACATGTACAATATAGATTCATAAAAATATCAAATGATACAGACTCAACCAAAACGTTTTAAAACATACTCAGGAATGCATTTAATATTACTTAATACTAATTTTAATAACGGTTTCGCACTTTTTATCAATATTTCAGAAATACTCTTATTAGGATTTAAAGTTTACTTTTTACTAAAGGGAAACACATTACAATGCAACACTCATTAACGACTGCATCATGTAATTACGGTTGTTTTTTTTTTATGGAAAGAACTTCAGTATTACTCACGGTTCGGATACTGTAGAGCAGTGAACTTAGGATAAAACATAAAATATACCCAATGCAAAAGCGTCCAAAAAGCTTATCGAAAATGCCTAAATACTCGCAATTTTACTCCAAAAGAAACCTTGCAATCAAGGAATTATAGATGTAATTCCTTGTTGCAATGAATGAATGCTTTTAAACGTAATGATCTTCAAAAATATACACAGAAATACAATTTATTTTTCTACAGATAACTTTGCATTGCACTACTTTCGTGTACGAAATGATTCCAAAATGACTGACACCCTTAAAACATTCATGTAAAGTAAAAATGTTGCACTTTAAAGTGTAAAAGATCAAAACAAAAACTTTTTAGTTTTATTGCAATACTCACATTTTTATGTATAATACCACGGACTATCCAATACTAATGTACGAAATGATCCACGAATGATTGACACCCCTAAATGATTTCTCCTTTTTAGCCTGTGGGATTTGGATGTCAATCCTGTCGCATGGATGTGACATAAATTTATTACTTTCCATAATCTATCCCTTTTCACTCCATGATTTAACGTATTTGATTTTATTGAAAAATTTAATGTTTACAAATATCGCGAATATCAGTATACAAAATCATTTTCCTATATTGAAAATATCAAATTTAAAATTAATTTTCATGGATGTAAATTATTGGCGCGTAAGTCACAAATCATTTTCTGTATTTAAATATCAAAATTAAAATTAATTTTCATGGATGTAAAAGTTACAAGTTTATTCAAAAGTTGCATGGAAAATTTACATAATTGAAAGAGATAACATCGCAGAACCGTTACATATTGAATCATTTATTAAAAGTAATTACAAAATTTTATTTGAATGGAATCATTTTACAATACAGGAACAAAAGATGCAGTAGACTCGGAGTCGGGATAATATTGTTTCTGGATTTAGATCAATTTTAATAACAGAAATATTAAAATTATTATCTCATCTCTCTCAGCAGGAATGTTTGTAAAAGAATTCTACTTATTTCGTCAAATAATCTTGCCACGACTTTAGATGAAGTACTCTTAATTTAAGAAGTGACCATTCTTGTGAAATTGCACTGTTTTTGCAAAAGTAATGCAAAAAATACAGAAACACAAATAACAAGACATTATCAAGACGTCAATTGCAATTTTAGGACACCAAAACATGATATAAATCGCAATTTGGGTTGTATATGATTTCGTAGTTCACGATTCTCTCACGAATTAATTAAAGGAAATCAGAACTTAAGAGCACTAACAATGCATTTAGTTCTGTCAAGGAGAAATATTTAACAAAAACAAAGACTTTACTCACATTTGTTTGTTACAGTTACTTTTTCTGTCGTGGATAGTTTTGGCTTCGATTTTCGAATTCAAATTTAATTCAACAGTTCAAAATAAGAGTTTTAATCCAAAATCGGGTGTTTAAGCCTAATAAAAATACGAATAAAATCTTAAGGAGCGAAAAAACTAACATTTGCTACTTATGTGGCAGTAAATCCTTAATATTTAATATACTTTAAAAAGGTCAATTGTTAAATATATGTAACCGCTCCTAATCTTCGTATTTTACAATCCCACAAAATCTCTTACTAGATTTTATCCGATTAAAAAACTTCGAATTAAAAATACAGAAAAGAAGTATATGGTAAAATCATCATAACATTGCCCTTTAATGCTCGTCAATGGTAATAGATATTAATCTTTTATTTTTTCCTCAATGCACCTTGCATACTAGTCTACCACCAAAACACACAAAGTTAATCGCGGTCTACCATATATTTCTATGCCAAGTAATGCATTTATAATTAAAGATAATCTGATTCCATTTTGGTTTGTTGTAGTCAAAGACCTTATTTAACTTGTAGATATGTTTGCACAAACCAAAAATTAATAAACACCACAACAAAGGTTCAGAGGACCCAATCCTTGTTTTAAACTTTGAAAACAACGGGGAATGCTGGCTGACAAGATTCCCTATCAGTTTGTAGTTGTTTCAGTACAAAATTTCAAGGTACAAAATTGACATGCATCATTACTTTAAATTACAAGTTTTGAAATTCAGTGCATTGGATTGATATTCTTGTTTATATACATATCGGTTTTTTTAGCATGATCGTTCTGTTGCAATAAATCTATAACTATGAACTTCGTTGTAATTCTAATTTTCAATATTAAAGAACGAACGAATAAGAATAAGAATGCCTATATTTCCAGTAATGGGCCCACAAGGGACAAAAACAAGACAAAAAAGACACTACAAAGAGAGTAAAAAATGCAAACTCACCATTACTGGCAAATTACAGAAGCAAATTCCTGAATTAAAACTACAAGAATATTAATAAGTGTTTCTAAGGTTTCTGATCAATGTCCAACTAACTCCAGTTGTTGTCTACGGTTTACCTCTTCACTTTATGCTCTGTTGTAAATTCGTGGTGGACACACATATTTTACCCTTAAATGGTGTTGCCGGCAGATGCCGATCAAAAGTAAGATGTGAAAATTTGTACTATTTCATTCATTAACTTGTCCAAACATATAGAGCAATGTTATTATTTGTTAATAAAAGGTAATCGACCATACAGCGAGATAACCTCAAGTCTGAGGACGGTTGGGAGATTTTGTGACAGATCTATCGCCTAATAACAAAAGCCATTGACCACGTAGATAATGTGATTTTATCTCCCCCATGCGACTGAAACAACAATCTGGCAATTTAACAAAAAAATATTATAATCAAATTCAAATAATGACGAAGGTATTTTCTATAGTGTTTTTCTTAAAGGTTTTGTAAGATGACCCGAAATGTAATTTATCTTAAAAGCAAGGTATCAAAAATAACAGATTATACTATTAACTTAACAAAACAATAGATAAACACCGAGATATTCCACGCTTCTTTCGATTGTTCTCGGGTGTCAGGGGATAATTTAGTTTCACAGGTTTAAACAAAGGTATTTTTGTGAGTTTCATTCCCCTTAATTTGACACGCAGATGATATGAAGTAATAATTGCTTTAAGTAATTCGTCCTTTTGTCCAAGGTGCAAGCAGACCACTGAGCAGAAAACGTAAGCAAAAACTAAACTTGTATTGTTGATCTTTTGCAGGCAGGTGTTTTAATAAAAATGTAACAAGATGACATGATATCGCCTTATTTTCAAAATCACAGTCAGTCAGTCTCTCTCAAAGTATAAAAATAAAAACTGAGACCAAAAATGTTAATTTCATCATGCTGTATATGCGTTCTCTCATCTGCAGCATTTGAATAATTGAAAATAATAATTTCTTGGAATGGCAGGCCGAAACCCAAAAGGTTCGAAAGAAACGTTAACGTACCCCCGACTGCCTTAAAAAGATCAAATCCCTAACAGATTTCTGATTGTTATATAAAGTTCAGTAGACCTGATATCGTACGCGTATAAATAAACTGGATGAAATCAGAATCGCAAGATATATCATATATATTAACAGTTTAAAAATCTTCGAAATTCTATAACAAAAGCTTGTTGCACATGTAATTTATTTTCAAACAAATCCTACATACATGACATAAGAAAAACGATATCAAAACCTCAATAAAGAACTATAAGACTTCATATTTCACCAGAACTTCACAAAAGACAGCATATCATATTAATTAAAGCATTCAAGTCCTATATGTCATGTGTACACCGTCATCAAAAGTTCTTGAACCAAAGTCTAGTTTAAAATAAAGCTAAAACGGATTATTCTGTCTTGTTTGTCATTATGCTTAAAGTAAACAAATTTAAAAGATAACTTTTCATAAGATATCATTTAAAATGAATATGATATGTAACTTCAAACACTGCCGACGTGTAATAGCTAACAATGCATTTTCTACATGCAGAAATTTAAGTATAGTAAGTATACAATATTAATCTCTAGTTTTTGTTGTGGTGCACTCGAACGGATAAACAAGGATAATTGGAACTCGATGCAATATCAGGCGTGTTCTATTAGTCAACATTGAAGTTTGTTCCCACAGTTAAATATAGGGTGGAATATTTGGATTTTTTTTTAAATATACTAGTATAAAAATTGGCTTTGTCATTATTTGTCTTTTTTATAAAAGAGTCCATGCGCCGTTATTATTTTTCAGAACTATAAATTGCATAGGATATATGTTGATACACTGTGATGGTAAAATTGTTTGGAATCGGGTTTTTAATAGACAAATTTAACTAAAATGATTACAGAATTCACGTATTTATTGAATTGAAATCGTGTTAAGATTTTTTTCGTTTTAGTTCGGAAAAAAACAGCAAAACTGTAAAATCAAATATGATTAAGAAATTGTATACAATACAAGCAAATATTATGGAACTTAAGCCTTAAAGAACTTTTAAATTCAGTCAGAAATTAAATAATTATTAAGAAAAAATTTCCAATGTACATAATCTAGCTTACCGCTTCAAATTACTGTAAAATATAATAGTAAAATCCCAACAAATCCCTTTTACAAGACTGAAAAGCGAAATTGCACCACCAATGTTTCTAAATGGAATAACTGCATCGTAGACTTGTGTGGAGTATTTGAGAAGGAAAAATTCTAAATGCCGAAGGCCAGTTCGGAACACCAATGAATAAAAGAACCTGATTGATCTATCGATTAACTTTTAACTGATTGATTTTATCAGAATAGGTTTGTTTAAAGGAAACGGTATAAATGACTTAAGTATTTGTAGATACATAATTTCTTAAATTAATCCTGAGGGCGTTAACGTTTCCGCTTCGGTCTTTGTTTCAAGATCTACTTTTTATGGTATTTTAAAAATAGCAAACAAATATAGTTCCATGTTGAATAACGGTTTTATAGAGCTCTCGTCTCCGACATAATACTCAAGTAGTTATCCTTGTATTTATATACATGTAACGGGTTCCAATCTAAAACCTTAAGTAAATTTAACTTAATATACAATTATTGCGTCTATTTGATTTTCATAAATTTGAGTGGTAGACAAACTTTTAACTTCCAACTGAACATTTCCGCAATCAGAAAGAAAGATACCACAAAAATGTGATTAAAAGAATCAAGCAACCGAAAAGATCACACGCAATTTTATTAGCTCTAAAGAGCATATTCATATTTGTAAATTGTTATTGCAAATCGGCGTTTAATAACACTTTTATGCTGTATGCTTATCCTTTATCTAAGTGAACTGTGATTCTAACTATTCGTTTTCGGTTTTTTGTGTGTGACAGAACCATACGAGGTAGATTTTTACCTGAATTGATCTTAATTGATCACATTAAAATACAATTCGCTGCATGACGGGATGCTGCCGTCTTTGTACTGGAGGTCCATTAAACGAGCAATTTCTTAACTTTAAAGCATAAAGAATAATTTATATTTCAATTATAAAGATATTACCTTTTTCCAAACTATAAATTCTGCATAAATTATTTTTTATGAAATGAGATTACATACAAGCATAACATTAGTTGAAATACGAATGACAACAAAGTTCCAGACATATATTTTGCTACGCCTGACGCGCGTTTCGTCTATTTAAGACTCACCAGAGACGCTCTACAAAAAATATTGAAAATGCCAAACACTATATGATGATGAAGAGCATAAAACAATAAAACCAAAAATACCAAACTGGGGAACCAAATTAATACTAAGATGATCAACTTATGTCTGGGGTAGGAAGAACCTTAGGGTTTAGACAACTTTGAAATTTTAACAGATAAAAAGCTTTGGTGTGTTCAATTAGGACATACATGTCATAAAAATTACAGCATAGGAAGAAAACATTTTAAACAATGAAATATATTATCGATTTGATTTCCATTTGTGTACGATGTTGTATTTGTCGATTTTGTGCGATTTTTCCCCCGATAATTTAAAAAATCAATTGGTATGTAAAATTACAAGTACGTCGTTTTGCCAGATTTTTAAAAATAAATTAAAAATTGTAAAATTGTAAAATTGCATAGGTTGTACCCCGATTAGATCTATGCCCTACCCTATAATCTGTTTTATAAGGAAAAACATAAAACGAGCAATAAACTAACGAGGAGTTATTTCCTATCCGTGTTGAACAAGTCACCCTGCCATTAAATAGATTGAAAAACACATAAACTTGTCAACGGAACAGCTCCACACGATGATGTATAACAGTTTGGGCCATTTACAGCCCGCATGACGCCAACCCTTTAAACTTAAAATACAAAAACCATATAAATTCGTTTCGTAAGAAATGCGTAACCACGAATGAAATATTCGTGTCATTTGTGTACTATTGGGTTGTAAAAATGTTGCATTGTTAAACATGTACGATACTTCAGAATGCTTAAACTTTTAAGAGGTTGGCGTTGAGTTATCAATGAAGGTTTTATTTGAATTGGTTGTTTAAATTGAAGGGGAAGTGTGCCCCGTTTACGCAATCAAGGGACCGCTCGACTCGAAGAAGCTTGTTACTTGAATGGAACAGACTTAGTCTAATTAACAAACGAGAGCGTTCACTGCCCAATAAATTGGAATTGCCGAAGGTGATATTAACCTTTGTAAAAACTCCCCTCTTTGATACAGAAGGACACCTTTTTAAGTCAAATGAACATAAACATAGTCCAGACGCATTGCATTCAGCAATGCTAATGATATGTTATGCTCCAATTAATAGTAACTATTCTAAATTATCGGTCCTTATATATCATCATACAAAGTTTTGTGCAACTTGGATTCTTTTCTCAACATTTAAAAATATGGCATAACTAATCTATTATGTTACTTTAAAAAATACTAAAATCATCCTACGTATTTTTGCACATGTTATAAAAGAAAAGATTCCGTTGCAAACTAGTACTCTATTATGCACGCTTTATCTTCATAAAAAAAATACGTTAGAAATTTGAGGAAAAAGGTAAGAAAACCTTGTAAAATCGTTTCATAGATAATTGACTTTGCAATGACATCTGAAACATCAAAATCTATTAAAGTTTCCCCCTTTGAAGTTGTATTGACAATATGAAATATAATTTTTCATCAATAATACATTTTGACAGATTCCGTTTAATCACCATGAATAATTAATGGTGACATATAAAAATGAACAAAAAACTAGTTTAGAGAATATTTAGTCGGTACTCCTTGGGGCTTTTCTGTATTTACATGGGATAGAGAAAAGGAAATTTATCATTGTTTTCATTAGAGCTGTCATGTTATTGATATTAAATACTTATAGAATTGAAATATTTAACGATTTATTAATTCAATTATGAATTCGCTTGTTTTGAAAAAAAAAAGATTTTATGTGTTTTAAGTTGTCCCTTTGTTCTTTGTAATGAAATTTAAAGATCTAAGAAGTAAAACACATAAAAAAGATCAAAGTTTTGTTAAAGGAACATAAATAAGTAAAAATAAAAGATGAAGTATTTAGATTTAGTAGAAAGCTATAGTATTGTCTTTAGGTTGTACCATGCTTTTTCTGTACGGCTGTTATGTTAATTGACTTTGGTTTTTTTGTTTTTGTTTTTTTTTTTAAGATAAATTTTACATTGAAAGCCCAATAGCACGACATTAAGGATAATCATGATAATGGTATCCAAAACTGCTCTGGCATATCGCCCCCTCCCCCCGTTTGACAAACAAAAAAAATGGCTTGGAACTGTATGAAACAAGAGGTCCCAGAAGGTTTTTTATAATTGCGCCACCCCTCCCCCTCGTTTACAAATTTCTGGATCCGCCACAGGCTCTTAATTCATTGCATGGATTATCAAGAAACATATACAAATGTGATGTGATTTTGTCAGAATATGAAATATACCCTACAATTATCGTACACTTATGTTAGTTTACGGTCGGTGTATTTGTGCTCGGAAACTAGAAGCACGCTTCCTGTTTTGCGTAGAGAGCCAAAGACGAGACAAATTATTGACGACAGCGTTGAAGTTTGTTTGTCTCGCCAGATAACTAAACAAATAATGTCGCCCCGTATTGATATTTACATGAATTGTTTTAATACTTTATCAGATTACGCAACACGTACTCGGGACGATTTCTTTGTTTTGAATTTAACCTCTAACCAAATCAGTTGTTTAAGGTGCAAATTATCCCATCAGACAAGATCTCGTCTCTTATCGCTGCGAGATCTTGATTGTTTACTTTTTTATGTTACACAATCGTTTGCACTTCAAAGATTTTTTGGGCCTTCAAGACGAGAGTTTATTTTTTGTTTGGTTAATAAAAATGTAAACAAACACATTCCGGATCATAAACATGCAAGTCATGTACATGTAGTACTTGATCGATTATGCAATAAGCATATTCAAATTGGAACATCGTTCACTTATCAAAAGTTGCATAAAATGCACCAATCTTCAAAATAGGAACTTAATCATACACTAGTTGAGGGATTATGCAAACCATTAGTCTACCGATTGAATGAGCGAGTCTAGATAAAGTTTAATTTCCAGGAACTGCTTACTGGCGAATCCAGATAAAGTTCAATTTTCAGGAACTGCTTACTGGCAAATCTAGATGAAGTTCAATTTCCAGGAACTGCTTACTGGCGAATTTAGATAAAGTTCAATTTCCAGAAACTGCTTACTATTTCGTTGCCAGTAATGGCTGGTATTGTGACAATTTTTTATCATAAAAAGGTCTTTCAAAGTAACAATTAATGTTAAGTATTGTTCACACGTTTTAACTACAATCCTTTAAAGTTATAAAGTTTCATATAATTAATGAAGTTAATACATGCAGCGAACTTTGCAACCGATATCACATATATGCAGCTTTTGAATGCTTTTTATCTTGATTTTCTCGAGATTTGATTCATACATTTTTACCCTCAATTATTCGAACAAACTGCAAAATTATCCTTAAACTTACCTTTAACAAGGCCTTCAGAAAGCACCATACACCTCAATCTTTTCAATTATAATTCCAATGACCTAAAATGATACAGGTTTAATATCAGTTTTGAAAATTAGTACCTCCATAATTAACTTGTCGGTTTAATACACTTTCTAACAAGCTAAAGATCTATTGTGTTTTATACAAACTTGTAGTTATTTAAAAGATTCTAATGAAATTGTAACACATCGTATTGTCCATGTATGTCACTTTAGATCAAAATCTGGAAAGTGAAACATACTGTAAAATATGGTGTATGATAAATGGAATAGTCAAGAACATTACGGTATTGGTGAGTGGTAATACATGCACTGATACATGGCAAAAGGGACAAATCATCGGATAAATCACAGGGCTAGCTTGCCCTCCTCTGTCAATATTCTGTAAAAGTCAATGTGCCCTATAAAAAAACGAACAAAATATTGATTGAAAGGAGCAAGTCCCTGTGGACAAATTAACGTAAATCAAGCAGCGCTTCGTCCGTCACAACAATGGGTTCATTCGCGAAGCTAATGTTGGAATTTCTATGTCTTTCGGACAGCTCACATTTTAGACAAATCCATAACCCTGTATTGAAAGCAACGTTTGGTGCAAGTTCTTTTAGTAAAAAGGGGGCGTAAAATACATCATTTAATTGATAAAGTCGATGAACTTCTTCAATTTAACATTTCAATTTCACAGTTCGAATGTGAACACCATTATTCTCCTATAAATGTCAAAACGGAACAAGGGAACACGATGTACAAGACCACCAAGCTAAAAATATAAAAACAAACCATTTTTTTCAAGAAAAAAATAAAATTTACACTGAAATCTGGCAAAACCGAAGCCCTTTGAGACTGGAAAATTAATTCATGTTAGGAGGTTTTGCGCGCCATCAAACTTGCATGGTTCAACCCACCATTTCTTTGAATTACATGTACCTGTATCAAGTCAGGACCATTGAGATCTTCAGTTTTTTTTTCGGTTCGTCTTCTTTGCTTTGTCTCGCCTCTTGGACATTGAAATTGATCTTCCAAGTTCAGTAATTATTGCCCGACCACGTATGTGCACGTGGATCGGACATATAGTTTTACCATTGTCCGTCCGTCCGTAACACTTTGGTTAAGTTCTTGGTTAAGGTCCATTACTCGGATACTAGATGTTGGGGGTCAATGATATTTCACCACCAGATGGGTCTTGGGTAGGGCTACACCACCCACTAGAAATTAGGTCACTGTGACCTATATTTTATGCATGAACGACTTCGGTTAAGTTCTTGGTTAAGGTCCATAACTTGAATACTAGATGTTGGGGGTCAATGATATTTCACTACTAGATGTGTCTTAGGTAGGGTGACACCACCCACTAGAAATTAGTTCACTGTGACCTATATTTTACATATGAATGACTTTATGACTTTTGTGAAGTTCTTGGTTAAGGTCCATATCTTGAATACTACATGTTAGGGGTCAATAATATTTCACTACTCGATGAGTCTTGGTAACATGGCACCACCCACCAGAAATAAGGTCACAGCGACCTGTATTTTACACATGAACACTTTTGATTAATTTCTTGGTAAAGGTCCATATCCCAGGTAATACACATTTAGGGTCTATGATATTTCAAGAACGGGAGGGCCATCCTGTGGCTCATAGACACATTATCTAGTTTTATTTTTATCTTTATTTAGTAATACATTTACATAACATTTGCAATTTGGTCATTTTTATATCAACTTTTAAAAAATGACCCCCTAATCAATAAAACCCGGTCATGCAAGTAGGGGGCAATATTTTTTTAAAGTGAATATAAATGACAAAAATTGATACAGACCAAATTAATTAGAAATTAACAGACATGACTTGAAAACTACTTCGGTTTAGACAGACTTTTCGTTTATTCAGGATTAGGTTAAGACTATCATCTCTTTGCATTTTTTTAATATAAATGCTTCATATAATAAATTTCAGCAATGAAGACCAAAAACTACTGGTCAATGCAAATGTTGAAAACTCATTGTGAGAAAACGTATTCTCTGGGAAAATCATGCTAGGTTTTAATTGAATGCAAGTTGCATTAACAAATCACATTGCAGTTTATGGAATAAACGGTGCATGGTGCCGTGAGAGTGGCTCCTGATTATTATACTTTCATTTATACACAAAATAATGCAACTTGTGTCACTTCAGTTTTATTTATTTGAAATAATAACTATATTTGCATCTATAATGGCGGTGGCTATTAACACTCATTTATAAAAACTACAACCGGAAGAACATTAAATTGTTAAATCCTTTTGAACATCGTTTTCATTAAGGAAATTATTACGTGGAAAACGTAACTGTTTGTCCTAGGAAACGTGTCAGAGGCTTAATTGCTAACATCTGATTAAATCGAAATATCAAACTCATTGTTTAAAAAATAATATTTTATGCAATTTTATTTCTTTTTAATCTTCCTTTTATCAAAGGAAGTGCCATTCACCCTGGAACCGTTTAAAGCTATTGAACATGCACGTATTGAATTAAACGATAGACCTTCACGTTGTATTTTCCAAATAGTCCAATTAATCCTGTGGTGCAATTAGAGATCGATACATGTACCAATATGAAAAAGAGAGACATATACTATTGTGTTAGTCCGTCTGTCCGTCCATTCAAAATCAGGTTTATCTTTACGTGAAATTTTCTTTTCCATGAAACAAAAGACATGTTGCGAGGTGGAGTATGGTGTCCTTTTAAACACATTTATTTCTATGTTAAACTGAATGAAAGAATACTCAGTTTTACGTTTCATCCAGGAACATTGATAAAAAAAAATCAGCTGCTGTTATCAATCTGGAAATTGTTTTCAAGTAAAAAAAACCCAACAACTTTTAATTAACTTTGATTTTTTCAATTTTCTGATCATTAATACGATGGCCAATAGCAGCAGGCAGAAAATAAAATATAGTTTGTAAAATAGTTGCTAAGATTTTCTGCAGCAATTCTTTGAGGCAAAAAATAAAATATGTTTTGTAAAAGTGCTGCTAAGAATTGCTGCAGTAATTCTAAGCAGCACTTTTACCAACCATCTTTTATTTTCTTTCTGCTGCTATCGGCCATCGTACATTTTGCATTTACTTTGCCGTTTCGAAGAATGCTGGTTTATTTTAGCAGTAACTGTGTTTTTAAGGAATTTTTTTTATAGAGAAAAGACGATTTTTCTTTACCTCAGTAAAGTCATGATCAAAGATAAAAAATGATATAAATGTTAGCACAATTGTTGGTAAATAACCACAATATCAAACCACTAACCTGACAAACTGGAAGACAGTTTCCAATCCAATAAATATAGAAAAGTTAGGAACAAGTTTAGCGAGTAAAGCCGTGAACCAAACCACCTTAAATTGGTTATGCCTCCTCACACACGAATCTTAAATATTTCCTCGATTATCTAAATTCCACATATTTGAACGTAAACCACAGTTATTTATTGTTAATCAACTTACAAAATAAGCATAAAATCATGAATTGCAAATAAGTTCATACCATGAAACATTAAAAACCGAGGAGAAAATCAATAGCCTATCTGACCAAAGTATTTGTTATAGTTCTAATGCCCAATAAATATATTATGATATGGGGTGATCTGAATCGTTTAACACCAAACTAACATTTACCCTTTTGGGATCTGGGTCAGCCTGTAAATCGATTAGAATCATGGGTATAAAAAATCTACAAATTATACATGTTAGCTTAGTGATTTCTTGTACAAACATTCGTTTTATTTCCCATAATAACATCAAGATTATTCCACTCTCACAAAACAAACTTTGGCATAAATGGCAAAAGTTTTCCCGATAAAGTTCTGGTTATATATTTAGTAAATGTCTCTTTAAGAAAAATCTTTGCTTTTTAACTAGATTAAAATGTCAAACACTGATGTTGATTTTACTTTGATGTAAAATTTGAACAGTAAATTGCCGTTTACATATCCTGGCTTTTACATTTTGACGATACTTCAAAAAGTAATTACGTATACCGTAGATTTGCTGAGAAAGCAACGTTCTGCAAATGTTCGTATGTTTATAAAATACTTGGTTTTAAATGTTTTGGTGAGTGTCCTGTGTTAATTTTTATCTTGGTAATCAGAAAAAACAAATGCATTGGAATCCACGTTTATTTTCAGTCTGAAGTGACAAGTTTGAAAGAATTCAGCTTGTTTAAAAGTAGTACAACACGATAATCTTATATGTAATCGGTTTATAAGTAGACTGCAGAGGGGGGGGGGGCACGGGACCGGGGGCCCCTTATGAATTATATGAATTTCTGCCGGGTTGGATACATAGGAAATCGCAAAAGAGTGACAAAGCCTGGGTCCCTATTTAGTCAGCCAATGTCAACCACCACCGCTTTTTAGCAAATGGTACACTGTCATTGTCAAATTGATATTTTAGCAGATAAAATCTTTGATAAGGGTAACAGCAGAATAACGTTGATGATGAATCTCAAATTTTTAAATCCAGGATGAGTGAAAGAGTGATGAGTTTACGTTTGGACCAGTCCCGTGCGGGGCCCGGGTGGCGAATAGGCCAGCAGCAGAGCCTAGCTTGTCGTAAGAGGCGACTAAGCGTCTTGGGATTCTGACGTCGGGTCAGTGCTCAGCCCACAGAGCGACCAAGTGTGTACCCTAGTTGGCTGAATAGGGTGGCCCTCGTCCGCGGGGGTTGTCAGGTCTATAATACGGAAACCCTGACCGCCGACCATAGTGGGCCAACGTGTGTGGAGAGTGCCACGCTTCATGCACGTAAAAGATCCCTTTGTGGACCGCCAAGTAGTGCACCACATAGGCTAAATTTTCCGCCCCTACCCACCTCTCCCCTTTTCCTGTGGTTCTTCAAAATTTACCGGTCCTTTGTGTCCCACCCCACCCCCATATTTCATTTATCATCATCATTTCATGTTCATTTTATCATCCTTTTCATGTTCATCGCCTGTAAATAACCTATATAGCGTTGCACGGGCGTAAAACACCAACTCACTCACTCACTCACGTTTGGACCATACAGGGCGGTCGGTTTTTATAGTGGAGGAAACCGAAAACCGAAGGAGACTACTGACCTAGGCCTTGAGAATGTAACAAACAAACCTAAGGGGACGACCATTTGACTCTGAGGGGGGGGGCTGGCAGTTTCGGTCGAGACAGATTATCTATTTTCAAAGTTTTTTCGGGTCAGAACATTTATTTTTCGCAGCTACGCGGCAAGAATATTTATTTTCTACATACTACAGCTTAACTGAGCAAGGATCTAGGGACAGATTATTTATTTTCTTGCAAATCGAGGCCAGATTATTTATTTCCAACTTTTCCCAGGCCAGAATATTTATTTACAAAAGCTGCCAGCCCCCCTCCCCTCTCAAAATCAAATGGTCGTCCCCTTACTGTTGAAAAAAAGGTTGAAATGAAAATCACACCCGTCCTGTCGTACATGCATTCAAAGAGTTGAAATAACCTCAATGCTTTGGTTAAACCGATGGATTTTATAAGGCTTTGATACAATGTCGAAGCAGAAGGGCGTCGAAACCTTGAACCACGTACTAGTACATAAAAGAAATGGTGTTAAATGATGCTAAACTGTGTTATAGAAGGGATACCTCTCAAAAGCGAAAGCAATAAAGACTCATTTCTTGAAGCTCACTTAAAATTGTATTGGGACCTATGAGACACTCAAACTGGAGCGCTACCAACATGCAGTAAGGTTATTAAAAGCTTTTAAACATATAAAATAGTTAAAGTCATGACCTTAACATTAAAGTACAAAAGCAGTGTAAAACGAATTTTGTTTCATTTTCAAAATTCTTAAATATTGATTTATATAGCAAAAACTTACTTGTACATGCACGAAAATGTTATGTAATAAAAATCAATCACTTAAGAACTAAATGTGCAATAAAAATAATCCATCAGGCTTATGGTTAATACTCGTTCCTTATATCCTTTTAAAAGTTTAAAATACTCATTGATGCATCTGTTATCAAATAAGAACTTAAATGGCCCATAAAATATAAAATCTACAAACACCCAAGTTATCTTGATTTTCAACCAATCAGAATAAAGTTGAACAATTACGTCCTACTGAGTATCATGCTATCCTCAATGTTCGGTTCTTACTATACTCTATGTATAGGTCGCTAAATGCATGTAA
Organism: Arcuatula senhousia; assembly: GCA_963971305.1. NCBI lineage: Eukaryota > Metazoa > Mollusca > Bivalvia > Mytilida > Mytilidae > Arcuatula > Arcuatula senhousia. Next base: position 2,255,250 of record OZ020313.1, read on the forward strand.
ATATTGGATAGCATTTTCTAACTTCATGTAAATAACGACGATTTACCACGTAATTTACAAAAAATAGTAGAACAACGAAAATGCCAAAGTGGGTTTTAAGATTATAATGACATAGGTTCGATTTTACGACAGAGAAGTGAATTCAACCTATGAAATACCCATTTGATAATAATTTAGCAATCGCAAGATACAAACTTATAAAATGTAGTTTACAAATGAAATGAACATCCTAAACCCATACCAAAGACAAACGGCCTTCGATAGGAATCGATCAATATTTGACTCTCAAACTCGTGTCTACATCTTGGTCGATATCACCTAAATAAAATCTTTTAAATATCTCAACGTCAAAGAAGAACGGAATTCCTGGGTCCTCCACAGAGCGGCAAAAAATCTAACTCTTAGCGCCTAACGGGAAGCGAGTAAACTACAGACCTGAAAATGCATCCCACCATATGAGACCCCTACCTGATGCTGCATACCAAAAATCGAAAACTTAGGATTAATAGTAGCTGAGAAATCTGCCACGAAAATTTTTCAATTTTTTTTTAACCCTTGATTTTTTTAGTCCGCTCGTTAAACAGGAAGCAGGTAAGTGACAGACCTTGAAGTGCATTCCACCATATAAAACCCTACTTGAAGCTGCATATACAAAGATCAAAAGACTAGGATTAATTGTGGATGAGAAATCTGTTACGAACAAAATGTGCCACGGACGATCGGACCCGGCATTTCTATGTCCCCGCTCCACGTTGCGGCGGGGACAACAACATTCAGACTGTTTTCCTGCATACTATTTGTAAATTTCTATCAAAAGTACTGAGTCTTATTAAGTAAGCAATGATTCGCACCGGGTTACATACGCTTTTCATGTATATCTTTATTTTTGCATATCAAGTATAAAATTTGGATAAAAGGTCAAACAAACCGCCCTTCGAGGAACCGTTTTCTCTCTTGAAAACTTATTTTTGGAATAACTGAACAGGAAGAAGATAAAAGTCATTTGTTCGTCGTACAACAAAACCAGACACAGCTCGAAAAAAGACGCATAAATCACAAATGACTTTCAAAAGAGCGGAGTAATTTCTAAAGTTTAAACTGTACACCATAATATACGTTACTCGATGATTATAAATTCACACCTGTCAAATCAATGCTAAGTGGTGAATAAATCTAATTTACATTATATCATTGAAAGCATTCTATGTGATATTTTGTGAAATATAAGATGTAGCATTAGATTTATGGACCCTTCACGCCTCCATAGTCTGTTGACATTATCAAGTCTCTAGGTAAAAAGCTTATTTTAGACCATAAATGGCTATATTTGCAATCGGTTTTCCTTATTGCTCTATTTGGTATTTTTTTAGGTGAACGATGTTGAATTAATAAAGAACTTTGACACACATTTAGCCTGAAAAATGGGTCAAAGAAAGAAACTTCAATAAGAACGTAGATGACCATGGTAGATGTGCGACAAATTCCTAAGACATGGGGCCCCTGATGATGCCGTTGCTGCTTACTAAATATCAAGAGGCTGTGATAAAAATTACAGAGACAACTATTCCCTGCTCGGCCGTCCGCCCGACAATGCCAGCAGCACAATGGTAGCAACACTTCGCTGCTACCCTATAGAGTATAGACAAAAGCTATCTTTCATATTGGGGAGAACTCAATAATCGCCTGTCGGGTCCATTATTAGGAGCACTGATTAGGAGCAAGGTTTTTGTTGAAAAGACAACTGTTGCCATGGTAAATGATACCATGCGGAAAAGCATATCCATCCCACAGTAGATTAAACAAAGCACACTGAACTATATTAAAGAATACAGGTAAACTAATAACCCACAACTTTGAATTAATGTCCTCAGCCTCAATATTACCAATACCATGAATACTCAGTTACTCGAAATCACCTCAGAAACTGATTTTGTTATCAAAATTGTAATCACCGTTACTTGTCTTAGTTTTTGTTTAAACTAATATAATTGTTACATCCGTTACATGTTCTACAACCTAGAATTTAAAATGTAAATATCATTTTTGAGCTGTCATGTTTCATTTGTAAGCCGTATTTTTTTAAGATAAAGCCGCCGATTATGCAATCAAACCTAATATAACACAACCTTTGAATCTAATGATCAGATGACTTTTTGAACAAACACACATCCAATTGTAGAGTAGTATTATGCGACGGAAATCTTACCCGTGTATTCAAAACCGATAAAAATCCATTAGAAACCACCCTATTTTGTCACTAATATTCTTGTGTATCGTTTAAACGACTATTTTGGTGTTCAAAATAGCGACTACACCCTGAATTGTGGTCAGTACTCATAAGTGGTGCTATAATGTCTGATAATTAAGCCCCAACATAGTAAACCATGTTAATAAGTCGTGTTGGTGGTATCCTAATTTTTTTACTTTTCAGCTAGGCTGAATTTAATATTAAGAAACGTAATGAAACACTTAAATACAGGATACCCCTAGACGCCCCATATGACCCTCCCAGGATAACGAAAAAATAAAAGATTGAAAAAAAATCTCAGGCGTGATAAAAGGGGGGGTCATATGGGACATCCAAGGGGTATCCTATATACGAGTACCTGTGACTAAATAAGTAAAGAATAAAACGGAAGAATTAAGAAACACAATATATTAAAGAGTTTATGTAGCTTAAGGTTTACCCTGTTGTAAAACTGGATTCGGGGGTTTCCGATAAGTTATTTATATCCGTGCCATGACGATATGGAAATACAAGAAGACGATTGGCTAGCCAACGCGGAACACATGGACAGACGAGATCTCGCGGGGGATTCGAGAATACGGCCTTCTAGTTGCAGACTTTGACCAGGTAACATTGATATTCTATTTGTCCCAAGCCCTTTGATATATTTGCCAACACTGGCGGACCGTTGTCATTGAACTCGGTGCTAAGGAGTCAGCAGTTCCTGCCTCCATTTACATATCCCATAACCTGTTTTACTACAAGTGGCGTCGTCGCTGTGTAAACCAGAGTTGGTGAATATTTTTGCAGGAAAATATACCCGCCATTTTTCTGCACGGACTTGACTTGGTACAGATTGATTGGATAAAAGTTACACCTATTTATAAGGTCAGTCATTATTTTATTGTGATATTTATTGTATTTTACGCACACTAGGAACTATTTTACTGAGAGTTGTGCACAATTATTGATTTTTCTCAAATTTGGAGACACGAGGGTTACTCGTGACGTACTGCTCAGTGTGACGTAGTTAAATCCGATTGGTTGTTTATTTCTGGCCGGAAGTTCAGTTTTATTTTTGTAAACAATCGGAGTTTATCACAATTTTTGAGTGAAATTTGGATTTTTTGCCATAGAAATACATTGTTTTGTATTAAAGAGTTGTTCTCTCTTATCGTTGACATGGCTGAGCGTAAAGTCCAAATAAATATTTGTCCTAGAAGTGAACTGCTAAATTTGCCAGGCATTGGGCCTAAAATAGCAGATTATATTGAGAGACAAAGAGCTGTTGTCCCATTTACATGGGAAACATTTTACCATATACCCTATTTTAGAGATCCTGAACAATTATATGATCTGGTAGGGTTTGACACATTAGAAAATGTGTACATTCAGGGTGACCCAATCCTCAGTGATTACAGTACTGGGCAAATGACACAAATAGAAAGTGTAACTTGTGAGCCAATTACACAAGATTACAAACATGAAACTTGTGAATACACTAGTACTTACATGCCCAGTATACAACATGAAATGTACTATACACAAGAAATCAAGCCAAATATTGAGGTACAAAGTACACAAAGTCAAAACACTTATATACCTAGTACACATCATCAAATGTATTATACACAAGAATTCTATCCAAATGTTGAGGTGCACAACCAAATTACACACACTCAAAATACATCATTGGATAGAATACCTGTCAATACAGTCCAAAAAAGTAACGTTGATGAAACAGAATCCATTGATTCAGATATTGACTTTCCCTTCGCAAACATGAAACTCAATATTCCCGTTAACACGGGTATAAGCGAAGCTAGACCTAAGGTACCATTTTCCTTTACACCAAGCCCAAGTACTCTGGGGAAAGTTGGATTAAGGTATAAACTAGACACAAGCGCAGTTCCAGGTAGACCCACCCCAGGACTATCTGGGAACCAGCATAACATGCAGGTAACTTCGCCAAGATCAGTGACCCATAGTTCAGTAAAGTCACAGAGAGTAGTTAGTGATCAGGTAAAGGGAAAAAGTTCTCATAGTCATACCAGTCATGACCAGAATTCGGGCAGTAATTCAATCCGTACTGCAACCCCCGTTAATATGGGGCATCAACAACAGGTATATCAATATGATGAACATGCAAATGAGTTTTCTCCAGGCATTACTAGGGTACAAGAGGTTCAGTATCGGCATGAAGTAGATAGTAGGTTAAGCTCCCCCAGGCCAAGGGCCCGGCTTGGTGGTGCTAATGTTGGTAGTAGGTCAGGCTCTCCTAGTCCACAGGCCGTGCCTAGGTTTGCCCACATTCAATCTGTTCAACAAACCTTTCCAGGTTCAATTGCCAGTTCGCCCAACCCAGGCGTATCTGGGCAACCAAGACCCCACCCAACTGTTGCCAGTATGTCCAACCCAGGCTTAACTGGGCAACCCCACCTACCAAACACATATGCCAGATTGCCCAACCCAGGCATATCTGGGCATCAAACTCTTTATCCAACTGTAACCATTTTGCAAAGACCGAACCTACCTAGGCAGTCATATACACCAACAGTCGCCAGTACACCCAATCCAGGTTTAACTGAGCGAACACCTAGGCAGTCATATACACCAACAGTCGCCAGTACACCCAATCCAGGTTTAACTGAGCGAACACCTAGGCAGTCATATACACCAACAGTCGCCAGTACACCCAATCCAGGTTTAACTGAGCGAACACCTAGGCAGTCATATACACCAACAGTCGCCGGCACCCCCAACCCAGGTTTGACTGGGCGAGTAACTAGGCAATCAAACACACCAAACACAATCGCCAGCACACCCAACCCACGTTTGACTGGGCGATCTAGTACACCAAGTGTTTCAAATCCAGTGTTTAATGTACAACATATACCTAGAACACCCATTACAACTGTACCCAACCAAATACAAGAATATCCAAGCCAAGAGAGAACCCAAATCCAATACCATCACCCGGTTTCGACTGGGAACGTCAAACCCATGACAAATATTACACACCGTGTACCTAATCCACACGTACCAATGACATTGGCAGATTCTCACCATAGACAACAAACAGTACATAGACCATTATTGATTACTCAACCTAATTTTGAACAACCACCACCACAAGACCAGGGATATAATTATGTTTCAGAAAGCACAATGGTTCCAGGTTTCCCAAATTTACAATTGGGCTACACACCTATCCCAGTGCAACAAACACAGCCTGTGAATTATTTTCCTGTGACGTACACAATGGCCAATTCCGGATCGGTTCAACAGCCACCTTTAGTTAATTATTCCATGCCACAATATCAACCCCCTCCTGATCCAGAACTGATGAATAGGGTGCCGATGCATAGTCGTCCCATGCCAACCAGAGATGATAGACCTATCATGAGACATGAGACCAGGTATACTGATGACCCCTACACTGATGACCAAGAATCAATTGACGGTTATTTCCCTCGTAGGAGGGGGGAGGAGAATAATAGAAGTAGAGAGGCAAGGCCAGTTCCCATCCCTAGAAATCCTAGGGCCAATAGATTACAGCAGGAACAAGACCGTAGGTCACAGAATTACTTCTCTGCGATGAAAACACTTAGATATAAAGGTGACACAAATTGGAAAGCTTTTATCACTAAGTTCGAAGATATGGCTGAAGCAGCAGGTTGTAACAATGAAGAGAAACGTCAGCAGTTGAGTTGGTGCTTAGAAGGTAAAGCCAGCGAGTTTTATACCCTACTTTTAGAGGGCAATGTGAGACCAACATATAGAGAACTGGTTTCCAAGCTGGAAAAGCGCTTTGGTTTTGCAGAGTTGAAAGAAACCTCCATGCTACAATTCACCACCAGTAGACAAAACTACAATGAGTCCTTAGAAGATTGGGCCGATAGAACTTTATCCCTTGCATCAAGGGCCTTCCGGGGTTTACCGGAAGAACACATGACTGAGCAAGCAGTTCTGAGATTTTGTCAAGGGTGTGATGATACAGAAGCAGGACAGCACGCGTGTAATGCTAGACCTCGTTCCATGGAGGCTGCCATAGATATAATAAAATGGTTTCAACACTCCAAGAGAGCTATCCAGAATGTAGGGTCTGCTATCGCTGGAGTTAGTATAAGTAAAGAGGATCCAGATCCCACTAAAGAACCTGACAGATTAACTCAACTAGAAAATAACATCAAAAAACATGATGGAACAGTTGTCATCCCTGTCTGACCGGGTATCCAACCCTGGTACTTCAGGGCAGTCTCCCAAAAATAAAAACTCTAAATCCAAAGGAGGAAAGAGAGACAAAGGAAGAAACCAAGTTGATTTAAGTCAGATAACTTGTTATTCTTGTAATGAGAAGGGTCATTATGCCAATAAATGTCCCAACAAAGAAAAGCTGGGTAACAAAGGTAAAAGTGAGACTGAAAAATTCAAATCCAATACAGCAGCTGTGGGTATGTTAGGCACAGCCCGTATGATAAGAGTTGGAGTCAAAATGCAGGGTAGACAGATTCATGCCATAGTAGATACTGGAGCACAAGTGTCAATCTTGAAAGATAAGATTTGGGAAAAGCTTCCATATAAGCCTCCTGTTGTCAGGAGCACCACCCTGCATGCTGCAGGGAGAGACATGATCATGAATTGTGGTATACTGGAGCCCACCTATTTTGAACTGGATGGGGAACAATTCAAAGAGGAATTGTATGTAGCACCCCTTGACTGTGACATGCTGCTTGGGTTAGATTTTCTGGAAAAACACAATATATCCATACATCTAAGGAGAAGAGTACTAGAATTTTGTGGCAAAGATGTGTCGTTCCAGTTAGCTAAAGGGGTACCAGAGGATGTACCAAGAGTATGGAGAGTGGCAGTGACAGTATCTGACAAGATGATTATTCCCCCCAACACTGATGTGAAAATTACTGGTAGTGCCAATGCAGAGTCCACTAAGTCCCTTTATGAAGACACAAGGGTGCAAGTTAACTCAATCAGAGGAGAGGAATCAAGATCTGAAGGACAGACTTGTCCAGGTGGAGTGGAGGAGCTTCCCTGGAACTTGCAGGGGTCAACCATGTGTTTAAGGGAGATACTTTCAGTGGAAGAACAGAGTTTAGAGGGAACACTGTCGGTTAATTGCCAAAGAATAGGGGTGAGTGATAGCTTTCATCTGTTTGAGTCAACAGTGATGGATCATGGTAAGGGTACTAGCCACGAGACGCTGGCAGGGGGAAAAGTGTGTAATATCCCCAACAGCTGTGAAATTTCCGTTAGAAATGTAAGAAAGCCCTTGCTGATGATGTTTTTGGTTTCAGTTATAGGCAACTATAGAACAATCAAAGTTGAAATATCTGGAGAAAGAGAAGTAGATAAAGAAAAGAACCCTGCTGTAAGCAGGGGGAGAGACAAAGGACTTCCCGAATTCACTTGTGAGAAGCTGAATGAAATGATCAGGGAGAGTGATGGCCGGATCCCTGATAGAGCCAAACTGGTGGATGCTACGTTTATCAAGGGTAGATGGTTACCTAGAACTATAGAGTGTCCCGTTCCAGGGTGTGAGGTCCAGGATAGAACAATTTTAAGGCATGTGGTGAAGTTTCACTTATCTTCAGCCTTCACCTTCCCAGTAGATCCTGGGATTGGAGTCCACCAGATCCATGCAGCAGATAGAGGTTCTGCAGCAGTCGACCCAGTGGTTACTGGGGGAAAGTCAACCATTTTTCTAACAATTTGCAAGATTACAGTTGAATTGCCCTGCACGTTTGTGCTATTGGTTGATTACTATGACACTGATAGACAGACGAGCAATTATTTGGTAGGTACCTTCACTTCTTTCTTGGCAGTCTCTGGTATGAACTAATGAGGTTATTTAGTTTTGAACTTTAAAAGTATAGTAATATTTTTATATCTTTCCCCTGCTCAGTCAGGGGCCCCCTTTTATTGGGGTACGTGTTTTAGTGCATGTATATAAATACTTATATACTTTTCAGTAAGTTGTTACTTATTTTTGAAAGTTTATGGCTTACCAGAGGCTGCTGGGGGGAACTTTTTGAGAGAGGACCACCAATGCTCAAATAATTTTTCCCCTGTGAAAACAGGGATTTTTTAGACATTTTTTGGACATTTTTTGTGAATAGATTTTTCATCTAGTGGGTTAACTAGATTTGTCAAATTGTCAGGGAGATAATCTGTGAGGTTTTTAATAGATTTTTCTATTAAAGTTTTTATACTTTTTTATTAAAAGTTTTTGATAATTTTTCTGTAAGGTACATTTTGTACATATTTCTAGTAAGGTTAACTAGAATAAATTTTTGATATTGCCAAGAGAGCAATTAAGTTTTTGAGGGTTTAATTTGTTTATTAAACTGTTTGTTTTTGTAACGTTTTGTAATGTTAATAGGATTTTTTAAGTATTCTCAATCCCGTGAGACTCTATTCTTGTCCAGTAATTTTTTGGGATTTAAGGGTGGTATTTTTCTAAGTCAATTAACAGTTTTATTGACATGACATTTTTAAGACTTTGAAACCCTTGCCCAGGCTACTTGTCAGTTATTTTAGTATTATCACACTCCACTTTTGGTTACTCCCCTTTGTATGGGTTACCTTGTACTTTACCCAGAGTAGGATGTTTAGCTACATGTATTGAATACCTTTCCTTTTAAGGTAATTATTTTATGCTAGATGGCATATAGTATCTTCCCTTTTAATAAGGGTTGTTAGGCTGGCATTCTGCCATTTCTGGGAAACTTAACATTTTATAATAGGTATATGGCCCATTTTAGAAAGTTGGGGGGAGTGTTGTAAAACTGGATTCGGGGGTTTCCGATAAGTTATTTATATCCGTGCCATGACGATATGGAAATACAAGAAGACGATTGGCTAGCCAACGCGGAACACATGGACAGACGAGATCTCGCGGGGGATTCGAGAATACGGCCTTCTAGTTGCAGACCTTGACCAAGTAACATTGATATTCTATTTGTCCCAAAACCTTTGATATATTTGCCAACACTGGCGGACCGTTGTCATTGAACTCGGTGCTAAGGAGTCAGCAGTTCCTGCTTCCATTTACATATCCCATAACCTGTTTTACTACAACCCTTTTATTTGTATGTTTGTATTTGCTTAACCTCTTGAGTTTTTTATTACGCAATAAATTATATATTAGTTAAGTTCAGGGTAATTCAAGGTGGACCAAAGAAGAAAATCCATGCTAAGAAATACAGAACTATCTATAGATGAACTTGAAAAAAAAATCTATATATCTGCTAATTCCAAAAATTGCCAACACTACTGAGAAATAAAATATAAAGACTAGATACTTTTCAATATCGAAGTCTTTTTCAGAAGCAGAACCATTTGTGATCTCAAGTCCACAAAAAGAAAAACAATATCAGCTGGAAAATATGAAACCAAAGACACGAATAAAACATAAGAGGCATACCGATCTCAAAGTCCATCAAAGGAAAGAGAGAAAAAATGAGAATCTGAAGACAGGTTAAAAAACATTTCAACACAAATGTACTGCAACCAGCAAACGGGAACTCCAACAAAATAAGACAAAAACACATCAATAGACGATATTGAGATGTGGAATAAGTGTACGCGAGACAACAAACATAAACAAACAGCAATTCAAAAAATCACAACGGAAAACAGCAAGCAGTCTTCAACATGACCATAGGTCACTGCTTACCGTCTTGCATTGGCCCAAGACTTATAATACAATACAAAATTTTCAAAACCAATCCCCAGTCATCAACGAAAGACCCAATTCTTGACATAAAACAGTTAACACAGAATGACAAGGACAAACAAAGGCTTTGACAAAGTTTCCTGGCTTAGGACAGGCACATATAAAATGTGGCGGGGTTAAACTAGTTTTTTTGGATCCAACCTTCCCCCTATTGATAAGCTTGCACAAAGCATACATATAAAACACACTGTAAAACTCAATCGACAAAGTTCAATTCAACAAGATAGAATCCAAGACAAAATACTGTACGAAAACAACAAGACGAGGAGGAACTCTCTTGAGAACACTCGAAGTTACTGACAACATCAAGTCAACATCTGTACTCACTTTCAAGACAGTCCGATGACACACCAGCCTGACACAGCAAACTTAAAGCACAAAATTATTATTTAATAATTTCCTAAATTATATAATAATGGATCAGACCGTTTGATCAGTTTCATGGATATTTGGGTCCGACGTTGTACAGACAGATAGACACGTATAAAGATCTTTCATAATCTTGTTCATTAGATGGGGATTATTTTCCGGTGGTAGGTTTGTGATCAACAATTTTAAAAGTTTCAAGGGCCATTAATTTAATACCATTGAGTTTTTAGCTTTATTTGGTAAAGTAAACCCCCTGCTTTTACTATTCATATTAAAACGGATGATGCATTGCCGTGTCTGATGATCTATGAAAAGACATTATACACATTATATGATTGAATATTATAAACAAATGTATGGGCTATTTTTCCTAAGCACTAAATCGGAATTAGAGAATGCAAAATGTTCACCAGGACAAATGATGGAACGTTAATATGATTAAGGCCCTGCCTTTTTAGCGAGCATCGAAAATCTATATACCTTTTTAAAATAAATCTATGTGCTCGACCGGCTAAGTTTAAGGTAAAGAGGGAACTTTTAAAAAAGGAATTAAATAGTAGCAAAGTCTGACCCCACCCAACCCAAATCATATGCACTTGAGAAAGTTATTGTTATAATATCCGGGATCAATAACTACTTATCAAAAATTCAATTATTTGTGCAAATAATAAATCCTGTAACATTTTGGACGACATTTAGCGGGGACGAAATTATCCATTTTATGGATTACGTGACGTCATTCCTTGTCAGAGTATTTCGCGCTTCTTCAGCAAACAAAAACAACATTCAGATTCTGTCAGGTTTTGTGAGATTTTCTGAGTATCAGTGTTTTATTTGAAGCATTAGTAACAGAAGGTACATTAAGAAACCTGGCGGAAAAAACGGTAAAGTAAAAATATCATGCGGGACTGAGGAAAGTGAGTGAAACCCCACAGGATGGGACTCTTCTTTCATTTTCAGGTAAGAACCTTTTATTTATTATTATGAGTGGGTTTTATTCAGTAAATTTATTTTATCTTATTTTATCTTACTTAGAATTTAACAAAGCTTGGTCCGTATCATGCATTTGGTATGACTAGTCAATGGGACGATGTTGCCAAAAGCTAGCTCGGTAACTTACGGAAAATCGTTTTTCAGCGGAAAAGACCGAATGGTGTTTAAATAAAAATCTGTGTGTAAAAATAAACAAGTGTATGAATGAGGGGTTTATCACTGTTTTTGGATTTCATTTTTTATATTTTTGCAAAACAGATAATGATGTATTTGTATAAGCCCAGATGGTTGATTGTTTTACTTGCTCTGTGCCTATTATTTTTTTTCACTCCGTAAAAGTAAACCTGTTCCGGTTTTATCGTCAGTTTATTTCTGGGACATCTCAAAACATGCACAATGCCATAGGGCTCGCATCTGCGATGCTCGCTATCAGTGCTCAATCAGAGGCCTTTGGTCAAGCTGAAGGATTTCACTCCTTATATTCGGTGTATTCGAAAGCACTATTTTCTTTTTTGAGAATAGATCAAATCTTATCGACTAACATAAAAAAAAACAAAATACATGTAAGGGTTATCCTATCTCAGAGTCTATAAAAAGAAAGGCATCGTGGCGGTGTATATAAGAAACAAAAACTGCGGGGAAAACACGCAAAAAACAGGAACTCAATCCCGGGTAAACCAAAAGTGAATCCAGGTGAGCAGCCCCACCCAGTTTCAACACATGTATTTATGTGCTTTTCCAAAGACAACTATTTGTTTGCCTTTACAAGTACATTGTATATATTTTCATAATGCACAAGTTAGTCATTGTAAATGTAATAAATGTATATAAATTTTCAGGATACTTCCTAGCTAACATTCTGGATGTTGGGTCTTTTTGTCTACAGAGCAGAGTTTCCGTACAAATTGGCAATATGAATCATTTGAAAATAAATATTTGAAAATAACAAAAGACCAAATTCCAATAAAATACCACCAACAATGGTAAAAATTTGAACACAAGCAAACTAAACCAAAATCTTTTATCACATTTAAAATCAAAGATATTTTTGATTGAAATCTACCTTGATTGACAGAAATCGCCAAACTAAATCAAATAGTTGGTTTCAAAAGTGGGTTAAATGTTCTTAATGGTATTGAAATTTTCTCAGAGTTACTTTAAGAGTACTATTGGACTGATGTAAAGTTCTGTTTGCTAAATATATATAGATAAAATCCAGATTTCTTTTTGCATATGTCTGAGAAAGTCATGATACCAGCAATGGAATTGACTTATAATTGAATAACATTTTAACTTTTTGATGCTAAAGGGACGAAATCGACATACAAATAATAGCTATATGAACATATGTAAATAGCAGCTAACAAAAATGTTATGTTAGATAGATGTACGTTACACAGGGTCAGATCAAGCTTAAGGCCAATTTTAGCAAAACATTATGCACGGAAAAAGAAACACTTCCTATTTCAACCCTGTACACTCCCCTCTTGATTCGCCGACAACCACGTTACACTTATATTAACTTTGTCATATCCATACAAAGATGCAGAGGTTAAAAATGTGATGTGATGTGATTCAACACAAACATATAGATGGATATTTATTTGGTGTAAAAAAGGAAAAGAATTAAACATTATACACTGAATTTGTATGCTCTTCTACATGTTTAGAACATGCAGAAAATGACAATGAATTCAATAAATGATGATCATATTTATATAAATTTGTTTACACAAATAAAAGCATGATGAGTAATTATGTAAACGTACTATTGCAAAAGAATGACTACAATTTGAAGAGATGCGGCATTTTTCTTCTATTGAAAGTGCATGACGCATTTTAAATTCCAAAAAATAAATCTTATTTAAATTTCAATAAAATGTTTAATTTTTAAGCTGAAATGGCATTAAAATGTCTGATTTATATGATTTTTATAGATAAGAGGTTTAGATAAGTATTTAGTGTTTTATGATCTATGAAGATGTCATAGAAGATTTAGTTCTTCTCCAAATGAATATTATTACTAAGTTCCAGGCAATAAATTTTCCTTCGCCCAATTGTGTAAAATGAATATTATGCACAATGGTAAATCATTCGAATATTTGTTCTAAACCATATATTTACATTCGTTTTGAGCATTTTTGTCTTTATTTGTAGGTTTTTAAGATTTTTATAAATCTTTATTTGCAAATACACCCATATGGGTCAAAGCAAAAACAAAAACATGTAAAATACAAAACATATACAGAAAACAACAGAGTATACAGAACATTAACATATGGAGTTATAGTTTTGAGAATATTTTGACAAATGTGGACCCTATTTTCGTAGTACCAGTGACTGCTTTATACCAGCAGATCGTACATGTCATATGCATATCTGTATTTCCATAAAATTTGATTTTATTATGCTCATGTTAACGCTGTATACGCTTATAGAAGCTGTATATAAGAGAAGCTGTACAAATGCATGTTTAGAAACATTTGAAAGACTTTCATGTCGACTCCAAATGAACATTGAAGTAAAGAATTAAGAATCCGTAAAGCTACAACTTAAATATAAATAAAACTACTTTCTCGTGTAATTTTGAAACATGTATATTTGTTTGTAATGTTCGAATTTGACTGTGGCGGATCCATAAATTTTCAAACGGGGGGGGGGGGGGGGGCGCAATTTTAAAAAAAAATTCTGGGACCTCTTGTTCCATATTGTTCCTAACCAAATATTTTTGTCAAACGGCGGGCGCGCGCCCGGTTCGCCGGTCCTAGATCCACCTTTGGTTTCGAAAAAAAGAAAATACAGAGGATACACGGTAAGTGACGTACTAACTAATAATGCTTTATAATAAGATGATAAAATTTTTCAATTACTTTCGAGCTATTTCCTTTTCTCAAGAATAAACACAGATAATGTGATGTTTAGAAATTTTCAATCTCTTTCAAATTATCTTTTTAGTCAAAATCAATATTTAACTTTTAAGAACGTAATAAAATTACGTAAGTTTAGTCAAACATACAGAAATTGAAAATGTACGTACCTTGTATTTTCCAAATTCTTAAGTATCCGAGTCTTAAATTATCCTTAAACAGTTATTATATGTTCCAAAAATTATATACGATTCAACAAGTTCTAAGCTTAAGAACAACTATGGAATCCTTCTTTTAACAGTCCCGCGTGTGTGTAATTTTAGAGTAATTCCGGTTATGTTTGCGGAAGAAGTGGTCCCTATACTATGCCCGATACTATGACTTTAAAAAAAGATCATTGAGGTTTAATCAATTCTATCTAAAATTAGTCACCGCCCCTTTTGTAATCTGTGATCGTAAGGTTAAAACCAAAACAAACATCTTGTCGAAGTTTTAAATAGTATCTCATGATAAAACATGTTTAAAATTACCGTTAAATGGGATTAATAAAGTTTGATATTGGTCTGAAATAATCATATGTACACTGGTAACAAGATCAAGAGATTATCTGATATTTTGTCCCATTTTATAACGGAGGATAACGATTAATTTGTCAGTTTTTGACACTTTTTGTATTTGTGATAATTTTTCCTGATTGGGGATTAGTCCGGACTTTTACACGTAACAGATGTTCGTTTTACGTGTACACGTAACCCGCATGTGGTAATGATATGATAATTACCATAACGAAGGATAAGGCAGCCCCATTTTACAGAATATGTTGCAGACAAATAAGGTTAAACGAAGACTCATCAGAGACAATGTTGTCAAAGATAAAAAAATATTTTTAAATAATCCAAAACGAACAAAAAATTACTCTTATTAGAATAAACGAAGATTCGTCGGTTTTAATGTTTAAACACTCTGGAGTATAAGAGGCCTTATCTTTTAGCTATCGTTTAATCCAAATGAAAATGAAGATTCGATGCATGTCAAGTCATTCAAAATACTAATAGTTTTCAAAATTTCTTGTCTGTTTGTTGTACATTATTGGACATTGGGCGGACTTTGAGGTACCGGTAATGCAACAAAGCATTTGTGTGAATGTTTTACTTATCAATGATTCAATATACTTTCATGTAAACGTTCGTAATAGTTTTGTAGTTTTAGGATGATCGAAGTCTTATTATTATTTTACAATAATTTTTTCAAGACTTTTTAGACATTTTTCATTACAGACAACTCCCTGAAAGTAAATTCCAATTTGTTTCTTAGAAACATAATATTGACTTTTCATCATCTTCTAAAATGACGTTTTATCACTACACACAATAATCCGTATATTGGCCTGCTTAGTAAACAAAACATATATGAAATAGATTCATAAAAACCTTATGTTGACGTTGTCCATACAAAAATGATTGAGAACGGTCTTTTGATCCAGTATACTTAAATAAACGTATAAAATTCTATCCCTTAAACAAACGACGACTCCTTATTTTGACACTATATTTAGATAAGCCGGGCTAATTAAGTCAAATTTTGTATGAATGGACTTTGATTTAAACGAGACCCATTATCTGACATGAAAGCGGACCATCGTACTATTGGATACTTTTAATGTTGAGTAGGTTACTATATTACGCCAGTACTCAAATTAATTTAAATGTGTGGTACTATCATGTTTAACATTTGGGGTTATTTAAATATCGTTTGATCGCTAAAACCACGAGAAGTTTGTATTGCTTACATGACGTACACCCACGCCTTATAGAGCAAACACATTCCGACATGCAATAGGCATAACTAAATTTTTTTTTTTTTTAGTGGATTTTTATAGTCGTGGCTTCCAGCTCATGATACACCACCGCCAGGGCTGCTTTCCCCAGCAGACCCGATACGATGACTGGCCTTTCACTGGAGACATGAACCGTCTCTAAAACATAGATGTTATGGTCGGATTGGGTAGACCTAATATAAAATTGCTTTCGGTGAAGAGGTTGATTTGCCGCTTGATTGTGGGCTGTGTCGCGTACACTTATTATTTTCTCTGAATCTGTGGATTAGCTACTGATTGGATACTTCCATATATAAGACTTTATCAAACGATTCATTAAAGTCTAGTCCCATGTGAGGCCCGCGTGCAATACAAGAGAGCCTAGATTGTCATGAAAGGCGACTAAGTGGTGGAAAAATTCTGACTGCGGGTAAGAGTTCTCAGACCATAGAGCGGTCAAGGTGTGGACCCTGGATGATTAAATAAGTTGGGTGTCGTGTGCGGTGATTGTCAGATCATAATTTGGAAACCTGACCCAAGTGGTGCATATAGGTCAGAGGACCAATCAGATTTTACTTTACTGGTTGTATAAACATAAAAAAAAACTACTCTGATCTTAAAAATGAAGATAATAAGCAATTTAAACAAGAGGCTCCCGTGAGTCTGAATCGCTCACCTGGTCCTTAAGCCATAAGGGTCATTTCTATAAGAGGTCATCTGACAACTGAGACCCAATGGAGACTTTTGTGACTTTTTTTTAAAGAGTTGCATGTTTAAGCAAGCATTTTCTTTTCTTTCTATGATTTAAATTAATCTATAGGACAAAGCATAAAGAAATGCTATTTTTGACCTGTAAAGGTCCATATCCCCTTTTGGGGGTCATCTGGTTAGTTCGACTCAATGGAGACGTGTTGAGCTTAACTGAACATTTAAGCAAGCCACAGCTTTTCTTTCGACAAAAGTTTTTATTCTGTAGGGAAAAACACTATTTTTGACCTGTTAAGGGTCATAACCCATTTAAGGGGTCATCTGACAGCTTCGACCCAATTAGAGACTTTTGTAGAGCGTTATGAGCTGCACTCTTAAGCAAGCAACAGCTTTTCTCTATCTGCAAAAATGTTCATTCTATAGGGCAAAAAGATGAAAAAAAACCGCTATTTTTGACCTGTAAAGACGGAGAAACTTGTAGAGCTTAATGAGCTGAATATTAAAGCAAGCAACAGCTTTTCTCTATCCGCAATAGTTTTCATTCTATAGGGCAAAAAGATGAAAAAAACGCGTTTTTTTAATCTGTAAAGAGCCATGACCCCTATAAGGGGTCATCTGACAATTTCGACCCAAAGTACACTTGTAGAGCTTAATCAGCTGAACATTTTAGGCAAGCAACAGCTTTCTCAAGGACAAAAAGATGCAGAAAAAGTGTTTTTTTTTTACCTGTAAAGGCCCATAACCTCTATCAAAATGGAGACTTTAGTAGAGCCTTTGATGCTGAGAAAGGAAGGTTGTATCAAATTTTTTAGATCTCTTACACTTTTTAATTTACAAGTCAAAAACAGTAGTCTGACCTCCCTGGTCTATTTTTAGCAACGGCGGTTATGTTTTATGACGGATCAAAAATCGAAACACAGCTTTTGTGCTGGACACCCTAAGGATCAATCACAACAAGACTTAGTTTTCTTCAATTTTGTTCAGTAGTTTCAGAGGAGAAGAATGAAAAATCGTAACAGACGCCAAGTGACGGGAATAGCTCATTGGGTCCAGGTGAGCTAAAAAGGCCTTAAAAGCTTAATCTTCCACGTACAGTACACTATAAAAGTTGGATGACAATTTCTAAATTCGAACCTCTGTAAAAAGGCAATGCAGAAGCGATTTTCTCTTCCAAGGAACCCATAATTTCTCATTTTATTACAAATTTGAGTTCTTGATTCTTTTTTTCTTGTTTATGTTTTTGTCCTATGATGATCTAGATTTCTTTTGGTATTTTGTGTGAAGATTACGCTCTGAAATATGAACGCATACAGGACGTCAAAGCAGTTTTTCCCCTTTTTTCTCTTTACAGTGACGGAAGCTTAAATTTCGAAAGACAGGGGCTAATTTGGGGCCCCGTAGTGGTTATGCCTAACTGATTTCCTAATATACCCGACATTTTATTTCGACAAAAGATGGACCCCCAACGGATCCGCCCCTGAGATCTATGATCTATACCATTATATATTAGTGTCAAAGCGTTTCGGAACCTAGACGCTGTTCTTTGTATGTTCTTGATTGCATTCAGAATTTATGTAAAGTGTGACTGTCACAGATCATTAAAGATAAAATGGTAAAAAATACTTATATTACTATTGACTCTAATGAATTAGATTCTCATTGATTTTCAAATAAAAAATGTGATTATTTGGTTCAATCAAAGCAAAGTGTAAACCTTAATTGTCATAAAGTGCATACTGTTCTATGGTTGGCTTTTAATCAAAATAATGCATCTGAAAGCAATGAATATAATTACAAGAAAAAAAGATAATTTAAGTTGATTATATGAGTATTATATTCATCTGTGTACGTGAAGTTTGCCATAATAAAAAAAATAAAAAAGAAGAGCAGAAATTGAATTATATTGTAAAAAAAGGTGTAATTATTATGTGCATTTTCGAAAGCTATGTACTGGTTTAGTTATCCATGCAAATGACTGTACAGTTTGATTTTTCTGAAAAATGAGCCTTTGAACGACAATTTTTCAGAGTATCCTTTACTTAGAAACCAATCTATACATTCTTGTTTGTATAATGTATACTGAGCAAAAAAAGATACGCATATTTTTTATTCGTCTACCACTACATAAAACATAGTTTACCATTTGTTAAAAATCATCGCAACCAAATTTATGGTTTCATTTGAAGAACAAAACATCAAGCATTCGTAAGAAAATTAAGTTTCTTCAATTCTAAGCAATAACCATGATGATAACAGCAACAATTTCAACATAAAAAAATGGCATATTCTTTGCATCGTGGGTTCATCTGACAGTTGATATCGGATCGGAGTAAGCATGGTAAGGGCTCATGACACTGTGAATGTTTTATCCTCTTTCCGTTAAAACCTTGGTATAAGTACATTGTGCAAGACATTTTAAATTTTGAACAATTGGTAGTGACCCAAACGATCCCTTTAAATCTTCTATTGTATTGAAAAATTGAATAGGCAGTTCATGATCATTGAATGTCACGCATCAATTAATTCTTATCCACAATATAAGATTGATGAGCAGTAAACTTAATCTTTATTAATTTGTGACATGACATAAAAGTTTCTTTATTATTGTAGAAAGGTTTTGGGTATTAAATTGAAACTTTATGAATAAATAATTATAATATCTCACAATTCTATTTTGGAAGACGATGAATATCAAGCATCCAATGCAAAATATTCTTTATATACCACTTTTCATTTGGAGCTTTGATCTAGATGCTTAAAAAAGTTATAACTTTTCGGATATTTAGATATGATGGCAATAATGGATTTTAGTCCCTGAAAACTCAAGTTGGCCTTTCCATAGTAGCAGAGTCTAAGTTTATAGCCAATTGTAATTTCCTTTTGTGTTCTAGTGGTAAAGGACTTTCCCCAAACATAACATCTAGATCAACACTCAAATCAGACAGTCGTTATTGAACTACTGTTCCTAAACTCGTTTTCTCATATTTTAGGAATTCTGGACCAAGTTGAACAAGGATTTCTTTTGTAAAAATTTCCATTCCAAACACTTTAAAACAAAGCTAAAAATGACATGAATTAAGTAAATCTTGGCACATCTAAAGTTCCTAAAAGGGGTACTAATCTTTTGAAATAAAGGCAAACATTCATTTCTTTCTAGATTTTTGGAAACAAAAAAATAAACTTCTTATCAACATATTACTTTATCAATTTATACTACCATTTATGAATTTAATATTTAAAAATATAAAGTGAAAAAGGATATTTATTTAGAACATGAAACTATATTCGCCCTTAAAATGAACCATTCCATGAGTGAAACATGTATAACCTTAGGCACTTTTAATCATAGGATTATCTATTAAAGTTGTAGCGTGTGCATTTTAGTAAATAAGTATGAGTCCATTGTTTACAGAGGTTTTATAAAAATGGCGTAATTTTGACCAAACAATTATTCAGTCAATTGAATATTAATAACACACTAATGGAAAAACAAGAACAAACACTACCGTTGTGATTTTTTTTATATTTTATGAAATCTCTGGATTTTCTTTACATTGTCACTTATGTTTAGAAAGTAATTTTCAATTTATGTTTTCATAAACTTATTGTATCTTGTAATTGCAATTGTATCTTATACAGCATTAAATCAAGTGTAAATGAAATAACCTCAAGTGTCAAGGTTGTAGGAATGAGCAACATAATAACTTATTTTTTATCAATCAAAAGTTCCAAATGAAATATTGATATATAAAGAAGATCTTGCATTAGATGCTTGTTATTCCTCGTCTTCCAAAATAGAATTGTGAGATATTATAATTATTTATTCATAAAGTTTTAATTTAATACCCAAAACCTTTTTACATATATGCAAATAATAAAAAAAAGTTTTATGCCATGTCACGAATTTTAAATAGAGTAAAAGTTTTCTGCTCATCAATTTTATATTCTTATAGTAAGGATTAATTGATGCATGACATTCATTGATCATGAACTGCCTATTCAATTTTTCAATACAATAGAAGATTTAAAGGGATCGTTTGGGTCACTACCAATTGTTCAAAATTTTAAATGTCCTGCACAATGTACTTATACCAAGGTTTTAACGGAAAGAGGATAAAAATAAAACAACAAAAGTAAAATGTTCAGCTTATACTCACGATATGCTGTATTTCGAAATTTGTGGTTTACTTCTTGAATAAACTATACACATGTATATCCAAATCCAAAATTCAAAAATATACTTCTCACAATCAAAGTTTTCTGTTTAGCCCACGAATAAAATTTCGAGAGCCGCTTGAACTGAAAATGTTAAAATGACTAATAAAAATTTTATCTCGGATACTTAACAATAACGGGAAATTCTTTATCGAAGTATGACGAAAGAACCAATAAATTCACAAACCCCCATATAATCAGAATTTTTAATATTTTCAAGATCAATAAAATGAAGAAAACCACAAATTTTATTAGAAAATACGGTTTATGGTATGTTTCTGACACAGAAAACCGATTTTATTTGCCGGGGAATTTTACCGGATTAACGTGAATCGATTTATTAGAATGACTTAATAGCTATATCGTGCGATTTAAATTTATAAGTTAAACGTTTTTCTAAGTAATTAAAATTACATGAATGTTGAAAGAGAGAAATACAAACTTTAACACATATTTAACAAATGATGTACAAAGTCTAAGAAATATATACCGAAGATCTGTTCGAATTCTAAGGTCCCGTTCACCCTGAACCAATTGTGTAAATGGGGCATACATGTACATGTATATTGAATAAGCAGCAAAAACTAAAACCAATAACAAGAAAACGAGAACAGATTCTAGGCCCCCTCCCGTTGATTTAAAAAAATCTAAGTCGGCTCGTTTGACAGGAAGTAAATGAGCGACAGATTCCACCATACATGTCGTATAATATTGGACTCCTATCCAAAGCTCTGTACTAAATATCGAAAGATTGCGATTGATAGCTGATGAGCAACGAAGCACTACAACAGTCTTTTCTTGGATTTAAGTTGTTAGAGACTCAAATAAAACGCAAATTATGTTTTTTATTCTCAAATAAAAAATGGAAAACCGATATCATATATGGAAATGCTTTTGTTTGTTTTAACCTTAAAAGATTCGCTAGACTTTCTTGTGTTGAAGTAGATAAATGACCCTTTGTATAAGGGTTATGGTTCTTAAAATATACAAAATAGTATTTAGCCTTATAGAATGAAAACTATTGCACTCAAAAAAGGGAGAGCCAACTTGCGTGCGTAGATGCTAAAACAAGGTTACCGTTACCACAAATTAGTCAAATCTTTTACAAAATTTGCACATAAATATGGACATCTCATCGAAAAATTTGATTGTACACGTAGATTTCTGATTGTTAAAGGAATATCTCATCCTGACTTTTATAGCAATGTAGTTTATAAAGCACAAAAATTCAAAAACAACCTTATGGAAATTAAAAACTGGCTTAAAAACCTTTTGAAAAAAGGATACGAATTCAATGTTTTAGTAAAATCTTTGCATTTGGTATGTTTTGGCAGAAATATTGATAGCTTGATAGTAACTTTAAAACCTTAAATTTTCACTTTGTATCCACTGTATTATTTATAAGCACCACAGCGATCAAGTATGTCGGTTCTGTATGGTGATACAACTCTTAATCATTCATTGTTTTGACGTGGGGTGTCGGATTTAGAACTGATGTATTTGATTCTTTTACATCAATCGATAAATGTTTCTTAGCTAGTTGTCAGTAACTTCGAGTGTTCTCAAGAGAGTTCCTCCTAGTCTTGTTGTTTTCGTACAGTATTTTGTCTTAGGTTCTCTCTTGTTGAATTGAACTTTTGTCGATTGAGTTTTACAGTGTGTTTTATATGTAGCTTTGTGCAAGCTTATCAATAGGGGGAAGGTTGGATCCAAAAAACTAGTTTAACCCCGCCACATTTTATATGTGCCTGTCCTAAGCCAGGAAACTTTGCCAAAGCCTTTGTTTGTCCTTGTCATTCTATGTTAACTGTTTTATGTCAAGAATTGAGTCTTTCGTTGATGATTTAGGGATTGGTTTTGATACTTTTGTATTGTATTATAAGTCTTGGGCCAATGCAAGACGGTAAGCAGTGACCTATGGTCATGTTGAAGACTGCTTGCTGTTTTCCGTTGTGATTTTTTGAATTGCTGTTTGTTTATGTTTGTTGTGTCGCGTACACTTATTCCACATCTTAATAACGTATATGCATAAGTTTAGCCGCATGAATTTTTATGAACGATTTTACGTGCTGGTCATCATAAGATGTGGTGTTCTAACGGTAGCATAGCAGAAGAGAGCACCTGCTGCTTTGTACAGTGCTCATCTCATTGTCTTCTGTGTGTCAGGCTTTTGGCTGCAAAGACCAGGTCATTGAATGTCAGGTGATGGATAAGAATGCCCCTGTGAACCATTGTCCTTATTTAGATCACTTCATTGTTGTATATGTAAAAGAAATTTAGAATACTTTTTGTCCATAAATGCGGTCATTTTCATATCACGGACGTAACGTCTTAGTTTAAACCTTGAAATGAAGTAAAGAAATTTCATGGTCTTATATAGAAGAAATAACACTATTTTACGTTTGATAACATATCTCAAGTCTTTGAATTCTCGTAGATATAAAACGGAAAATTGAACTTTTGACAGGAATAGATTTCATTAATCGAATTCCTAGCAGATTTAGGCGAATTTAATTGGATATGAAGTCTTTAAATTAGATATGGGTTTTATACAGTATTTCCTTTCCGTATTATCGTTTAAACGGTGACACTTTCATTTAAGATACGGATTGTTTATTTACAAAGTTGAAAGTTGAAGTTTCAGTTGAGAGTCTCGTCTTATTTTAACTTAACACCAAATGTGTTCCTTTATGGGTCCATGCTTTTGGTTAATAAAACATTCTTCTATTCTACATCTTCTGTATAACTCGCTCTCACTAAATAATCTAATTGGAAGAGAGAGGTTAATTTGAGCATGGGACCATTTCATTTCAAATGAATGCAATGAAAATATATATTGTACCAAGTCAGGACCATTCCGATCTACTAATTATGTTTGTCCGTTGTTTTGTCTTTTCTTCCTAGAAAGTCAGCTCAAATTAAAAGTATCCAGTTTCACAGTATGTAAACCTGTGCGCCTGAAATATCTTAATTACGTTAAATGTGTATGCTTCTTAACGTTTTAAGAAGTAAACATTTAGTCTGATTGATCTATCTGGCAGAGTTTTAACATTTCCCTTTAAAATTACATTACCTATATGCTTCAAAATACTGATAAAGGTACAAATGGGGTTCAAGTACAATAAGAAACCTTCAAACTAAAGAAAATTGTTTTAACAAAGGGCAATATCAGTATAAAATGGTAACATTGACATTAGAAAAAACAGATTTTGGACCTTTGTATGGTTGCAACTGCATCTTTTACGTCAGTATCAACACTCAACACGTAGATTGTTAGTAAAAACATTTTCGAAATACAGAAATGGATTATAGTTGCTCTTAAATAGAAAAATACCACTTTTGTGATTTTGTTGACTGTATTCTTTTTGCAGTGGTACTATGAGCCTCATTGATGTGGCAAAAACCATAAGACTGTGTCCTTGTTGACGTTTGTATGAATAGAAATTTTAGTTTTTTTTAATTGAAGATAGGGTTTTATGACATTTATTGTTTTTGTCGACTAAATAAAAAAAAATTGTGATGATAAGAAACAAAATGTCACAGGAAGTTAACAAACTTTAAAAGTATATACGATACGATATATTATTATCTCATTAATATTCATTCCCAGGTACTGTTTAGTTGTAAACAAATAATCACATTTTTTACAAATACTGTAATAGATAATATTATAACTGGAAAGCACATTCTATGTTTAATCCACAAAAGAAGTTATTAAAGACCCTAAAACAATATAAACATCAAGCCCAAAGGTCGTCAATAGATCTTAATCAACTAAATTAGATGTAAACCCGTCCAATACTGAGATTTTTGACGAAGATGATCTTGCAGCAGACATGCTTGATTTATCCATACAAGGTTTTACTCGTTGTTAAAGATCAGGGAGATGATAACCTATCCAAATTACTCTCCATTCTTTTTGCGTGGATGCAGTCTTTTCCTTGAAAGATGCAGGCATGTATAAATGTTCGCTTGCTAAGAAACAACAACAGTATCACAATATTGCTCACCTACATGTACTGTTTTAGATGTTTGTAAATGGCATAACTGCAGTAAGTAAGTGAGGGTGTTGTTGTTTTACGGCCTAGCAATACAATATAGGCTATATAAGGGCAATAAACATAAAGATGATGATAAAATAAGAATAGAATGATAATAAAAATACAATAAGGTGGATTAAGAAACAAAAGGATCAGTAAATTTTTGAAAACCACTGTAAAAAGGGAGAGATGGGTAGGATGGGAAATTTAGCGTATGTGGCGCACTACTATGGGATCACAAATGGATTTTTAACGTCGGCCCACTATGGTCAATGTTAAGGTTTCCGTATTATAAACCTGGCAACCCCCTGCACATGGCCATTTCGTCATCTTGGACATGGAAGTCCAAGAGTGCATAACCCATGCCATTTAATACAACAATTAACCTGGTTCAGCGAAGTTTTATTTATCAAGAACATGACACCTGGTGTTCTTAGTCAATTTTAGATCTTTTAGTGATACTGAAAGAAAGTGAAACCTACTTTCTATGCTTGGACGGCAAGTACATGTGTAGAGTGTTAGATGATACTAAACGATAACTATGTCACCTCTAACAAAGTTTTGCTCGTTAAAAGGAGTACAAAGACTACGACATTAAGATGCACAGTGCACAATTAATGACACATTAAAAAGCCCACAATGCTGTTTTTCTTCTATTTAAAATTTCTCGAAAACCAATCAACTTAACTGGTCCAAAATTTATACTAATATATCTTAAGAAAATGTGAACAAGCGGGAAAAGTTTGGTCCAACAATGTTGGATTTTACGTAAAAATGGGTTGTTTTTCGAAATGGATACAACAAGTCTCACACAAAACTAGATTATTTGGGTTAAAATGCATTATCTAGCACAAAAAGGTGAATTGGCTTCTTCTTTTTTCATTCATGAACAGTTTCTAAAATTATTGTATACGAACAATGCTGATTTAAAAGAAGGTATTATTAAAAACCTACCTAACTTGTTGATACTTACGAAATTTTACCACGAAAACATAAATAAGCGTACATATTTAACATAATTAAGACATTTCAGGCGCACAGGTTTACATACTGTGAGTTTGATGTTGTATTTTATCTATTTATATATTTACAAATTGCCTGAATATAAAATTTCGTTATGACAGGGTTTAACAGGATTTGTGAGCCAAACCCTCCTCATAGTAATCATCTTGAACAAAGCAGAAAAAATGTCAAAACGTGTATAAAACTGTTAATTTGGTTATGCTGTATATCGATATTTCAAGGAATAACCTTGTCAAAATCTATAAATTTCAAATGAAAATTACTCAAAGCCAAAAGGTTCGAACAGGTAACTTAAGCCAAGTCCAGCACCGATGATATCGACCATGTGCAGCACAAGGAAAGAAATCTGGTGTTTTAAACTATTTTGAATTTAACAATTTTGATAACAAAAATATATTTGAAATTTTATAGTAAATGACAACCAAGGCTTGAAATTACCTCGGGGAACTCTTGTCCCACCAAAATTTAAAAACATTTTTGAATAGAGCAATTATTAATTCTTCAAAATAAGTTGGAGATTAGAGTTATCTTTCTTTTGACAATAAAACTAAAGATTATGTCTTCCGTAGTTGTGCCTTTTGCAGAAAATTTTGATCTTCAAATTCTGTGGGAGTTACATGTATGGCCCTTTGAACCAAAAAAATTGCTGAACATTCTTATGTATCATCTCGAGAGCGCAATCCCTCAGAAACTTCTGAACCCAATCCAATGACTTGGTAGGTAGAAGCAGACACAATATGTAGTTGTCCATATAACCAGGAATTCAAATTTAATCCAAATTTTTTTATCGGCGTTTCGAAAGTTTGGACTTTGAGTTTTGGGGGAAAACGGGGAGAAACATCGTTTTTTGCAGGCAAAAACAAACTTTAATATACACATACATTTGTACTGGAAAGTTTGGGATAAAGGATGAAAATTTCTTTACCTGTCAATAACCAGGTCCAATTTCCAGGATAAAATCGTACCTCGAGCTAGAAACACTGGAAGAGAGACAAATCAGCCTACTTCAGATCCTGATGTACATGGTGGTTGACGGGTTGGTATCAGCACTGCCGACATCCCAATTTGTGAACTTTGCCGGAACAAAGATACTAAAGCTAAAACGTTCCAGGACCACATCACAAACTATATTTTTGACAAAAGTGCGTAACAATTCTAGGGGACTATCAAATTTTGACAGTAAAATACCACAGTAGCAATACTCCTTCTTTATTGATATATGAACCACCATACTCTGGAACCAACTATACCAGACAACATTGTGCATGTAAGTTCCATTGGGGCATTTAGGAGCACTCTAGGGAACCATTGCCAGTAATTAACGCAGGCGCTCCTTTGCCGGTGGTAAAGAATAG
This sequence comes from Arcuatula senhousia, assembly GCA_963971305.1. Taxonomy (NCBI): domain Eukaryota; kingdom Metazoa; phylum Mollusca; class Bivalvia; order Mytilida; family Mytilidae; genus Arcuatula; species Arcuatula senhousia. The sequence continues at coordinate 2,282,616 of OZ020313.1, forward strand.
AAAATATTGAGATGTGGAATAAGTGTACGCGACTTAACTCACATAATAAGCGGTAATTCAAAATAACCACTTGGACAATGGACAATGGACAACCACCGGCACCCTTCAACGAGACCAGGAGGCACTGCTCGCCGTTCTGCAATTGACCAATGGCCTAAATGAAATGCATATAATTCAAATATAGTCCTGAAATAGTTTTATTGTATATTACAACGTAACCAAAAACAGGAAGATCCCTGCATGCAGAAGTATGACTGACTTATTAGCATAAGTTTGATTAGCCAATTCAATCCAAGAGGGTATGAAATTCCACCTGCATGCAATGTTAGGATCCAGAACACCTATCCTCTTTGACTTTTATCTCAAGGGAAATCAACCTGAAGCGGCAGAAACCACCAAGTATCGAAGAGTAGACCTGAGCCATCACATGGCAGAACCGTCAAAAGGGTCAACTGATAACAGCATGATGACATTCTTAAAGAGAAATCCAAGGGTCAGCGACAAAGACACCAAACCTTCAGCGTAAGGCCAAACCTAGAATACTGCGCTTGGGTATGGGATCCACACATCAAGCAGGAAATTACTAAGCTAGAAATGGTATAAAGACGTGCAGAAAGCTATGCATTCTACGACTATCGATATAACCGGTAGCGTCACTGACGTGGGATACAATAGAGAGAGGAGAACCAGGTGATGTTCTTCAAGATCATGAACAACTTAAGTTGACATCCCATCAGTAGACTAATTAACACCAACATCCACTGGAACAAGAGCCAACAGCTCTAAGAAGATACTCTAGTACCTTACCAGAAAAGACACACTAAAGTTCAGCTTCTTATCACTGAAAAAACTGAACTGGGACCTCTTACTAGCAGCTGTAGTTTAAATCCCCGACTTTGTATCATTAAGCATGGGCTGATCACACTCTCTTTCTAGTTTGAAGGGGCCCGCAATCCAACTTGATAGTAGGTACCTGTGAGGACTAGAACTGAGTCAGTTGGGATTATGCACAACAGCTATACTATAGTAGTCTATTCAACAGATTGGTTGAGGTTGAGGGGCCAAAAACGCAATTTAGATTCTATCCTCTTATATTTCATGTCTGTCTTTTTCCTGATTAATATTTCATTTGAATTTATGATTCATGTCTTTTTTCCAGTCAATAACTTTTTTAACCGCCCATTTTGAAGCGAAACGATGCTTCGTAACCTGTAGATGTCGCAGATGTATCTGTTTCATCTCAATACTCTTTCCCTGTATTTTATAATCATAATTCAGCTGATCTTTGTGCAAAACAAATCATTAGTGAACATGTCATCTCTTTCTTTAAAAAAAGTAGGTATTAGGGTACCGTAGCCCATAATTTTGTGCAGATAGACTGATTTAAGCGGGAGTTTAAAAAAAAAACCTGCCTAAATGAAACAGATCAAGAATTAAAATAGAGTTATCTTTCTTACCATTATCTGCAATTTCCTGTGGTTGCAGTCTGAGTTGTGACAAGCAGAAACTGTTCCCCTACTGGAACAGAAACTTTACTCTCGTTACGATTTGAGTTCGCGTTGCTGATTGATGTTCGACTGTTTTGTCCGTTTTATGTGATATCAGTTTTTTTCTCGTTTGTGTTGACTGAATTTGCCACTTTCGGACATTTGGCATTAGATTTAGAATGCCCAATTAATCGCTGTCTCTCTTCATTCATTCATTTTTAGCTCACCTGACCGGAAGGGTCATGTGAGCTATTGTCATCGTTAAGCGTCCGTCGTCCGTCCGTCTGTCCGTCCGTCGTCTGTCGTCTGTCGTCCGTCGTCCGTCCAATAACTTTTCTTCAAACATCTTCTTCTCTGAAACCACTGATGGGATTGCTTTGAAACTTTGTACACTTGATTTTTAGGATGTCCTCTAACAAGTTTGTGAAATTTGTGAACGTCGACCAATCAATATGGCCCCTGTTACTAAAAATAGAACAGGGGGGTCAGACCATAGTTTTTAGCTTTAAGCTCAAAAAGTATAAGATATAGAGAAAATCGGAAGCAACTTACCTTCTTCAGCATCAAAAGCTCTACAAAACTCTCCATTGGGTCAAAGTTGTAGGACGACTCCTTATAGGAGTTATTTCCCCTTAATCGTCAAAATTGACCATTTTCACAGTTTTTGGACTTTATCTTAAAAACTGTAAGTGCTAAAGGAAAAGATAGCATTGCAAAATTGTTCAGCTCATTGAGATCTACAAAAATGATTTCAGGGTCAAAATTGTCAGATCAACCGTTTAAGAGTTATCCCCCTTTAACTGATTTTTCTATCAATTTTAGCTGATTTTTAAAAATCTTCTTCTCTGAAACCACTGGTGGGATTGCTTTGAAACTTTGTGTACACTTGATCTTTAGAATGTCCTCTACCAAGTTTGTGAAATATGTGAACGTCGACCAACCAATATGGCCGCTGTTACTAAAAATAGAACAGGGGATCAGATCATAGTTTTCAGCTTATAGCTAAAAAAGTATTAGAGATGCAGAAAATCTGAAGCAACCAAATTTCTTCAGCATTGAAAGCTCTACAAAACTCTCCATTGGGTCAAAGTTGTGGGATGACTCCTTACAGAAGTTATTTCCCCTTAATCGTCAAAATTGACTATTTTCAGAGTTTTTGGACTTGAGCTTGAAAACTGTAAGTGCTAAAGGAAAAGATAGCATTGCAAAATTGTTCAGCTCATTAAGATCTACAAAAATGAATCAGGGTCAAAATTGTCAAATCAACCGTTTAAGAGTTATCCCCCTTTAACTGATTTTTCTATTAATTTTAACTGATTTTTAAAAATCTTCTTCTCTGAAACCACTGGTGGGATTGCTTTGAAACTTTGTACACTTGATCTTTAGGATATCCTCTTCCAAGTTTGTGAAATTTGTATATGTCGACAAACCAACATGGCTGCCGTTACTAAAAATAGAATATGGAGGTCAGACCATAGTTTTTAGCTTATAGCTCAAAAAGTATAAGAGATAGAGAAAATCCGAAGCAACCTTCCTTCTTCAGCATCAAAAGCTCTACTAAACTCTTCATTAAGTCAAAGTTGTGGGACGACTCCTAAGAGGAGTTATTTCCCCTAAATTGTCAAAATTGACCATTTTCACAGTTTTTTGGACTTTATCTTAAAAGGCATAAGAGTTAGAGGAATAGTTAGCATTGCATAATTGTTCAGCTCATTAAGATCTACTAAAATGATTCGGGGTCAAAATTGTCAGATCATCCTTTTAAGGCTTTTAAGTGTTTTCAGTAAATTTTAACTTGTTTTTTTTTCAAATGGAAAGCTTTGTAACTTTTTATTCTTGATTTTAAAAGTGTTTTTTTTTTCACAGTTAGTAAGATATGCTCGGATCTGCAGTTGTGTTTCTGATTTTAATAATAAAAACCGTTTTATTACTGAAAAATTATTGAAACAAGGTTATCGATACCACAAATTAGTAAAATCTTTTTCTAAATTCTTCCACAAGTATCGATCTCTTATTGAAAAATTTAATTGTACACGTCACTTTCTTATAGTGAAAGGAATATATCACATCCTGTATTTTATGGTAATGTTTTTTATAAAGCTCACAAATTTAAAAGCAATCCAATAGAAATGAAAAATTGGCTTCAAAATTTATTACGGAAAGGATATGAAATGAATATCTTGGTTAAATCTTTGAATTTAGTGTTTTTTGGCAGAAATATTGAAAACTTGATACTCGCTTTAAAACTTCCATAAACGTTTTTACTATTGTCATTTTTAAGCATTATAGCGATTAAGCGTGTCGGTTTTGTGTGATGACACTTCACTAAATCATTATTGCTTGAAGTGTTGTGTCGGATTTAAAATCGATACGTTTGATTTTTTTACATCAGTCGATTGATGATTCTCAGCTAGCTGTCAGTAACAGCGAGTGTTCTATAGAGAGTTCCTTTACCGTCCTTTTGTTTGTTCTTGTTTTTTGTCTTAGGTTCTCTCTAGTAGAATTGGACTTTGATCGATTTGATTTTTATTGTGTGTTTAGTTTTTGTGCTTTGTCTAGGAATATTGATAGGGGGAAGGTTGTGCCCAAAAAACTAGTTTAACCCCGCCACATATTACATGTGCCTGTCCTAAGCCAGGAATCTTTGACAAAGCTTTCGTTTGTACTTGTCTTTTTGATGTTTTCTGTTCCTTGTTTAAGAAGGGGGTCTATCTGTGACTATTTCAGGGCTGGATTTGAATTATATGCATCTTATTTAGACCATGGGCCAATTGCATAACCGCGAGCAGTGCCAAATGGCCTCGTTGAAGGCTGCTGGCGGTTGTCCATTGTGGTTTTTCTAAATTGCCGTTTAATTGTGGGCTGTGTCGCGTACACTTATTCCACATCTCTTTATTTTCTATTCTATCCTAACTAGTTTCTTTAATGTTTAATACTTACCAAGTACATGTAGACCATGTTGCACACTTGGTAAGAGGCTTTAGCATCAGAGATCAGGTGAGCGATTCAGGCTCCTGGGAGCCTCTAGTTTTTAATAGAATGATTTTTTCTATGTTCAGTGATGTTTAAGATTTCATTTAATTTAAAGGTGAAATAAGGTTGAAAGATGAGCATTTCTATTTAAACTTCAATTTAAAAAAATAAAGGTCTTCTTTCGTCAAATCTATGGCTGTATTTCATATTCTTTAATTTTTAGACATGCAACATGTAACCAAACGAAGATCAATCTCAATATTTCCATATTGGATAACATAAGGTCAGAGTTGGAGGCAAAACATTTTAATAGTTTTAGTTTATATATTATTTTAATATAATAATAAGTCATTACACCTTTGCTTCTTTCATAATTGTCTATGTAGAGTTGTCTTTCTTACAACATTCAAAATTTGATGACCATAGTGGGCCAACGCGTGTGGAGAGTGCCACGCTTCAATCATGCACTTAAAAGACCCCTTTGTGGACTGCCAAGAAGTGCACCACATGGGCTAAATTTTCTGCCCCTACCCATCTCTTTCCTTTTCCTGTGGTTCTTCAAAACTAATTGTTCTTTTGTTTCCCGACCCACCCCCATTATTCATTTAACATCATCATTTCATGTTCATTTTATTAGCCTTTTTATGTTCGTCGCCTTTAAATAACCGTATTAGTGTTGCAACGCAAGTTGCAGAGGCACCAATGGGGCATCCGCGGATATCAAAAGTCAAAAAGGGCAGAGACAATACCAGACAACACCAACGAGAACGGGACAAAAAAACTACATGTAAAACACAGAAACACGAAATACCTACTGAATATCAATTAACAGTGCGAACACTAGTCGTAGCGAGAGTGAACTCAGGTGCTCCGGAAGAGTAAGCAGTTTCTGCTTGCTATAGATTCAGGATATTAATTTATCTAATTACATATTTCTCTCCCTATTTCATCCAGTTAAACCGTATCTTTTATTTACTTGGGAAGTTCGGAGAATTATATTTTTTCTGTAAAAAAAACACCAAACTTCTTTCCGGCTTGTACTGTGTGCCGAATTTGGCTTTCTTATCGAGAACTTCTCTCTGGATAATTTGATTTGTTATGTACATGCAAAAAAAAAAACATAAATTAATCTCGCCATGCTCGTTTACTCGTACCTTGTTATTTTATACTTTGAAAAAGTATCAAGTTTAAACCCTCAACACCCCTTAAAAAAGATCTATATGTAACAAATTAGTACAATATCATCTAAATCTAAAATTGATAAAACGAATACATGTTTTGTCAAAGATGGTTCAATTTATTTGATTTAATGTCCTTTTATTACAAAGTTTACCAATTATATATGGGTATTAAATTTATAACTGATAATAACACAACACAATCAGTGGTAATTGATAAAGCTCTAATTAACAATACTAAATAAAACACATCTGTGGCATGCATATAAATACCTTTTGAAATCTACAGCAACAGCTGACTCGAAAACTAAATGAATATTTTTGAATAAATATTTAATTTGATTATTTACCGTTATCTTTTCATCGAATTGATTCCGGATTATTTGTTTTCTCGTAATTAGACGTTCAAATGCGGTTCCGTTACTGGGTAGCGGAGCATGCGTGTCCATGCGCTCCGTGGTTTTGTGAGGTTACGCAAATGGAGGCAACATCTTGATTCATTTTACAAATGCGTCGTTAACCTGCATTCGGTCAGAGAACAAAAACAAAAATGTTAATTGAATTATAAAAGTAAAACAGCTTTATGAAACAATTAGAAGGATTTATGATATATGTACACATGTAGCTGCATGGTTACAGATGGTTTTCACAGCAATATATATATATAAAGAACAGATGTTTTGGGATCATCGGCGGTTAGTACAACCGTCACACCTTTCCCATCCGATGATCCTCCTAAACGCCCGTGATGGATAAAAAAAGTAAGAGAATCTTTCTTTTTTTTGAAGATGTACACGCTTTTATTTGTTTGATTTATTTTGCTTTATGTGCCTTTTTTTTCGTTGTTGTTGTTGATTTCACGATTAAGAGGAACGGGGATGGAGAATTGATCGTCTGGCAACGTAACTGGTGTATTGCAATGAATAGGAACTGATTACCCTTCCGGAGCACCTTACTCTCGTTACTACCTGAATTAGCGAGACTGATTGCAGTTGAAGTTGTATTGTGTTATTAACGTTATCTGTTTCTTTGTTTTGTTTTCTTTTTTGACGACTGGTTTTGTTTTTTATCAGACTTCTGACATTCGAATATACAATATTTGAACTTCTTCGCCTTTTAGGGACAGACCATTTGACCTAAAGGGGGTCATGGTTTTTTTTTTTTTTTGGTCTAAAAACTAAAAATAAATCCTAGTAAATGGTGGGAAAATATTTATATGCGTCGCGACAGTATTTGTTTGGTTTTTTTTCATTTTAAGCATTATAATATAAAACTTCTTCAGATTTTTTTCTTACCCCCTGCTGCCAAAATATTTGTTCATCAAAAACCATTTTCAAATTATCATTTTTTTTTAATAAAAACAAGCCCCCCCCCCTTTTCAAGTTAAACGTTGTTAATGAAAAATGACCTGTCCATATACTCCAAACAGTTTTAATTTACATTGACCACTTCACCATGTAATATAATATCTAATATTTTGGCTACTCGGGAAATAATTTTCATTTTTCCCATGAAGTCGAAGATAATTCATTAATTAAACAAAACAACGATTTGTAAATCTCCTTGTCGGGTGCCTTCTTAGTTTTAATTTGTGTATTATACTTGCTTAAATGTGTATTTAATTAATGACATGAATTTTTATGACGTTACATCGCATTGTCTGAAAATTAAAGACCTATAAGATTCAATAAAGCTGCAAAAATAATATTTGTGTAAGACTAAACATTTTAAGCGTGTTGTTGTAATTACTTTATGATTGAATTTGAGAAATCTGTTCTGGGTTTTTCTGTGTTACTATCCAGTGTGCTTTGAGTGTCCATTTCAGCTATTAACAGACCACTTTTTTTTGTATTTCATTAAGGTAACAACAAAACAACCGAACTGGGATAATCAGTGTCACGCGTCCAAGGAGAAAAGACAAAACACGGCAAAGACATACCGGAGAAGTTAAAGATCGCAATGGTCCTGACTTGGTACATGCATTTCAAAAGAAACAGCTGTAAATTATACAGTGAGTTTCATATGTTATGTTCCAAATAAAAATGGTGTATTTTTGTACTGAGATGACCACCCGATCGCCAGTCGAATGTAGAAGCTGTTCCTTTTACCCAAATATAGAAAATGCTTGCTTTCACATTAAGTAAACCTCCTACTTGAATAAGCATCAACTGTATGCCTTTTAAAACAAGTCAACGTGAACTTGCAAATATATCGATGTGAGGAAATGTTTTTTTTTTCAAAATTGAAGTTAACCTCCTACATTGATTTAGATACAACTTCTCCCCTTTATTTAGCACTCCAGCCTACGTGTTGTGATTTTTTTAACTCATTGTGATAATAAATGAATTTATATTTCTTAAAATATCGGAGTCAACCTCCTACATATTGAATTAGATCCTACTACATGTCATTTAGTTTGTTAGCTTGTTTTTCTAACTTATCTAGATACAAATGTATAAGTCCACGAAAGAATCAGACAAACATGCTTGCCCCTTAGTTTCAATACTACTTTAAAGGGCCTTCATACGAGAATAAAGATTGATGAAGAAGCTCTTAACGCAAAGCGAGGAAATAGTTTTGTAAAATACTTACTACATAAACCTGAATTAGCTTCAAATACATGCCCTCCAACACATTAAGTGTCTTATCATACTATTTTATACATATTCTTGGTACAATGTTTAAATAACAAGAGGCTCCCAGTAGCCTGAAGACCTGGTCTCTTCAATCAGCGGTCATTTGATACATTCGACCAAGTGGAGACTTTTGTAAAGCTTTAAAATGAGCTGAAGGTGTAAGAAAGCAACAGCTTTTATCTATCTGCAACAATTTTCATACTTAAGGGCAAAACATAAAAAAAATGCTATCTTTTACTTGGAATTGGCCATACCCCTTTTATAAGGTCATCTGACAACTTGATCCAATGAAGACTTCTGTAGAGCTTAATGAGCTAAAAGATTTATCCAGCCATGGATTTTCTCTATCTGCAATAGCTTCCCTTAATAAGGCAAAAACATGAAAAATCACTATTTTTTATATTCATGGGGCCACCACCCCTAAAAGGGGTCATCTGACAACTTCATCCGGAGGAGAAATTTTTAGAGCTCAATGAGCTTAATGTTTAAGCGATCAACAGCTTTTCTCTATCTGCATTTTTTTAATGGAAAAACATGAAAAACGCTATATTTACCTTAAAAGGGATATATGTATAATCCCAACAAGAGGTCATCTGACGATTTCGACCCAATGGAGACTGTTGTTGAGCTTTTGATTCATAGAGCCTAAGATCCTTCGAATTTTTACTATTTATTTTAGTTGCTGAGTTATAAACCAATTTAAATGATTTTACCGTATGTTCTATTTTTAGTAACAACCGCCATGCTTGTAATGTTTAATATTGAAGCTTTTTAAAATGAAATTGTTTTTTTTTTTGCTTACATGTCATAAATCGTTCCTGCAATAAGTTTCAGTCAAATTGGTTCAGTGGTTAAATATTTGAGGATTTTTTAAAATTGTTAACAGACGATGGACGCAGAGTGATGGCCTCAGCTTACATGGCCTTTGACATAATTATGGGATCAAGAAATCAAGAATTATTAAGGAAAAGGGCATCAACAATTTAAAGGAAAGTAAGATTAAAAGAGAGATCTATTGATCTTTTTTCTTTAGAAGTGATTCTAAGAGGTCTGCTATATATGAATGAGGAAACAAAATAGCAAGCAAAGGTGCACAATTAGTGCCCATTAGAATCCTTATTGTGGAAAAACACGTCCACCAAACAAATATGTTGTCAATAAGTTTAGTTCCGTTTCATTAAAACTAAGTTAGTTAGTTAGTTATTGCTTTAATTACTTTACTTCAAAGTAGCCCGATTTCTGCTTTATCTTCGAGATGAACAGGAAACGGTGATACAATAAAAAGAAATGATGATGAGGTGGAGGAAATGTCGCCACAAGGTCAATCGAGGAGGAGAGTTTTGATTGCCATTGGAAAAATGAGTGATTGGTAGGGATAGGAAATTTAGCTTCCTGCGCGGGAGTTCTTTGGGTTCTACTCTTTCCGAGACATACAGCAGGGTTTTTTTTTATCGCGAAAAAAATGTGACATAACGTGACATTAAAAACTAAGAAAACCAAATGAACAATTTTCTCTTCTACAGAGTTATCGTTCCTACGTCTCTTTATGGATGATGGTACGATGGAATTCTGGATATAGAATGTCCATAGAATGATTGAAAAATGGTAATTTCTCCATTATTTCTGTATACAAAAGTACAATGGTTGGTTTCAATATTTTTTTTTGTCTTCTGCAATCCATTCTATCCTCATATCGTGTTTTTTACCTAATTTTAAGAAATGTCATTTGAAAACAGGAATATTTCCAGAAAGTTCTCCGTCTATAGTATACTGTGGGCGAAAGGTTAGGTCCGAGCCGGGTCAAGCTAGTAGAAACTAGGTGCGAAAACAGCACATTTTCCAGGAACCCATCCAAAACCCACGCCTGTGTCTCACAGGAACGTATATAAGGAAACTATATTTTGACATTTATAACTCTACTGAAAAAAACTACGAGACTGACCATTTAACTTAATGTTTTCGCAAAGCGCGAAAATGATATTTATTTTTAAAAGTTGCCGCAACAAAATATGTTTTCCCAATATTAGCATTTATCTATATCTTGTATATGGCAGAAAGCCTTCTTCGGGATAATTTTTTTCTTCACTCTTGAGCTGCCAAAACATTTTTTTTTTTCATCAAAAATCAGACCCAGAATATTTCTTAGAAAAAATAACAACCCCTCGCCTTCGGTCTCTTTTCAAGTTAAATGTTTGGTCCCTCAGGCAGACTTTTCTGTCAATCTACCAAACATAGCATTGCGTAAAATGAAGGAAAAAAATATTCATGAACAGAAGTGATCGGATTTCAGCATGTTCAGTGTATATATTTCACATGTGTGGTGAGTGTAATACTATACTAAACATTATCTAAAAATCTTACAAAAAGGCTTAAAATTCAATTGTGCATTGCATGTATGATGTACAATTATATTCATTTGTCATTTTTCACAGTTAGTATTGATCAAATCTATAGAAAGAGTCCTTGTGATAAATATGATTTTCTGCATTATAGACAAAATAGATAACATTAAATATTTAAAATGACAATCATTTACAATGAAGCCATGTGTTGCAGCCTCTCCAATAAGGTTTTTATTGGCTATTGAATATAATTCAAATGTTTTCATTAGTTTGCTATCAATTGGAGTTGTGTAATTATTACTCTTGTAAAGATGTATGGTTATTTCACAATGCTGTTTATGCTCCGTGCTGCTTTTGTGAAGTAAGAAATTGACACATTGCTTATACTTCATGAGTTTGTTTGAAACACTCTGAGAGTATTGCGAAGCAACACACATACCGCCACTGGTCGCAAATTTCAAAGTCCAAAAGGTCATAATTCCTGTAATAATTTGCGGAGGGGAATGAAATTTTATAAAGAACTCATAAAAATGGACTTCCAGCTTCTGCCTTCAAAACAGTCTAATTTCTACGTTTTTAGAATGAAAGAACACAACCTTTTTGACCAACGGACGGACAGATGGACGGACAAATAAAAGCATTATACCCTCCGCTACTTCGTTGTGTGGAGCATTTATAGCGAGCATCGCAGATGCGAGCCCTACGGCATTGTGCATGTTTTGAGATGTGCCAGAAATATACTGAAGATAAAACCGGAACAGGTTTACTTTTACGGAGTGAAAAAAATAATAGGCACGGAGCAAGTAAAACAATCAACCCTCTCGGCTTATAAAAAATACATCATAATATGTTATGCAAAAATATAAAAATTGAAATTCAAAAACAGTGATAAAACCCTCATTCATCCACTTGTTTATTTTTACACACAGATTTTTATTTAAACACCATTCGGCCTTTTCCGCTGAAAAAAAACGATTTTACGGAAATTACCGAGCTAGCTTTTGGCAACATCGTCCCAATGACTACCAAATACCAAATGCATGATACTGACAAAGCTTTGTCAAATTCTAAGTAAGATAAAATAAGATAAAGAAATACATAAATTTACTGAATAAAACCTACTCATAATAATAAATAAAAAGTTCTTACCCGAATATGAAAGAAGAGTCCCATCCTGATTCTGTGGGGTTTCACTCACTTTCCTAAGTCCCGCATGATATTTTTCTTAAAGTTTTTTCCGCCAGGTTTCTTAATGTACCTTCTGTTACCAATGCTTCAAATAAAACACTGATACTCAGAAAATCTCACAAAACCTGACAGAATCTGAATGTTGTTTTGGTCTGCTGAAGAAGCGCGAAATACTCTGACAAGGAAATGACGTCACGTAATCCATAAAATGGTGAAAGAATTAATAATTTCGTCCCCGCTTAATGTCGTCCCAGAATGTTACAGGATTTATTATTTGCACAAATAATTGAATTTTTAATTATTGATCCCAGATATTTTAACAACAACTTTCTCAAGTGCATATGATTTGGGTTGGGTGGGGTCAGACTTTGCTACTATTAAATTCCTTTTTTAAAAGTTCCCTCTTTACATTAAACTAAGCCGGTCGAGCACATGGATTTATTTTTAAAAGGTATATACATTTTCGATGCTCGCTAAAAAGGCAGGGCCTTACTCATATTATAAAAAGCGGAAACTAAGATGTGACAGACAGACATACGTACAGACGAAAGTAATGAAATCCTTTTAAAGAATACTAAGCACCTCTCTGCTTCAACTGTAAGGGGAGAAAAATATAAATGTAAGACAATGTGCACTCAAAAGACAATAACAAGGGGTCGAGATACAATAACCCACATATCATATTACAACAAACTCTGAAATTTTTCTTGGTGAATCTATTTCTTATTATCACACATTAAGCGTGTATTAGTGTGAGTTTGCCCAGATGAAACAGCCCGAGGTGAGCAAGTCATATTTTGATCAGGGACCGTATATGCCATACCAATTGCAAGACCTCACGTGCTCGCGAGAGCCGAGGTCTTGGTATAGCATATAAAGGTCGCGCTTGCTCAAGACAGGATTAATATGGCATATCAATTAAGGCCTTGCGTGCACGCGTGATGTCATTGAAACAAACATGAAATGATTTCAGATATGGCACATTTAACTTAATTTTACAATCAGGCAATATTACTTATGATAGAAATTGACATTCATATCATGTTTTCTTTTTTTAGACTGTAAAAGACTAGAGTTGGGTTTTTCTATTTAATAGTCCATGGGTAAAAAGATGTGACGCCTCGACCTATTTTGGGACTACTAGCACACGGCTATAGCGTGTGCTTCTAAGGACATCATAGTGGCATAATGTCTGGTTTAGCACACGGCTATAGCGTGGGCTTCTGCAGACGTCATAGTGGCATAATGGCTGGTTTAGCACACGGCTAGCGTGGGATTCTGGGGACGTCATAGTGGCATAATGGCTGGTTAAGCACACGGGTAGCGTGGTATTCTGGGAAATCATAGTGGCATAATGGCTGGTTCAGAACACGGCTATAGTGTTGGATTCTTGGGACGTCATAGTGGCATAATGGCTGGTTAGGCACACGGCTAGCGTGGGATTCTAGGAAATCATAGTGGCATAATGGCTGGTTCAGAACACGGCTAAAGCGTGGGCTTCTGAGGACGTCATAGTGGCATAACGGCTGGTTCAGAACACGGCTAGCGTGGGCTTCTGAGGACGTCATAGTGGCATAATGGCTGGTTTAGCACACGGCCATAGCATGGGCTTCTGAGGACGTCATAGTGGCATAATGGCTGGTTTAGCACACGGCCATAGCATGGGCTTCTGAGGACGTCATAGTGGCATAATGGATGGTTTAGCACACGGCTATAGCGTGGGCTTCTGAGGACGTCATAGTGGCATAATGGCTGGTTTAGCACACGGCCATAGCGTGGGCTTCTGAGGACGTCATAGTGGCATAATGGCTGGTTTAGCACACGGCTAGCGTGGGATTCTGGGGACGTCATAGTGGCATAATGGCTGGTTAAGCACACGGCTAGCGTGGGGTTCTGGGAAATCATAGTGGCATAATAGCTGGTTCAGAACACGGCTATAGCGTTGGCTTCTGAGGACGTCATAGTGGCATAATGGCTGGTTTAGCACACGGCCATAGCGTGGGCTTCTCGGGACGTCATAGTGGTATAATGTCTGGTTTAGCACACGGCTTTACCGTGGGCTTCTGAGAACGTCATAGTGGCATAATGGCTGGTTTAGCACACGGCTAGCGTGAGATTCTGGGGACGTCATAGTGGCATAATGGCTGGTTCAGAACACGGCTAGCGTGGGCTTTTGAGGACGTCATTGTGGCATAATGGCTGGTTAACCACCAGGCTAAATATAGCGTGGGCTTCTAAGGACGTCATAGTGGCATAATGGCTGGTTTGGACTTCTGAGGACATAATAGTGGCATATTTATGAAACACCTAAAACACAAAGTTAATGTGGGTTTCTGAGGACATAATATTGGCATATTTATGAAACTCTTAAAAGACATGTAAATCAGCAGAATCTGTTTGTAAGTGGCATTTCTTTTTCCATAGCTGATGAAAATCGTTGAGTTATCACATACGATTAATGGCTTAAGTTTTCGTGCATTTACTATATTACTTTTATAAGTAATAAAAAGGTGTTTTTTTTTCAAGGTACAAATCAATTATTTCAAAGTAATTATAATAATAATTGCCTTTATTTATTAATACAGAATTACATATTTGCTAGTTTACATTATGGTACGGTTGAAATTAAATATTTACAGACATGTTAGAAAGTTCACTATACAATTAAAAAAACAAAAACAAATAATAACAATATTTAATAAGACGCATACAACAAAAACAATCATTTCAATAGCAGTTTTCTATTTTCACTGATAAAACATCTATTTAAAAAACAGTTGTTAAGTTGAGCATTCTCTTTTCTTATGCATCTCGTTCCATAATCTAGTTCCAGAAAAAGGAAAAGTACTGGCTTTTATAAAACTATTATATTAGTAAAAGAAATTTAATATAAAGTACTTTTGCTAAAGATTACCTATAAAGTCCTCAACCATCGATTCTCAAAAATATTATTACTGAAGATCATAAAGCATTATTATCTACCGATTCATTTCTGATTTAGAAGTTAAGAAAATAAAATAAATCTTATTCACCAACTGTTTTTGTTTGTATTTATATAGAATAATACAAAATTGTCTTAGAAGATATATTCTGGAGATACATGTTTTTAAATGAGAGTTTACAAAAGACGCACTCTGTCCCGCATTAGAAAGAAATTATAATAAAGAATATCATATAACAATATTTTCTTTTAAGTTTTTAACTCAATCAAATGAAACGTGTATTAAATATCATCCCCCTTTTAAGTATATTTTCTTTTATAATTTTTTGATAATATAACTTCTAAAATAAACTACTGAATTTGTTTTCCCTCTTTTATTATCAAAACAAAATATACAAATTATTTACTTTTCTAATTTATTCTTTATTTGGTCTCATTCGAATCAATAAACGATCATTCCATTGCTCTATTCAGAATGGTGGAAGTTTTCTTATGGTATTAACGTTAATAACTCGCAATAATGGGGGTATGAACCAAGGGCCATGCTCCATGAAAATCAAATTCAAAAGAACAAAACTACTTGAAATTTTTATAATTAAGACTCAAGTGATACTTAGCAAAATGGTGTGTAAACTTTGTTAAATGCTTTAATAATGCACTACATTCCCGAGGGTTAAGAATTGAAAATAATGAATAAAATCGAATAAAGTTAGCAAATAAAGATTATTTTATCAATGATATCCTTCTCAAAACCCAAGTATATAGCCACTTCCACTTAAGAAGGTTACAATTAGGAGACTTAAGGTAATATATGGCCACACACGTGAATATTAATCGGCAGTGAACACAATATTTGTCCCCACCCTGACCCCATCCGAACCCCCCCCTCAAAAAAAGGGGGGAGGAATTAGATTCGTGCGTGTTCGTTCATATTCGTGAAAACTTCTTTTAGTTGTATACAGAATTTGAGCCAGTTATTTTCATTTACGGTGCCACCCTTAACACAAAAGTTAAATTAAGAATATAAAACATTCCACGCCCATTCACCTATATGAGCATAGATTTGAAAAGATTGTGTAATTCTCATGTATTTGCTCATCTATTAAACATGACTTTGTACTTGAAATATCTTACAGTTAAACCCCCTGTTTTCTTTTTGATATTCAACAAATGTCAATGAGCGTTTTATTTTTTATTGAATCTTTTATACATGTTATTATAAAAGGGTACATACAAAACATGCCAATGCTAATGTTATAAAAATTCAAGACCAGAATAGCAGTCTTCCTTAAAAGACGTATGTCGCCTGCGTCTCAAAATATTCGGTGACTTCCGGGCATGAAATTGCTCTACCATATGGAGGTACTATAGGGGGAACTGCATGCAAAATATCAACAGGATGTGAAAAGAATTTGCACATGTTGTAGCTGCCCAAAAAATTTCGTCGGAAATTTTGTGACACCACAGGGCGACACATGACGTTGGACACATCACGATATAAGACGATGGAAAGTGTCAAAGTGACTCTTATATAGAAAAAAAAATGAGATGTGGAATAAGTGTACGCGACACAGCCAACATAACA
The DNA here is from genome assembly GCA_963971305.1 of Arcuatula senhousia. Classification (NCBI taxonomy): domain Eukaryota; kingdom Metazoa; phylum Mollusca; class Bivalvia; order Mytilida; family Mytilidae; genus Arcuatula; species Arcuatula senhousia. The sequence goes on from OZ020313.1 coordinate 2,298,946, forward strand.
AGCGATAATTTATAACAATTACAATGGAAAAACCGCCAGTAGCTTTCAACGATGCTAGTTGGCGCCGCTCGCCGTGCTGCAATAGGCCCATGGTCTAAATAAAATGCATATAATTCAAACCCAGTCCTAAAATAGTCACAGACAGACCCCTTCATAAACAAGGAACAGTTAGCATCAAAAAGATAATACAAACAAAATAAAATATAAAGGAGGATAACCGGTTTTTCGTACGAACTAACATGCATGATCTTATTACACCCTCTCTTTTTGGAAGGGGGGAGGGAGAAGGGACATAAAAAAATACATTCTAAGAAAAAAATCGAGTATCTTTTTTACCAAATTTAAATCTGTATTTATGTATCAATAAAATCATCTTTAGCATCTGGCAAACTGAATGAGCCTCGGTTGAACTTTTGGAAAACTTTGCAAGACTTTGGAAACGCTGAATCATACGTAACATTGCTCTAAACCTTTGTCCTTTTAAAAGAGCACTCAAAAGTAGAACATCAAGAGAAAAACAATAAAGGTGTCGATCTTTAATAAGTGTGAAATGATTTAGTTAGTAAACAATACAATACACTGTTAATATAAAAAAAAAATGCCTTTTTTCTTCCAAAATCATTTTCAAAATATTTTTTAAGGAAAAAAAGTGTGGTGTGTGTGTGTGTTAATTGGCATTTAACGCCCTTTATCGACGTCCCGGGGCCATGAAGGGTGGTCAGTTTTGATGGTGGATGAAACCGGAGTACCCGGAAGAAACCACCAACCTTGGGCAGGTAATTGACAAACCTAATCACATACAGTTGGAGAGGTCCCTTTTTGTAAATTACAAACAGGACTCGAACACCAGCTTAGATGTGATTGTGGCTAGTGATCAATAGTGTGGTATTTAAACCAGTGCCTTAGCCCACTCGGCCACCCAGTCCCCTAGGGAAAAAAACAAAAAAGCATAACAAAAAAAGACACCCTCCTTGCATAGCAATATATATATATAACATATGGCTGAGAGGGTGATAGAGTACATTGATACCCTGAGAAAAGCATTGTTAACTGAGGCGCAGCCGAGGTTGACAATGACTTTTCGAAGGGTAGCAATCTACTTAAAATTAAATGTACTTTAGAAAACACTTTTTTATTTGTTTAGGTGTTTGTCTGTTAGTAGATGCATTAATTAGTGTTAGTTAAAATATGCACTTTTCACGAATTATTGTTGATTTATTACAACTGATCAAGACTGTGCACGAGCTCGGCGCACGATAGGGTTATCATTAAACAAATCACCCGCTGGGTCTTGTTTTTGAAACATGTTATATGATAGATTGAATTGTTTAATTCAAATGTGTTAGGAAAATATCTTATGAAGTATAATAATGTAGACTGACAAGTATTGGTTATTAACACAAACATTTCACACGTACATCTTGTATAAAAATCAACACCTTATTTTTTTCTTGATGCTCTACTTCTGCGTGCCCTTTAAAAAGGACAAAAGTTTACAGCACTATTGCGTATGATTCGGGTTTCGTCTGGAAAAGATTTCAACTGAGAATCTTTTTGGTTTGTCCTTTTAAGATGATTTTATTAATATATACAGATATTTAAATTTATTAAAATTAAGTAAACAATATTTTTTTTCTCTGAATGTACTTTTGTATGGATTAAAAAGGAGCATTCTCCATTTTGGCCGGATTCCTCGGATTGAAAAATCCGGGTTATAAAATGGTGAATGTCGGGTGAGTGGGTGAGCGGGTGTGCGAGCAGGGAACAAATTTTCGTAAACGTTTTCTCAACAACAATTAATCTTAGCCACATCACCAGGGTGGGGTCCCATAACGAGAGGTTCAATTTCAGGTTTGTCGCTCACCTTATTCCTGATTGATGAAATCCGACCATTTTTGACCTTGACAGATCTTTCTTGGAAATACAAAAGCAACTGATATCTCATTCTACCTTTGCCTCTTTATGAGAAACCACGACACGAAAGGCCAAAAATAAGTCAGTCATAATCATTAGTACAGATGTAGTATATTGTAGAAAATTCAGAATTTTATCACAGTATATTATTCTAGATTTGATTGTCTTCCATGTCTGTTGTATTGATATAATAATATTGTCAACCAATAGAGGAGATTTAGACCAGGTCCATTACCGACATAGATCTGTCATTTCTACGTCATTTTTATTGGTTCTATGGGCTACTGAATCCCGGTCATTTTACTCTGTAGAAGATGGCATTGAAATTAAAAGAAAAGTGTCTATAAATTTAGTGCTAAAAAGTGCCAAATTATTTTAAATTATTTTATTATTAATTAAATTATTTTGTTTATAGCAGAAAATAGTGATCCTACCTGAAATATAACTAATTTATTTGTTTAATGTTGCAAAGAAAGTCGTAAGTCCTTGCTCGTCGTTTAACGTTTAATGTTTCAGTCCAATCTCCTGCGCATATGTCATATTCACTCCGTATCACTACGCTTATATAAGAGTCTTAATTTGCAAAATAAGATTTTGTGAAGAAGATTGAACGCCATCTTGCGAGCGTCGTTGCGTTGAATGACGTCAAAGTATGTGGTACAGACCTGACCAGTTTATTGAAAGTAAATAGAAAGCAGGAACTGATTACTCTTCTGGAGCACCTGAGTTCACTCTTGTTTCGACTGGAGTTCACGTTGTTGATTGATAATCAGTTATTTTGTGTTTCCATGTTTTGCATGTTGTCTGTTTTTGTCCCGTTCTTGTTGGTGTTTGCTGGTTTTGTCTCTGCCCTTTCTGATTTTTGATATTCGGATATCCCATCGGTACCTCTGCTTCTTTCATTGCAAAATGCATACACTTTGTTTTTTTTTTATATCTTTGATCTGGATAAAGTGGTGTTGCTCAATTTTTATATGATATTTCTTCACGCACACAAAATTCATAGACGATTTTGAAACGTGGAATAAGTACACGACACATACTTCATTAACAACAAGTGTCAATCTAACAATGGAAGACAACCGGCAGCTTCAAATGTGACAAGTCGTCGCTGCTTGCCGTCTTTGTTGTATTGTTTCTAGATGCACAAAATCAAACCCAATACCAAAATTATCAGCGAAAAATCCATATCTGGACATGTACATAGAACAATTAATGTTAAAAAGGGGGCAGGGACAACGATAAGCTTTGACAATGGAACCTGCTTACATGTAGATATGAATAATTTGATAAGTTACCTAAGAAAACCCTACACAAGCCCCATATTTTACAACATAAAAGGCTAATACGCCCGATCAAGTACATGCTATAATATTTATTTATTTTTAAGTTAAAGATTATCTTAAACGACACTTCACCTTGGAAATTAAAAGGTGATACGATTTCATTAAACGAAAAAGACCTTTTTAATTGGATTATAATACACAGAGAAGACTAAATTGAGTGTTACGTTACATTGTAGTGAAAGATACGTTACCCACTATGTAAACATGACCAAAGGGATTGTATCTTTTTACTTTGTATTTGTTTTCTTTCCAGATTTATTACAAACGTTGTTCAGGTGTTTCGGTTTAAAATTATTTGGTTTAATGTTGGAAGTTTAAATCAACAATTACCCTCTCTATGATTAGATTTAAAAACAGCGAAGGTTAAAACCCTTACACTTAATAATGAGAAAATGAAAGTTTTATTAATTCAAATTGATGTTTATTTGATTATACAATAAAAAAGAATATTACCAAAAGGCGTTCAAATGCCAAGAATCAAGAAAAAAAAAAACAGGAAAAATACTGACGCCATGGAAAAAATCTATTTAGAATCGCGAAATTCATTAAAAACACAAGAGGCTCCAAGGAGCCTGAATCGCTCAACTGGTTTCAATGACTTATTGTAACAATATTTCACTTTGCCAACACTCCATCATGGCAATGAAAATTGGAAAACTCTATTAAGCTAAGCATTTAAGCAAGCAAATGGGTGGCACAATCTTCTATCAAACACAATCTAAATATCACGTACAATCTACTTTTTTTGTCATTTAACGGGCCATCACTCCTTTAAGGGTCTTCTGATGATTAAGGCCTGATGGACAATTTTGTAGACCTGAATTTATTATTCAGCTGAACATTCAATCAAGCAACAGCTTTTCTCTATGTGCAATAGTTTCATTCTATAGGCAAAAACATGATAAAACGCTAATTTAGGGGCCATAATTCCTAAAAGGGGTCAACTGTCAATTTCAACCTAATGGATAATTTATAGAGCTTAATTAGCTGAACATTTAAGCAAGAACATCTTTTCCTCTATCTAATAACGTTCACAATCTATAAGACTAAAACCACTATTTTGGTGTTTTAATGGGCCATACCCTTTTAAGGAGTCATTTACAAATTTCAACCTACCGGACCATATTATAGATATCAATTAGCTGAACATTTAACTCAGCAAAACCTTTTCTCTATCTTCTATAGTTCACAATCTATAAGGCTAAAACCGTTATTTTTTGCGTTTAAAGGGCCGTAACTTCTATAAGGGGTCATCTGACAATTTCGACATATGGACATTTTTTTGGAGCTTAATTAGCTGAACAAAATATAAAATTGAAATTTCTTCAATATCTTATTTAGTTCTTGAGATATAAAACAAAATAAGTGCAAAAAGCAGAAAAAATAAGAAAAGGGGCAATACCTCCCACACGGTTTGTTGGAATTTCCCAAAAATTTCTGGGATGGTAGATCTAGACAAGTCAAGCTGATCACTTTTATTTTGCTAGAATTTTGATATCTGTCACCATTTTTGAGTTATTTGCAACAAACTGCTGTTTTATCCCCTGTTTTAACAACGGCTGCCATGTTTTTTATCGGATCAATCTAATATGAATGTCGTTTGTATCCGACATATAATATAGCATTCTAACCAAGTTTCAGACAATTTGGTTAAGTAGTTTCAGAGAGGAAGATTTTTTAAATTGTTTACAGACGATGACCATTATTTTTGCCTTTAAGGGGCCATAACTCCTACAAGGGGTCATCTGACAATTTCGACACAAGGACAATTTTGTAGAGCTCAATTAGCTGAACAATATGCAATTTAAATTATTTTGATTTCTTGATATATAGTTCTTGAGATATAAGACAAAATAAGTGCATAAAGCAGGGGGAAAAATAAGAAAAGGGGCAATAACTCCCACTCAAAATTTTAGTGTATGTAGTTCTTGACATGCTGAACACTTTTAACTTGCCAGAATTTTGATATCTGTCGCCTTTTTTGAGTTCTTTGCAAAAAAAATGCTGTTTTACCCCCCCCCTGTTCTATGTTTAGCAACGGCGGCCATGTTTTTTATCGATAAATTCAAGATGAGGATTGTTTGTAGTTAACATGTCATATGTCATTCCTACCATGTTTCAGTCAAATTGGTACAGTACTTTCAGATAAAAAGATTTTTGAAATTGTTTACAGACGACGACGGACGCATAGTGATGGCATAAGCTCACCTGTCCGAAGTGTACTTACGTGCTCCGGAAGGTTAACGTTTTTTTTTGTGCGTTTTACAACGCATTTGTAGCAAACAATTGCTGCCTACCAAATAAGCACAGTGAAATTCTTCAGACACTAAAAAGGCGTGACAAACGATGAATTCTCAATAGAAAGCCCATATTTGGTTTCATTTTATATATTTCTTTGTTTACATGCAACGACGGTCAATCAAGTACACTTTGTTATACGTTGATTGTGTAATGGTTACAGACAAACTGACCACATACCTGCTATACTTGATTATTTCTGTTTGATAAACATCTTACAGCCGTTAGTGATGTTGTTACATTTTTATATGGATTTTTTTGTAAGAATTTTGAATTTTTAAAATTTGTAAATCGTGAATTTTACAAACACAAGTGTCGAAACAATATGCAACAAATTTGTCTCGTTCTAGGAATCGTATTTGATTTCCAGAGAGATGAAAGACATATTACTTGTTCATGGGGAGGCCTCATTTTTCATCTACTTTTAAGGCAAAAGCGCAACGCATGGCAACTAGCTGAAAGCGCTAGCGCTGTTCAAATTGTTCCACTATATCCAATATGTATGATATCATTATCAAGAAAGTGTACACAAACGTCATAAATGGTTAACTTTTTTGTGTTACACTCCTTTCAATGACGAAAGTTATTGCCAAATTTGGAAATTTATAATTCAACGCATCTTGTTTCCAGCCTCCAACACATGAAACTAAAATCCAGATGAAAGAAATTTGATTTTTATATTTCAAATTTTATTACAATTTACAGTTCATAAATACATAATTATCACAGATAAAAGCAATAATAGAATGGGCTTAATTTTATATTTCTAAAACAATTCAGTGTTCTTAGCACTTTATCTTTTATTTCAAGATAGGACAGCTTTTCCGGGATGCCACTTGACATAAAAACAATAAACATCAACTAGATCAAATGCCATTAGGAACGTCTCTGATCCTTTCGGCGTTTCGACCCAAATCATAAAAAGTCAAACAGTTCCGTTGATTGGCACTTTGATAAAGTTTTTATGAGGACTAGATATTTAAAACGTTAATACAATATGTAACCACGTCATTTAAGATACATCAATCTCGCCTTCACTGTCTGAAGAGTCACTGTTTGAAAAGCTGGATTGCGCATGCTCAAAGTCAAGGGAAAATGAGCCATTGTCATGTTCCTCAATATCTGTTGATCTTTCGTTGTTGCAAACTTTGTCAGGCATGTCAGCGACACTGTCTATATCATTTGAGCCAGAAATTTCTAGTTGTTCGCAATTTTGTCCATCATTGCCTTTAACCGGAAGTGTAGATTCACGTGACCCACCAGACGAGAGAAGTTCACGCTCTTTTGAATTCCGCCATTTCATTCGTCTGTTCTGGAACCATATCTTGACCTGTGGGATAAAGAAAATTGTCGTCTTATTATAGAGCAAGAAGTATTATTTATCTTTCCATAGTTTCTCAACGACATTTGAATATCCTATTGGTTCCCTTTTGGTTTTGTTTAGAGAGTACGATTCTTTCTCTTTTTTTAATTTGAGCATTTTCGGGATTCTCTGACTAAATTTTCAACTTTTATAGGTCCCTTCATTAGTAGTATCAAATGTTTTGAAGACTTACCGGTTAACCAATACTGAATAAAATATTCAAGCAAAAAACTGTCCAAACAGACTTGCTAAGACTTTCAGGCAGTGGTCAGACAAAGTGCCTTGCAGTCAATTCAGACTTGTTAAGATTATTTAATGTCTTATTAAATTTTGATTGACTGCAAGGCTGAATATAGTCTTTAAAGAACTATATCTCCACAAGTCTCAACACAAATCTTGTTCAGATTGGCTAGTTTTTGTTAATCTAAAATTGCCGTTTTAGTCAATTATTGGCCGAATTTCACAGAATGAAAACTCCGTGTTATAAAATGGTGAATGTTGGGCGGTTGATGGGGAACAAATTTGCGTTACAGTTTTCTCTGCAACTACTTATAATAGCCACTTGATATGTAGTATACAGCATCGTGATGGAGTCCCATAACGTGGGGTTCGATTTCAGGTCTGTCGTCGCTCACCTACTTCCTGTTAAAAGAAATCCGGCAATATTTCACTATGATTTTTATGCATGTTTATAACTGGTAATAGTGGGCTCTAATGAATGCTTACATGCCTGTTGTCAGAGAAAATTGTTATCTTTTTAAGACAGGAAATATTATTTATTTATTCATTGTTTCTTAAAATTGAAGTTCATAGGATATTATCTGCTCCACATGAAAGCTCGTCAAATGTAATTTATCCAGAACACGTCTTTATGATGAACACTATTTTTCATGAAACAGGTTGTCTTTTTTATACTTTATATGCATAATCAATTAACTTCTAAAAGCAAGATGGTATATTTATTCTCTTTAATCAGGCTTTGCTCATTTTGTTTTAACCATTTTTTCGGCTCGATTTCACCCAAAATGTTACAATAGATACATTAGACATTTAATGAATTTCTAATACACCGTGAACAAAATAAAGAGAAAAAACTTTTTTTCAAATGAATGAGAAGAAAAGTACATGCAATAGTACATGTATTTCTATGTTCATTTTACATGTAAATCCAAACCAAAACCTCAATATAAGATATAAAGGAAGATTTCTGGTCATTTTTTTAGATTTCTGTCAGATTTTCAGAATCGTATAAATAGGGATATTTTTTGCCCAGTAATCTCCTATTTTCCTTTTAATTCTTTGATGGGATTTATTGGATCATTAACAGATAACTTAAAAAGTTAAAAAAAAGTCTTGTTTATTTTTTTTCATCCACAGTGGATTGTATGTGGAACCCTTATTTGAAAATTACTGAATTTGTCTCTGTTCTACTGTTACTAACACTTATTTTATTTTTCTCAAACTCATATCTATAGGACTTCGGAAATAGAAACGACAATCTTTCAATTATAATTACGTTGCTTGCATTCATTAGCTATCATCTAATGGTTTAAGTTGCCTTAGCAATCAATTTGTTTTATTATTACAAATTCTCTATTATGGTTTCAAAACCAGCTGTTCTAGCGATTAACGCTTCTTTGCCCTGGCAGCCATTTTGTCATTGAAATACAACGTCACTTAGTCAATTTTATTCCGTTATAACTTTCATAAGTATTATATTATGATATAGAAAACGCCAGTGTAGTCTATCAGCGTCTTGAAGCATTGTGGCTCTCTGTGGGAGAGCATTTGAAGAATCTCGGGCTCGCGCCTAAAGAATGGCTCGGGATAAATTAAAGACTCTCATGAACTCATGGGGGACATGTGGAATTGACAACTTATTACAATTTGATGACAATCCAATCATAGAAAGTGTCTTCATTATCACGTCTCGGATTCATATTATGTCCCTATGGCGTCAAGATATATGTGGAAACCCGAATTAACTGTCAAGTACAAAGTTTGCCTTGCAAAACATGGTTGAGAGTCGGTCCCGTACATGCATACCTGTAATAGTGACCCCCCCTCCCTGGAACTACATGCCAATTGCAAAATTGCAACAATTAGAAAGCATACAGATATGCTCAGCTTTTTGTTCTTATGCGGGCTGCCACCTATTTCGAGAGCTTTAGGTAATAATTTGATACTTTGGGCTGATACAAGCTGATTTAATCAAAATATATTCATCAGTCTAATGAAATCAGAACCGAAAACTAGACCCGAAAAGTTTCCCATTTGCTATGCACCAACCTATTTTTGTCAGTTTGCTTTCACACTATATCAATGCTTCGGTACTTTGTATTTTACTTTATAACAAACTCTTGTTGCACTTGAGGACTACTAACCGTAGATATTTCTTTATACCATTGTATCTACAAAGGTTTGCCAGAATAAAGTATATATGCCTAGATTTTCCTGGAACCTCATCAACCCTATTAGGATTGTCGGTTTTTAGGATTGTTTTATTATTTATTGTACATAAATCTACCTGTGAATCTTTGAGTCCAAGTTTTGAAGCCAGTTTCTTTCTATCTGGTTTGCTGATATATTTCTGCTTTTGAAACATCTTCTCAAGCCCCTTCCTCTGCATGTCCGAGAAGACCGCTCTCCTAAGCATACCCCGGCGAGGCTTCCCTCTCATGTTACTAAGGAATGAAAAGGCATGTGGTACCGGAAGTAGTGGTGAGCCTGAAAAAGTGGAGGCTCACAGTTAGTATACGTGTTGAAGAAAGTTATCTCCCTTTGAAAAAAAAAGAACCCAAAAGAAAAGAAATGTTGAAAAGGGTACATACATGTCCATTTGTGAATTAAACTGATCATTAAAACTCAATGTAAAAATGTCCCTCTATTTTTTTGTAATTTTTACGATTGCCGGACCGAACTTGTACAGAGGACACTTTCTTTAAAATCTCTTAAAACCGTTACAATAACAGTTTTTTTAGTCATCCACCTGCTTTTCATTTACAATATGCATTTTACCTCGTCAGACCTGGCATGTCTTTTCATAAAAAGATTTTAATGCAACCACTTGACCCTGTCAGATAAGAATTATGAAAATGACAAAAGAAGGAACATCATTTTCGAGTGCATGTTGTTGAATTATGCGCCCGGTGCAGGACAAATTTACATTTTGAAAAACATTATAAATCTTAGCTTCCCATGGTGAAATAAAAGGTAGTATTATGGTCGAAAATAACCAAGGGGTCCATATTCTTTTCAGTTTTACCTTGTGGCACCTTTAATTGATACTTCAAATACCCTAACGAGGGCCATATGAGAATATTTTAAAAATCTGACAAAGAATTATAAATTCATTGAAGGCATCAAATGAAATGTTATACGCTTAAATAAACATAAAAACGCCGACCTTTTTATAGTGATAAAAAGATAGGACGACCTAAAACCGTGACGGTATACAATAGCACGGGATTGATACATTAAATTTACCGAATATTATGAGAAACTTAAGGTGATCATTGATAATAAGACTAACTGGGGATCAAGAGAGAACGTTTACTCAAATTATTTGAATAACAACTTATGAAAATTCATTTCCTTTTTAGTTCAAAAGTTCAAAGAAAAAATCTACATTTGCTTTCCTTTCACTAAAATTCACCAAATAGAAACTTTTTGATAAAATAAAGAATATTTTGTTTTCAGTGCCTTTGCCTTCCTTGGCTTTCTTAACACAAATAGTATAATTTCCGTTTTATTTTTGTTTAAAGTGTTAATATCATTTAAAGACTTAGAATAAGAAATCTTGAAAACGCAACAACTTTTTACAATAAATTGAAAGAAGGCTAGTATTAAAAGTATATCCTTTCGGTTTATAATTAAAATCTCCAAAAGAATTTAGTTCTTATGTGATGTGTTTTCTTTGGTCAGACTTTATATTTAAATATGAACTGTCACATCTGAAAGACGACCTACACTACACGTTCATTTTGATACCCATAAATTGTTATCGTATATTTGCTAATGCCCTATTAAATCGTCCTGATTAAAAGACATCTTTTTATCGAATTGACTTTTTGTTTTCATTACTATTGTATTTTAAATCTGTATCGTTTAATTTTGATACAATGAGATTTAAACGTTTGACTTTCAAACGGAAAGGATAATTTTATGCATTGAAATGAACCCTTTACAAAAAAGGTGAAACTAATAACCGAATGAAAAGAAATTGTCTGTTTTTATCTTCCCTTATTTGCAAACAAAGTGAAGAAATACTGTACAATTAAAAGTATCGAATTTTCACTAAATTGTCATTATTTGCTGTCTCTCTTTTCTGACTAATATTTCAGAGGTCAACAACTTATTATAAACCCCCTTTGGTTAATTTACGAGAAGACAACAGGTCGTTTTTTTTTCAGATGCATTATTTTCCTTACACTTTCAATATAAGCAAATATGAGGTGCCCCCTCCCTCTCCGTAAAAAAATAAATCAGTGCGAAAAAAAAACTATGCCAACTTCGCCTTTTCTGGTGTAGAAAATGCCACATACAAACTAACACAAATTAATTTAGTTTAAGCCTACATTTTATTTACTAGCAATATTTGTGGGGTATTTCCTCAACGAAATTATATCGAGAAAAAACCTCGATCAAATCATGACGCTACTGAGAAAAAAAATTTCCAACTGTGTTTTTTTTACAAGTCAGTATAATGCCTTATGGTGCATATATGGTATTTTCTACAAGAAATATAAAATGCAGTCTTATTTTGTTACTTATAGAAAGCTGATTAAATTTTGTGACAAATTCTGACAACCAACACCTCCCAGCTTACAACAATGAAAATGACAGAAAAAAAAAGAAATTGGAAAATAACAAACAAACAAAAAAAACAATGCGTGTTACTCTGCATCTGTATTTAAATTATATTTCAAATTTTAAACAGATCAATATATCTGATAAAATTCCTAGATGTTAAAAAAAAATGGGTGAAATTGTAAAAAACAACAATTAAATGTCAGATATTCTATTCATACGACACGCAGAAAAAAATAACCATAAAATACATTTACTTTATCTTTCTATCAAATCAAATAAAAAACTTAAAGGTTATGAATATTTCGATGAATCTAATATCAATTGACCAAACGAGAGAGAAATCCTTTTATTTTAATCAACCGTAAAACGATGGCTGATTATAATTGCTGATATTGTTTTTTTATTTAAAGACAAACACATGGGTGGGCTCCTTGCTGAACCGATGGTCAATTTTTATGACCCCTAACCGCTACCGTTGATATGAAAAGTTAAAATTTTTATTGCGGCGCCAATTTCATATTTAAAATGTTAATTTTACGAGTTTTGGACGATTGTTTTTAACGATAGTGAACTTCGAGGGTTAATGAATTGTTATACCTTCCAAATTATGACCTTTTACTAACTAGAAATATTTTGAAATTCACTTCGCGTGTAATGAAAAGAATTGGCCACGAGCGCCATGTAACGGTCAAGTTAAATTAATGGGTATTTTTGATAAATTCTTTTTGATGAAATAAAAATTTTGTATTGAGATGATAATAATCATAGCAATTCATTATCAATTAGGGGGAGTATTTTAATGTGATTGTATCCCTCACCTCTCATTAAATAAGATGTGTGAATACTGGACAAGCTAACTGTGGAGACAAGATAAATTAGCATCTCAGCAAAAAAGGTCCCTTTCACGCGGGTATTGATTTGTTTAACAAAGACAGTGCTTTGAGTCTCGTAACCTAAATTAGTTAAAAAAAATACATCGTAAATATTCCTTCTCCGTAAAAAGTTTTATACAATTGAGAAAATGTAGATACATGTTAATGGACTGAACAACACAAAATCTCATGATAAATACATGTGTTGAAAGCAAACAAAGCATACAATAAACAGTATAGAGATGATAAGCGTGATAGAAAATTTTGTTCTCAATTTCTTAAAATAAATGTTTAAAAATCTTTCTTCAATGCCAATAAAAAGTGCATCTTGTGCACGTTGTTGAGTGCGTCTTAAAAAGATAGTAAAACAAAAACCTGCCTTATATTGAGATCCTGAAACTAAGTACTAGTATTCTTTTTAAAATTCGAAATCTTACAAAATTGTCGTTGTTTTAAAACTTACCAGGAAAATAGGCATTTCTGAACATATTTGGAAACTGTGCTTCATAGAATGTCTGTCGCGGTGTACAACCTGTACACGAGAGCCCGTGCCCCGGGAAAGGGCAACCTTTTGATGGAGAGATAGGCATACTGGGCGGGCAACTGTATGGAGACTTTGGCAGGGAGCTGTCTGATTTGTCATCTGAAATTAATATAAAACGTTAGTTATAAAGCTATACGATTTGTGCTTAGAACTGAGAACCAAGATGTATCTGTCCAAATTAAATGTTAGCTTCAACTATAAGGCGTTGTCAAGGTTTTAATGGAATAGTAAATGCATTCGTAAATGGTTTTATGAACGTATGGTAAATTTATACCAACAGGACCCTCTTTCTTAACCATTAGGAACTTGACTGAGTCTAATCTTAAATTTCCAAGTTTGAAATTCGTTTCAATTTTTTTTTAGAAATTATATTATTTTGTACATAACTTGAATACAAAAAAAATAATACAAACTTTTTAGACCACTCCAAACGAATAAAAGCGAACAACATATGAAAAAAACTGCATTTTAAAATAAATTTATGAAATTAAATTGCATGTGCATTTATACTAAAATTACATGAATATTAATTAGTATGCATAACATATCTATTGCATTACAGTGGTGCAATTATTGCTTAATGCATTTTATGTTTGTTTTTAAATAACAGACCTGATAATTGCATGCAGTATTATGCACAATTAACAATGTGAAACAAATTTCATAGATGCATATTTAAATAATTATTATTGTTGGTACCGGTGTTTAAAATCAAACTATGGAATTTGATATTTAAACGAAGAGTCTGCAGATGCCATTAATACCAATTCTCATATTTTATTTATGAAAAGTTTTAGAATTTATTATTGTCAATTTTTAAAACAATATCATGATATTCATTTCATTATAACGGGTAGATTTCAAATGTTTGGAACAGACAGTACGGAAGCCGAGAGGTGTCACAGAAAAAAACAGAAAAATTTTTTGGAATCGAGATCACGAGAAAACAATACTGTTATATCGAGATCTCCCAAAAAAAATAAATCGTTATCTCAATTATTTTTTTCTGTTTTATCGAGATCTCAATTTATTATATCGAGATCACGAGAAAACAAACTGTTATATCGAGATCTCCAAAAAAAGTAAATCGTTATCTCAATTATTTTTTTCTGTTTTATCGAGATCTCATTTTATTATTTCGCAATCTCGATTTATTATATCGAGATCACGAGAAAACAATACTGTTATATCGAGATCTCCAAAAAAAATAATCGTTATCTCAAACTATTTTGTTATATCAAGATCTCGCTTTATTATTTCGAGATCTCAATTTATTATACGGATTATTTATCAAGTGCTCTATAGAAAGAAAACTATTGCAGATAGAGAAAAGTTGTTGCTTGCTTAAATGTTCAGCTCATTAAGCTTAACAAAAGTCTCCTAAGGTCAACGTTGCCAGTTGATCGCTTATCGGGGTAGCGGCCTCTAAAATAGTGTTTTTATAGAATGAAAACTATTGCAGATAGAGAAAAGTTGCTGCTTGCTTAAATGTTCAGCTCATTGAGTTATGCAAAAGTCCCCATAGGTTCAAGATGACCCCCTCATAGGGGTTACAGCCCTTAGAATAGCATGTTTGCCGTACTGAAGATAGAGAAAAGCTGTTGCTTGCTTAAATGTTCAGCTCATTGATCTTTACAAAAGTGGTCATATGACCAATGTTGTCAGTTGACCCCTTATATGGGTTATGGTCCCTAAGAAGCGTTCTTTTGTGGTTTTGCCCCATAGGATGAAAACCTTTGCAAATAGAGAAAAACTATTGCTTGCTCAAATGTTTGGCTCATTGAGCTCTACAAAACTTTCCATAGAGTTAAGGATGTCAGATGACCCCTTATAGGGGTTATGTTCCCTAATGTAGTGTTTGTTTTATGTTTTTGGCCCATAGAATGAAAACTATTGTAGATAGAGTAAAGCTCTTGCTTGCTTAAATGTTCAACTCTTTGAGATCTTCAAAATCGTCCATAAAATCAATGCTTTCAAATGACTGCTTATCTCTTTTAGACCAGGTGAGATATTCAGGCTCCTGGGAGCCTCTTTTTGAATTGATCAGCATGATGAGATTTACCTATGAAAAATCGAGATCTCGAAATAATAAAATGAGATCTCGATAAAACAGAAAAAAGAATTGAGATAACGATTTTTTTTTTTGAGATCTCGATATAACAGTAGTGTTTTCTCGTGATCTCGATATAATAAATCGAGATCGCGAAATAGTAAAACGAGATCTCTATATAATAAAATGAGATCTCGACAAAACAGAAAATAATAATTGAGATAACGATTTATTGTTTTTTGGAGATCTCGATATAACAGTTTTGTTTTCTCGTGATCTCGATATAATAAAATGAGATCTCGACAAAACAGAAAATAATAATTGAGATAACGATTTATTGTTTTTTGGAGATCTCGATATAACAGTTTTGTCTTCTCGTGATCTCGATATAATAAATTGAGATCTCGATAAAACAGAAAAAAATAATTGAGATAACGATTTATTTTTTTGGAGATCTCGATATAACAGTATTGTTTTCTCGTGATCTCGATTCCAAAAAAAAAAAATTGTTTTTTTTCTGTGACACCTCTCGGCTTCCGTAAGACAGCATATGGAAATTGTCATAATAAGATGATAATAAAAAAAAAAATATGCACTTTAACGTCGTATTGTCAGTCATTTACATTAATTGCACATATCCTTAAAAGCGTTTGTTTAATGCTAAACTTATGCTATCCAATTTAAAAAAAAAACAAAAAAAACCATGTTGATTATATGATTCAATTCTTTAAATAATTATTAAGTTTAAAAAAAAACTTGTATTATGTTTTCATTTAAAAATATATAAAAATGGAAATTGTCATAATAAGATGATAATAAAAAAAAAAATATGCACTTTAACGTCGTATTGTCAGTCATTTACATTAATTGCACATATCCTTAAAAGCGTTTGTTTAATGCTAAACTTATGCTATCCAATTTAAAAAAAAAACAAAAAAAACCATGTTGATTATATGATTCAATTCTTTAAATAATTATTAAGTTTAAAAAAAAACTTGTATTATGTTTTCATTTAAAAATATATAAAAATATTTTATCTGTACCTGATTTTGGAGAAGTTGAATCCGTTCCTAAGATAGCATTGACTCCAAATTTGAGGAATGGGGCGGTATGATGTGCCCCCGATGATGATACTGGTGGCGGCGTCTGTGAACTGTCTATCGGCGACTGCGAGAAGGATGTCGGGCAGGTAAACGGAGGCAGCCCCTGTCGCGCGAACAGCGCCTGATTTCTGTCGCGGAGTAAATTTTCTACCAGAAAAGAAGCTGATGTTGTCACCATTGGCGGTTGTGGAACTAACTGTCCGTTTCTAAGTAAAGTCTGGTACAGCGGCGATGGTGCCAAAATATTCGGAAACATCGTGAAAGAAATAAAACTTCTTAAAGACTTTTCAATATAATTATTATGTTCTATAAACACTTTTTTCCTGATCTACTATACAAATAAAATTTTTATTTGTTCGCTCAATAGTTATAAACTTTTGTATCATATAGTTTTCCAAGCTGTCTCCTCAGATATCTGGATAATAGCTAATTTGTTCTATGAATTGATTACACATCAAAACCTTTATATGGAATTATCTTTAATAGCTTTCAATATTCTCTCTTTTATTGGCCAATCAAACGCGATCTTACTTTTTGAGATTAACAAAAAGGCGGGTATTGACGGAAAAGAATTGATTTTTTCCGTTTAATGCGTTAATGATTTGAACTTTAACCAATGAAATCGCAGAATGAGACTTGATAACCTCCTTAATAAACTATAATGTAGTTTTATATTAACTAAATGTTTTGTTATTTTTAAAAAAATGTGCAATATATGACTTTTTATTTAACAAATTATTGGAAATGCAAAGAAATTAATAAAATATCGTATTATATAAGATTTGAAATGCAGTTTTAATCTATTATAACAAAATACATATAAATATGCGCTTGGATGCTTAATGTCACAAGAAAACAAAACACCTGCTGAGCATTAACAGCTTTTTTCTTCCGTTTTGCACTTTATAAAAAGAGAAAAAAGACTTTTTTTTTAATTCACGCAAATCGTTTAAAAGGGCAAGTACATATGTCATATCAAAATCTCCATTTTACCGTATTACATATAACTCTCAAATTTACTTTTGAAAGGAATAATTTTCTACAATGTTAACACCGTGCTGAAAACAAATCAAAACAAATATATTCTTGAAAATAAATGTAAATATACAGGGACAGAAAAAAATGCGTATGAATGAAATCACTAAAGTAATATTTGTTTTAAAAACCTCGTAAGTTGGTAAAATCAATGTTTTTTTCCATGTTTTTTTTACTTTACATGTCCATTGCAATCTATGCTTATAGTCATACATGTGCTTCATTAAAAGCCATAATATCTGAATTTGCAAGTCTATTTCTAGTTGACCGACCAGTCATTTTTATGTTGGCATTCTATGAAATAAAGGTAATAACAAAACTACCGAACTTGAATGATCAATCTCATAGTCTAGAGAAAATGACAAAAACGAATCAGTCACACCGGAGAATTGGTGGATCGCAATGGTCCCGACTTGGTACAGGCATTTCAAACGAAATGGTGGGTTAAACCAGGTTTTATGGCGCCAAACCTCCCTCTTCCAAATAAGTATCCTGATGAAAATCAAAGATATCAGGCACCGGAACACTATGAATGTTTTTTTTTAATGTTTTTAAAAACCTATACCCGTCATTGTGGATTAGTGACATTCGAACTGCCTATTTGATACCCCATTCCTTATCAATTGCTTCCATGTATACACGTATTTCATCGATAAGGCTCACAAGTATAAGTTAAAAAAATAAATAGGAATAAAAATGATAAAAACCTATCAGTTATAGGGGGTCAAAGATCCAGGAAATACACTTCGCTCAGTCCCACCCTGATGCATACTTCGTCATTTCAACACTCAGCAGAAGGGCTCTAGCCGAAAAGGTCAGTGACGGTGAGTGAGTGAGTGATTTGGTGTTTTACGCCCGTGCAACGCTATATAGGTTATTTACAGGCGAGGTCAGTGACGGCAAGTGGAACTCATGTTAACGAAACATAAAACAATTGAACAGAAATTTAATTTTGATTCATATTTTTCTTATTCAATTTTGAAAATTTAGCTCGGAAAAGTAAGCCATAAGCTCTGAAAATAAAACAAATACAATAGAATCAATATATAAAAGACATTTAAAAGAAATGAAATCCACAGCATGTATCATATTTAGGCTAGAGTGCCACTGATGGGTCTAAGATAAACAAATCGCGCGTCTTGCGTAGCATTGCTTGCTACTTTGTAGTAATTTTGATCTCTAGTCTCCGGATAAAAAAAAAGGGATCAAGTAAAAAAACTTAAGCCAAGATGTTAATACTTCGTACTCACTTTACATAGCTTCATCTACATATAACTACACTAATTGTATGTATATATTCATTTGTACGACAATAATGAGCCAGATACAAGTAAATACAGTACTGAGAGCGCAACATACGCTTCTCAGAAAAATTCCCTTTTTAGCATATAATTAATTAATATACAGAAATATGAAATTTAAATGTCTTAACAGCTTGCAGAAAACAATGCTTGAGATAGATGTTTCTTGTGTGATATTTGTAAATTCTATAACTAAATAACAGTATTCGAACATGTTGTCATCTTTTAGCTTTAGTATTATTGAATTTGATTGATCGCGAAAACGTACATTTTTATTTGGTCACTTATGGTAGCAAAATCTAAAATAACTAATTTAGTTTCTGGATTTTCTAAAGCTATATTATTACATTGTTTATTTATAAAATGACCAACGACATACATAACAAACAAAATATTAAGATATATTTCACCGGACATATTAAAATATTAAAAAAGCAAATTTAGATACATTTTTTCTCAAAATATCTATATGTATGTATGATTTTTTATTAATTATCATAAATAAGTATTGAAATCTGACATATAAAACTTTCATTCATTCATTTAATTCCTTAAGATTGATCTGAGACAATAATTCGATATGATTTTCTCAGCATTGATATATAAACATGTAAAAACTTAAAGCTCGTTTTTTAACTTTATAAAACATATTCGTTTATTAGATAAACAAACACATTGTCAACAGGAATTTTTTTTTCTAATTACAATTAAATTCGTGTGTCATGATTTTTATTGTTAAAATTTACACAGTATAAAAAACGTCGAGGTGTTCCGGGTAAAAAGATTTCAACACTTTTAGAATGATTCCTAACCCCTGTCTTCAGTCTACTATTGAGGATTATGACAGATTTTTTATGCGATTCATTAGATTTTCATTATATTTATATTGACACCGATTTTAAAAGACAATATGAGAACAAAAGTTTACTTAAAATCACATTAACTTTTAACGCTTTATACAAATTTGCTTTAAAACCCGAACATTAATTTAATCCGTTAATTTATAATCGTGGTTGGGTATGCGTAAAAGATAATTTATTAAATCCATTATTTCCGTATTTCGTAAAACTAATTTGTGTTCAATAAAATAATCATTAGTAATTATATCTCAATCAGAAATAAGGACAGACTTTCATTTCTGACCACGCTCGCCATTTCCTTAGTCAAACGAAAGGGTCGAAAAGTGTAGCTATAATTTCATGAAAGTAATTTAAGTAAGAAGACCAAATGCCCCAAAGTGACCCCAGATGACCCCTACCCGGCAATTGAACGATGACCTTATAATTGCATCGTGACCTAGCAATATTGGGTATGACCCCCAGCGGGGCACACGCCGCAAATGTGTTTCACAATGATAAAAACTGACCATCAGTTGAAATGAATCGGAAAACAAAATGTTTGAATGCAGTTTAATGTGGAAAATCAAAATCCAGTGTTGCACGGTTGGGAAAACATTGTTTTATGCAAAATATTTAATATTCGTAGTTAAAAAGGGATAATTTCTTTTACTGCATCTAATGAATTTTTCAATAAATACCGACATACAAATATTTCTTAAATGTTTGAAGTAATTACAATCAATAAATTCGACAAAAAACCGTTTTACAACCAAATTAGATGTGGAAAAATTTGTATAGTCATATGTTTTGTACAAGAGCAAAGGTATTCAAATCTTAGAGTCCACAAAAAAAAAAAGCAAAAAAAAAAAAAAACACCAAAAAAAACCACAAAACAACTCAAAGACCAAATGCTCCGATATGACCCTAAGGGACACATATAATAAAAGACAGCAAAACTCTAATCATCAACGCAAAATCAGTTGAAGCGAAAATGAACTCCATTCCGAGGAGTTTATAGAAAAGATAAAACGCGATTTAGAAATAAGTTTGATACAAGAGGCAAAGAGGAACCAATAGAGCAAAAGTCCGAAAGGGCAACGACGAAACTGGTAAACACGCAACAAGAACAGCACGAAGAAACACAAAACACAAAATCAACCGAACGGAAATCAGCAACGCGAACTAAAGTCGTAACATCAGTGAACTCCGGTGCTACGGAAGAGTAAGCGGTCCCTGCATGCTATACCACACCCGTCGTGCTGCTAATTTTACAACTTTTAATGTGTTTTCTTTATCTAAACTGTAATTAAATTCGAACATTTTGTCTAGAAGGCGACAATCACAAATAAACTACTGATGATCATTAACAGTATCTAGATACAAATGCATGGTATGTACTAGGAAAAAAAATAATTAAAATTCTACCAGCCAATGCAATTTCAGCGAAATAAAATTCGATGATTACTTGGTTAAAAATACCTGATCTGAAATTCTAACAGAATACAGAGTCAACTATATTCCTTACAATATTGGGCAAAAATCTATTTTTTTAAAATTCTCAATTTTGAGATTTCAAAAACCACTTTTTGAACCCCAAAATTATAAACTGGGAGCTTTTAGTGAAGTTCTTCAACAATTAGCACATGGCTTTGAAATTTTTAGCTTTTTTGAAGAAAAATAATGGAATTAAACGTATTAAGAAAATGTCTAATAATTGCAATTTTGAAATAGATTTATTTTACTTCCTGGTTCTTGCTGAATATTGAATTGGAAATTAACATCTCTTATAAATCTTTTTACATTTAGAATTTCAAAAAATTAAATTCACATTCAGATAAGTTTTTTCTTGGGGGGGGGGATCCAACACATTTATATCTATTGAGATGACATTGGTGTTAGGTATCGTTTCTTATTTGGCCTAGTATATATGCATTACAATGTGAAGCAAGCAGCAACCAGCTATTTACGTTGAGATCTCTGGGTTGTTTCCATTGTATTTTTTTAAAATTTCACTAAAGTCATTGACAACGCGATGACTGTTCAGCAAGAAACATGAACTGCTTACCCTTATGGAGGTTTTAGACATCAGAATGCATCTGCATGGGTCCATTTTGATTTGTACTGAAGTTATAGACGATGGTACTGAAATGTGGAATAAGTGTATACGCGACAAAACCTACATACACAAGCAGCAACAAGAAAATCCACGATAGAAGACGACCACCAGCCTTCAACGTGATCAGAGGCTGCTGCTCGCCGTCTAGCATCGGCCCAAGATTAAAAATATGATACATTGATAAAATGCAATACAAATCCAAATTATCATCGAACGACCCATTTCTGGAGACAGAACTACTGACAGAACTACATGTATTGACAGAACTACATGTATTGACAGAACTACATGTATTGACAGAACTACATGTATTGACAGAACTAGATGTATTGACAGAACTACATGTATTGACAGAACTAGATGTATTGACAGAACTACATGTATTGACAGAACTACATGTATTGACAGAACTACATGTATTGACATAATGAGGACAGAGAAAACCAATGAGTTGGGGTACATGTAGTCGATTTATAAGTTTTTGTGTTTTTGTTGACCTCTCTGTGCCCCGGTTTTATTTTTGTGTTTTTAAATGTAGTAAAACGATGCGCCTTTGGCAGTTCTTTCTTCTTTCTTTCATAAAGTACTTAGAATGGTTGTTATGTCACAGTGATTCATCCCTCAATCGACTTTGTCTATAAAATAATGAAAAATATAGTAGACGCACCTAAATTTTGTCTATAAACAATATGAAAAAAATAGTCTGAGACCATTTTGTCTAAGACGCACTCTAAGATTTTAACATGCGATAAACAAAGACCTAACCTTTATTAAAATAAATTGAAAACAACTTACTTTTTGTCAACAACAGGTAATTAAAGTACCAGACATAATCAGTCCAAACTCCCGACAGACATAGCTTTGCGTTGGTATTATGTTGTTGTCTTGTATATGTCATACGGAGTCTTCATCTGGCCGGATTTGACGGATTGAAAATCTGAGGTACATAATTGCTAATGCCAGGCAGCGGGCGTTCGGACGGTACAACTATTTTCTTAAGATTAACTATAGTACTTATTATAGCTTCATGGTATTTGGCATGTAGAATTTTCATGATGTTAAACAATGCAGGATTCAATTTTATGACTGTAGATTGCCTACTTCCTGTTTAACTAATATCGGTCATTTTCTACTTTGATCTGCATTAGTTTAACATAATCCATTTAATTTAGTGAATTGAGAGAAATGTTATAGGCTAACGAGAGTCCCTCTGCTGTTTGCAGTTTGAGAGTAAAATCTTTGTGACAATCCTAACAATCCTAATAGCGATCTCTACAAAAAGAGTATTACTCTCCCCATACACAAGACATAATTTTTGCCCCCTGCCGAAGGTTTAGACGATAATGAGATGTGGAATAAGTATACACGGCACAACATACACAAACAAACAGCAATTTAAAAATTCTACAATAGAAGACTACCAACAGTTTTTAATGTTACCAGCGGTCGCTGCTCGTCGTCCTGCATTGGCCTAAGACTAGTAATTCAATACCAATCCCAAAATAATCATCGAAATACCCACTTCTAGACATACAAAAATGAATAATAACAGAGTATTAGGAAAGTCGATAAAAGTTCAATTCAACAAGAGAGCACCCTTATAGATGGTGCCGTTGTTACGAAATGCAGCTCTGTATTGGTGCTTACAGTATTGATTATCTCTTGGTCTAAATCTTGGTAATCAACATGTATGAACATGAAATGATTGAATATGGGTGAGCGAGAGTATTAAACGAATAAACAGTAATTTTGAAGGCCAATGGAAAAGCGTAAGGTATACTGAATAGTTCATATCCGGAAAAAAGCCAAACACTTACCCAGTGCGACATATGATTTGCAAATTCAGGATTTGTAACTAGACCCCAAAAAAAACCATGATAGAAAAGATTTGAAGTCAATACTTGTATCTCAAACCGGTTTTGAGAAAATGTATTGAATGCTATGGAAAACTGTTGTTTGTACCTGGTTAGGTACATGGAACAATTGTGACAAGTCAAAAGTTTTGGCGGTGTATAAAAATCTAGTACAATGGATTTGAAGGTGTGCGTGTAGTTTCAATTTTTTATGCAATAGCTATATTTGGAAATCTATGAATAAAAATTGTGATAACAGGCAAAATGGGACATTAAGTTCACATTTTGCGGCCTATTTTTTGGTTCTAGGAACCCATTCTATCACTATATACATTTTGAATTCGAAGACAAATAAAGGTTTTAAATTAAAAAAAAAACAAACAACAAAAAGTCGAGCTATTTCCGGAGTTGACCTACTAGTATTAGGCTTTATGGCACTCCACAAAAGGCTTTCTTGCGTGCATGGCATGACGTTGAAACGAGGTTGAAGAAGGGGAATTCAATGACTCACTATGATCAGTGTTATAAAGCTAAGCGGATCACATTGACCCACTATGATCAGTGGTAAGCGAAATTCTGCTGCTGGTTTTTGACAAAAATATTGCTAACACAAGGTTATGTTGCTACTCGGTTGTTGTCTTCACGTAATCATTTTATGGAAGGCATCATGCATTAATAGTCAAAATGAGTTGTTATTTTTTTCCTCCTTTACCGGATTTGACACGCTAAATTGACAAATAGCAACGCGGCGACTGTGCTATAGCAATCATGAATTGCTTACTCTTCCGGAGCACCTGATTTCACACTTGAGTTTGCGTTGTTTATGCTATTCAGTTGTTTCGTGTGTGTTTTTGTTGTTGCTGATGTCCCATTTTGTTCTCGTTCGTGTAAACTGGTTTTGTCTTTGCCCCTCCGGACTCTTTTGACTTTCGTTGAATATATTACTTCTGTGCAAATTTATAAAAATAATTAATAAAAGAGTAGGAACTCCTGGCTAAACCATACAGTGTGCATTTTTGTATGTCTTGAGTTTGTGTATGTTTTTTTCTGTATTGTTTTGCAAATATTGTATATGTGTTTCTTCTCTGTACCTATGTATTTGGTGATGAGAATAAAGATTGTTGATGTTGTTGTTGTTGCCCATTAAAAATCTGTTGTTGACTTTGGCTTTGATTAAAATGTTTATCAATATCTCTAAAAGTGCTCGAGTTGAAAAGGACAGGAATGTTAATTAATAACGCTTGTTTTTTGTTTTTCTTTAACATGAAATGCTAATTGTCACAAGTATTGGCAATAAACATATTGTTGTTTTCGAACACATTTTTCGCACTACAGATAAAACCATTTTGCGCAATAACTGGATTTGTCAATTATAGATGTTAGATTTTTTTCTTATATCGAACATCGGCAAATAGAAGGTTAAGATAAGATTTATTTAAAATCCATCATTTAAAGGACAAATGTACATTGTACATGTACATGTATACCATAAACAGACCACATGCAAGACCAGGACGATGCTATGTTTTCGAAAGTGACGAAAATGATTGTACTGTGAATGAGTAGAGCAGTATCCTATGCACACAAAGTATCTTTTTATAGAGTTATAGTTTGTTTTAAGTGTGTGCTCAATTGGGGCCACTACAAAGGCAACACTTGCAAACTGAGAAGAAAACGAATTAAACATAGCTTTGAAAGAAGCAGAGGTACCAATGGGGTATTCGAATATCAAAAGTCCGAAAGGGCAGAGACAAAACCAGTAAACACCAACAAGAACGAGACAAAAACAGACAACATGTAAAACATGGAAACACAAAATAACTGAATATCAATCAACAACGCGAACTCCAGTCGAAACAAGAGTGAACTCAGGTGCTCCGAAGAGTAAGCAGTTCCTGCTTGCTATAGCACACCCGTCGCGTTGCCAATAGTCCATTCAGCGTGTCAAATCCGGTGAAGGAAGACAAAACAACACCCTATGACAAACCAACATCTGCACTCATCTGAGAGATCGAAATCCCATATTTGTCTATAAGTGCATGATGTCTTCCGTAAAATTTCTTGAGTGAAGACAGCAACCGAGGAGCAACATAACCCTGTGTGAGCAATTTTTGCGTCAGACGTGTCGCTCTGCTAAGGAAATCGATGTACGTCCCGCACGCTCTGGAGTAACGAATCAATTGAGATACGTAAACTCCATAAGCTGGAGCGGACGGAATGTTGCTACACAAGAAGGGAAAGTTGACGATTGGAAAGTTGAAGTCATCACGTTTGTCATAGAGCCTTGTTGAAAGTCTTCCTTGTGAGTCAATTTCTAGATGTAGATCTAAATATGAAGCACACTTCCTAGAATCTGTTGTGTCCTTTATCTCAAGCTCCTGGGGATATATGAGATGGAGAAAGTCACCAAATCGAGAATTGTTTAGTGAAAGGACATCATCAATATAACGGAACGTGAGGTTGAAAGAGAGAGCTAGTCTACGGTCTTTTTTGTGTAGAAGAGATTGAAACATATACATTATTGAAAATTCACAACTTTACAGTATCAAGATGGACATTTCAAAGAAATTTGTCAGTGTTGAAAAAGGGGCCAAACCGAGGGCCAAACAGAACAGCCATTATCAAATCTTGCCCCATGTATAATTTCATTATTGTTTCGTTCGTTAAAATATAACTTCAAATCTGAAAAAAAATATATGGTTAAAAGCAGGCGTATATAAATAAACAAATGACTTAAAGCGCTTTGTGTTTGAATCCAAAATGGCGACCGTTTGGCATTCGTTATGTTTGCAGACTTGTTTTTGAAGGAAAGTCTTATATTATGACCTTACAAATAGGGAAAACTGCCGGGCTTTTTCCCCTGTGGATCTAAAAGCAGAATTACCTCATGTATGAAGACTTGCGCCTCAATCACTCAGTCACAATATCCAATAAAGCAGTAAAGAAAACGATTCTTAATTATGGTGTTTAGTGACGGACCATTTAACTTGTAAGGGGGGCCTTGGTTTTTTATTTTGATCAGAAAATCTTTTTCCGCACAAAGCGCGGACAAAATTTTTATTTTTGGAAGGCGTTGCGACAGAATATTTGTTTTAATTATCAGCATTATTTTTTATAGCAGAAATCTCTCTTCAGAATATTTTTTTTTTCTTACCCTCAGCTGCCAAAATATTTTTTTCATCAAAACTAATTTTCAGAATATTTTTTTAGGAAAAAACCAAGGCCCCCCCTTCAAGTTAAATCGTCGGTCCCTTAGTGACTTCAATAGGTTATTCAACCACTCATTAGATATGTAATGGAGACTTATGTTACAAACTGACGTTATATAGGTACTCAAATTGTGACTTCCCATTTTTTTACAATTTACGTACATGTAGTCCTTCCTTAAGATTTGCTTTGTTTTCTAAAGTTAGTTTTTTCTTCTTCAATTTAAATGAAACATTATTCAATTGATTTGATAATATTACTAGGATGTTTCAAATTATTCCTTTTTTGGGTGCAAATATTGAAGTTAATACGGTAGCAAAATTTATTTCTTGGAAATTTGTTGCTACTTTATTTGAACTTTCCAATGACACAGACCCCCAATTGGCCCGATTGCAGTGCTCACCAATATTTGATTTTTACTATTTTATGTACATTGAGTGTCTAAATCTGAGCATCTATTTTTGAGTGTTACTAGTTCAGGTAGATTGGGTGTTTAAAGTCGAGCTGAATTCTTTTGAATTGTTTTTTTTACATTCTTAAGTACAAGTACTAGTTTGATAACACTAACACTAAAATGTCCTAAAATATTGATTCTGGATCTGTTAAGGGATTTTATTAGTTAAATGATGATGGGTATTTATAATAGTCGTGACTATAGGGGACTGCCCCTCTGCAGCGATTATAAGACTCCTTATTCCAGCCCATGACCCACCACTACCAGCTTTAGAGAATCTTTTGTCCTTTATCCACGGGGAAGCACTGGTCGGAATTCTGGGTGACGATTTTATTAGTTCTTTAATCCTTTTATACTAAACCATAGCCAATTATTTTATACTAAACGTTTGTCAGAGGGCATTTACCTATCAAACGTTCTGTTAAATTATCATTATTTGGTACTTATTTCGAATATTGTTTATCCAGACTCGACCAATCTGTTTTGACGACAAACAATACTGTTTTCATACAGTTAGCTGTACATGCTCTATCTCCATTTTTAGGTATTCTGATTACACTTTGAAGAACTATATCGTCATTTCTTTGGGAGGTATCTTCAATGAGTGTCTGTTCAACCAAGTAGTAAGTATACTATTACCATCTTTTTATATAGTCTGATTACATTCAACAGTACCATTTCCTCAATGCATTGGGAGGTATCTTCGGATGAGTTTCTGCTTTGCCAACCAAGTGGTAATTATATATACACTCCGAAAAAAGTTAAGCACCACCAGATTTAAAATTGACGCCATACTTTTATTTGGTCATTAAACTCTCTGAATTTTTGCATGAGGAAACCGTAAAATATTATCAATGGTTTGCCTCTAAATCAAATCAAAGCGAGATTTTCTTCTTTTACATCCGTGCCATTATTAAACTTGCCTTAGCAAGGACAAAAAAATCAAGTTTCGGGGGCCATTTTTACACGGTGAAAAAGTCAATTAATTTTCATATCAAAGATTTTAACACAACTTTATCATTTACTTAACAGCATTGCAAAGTACTAGGAGTCATAAAAACGAGTTTTACAAGTTTCATTGGAAATCTGCAACGTTTTCAAATTATGTTCAACAATTTTGGTGGAAATCTCACATTTAGGACACATTCAAAAAGATATCACTTTAAATTGGGCTCTAATTCATTTGGGATTTGAAAAAGGGCTTAAAAGCTAGACTAAAAAAATTATAGGGTGGTGCTTAACTTTTTTCGGAGTGTATATATAGATTATATACATCCATTTTTTTTATGTTTTTGAAATTTTCCGATCGTATAGGATTTCTTTCCCTGCACTGTACATGATTTATATTCTCCAAGTTGGATTTCATTTCGGGCCTTTTGGGGCTCTCTTGGTACTAGTTATTTTATATCATATGTTCGGGGTTTTAAACCTTCTAATTATTTGATTAAACAACGGCTGGATAGGGGTGACATGTACTTCTTGTTATAGTTTTTTTCCAAATTGCTAACTCATTGTTTTCCTTAATTCATTCTATTTTTTCCATTAGTGATATTCTCATTCATTTCATCATAGTATATCTTTTTTTGTTTAAAATAAGAATACGCATATAAGATAGCCTCTCTGACAGATTTTGCTTCCTGTACCGATTTTCAAAAAACCTTTTTACAACTCCCAATATTATGATTCAAATTTTGCCTATGGTGAGAGGTTCTGTGGCGGATCCAGAAATTTTCAAACGAAGGGCACACAACTAGGAAAAAACTTCTGGGACCTCTTGTTTATTACATTTTCTAACCAAATTTTTCTGTCAAACGGGAGGGCGTGCACCCGCCACGCCGGTCCTAAATCCGCCTTTGAGGTTGCATATTCGGCCATACCAAATTAACCGCTATACTGATACTTTTCTTTTTTTTTTTGGGGGGGGGGGGTGTGGGATTGGGGATAGTGGGGTAGTTAAAGTATTTGCTCTATTTGAAACTTGTTTTTTACTTGCTTACTGTATATAGTACTCAATAACAAATAAAACTCATACCATACAGTAGGGTGCATATGACACAAGTTGTTTTTGAAATATACACGATTCATTAAATTTTGATTCGATTTGTACATCTATCTGCATACATATATATATCATTTGAATTGAGTTTATGGACCAACACATTGTACATGTATTTAGTGATTCATATTTATACCAATTTATTATTTCACCTTTTTTAGGCAGAGCCTTATAGCGTCATAAAGCTATCTGATTTTCGCGTTTTTTTTCCGTCTAGACAGGGTAAATCGGTCAGTCAATATTGCTACCAGAGGATCTATTACAGAACATTGTTCGTGTATTGTATTTTAAATGTTATACGTATTGTCTAAAATAGGAGGTACATATTTATACCCCCAACATAAATGCGATATAAATGTGGACTACATATCGTGTATTAATACTCGTTGACACTTAAGCATTTTTGACCTTTGACCTTTGATCAAGTGGGCGGAGCTAGTTTACAGATTTCTTAACAAATGTGTAAGTGTGCGGAGAAAACAAACAAAACTGATGTGCTATGTTTCAAGTTTATGAAACACAGATCGTTCTTTATTTTAGTGCTTAGATTTAGCTCTGCCTTTAAACGCTTTAGCGCTTTGATTTAAAAACGTGTGACCAATCAATGTGTCTGCTTGCATTGAATATATATGCATGCAGACAAGAACAAGTAAACAGGATATAAACGTACAGAAACAACAATTAGTTCAACATTAAAATTTCATATAAAATAGAGGTGTCCACTTTTCTGAATCCTTTAAATGGTTTGGCCGATTAACTCATTGTTCTTTACACTTTATTAAAGTTCATTATTTTTTTGAGGCCGTTACTCTAAATCTGTTAAATTTTTTTACCATAATTCTCTGTTATTTAAAATCCCATCTACACCCTCCCACGTGCTCTGTTTGACAATACGAAGGTATTTTATCCTTCATATTTTTTTCATTTTCCTTCAAAAAATAGCAAACGTCATTATCGAAACCAATAGACCATACGAGTCATATAATAAAAGTGCATCTAAAATGCATTAAGGTGATATCAAGACAGTTTAGAGTTGGAGTTGCCGTTTGGATGCACACGTTTGCAAAATGCATTTTTTGCAAGATTCACGACAATAAACATATTATAAGCTACATTTATACATGCAAAATTTACAAAACATACACTATAGTTTAAGTTTAGTTCTCGTTTTTATGCAACATATACATACATCTATACATTCAAAAGGTGCAGGTTTTTATGTATTTTACAAATTATTTTAGAATTCTAATTCAAATATAACCGCTTGCATTATTGTGATACCAAACACATTTTAAGAGCCGGTGCATCTTTCACATATAGATTTAGTAAAAACTATTGGTGTGAACATGGTTACAAAATCAGTTTCTGTTAGCGGAATAAGAGTAACTATTCACATTTATACATATATGTTTTTTTCTCTCGCTATTTTCAAGAATTTTCAAAAGTTATAAAAGCAAAGAAATTGTCTCAGAATTTTTTTTTCCATTTCTAAAATCATCGTCAATCCTTAATTACTTTCTTTCAAGTGCCACTTGAAATTTGAAGATTTTTCCAAGTTTGACACCTTCATCTTGCATGTATATGTTCTCTGATTTCGTCATTTGAGTTCACGGTGAATGCTGTCTAAATGCATCTGATTGTAGACTGACATGCCAGTTTAAAGCATTCTATTCCCATGAATTAGCCAAAACTACAAGATGCGTGCTTATTATAGGTTCAAACTAGAATGATAAAGCTTCAATAGAGGTGATGACAAAAGCTTTTTACGACTTAAGTTTGGTAAACCTAGATTCACCCCTTGAAGTAAAATTTGAATCTGAATAGATGCGCGTAAATGATACAGATTCTACAGGGCAATGATTACATGCTTATTGCTACTGTGGGATAGCATATCAAATCATTTCCTTAAATGCATGTTTTGACGCAAGATGGCTGAATTTGTAATTTGACGTAACGTGTCAATGCAGGCGTTTAATGTCTCTATGACGGCTGTCACAAGGCCTGCAGAAGACTAATTGGCCATGCAAGATACATGGGATATGCAGAATTCAAGATAAATAGCCCTTTCATTTAAAATGTGACTTTCTCCTCTGCATATGCCAAAGGATTTGCATCCCTCCTATTCTAAACCTAAATGCAACATTTGTTTCCCGCAGAACTTGAAATTTTACGACCCGAGGGAGGTACTTAACGTGTCGCCATACATGGCGTTTTTCTTGTGAAATATAGTTCTGTTCTATTGTGGTATAGGACATTGACGTGCGCATGTTCATTCTTCAAAGTTTACTTCCTACGATGCTGGGTAAAGTGTTGATGTGCACCGATTTACTACTGAATGTAACTATAACACACCTGCTAAAAAACTACTGCAGATCTTTTCTATGGAACCTAAAATTAGTCATATCATGTCTGGAGATTGCGTCTTTGATGGGATTCCTAATTTAGCATTATAAATTCTATTTAACATGTAATTAAAGATATTTAAATGCATTAAGATGTCTCCCCTTAGCAGATACGGAAGGCTGAAGCAACTGCATGTGTAGCAAGTGGTTACGCCATCCTTTGGTGCTTTCGGCTGTTGTTTTATGAAAACTTCTGCCCACTGAGACAAAATAAGCTACTCTTCTGTTATTTATCTTTTCTTTATGATCGGCAGATGTCGGGGGTTTTTGCCAAGAGATCTAGACTTCCTTCTTCGAATAGCTAAGAGTAGGAGCAGACAGGCTTTGTACAATGGGATACCCTCCTGACACTTCTGCAGCTGCAACCGATGTAATAATGAAAAATATGTTTACAAACGACCACGAGTGTTGCATAAAGTATTGATAAAATTTGTGTGATAATAATTGCAGCAAAAGAAGTCTTTTATTTAAGAGTTTTTTTCTGCAGACACGACTAACTGTGCATCTTTTAGATTATGCAGCTGGAATGTGCATTACGCCTTTTTCACGAGATATAGAAATTTGATTTCAACAATTCTTTGTATTTTGACGCATAATATAATAGTGATTAAAGTCTTATTCATTTTTTACTGTATAAGGCGTATGCTTAGTGCGTTGTTACAAGAAACAGCGATGAAGAGAAAAGGGAAACTAAAGTACCAGTAATGTTGACATTTGCAAAAACAAAGTGACCCCAGTCAGATATAATGAATCGAACCACGCTTATTAATATAACATAAATCATTCTTATAATGTTTAATTAGTAATTTATTAAAGAAAGCAAAAACAAGTCTGATGCCCTAACTTCTAAGTTTGTCATAATAAAAATTCAAAATTACCGCCAAATGCAGATGACGCAGTCTCGTTTCAAATATCGATATGTTGACACAATGCACTGTAAAATATAATAGAATGTTGCAAGACGGTCTGCACACAAAACCTTTTCCCGCAATCTGCATCAGGCCGCCGGAAATTTGAATTGAATTTCGGGGATGTTGACAAAGTATCTTATTTTTCAGTTTATTAGAAAATTGTTAATAAAAATGATTTTGCTTTTGAAGTAAAATAATGTGCTATTACATACTTGGCTTAATAGAAAAAGTAAATTTTATTATTAAAAAACAAAGCCATATCTTATATTTCCCAATGCCTATTGGAACCATTTTGCCATCCTTTTTATCAACCTTTGCTAGTTCAATTTTAAAACTTGAAATACGTTTTATTATGAAAAATATGAATTTATGAACATGTAAATCTCAGTATAATAGGAATACAATTTGCTCTGAACCTAACTGAATAAGTGATGTCATTTGTGATGGATCGACCCCGTGAAAAAATAAATGAATGAAATCCTCTGCCCTTTGAACCGCTACTAATGTATGCAAAAATGTCTTATTTTCAAAAAAATAAAAAATAATTGGAATTTGGGTTTTTTTTCGTTTGTATATTGAACATTTTGATTACTTTATAGGTGTTGATGAAAAGCTGTCTTTTTCTGGTTGATGCAAGATGATACATACTTGTATTAAAGGATGGAAGGATACAGATGGAAAACGTTTTAGCTTACAGAATGGACTAGATAACTTTTCGGTACATGCGTTTTAGCTTACAGAACGGAGACGATAATAGTTCGGTACATGTATGCTATAAAGAGAACGTTAAAAGGGAGATGAAAAATGAAGGTTTGGCGTGAAACATACCACACCTAATTCAGCAGACAGATAGATATTAAGTCCTTGGTCAAAGTTTTATGAGATTCAAGCACAGAGTCCACTAAGTTAATAAGTATGCTATATGAGACACGATCTGTTATTAGGGATGTACTGTTTTACACTCACTTTAGTTGTATTAATCAGTTTTCGAGAGAAAAAACACCATGCAGGAATAAAAATTGATTCAAACAAATTTTCGGTAACTATTGAAATTGTTTTGGTTTTTTCCCTCTTAGCTGTTAACTTTCACTAAGTGTACGTTTTGCAAATTAATATTTACAACAGTAACTGAATAAAAACCGTTTGATAATAACGAAACTCAACAAAGATTTTAAACCTTTAAAAGATGTTAAATTCATCTTTTTAACAAATATTAAAAGAAAGATGAATCGCATTTGCAGCAAATTCGTTAATTTTCGTGCTTTTTTTGTAATTAATTTTAGAATTACATAATTTACAATACATGCTATAATTCTTGTTTGACTTCATGTAATTTGAACTCAAATAAAATAAATGGGTATTTCACCCTTATTTTGTCTCCGCTACCCTTATATTATTAATAATAGTCATTTTTTTAACCGTGCAACTTAATCTATCGCCACCTATACAACGCTTAACATGAGTTTGGCTTTGCAGAAAATCAAACATAACTTCCATTTAAACTCTTGTTTGAAAAATTAAGATAACCTTTTCTTGTTTATTTAAAAGTTATACGATGTATCATGGTTACATTGAATAAAAGAATGAAATAGTTACTTTCTGTGTCCTGCTGTGAGGGCCTTTAACAAGCTGGCTAGAAAAGACACACAATCCTACGTTTTACATTGAAAAATTTCCTTTTATAAGAGATGTCATTTTTATGTTATTACTTTATCTTTTGGCTATCTCATTCAATTCTGATTTCGTTAAACATTTGTTCATTCTGATAGTAGAAAAAAAAACTACCTACTCGCAACATAAGGTTACACTCGCTTTCCATGACATGATTGAAATGGGAATTGCTTTAAAAATCTGAAAATATAAATTATATACATGAAAAAAAATACAATTGACTTAAACATTGAATCATGTACCATCTTATTAATTTAATGTATTTTCGATATGTCCTCCTTGTTTTGTCTCTTCTATTGGACATTGATATTGAACTTCCAAGTTCGGTAATTTTTATCATAACCTTTATTTATGGAAGATAATGAGATGACGAAAAAGGTGTATGCAACACAATCCACTCTGGTTATAGCTTCAGCTGACTACATTCTCTCAATTTGAAGAAGGTGAGGAATGACAATAAACGTGGAAAAAGGACAAAAAAACCCACGTTTTTAAAAAAAAAAAACCCTCCCCTAAATCATAACACATTTACAAGCGACAATTAAAATTCAGTTTACTAACTTTGTTTGATTTTGTTATAAAATACAAATACCAAAACGGGAATAAAAACGGTTGATTTGGTTATGCTGTATATCGATATTTCAAGGAGTAACCTCTCATCAGCAGCTTTCTTACGTCCAACATGTCCAACATTTATTCATTCTTATATTAACACAAGTACTAAATTCCAACATAGGGTTACACTGGATGTTCATAATATTTATATTGCTCCGAAGAAATAATAAGAGAACTTCAATAAGTCCATACATTGAATCATTTTCCTTTAAAAGAGTCATTATTTTGTTTTTTGTTTTTTAATTGTTAAATTTTGATTTCGTTTCTTAATTCAACAAAAATCTTCTCAATACATGGTTGTCATTTAAAAGTAATTACGGTGTATTTTATTTTCTGTTGAAATTGTCTATTGTTCAACAGTCGTTCGTATTTTAACAAAAACCTACTCAATTTAAAGTAAGCATGCATTTTAAGACACTGATATTGGCCCTCAAAAATGAAAAAAATAATAATAACCGAATAAACTTTTTTTTCGTACTTATTTTAACAAAAATCTTCTCAATTTGATTTCAACTTGATATTAACCTTGCTTTCTAAGACACCGATACCACCCCACAAAAATAAACAGATATGAATTTCAAATGTAAAAAAAAAATTGACAATGGATGCATGAATTGAATGTAATTCCTTTTAAAGAGTAATTACTTTGATTTTATTTTTTTCCTACTTATTGTATAACAAAATCTACTCAATTTTATTTCATCTTAAATTAACCTTGCTTTCTAAGACACAGATACTGTCCCACAAAAATAAACAGATATGAATTTCAAATGTAAACAAACATTGACAATGGATGAATAAAACGCTACAGGTGCGAACGCTGAGTTGAATAGCTGTAACAAGAAATCGATCTTTAAAGAACCCGTTATTATTAAACCTCCTTACAACATCTGCAATCTTGATCAAGGGACGTCACTCTAATCTTAATTTTGTTTCCAATTTATCATTTATTATAGAGATTTAAACTAAATAAATTAGTAATCAAAAAGCTTTACTTCAGTTCTTTGCCACAGTTACGTATAATCCCTTGTCCATAATACATTTTTTTTACATTTAATACCAGAATAACCGAACTCAAAAGAGCCAGGTATGATAAGAACATGATTTAGCAGATAAATTCAGAGCTGAAAGAAGCAGAGGTACCAATGCGGTGTCCGAATGTCAAAAGTCCGAAAGGGCAAAGACAAACCAGTAAACACCAACAAGAACGGGACAAAACAGACAACATGTAACACATGGAAACAAAAAATAACTGAATGTCAATCACCAACGCGAACTCCAGTCGAAACGAGAGTGAACTAAGGTGCTCCGGCAGAGTTAGCAGTTCCTGCTTGCTATAGCACAACCGTCGCGTTGCCAACAGTCCATTCTGTGTGTCAAATCCGGTAAAGGAAGACAAAACAAAACCCTATTACAAACCAACATCTGCACTCATCTGAGAGATCGAAATTCCATATTTGTCTATAAGTGCATACTAGTAATGTCTTCCGTAAAATTCCTTGAGTGAAGACAGCAACCAAGGAGCAACATAACCCTGTGTGCAGAACACTTTTTGCGTCAGACTTGCTGCTCTGCTATGGAAATCGATGTAAGTCCCGCACGCTCTGGAGTAACGAATCAATTGAGATACGTAAACTCCATAAGCTGGAGCGGACGGAATTATTGCTACAAGAAGGGAAAGTTGACGATTTGAAAGTTGAAGTCATCGAGCTTTGTTGAAAGTTTTCCTTGAGAGTCAATTTCAAGATGTAGATCTAAATATGAAGCAGACTTCCTAGAATCCGTAGTGTCCTTACTCTCAAGTTCCTGAAGATATATAAGATGGAGAAAGTGTCCTATTCGAGAATTGTTCAGTAAAAGGACATCATCAATATAACGGAAAGTTTGGTTAAAAGAGAGAGCTAGTCTACGATCTTTTTTGTTTAAAAGTGATTGAAAGTTATTTGTTTCATATGAATGAAGAAACAAAGCAGCAAGCAAAGGTGCACAATTAGTGCCCATTGGAATCCCTATTGTTTGCTGAAAAACACGTCCGCCAAACTGAACAAATATGTTGTCAATGAGAAAGTTGAGCATGTCGATTATTTGGTCTTCTGTAAATTTGTTCTTTTTCTTCGACTCATTGATGACAAAGTAAGTCTTGTTATAATCGACTACTAGATATTTGTACCTGCGTTTTCCATTCTTTTTGAAAAAGCTGCGTTTAATCAGTTGTGCCGATCGCGATTTCAGATGTTTATGTGGAATAGAAGTGTAAAGTGTGGAGAAATCGAATGGTTTGATGCTGTTACAAGATGAAACTGATTTAGAGTTAAGAGTCTCCATCAGTTCTTTCGAATTCTTCAGAATCCACATTTGATTGACACCATTTCTAGAATAACAACAATCGTAATATTTCTGGAGGCCGGATTTTATTGCCATAAGTATGAAAGTCAACAGTACTGAAAGAGGTTGAACTGTACATGAAATGAATATATACGTTAAAATAGTTAAAATTTATATTAAACTTAATTTGTTTTAGTAATCTATTTTGGCAATTTAAGAGATATTAGGCAAAGTGTCCATTAATTGGTCATTTACTGAAAAGACAATTTAAGTATGAGCCAGAAGATATTTTTATGACTTGTTTCTATTTGAAAAGCTATCTTTTGCACAAGATATCTCATTGATATGAAACAGATTTCTAACAGTCTTTGATTATAGTACGGGGTATATAGATACGTCCTTTACAGGAAACAGCCCTAGAGATAGAACTGTTTTTACCTACTCTTGGAAAGAGGCACCAATGGGACGTTCTAGAGTCAAAAGACCAAAAGGGCAACGGCAAAACCGGTAAACACGAACAAGAACAGCATGAGGAATGCAAAACTTAAAAAAATCAAAATAAACCGAACAAAAATCAACAACTCAAGTCGTAAAAAGTGTGAACTCAGGTGCTGCGGAAGAGTAAGTGATTCCTTCCTGCTATAGCACACCCGTCGCACTTCTAATCTCCAATTCAGTGTGTCATATCCGGTAAAGACATAGTTTCTGTGACTATACTCATTGCTATATAAAGACCTGCAATAATCTGCATTTCGTTTATTATGAATTGGTCTATGCGTCTTTTTTTGTTAAATCAATTAGAATGAAATGATTGTTACTTGACTGTTACATAAAAGAATTTAACATAGAAGAAAAAAACTTATTATTGACAACCACGTTGATACTTTTGTACGTATAAATGTGTTTGTCCCAAAATACTGAATTTTATTTGACAAAAACCACTATTTCTGTTGGATCTGACAAACAGCGTATTTAGGTAATGTGCAATAATTGGACTGGACTTGGACGGGGATAAGGTGGTCGTTGGGGAGGGATTGCGGATTTGTCCAAGATTAAATTAAGTTAGATTCAAAAAGTAAAACCGGATAAGACAGCAAAAATACCAAGACGTAGAGAAATTCTCTTGAGAACACTCGCTGTTACTGACAACTATCTTAGAAGCATCTGTCGACTAATGTACAAACTCAAATCCATAGGATTTAAATCGAACACTTAAACATACATCCATCCTCTGAAAATTCAACAACCATAGACAAACCCATATAGAGGAAATCTCATTTGTAACAGGAATTGTAATGGTGAAAGAAGTACCAATGTGGCATTCGAAGTCCAAGTAATAAAAAAACAGAACCAAAAGACAACGAACATGATAAAAACAACACAAACGCCACGACAAAACTGCAAACAACAACGCGTACTAAAGTCACTAGGACAGTTAACTCCGGTGTTCGGTAGGATAAGTAGTTGAAAGCTTTTATATAAGCTTTCAACTTTATATCCTCGGTGCTGGATTTGGCTTCCTTGTTCGAACGTTTTGGTTTTGAGAACTTTTCGTTTTCAACAGTTTAGATTTGACCTTCCAATGTTTTGATTTAAATACTGAGGTTAGTCCTTGAAATATCGATATATGGCATATCCAAATTAACCGTTTATACCCGCGTTTTGGTATTTGTAATATACATTGCAAAAATGGTCTCAATAATTTAAACACTTTTAAAACGTTGTAAGCCCTAATCATGTTAAGTATTGTGTTGAAAACCTAAACACTTTTCGAATTTAACATGTTTCAGCTAACCGTATTTAGGTTTTAAACAGGTTTCGCGTCTTAAAGATCTAGATTTCTACACTATTTTCATAAATCTAAACACAATCCTAAACATGTTTAAAATTCAACAAAAATATTTGGTTAGGATTGTGCTTAGTATCTAAACACAATTTTATAGTGTATAGTAGCAACACCCTTGCATCTATCGAGATCTGAGTGTATGATACATATAATATTTCAACGACTTCCGACCATGACGCACAAATAGAACACCGAATATAGTGCAACCTTCATGTACTAAGATGCATTGGGTCGTATAACCCAAATGTCAACCATAACTTAATAGAACTACCATATAAACGCGTCTTCAATGGATTTGTGTTAAAGGTTAATTAAGTTTGATCTTATAACAGTTGTTATACATGACGGCCATGTGTTGATCGGGCACCATCTACTAAACGTTTCTTTTATTGGTGATGAAATAAATATACTCATCAATGAATTTACCGTTTTCCTTACAAAACTTACCCGTCGTGGCTCATCCATTAGTCTAGAGTGGAACTACAGGGGCTGCTTTTGTGAACCGTTCAAATATAAAGATCTACCTTTAAACAGGTTTTATATATTAATATTTTAATAAATGTTTCAATAATCTATTGATCATTTCTATGAATGTATCAAGTCTTTGTGTTTTTTTTTGCGCAGTTTCTAAGTACTATTATTTATTGCTATTTTAGGTTAACAAAGCCTGATAAATTCTAAATCGTTTCTAGCGAAGACAAAGGGTAAAAAAGGAAAATGCATTCTAATTTAAAGCTCATATAAATTATTCTATATATTTCAATCTACCTTTCATATAAGAGTACTCTCAGCGACGTGCCTTCCAAGTATAGCTATGTTCACATTTTCAAAAGGAAGGCGGAGAAAAGCTACTGAGATACTTGGAGAAGTCCTGTTGTAGAGTTCTGAACAGTTGCTATTTTTTCTTAATTTTCAAGGTCACAATTTATTTTAAAATACACTTGCAATTTCTAATTTTCTCCCGTTTGGTTTTAAACTGGATATTCAAAAAAGTACTTAAAGAGGGTTTTTTACATAATTGCTTTTTATTGGATATTTTTTTTTCAGCTTTTGTTCAATAAGTCAAGATAAATTATCATTCTTTTTTTCAAAACATCAATATATGAAAATATATATTTATTTCTCTACATTGCTAAAATATTTTCGCAGATGGTAGTCATTTTAATTTTGATAACGTAAAAGAAAAATAACGATTTCAATGCATATACAGATATGGATAAAATTAAATATATTTTTAACCCATCAACACCATCCCAGATAAATAAGCTAGGTTCCTTTTTAAAACAGTCATATGTACTGAGGGCAGGGAATCCTTAACTATTTGCTGGTTTAGTTTAGTATTCTGTACATGTAGATATATATTCTTTTTTCCTGTGTACTGATTTGTTACTTTGTCACAAACTTTTGTAGTTATTAATGACAATAAAATTTGATTTGATTTTGATTTGTTGTCTTATTAAATGAGTTTTGTGTGTAAAGCACCAACCCATTTCAATCTCATTTTAAGGTCATGATGATATAATGATCATATAGAAAATGAGTTCACTTTAGTTTTATAATTGGTGTTGCTGATTGCAGTTTTGTGTGTTTATGTGTTAAATAACATTATGTTGTCTTCCGAGTTTCATGTTCTTGTCTTTTGTTTTATATATGTGCTTATAAAATGAAAAATGTCTTTCTTTTTTCTCTTTTATTTTAGTAATCTTTCTGGTCATCTACTATAAAAGAGAGCCGTTATATTTCAAGAGTGTACTAATTAACTATTATTGCTTTGATCAAGAACAGGTCTGGTAAAACATTGTGAAGAAATGTTATTGTTTCCATTTAAAAAAAAAATCATTTTAATTACACTTAAATACTTGTTCACGTCTCCATAATAATTTCAATGCTTAAAGTAACCTTATTTTACAAAAAAGGATCTAATTATATTATCATTTTTCTTTATTACGAAGTCAAAGATTATAAGAAAATACTGAAAACCTGGTTTTGTATCCAAATCACCTCATCAAACGGGACCACAGCTGCAATGACCCAAGGTAATTCTAATAAAATGTTACGAAATAATTTCAAGAGCTGTATCATATAAAACTAAAACATTGCTCATATGTGAACAAAAATTCTAAACCTTTTATTCCAAATATCTAATGACTGTTTATTTTCTATGGATTTTTTGTACCCTCTTTCAATTTTTTAAAAATTGTTTAAATTTTATGCCATCTGGAATCTCTATTATTTAATGATGTTGAAATTTTAGATAATTTGATATCTCTTTTTCAGAAAATAAAATATAATTAAAGACCTCTTGACAGACATTTATTTTACTCAGATGGGGTTAACGAGATGCTGAAATACAGACATGACAGAGTATCTCCTTAGGCCAAGTAAGAGTCTTCATAATAATACAATTAAAAGTATACATATCTCATTTTCTTACAATATTCCTTTTAAAGATAGAGATATATTAAAAAGAAATGACGATGAAATATTGTAAATACAATTTCATATTTTGTCTCATTATCGTAAAGAAAATTTAATATTAGAATATATTTTATGTAAAATCTAAATAGTTTAAATATAGAACTATATGTCTATTTTTAACATATGAGATTTACAACTGTCCAACTATTTATTGCAAAACGAACTAGTCCAGCAAAGGTATAAATTACCCTCGTTATTAATAGAATAAACGAAATTAAAAAAAGTTTGGTTTACCAAATTTTATAGCCAGGGAAGTTAAAATAATTTTCATTTCTATGTGGTAAAGTGTCTAATCATTTCAGGACATGTTTCTTTTTATATAAAATGCCCATCTAATTCAAGATAAGCTTTTTCTTATGTGTTTTGGTTACACATACTAATATTTTTTTAATTCAATTCTGCTGGCGGTATGTTATTTCTATAAAAATGCATACCTAGAATAACCAAATTTACTGCTTTCATTGACAAATTATACTTTTTATTTTACAGTAAACAACCTAGTTTAATATATTTAATATTTTCAATACACAATTATTTTATTTGTCAATAAAATATACTGTTTTTCTATTCCGAAAATTTAACGTCCAACAGTTGCAGTAGAATTATAGTAAATGCGGTCGTGAATGACTCTCAATGCAGATGCTCATTAGAATTATGAATACCATATCAAATTTAAGAAGAAACTGAAATGTATCTAGAAATTGGAATAATTATCATGTCATTTAAGCTCAGATTATTGTCAATATTCAGGAAAAAACAGCATTATTCCGAGCTTTGGTACTTGATGAGTGTGAAATCGTTCTTAAGTGTTTCAAATTACTTCTCGTTAGTTAAGCTATATAGAATTTTATGCCTGTTTGCCTTTACAATAACCAAGATGGCTTAAATTCATGTTAAGGGAAGTGCTGTTTAATAAAATAGAAGAGAATATTTGATAATGGTATTATAAATATAACACCATGGAGGTCGGATGTGTTTAAGAGATTTTTTTCATAATTTCTTAACACAGGACAGATGTCTAGCCCCTTGCCCAACGTCCTTACTATCTTGTGGCTTACTAATTATGAATATGACCAGAAATCGTATTGTTAAATTTCAAAATCATCCAAGTTGTTGAGACTCTTCTTATTATTAAAGACCAATTGTAAACCTATTACTCATCTGAAATGATCTTTAGAGTTTCTGTCATTGAATATGGATACATTGTATCATAATGTATAATGCTAAAGCCAGTCACATGCAAATCATTATAAAAATGAATCTGCTACAATCAGCTGAGGGTCAAGCGTTACTCTTGGCATTTCAATAAGTACCGGTAATAATGTAATTTATCGAAAACCGAGATGAAGTTCATGTCACACAATAGTAAAAAAAATGAAGGAAATTTTCCTTAAGACATCTGCAAGTCGTGAAAGTTTAAAGATTAATAAAAAGGACCATAATGATAGACTAGGATTGAATTTATAAAATGGACATGGATTGTTATGGATTGGTCATCCATTGTTATGGCGGTTAATGGCGGATTTGAACATCCGGTCATACAAGAGGCAAGAGTCGTATGGACAAATCGAGCAATACTATACCTTGTCATTAAATGCGAAATTTATTCTTTTGTAGAAGTTTTACAATGATAAAAAAGTAGTTGGCCAGTATGGTGGTCTGTCAAACCAATGACTAAGAGTCAAGGATTGAATTATCTGATTTTTGGGGTCTTATATCAATTGTTAGAGGTCTATTCGATGCTTTTTCTCTGTTCTGAATGTAAATTCATATACCGGGTATCTCTCATTGTTTTAAGCTGAAAATTCTAGAATGAAATGCTCTATCTATGAATCGATAACTTCTTGGTTTAGATCTGTAATGAAAACTTGCAATTTTTGTAGACTAACTTTGATAAAGAGAGTTTTATTTATTTCAACTTATTGTTGTGATAAGTATTTTCATAAACGACAAAATTAAAAGTGTACCATTATTTCTTTGAAAAAAGACTTTAAGGTTTATTGAATAATAGAACTTTTATGAAATTCTCGTACTGTTTCTTTCTGTTCATTGGAAGAACAACCCCAAATGATGTTTTGTTTACTTCTGTACTTAGTTCAGATACATTGTGTGTTAAATTCCCATGAAAAATTATATTTCAGAAACATTTTCATTGCATAAATAAATATATATAATTAAAGATTCTTTATTGCAAAACTACACCCATGAGGGTCAAGCAATACAACCAGTAACTATCAACAAACATACAAACAGTTTCAATAACACAAAAACATCACATACAGATAGAAAATAATGAGATGTGTAATAAGTGTACGCGACACAGCCCACAATTAAACGGCAATTTAAAAAAAAAACACTATGGACAACCACCAGCAGCCTTCAACGAGGCCATTTGGCACTGCTCGCGGTTCTGCAATTGGCCCATGGTCTAAATAAAATGCATATAATTCAAATCCAGCCCTGAAATAGTCACAGATAGACCCCCTTCTTAAATGAAAATCAAGCATTAGCTGACATGGACCTGTTTCTCAATTCTAATGACTGTTACATAAAGTCACACATATTAGCTAATAAGTCATTTTACGGAACAAATAGAAATTTAATTATGTGAATTAAGGTAATAACAAAACTAACGAACTTGAACGATCAATCTCATAGCCCAGAGAAAATGACAAAAACGAATCAGTCATACCGGAGAATTTGTGGATCGCAATGGTCCTGACTTGGTACAGGCATTTCAAACGAAATGATGGGTTAAATCAGGTTTTATGGCACCAAACCTCCCTCTTTCATTGCGATCTTAGGATCCGGTAATGACTATAGAACACAACATAGTTGTGAGACACAATAGGGATATTGAGGTTATGACTTAAGTTGGGAATTGGTTATTATAGTTATTTTTATGTTATCGAAAACAGATTTCCTAGATTATCATTATATGTACAATCGAGGGAAAAGTGAAAACCATCTTCAAATATGTTGCAAGATTATAAAATCTATACAAACGATATCAAAATATAAATATTTTGATAAAGTTAAATTGCAATAAATCTACAAATTAACCTAAATTACAAATGAAATAAGAAATGGTAAAAGTAATATAAAAAAAGATATATGAAAAAATAAGTTCAGGGATTTATATTTCTGTATTTATATATCTTTCCAGAAGAATAAAAAAGTTATAAAAGTCCATCTCTGACATTTTGGGATTGGTTCTGAATCATGCGCATCATATATTTAATCTAGTGCCAATTGTAAAACAGCGAGCAGCAATCACCGGTCAAACAAAAGGCTACTGACTGTTTTCAATTCAGGATTTTAAAAATTTACGTTTATAT
This sequence comes from Arcuatula senhousia, assembly GCA_963971305.1. Classification (NCBI taxonomy): domain Eukaryota; kingdom Metazoa; phylum Mollusca; class Bivalvia; order Mytilida; family Mytilidae; genus Arcuatula; species Arcuatula senhousia. The sequence goes on from OZ020313.1 coordinate 2,343,695, forward strand.
AGCAGGTTGTGTTGCGTCTACTTATACTTCATCTAAAAAAGATAATGAAATTATTTGTATATTAAATTTGGTTTTGTTCGGTATTCTCAGACATTAAATAAAAACTATATATAAGTTTTTAAATATAGATAGTCTGGTAATTGAAAATCCAAGGAAGTTCTAGACAATAATTTTTGCTACGCCTGACGCGCATTACGTCTATTCAGAGGCGCTAGCGCTCTACTCAAAGGATTGTAGAAGGTGGTAAAGGGTTATTTTCGTGCACCGTGTTCGATATTTTTTATTTTCCGTTCATCAATTTCTAATTTGTTTTATTTCTCGTTCAGCCGTGCATAGGGGGCTCATCGTTCATCGTGTTCACCTTAGATTATTTTTCATGTTTTTCGTGTTTCGTGATTTTTATGGATTATTTTTTGTTCATGGTATTTAAGACAAAAAATGCTATACAAAATATTGTTCACCAAGAAATCATAAAATCCGAGGACTTCTCAATTTTCGCCAACTCCTTGCAGTGTTGTAATGTTTCAAGAATACAAAACTGTCAAAAACGGAGCGAAATTCAGTGATTTTCCTTCATTAACGAATAATATTTTGTTTCTTTATTTATCGTGCATCGAGATCAGCAAGTATTATTTTCCGTTCATCGTGAAAGCCACTTTTTATTTGCCGTTCAGCCGTGCACAGTACCCCCGTTACCACCCTCATTGTAAATGTCAAAAACATTATATGTATATGAATAGCGTAGAACAATAGAACATAAAAAATCTTAACTGGAAACCGAATTCTGACTTAAGATAAACCTATGTCTGTGGTCAAAAATCTTGTATTCTAAAGTTTTTAGATTTAAATTAAAAAGGTAAAATAAGTTTCTATTTTGTAAAAATCACACTTGATATTTGGAGAAAGGCCATAACACATATATATTTTAAATCATAAAAAAGACTTTAAATTTGATAGTCCAATTTGATAGATGAGAATTTAATGATAAAATTATAGACGAGCCATTTCTTTTTCCTCATATGCTCAATTTAATCGAAAGGATTCTTTTCTAACAACAGTTGAAGAAATATGGTAAATTAACTGTCAAAATGACTTTATTAAATGTAATAATTTACTCGATCAAGTATCGTTTTCTCCTGTTATTGTGGGAAAATGCAAATAGGGTTTACAAAGTGGCAGAGAAATAGCTCCTTAATATTTCTTATTGAAAGTTGTTCTCTCTTAATTAGTCTCTAATACGACTAAACCGTTAGGAATGGTCGGAACATTATGATGTTTTCTCCGTATTTGTTTTAAATTAGACTCCATTATTGACGTTTTTCTAATAATACTGAATGATTGCATTTAAATTTGTCTCCAATTGCTACACGACTATTGTTTCTGATTGTTCTTTGATGGGGACCGTTTATGCCAACTTAAACCAAATCAAGACCTTCGATAAGAATGTTTCTCGTTAAAAACGTAACTATTAATTAAGCAAGATTCGATATCCCTCGTAAGTTGTCAACATACAATAAATATTACCCATAAATTTGTTTTAATTCCCACGCACGTGCAGCCAACGTCACGTGATATAAATGCCTGATCATCCCTAATTAGAAGAAAAAAGTGACATATTTGTTTGACTTTGTAATGCTTAAATGTAAAATTACGTATAGATAACAACCGTTTTGTACGCGTGTCGTTTTTCTATCTTCGTTATTCATCCGTGGTTTTATCGTCAATTTAACCCAGGTAATAAATTTAACGCTTTTGTGATCCAACATTTAATGGAGCACTGATGAAAGTACCTATCGGATTAGGAATTAATTTGAGACTAAATGTGATGATACTAGACACGTGACACCTTAATAAACTGTCGGACATTGTAATAATTAACAAGACGCTATCACATCATAACTTCCGATCTAAAAGATTAAAACAAACAGGTTTAAATGATCTTAAATGCTTAAACATTTTTTTGAAAACAGAAAAACACGTGTATGAAATGACAGAAGCATTTGGATAGATATAAAAGTCGTCGTAAATCAGGTTTAGGAGTCATCATTTTAGAATAGCCCACCGAACAGGATGGTGACCACCAATACGTTTTACGCCGAAATTCTCTGCTGGACCGGAAACGTTCAAGTATCCTTCAAAAAATAAGAAGGGACTTTTTGTGTTAAAGCATAGTTGCAATTGACCGATTCGTCGCGTTCCATAGTGAACTTAAGAGACCGTTAAATTGAATCAACTAGGATTCTATTTAGTTTTTTATCAAAATTATATTAAAAGGAAATCTTTTATCAGATTTTACGAGAGGGCTGCAGATGTCCATTTGGTCAACAATAGACAACATAAAATGTATAAGGCCAATGAAAAGATTGTCAACCGATGGTATTGACCTGATTCTTAAATGCATTGTGGCTTTAACATTCATAAAAAAACAAATCTTTTTTTTTTGGTCGAAAATAATCACTTCACAACTTAAAATTGAAATTCCTGTGTTGTTGAAACAATACGGTTATTTAGTTTCCAGACCCAGTTTTAATATTTCTGGCTATTTTGTTTATAGTTTTGGTTCTAGAGTTAAGGTATATATTCAAATTTCTTGAAACTAATTGATTCCTGAAAAACTCAATTTTAAGTAATCTCTCTGAAACTGGAGTTAAATGTGCCTGGAAGACCTGAAAGTTTCTTAATTTAAGAGAGCTTTGTACACCGATACGTGTACTTTACGATATAGAAATAGATGATTCACGTTGAAGTACTATAGGGTTTAAAAGACCCTCATTTTTCAAAGAAGACAATTTAACAAAAAGGCTGAAATTTGTATAAAAACGTATTTCTCACATGAGAAAAATGTCGCCCTGATATAAAGGTATAATAGAGTATAAAACGTATTTTTCAAAAAAGACGTAACCTTAATAATGATAGATCAGATCAATATTGAGCTAATACAAAAATTATACTCGTGTGAAAAAAGTCAATAAATATCAATTTACCACCTTAAATTATTTTGTCATCATCAGACGAAGCTCATTTATAGTGTCTTAAGGTAAAAATAAGTGGCGACAAATACCGTTTAACTTTAAACCACTATATAAAATAATTTCCAATAATAATAATCTTTAAAATGTAGTAATTGCTAAATTCCCAACCACATTTGATAAATTGATCAAAAAATCATTTTTCAATGTCTCGCAGAAGTTATAATAAAAAGAAAATGAAGATTATAATAACTAATTTCTCTGAAGAGTTTCGTGATAGAGGTGTCCAGTTCACAGCATGAGTCGCCCAGACAACGGTGTTTAGAGCAGTCAGGTGGTATACCATAATGTATCATTTTTTATTCATCGTGTCTATGTCCGTACGTCAAGGAAGCCCCATGACACCCTTTGTTAAACAGCCTGAGCTAATATGATCTAATGAGTTGTAATGGCCGTGTACAATGGACGATGTTTAATGGCGAATTGGTTCTTTGTAAAATAGACACTCGACCTCATCGTCGTGTGACAGATAATTCCATTCATTTGGAGGTGTAAATCTGTCCGGCCATTAGACCATACACCGTGTAATTACGGAAACTACGATGTCTATAGGTCATTAATTTTGGCCTGAGATGGCCCCGCTGCAATAAAATAGCACATCCATCTGATAAGGTGTTCTTACTAACGTGTGCATGAACTCGTAAATTGAGCTGTTAATATCTTATAACTTGTATCTTCTTTGTGTCTGTAAACTATCAGCCTTGGTGTCCACTCATTGTAAAGACACTATAATTTTGAAACGTTGCCTGCAAATTACCAATATTGTTTCTTTCTCAAGTTCGGACCTTAAGTTAAGATGTCAGGACAATTATTTTGGTATGATTAGAATAAATTGTGTTTTAAAATGTGTCTGCATATTGTTTAGTATGTTTTGATTCATTTTTTAACGAATTTGCAATTTGCGAGAAGGGGTTTTATTTTTATTGTAAATCAATTTTAAGGGGCTACACTTTCGATATGTTGACAGAGTTTAGTTTAATACGTGTAAAAGTTCTCCAAAATGACTCCCGTATTTTAATTACAAAAATATATATCATTATGCCTAGTATGATTTCTTTTTCCGTGTACTGTTTTTGGGGTAAGAATATACAGGGTTTTCAAAAATTATAACAAAGCATCCTTTTTTTTTTATCTTAATAGTCATGAAAATGATTTATTTTGACATTTTTTATGACACCATTTACGTATTCTCGGTCACGTTCTTGTCTTTGAGCACACGATGTAGTCCATAAATTGATTGGGCAATGACACCAGGCTGATAGGAAACATTACAATTTGTAGGCAGTTTGTGTCAAACCATGGAAGTAATATCGCAATAGAACTTCCATGGTCAAACCTAGTGCTCTTTTACACTCACAGAAAAAAAGTTAACGAGTTGAAAATAAATAGTTACTTTCGATATTTACTCTTCTTAATAATCAATGCCATTATTTTTAGCAGGTAGACGCGAATCAAGTAAAATAGATATTTTCGTCGCAATGGGGCTGGATCAAATTAGAAAATTGAATATCATGCATAAGTAAAATGTTTTGGATTCAATAGACCTGTATATTACATAATTTTGTAACTTGTTAAAGACATAGAACCTATCATTTTGGCAATTTTTAAAAAATAGTAAAATTCACACTATTTGAAGAATACATTGTAAAACCTTTTAAGAACCTGTTAAATTTTTTTAAAAACCTGCCAGAAAGTATTCTCTTCGACGGAAAACTGATAAAAAAAACGCAGTGTCAAAAAAGAGGACAACCTAATTATAGAATGTAAACACTTGCGGGTACTGGTAAACTGAGAAACAAAAAGTAACCAAACGAAACGGAGCTGCACAAAAACAATATCGGTAAAGGAGGAAACGTAAACAGTAAAATTAACAACCGAAATCTGTATTAAGAAAGAAAACGAAATCAAGCGAAACTGGTAAAAAGGAAAATTGAATCGATCTTAGCCGACACCAGTCGTTTTTCTTAATTTACCGATTTCGTTTTCTCTTCGCCTCGTTTGGTTACATTTCGTTTCTCAGTTTAACAGTTCCCAGTTTACCAAAAGTAAATATGTATGCTGGACAATACGGTTAATCAAAGCGAATAATTAAATTAAGATTATTTTATAGAAAACTGCAAAACATTGAGTTTTATGTTGGTAAAGGAAAGTTTTAGATAGTATATTTTTAATATATGTACTTTTTATTCAATGTAAAAAATTGCGAAATTGATAGGTTCTATGTCTTTAATTGTTCAGTATATGTGTAAACATATCACTGATTTATAAATGAATGTTAGGTTTTTTTGCCATTCTAAGAAATTTGTTTCTTACCATCATAGCTTAATTCTTTCAGCTTCAAATCATAAAACCTAGTTTAACCTGCCATTTCTTTTGAAATACCTGTATCAAGTCAGGACCATAGAGATATTTATCTTCTCCCACCAGTATGTCTTCCTTGATTTGTTTTTTTTTCTCCCTCATACATTTTAGATTGATCTTCAAAGTTTGGTTATTTTGTTAATACCTTTGATTCAAGAAATACCAAAACAAATAAAGTATTATATATACAGACATAGTCCCATCATGTTTCTCTAGTATAGTTACTTGTTGATAATAGTAAGAGGTGTTGAGGGTCCCGACACTTGGTTGAACATTCTGTATAGTGAATGAACATTCAAAAACGGTGTCGAGAAGCTGAAGAATATATAACTTGATTTAGTCAAACTAAAGTTTGCCTCCAAGTTGCAAAACCAATTGGTAGTTTTTTGTCATGAATATAGGCTAGAAATTTCTTCAGCGATTGTCAATCTGAGACTCGCTATGTGCCACGAATTCTCCTGTTCACGACAAACCACCAATAGAGTTGGCTGCTCAAGTTACTTTTTGAGCGGAGACAGGAATAGTCTCCCACCGCATTGAGGTGCTGGTAGGAACTCGGGAGAATGCATATTGCGCATTTAGTACACGTAAACACAAAATACTTACAATAGTAAAATATCTGGACAAACTATTTTCATGTTGAGATGACCAAGTACCAGAGGGATCATAAATCCTTGGAAACCCTGAAAACATCATTATGTATCATGCAATTATATGGGTCATTCTCAAAAAATGTCTATATTTCGAGGTAGGCAAACTTGAATATTAGAATTGCTCACAGAAAGTTTGTAATTTACTTATTGGTATCCTCTATCATTTCAGTTAACAAAACAAGCAGAGTAAATATCAAATCGAATATATTTTGATTTTTTTTTAGTCATTGTCCTTCAGGGTTGATTTGGCTGTCCTTGATGTTACCACATAAAAAAACGTTGCAATGAAAGAAAGCTTTAATCTTTTATTTAAAAATTCATGCATAACTTGCCACATAGGGACAGAAAAAGTACTTTGCAAGCGTCAGAAATAAAGGTTAGCTCAAAAATTTGTTTTTAAGAGCATCAAAAGACAATGATTTTAAACAGTTCAGCAAACAGGTCAAAACTAACTAACATATCAAACGCAATATATGACATTTCACTTCTTCATTAACATTATGATGAACAATAAGGTTAACAAGTTTCAGTTGCAAAATATCATTGTTCAGAGGGTTATGTATAAGACAACAATTGAGCAAATTAGACTGGTAACATCAGGGACAATGCGTAACATCACGGACAACTAATAGCAATAAATAAAGACTTCTTGACAATAAATGTTTATTTTAATGCAATAAATAACATGTTTTGGGGCAATATCTAATAAATTATGTAGATGGGCTATCTTTATCATTAAATATCGCATTTTATGACTGGTTAAACTTCACTGAATGTCCACTATGTTACCGGCTATTTGTCTCTGATGTTACCACTATTTTAGCAACAAATACAATAATTTGTTTCCCCAAAGTATTGACACAATTGCGTTTCGATATCTTAAGCTGTTGTATTAAAGTATTTGTGCCACTTTCTAACTAACAGAATGCAAAACCAGGTGATTTGTTGTACCTTTACAAACATGTCCTGTATGTTACAAAAAATGTCTCAGCTGTTACTGTCAAAATGTCCCTCCTGTTACCGATTCTATGGTTGAAATATTATACTTAAACCATGAACTCTGAGAAAGAAAATATATTTATAACACTCTATATGGCTAAAATCAGTGATTAGAGTAATTTTAGCGCTTTTAAATCAGAAGCCATATACAAAGAAGACGGATTCAAGAATCTTTTACTTATAATTTGTCTGTCCTGTTACACTTTTGAACAGTAACATCAGGGAACAGTAACATCAGGGAATTACGGGAACATTATTTGCTTAAATTATTAAATGATCGTGTCTCCATCATTCTTTTGGGTCTCAGATATGATTGGTCAAGATGTAAAATTTATCCATAGCAGCTACAACCACATACCTCTAAAGTCTCTGAGATATCGCGGTAACATTATGGACAAGGAAAAAAATTACGCCTCCAATTCAGCTTACATTCTTTACATTGTAATGAAGATATGTAAATTTTTCTCAAAAATGTAACTGTAACTTAGATAAATGGATGTGTTTGGATGTTTCTATGTCCTTATTTGTTGCCTGATAAGGATATACGTACAATTTATTTTCAATTCTATCTACCAGTAACAGCAAAGACATTTTCAGAGGGGACATTTTTTGATTCGCCAGAAAAAATTTTTCAATGATGTCTATCCCATTATATTTTATAGATAAGACAGATAGATGACCAAAGAAAAACCCATCATGATTTCCATAGTCTACTTGCACATTATCATATTTTTTTAGGACTTTTAACTTAAAAAATTACTCAAAGGACAGACGATTTTGGTCAATTTTTGAGCTTTAAAATTGCGCTGTCATGTCATTTTTAAAGATGGCGTTTATTTGTTTATGTCAGAAGTGCATCTTGGTGCATATTTTACTCAAGACAAAAGATATTGTTTAAACTCAATTATACGTGGAAATATTTTGACTGCCACGTAATAAGGACATTTTTTGAGAATGACCCATATACGTTTATGAAATATCCAATAACATAAGCTATATCATAGGTTAATTTGTGGCCAGTAGTTTTGTTTAATAATTTTAATCATTTTTTTAAAGTTCACATTAGTATATCATATTATGATGCGTGAGAATACCATGATATTATCTAACCTATACGTATATTTCATAAAAGGGACCCCATTGGAAATAAGCTTTTCAGCTTTTATGGGCTGTCCTAATAAGTTTTTATATTACTCTTTGTGATCTGTATTCATAAGTTTTTTTTTTAATATGTACGTTTATGTATATGAACCATTGATATTTATTGAAAAAATATTATTTAACATCTTTTGATTACTGATTAAAAAGTTTTCATGATCTCAATATGTTTTTAGACAAAATGGCAAAACAATTTTTCCTATGTAAATGTTATAATGAAAATTGTAAAATTGTTGAAAATTTATGAATTTAAGCATTTTATTCATTTGTTAAATACATAAATAAATGCAGTCATTTCTGCATGTTTACTTCGCTGATTAGATTGAAATATAATAGTTTCTCTTTTAACGGAGTTATAATGATCTTGATTTTAGTTTTTTTTTTTCATTTCGTCTAAATATTTTATTCTTCATTTCACAAATAACTAAGAATTATTATAACACTGTTGGAAATGATTACAACCCAAAAGATGTCTACAACAGCTGAGTAATACTGGGTATTGTACAGTAATTAATGATTCTTATTTTAATTTTTATTTCAAAGGCCTCGTCGGAATACCATAATCTGGCGTGGTGTCAGTAAAGTGAGGTTAAAAAAAATCCACTTCCTTAAAAAACAAATCAAGACCAAAGGACTTTATCAGGAAACACAGACGATAACAGAACGAAAAACAGAAACATAAAAACACACAAAAGCCAATGAATAGCCGCAAACAACGCAAAGTCAAGCTTGTTCGAACAGAGCAAACTCAGGTGTTCCATAGGGGTAAGTAGTTTCTGGTTGTTGCAACACACAATACACACGTCGTGTTGCTGATAGCCAATTTATTGTATAAAATCCGGTAAAAGAGAACAAAAGAAACCCTTTGAGAAACCAACATTTGCACTCGTTTGAGAGATATAAATTCCATATTTTACTATGAACACATGATGTCTTCTATCACATTTTCTAAGTGAAAAAAAAATGCGTTATGACAAGTCGCTCTATCAAGGTAAGCCTTAAAAGCTCTGAAATAACGAATCAGTTTTCGATATATGCAAACTCTATCAGCTGGAGCGAACAGAATGCAGCTACACAAGAGGAATTTATTGAAGTCATCATGTTTGTCATAGAGCTTTTTGTTTGTCTATTTCCTTAATAAATTCTAAATATGAAGCAGACTTCCTAAATTCCGTATTGCTCTTTTTTCAAGTTCCTTGGGATATATGCGATGGGTAAAGTTATCAAATCGAGGATTGTTTAGTGAAAGGACATCATCAATGAACGGAAGGTGAGGTTGAAATAAAGAGCTAGTCTACTTTTTACCAAAAAATGGTACACAATTTGCGCCAATTTAATATACCTATGCTGAAAAAAAAACATTCACTTGTCTTAATTGATGCTTATATATATTCAAATGTAAAGGTTACAACAGTCTGGTAATACCTTGCACCACAATCAGTACCACACCCGGTAAGCCTCACCTGGAGGAGTTCACGGGAGATGAACAAAACTTACCAAGATTCACGTACATTTAGTTTCAATAGGGCATTTAAATGGGATAAGTTTTGTCCAGTGAAGAATAAAGTAAACAAGTTTGGATTCTGTTTTGTATCGGTTTTATATTTTTGTGATTTAAATTGTCGTATCGAAACACAAAAAAAAAATAGCCAAAGGTATTTTTACGTGAATTCACCTTACAAGGGGTGAGTACATGTAGTAGTTTTGTGTTCTGTAACTCGAAAGCATGAACCAACGGGATTTTTAAAGGGTAATTTATATGTGCAATAGGTTGTCTGATACTTTTGAACCATTAAGACTATTGTAGAGCTTTTTAAAGCAGAACATTTAGGAAAGCACTATCTTTTTCTATCTGCATTAGGTTTTAAGCCAAAGGCCATCTGAGCTGTAAACAGTAGCAAAAATGAACATCTGTAGGAATAATGTACATGTATAACAAGTCGGAAACAAATGATCTCTCAACTTAAAGGGATTCGATAAAAACATGCCATTGTTGTTGTGACTAGAATAGAATATATGGTAAAATTAGTTAAAATGGCTTATAGCTCAACAACTCTAACAGATAGAAGAAAAAAAAAGAATTATCATAGGTTCTACAGAATCGAAAGCTCTACAAAGTCTACATTGGATCAAAGTTGTCAGATAAACCCTTATAGGAATTATGGCCTTTTAAGGTAAAAAATAACGTTTTTGGTAAGTTTTTTTGGGTGTCTAATTGAATGCAAACAGTTGCAGAAAGAGCAGAACGTTTTTGCTGAAACCTTCAGCTCATTAAGCTCTACAAAAGTCTATATAAGGTCAAAGTTGTCAAATGTCCTCTTAAAGGAGTGGCGGTCCTTTAAAATTTAAAACTATGTTTTTTTCACATTTCCCCTAAAGAATAAATAAACTATAGCAGGTAGAAAAAAACTGTTGCTTGCTTAGACCTAAGGCTTCAGTTTATCAATCTTAAAAAGTTGCCATTTGGTTAAAACTGAATGATGACCCCTTATAGGGGTGTTGGCCCTTTTAAGGTGAAAAATAATAGCATTGGTTCAGGATTCTTAAAAATGAAAACTTTCAGATAAAGAATATCTTTTGCTTGCTTTATAAATCATAAGCTCTACAAAAGCCTCCATTTGGTGTTAAATTTTCTCTTATAGCGGTTATCTCCTTTTTGTTTTCACACGGTAGAATAAAATAATATATTGCAGAGAGAGAAAGAAAAGCTTTAACTTGTTTTAAGCTCTTTAAAAGTCTCCATTGAGTAGATGGACCCAATATAGAAGATACCCTATTTGCTAAAGAGCCAGGTGAGCGATTCGGTGTCCTGGGAGCCTGTTGTTCTATACGCATCAAAAAACGCCATTTTGGAATTGATAGGGGCCAAAAGCCATAAAAGGGTTGCAACTTCAACCCAATGAAGGCTTCTGTGGAGCTTCCCTTGCTAAACATTTAAGCCAGCAACAGTGTTCTCAACATTAAGTCTTGATACTGGAGCGGGCAAATCTCGAGAAATTATTACTCTACCGGCAGCGGTTCAACACAGGTGTTAGAAATACTAATGTCAACTGAACTGACGTCCGATGGTTCATATAGTGTGGGCCAAATTAAGTAAGGATGACAATATTAAACCTTTATGTCAAACCCACATCTAAGACATAGAAATCCCGTATTCATCTACGAGCACATGATATCCTCCGTACAAATTCTTGAGTGACAACAGCCGGGGAACAATTTGTATAAACACATTTTCTGTCAACTGCTCTATCAAGGTAGTCACAATACTACTCACAAACTAACGAATCACGAATCAGTTGTGATGAACTCCATATGCTTGAGCGGACGGAACGGAATGTTGCTAATTGACCGTCATCATGCGTGTCTTAGAGCTTTGTTCAAATTAAACCATCGTTTGGTGTCAATTTCGAGATTCTTCAAGTTCTGTGGATATACCGGTATGAGAAGTTAACAGTCACAAAATAGAGGATTGTACAGTGAAGACACCATAGGTATAACGAAATGTGATAATCGATCCCTACACGGTTTTACAGAGTACAGGCTCGATTTTTTTAAAAGCCAAAATTCAAGCCCCTGTGTTGAAAATCAGTCCATCAAACTATACGATTCATTTCTAATCAACGGTCTTTTGTATTTTGAAACCACTGATTCAGTGGACCAGAGGTTCTCGGGAGTAACCACTAGCCAGCTTGTACATGTTTTAGTCAAACTTGTCTGACACTGATTTACCAAATAAATATTTTATTATATTTGAAATTTCCAATTGTCTAAATTCATAATTGTTTCAAACATCAGGTTGAGTATTTTGATTCAAATGCTGCTGAGAGTTTACTCATTAGTATAAACATATATATTACGGGATAACCGGGATAATACACAAGGAAAGTACATGCAGTCTCGTGGTATTGTCAGGTTGTAAGCGTACAAAGAAAGATAACTCCAAATTCCTTTGAGTAAATATCTTTAGGTTTTTCAAAATTTAAATGCATTATAGTATTATAGCAATTAAGCACTTTAAAATTTGACCTGGACCAATATGACTTTGTGATAAAAATAGAAATAGAAGCACTGCTTTTTTGCGATTTTACAAGATAATTTTTTATACAGCATATTTACCTCCTGTATCTTTTTTCTGTATTTATAGAATGATTATTCTTGAAATTGTAAAATAAGGTTGTCAAGGATGAATTTAGTAATAGATACTATATCTGCACAATTCTAGAAGTAATCTCTCATCAGCATAAATCAAAATAGTTGGAATAAAAAATCAAAAAGTTTGGACTGAGAGGCTACATTTGACTCATGAGAATAAATAGTGCAAAAGTTTGCATTTGTTGTGATTTGTCTTCAAGTTCTGTAATAGTTGTCCTGTTGAATAAGTTACTTGAAACCCTAAGACATAAGATATATATGAATTCATGTAATGCAAGCAATTTATTATGACATGACTGAGTTTTAGATTTTCCAAATTTTAGGGTCAAATCCATTTTTTTTCAGATGGTTAACCTGGTCATTAATCTTGGAGTGGTTTAAGAAAAAAAGATTTTAAAAGTGTATCATTGATGTAAGCTCACATGGACTTTAACTATACATCATACATTACATAGCTCCAAGGAATACCATGCAAACTAAAAACAAAACCAAAGATGACTTTACAATTCAATTTTATTTTTCTTAAAAAGAACAGTATATTCAAAACAGCATAGCAAATAACAATGATGGTATCATATAAAAGAGAACAACCTAATCTGATACAACATTAATTTAAGTTTACCTAAGCACCAAATAAGCCTTTACATTGTTCATCTATTTGCCTAAGTATCAGATAATAGTCCATGATTTTTACCCTTACTAAGGCTTAAAAATAATTGATCAGCTTCTCAGGCAAAGCCACATCTGCCAAATATCCCCACATCGTCTGATCTTTTTAATTTTAATCCCAATTTGTTTTTGTCTGTTTCTAACAACAGGGAGGGAGGGACATTAGTCAAAACTCACATCCTTTATGTGTTTGTTTGTATCTTTAAAAAAAGGTTTTGAATGGTTCATGATTAAACTCACATGTACAAAAACACTAATCTTAGCGAAAGTGACTGTCGACCTATATCTTCAGGATAAAATTCAATAAAAAAGTACATATCCTGCAACCTCTTTTTCGAAAAAATGGCCTATGAAGCTAAAGGATGATTTTTACATGGCCTTATATAGTTACCAACACCATTAAATATATAGTTTGATCAAATTAAGAAACAGAAATTTAACTATGGGTTCTGATTGAATTTAAAATGGTTTTGTTTTTAAGATTCAGTTTGATGTTCAAATTCTGCAAAATAAAATATATGATATACACTAGTAGCACAAAGACTTGTGGGAACAATTCAATATTGGTATTGGTGGTAAATAAATGTTCTAAATCTTTTATACAACTAAGAATAGTCAATACATATTCATTAAAGTTAGTTACACGATGAATTTTTAAAACAAATGACACTAGAACTGGAATGCAAATGCCCTTGCAAATAAATTTAATACATGATTATCAATAACCAATTTCAAAAAAGATATTAGTTTCTTTAACATTGCTATTAAAAGTTTTGTTGCGATAGTTATAATTTGGATTTTTGTCACATGAAGTCTTTATAATTAAAATCTTTTTACACTTAAGAAGATTTTGCCTTTAACAATACAATTAAGATCATAAAAAATAAAAGCACATTCAATCTTAATCAGGATTGAAATTAAAAATTGAAATTTATCAAATTATTAAATTTAAATCAAATTTAAAATTTTTACGTGATCAAAAGTGTTCTTTTTTTACTTAAATTTTAAATCAAAATTGAAATTTTCAATTGACAATCTATACTCCATTTTTATTTGAAATATATGGATTTGAGTATTATGCTAAAATAAACAATGAACCATAACCAAAAGAATTTGTTATCAATGAAACCTATCCTTCAAAAAAGCTTTTTGTACAGTATATATATATTGCCTTAAAAATACTTGCACTATCTCTCTTATCCTAACATACAAATAACAAAACAAAATATACATAATTATAACTTAAGTATAAATGCAAAATATACAAAAAAGTATAAAAAGCAGTACTAGAATTTTCACTTTGTTTCTTTGCTATCTGAAAGACATGGTATTGCCTAATAGGCAAATCTCATCTTTGGGGTGTATCCAAGTTTATCGAGGTTAGGCAAGCAGGCGAAGTTGACCATTGCAGGGGGACCACACATCACAATGAGGGTATCATCCCCGGGTGGGGGTAAATATTGTTGAATCATTTCAGCACTAACAAATCCCTTACTGTATTTCCAACCTGAAAATAAATAGAAAATTGTAATTAAGTGTTAATTGACAAAATATAGAATGATGTAAAGTGTTCAGAAAGAATTATGCTAGATGCAGAAAGCAAACACTACTTGTGTCCAAGGTGGCTTGCTGTTTCCAAATGTGGATTTTTTAATCATAGTTGCTTTATGATGTGACGGCAAGGGTGGCAGAGTGGTTTAATATCACACTTTTGTTAATTTTTCATTACCTATGCATGTAACAGATCAAGTCCTACTTGGTAATTTTCAAAAGCAGTACTTCCCCACCTGTAGGTAATTAGGCTTGTAAGTTACCTGCCCAAGTTCAGTGGTTTTCTCTGGGTACTCTTGATTTCCTCCCCCATTAAATCCCAACTACCCCGTATGGCCTAGGTGCAGGTGTACCCTTATTTTACATGTTACCATTGCATTGCATAGTAAATAACCTTGTGGAAAAGTAACTTCAGCCTTAATGTAAACAAACAGATACGAACACTATATGCCCCTCTACTAACCATATAGCGGGTTATTTTCGCGTGGGTAAATTTTCATGGTTTTTGTGTAATAAGGCATGTGAAAAATTTTGTGGGTTTTATTTTTGCGCTTTGTGAATATGTTGGTATATGATTTGCATTATATGGATATTTTTGCAGGATTTATTTTTCGCGGTTTCCGGCTACCCGCGGAAATAAACTGCTATACGGCACCTAGGTGTGGCCAAAAAACATTTCTTACTACACAACTGGACAAGTCTTGTAAGAAATGATTAGTTCGTGGTAGGTCAAAATTGGTAAAGAAAGAATATACATGTACAAAGATTACAAAAATTTGTGTGTTGACATTATTTTGAAACATAATCATTTACTTTACAATACATACCTTCTTCTGGTCTGTCTAGAGTGAACCACAGTTTAAACCTGCCAGGGTGTTCTGCAGCGATCTCCTCCAACTCTGTCCTGAGTAAGATGTCATTCTCAGTCTACAACATAAACCAGTTTACAAATAAAATCACAGGGAACCAGTTTATACCTGTCATTGTTTCCTACAGCAATATCTTTGTTCATCTGTTCTCTACAAGATCAGGTTCTTTAGGCAATGATAAATAATTCTTCGATCCTCATCCAAGTTTCTTTAAAAAATATAGGGTGGGTGAAAGTATTCTATTTTTTTTCAGATTTTATCCATTTAAATAATATATTCTGTCATTTTAAAAGATATTGACCAAAAATGAGCACTATTAATATGAAAAAAAAATAATTGTTCGAGGCAACTGAAAAATCAGGACTAGGAGGTGAGAATCTAGGATATTATTTATATTGGCCTCATTTCAAAGGAGAGCAAATAAGAATGAATTTATTAAAGTGTGTGTGTTAGTGCTAAATGTCTTTTTTGATGCACATGGGTTATACAGTGTAAAGAGTTATAATTGTTCAGAATACCAGACTTTTGGAAAGCACCGAACAAACCATCACAATGATTTATGTTCAAAGGGGGATAATCAAAAGTATCTTTTATAAATGTATAGGGTTTTAATTTTATCTTCAATTTGATACATCACCATGAATAAACTATTAATTTTGTACTTAATAATAATTATAAGTATATGGTGTGTAATAAAATCTTAAATTCATTTATGTCTATATATATTTGCATTCATATAAACAAACTTTAAAAACATGAATGGAATATTAATTACAAGCAAATGGTTTTTTGTATTGCAAACTTTTTACAAAACTTAAAATGTTTAGTTTTTTCATTATTTGGTCATGTAGCTTAGTAAGAAGTAAGTTCTATGACTTTAAAAAAAACTTATCTTTGAATTCTTTTGTAACAGACATGAATAAATTAGCATCACAGGGACTGAAAAAAAATGTATGTCCAAAACAAAGTTTACAAAACCTTTCAACCCACTCGCCAATTACCTTTTCAATAGCTAATCCAGAGATTTTTTAAAGGAGGGTGCAGCTTATTTTCTACTTAAGATGAAAAGGGGGGTGGGGTTCCATATCAATTTTGCTAAAAATCTGCATTAAAACTACAAAATTTTCCAAATAAAGGGGAGGTTAAATCCATGGAACCACACCCCCCTTCTGGATCTGCCACTGCCAATTGAATATATTTTACCTGGTTAGCAAACAGTAATGATATCTCAGTGTTATCATTTCTGTCCTTGAATATAGCCCTGACAAGCTGTAACATTGGGGTTATACCGGTTCCTCCGGCAATCATTCCGAGCCTTTTAGCCATCACAGTGTCAGGCTCAGTCTTCTTATCAGGTCTAATCTTAAACACACCTGTTAAAAGAAGATGTTGATAAGAATGAAAATTCATATCACACATGTATATGTACCTGTTCTTAGCTAGGACTCCAGTCAAAGAAATTAGGAAGTGGAGTCTGGTGGACCGAATGCCTATTTCATCACATTTGCTAATTTTTTCCTATATATTTAATATAAATTAAGGTAAATGCAGACAAGTGTCACATGAATTTTGTACCTTTAAAAATGCAAAATTTAAGACCAGTGTCTATAAAGTCAATAATAAAAAAAAAATATTTGAATTTATTGAAATGAGAAATAAATATTCAATTGTTTAACAATTGCATCAATCGTTTCTTGAATAACACAATTTTTGACAAAAATTGAGGGAGATAACTCACTTCAAAATTACCCTAAATTTACAATGGAATTGAATAGTAGACAAAAATCTAAGCTGAAGACCCCCTGTTTTCTATGTTTTATTTTAACATATAGGTAAAAATATAACTTTTGACAAAATAAAAACAAGATCCTATTGTAAGGAATTTTTCTGAGACATGATTTTATGCCTAAAATTTGGCCTTTCCTATATTATCTTTTGTAATTCAGGCATACTTTAACCACTTAAATTGCAAAAAGGAGCATGGTGACCTATCCTTATTTCTATTTTAAATAAAGGATATTAATAACATGTTTCATTTTAGACCATAAAATCAAATGTTTAATGACAGATTTTTTTTCAGTATATGTGTCAACATTAACCTTAATGCAAAATTTAAATGGACCGAGCAAATTTTAACTGGATATTTCCAGTAGGTCTATCCTAGTTTTGAAGACTGGGACTCCTTGTCAAAGCTGCAGTTTCATGTTAATTGTTCGATGTCTAAAAATGGGTCTTTCAGTGATAATTTGGGAATTGGTTTTGAATCTCATGTATTGTATTTTTTGTATTGAGCAAATGCAAGATGGCAAGCGAATATAGAGACAGCTGGTCATGTTGGAGACTGCCTGCCTTTTTCTAATGAATTTTTTTTTAATTGCTGCTTGTTGATGCTGGGTGTGTTACGCACACTTATTCCACATCTCATTATAAATCTGTTTTAAATGGCATTGTTCGTTTTGATATAAATTAATTTAAGAAAATTAATAGTTGCATTTGCATTGAAAGAAAATTGGGTTTATTTTCTTGTTAGCGTTTTAAAAGTAACAAGAGGCTCCCAGGAGCCTGAATCGCTCACCTGGTCTTGATGTTGACCCTATACTTTTGTAGAGCTAAATGAGCTGAACATTTAAGCAAGCAACAGCTTTTCTCTACCTGCAATAGTTTTCATTCTATAGGCCAAAAACACTTTTTTTTTTCACCTATAAGGGGCCATAACCCCTATAAGGAGTCATCTGACAACTTCGACACTATGGAGACTTTTGTAGAGCTAAATGAGCTGAACATTTAAGCAAGCAACAGCTAATCTCTATCTGCAATAGTTTTTATTCTGTAGGCCAAAAACATGAAAAATCGCTTTTTTCAGAGGCCGTAACCCCTATAAGGGGTCATATGACAACTTCGACCCTATGGAGAATTTTGTAGAGCTAAATGAGCTGAACATTTCAGCAAGCAACAGCTAATCTCTATGTGCAACAGTTTTCATTCTGTAGGCCAAAAAATGAAAAAACGCTATTTTTCAGGGGCCGTAACCCCTATAAGGGGTTATCTGACAACTTCGACCCTATGGAAAATTTTGTAAAGCTAAATGAGCTGAACATTTAAGCAAGCAACAGCTAATCTCTATCTGCAATAATTTTCATTCTGTAGGCCAAAAACATGAAAAATCGCTATTTTTCAGGGGCTGTAACCCCTATAAGGGGTCATCTGACAACTTCGACCCTATGGAGAATTTTGTAGAGCTAAATGAGCTGAACATTTAAGCAAGCAACAGCTAATCTCTATCTGAAATAGTTTTCATTTTGTAGGACAAAAACATGAAAAATCGCTATTTTTCAAGGGCCGTAATCCCTATAAGGGGTCATCTGACAACTTCGACCCTATGGAGAATTTTGTAAAGCTAAATGAGCTGAACATTTAAGCAAGCAACAGCTAATCTCTATCTGCAATAGTTTTCATTCTGTAGGCCAAAAACATGAAAAATCGCTATTTTTCAGGGGCCGTAACCCCTATAAGAGGTCATCTGACAACTTTGACCCTATGGAAAATTTTGTAGAGCTAAATGAGCTGAACATTTAAGCAAGCAACAGCTAATCTCTATCTGCAATAGTTTTCATTCTGTAGGCCAAAAACATGAAAAAATGCTATTTTTCACCTTCAAGGGGCCGTAACCCCTATAAGGGGTCATCTGACAACTTTGACCAAATGACCCCCCTAGTCTATTTTTAGTAACGGCGGCCATGTTTTTTAACGGATCAAAAATCAAAACACAAGTTTGGTGCAGGACACCCTAAGGATCATTCATACCAAGTTTCATTAAATTCTGTTTGGTAGTTTCAGAGGAGAAGATTTTTGAAAAATTGTTAACAGACGACGACAGACGACGACGACGACGGACGCCAAGTGATGGTAATAGCTCACATGGACCTTCGGTCCAGGTGAGCTAAAAAGAATTGGATTAACCATAATTTAAACCAAGCCTTATATCGTAAAGAAAGTATTATCGAATCAAGTTTAAACTAGAATACAACAACACTTTGCAGTTGCACGAACGATGTGATCGACAGGTTTAAATATTTATACGCTGATTCAATTAACCAAATTTTTTATATTTTCATGGAAAAATATTACTTTACCAAATTTTTGTGCCGGAAATATCAATAAATTTATTTATAAGTATTAACTGTAAAAATTTTGGTTTCTAGAAGCAATAAACAAAATTTTTAATGGTGCATATTTTACATAATCCACGCCGCAGATTATTAAATGTGCACCATGAAAAATTTATTACAGTCAATTCTTTAAAAGTAAACAATAATGATCTGTTCTAGATGTATTTGTAAAACAAGAAAATGTCCAAAAGCCATAATCAAATGCCCTATCTTGCAACATTTGGAACGGAAAGATGATAGAATTCAAACACTACATGCCTCCTCCTTTCATACATGGGGCATAAATAACATTTATTATTGTAATACATGTATAAACAAGTTAAGTGTACTTTGTCTTCTAAATTACCTTGTCCATTGTAGACACACAGTCAAATAGAATTATTATATTATACCCTTAACAAATTGCCTGCCCCATATTTTCAGGTAATTGGATGAAAATCTATATATCATTTTATTATGGCCTAAGTTACCTTGCCCATCATAGACACACAGTCCATTAGGTCCACGGACATCAATAAGATCACCAATATCCATGTTCTCTAGGTATTGGGACATCTTACCACCCTCAGGGAACTTGGGGTGGACATTCTTGAAGTAAACCTGAAATTAAACAGAAACATCTATAATTTAACTAGAATGGCGGTCTTCCATGGAAGACGTATGTCGCCTGCATCTTAAAATATTCGGTAAACAGGAAGTAGATGAGATACAGGCATAAAATCGCTTTACAACATAAAGTACCATAGGTGGAAGCCAAATACCAAATATCAAGAGGTTGTGACTTGTAGTTTCCTGAAAAACTGCGGACGGAAATTTTTGTGATGCTGCAGGATGACAGATGGTGCCATAGTAACCCCTATATCTCTCCTCTGCAACACGTTGCAGGGGAAATAATAACACACTCTGAAAGTTTTGAAGTGTAAGTTATCTTTATGCTTTTATAGAGTAAACAATGATTTTTATGAAATTTATAGGGAGTGTAGGATTATTGTGTGATTATCCCCTTTCAGTATAAGAAAATAACCTTACTTGGAGAAAATTTTATAAATATTTTGATGGATTGGTGATGCTGTATACCAAATATCCATGGGCTATGATGAGTATTTGTACAATGTAGTTACTGAAAAGCTGTTTAGACAATTTTTTCCATGCCAGCCATTCATCATATTTTTCATTCCATGAAATTTGGCCCCAAAAAACTATTAGTGTTGCTTACAGTTTACTTAAACATTTGTACATGTTGTAGTTATTTTCAATTATATTTTGTGTTTTTAATAAAAGTATTAACCTTAATGACCAAGTCCATAAAGCCCTTGTCATCGTCACTGGATACTGGGGTATACGGTCTGATCACCAATTGTCCATCTATCCTCGCTGTCAGGTATATATGCTGACCTAAAAAATAAAAATAAATACTACGCATAAGTGATAAAGTCTGGAAAGTCTACATTAAAAGAAACTAGTTTAACCCCGCCACATTTTATATGTGCCTGTCCTAAGCCAGGAATCCTTGTCAAAGCTTTTGTTTGTTCTTGTCTACTATCTGTTTTTTGTTTTATGTCCAGAAATGGGTCTTTGTTTGATATTCTAGGGATTTATTTGAATTTTATGTATTGTAATTTTAGTCTTGGGCCAATGCAAGACGGCCAGCAGTGACCTCTGGTCATGTTGAAGACTGCTGGCTGTTTTCCATTGTGATTTTTTAAATTGTCGTTTCTTTAATGTTGGTTGTGTCACGTACACTTATTCCTCATCTCTTTATCGTCTATGTACATTTGTACATGTTGTATATCCACAAATTTTAAATGATCCAAGTTTTGAAAAAAATATCTGACAGATTTTGAAATTTAACATGTTTAACATGTGATTCCTAAAATATTTCTGTTACGGTGAAAAATTTTAAATCTGTACCCTTATAGTATTGAAGTTTAAGCATTCACTATTTTTATTGGACAGATACGTGGAACAGACAAACATTGTGAAAATTATGGTATTATAGGGTAGGGCCCTTATAGAGTACATGTATTTCAATCATGAAGTCCTTGTAAAAAATACTTCGATCATGAAGTCCATGTATTACCTTTGTTGTCCTTGACAAGTAAAATAATATTCTCTTGTGTCTATGAAAATTGAAACTATGCTATTAATTAGGCAACCTACACAAATTTGACAAGCATTTTTATGTCAGGTCAAGTATATACAGGTATCTTTTCTAAAATTCAAGACAAGTGCTAGATGGAAAAAAAATATTTCCACATGGTCAGTTTGATACCCCTGCCACAACACTATACATACATTGATCATATATATGAAACCACACAGTCAAAGCCTTACCAACTGGTAGTCCAAGGATATGTTCTGAGCTAGGCAGGGCGAAACGAAATCTTCTTGTGTCAGGGCTGATCTCCTGAATTAAAAAATATAAAGAAGTTTGAACAATATTATTTTTACTCCCTCATACATGTACCAATCAATGGCTGTAAAGGTTGATACATGTAATCATTGTGGTAGTCAGTTTATTATGAAGGGATAACCAAGAATATCGTGTGACAAGCCTTTTTTTCCTGCATTGTTAACTACAGTCAGCTATGCTTAGGGGTTCAAATTAACATTTGAGAGCAAAATGTCGAGAATTTTTATATGTTCTAGGTGGAAAGTCCAACAGATGTTTCTGAAGGGTCAGGAGTAGCTTTAAATACATGCAGGTCCTGCAGGACTTATGTCAATAGAATTTCAAAAGGTCCTGAATCAAAAATTGAAGGTCCCTGAACTCAGACCAGTGCTTATTTAAACCTCTGTCATGCCTGTATGCAAGATTTAAACATTGAACCTTGAATGTTTTCTGAGTTCACATGCTGATAAGTTTATCTTAGCACAAGTTTTATGAAAAAATGGCAACTAAATCACAAACTTCTTCGTCTTCAAGGTTGTCAAAAATACATTTACATGTAGCATGTGTAGAAAATCCAATGAAATTTAGTATTACTATGATAACATATACATGTTTTCATGGATCTAGGCGCCTATGCCATAGATGTCCAAAATGTTGTGAGTTCGATCCTCGTTGAGGGCAACCAAAAAAATAAAATCTGTTTGTCAGATGATTTTCAGGGTTGAAATTACAGTAACATTGTTTGATTATATAATAGACATTCATATATATTATCAAATTTGAATAATCTTGCATTCTGCAGTTTCTGTGGAATCCAATGGAGCATGAACGTAAACACGTTAGAGATAGCTATAAATAGACTTTTTGAATTCTCCATGTATTTTAATCAAGTACCTCTCTGTCAATTAACTTAAGTGGGTATTTCTTGTCTAGGTTTTCAAGTGTAACTGGTGCTTTCTTTTTCTTGTTACCAAACAAGAAAATCTTGGCTAGGATAGCTGTGATAGCAACTACACCCACTCCAATGGCAACAGGTAGGCCCTGAAAAAAAAATGGATCAAAAGACTTTAAACATGCATATGTGTACAGGAAGTCAATGAGAGGTACATTTAGGAAATGAAATCTCACAATAAGTCAATATCATAAATATACATATGTAGGACTTGCATACATTACATGTACACAGTCTTCAAATTTAGCCACAAGTCCGACAGCCCTGGCTAGTAAAATAGCTTCTGGACCATTATAATTTCTTTAAATTATGGAATTACAAGCCAATTATATGTAAAGAAAAATTCTAAAAATAATAGTTTTTGGGCTTGTGCTTCAAAAAGTTAACCGTGAAGACTGTGTACATGTATGCTGATGCGGCATAGTACTCAAATTAAAAAGGTTGTGATAAGTAAATGTAATGAATGTAGTTGCTGGAACAACTGTTTATTTGGAAAAAAAGCCTGCTGAAAAATAATGGGAAATACTACAATGTAGCACATTGTCCAGGATGGTCCAATACTTCTTCTCATTGAACATGTTGAAACCACAGACAATGTCACAAACATGAATGTACTACAATTTAGTATTCAACTTTGTTCAACATAAGGGGTAAGGGACCATGTCAAACATTATGCTACAATGTGTATATAGTATAGAAGCACGGTGGCCGAGTGGTATATGCACTGGACTTTAAATCACAGGTCGACATCTCTGTGGGTTTGAGCCCAAAACATGACAAGGTTTCCAGGCATCTACCGTTGCTCGTGGGTTTCACCAATTTTCCAGCTTGGAATATCTGGCTTTCCTCCCAAACAAGCCTAGTGACCATGCAAGGACCTCATATTAGCCAATTGGTAGTAAATCTTGCCATCAGTCAAAAGCTCTTCAAAATCATAATCATGTTAATTGTTTTACTTTGTACAATGTTTATCAATCACTTCATTGATGTGTACTCACTGACGTTAAACAAATCTTACCTTTATCTTTTTTTCCTTTTTACATGGTAGAAATGTCAATATTTTAGTTGTACTATGAGCTGAATTTTCCTTCAACGTCCGGTTTAACACGCGCTTGTTTTCTCGAACTTTCGGCGTCTTTTATACGTTATAAATTATCTTTCAAAATTTTAGACGTCATTAAACGCTCACATAAGCCATAAGAAGAGCTAGTTTGTTTTTATTTTCGAACCAAAAAAAAAAATAAAAAAATTGAAACTTCGGGAGCGTAACAGGTTTTACCTGCCTCATATTAGTACATGTATTTCCCATCATTTTTGCGCAGACTCTTTACATATTTTATTTTTAGTATGATCTACATATGTTTCTACAAAAATTTTGCTGACATGAAACATATCTAGAGGATACAAAATAGAAAACATAATGATTACAAAATTTATCTGAATCAATTTTTTTTAAGTCAAGATGACTCAAGTTCATCCAAGCCCAAGGTCAGCCAAACTCAGTTTCACCTGTTCCTTTCTTACTAAGGAAGAAAAAGAAAAAAACGAAAAGAATATACAGACTGTCACTATAAGACATAGAGGCTTATTGGGGAATTTAGATGAAGAACAACAGGGTTACCACAACTAACAATTGTCACAGCTTTTCCCATGTTGAAAAAAGTTAAATTCGGTGACAAGAGAAATAATGCTCTATAAAATTGACCGGTATCTTAAATAAAAAATATGTTTGTTTACAAATTGGAACTTATGATATAAAATTGATTCCATGATCTCTTTATAATATTTGAATTCTAAAAAATGAACTGCTGTGTCATCTTATGAATGTAAGATGTAAAACACATATCAAAGAAAATGTTGCATGCAAGGAGAAGGGAAATGAAAGCTTATTAAATCCGACTTCAACAGAATGTCTGTGGGCAAAGCCAAAGGCAAATAACAAGCCAAACAAATTAAAAAGAAATTTTGGATTGTCATAGTGTAGAAGTAGTTATAAAATGCAAAACATTTGAAATTTTTTACCCAAAATTCGTCAGCAGCCATTATTTTACTCAGCACCGTCTTTTCGTCTAGGGTAAATAGATTTTAGATTCAAACCTCAGTTCTACTCTATTTCAAACACAAGTATGATGCAGAAAGATAAAAGGCTCGTCCCTTTAGAATCGTCCCTATATTTTTTAAAGGGGATACAACGATTCAAAACGCGTCAGAATATTTATGATATCCTAGTATAACCAATAGTCGTCCAGTGATTAGCAATACTGACGTCATGTCATGGTTTTCTTAAATTTATATATTTTCACTGTGGGAAAATAATCACCATCCATATCTAAACAAAGCATGAAAACGATGTTTTGATCTGGTTCATAACAACGTTTTTTTTACCTACTTTCGTTTTTCAATTTCCTGTAAATGCATCAGGGTCACGTGACTTAAAGTCGGCCATGTGACAAACTCATTTATAGAAACTTTTAAGGCCAAGCATATTGTATTTTTATGTTTGAAATATAAAGTAGAGTGTATTACCAACTTGTGTTTGAATTTTTATTTTTTCTGGATGACAGAAAAGCACCAAATTGGGCTTGCAACTTTTGTTGTTTGATTTTTTTTCTACCTCACCTTTTCTATTTTGTGTATACCAACTCTGATCCATTGCATTGGAGGTATTTTACTGTATTATTATGGTTTTTCTTCAAATCTCCATACTGGTATGTTATTGAAATTCAACATGAGGGTTTAGTAATTTATAAAAACACCTGCCTCCAGAAAAAATTATGTCCAAGGAGTATAGTAACAGTACCAGTCATTTTGAAATGCGTCGGACCTGTCAGACATTTGGGCAGAAAATTAGTAGGTCCGGCAGAAAATCCCCCAAATTTATATTGAAATGAATATGAAAATATGTCCCAAACATAAGTAGGTCTGGCAGAACCAAATTAAATTTCAAAACCTCTGCAGTACACCATAAAAGCAATTTATTAAAAATTTAAGTTGAAACATTGCAACAGAGATCAAGCTTAATAAAAAAATGTAAATGATTTGGCTTGAGTATGTACATGATGCAATAAGAATGCTCCTACGAATAAATCTTAAGATTTCTCTACACTGGACACTGCCTTGAAAGAGTAATTGTGCAGACCACAAACCACCTGAAGAATTGTCACAGTACAATGAGTACATGTAGCTTTCAAGACTGATATAAGATATTGAGGTGAGTTGATGAGATCTTTTGTATCATTTGCCACAGACAAAGAGAATAAGTTAAGGAACTATGAATTGATTGATTCTTTTTGAGGGCAGATGAGTTCTTCAAAAACTGTTTCAGTTATTTAATAATTTTGGCCATCAATAAAAAATGATAGAGTATTTACATACTAGTATATTACATATAAACTAATATACATGTACATTGACTTCTAAATATAACATGATTGAATAAGTCACTGTTTATTATTACCATAAGAATTATATACATTTAAAATTCTTTTACTCCTCTTTGTTATCTAGCTCATTTAAACTTTTAACATCTTTAAAATGCTTTCCATTGAGTTCCTCTCTGTCTCTGTTGAATACTGATTATTAATGATACATGTAACATTGATTCATAATTACTGTACTTAAATCAATGACTTAAATTGGACGCACAATTGCTCTCTAAAAGTTTCACATTTTATATGCTCTGTTAGTCTGTTACATAAGCTTTTCACTGGCAAGCTTGAATTGTTTTTCTCCTGGATTATATCTTTCATAAATTCAATGTCATTGACTGTAGACAACACATCATCCATGGTTGGTAAGAGATGGGAGGTATACACAATGCTGTTCTTGTTACAATCGATGCAAGTGGTAATCAGGCTGGACAGCCTATAACAGGAAAAGATATTATTACTACATTGAACATTCACAAAATGATATAATTTTGGTTTTAATACACTTTATTTTGGGTAATTGTCACTTTTTGAATGCTAAATGTAAAAATTTTATTGATTTTCAGTGATTGTTTTTACATATATGATCAAAAGTTCAAGTTATCAATTTTGGTCATATATAGAAGTTGTCAGTTTTTTAAAATTTGTGAAGATTAAAGCATCTTTTAATAAAAATTTCTACCATTTTTTAAAGAAATTGGTTCAATATTAAGAAAGATATGAAAAAATAAAGTATGTGCTTTTTCATGAAAATTTAATTGGAAAAACACACGCTTTTTCCCGCAAAAATCGGCCATTTTGTAAAATGAATCAAGATTGTGTCTCACTTTTTCAAACAATCATAAAATATGTTTTGCTTGGCCTACACTGGATGGTAACTTCACGGTCACTGACCACACATCAATATGTAAGCCATGTGCCGCCATTTTTGATATGCAATGTTTACTTACCAATAAAAACTGTTTTAAAAAGGAAGAAAAAAGTGGCATTAGCAAATTGCACTATTTTCAACAAGCCAATGATAAAAAGGTAATATTCACCTGCATAAATCACATCACTATCGGCGGAGTTGAAATAATTTTTCCACAAATATAGGTCAACTTAGGAAGTCAAGGAAATGACGTCAACAACCTCGTATCTCGCGAGAATGGCCTAAATACAAACTTGGACGACCTTAATGCACGAACGACCAGAGGTTACCAGACGATACTTTACTCATGTTACTTGTAGATGTTCAAATTGTGAAAAAGATAATATTTTTCTTAAGGACGAAACTAAACAGAGATCTTCAGTTTATAAAATAATTACAGTACTCTAATTCCTTGAAAAAACTAGCTCTTCAAACCACCTGTTAACCTACAATGGGGGGGGGGTCCTTAATCCTTAATCTTAAAATAGGTTGCAAGTTTACCATCAATTGTTGAGTTTCTCAATCGATACCAATTTTCAATCATTTTTCCGCTTAACAGTTTGTTACATAGATTTTCAAATTTGTATTTCTTAAAATTACTTGTACAGGGGTGAAGATCTATATATATATTGTAATAACTTTTTCATAAATGTATACCATGTATATATATTATCACCGTCCAAGCTTTTACTGCACAAATAAGCATATTTTGATAATACAGAGTCTAATGTAAGGTTTTTTAATCTATAGCAATATCTAATAACAGACTTTATAACATCAAAATAAAGGAAAAACGCCCTGTTTCTGATACAACAGCAAAAATGAACTCCCAATGTATTCTTTAAGAACTTAGAATGAAGTTTTTCACAATACACAAGTAGATTTTCCAGGTTTCCCTGACCCCCCTCACTTTCCGTCCTTATTGTGGATCGTGTGAAGAACACCGCCCTCCCCTCCCCCGTTTTCGAAAATTGAATGATAAACCCGTCCTTTGTATTTTTCCTATCAATGCAATCAGTATGGAGATTCCTCCGATGGTGATCCAACGAGAACAGATGTTGAATGGACATAGTTTTGTTGTGTCTTGAAAACGTGACACTTCCTCAAGTTACGGCTGGGGTTGATCTGTGTACAAAATGTACTATACTAGTAGCAAAATCCAACATACAACGAACGAGCAGGAACTGTAAATTAACTCTCACGTTTTTATTACTAGTTGGACATTATTGTGATTTGTGGTTTTTATATACATGTATGTTATAGTTGTCTAAAACTTTAAGCCTCTTTTGAGGTTTCCATTGTTTTTTTTTATGGACTTTGAGATTATAATGCCCCCCTAATGTGTTTTATGTTGTTACAAATAGAAGTTTGTTGTGTAGCGGCAGATAAATAAGAAATTTTTAAAAGAAAGAGTGTTTCGCCTATTCATTACTATAAAGTCAAAAATAGGGGAGAGTTTTAGTTTAGTTTTAAGTAAAATCGGCACGATTTTTACAAAATTATCATAGAAAACGAGGATTCCTTGCACCCTGGACCCCCTTCTGGATCTACCACTGGTTGTCGTAGAGCCATGCACTTGTGTTTTCTTCTATTTTTTAATTGTTCATATCATTTTATGTTTACGGTCAATGGCAGAAAGGAGTAGAGCCACGAATGCCTCAAATCGGCCCGGTATTTTTACTAATTTCTAAACTACTTCAACTCTTCGTAAATTTATCCAAAATAAGTTAAGGCATAACTGAACTTTTCATATATGTAAGATTTAACAAAATATCTACACCACAGGTCTAGCCTTGGCATTTCAAACTCGCAATAAATTATACAATTCTTAATTTTTCGCCTATTTTCACTGTTTTATCGTCGTATTTTCTCAAAAATAGTATTGGCCACATTCATCGACCATCGTAATTTTTTGATAATCATTTTATAACATAAAAATACACATTTCTATCACAAAATTATTTTGGTCGACGGGTGTGGCCATTTTCGTTTTCACCGATTTATACATGAAAATCAATAAAAAATGTTAAAAAACGAATTTTTGTATAAAATAGACTGATTTTTAGCTCACTGTCCTCCTTTTTGATAAACATTTTAACCAAAAGATATTGCAATTTATAAAATATGAAGTCTAATGAACATCAAGAGAGCAATTCCACGGAAGTATATCAAAGTTGAATTTTTGGGCCGATTTAGGGCCTTCGTGGCTCTACTCCTTTTAAAATATGATAAAATGACTTATATCAACATGTAACTTCTTCCCGATCCATTTAACATGCTACCCAGCAGGTAAAAATTGGTCGGTTTTACGTTGAAAAGACGTCTTTTTGAGACGTCAGGAAGACGTCTTTTTCTGGTTGAATTTGATATAAGGAAAGAAGTCTTTTTGAGACGTCTATTCAACGTTGTTTCAACGTCTTTTTTGCGACGTTATTCAACGTACCTTTTTATACGTCTTATCAACGTCTTTTTTGAGACGTCTATTCAACTTCTTTTTTATTCTACACAATGTCCTTTTTCATGTGTGTTTTGTTTTGTTTTTTTAAGTGTTTTTACAATCTTTTTAATAAGTTTGTATTACATCGAGCAGTAAAATTGGTTTTGGATTTTTTTTTAGTGGTGAATTATCTTATAAGTTGGTATAGACTTGTACATGATTCAACATTTCAAACTGTAATCTTATGATTGAAAAAAGGAAAATAAAACAATATACAATTGTTTACTGGTCATGAGGGAAACAGTACATTTGTTTCCACGAGGTACTTACTATTTTACGAGGCGCGAAAAATGGTAAGTACCGAGGGGAAACAAATGTACTGTTTTCCGAATGACCAGTAAACAATTGTTTTATTATACTGAATCGGTATACAACTTAACTAAAGCCACGCCTACTGCTCACTCTTTACCTTGTATACAGTATACTTTAGCCACGCCAGGAATGTTCCTGGCCACGCCTACTGCCAATCATTATGGTACTATTGCCCTAGGGAAATAGTTTTTACTATATCCCTAGGGAAATAGTACTTTTACCAAATTCAAGATGTAATAGTAAAAATGTTTACCTGTATTTTATATAGAAAAAATCTACTGAAGTATAATAATTACAGTTATACATTTTTATATGAGAAAATTCTACACACAGATAGGAATTTAAAATGCAGTCAGTAGTCCAATTTTTGTTTTGTAACACTGATTCACAAGTAGTCAAATATAAAATCCAATTAATGTTCTTGTAATTTTGATCCCATTTCAGTTGTCAATTCACATTCCATCAATGTTGTTTGTTTGTCATGTTCTTCATTTTTTCTTGATCCTGCAATAAAAACAATGACAGGTATTTAACAATCAAGCAGAATAATTTCTTTTGATATGGATAAGCACAGTTGATTCTGAAGCTCAACAAGAACTATTTACATGTAATAGTACTCAGAATTAACTATTATAAGAATGGCAAAAGACTATCCTTTATTTTGACAATTTATAGTCAATCTTTTCTAACATACAATTATTAATTTCTATCGCACATTTATTAACTATAGTCAAAATAAATTTTTATGAATATGCAAAATTAATAAACGTTTACTCTACCTTTTTCATGTTTTAAATTCCAATTAACAAGCTAGTTTCATCCACAATTCACATTAAATGCACAGATGTATGCATATAAGTATACTCTGCAAAAAAATTTACGCATAGATAGAAAATTCCCCGTAGGTTTAATGCAAATCGAAACAATTTCAAAACATTATTGCCGAGCCGTTCTGCAACCGATTTTCACGAAAAAAAATCCAGTAAAAAGAAAACAAAATGGAGATTGTTTGATTAATTTAGGCCAAAATCCTAACTTCAATGGTTTTTAAGACATTGTGAGTAGAACACGACTAATGTTTTTCACGGAACATTTTGCATTGATTTAAACGGGAAATTGAATCGTAAAATGTACACTTGAGTTCCACTTTCAATATCTTAAAAAGCAGTGATGTTACGATTTTACTCAAAATTAAAATCACAATCTCTATTTTGTTTTCTTTTTACTGAATTTTATTTCGTGAAAATCGGTTGCAGAACAGCTGGGCAATAATGTTTTGAAATTGTTTCGATTTGCATTAAACCTACGAGGAATTTTCTATCTATGCGTAAATTTTTTTGAAGAGTATATAATGACTTACATTTAATGACTACTCGAGGCAATGGTCAATCTCAAATGACCGAGAAGAGAAAAAGTTGGCAGAGGATCCAGAAACTCTACATTGGAAAAAGAGTCATTGATTGCAAGAAAAAGGGACCAAACCCTTTTGTCCCTTTAGTGAATTCCTTTATCAATCCATGAAATATTCAGTCAGTAATGGACCGACAACCCCCTCTACCACTGGACGTACGTCATTACATTTTGTAAGGCCGCAAATTACAAATCTAGGTGCGGATAAAGGCGATTACATTGATTTCTACCATGGAATCAATCGCTAAAAAAGCTTCACCGAGCGCAGCATGATACGACCGCAACATGTTGTACCCTGTACATTTGAGGCCAAATATCAATAGTCAATTGCTCTGGACATGCACATGCAGCCCATGGTGGACTGACAAAGTTTTTTGACACATGCAGCCTTTGGCGGACTTTTTATTCACATTTCGCAAGGATTTCAATTTTTTTTCAAAAGCAGACCAAAATAAATTATAGTTACAAAATATTACCCCTTTTTGGTCCCTTATTAAGTTTCTACTCATTCTGTCACTAGTGTTGATATACGCGATCTCTAGTGATAGATTGATTTCTACTAACTTTCATTTTGCCCCTTTTGGCCCCTTACAGCAGTTAGAGGAAGGACAGTGTCACAAAATTAATCCTCAGTTTTGTTAATTCACTATTTAACAAGAACTAATAAGAAAAACAAAGTGAAATCGGAAAATAAATTAAAAAGTTTTGATATGATTCCTTTTGGTCCCTAATAACAAAACGGAAAAAAAGGAAGGGGGTTAATCCTAATTTTTTCATCAACTACTTGACAAGACTTAACATGCAAAAAAAATAAATAAATAAAAATCGGACCAGAAATGAAAAAAAGCTGCATTTTTTTGCCCTTTTTGGGCCCCTTAGTTCTAAATAAAAAAAGGAGGCACCTCAAAATTAACCTCGTACATGTTTTAGTGTCAAATTTTATACACATGTAGCAATTGGACAACCTGAACTAAAGTTTTTGTGGGAACAAATAATAAATTTGAATTTTTTGTCCCTTTTAGGTCCCTATTTTGGGCATCCTTTAATTGTATATGTAACATAAATGTAAAAATTCACAGCATTGGGTTATTAACCAGATGAAAAGTGATCATGGGAACAAACAAAATAGTAACATTTTTTGGCCCCTTATTTTTAAACAAAAAAGGGGGAGCCCCAAAATCAATTCATCCCATATCAATCCTTTTATGGATTGTCGAATTTGATAGTGCAATCAGATGAATATATTAAACTAAAGTTTTTTGGAAACACTAAAATTAAAAAGTTAACAGACCAACGACGACGACGACAGCATCAAACTTTTTTGCGTTTGTATAAAAAGACCAAAAATTTTCACGCCTTGCTCCGTTCTGCGAAAATTTAATACCCGCGCCCCCTCGATATAATAGAAAATCCTGGATATCGCAATGGTCCTGCTGACTTATGTTTTGGCGAGTTGAGCCACACCTCTGATGGGCTGGCTCTTCCTTTTAAATAGCAGTGACCATGTAGAAATACTACATATAGAAGAGCCATTCAAATCAAGACCCTATGAACAAAATTTTCACCACAAAACAAAATTTAGATTTTAATCTAATTTACCCGTAGCTATTTATTTCACCAGATGTACATAAGACGGACAATGCTACAAATATATATATCCGCTACAGGCATTTTGACTATCAAATTTATGATCAGTGACTGTATACTAAAGCTAGGATATTATTGATTGAAAGGGAGAATCGTCAAAATCGTGTCTTTACTACACCAAAATAAACCGGATTCAAAAATAGTTTTGTTTGATGAATGGTGAATTAAACAAACGAAAACATCATATAAAATCAGACTAATTAACAAATACCAACCACGTCGTGGTATTCTAGTTGTTAGTAACACTGAGAGAGATGTGTAAATTTATTTCTGTTTCCATAGTAACGGATTCTGTAATATTGGAAAATGGAAAGATATGTATATACGCTGTTTAGATCAAGGAACTAATTTCTTTCTTTCATCGTAAGTAATTTTTATACATGGAACGCTTTGATTAGTTTTAATGCATGTAATCAAATACTAATAGGTGTTTCGGTGTATTTTCAACCAAAACATGTAAAAAATGTACACATGGTTGTTTTTACACATGCAGTCATATAAATGAGTACATTGTTCATTGATATAATTATATTTGTATTTGCTTAACCTCTTTGAGGTTTTATTATGCAATAAAGTATATAAGTATATATTTTACATGCGTTAACCCCTTTTTATGAACCCATAATAACCAAGGTTATCACCAGTGCCCGGTTTCACGAAGAATCTATTTAGGATTCTCTTAATATTCAAATAGGATTTTCTTTATATCTTTCATATGGACATTCTCGAGTGAAAGTTGTGGTTTTTTTTAAATCAAGGATTTGCTGGTAGCTATAATCTCCAATCTCAGTAAAAAAATCTTTTATTCATGTTATTCTTCGTGACCTTTTTAAAAATTGGAAGGATAAAACATATTTTTTTTTTCATAAGACATGATTTATTTTCATAAATTATGAAATATACATGTACATGTATGAATATATGATTTTTTTTAGTTCAAGAGCCGAAAACTTATTTCTTCTCTCGTGATCTTTTTAAAATTCAGTACAGTACAACACTGTACAATTCATATGTATTTTACATGTTCGTCCTTTTTTTCTGAAAACTTTGATGTGACTAATCAGATTTACGTTCTTGAACTCATCAGAAAAGCATATATACGGCAAAATGGCAGGGTAGAAAGTATCAACAGTTACAATATCAGTGGACAAACGATCTAACTCTATTCTATATGATACTTTTAAAACTTGGATACTGTGTGGTCACTTTGATGGCTGCTGGCTGTTTTCCATTATGAATGTTTTAAATTTACGTTTATATTGTAGGTTGTGTCGCATAAACTGATTCCCCATCTCATGGGCTTATTTACTTGGAAAAAGGGGGGCTTAATCAGGGGCGGATCCAGAAATTTCCGAAAGGGGGGTCCACATACTGGATTCTGTGGGCCAAAAGGGGGGGGGGGGGGGTTCCAGACCAATTTTGCTGAAAATCTACACAAAAATTAAAAAAAATTGGAGGAAAAGGGGGTTCCGACCCCCAACCCCCCCGGATCCCCCCTGGATACGCCACTGTTAATTGTTTTTTATTTGGTCAGAATAGTATTTTCCGCGCTAATTATTTTTTCAAGGCGTCAAGACAGATTTTTTCCATTATTACCCTTTGGCATGTTTGGTGCCAA
Organism: Arcuatula senhousia; assembly: GCA_963971305.1. Classification (NCBI taxonomy): domain Eukaryota; kingdom Metazoa; phylum Mollusca; class Bivalvia; order Mytilida; family Mytilidae; genus Arcuatula; species Arcuatula senhousia. Next base: position 2,378,471 of record OZ020313.1, read on the forward strand.
AATGTTTTTTTATAAAAAAAAATCATTAACAAAAATGAATTTTTAGAGGAAAACCAAGCCCCCCCTTTTAAGTTAAATGATCGGTTTCTATTTAATGCACATGGTGCCACATCTTGTTTATAATTGAAGCCATGCAAGAAATGGTTTGATAACAGAGATTATCAATAGGGGGAGGGGGGTTGGGCAACCCCCCCTCCCAAAAACTCCGCTACATTTAATATGTGAAGGCCTGCCGGGGTGTCCTAGGCCAGGAATCTCTGTCAGAGTGCTTGTACTCATCATCTTTATGGTAGGTGTTCTGTGTCCAGAATGGAGTCAGTCTTTCTCTGACATTTTTAGGAATGGTTCTGAATCGTTATTCGTATGCATCATATTTTCATCTTGGAACAATATGCAAAAGCGACCACTTGTCACGTTGGAGGCTGACAATATTCACAATAGAAATTCTTTTATTCTTCATGACTTTTTAAAAAATTGGAAAGATACATGTACATGTATGTAAAATTCAAATTCATGTGCTCAAACAAAAACAAACACGACATCACAAACATACAATCAATAAAGAATATGATATTTTCATTTCAAGAGCCGGAAACTTATTTTTTTCTGGTCTTACGTCAGTATATTTCACTTCTTTATATGTATAATGAAAAAATCCAATGCTTAAATTTAGTTAGTGATCGGGGTAATTCAAGGTTTTAGGTTTTCCTATTTTTATTGGACGTTGTCACGTGAATGACGTCATTAAGCATTCATCGCAAAAAATCTGAAGACGACGAAGACGGCGCATCAATTTTGAAATATTCCTAGGCCAGGAATCTCTGTCTTAATTTATGTTTTAGTCATCATCTTCATGTAACAGTAGGTGTTCAATGGCCAGAAGATCCAGGGTCTTTCTTTGACATTTTTTATTCGGTATGCATTATTTTCTTCAATCTCCGAAACCGAGTCTAACAGCACTCCTTAACATGTCGTTAGGTAGGAGTTACTGTCTGACGTAGGATTGACTGTACTCTGTTTCGGAGATTATATTTTCTTATCTTGGGCCATATAAAAAAAGGAGCTAAAAAGCGACTCACGTTAATATTTTGTGTCATAGGCCAGGAATCTATGTCAAGTTTTACATGTATGACTCAATTTGTATGTTTTACTCATCGTCCTTATGCCAAGAAGGCGGTCTTTCTTTGACATTTTTTATTTTAGGATTGGCTTCAAGTTGTGTGCATTAAATTTTTAATATATCTACATGTAGCGACCACTGGTAATGTTGAAGGCTCCGGGAGATCCAATTTTGCCTCCTCGGAAAGTGCCCTCCCTCCCCCGAGGTTGAAGGCTGCTGCCTGTTTTTGCTCTCTATTTTATATTTATTAAAATTGATCGCCGTTCATATATGTAGGTTGTGTCCCGTACACTTTTTCCACATCCCATTATATTCAATAGACATTCAAGTACAATTCAAACCATGTATTATCAACCACAACATGTTTGTCTTACACTCTTTTTATTGCCGCTGTAAAAACTTTTAAAATATGACCATATGCTTAAGTTGACCATTGAAAAGCCTAATATATCTTATTTTCAGAAAGAATTATGAGAAGGGGAGAAACAAATGTTCCCGATAGGGAAAAAATCATATTATTTATATACACTATATTCATTTGCAGTCGACATTAATCTGAGACAATTAAACCAGATTTTCTCAGCTGTCATTATAAACAACTGCATGCGTCCATGCAGAGCTAAAATGATCAAACACAAAGCAATAAGAGGGGGGTGCGTAACAAACAGGAAAGGCGAACCGGGCGTACCCCCTAAAACAGAAAATTATGGGGTTTTTTTTGGGGGGGCAGAAAAAAAAAACTCAATGTTTTTGCCTCCGGTAAACTAAAATCTTGGATTCGCACCTGCGTGTGTGTCGATCTTCTATAAGAAATAAAAGGCATTAGGGAACTGTGTTTATTATAATATTTAATTTTGAATTCACATCCGGAAGCTACAGAAATACAACCACTTGATAAAATGTTAAACTTCCTATTTATCTGTAATTAAAATATACGGTTCATTTGAGATGTACTATATGCATGTAGAATAAGCTTCCGGCAGCATAGAGTTTCATGATAAGTATATCAAATTGTTTTTAAGTATTATAATTATCACGGGAAGTTTTCCGTTTATTTACGACTATGTCACGGGAAGATAATTATTTTAATTGGTTTATATTTAAATATCTGTTCGTATAGATATTTTTGTACTTCAGTAATGACTGTCATAATTGGGTTTTTTTTGGGGGGGGGGGGATATGACTATAAAAAAAGCACATTGTAGTGGATTATTTATACTTATGTGCAAAACTTTTTTTTATATCCCCAAATGAAAAATATAACCGTCATTCCTTATAAATAAATTTTCAACAGAATTAAAAACAACATGACCATTTTACTCAGAAAAGAACTACAATGGTGACACTTCCTGTAAAAAGTGGGCGTTTCCCATGATTTTTTTTCCTTGGGATATGAAAAAAAATATTTTGTCCAATCAAATTGCAGTATTTTAATCAAATTTATTTATATGGTGTTATGCATTCATTCATCTCATCGAATTATTGAGGTGTACTTGACTAAGTTTTATACATTTAAAAGTCAAACGCACCATTATCTGCATGCTTTTACTCCTGCATACAGCTTACGCTGACCTTTATTTTCAGGTAAGGTTCTTCCTACCCCAGACATAGGTTGATCATCTAAATCTTAGTAATAATTTGATTCCCTAGATTCGTATTTTTGGTTTTACTGTTTTATGCTCTTCATCGTCATAAATTGTTTGGCATTTTCAATATTTTGGGTAGAGCGCCTCTGATGAGTCTTAAATAGACGAAACGCGCGTCAGGCGTAGCAAAATTTATTGTCTGGAACTTTGTTGTCATTTGTATTTCGAACACACGTGAAGGTTAGCACTGCTGGTGGAGTTTAAATTCCCCGAGGTTAGCCCGCTCCAGCACCAACAATTTTGAGTTGGAGAATACATCAAAGCTTTAAATTATCCGTCTAAATTTCAAAATTGTCTTAACCCTAAGGTTCTTCCTACCCCAGACATAGGTTCTTTATTATCAGACCCCATGTAAGGGACAAATGCCCGGCGGTGATATGTCATATGATAATAACTCCACTTTGATCCAGCAGGTGGGGGGTTTCCTTTCACTAGGATTTTTTCGTGCAGAATTTTTATGTCATGTTGATCGACCTTCAACCCACTCTTTCGTCCATCCTCATGATCAGTAGATAATTAGATGACTTCTTTTAACAAAATCTGGCTCCGACACCGCTTCAAATGATATATTGTAAAAATAAAACGATTTTGAAAATGCATTCATGTACACCACTTCCATGATAAAATAAACATATATCAATCATTTAATGGTATTTGTTTTAGATATGTTTTTATTTTATTATAAAAGCCTTTTTAATAAACATAATATTTTTTTGAGTAAATTTTACCAACGACACTGATGTTTGAGCGGATTGATTTTCGAGTGTACGAGGTCCGATTCGACCATTGCCTTTTGCTGTAGTTTGTTAATTGAGACATATGGTTGCATGGAAGCTTTATGCCTTTACTGTTTTGAATGTGTCCTACATATATTTTCCAAGCCCCTTCTTATTAAGCATGTTTAAATAACATTTAGCATGTTTGAATAACAATTGTTTTCGTTTCAGGGTATGAGAAGAACTCGCCGGTTCTGTTTGAAATGTCTGTTTCTCATCCTTGGATTAATATGTATGCTACATATACTCCTAACAGGTGAGTGTTACTGTACAATTCTATTTATATGTTCTATATCAAACCTTCAAACATGTTAAACTCTCAAATTTTGTTACCGGACTCCATCAAAGGTTCTCTTTTTTATGACCCAGGTGTGTGGTAAAGGGCGTTTTAAAAGTACCAGTCTTTCTAAAAATCATGCAGAGGGTGATTCATGGCAAAAAAAATACATGTGTTTGAACATGGTTTCTTATACAGAATGGTCACATATTAACAAAAACAACAGTCATTGGTTTCTATGACGTTGGTCTTGAGAGATTTAAATTTTCCTAGATTGCATTATTACTAAACAAGAGAGATAACTCTGTTCTTGCTATGTATTTCCACTGATTTCTCTTTGTGGAAAACAGACTTGACTTTCAACAAAAACACTACATCTTGATTCAGAAAATGTAAAGAAACCCATGTGTTATTTTTATGCCCCCGCGACGACATGTCGGGGGGCATTAAGTTTTACTCATATCCGTCCGTCCGTCCGTACGTCCGTCCGTACGAATTTCCGTCAAGCTTTTCTCAGGAACCATACATGACAATGATTTGAAACTTGGTAGGATGGTTCAGTATGACAAACTATACGTCGTAAGCCATTTTCAGACCTGTCAAACATCTATTTCCTGTTTTGGACTTAGGCTAAAGAGAAAATATGTGAACATGACTATGGAAATTTCCGTCAAGCTTTTTTCAGGAACCATACATGAGAATGATTTGAAACTTAGTAGGATTGCTCAATATGACAAACTATACATCCTAAGCGATTTTGAGACCTATCGGACATCTACTTCCTGTTTTGGACTTAGGCCAATGTGAAAATATGTGAACGTCTTTGAAAATTTCCGTCAAGCTTTTCTCAGGAACCTTACATGAGAATGATTTGCAACTTTAACAGGAATGTTCAGTATGACAAACTATACGTCTTTAGCGATTTTGAGACCTGTCCGACATCTACTTCCTGTTTGGGACTAGGGCGATATAAAAATCAACTTGAAAATTTCTGTCAAACTTTTCTCAGAAAGTGTACATGGGTATGATTTGAAACTAGGTGGGATGGTTCAGTATGACAAACTGTACGTCCTAAGAAACTTTCAGGGACATCTTCCTGTTTGGGGCCTAGCGGGGGCATCCGTGTTCCATGGACACATTCCTTCTTTATTTACAATAAATCACCATTATCATTAACCCTGCATGATTCTTAGAAAGACAGATACTTAAAAACACACACAAAACACCTATACATAACAAGGACAAATCCACACATTCCTAAAGCCAAAGGCAGGTGGTTGCATCCAGTTTTCAGGCAAAAAACGAAAAAAAGAAAAAAAAAGAGAGAATCAAAGTGCTCCCCGCTCTGCACGCCGTACTTGTCTTTTAGATATACTTTTTAATTATTTTTTTTAACAAAATACAGTTACAAAGTTCTACACCAAATAATGAAGTTTAAAATTCAATATGATAATATTCGATTTCCAGCAAATATATTCTTAAATTATAAAGAAAAAAGAAGCACGTAAAGGACCCCCCCCTAAAAAAACCCCCCAAAAAACAACAAGAACATGAAAATAAAAAAAAAAGAAACAACAGAAAACGTTACTTGCATGGATCACCACAGTTCTGTTCCTTTTGACAATACGACCACTTTAATTGTGAAACTTCAAGTCTTACCTGTAAGAGACGTAAATTTTATATCAATTACACGACCACCAGTTGTGCAAACTCATATCCAAAGGCTGTGAAAAAGGACATCCGGATATGAGTTGGCGGAACTTTTTTATCTCGTGTAAATAGAATGTAAATAACACCTTTTCTCTTTCGTTTCTGGATAAAAAATGAACATTATTCGACTAAGTTTGTTGGTTCTAGTGAGAAAAAAAATCCAAAGTGTAACTCAAATCTGGAAATCTCACTAACATCTTTCATCATTTTGATAACATTTGGAAATCAGATTGTGCGATGGTAGCCGTGTTGCGGGTAAAAAGTAAGACAAAGTTAAGGAAAGAATTAAGCAGGGTATTTATTTTCAAACTCTATCCGATATTACATTCAATACTATGCATTCGCCAAGCTGAATTTATTCTTTGTTTTTTATTGCAGTTGAGTTAAATCTTCCTAAAAAGAATGATGAAATCTTAGAAGTAGATGTAAGTACCCATAATAAGAAACATGTGCACCAGAATCTCCATTAAGATCAGGATGGAGGTTCTTACATGTTTGCATATAGTTACTCAATTATTATCCTATACAATCATAGAACAGAACACATTTTATTGACCTACTAAATAAGCCCGTTAGAAGCAGAATGGATTACAAAATCATTTCCAAGGATTATATAATAATTGAGATATGATTAAAAAAAATATTGGTGTGTTCATGTGGTAGTTGTTCATTATCTTTATGTATTACTAGGATTATATTATATTGATATCCAAATACAAATGACAACAAAGTTCCAGACAATAAATTTTGCTACGCCTGACGCGCGTTTCGTCTATTTAAGAATCATCAGAGGCGCTCTACCAAAAATATTGAAAATGCCAAACAATTTATGATGATGAAGAGCATAAAACAGTAAAATCAAAAATACGAATCTAGGGAATCAAATTATTACTAAGATGATCAACCTATGTCTGGGGTAGGAAGAACATTAGGGTTTAAACAATTTTGAAATTTAAACGGATAATTTAAAGCTTTGATGTGTTCTCCAACACAAAAGTGTTGGTGCCGGAGCGGGCTAACCTCGGGGAATTAAAACTCCACCAGCAGTGCTAACCTTCACGTGTGTTCGAAATACAAATGACAACAAAGTTCCAGACAATAAATTTTGCTACACCTGACGCGCGTTTCGTCTATTTAAGACTCATCAGAGGCGCTCTACCAAAAATATTGAAAATGCCAAACAATTTATGACGATGAAGAGCATAAAACAGTAAAACCAAAAATACGAATCTAGGGAATCAAATTATTACTAAGATGATCAACCTATGTCTGGGGTAGGAAGAACCTTAGGGTTTATTAAACAATTTTGAAATTTAAACGGATAATTCAAAGCTTTGATGTGTTCTCCAACACAAAAGTGTTGGTGCCGGAGCGGTGTAAGTAGCAAGGTCAAATAAGATTTTTTTAACAGAATCAGGTCAAACATGATCTTGACGCACAATTTTGGACACATTTTACAACTTACTATATATTAATGGTTTATTCTAAGTTTTGATATATTAGAATATTCTATTTTATTTCTAGGGAGGAGTGTTGTTAGGAAATGTAACACTTTTTAAAAATGTAGTGCACAGTAGAGTGACGAGGAACATATCCTTACCCCCATCGCTGAGAGACTTTCAGACGTTTTATAACCGACAAAATAGTATAGACCTAGATGCTGTGGTTTATGGTAAAATGAGGCCTCATACAGGTATGTTTCAAAACAATGAGTAATGTATCTTCAATTTCGATTCTTGACAAAAATAAAATAGCAAGATCTAACCACAGGAACACTTGCTCCCCTCTATCAATATTTTGTTAGAGTCAATGTGCAGTAGGAAAAAAAACATGTGTAGTTTTTCCTACCATAAAATTAATATAGGGGAGCAAGTCTCTGTGCTCTAACATAACTTTGCTCGTTATAACCGCACACATTTAAGTTGGCTGAGCAACCATCTTATAAAGACAAACTCTCCCATAGATTTATTTTAGTTATTGTGTGTATCTCAAGCGCGGATCCAAGGAAAGATGTACCTAAATTAAAATCTCATAAAACTGGCAAAATTATAGGGTTTTTTTGCAAAAAGTTCGTGTAAAATAACACTAAAAAAAACTATTGTTTTGTGCCACCCCTTAATTTAAATCCTGGATCCTCCCGCCCCTGTATTTTTTTCTTGTATTAAGTAGTTCATTTAGTTTACGCCTTCCCTATTTAACCCTTACCCACGCACACTTTGCTCATCTGTCTGGTACAAACTTTTGTAACACATTAAAGGATAGATTTCAAATTTGGTACGGCATAGCTTTATTATGATGAGTTGTACTGTACCTCCCCTTTCCAGGCCTACAAGTCATTTACTGTTTGTTTTTCGAGCCGATATAGTCTTTTTAAGGGTAAACAATTTAAAAGATATTTTGTAACAGATTTCTCTCTTTTATCAAAGATTTGGTATACAGCTTCAACACAATAAGTTGAGTCGCGTCTCCCCTTTTCAGGTTGCGTTGTTTATTTCTGTTCGGTTTATTTTGTGTTTTTTATGTTTGTGTTTCTTAGTGTTGTTCTTGTCCGTGTTTGCAGGTTTTGTCGTTGCTCTTTTGGACTTTTGAACTTTTACATGTAAAACTAGAATGCCCACTCGATGCCTCTATGCTTCTTGGATACTTCATGTTGAGGGTTAATGATATTTCACCAATAGATGTGTCTTTGATAGTGCGCTTCACTCACTTTTAATTCAGTAAAATTATGTTAATTTGACCTATGATTTTCGCATGAACGACTTTGGTTAAGTTTTTCGTTAAGAAGTAGAGGTACCAATGCCCATCCGAAGGTCTATATCAGGGAAAATACATGTTAGGGGCAATTATATATCATCGTGAGCATGTCTCAGAAAGCACGACATCGGTATACATGTACTAGAAATAAGGTCACTTTGACATACGTTCTACGCTGATAACGCATGTACGACTTTGGTAAATTTCTTGACTTTTAAGTCATGTTTGAGGTCGGCGATGTGTTTCAAGAACAGGCCGAGCCATCCGTGGCCGATACATGCATCTTCTAGTCTTAATAATTGACAGTCACCGCCTGCATAGTTATTTTTCCTTAATTAATTGTAGCCTGCGATGATCTTTGATGACAGTTTATACATTCCCAATAAACATTAAACAGACGATAAAGAAATGTGGAATAAGTGAACGCGACACAACAAACAAAGAAAAGGCCATTTTAAAAATCACAATGGAAAACAGCCAGAAGTCTTCAACTCGCCGTTTTGCCTTGGCTTAAGACTATGTGCGCTTCACTACTCAGCCTCAGTAGACATTATGTTAATTTGATCTATATTTTTCGCCTGAACGACTAAGGCTACGTTTTTTGTTTGTTAAGAAGCTCAAGCAGAGGTACCAATGTTGCATCCGAAGGAGATTTTAACCATTCCTAAATTATCGACGAAAGACACATTTTTTTCTAGACATATAGAACAAAAACAAAAAAAACAGATAGATTACAGGGACAAAAACGCTTTGATAAGGATTCCTGGCTCTTGACAGCATGGACAGGCACATATAAAATATAAAATGTGGCGGGGTTAAACTAGTTTTGTAGGCCCAATTAACCTTCCTTCTACTGATGAAGTTGTACAAATGCACAAAAATAAGTATTTATATGCTTCTTGTTGTGTTTCAGCATATCTGACCATCGGTATACCAACTGTTAAGCGACGATACACGGGAGACAACTACCTCTATACGACTCTTAACTCGCTTATATCAAATATTGGCCAGGAGAGGGTCAAGGACGTTGTCATAGTGGTTTTCATGGCGGACCCGGATGACGAATGGAATAACTATTCAGCAGAAAAGATATATTCAGAATTTAAAAATCATTTAACAGAAGGATTAATACATATTCTAAAAGCACCGAAATATATCTATCCAGATTTTTCTAAACTTGTTGGAACTAAACAAGATTCTGCAGAAAGAGTTAGATGGCGCTCCAAACAAAATGTCGATTTTGCATTTTTGATGTTGTATTGCCAAAAACTTAGTAAATATTATATTCAATTAGAAGATGACGTTTTAGTAGCTCCTGACTTTTTAACCGACATTGAACAATTTGAATCAAACATTACTTCCCGGTGGATATGTTTGGAGTTCTCTACTTTAGGATTTATTGGAAAGATGTTCCATTCCAGTGATTTGAAAGTGATATCAACTATTCTTTTAACTTATTTTAGTGAAACACCCTGTGATTTACTTTTAGGAGGAATAATTAAATTTCTAGGACAGACTTCACCAATTCATTCGACAGTTAGTTTATTTCAACATATAGGAAAAATATCATCCCTCAGAAATAAGATGATGCCCTCGATTGATAGACTTTTTAAAGGCATTGGGTCAAAGGTCTTACCCATAATGCAACTGCCAAAGGGAGATCATCCAACAGCAAAGTTTAAAACGAATATGAAAGTAATACCAGGACATCCGCCAGAAAATGTATATAAGGATGACGTATATTTTTGGGCATCTTATCCAAAAAGTAGACAATATTTTCAGATAATCTTTGAAAAACCATTAAATATATCTCGTTTGATAATATCTACGGGAGAAAACGTGAACAAAACAGACTTCTTAGAACGTGGGATAGTAAAAGGGGGTAAAGTTGATAAAAACAATACGTGCAATAATTTTACAGATATCGGACCTTTCATAGAAGGTGAATTCGACTCCATGATTCAAGGAATAGCTTTACGAAAAAATATAGGTTGTTTACATATAGAGGTAAAAAAAGGTCAAAAACATTGGTTAATTATACGTGATGTAGAGATATTTCTTGATAAAGCATATAAAACTTAGTTGACATTCTTGATTTTATTGTAGCAAAAACGCAAAGCAAAATTTGTCTCAAAGGTCTTTTGTATCTCACTCAAGTCAAACGGACGAAAACAAATTTAGCAGGTACTCAAGAACGTCAAAAACGGCATATTCATAGTCACGAGACAAGATGAGGAAATAGTGTACGCTTTACAACCTAGATTAAAAAAAACAGCAATTAAAGACAGCTAGCAACCTAAAACATGGAATTGGTCGTTAGCAAAACGAAGGGTGTATTGTAACAAAAAGAATCTGGTTACCCTTCCGGAGCACCTGATTTTACTCTTGTTGCAACTTGAGATTTGCTGATTGGTATGCAGCTGTCATGGTTAACTTAAATTTGTGTGTATGTTTGTGTTGTCTGTTCGTGTTTTCTGGTTTTGTCTACCATTTTAGATTTATGTCCGTCTGTCCGTCCGTCCGTAACAATCTTTCGTAACAGATTTCTTGGCTTCTGCTGAAGGGATTGATTTCAAATTTGGTATACAGCTTTAGCATGATGAGTTGTATCGTGCCTCCCCTTTCCAGGTCAGTCGCGCATCTACTTCCTGTTTCTAAGCCGACTTAGTCTTTTTTAAGGGTAAAAAATACACTCCTCGCGTGTCTGATGAAGGTTAATCCAGAAAAGCGCTTCACACGCAGCGAAATTTTGTATTGTACATTCAATATGTGGATCTTGTCTTTCTGGCACATATTCCATATTCTTTCGTATTTAATACAACAGATTTCCCGGCTTCTTCTGAAGGGATTAATTTCAAATTTGGTTTACAACTTTAGCATGATGAGTTGTATCGTGCCTCCCCTTTCCAGGTCAGTCGTGCAAATACTTCCTGTTTTCTGAGCCGATTTAGTCTTTTAAAGGGTACTGAAAAAATAGACAATTTTTGGTAACAGATTTCGCGGCTTCTACTGAAGAGATTGATTTCAAATTTGATATACATCTTAAGCATGATGAGTTGTATTGTGCCTCCCCTTTTCAGGTCAGTTGCACATCTACTTCCTGTTTTTTGAGTGGTCTAGTGGGGGTATTCTTAGCACGACTAAGTGCAACCCCTTGTTGGCTCTTATTTAAAGATTTAGTGCATATGTCCGAATATAAACTGATGAAATTATCAAAGAAAGACCCCTTGTGGACATACAGTACAACTAACGTGAAGACTATCATGACTATACAGCACGTTGCACAGGTCCCAACTAAAGCTTTGATGAAGGTTCCTGGTTTGAACAGGCATATAAGATGAGATTGGGTTGAGAACGCTTGCTGTTTTTGAAAGCTTGATTAGAATCATCTACCAAGAGATGTAAAAAATCGAAAACATTAATTCTAAATCCAAAACAATACTGTTAACAAATACCACATAAATGATTCTGATATTTCATATCTTGTAATAATTTAGTGGTGGATCGTCACACATGGTCAACATTTGCAGAATTCAAGCAATAAAAGAATCAACACTTATGGTACTTTTTGTAGCTTGTTTAATAAAAAGGAATTTCTCAAATATAGAAAAATGAGCAACAAAAATCAAAATTCATAGACATAAAAATAAAATAAATGGAATTTCTGAAACAGTGAGTGTGGGAGGAGGTTGCGATCTGATAAATTTTCAGTTAACCATATCTCCTCAAAATCTTTAATTAATCGATATATCTTTCTACATTACACATAATTCAAATAAAAACTTGAAATATTTCATTCGCTAGGGGTAAGTTTTGACAGTTATAAAGATAACCTAGCATTTTACTTGTGTAGTGTTTCTCTTACAAGATTAGTTTATTGGAGAGTTTCCAATGAGAACAAAAAATTATTTTCCCCCAAAATATTATTTTCGTAATTGAACCCGATTTATGAACATGTTTTTGTAAAAGTAATACATGTAAATGTCGTCTTAGATTTTAGCATGCTTGATTAACAGAAGGAAAATTTTGTTGAAAAAGTGGTATTTATAGTCAGCTCTATGCAGCTATTATTAGAAACTCGTGATGTGCCGTGATTCGTCCAGCTCATTATTCAATTATTCATTGATAATGTGTCTTTGAACTAAAAAAATAGACGAACAATAGGCAGTATCTACAGCAATAATGATAAATTATTCTGCTTTGGGGTTTGGGGTTGGGGAGGAGGGGGCAAACCCTCGCATCCAAAATGTTTAACTTATTGGCCCTGTGCAGTATGATATTGTGTTTCTTTAGACGACCGGAAAGCTTCAAACGTATTTTGTATTTTAAAACGTAATAGAAAAGTTAGTCGACAAGGCGCTCGGGAATCCCAGTCCGATTTCCACCGAAAAAGAGAACAAAAGAATTTAACTCGTCTATTAAACGAGGTAGAAAAGTGCTATTGGGTTGTTTATGCTGTTGTCAAGACCTTTGAAAAGTTAAAAACGACACTTTTGGACAAAATTGTTCTTAAAAACGGATTAAACATTTATTATTTAACTTACATACGAAATATTACGACCGAAATATGTTCGTTTACAAATATTAAAAAACTTTTGTGTCAAATGGGGGTGTTGTTATTTACTGTTACACTTTTTTTGCCCGTAACAGGAAAAATCTACATCTTACAAATTGATGCTACAGTCAAGGTGGCGCCTAAAAAATTTGAAGAGATACGTAATTCTAAAGTTGGTTCTTTTTTAGTGCCTGTGTTATAACTATTGACCCAACGAACACACCCGTCCTTGACATTGCGATAAGTAACAAAAGAAAAATGCGATCTATTCACTATAATATTTTTCGTTAACTTTATAAAGATAGTTCCATTAAATTTGTTTGAAAATAAAAAAAAAATAAACATATTTTCATTAAAAGAATTATTCATTCATTTTGAGTCGCGAGGATTTGACCTACTTAAATACAAATCAAAATACACAGACATTGAATAACGACCAATCTTGTGTTTTGTTGACCTTTGATCGCTTTATCTAAATGTTTTATATATAAGATTGATGAACAAATTGAATGGTAAGTACCTGTTAAGAAAACAAAAACAACGTGTATCGCTCGAGTAGCAACACAAACTGTTTACTAGTATATAAAATATAAATGAATTGGATTCAAATAATTATAGGTGTTGTTCTTTGTCCCAATATGTATTTTCATGTATCATGTATAGAAATCTTATAAACAAGTTAATTCGTTTTAATGTATATAAACTGTACAAATTTGACGGCTTTTGTATATTCCACGCCTACCCTTTTCAAAGTCATATCAAAACTTCCATGCAATTAACAAGTTTCCTTTTCAAGGTTAACAGTGGTCGTTTTTATTAGCCTCAACATCTTCATAATTTCAAGGAAAACAGTCGCACAAATTTAAATCTGAACAATATAATCTATCATGGCAATTTCGGATCCAGAAAGGGGGGGGGGGGGGGTCATCGGGGTTTTGAATCCCCTTTCCATCAAATAATTATGTTACTTTCGTGCAAGTTTTTCTGCAAAATTGACCCTGAACCCTCCTCTTGTCCTCAGTAGATTCAGATTCAGATTCTTTATTTCACTCAGACACAAAATATGTGTAACATGAGGTGGTTACAAATACATTGAACATGACAAAGCAAACATGGACATGGAAAAGAACATAATTTATATACAATAACAAATACACAGAACAATACAATAAGACATATCTACAGCGCACAAAGATTTAGTATTACACAGTGAAAACATACCTTGGAATTTTTGTACCGATGGATAGAAAAAGTAATAGTTTGGTACGTATATATGACGATAATGTAAAATTCTTTCATTTTTACAAACAAAAAGATAATGAAACTCATCCCCTAATAGTCCTTCATTACATAATGAACAAATTCTATCTTCTTTAGGAATATTTTGCCACCTGCCAGTCTCAATAGGAAATTTAATATTACGTGATCTAAATTTTGCAATCCAAATTCTAGACTTTTCTTGAAGTCTAAGTAAATAATTTTCTAGGCCAAAATCTGTCTTAATAAGTCCAATAAACGCCCCCCCCCCTAGATGAAGAATTAATATCACCATGCCACTTTTGTATGAACTGGTCTTGAAGTGTTTGCTTGATAATATTCTTATAAATAGAAAAATCTATAAAGTGTTGATCTAGAAAAATATAACTTAATCCACAGGAGTCAAAAATAGATTTTACAAATTGTATCCATTTAAAGTGACATATGCCATTTATGTGTAAATTATACATCAGTTTGAACATAATACTACTTAGTTTATTTTCATTTTTCATCATCCTTCCATAAAAAGAAACCATTCTCAGTTTTATATCAATATCTAAAGGGAATCGCCCCAATTCACCATAAACAATAAAGTTTGGTGTACTTCTTCTAACATTCAAAATACGTTTACAAAATTTTAAATGTACTTTTTCAACAACACTAGTATTTTCAAAAGCCCAAACTTCTGAACCGTACAACAAAATAGGAGCAATCATAAAATCAAAAAGTTTTAATTGAATATCTAAAGGAATGTTTAGATTTCTTATTCTATTATATACACCAAAAATTGCCTTTTCTGCTTGTTCAACAAGTTTTTTCTTTGTATCTGTAAACGATCCATTATACTTCAATAAAAGTCCCAAATAGTTATAACTGTCAGTAGTGGAGAATGTGATGGTTCTAGCGACTATGTTCCAATGTTAAACCTATGGAAAAAATGTATCCTCCCAGTGCCTCGGAGGATACACCTTTATGACTTTTTTCAAATTAATTAGGTCACTTAGGAAAATTAATTAAGTCAATTATGACAAAATATTTAGGTCAATTATGAAAAATAATTAGGTCAGTTTAGATTTAGAGGGGTCATTTAATAGTATGACCATTTAATTAAAATGAATCTTGTTTAAAGTGTTTTTTAATTGTTTTGTTCTTTACAATAATGCTTTTGTTCATGTTCTATAATACTAAGGATCTGAATTGCATGGCGTGTTTCTATTTCATTGATCCTGTTTTTATATATATATATCCTTATTAAAGCGTCCCTCTTATAGTACTGTTGATTTCGTTTTAGTCGATGAATATGTTATTATTGAACATTTCATATACTAATTGATAATTGATAATTGGCTTGAACATCTCTGATGAGTCTTGTATGGTCTTCCAGAACTGCGTTGTATTTTTTATGCAATATCGATAGTGTTTATAATTCAATTAAAATTAAATAAACAAAGACTGTACATATTGATTTAATATCTCCGTCATGAGACAAATATGGGTCGGAGAGCCATCCACATATCGTCTTTACAATATACAAAATAAATGAATCTTTTTACATCTAGATAAGCATAAATTTACAGTTTTTAAATAATTTTTATAGGTTGTTCACATCTGCAGCAGGTATCCACGAGTTGAATTTCTTCGGCCAATTTAACCATTTTACGAAATATTGTTTGTTACGTCCCTTTCCTCTGGTTTTTATAACTTTTTCTATTTTCCACAGGTCATCATCTCGCACATCGACTTTTTGTAACTCTGATTGATAGAATGTTCCCTTTATTTCTTCATCATTAAAATCCACTACTCTGTATACCGGTAGTCCACCACGTAAGATTCTTTGAGAGATCTTAAATATTTCACCAGACCATCTTTCGTCGTATTCCCTAGTAAAAGGGTTTCTGATATAGGTGACGCGGACTTTGTCTCCAATTTTTAAACGATATGGTTTTCTTGTTGTTTTTGTCTTAACTATTGACACTGATTTCGTAGGCCAATACATTTTCCACCACAAGTTGGTTTCTTTACTTTTTGTTACTTTCTCGGGTGGCATTCCAATAGTTCTATGAAATGTCTTGTTGTAACTGTTGGCGAAATCCTGTAAGATATCGGTGTAATTATAAGACTGTATGTGGGTCATATATCTGGTTATCTTTGACCTGATGGTTTTAATGACTCTTTCTACAAAGTTGGCCTTAATTTCTGTATTCTGGGCAAAGAGATGTTGTATTCCTTGTTGTTGAAGCAAGACCTCTACTTTTTTAGATCTAAATTCTTGTCCTTTGTCTGTACGTATTCGATTTGGTGTTCTCCCTTCTAAAAGAATGTCTTTCAATGCGATGGCTACAGACTCTCCTTTTTTATCTTTTAATGGTCTCATCCATACATATTTGGAAAAAATGTCTATAACCACAAGAACAAAGCTTGACCTGTGATTATATTTAGCAAATTTTGTCATATCCATTAAATCTGCATCCCACTGATCATCAATTCCGGTCGTCATGACTCTATTTCGTTTGAACGTTCGTTTTACTGGTCTCTGTAGACTATACGGTTCTTGTCGTTGCAACCATTTACGTATCTTATATTTACTTAAGATGAATTTTCCCTCTTTTCTGACATATCTGAACAACTTATCAGGTCCACTGAAGCTGGCAGGGTTAGATGGATTATAATATGTACTTTTGAGGTATCTTTCCGATGGAGAAGACATCTGTTCAATTCAAGTTATAACTTAAGACTAATAAACACAATGTTTCAAACAGACATTTATACTATTAATCTTCATCTCCTTCCTCCTCCTCCTCCCCCTCCTCCTCTTTACTGTCTTCGTCCTCACGATCTTCATATGTTTCATTGTCAATGACGTCGTCAAGATAGCCTTCTAGCATGGGTTTGTATTTTCTGGTGGAAATTTTTATTGCTTTTTCATAGTCCATTCCATCGTTAAATAATCTTTCTATCATCGTTACGACTTTGTTGTGTAAGTGTCCATCCTGTAGCTGTAGCATATATTTAAGCAAATCTTCATATCTTGAAGTAAAATCGTCCATTTCCTCAGCTTTTAGTTTACGATTAGCTTTCATTCTAGCCTCGTTATTTGATAACCCTTCTGAGATATATTTATCAACTTTAGTTTCCCATTTATCTTCGTTGGACTTTCTAGTTAATGTTGCTATACGTTCAAATGCCACTTCTTCATCGTCTTCGATATCAATTTTTCGTTTCTTAATGGTATGTTCATCTTCCTCAGTATCATCGAACTTTCTCTTGTTTTCAGGACACCATCTGTTCATATGTCTGGCCAAGTCATGCACACTCTCGAACACTAATCCACAATCATCACAAGAAGGCATTTTATCGTTTATATATTCTTCTGTGTTGTTGGTATATATATTCTCTAGGTCTATGTCCTTGGCATCTATACTATTGCTTCTATACGTCTGTTCACCTTGATGTCTATCTTTTAAATGAACGATATCAGATGTGCCCCTCTTTATATACTGACTACCACCGGTTTGAATTATAGCACTCTCAAAAATATTAGTTTTTAGTCGCTCATCATCGGGTGTGGTCTGTTTCAAATCTACAAACAAATATCCGTATGGCTGCTTAGTTCCCTCCGTATATTTCTTCATGAATTTATTAGAGTTTTTGGGGTACATTTGTCTTGCTAAAGTAGCAGGCCCAACTTGGTCACGTGGGTTTTTGAAGAGAACCAAATACTGACTATTGATGCTCATGGTTCTACTTCCTCTACCTTTGTAGAATGCGTTTTGTACCAGACACGCCACGCTGAGATTCCTATGATGACTTCCTTCCACAAAGAGTTCGCAAACATCTTGACTATTAGTAACATCCTTCATGAGATCGTCTAGGATAATTAATGTTGGGAATTTTGTGTCTATAAATGAATCTTCATTTAAGTCCTCTGGGATACCATGGACAAATGTCATGTGTTTGACAGTCTGCTTCATTTCGTTAAACATTGGCTGCCATCGTTTGTAGCACCAAATGATGCGTTCCGGACTCGGCTTTATCATAGAATTTGCATTTTTCAACAGCTTTTTCATCCAATATGTTTTACCGGAACCAGTGGGACCTGCTAACATCATAGTAAACGGATGTTGTAAAACAACGTTGTGCGGCGGCGGCGGCGGCGGTGGCGGTGGAGGCGGCGGCGGTGGCGGTGGCGGCGGCGGCGGTGGCGGCGGATACGCTTCATTGCTCAGCGGATATGCATCAATGGTTGTATGTTTATTTCTCTGATGTCTCATCATAACATCTTTTCTGGAGAATTTCATATTACATTCGGAGCAAACATTATACATGGTTTTCACAAATGACTTAATATACGTCCTTCTTCGTCAACTGCACAAATAAAACTGACAGATATAAAACAGTTTTTCATATTTATACAATTCTCCAGTGTCCATAGGCCAAGCTGCTGATTCCATCTTCGAGAATATACCTTTTATCGTCAAATGGTGATAGTCCTAGTTTATTGATAGAAATGTTGTATAGCTGGTGGTCATATGATCTAATCTGATTCATCGTAGACATGTGAATGGTTTTATCAAACAAGCATTGTTTGTAATGTTCATGTCTGGTGTGATGTTTAATGACAGACTTCTTGATTCCTTTTGCTGTTTTCTTTTCAATCAACTTGTCATCTTCGTGGTAGATAAGTGAATACATTTTTGATTTGAGTCCTACAAATTCATGTATAGGAGTGCCATGTGTTTCATCTTTCATCTTACCAAGAACTTTCTTGTTTACCATGTTATGCAGTGGATGGTCATGCTTATACTCTGAGGTATCGAAAAATTCTTTGTCATTGAGCATGTCATTGTATATGTCATGTGTGTTAACACTGTAGCAAAGGCTATCGGTATCTGTAAACAAGAGTTGTGCTTTTTGTCCATACTTCTGTTTCATATAGTTATAGTGAAAATCGTACATCAATGTTTTTGACATGTCTAATATAGAAAATCCAACATAGATGGGTCTGTTCAAATAGAGCTTCTGTTTCAGCATATGCACGGCGACCAAATCCTTGTTGAAAATCTTAAAGGCATGGAATGTTGGTTTATTGGTTAGTTTTCTGGCCTTGGACTGATTGTTCACCAGATGAATATCGATCCTTTTTCTGAGATTTTCCATAGTTTTTCCTAGTTATAAATAAATAATAACATAAATTAATAAATAAATAAACATATAAAAGTATAAGTAGTATATAGATCTCGAAGTATTTCCTATATAGATAGAACATATGGATTTCAATAATTATATTGAATTCACAGACTATTAAATGTTTTACTATAATATTAGTTTTCTGTGTACTTTGTTTTTTTCTTAGTAATTTCTCTTTTATATATGCATAATTAACATACTTACCAAATACTGCATTATTCATTAGTTTGAAGAAGTCCTTCTCGAAATCGTTCTTTGCCAGTTTTCGTTTCTCGGTATTGAAGTCAATATACTTCTTCAACCATGGCCCTTGTGTAAAGGTCATCACACGATGTATCCTGGTAACTCTCATACCAAGAGACGTATATAATTTCAGATTTTTATAATGGACCACATATTTGTGTTTGTTGTTAAGATTTGGAATGAGTTTTTCTGTTGATGTTCCTTTGAGACCGAGTTCTTCCAAAAGAGTCTTTGCATGTGGAGATAGCATTTCGTCCGAAACTTTCATTTTTTCAGGAGCAAGTGGATATTCGTTGTGAAGGTCATGGAGGTGTTCAGGATAATCTAGATCAACCTCCATTATATAACCCTTGTCACTATCGTCTTCAACTTCATTTATTTGTAGACTCTCAATTTCATGTTCATTCAACCATCTGAAGTCTTTTACAGGAAGTGATTGAGACATGGCCCAGCCGTATAAATTATTGGCATCTAAATAAATCAGATGGTTACTCTCCTCTTTTGGATTATAGCCTGGAACATATTTGTTGTTAGCTTTGGCAAAGCGATGTGTTATCATTGATGTTCCTCCTCGAAGGCCTTGTTCGATGAATAGGTGCATATCGATGTCTGTCAATAATTCTAGTTTCACACCTGTCATTTTTAGCGCAGCCTGCCATGCAAGACCTGGTGATGTATAAAAGTGTGCAGCGTCCAGACCATAATAATTCAGACAGATGTTCCTAAAGTTCTCAAAAACGTCAGCAAGCAGTAATACATCGGTTAATACATACAAGTCATGATATTGTCCAAGGTTCTGTAAGGAAAATGTCTCCCATACATTTTGTGCATGCGCATAATCATCATCAGAAATCCATTCCCCGGATAATGTGCTGTAAAAGGCAGATATCGGTGGGAGTTGCTGTTCTGCAAATTTATTCTCTGAATCGAAATATTCGTAAGGATAGACCTGCTTTCTTAATAGAAATTCCATTTGTGTGCTTCCAAAATGATTCTTTAAGTGTTTAAAATGCGACGACCCTTCTTTAGCCAGATTGTTGACGAGTTTTTCCAAAGACGATGGCATAAATTGGAAAGAGTCTATGAAGTCCATACACCCTAGAGAAAATGAGATGTATTTCTCCATGTTATTGGGTATACATTTTAGTTGCTTGTCAACTTTTCCTATTGCTTGCATGATCAGGTGACTGTCATAGCCTCGAAGATTGTGAAATATGACAGGAATGCGTCCAGTAAACTTGTAGTTAATGTTGCAATCATTGTGAGCTGGCCCTCTAAACTCCCCGGTGACGTGACAATGGTCTCTGACTCGGTCCTCTCCTAATGGTTTTTTGCAGATATGACAATCAATAGCCTTTTTGAATAACTGCCAGTCACTGCCTGTCATTACCATTGGTTCGCAATGTTTAAATTGTTTCTCTATATTCTCCTGCTCTGCGACCATGAACTCTACAAACATATCGGCTGCATTCAAACCCCTATAAACAACTGGATCTTTAGAGGTTTCTTGGGTTAGTCCAACAACTTTGTAAGCAAACCCACATGGTAAATGTTGCGTTGATCTCGTAGTCGATGATTTAGATGGATCTCGCTCACAACCTTGAATTGGCACTTGAAGACTTTCAAAGTCGGCATAGATAACATAGGGTACTTTGAGTTGTTTACGAATGTCTTTGTAAAATAACCATTTATCCTCTTCCTTCGGCATTTCAATTCTCTGTAGTCCATGTTTCATACAGTATGGTTTGTGATCATTGAGAATCCGTTCTTTGGTGAAGCCATGTAAGCAGTATGGACAATAGTAATGACGATTTTGACGGCTCTTCTGATCCGCTAATAATTTATTTAAATCTTTGATGTAACAATAGTGAGATTTCC
The DNA here is from genome assembly GCA_963971305.1 of Arcuatula senhousia. Classification (NCBI taxonomy): domain Eukaryota; kingdom Metazoa; phylum Mollusca; class Bivalvia; order Mytilida; family Mytilidae; genus Arcuatula; species Arcuatula senhousia. Next base: position 2,399,874 of record OZ020313.1, read on the forward strand.
TACTATCTGATATTAAGAGCAGGTTAATCTGTGTCTCGAATCTATAACTTGTCACGTGTCTTGGAGAAATGATGTGATTCTCGTAACTAAACACATTGATGGATATGTTGTTTTGCTTCTCGAATTTGGGAATATCTTCCATATTCACAGGAAATGCTATACCTTTAAAGTCTAGTTCCGTTGCATGTTTTTTATACTTCCAAATACGCTCCCCATCCCGGTTTGCTGGATACAATGCAGCTAGAACTGACCACATGAAGCATTTATTATCCTTGTTTTTTACGTTGATGATAGCATGTTTAGATCTTAATTTGATTGGAAGTGGAATGTAGCTGGATCCTTTGAGTGGTCTGTAGCGCGCCATATGTATGGTTAAATCAACTATTCGGTCTACTGTCCAATTACTGCCTTGTCTCTGATATTCTATGAATGAGTTGAACATCTTCTTTATTGATTCTTTTAACCCGTCATCTATGTCTTCAAATTTCAAGCTTGTTTGGCATTTCCCGCGAAAATGTGGTTCTGCAGTTTCTAGATTGTCACCATTTCTTCTCGTCATTTTGATGTTCAGAGATAAATACCACTTTATCCCACCTTTTTCTTTTATGGTCTTTTTGAGCTTGTTTTTGACATCCTCATATTTAATTTTCAAAAAAGTCATCGGGTCGAATTTAATTTTTCCTTCCGCAGGAATAGTATGAGTCTCAATTGTTCCATTTAACGCCTTGAAATTACATGGGTCTTCTCTCTCTTTCCTTTTAATTTCACTTCCTCCTGTTTGAACGTGTTGTTGTAAGTGACGCTTATAGTTGTCCTGTCTGGTAAACCACACATTGCAAATGTTACAATTCCATTTGTCTTGACCATGAGCTGTTCTTTTGTGACGATATAAATTCGACGTTTGAGTAAACTGTTTCCCACATACATAACAGTCAAAGGTTTTCGGTGTCTGTTTTTCCATCTTAGATAGTCTAAAACGAAAATGGTCATAGTTTTGATTAACATTGAATAATTTAAACTTATATCCAATATTTAAAAAAAGAATCTAAAATGTTTGATTAAGACTTTCGTCAAAGTAGCCACCGCCCATCGACGCCTTATATTACTACAAAGCGGAGCTGCCCTCGAAACCGAGGCTGTATGCACACAGTCGGAAAGGATTTCCCAGTTATCGCGGGGACATATCATAATGCCTGCCTTTCCGTTGTTAGCTATGATATCGCCCTAAACTGGTACACAAAGTACATACAGGAGGCTACTTCAAACACTTAGATTTATCTAATGTGCTTAAGCATACGTATTTCTTATAAAATAGATTTTATGGAAAAGATTTCTGAAATTCTACGTGTTTAGATATAATCAATCATATCATAATGATATCATAGATTAGCACCACCCTTTTTAGCAATGACGCCCTTATCATACCATTGAGGCACCCTTTTTCAAGTGTTGGTAGCTTACTTGTAAACTATTATATTTATTTGCAGACATTACTACTGTCTTCATAAATATAATGCGGGCACTCCCCAAGGCAATGATAAAAAACGTTACAGAGAAGCTTTTGGTTGACATCCATATGAGATATTATTCTCCCTTAATATCATATAGTCGAGAAGAGTCACACAGTCATATTCAAAAGCTGTTGCAAACGAGCCAAATTATTTAAATCGTTACTTGTTTTCATACTTAGCCACAGTAATTAAATCCACAGAATTACGTCTTCACAATTCAACTGTCGATTAAATAATGAATTTTTAATCTATTTCATCGCTTATATAGTTATGGTCCAATGGATTTTATGTCGAGGTATTCCAGGACGTCGTCGAATTACAAATTAATAATTTAATACTGTATGAGTTTATTATTGTGGTAAAAATGAAAATATATTATACTTTCTTATTATGTTTTTAATCATTTAGTCTATTTTTTTGTTTTTCTTATTTAGTTTCATATTCCAAATAGTATCTTATATACCTTACACCCCTTTCCTATTAGACTCGTCCATTTACAGCGTCAGTTGTAAATAATCGCCATATTGACATGACGTGTTTACATTACTCCGATAAAGTTGTACATATATACGGTTGTAGCAAGCGAACGTGGTTAATTTTTGTTTTCGGTCATCTATATTTATTAACTTTACAATCGGAACGCGTTTATTTTAATATTAAAACATTAAGTGTTGGGAACTATACGTTTTAATAATACGGTAAGAAAGAGGCGGTACCTTCTCTTGTTTACATACAACATATACATGTTTGTTTAAACATTCTAAAATTTGGATAAGTGTGTTATGTTACTACTGAATGAGATCAAATTTATAAATATTTTATATAAAATTATTAAATATCATATAAATCAGTCTAATTTTTCAGGTGACGCTTTGAAATATATTTGGTATAAACCAGTCATGTGTATACACATATTTATATATCGATCGGTGTATAAATAGCACACCTACATGAATTAAATGCCACGTCACACAGTGACAGTGATGTATTATTTAGCTGATAACTTATACATTAAATTAAAAAAGATAATATTAATTAACGGCTCATTAAAGGTATATTAAATTTAAAAACATGTTATTATTAAATAATTATTAAATTTTGTAAAGATTAATTAAGTAATAAAAAAAAAAAAAAAAAAAAAAAAAAAAAAAAAAAAAAAAAAAAACCCACCATCTAGGTGTATCCTCCGAGGCACTGGGAGGATACATTTTTTCCATAGGTTTAACATTGGAACATAGTCGCTAGAACCATCACATTCTCCACTACTACTGTCGACAATTTCAAGCGATGCATCGTTAAGTTTAAATTGCGGTAATCTTTGCATTTTACGTTTACAAAATATCATCACTTTTGTTTTACTAGTATTTACTGAAAGTTTCCACTTATCGCAATACGCTGCAAATATATCAAGAGCTCTCTGCATATCACCAGAAGATTCTGCAAATATAACAGTATCATCTGCGTACAATAATGCAAAGATTTCAAGATAGATCAGCAGTGCTTCATTACATTTGTTACGCACAAATTCTAAAGGATGACCATCAACACTTTTAAAATATTCCTCCAGATCGTTCAAAAAAATAGAAAAAAGAAAAGGTGACAAGTTTTCCCCTTGTCGAAATCCCACCATACATGGAAAAAAGTCAGATTTCTCACTTCTATATTGAACGCACGACTTAATGTTGTTATACATATTATAAATAACGTCAAAACATTTTCCTCTAATGCCGCTGCGTTGTAGCTTTGTCCATAGACCAGACCTCCAAACGGTATCGAAGGCCTTTCTAAAATCTATGAACGTACAATATAAAGTTTTTTACCACATGATAAGTATAAGGAGACCAAAGTATGTAAAACAAAAATGTTATCAGCTGTTGAATGACCTTTTCTGAATCCAGCCTGACTTTTGGAAATCAAGCTTAATTCGTCTGAAAAATCAGTCAACCTAGAGTTTATAATAGAAGTAAACAACTTACCCAGACAACTAATCAGTGTGATAGCTCTGTAGTTGTCAGGGTCTTGGTTATCGCCCTTGTTCTTATACACAGGTTTTATTATAACAAGCAGCCAATTTTCTGGAATAATTCCAGTGTCAAAAACAATATTAAATAGCTTACAAAGCGTCGGTATATATTCCAACGGTAGACTATAAGCGGTTACCCCCCCCCCCCCCCCCGATCCTGCTGTGAATCAATTCTGGATCTGCCCCTGCAATAAAAGTTTTCCTATCCAAATGTTAAAATTAAAAGATAAACAATGCATGGGTTTGAATTTAGATGGAGGTAGTAAGTCTGCATTTCAAAATATCTGTTATTTCTTTTGCGCAATATTATGTTACATCTCTATAAAAACCGAACAAACGCACCACTTGTACTTGGTCAAATATAACATTAATTCCCCTAAAATTACTTGACTACGGGCTATTCAAAAGTGTTACACTTTTTTGCCCGTGTACATAGAATTTTTCTAACTGATTCGATGTCATTTTGTATTCGCAATTACTTAATCGAATGGGTAGGTGGCACCCATGGAAATCAGATACACAGCAATTTTTTTTTAACAAAAACAGAGTATCAGTTCCGCTTGGCCTTAACAATAATGAATCTCTATCATTAGATATGGTGATTTAGATTGTATTCATAGAGGCAGAAATATGTGCAGTCCTTACCTTTTAAATTACAAGTCGCTTTATCCAACACCTGATTTTTATTTGCATATTGTATAAGAGTGCATCTTACCTTAGCGTCATGTAATTTTAAGATACTATTTTCAACCTTTTTAAATAGGGCAGGTTATTTTTTTAAAGGCGGAAAACGGACTGATGCTTGGATCAAGATGTGATAATTAAGGCTAAAATAATTGATAAAAAGCATAATCAAAATGATAAATTGTAGAAAGAATAGAATAATACAGTCGATTGAGACCAATTAAGGATACTTAACATTCAATGGAGCATGGATTAATTGTTATTCAATTCTAGTCGGGGTTAGATTTTATAAAACCAATTTTCCGACTTTCTCTCGAAACCTTTAGCGAGAATGGTCTCAAGTAAAATGCCAGTTTATCGCGTATATGATGAGAGCGAGCAGTATCCAATGCACGTTCAAGGCCCCTTTATATAGTTCTGCGCCTTAAATCTTCGATAAACAAGAGATAGATAAGTGATGGTTTAAAATCACTCTTCACAATATTCTAGTGCGATATATGATAGTAGATGGAAGCTGCATTCCAAATATCAATAGACTGTGACATGTTGTGGTCAGGAAAAACTAACGAAAATGTTTATTGGAGCCGAAGGACGTCGGAAAGTGCCAAAGTGACTTCTTTATGTAACTTTTCAAAACCTTCCTATATACATAAAACAACTATTTGACTAGAAATTTGCAGTCGAGACTAGCTATATTCCTATACAGTTCCTCTTAGCTACCAAAGAAACCAATTTCTAAAGTATGACTAACACAAAGTCAAGAACAAACGATAGGTGTGACACAGTTGTCCTTTGGCAATGACAGGTACATTTGACATTTGGCGTACTAAACAAAAGTATTGTCCTCTCCCACTGGGCATTCAGATGAACCACTAACATTATTGAAATCATAACCGATATAAGTTAAACTTAACAAAAGAAAGAGGAAAGACAGAGACGCAACAAAAATGACTGCGAAGTAAAGTTAGGTTCTAGAGTGCATTTTTTTAAAATATTTACCGATTCGTTTTTTTCTGAAAATGAAGTTTCCGATATCCATACGAATATTTCCTTTCCATCGAAAGCATTTGGCAATAAATGTTATCATGTTTATCAATGGTCGGAAATATAAAAATAAAAACGAAAAGAATATTACGCTCCCGAAGGGAGCTATAATGGTAGAAATGTCAATATTTTAGTTGTACTATGAGCTGAATTTTCCTTCAACGTCCGGTATAGCACGCGCTTGATTTCCCGAACTTTCGACGTCTTTTTAACGTTTTTATCTTTGAAAATTTTAGACGTCATTAAACGCTCACGTAACCCACAAGAAAAGCTACTTTGTTTTTATTTTCGAACAAAAAATAATAATAAATTAATTGAAACCTCGGGAGCGTAACAGGTTTTACCTGCCTCATATTACGCTCCCGAAGGGAGCGATAATGGTAGAAATGTCAATATTTTAGTTGTACTATGAGCTGAATTTTCCTTCAACGTCCGGTATAGCACGCGCTTGTTTTCCCGAACTTTCGGCGTCTTTTTAACGTTTTTATCTTTGAAAATTTTAGACGTCATTAAACGCTCACGTAACCCACAAGAAAAGCTAGTTTTTTTTTTATTTTCGAACCAAAAAAAAATTAAATTAATTGAAACCTCGGGAGCGTAACAGGATTTACCTGCCTCATATTAATATTAAGTATGTATGCAGTTTCCTTTTTTTCCTCTCAAAGATCGCATTTGATAATTCTAAAACACAAGTTAAAAGTAATGAGTAGAGGTTTATACTGACTCTTGGGTTTCATGACCTTGCTTTGTTTTGTGACCTGCTTGAAAGGTCCATGTGAGTAGTATAGATGTGGTAATTAGGTCGTATTTCTCGGGTGGTGCAGCCCTCTGTGACGTCATATCCACTTCCGGTTTTGCCATTTTGCTTCCGGTCGGCCATCTTGAATCTCGGCGGCAATCTTTGATCTCGTCGGCCATCTTGCTTCCGGTTCCGGTGACGCAACATCCGGTAATTAAGGGAAGGTAATTCCGCAAAGTAACCGTACGGTAAAAGGCTTGTAACTAAGTTATTCCTTGACTGATTCCTTTCGGGCTTGTTGCATTGTCTTTAGTAAGACAATGTCTCTTTGGTGATTTTCTTTGTGGTCTTCAGTGGTCATTAGAGGCTTGACCAGTAGGTGAACATTTCCCATGTCTTATCTTTTGTTGTTGTTCTGCTTTTCCAGATCACGAGCGGTTTGTAATATCACGTTTGTGCCAATTTCTGATTCTTTGTGAAGTTAAACAAAAACAATGCAAACAATAATGCATTTACAAAATAACAACAACAAAAGGAGCACTACCTGCATAGAGAGCAAGAGTTAGGGTTAAGGCTACGAATATGAATAGAAATACTATACACAACAGAGGAACATTTAGGTTAGGGTTAGAGTAAATGGGCATGAAATAGAATTGGAAAGAGAAAGGGTAAGGGTTAGAGAAAAGAGAGTTAGGGTTTGAGTTAGAAATAATTGACAACAAAGACAAATAGATTTAGAATTAAATTGGGGATAAGGGCTAAAATAGAACTGAAAAGAGAAAGGGTTAGAGAAGAGAGAGTTAAAGTTAGGGTTAAAATACAATGACAACAAAGGCAAATAGAGTTAGAGTTAGAATGGGGATACGGGCTAAAATAGAACTGAAAAGAGAAAGGCTTAGGGTTAGAGAAGAGGGAGAGTGAGGGTTAGAGAAGAGAGAGTTAGGGTTAGATATTAGGGTTAGGGTTAGTTAAGAGAGCTTATGGATAGGGTTAGAGAGAAGAGAGTTAGGGTTAGAGAAGAGAGAATTGGGGTTAGGGTTAGTAATAAAATGACAACACTATATCAAAGAGAGTTAGAGTTAGAATGGGGGTAAGGGTTAAAATAGAACTGGAAAGAGAAAGGGTTAGGGATTGAGAAGAGAGAGAGTGAGGGTTAGAGAAGACAGAGTTAGGGTTAGAGATTAGGGTAAGGGTTAGGGTTAGTGAAGGGAGCCTAGGGATAGGGTGAGAGAGAAGAGAGTTAGAGTTAGAGTTAGTTAGTTAGTTAGTTATTGCTTTACTCCCAAGCAGCACGATTTCGGCTTTATCCGGGAGATGAACATGAAAGTGGTGATACAATGAACATGAAATGATGATGAAGTGGAGGAAATGGGGACACAAGGCCAATCGGGTAGGAGTGTTTTGACTGCCACTGGAAAAAGGAGTGATGGGTAGGGACGGGAAATTTAGCCTCCTGCATGGGGATCCTACAGGTTCTACTCTTATCGAGACCTGCAGCAGGGTTCTTTAACGTGCGAGGAACGTGACATTTTTCCTAACACGGTGCACCACTATGGTTTGTGGTCAGGTTTTCCGGATTATCGCCTGACGACCCCGCATCTCTCGATGTCAGGGCTGTCCCATTCAACCACCTGGGGCACACATCCCAGTCACTTTGTGGGCAAAGCGGCCTGACCCGATGTCAGGTTTCTGAGCGCTCTTTAGTGGACTTTTACCGACAAGCTTAGCGCTGCTGCGGGCCTACTCACCACCCGGAACCCGCACGGGTGGGTTAGAGAAGAGAGAATTAGGGTTAGGGCTAGCAATAAAATGACAACACTATCAAAGAGAGTTAGAGTTAGAATTGGGGTAAGGGCTAAAAATAGAACTGAAAAGAGTAAGGTTAGAGATTATGGTTAGGGTTAGTGTTAGAGGTTAGGGTAAGGGGTTTAGGGTTTGATATTGGATTATCAAGTATAAAATGATCTCAATGGAATAGTTGGTTCCGCATGATTACACACTTTTCCATTGTGGATATTTAAAATATACGTTTATTATGTAGGTTGTGTCGCGTACACTTATTCCACATCTCATTTTCTTCTACACCACTTCATTTCTGAGATCTGGGGTTGACACGAGTCGCCAACAGATTTTACACAGGACCTATGGAAAATTAAAAGTATAAAGTGGTCTGGTTTCCCGGTTTGACAAAAAAACAACTAAAAGAAAAGGGAAGATGGTAAGGAAACGGCTGCTGCTGCTGCTGCGTAAGTGAAAGGGGGAGAAGAGAGTTAAACGGCTGCTGCTACTGCAATGTTAGTAAGGGGGGAGAAGGCGGTAAAACGGCTGCTGCTGCTGCTGCTGCTGCTGGAGTGACTTAAATAGTTAAAAGAACCCCCAAAAGCAGCAAAAGAGCAAGATGAGCAAGGCAAAAGAGCAAAATGAGCTGCAAAAGAGCAAGATGAGCAAGCAAAGGCGCAAGATGAGCAAGCAAAAGAGAAAAACGAGCAATGCAAAAGACCAAAATGAGCTGCAAAAGAGCAAGATGAGCAAGAAAAGGAGCAAGATGAGCAAACAAAAGAGCAAGATGAGCTGCAAAAGAGCAAAATGAGCAAAGAGTATGTCACGTGATATAATGCTGAGAGATTATTCGACGATACAATTTTGAAAAGGCAAAATAAATGAACAATGTTGTCAGTGGCTCGAAAGTATTCGAACAAGACACACGTTCATTTAATGGATTAACTTCCAAAACTCACAGAAAAGAACATTGAAAGTGAGAACGGAGAACGTGTTTGTCGTAAATGCGGCGAGAGAAAGCCAAAAAATCATTTTATAAATCTAAACACAATTTAATTGTGCCGTTCATAGACTGCCTACAAATATTTTAAAAAATGGCGTAGATTCAAAGCATTGAAGCTTGCGTACAAGAGAAAGAGCTTAGCAGCATTGAGGAATGCATTCTTTGTCTATGTATGGAAAAGAAAGAAAGACAATTAAACAAGATCCGATCAAATCCGCACCGGCAATGAGGGTTCTGTTAACAACATGTTATACTATTCAGAAGTGAAAGATAAATTTACAAGGACGGAACAAAAATCATCAGATAGAACCCGGCCGTCGAGAAGGAAAGATGTACCAGTGCGACAAAAGAAACTTACCCCGGAGAACAGTTTGATCCGTGGGTTGGATATATTGGACAAATGATGATCAGCTACAAAGACGAACACGAAAAGAAAGTGGATGAATACACGGAAAAAGGTCACCACGAAAAAGAGGCAATATCAAAGCTGACATGGATTTGCTCCCGCTCTATAGAGAAGCTCTAAAAAATCGCTACGTCAATAACATTATGTGGCAAATGGAAATGGCCTACCCCACAAAGCCCGGCAAATTCCGTACAAAACGGTATCAAATACAAGACTTAAAAACCAAATAGAAACCAAGAGTTGCTTTCCTTAGATTGACACGAAAGAAAGAATATAAAACTAGACCTCACAAGCTTTACAATGACATATTACACGTTTAGTATACAACAAGAAGAAAAAGGGGTCACCTACTGGTCAAGTCCTGACTGACCACTGACCACTACCGACTCAAACAACTCAGAAATGGCAACTACACCTTGCTACTATTCCAACGATATACGACAACCCAACCTTTGATAAGAAATAGGAAATGTTCACCTACTGGTCAAGCCTCTAATGACCACTGAAGACCACAAAGAAAATCATCAAAGAGACATTGTCTTACTAAAGACAATGCAACAAACCCGAAAGGCATCGGTCAAGGAATAACTTAGTTACAAGCCTTTTACCGTACGGTGACTTTGCGGAATTACCACCCCTTAATTACCGGATGTTGCGTCACCAGAACCGGAAGCAAGATGGCCGACGAGATCCAAGATTGTCGCCGAGATTCAAGATGGCCGATTTATTTTGATTTTGTTTGGTTTGATGCATTTTAAACATGTTTTGAAATAATGAATTTCGAATCCTATCTTTGGTTTCTATAGTCCTATAACATAAGACGTCTTTGGTGCTGTTTTATATTCGATACTAGTATAACTGATGTGTAACAAAATAAACCGTTAGCCGGTTCCAGCACAATAAAAACAATTGAGGTCGGATCCAGCTCAAAGATAAAAACGTTATTCATTCGCCGTAGGATTTATTATCTTACTTTTAATAAAAAATAATGAGATGCGAAATAAGTGTACGCGACACAGCCCACACAACAGAAAAAAAACACAATGAAAAACTGCCAGCAAAGTTCAACAAGGCCAGTAGGCGCTGCTCGCAGTTCTGCAATCGGCCCAAGATCTAAATAAAATGCATGATTCAAACGCTACTGCAATCGAAGTCTGTGAAAAATCTGTGAAAATCCCCTGAAATTTCACGGTAAAGTGAAAATGTCGTGACATTATCTCGTGAAAAAATTCACTTTTTAAATTTTCAAATCCCGTGAAATTAAATGAGTTAAATTACTTCTGTGAGTATACCGTGACTTAATTGTTGACCTTAAAATTATGCAAGTAAATTCCCATGAAAAAGATAGCCTTATATTTTTTTAAATGAACTCCGTGAAAAAAAAAAGATTAAAATGCCATGAATTGTATTCAGAGAAAAATAAAACAAATTAATTGATCATGTTCAATATATAATTGATACATAAAATGCTGAACATCAATTTAACGGCATATAAAAAAATAACAATGCAATAAAGTACATGCATGCACAATTTACATATCTAAGACCTATAAAAAAATTTAAGTCACTGGCATTTATTATGATTATAAACAGAATTTAGATAAACTCTATATACATTTTTGCAATATAAAATCAAATAATACAGACAAAAAATATAAAATGTGTTTGAAGAATATTCATACTAAAAACTTTAGAGGTTTTATCAAGTGAGATAATTCAACACTGAAGTCAAACTTTCCTTTAAATTTACATAAAAAAAATAGGGTATTTGAGTATTAATTGAATTTGTCTGAAGTACTGCATAATGCCCCCCCCAAAAGAGATTTTTTATTAAGTCCCTGATTAATTATATTGAATTACCTCCCTTTCTTAAAATACAACAATTTTTTTATAACTTTATCGAAAGGTCAATTTGGCATACATCTTTTTAATGTTCTTATATAAATTGGAATTTTATGTCAAATGAATAAATATGCAAAGTTTGGAAAAAAAAATTGTCTGCTTATAGAAAAAAAATGTTGTTGAGCTGTGCAACTGGGTTATAGCTATTTCCCTAATATTTTATAATTAGGTGGGAAAACACCAAATTTAGCCAATCTTAAGCTGTATCTGTCATGTGTCTGTTTTATCAACTGTGACCCTATAATTTTTGCATATTTTTATAGCACATGGCTCAAAGTTAATTTTACAAACTTTCAAAAAGATCTAATGCCTGAAACATAGACCCCAACTGTATTATTTAAAATTGACCATGGGTTTACATTTAAATGTTGTGAATAAATCAAAACTTATAAATTAAAAATAAATGTTTTCTCTAGATCTGTATCAAAGGCATATGCCAATGGACCAACTAAGTCATCAATTATAAAACTTTTCTTGCAAACACCCCCAGGCCAACACAAGTCCATAACTTTGTAGTTGAATCTATCACTGCATCATGTATCAGCTCAACTGTACAGAAAGTACTTTTCTTATTTAAATGTACATGTTTGAATATTCGCACTATTCTACCAAATTTATGATCCTTAGAGTCTTTAGGAAGTTGTACCAAAGATGAATCTCCATGTTCAGTTGCAACTCGCCTTGTTGAAAAGGTCATTACGCGTCCTGTTTTTCCATTCTTCACTTATCGCAGGAGAAACCAAACTTGCTGAGAGGTTTGAGTAGATCTTGTTCTTCCTGTGTCAACAGTCGATTTTTTGGACTCCATGAAATGAAATCAACTTTTGTTTGTTGTTGTTTCAATTCATTTTTATATATATTCCAAATGGCTAATAACTTAATATTCCTTGTACAATAAGATTCAAATATGTCATTCAAGGTAGCTCTTGATAAAACAACTGTCTTCAAATGCCCACCGTCCTTCTCAAACTCATCTCCTCCCTCTAAATACTTTCTGGAAATTATTCCTAAAGCTGCAAGGGTTGGGCTGAAATCATAGAGCTGAAAAGAAAAAAAAACACTCATTTTAATTTTGATTGACAAAGTGTTAAATACATTTGTACCATACATGTACATGAATGTAAAAATACAAAATTTGTATGTGTGTTAGACACTTTGGTTAAAAAAAAACATCCTTTTCTGTCAGAAAACTTCTCAAACAAGGATGACACTGATGCCCCGCTGGCAGCTCTAATTTGATTAACATGCATAAATTTGTTTTTCAAAATTTTAGTTATCTCTCTGTTTGTTCAGTAAGATGTCTAAAAAAAGAAGAACTTGAAAGGTGTTCCTGAAAGGTAAACCTAAGTTTTTCAAACGGACAGACATGAAGGAAATGACCAATTTGCAGGTGCAATGTATAGTACTATTCGTAAGGAAGCCAAAAGACCCAAATACTATATACCCCGCAACAGAAGTTGGAGGGGCATAAAAACACTTTTTAGCTCACCTGACCCGAAGGGTCATGTGAGCTATTGTCATCACTTGGCGTCCGTCGTCCGTCCGTCGTCCGTCGTCCGTCGTCCGTAAACTTTTTAAAACGTTAACTCCTCTGACACCATAAGTCCAATTGCAACCAAACTTGGTATGATTGTTCATTAGCATTCGGTGCTTAGAATTGATGTGGGGATTTTTGATTCGTCGTAAAACATGGCCGCCATGGCTAAAAATAGAACATAGGGGTAAAATGCAGTTTTTTGCAAATAACTCAAAAACGGCTACAGATAACAAAATTCTTGCAAAGTTTAAGTGATCAGCACCTCAAGATCTACCTACCCTGAATTTTTGAAGAAAATCCAAATACCCATGTAGGAGTTATTGCCCTTTTTGTGGATTTTTTGCAAATTTTGCACCTGTTTAGCTCAATATCTTATAAACTATACCAGATATTTGAGAAATTTAAATTTCATTTTGTTAGGCACATCAAGATCTACAAAATATGTAACAGGGTCAACGTTGTAGGACCTTTCCTTTGAGGAGTTATTGCCCTTAGAACATCAAAAATTAGCATTTTAACAGCATTTCCTCATTACACTGAAAACGTTAACTCCTCTGACACTTTAAGTCCAAATGGAACCAAACTTGGTATAGTTGTTTATTAGCATTAGCTGTACATAGAACTGATGTGGGGATTTTTGATTGGTTGTAAAACATGGCCGCTGTGGCTAAAAATAGAACATAGAGGTAAATGGCAGTTTTTTGCAAATAACTCTAAAACGGTGACAAATTTCAAAATTTTGATTGGTAACAAAAGTGATCAGCACCTCAAGATCTACCAGCTCTGAAATTTTGAAGAAAATCCAACAACCCATGTAGGAGTTATTGCCCTTTTTGTGGATTTTTTGCAAATTTTGCACCTGTTTAGCTCAATATCTTGAAAACTATACTAGATATTTGAGAAATTTAAATTGCATATTGTTAAGCACATCAAGATCTACAAAATATGTAATGGGTCAACATTGTAGGACCTTTCCTTTTAGGAGTTATTGCCCTTAGAACGTCAAAATTTAGCATTTTAACAGCATTTCCTCATTACATTAAAAAACTTTAACTCCTCTGACACTTTAAGTCCAAATGGAACCAAACTTGGTATAGTTGTTTATTAGCATTAGGTGTATAAAAGTGATGTGGGGATTTTTGATTGGTTGTAAAACATGGCCGCTGTGGCTAAAAATAGAACATAGGGGTAAATGGCAGTTTTTTTGCAAATGACTCTAAAACAGTGACAGATTTCAAAATTTTGATTGGGAACAAAAGTGATCAGCACCTCAAGATCTACCAGCTCTGAATTTTTGAAGAAAATCCAACAACCCATGTAGGAGTTATTGCCCTTTTTGTGGATTTTTTGCAAATTTTGCACCTGTTTAGCTCAATATCTTGAAAACTATACAAGATATTTGAGATATTTAAATTGCATATTGTTAATCGCATCAAGATCTACAAAATTTGTAACAGGGTCAACGTTGTAGGACCTTTCCTTTGAGGAGTTATTGCCCTTGGAACGTCAAAATTGAGCATTTTAACTGCATTTCCTTATATTGAAAATGTTAACTCCTCTGACACTTTAAGTCCAAATGGAACCAAACTTGGTATTATTGTTTATTATTATTAGGTGTATAGAACTATTGTGGGGATTTTTGATTGGTGGTAAAATATGGCCGCTGTGGCTAAAAATAGAACATTAGGTTAAACTGCATTTTTTGCAAATAACTCAAAAAGGGTGACAGATTTTTAGATTTTGATTGGAACAAAAGTGATCAGCACCTTTAGATCCACCATATTGTCAGATGACCCCCTTATTAATCTTATGACCCTTTCAACGTTAAATCGATTTTGCCTTATAACCTTTATTCAGGCACATATGTCAGGTGAGCGATTCAGGGTCCTGGAAGCCTCTTGTTTACTACAGTATGCTCAATTGTCCCCTCAATTCTTACATGTACAGAGATTTTCCTTAAACTAACACGGCAATAAAAAGCTTCGCCGAGCGCAGCAAGATACGACCGAAACATGTTGAACCCTGTACGTTTTAGGCCCAATATCATATGGATAGTCATTTGCTCTGGACACATGCAGCCTATGCTGAACTGACAAAGGTTTTCGACACCTGCAGCTTTTGGTGGACTTTCTGATGCGGGTCAGGCGTACATAACAATATCTATTGTCTGGAACTTTGTGGTAATTTCTATTTAAAAGCTTGAGTTGATAAATTTACCTCATTTATTCATTGTTGTAATATGTTTTTAGCTTTTAATAGTGTTTTGTTTGTACAAATCTAATACCCTACTGGTCTTCCAATTTTTCGACCCCTAGCATGTCTGATGAAGGTTAGTCCAGAAAAGCGCTTCACATGTATTGAAAGTTTGTTCTTTATCATTTAAAATATCAATATGCTTTCGTTTTTAATGAACTTACAAAATGTAAACATACAAAATAAGTTTCAATAATTGTTGATTCAGGGAGGCGTGTATTTATTGCTCTATCAGAACACCATCCATTTAACCTTTCAAAGCCATACATCCAAGTTGAATATAGAGGTCCAAATTTTCTGATCCCAGTAACAACATGATGCAATAAGTGCTGAGTAATGTTCTGAAAAATAAATAAATGATGCATATGTGTACCTACATGTAATAAATCTATGTATATGAATTTGGATATTAAAACTTATGTCATTAAATTTTTAAAGAATGTGAAACAAAAATTTAAGTGATAAAATGTTCATGTTGCTTAATTGTGACGATATTGAGATGTGGAATAAGTGTACGTGACACAACTGAACAAACATAAACAAACATCAATTCAAATCAAAGTACCGTTGGTACTGACAACTCGGAAGTCAGAATGTTTCCTAAATGTTAGCGAATGCTGATTTACAAATGTTCAGTTGAGTTCTAGAACTAGTGTTTTCTATATAAATATCCATTTCTATGATAATTTTGTCGTCTTCTGAGCAATCCCCCACTCAAAGACTATATAATGTTTACACTGTAAATTCGTCCGTCCGTCCATCCAAAATAATATACTGTAAAAATATAAAGTACATCACGGTTTTCTAACTTGCAACTACATAAGATAGTGGTCTTATATTTTGTATGATTAGCTTGATCCTATAGTATACTGGTTTAATAAACTTTTTGTAGACTTTTGTGGAAAAAATGATAACATGAAAAGAATAATAAACATACCTAAATATTTGGTATACAGACAGTTGGGGATGTTGTCTACGCAACTGACTATATGCCATGTGATCATTATCCATTTTTAAGCTTCAACGACTCTTATATGAAATAATGTCTTTTTTAGACTTATCAAAACGTCTTCGTTTAATTACATAAAAAGTATAAAACCTAGGCATCTGATAATTCTTAGACGGTTGAGGTTGTGGTTTACCCTAATCACACCATGCTGTGTGACCCTGAACCCATTTTCACGCTTCAACAACTGTTTGTTTTAGCCGTAAACGTTTTGTAGGACTTTTGTGGAAAATTAAAAAAAACATGAAATTTTGTTCTACAGTGTTTTTTATCATAGAAAATATGGTCTAGATCTGATTTTTGATGAAAAAATATTTGGCATATAACAGAAATTTGATATCTGTAAAAATTTCTTAGTTATTTCGCCGAGTGCAGCATGATATGACCGCAACATGTTGCATGAACGCTGTTTGTTTGAGGCAAATTATGCCCATGGTAGACTGATAAAGTTGTGTTGCCACCTTTGATGAACTTTCCACCCACTTTTTACAAGGAATTCAACACTTTTTTTGCAAAAGCAGACCCCCAAAAATTGATGCTTCAAAAATACTTGCTGCCTTTCACTTTTCCCCCTTTTGGTCCCTAATTTAGTAACGGAAAATAGGGGGTTGCAATTATAGATATTTCAATTTGCATCCACTGATAAGACTTAAATTGCAAAAAAATAAAATAATAATAAATCGGACCAGAAATAAAAAAGGAACATTTTGCCCATTTTATGGCCATTAATTTCTAATTGAAAAAAGGGGGACCCCATAATCAATCCCCTCTATGGTGTAATGGTAAGACATATCATAACAATTGACCAACCAGAACCAAAGTGACCCCTTTTTCTTCTTGTTGTATACTAAACGTGTAATATGTCATTGTAAAGCTTGTGAGGTCTAGTTTTATATTCTTTCTTTCGTGTCAATCTAAGGGAAGTAACTCTTGGTTTCTATTTGGTTTTTAAGTCTTGTATTTGATACTGTTTTGTACGGAATTTGCCGGGCTTTGTGGGGTAGGCTTTAATTACTGATTTGATCTTTTTATAGGGCGTTAGGGATAACAAATCAATTTTAAGTTTCGCTACTTTATTTTAAACACAGTAATAGGTTTCAGTCTTCATCCTCGTCTTCTTCACTCTCCTCGTCAGGCCTGAACTGTTTTATTTTCTCATCCAGCAAGTACTTTCTTTTCTCAGTAGCGTATTTCCAAGACTCTTCATACTCCTTATCTTCATCGTCCCTCAGTCGTTTCGCCGTTTGTTTGATCTTCTTGTGGAGTGGATCTCGTGCCATTTCCATTTGCCACATAATGTTATTGACGTAGCGATTTTTTAGAGCTTCTCTATAGAGCGGGAGCAAATCCATGTCAGCCTTTGATATTGCCTCTTTTTCGTGGTGACCTTTTTCCGGGTATTCATCCACTTTCTTTTCGTGTTCGTCTTTGTAGCTGATCATCACTTGTCCAATAAATCCCACGGATCAAACTGTACTTCGGGGTAAGTTTCTTCGTCTTCAGACAAGTCGTCACTCTTTTCTGATTCCGTATCCTCCTCTTCCTCTTCCTCAGTTTCCCATTCCGGGTTCTCCTTCAACCATTCCGGTTCCTCCATTTTTCTTTGATGCTTCTGCTCTTTGTGTATCTATAGATTGAACAACTTTTGGCTTGTGTATCCGCATTTGTCGCACTGGTACATCTTTCCTTCTCGACGACCGGGTTCTATCTGATGATTTTTGTTCCGTCCTTGTAAATTTATCTATCACTTCTGAATAGTAAAACATGTTGTTAACAGAACCCTCATTGCCGGTGCGGATTTGATCGGATCTTGTTAAATTGTCTTTCCTTCTATTCTATACATAGGCAAAGAATGCATTCCTCAATGCTGCTAAGCTCTTTTTCTTGTATGCGAGCTTCAATGCTTTGAATCTACGCCATTTTGTAAATATTTACAGGCAGTCTATGCACGGCACAATTAAATTGTGTTTCGATTTATAAAACTGATCTTTTGGCTTTCTCTCGCCGCATTTACGACAAACACGTTCTCCGTTCTCACTTTCAATGTTCTTTTCTGTGAGTTTTGGAAGATAATCCATTACATTTACGTGCGTCTTGTTCGAATACTTTCGAGCCACTGACAATATTGTTCATTTATTTTGCCTTTTCAAAATTGTATCGTCCAATCATCTCTCAGCATTATATCACGTGACGTACTCTTTACTCTTCTTGCTCTTTTGTTTGCTCATTTTGCTCTTTTGCAGCTCATTTTGCTCTTTTGTTTGCTCATCTTGCTCATTTTCTTGCTCATCTTGCTCTTTTGTAGCTCATTTTGCTCTTTTGCCTTGCTCGTTTTGCTCCTTTGCTTGCTCATCTTGCTCCTTTGCTTGCCATCTTGCTCTGTTGCAGCTCATTTTGCTCTTTTGCCTTACTCATCTTGCTCTTTTGCTGCTTTTGGGGGTTCTTTTAACTATTAAAGTCACTCCAGCAGCAGCAGCCATTTTCCCCCTTTCTCCCCCCTTACTTACACAGCAGCAGCAGCAGCCGTTTCCTTACCATCTTCCCTTTTCTTCTAGTTGTTTTTTTCCTTTCCTGTGTTAACTTGTATACCCCCCCCTTTTTTTGTCAAGCCGGGAAACCAGACCACTTTATAATTTAATTTTTCATAGGCCCTGTGTTAAATCTGTTGGCGACTCGTGTCAACCCCAGATCTCAGAAATGAAGTGGTGTGTAATCATGCGGAACTAACTATTCCATTGAGATCATTTTGTACTTGATAATCCAATATCAAACCCTAAACCCTAATCCTAACCTCTAACACTAACCCTTATCCTAATCTAGCCCTAACCCTAATTCTAACTCTAAATCTCTTTGATAGTGTTGTCATTTTATTGCTAACCCTAACCCTAATTCTCTCTTCTCTAACCCTAACTCACTCTCTTCTCTTGCTCCTTTTGTTGTTGTTCTGCTTTTCCTGTGCACGAGCGGTTTGTAATATCACGTTTGCGCCAATTTCTGATTCTTTGTGAAGTTAAACAAAAACAATGCAAACAATAATGCATTTACAAAATAACAACAACAAAAGGAGCACTACCTGCATAGAGAGCAAGAGTTAGGGTTAAGGCTACGAATGTGAATAGAAATACTATACACAACAGAGGAACATTTAGGTTAGGGTTAGAGTAAATGGACATGAAATAGAATTGGAAAGAGAAAGGGTTAGGGTTAGAGAAAAGAGAGTTAGGGTTTGAGTTAGAAATACAATGACAACAAAGACAAATAGATTTAGAATTAAATTGGGGATAAGGGCTAAAATAGAACTGAAAAGAGAAAGGGTTAGACAAGAGAGAGTTAAAGTTAGGGTTAAAATACAATGACAACAAAGGCAAATAGAGTTAGAGTTGGAATGGGGATAAGGGCTAAAATAGAACTGAAAAGAGAAAGGCTTAGGGTTAGAGAAGAGAGAGAGTGAGGGTTAGAGAAGAGAGAGTTAGGGTTAGATATTAGGGTTAGGGTTAGGGTTAGTTAAGAGAGCTTATGGATAGGGTTAGAGAGAAGAGAGTTAGGGTTAGAGAAGAGAGAATTGGGGTTAGGGTTAGTAATAAAATGACAACACTATCAAAGAGAGTTAGAGTTAGAATGGGGATAAGGGTTAAAATAGAACTGGAAAGAGAAAGGGTTAGGGTTTGAGAAGAGAGAGAGTGAGGGTTAGAGAAGACATCCACTGATAAGACTTAAATTGCAAAAAAATAAAATAATAATAAATCGGACCAGAAATAAAAAAGGAACATTTTGCCTATTTTATGGCCATTACTTTCTAATTGAAAAAAGGGGGGATCCCATAATCAATCCCCTCTATGGTGTAATGGTAAGACATATCATAACAATTGACCAACCAGAACCAAAGTTATTGTGGGACGAAATATAATACTATACACATACTCGTAAGAGAGGGAGCTGTATTGCAATCACATTATCCATCTGTTTGCCCGTCCGTACATGTAACAAACTTTCGTAACAGATTTCTCGGCTTCAACTGAAGGGATTGATTTCAAATTCAGTAAACAGCTTTAGCATGCGTTGTACCGTGTCTTCCCTTTCTAGGTCAGTTACGCATCTACATCCTTTTATAGAGCCAAGTTAAGACTTTTTAAGTACCAAAATATACAATATTCCCTAACAGATTACTCGGCTTCTACTGAAGGGATTGATTTTAAATTAGGTATAAAGCTTTAGCATGATGACTTGTACCGTTCCTCCCCTTTCCATGTCATTTCGGTTATCTACTATGTACCTGTTTTCTGAATGGTCGAGTTGGTGTACGACTTAATGCAACCCCTTGTTTGAAATTTTTGCCCTTTTAGGGCCTCTAGTTTATAAAAAAAATATAAAATTTCACAGCATTTGGTTAACCAGAATAAAAGTCACTGTGGGAACAAGCAAGAATGTAAGATTTTTGCCCCCCTAAAAAAGGGGTACCTATTAAATCAATGTACACGAATATGACAAATTTATATACAACAAATTAAATAACACTGAAACAAGTAAATGTGTACAAATGTATTCTAATATCATAAACATGACATGCATATGATAATGGCATACACATTACTTGTTTATAACAAATTTAGTGTAGAACTAGATGGCCCTCCCGTTCTTGAAATATCATTGACCCTCAGTGTGTATTACCTGGGAAATGGACCTTTACCAAGAAATTGATCATAAGTGTTCATGTGTAAAATTTAGGTCGCTGTGACCTTATTTCTGGTAGGTGGTGCCATGTTACCAAGACTCATCGAGTAGTGAAATATTATTGACCCCTAACATGTAGTATTCAAGATATGAACCTTAACCAAGAACTTAACCAAAGTCATTCATGCGTAAAATATAGGTCACAGTGACCTCATTTCTAGTGGATGGTGTCACTTTACCCAAGACACATCTAGTGGTGAAATATCATTGACCCCAACATCTAGTATCCGAATAATGGACCTCAACAAAGAACTTAACCAAAGTGTTACGGAAGGACGTACGTACGTACGGACGGACGGACGGACGGACAAGGGTAAAACTATATGTTCGATCCACATACGTGGTCGGGCCATAAAAATACATTTCATCACTTGAGTAAGCTGATCATTGTACGTGCTGTTCATTTTTTACTTCGACAGATTTTCATTTTTATTTAATACATATAAGAATAAACCCACCATTTCGTTTGAAATTTTTGCCTGTACCAAGTCAGGACCATTGCGATTCACCAATTCTCCAGTATGACTGATTCGTTTTTGTCATTTTCTCTGGACTATGAGATTGATCATTCAAGTTCGGTAGTTTTGTTATCCTTTATTTGCTAAACTACTCCGACAAAAACAAAATTTTAAAATTCATTAATAATAGCAAATAAAAACGATAAGTATCTGCTTCTGAAAAAGAAAATATAATTTTAATCTTAAAAAGTTAAAATTAAACTTAAATAGAATTGTTTAAACAAATCCTGTATTGTTTTTTTTTCTCGGTCAGTCAGAAATTTTATTTGATAGCTCATAATGAATTCAAACTTGGTTCCGAAATTTTTAAGGCCATGAGCTGCGGCCCTTTGGCCAATATGAGTCAAAATCTTGTAAAAAAAATGAGATTATGCCAAAAATACTGATCAGGATTTATAAGAGACAATGAAAAACACAAAAACTTTAAAGTTGACGTGCATCAACGTGCATACAAACAATATGAAATTTGGCATTATCAAAATTCAAAGACAAAGTCTAGATTAAAAGGAGAATTGTTTCTCTATTCATTTACTTAAAGATGACCATTTATTTGAGCAATGAAAAAATCAATAAATCGAAACACTTGTTATTTATAAATCCTGTTTAGTATTTTTGGCATAACTTCAATTTGACACGTATGTTTGAGTACTTTTCAATTGTTCTATAAGCGAATTATGACTGACAATAAAAACATTTCCGTGAAGACTTCGAGCAAACAAAATTTAAAGTTTATCAATGGTCGGAAATATCAAAATAAATTCGAAAGTAATGTAGATGATAAATATGTCATTTCCCTTTTTGTTTCCTTAAACTACAAATTTATTAATTCTAAAACATTTAAACAAAAATGAAAAGAATTTTTTTTGTCCGCCTCGTGTGGTTGTTGACGATTTTTTGTTTCGGGAGTGGCTTGAAAGGACCAAACGTTTGTAGAGAGTATCATACACACAGGTCAGAGTGGGAACTTTTAATTTCTATCATTTTTAGTCAGAGCCTTATGAAGCCATGTAGCTATCTGATTTTCTCGTTTTTTTCGTCTAGACAGGGTAAATCGGTCAGGCAATATTCCTACCACAGGATCTTTTCAAAATTAATCGTGTATTTTCATTGTTTCTATGTATTTTAGATTTTATACAGATTGTCTAAAATAAGAGGTACATCTTTATATCCAACATAAATGCATTATAAATGTGCACTACATATCGTATATCAATACACGTTAATGTTCACATAAGCATTTTTTACCTTTGACCTTTGATTAAGTGGGCGGAGCCAAATAACAAATTTCTTAACAAATATGCAAGAGTGCGGAGCAAACAAAGAAAATTGATGTGCTGTGTTTCAAGTTTATGAAACACAGATTATTCTTTATTTTAGTGCTTTGATTTAACTCTGCCTTTTAACGCTTTAGCGCTTTGATTTTTCTGGGTTTCGAAAACCTTCTCACTATGTTTAAAAGATATTTGGCAATAACAAAAAATGTTTTTTAATGTAAATATTATATCTGTAAATAAAATATATAATAACAAAATAAAATAAGCGAAATGAGAATATATCTTTTGGCAAAATAAACATTGTTGGTTTATGCATTTAAATACGTTTGATAATTCTAAAACAAAAGGATAAGTTAAAATAATTAGCAGGATTTTATGTTCATATCTGCAAATAGTAATTACCTTATCGGATTTGATAAATATACACGGAAAAAAGAAAGGAAAAGAAATCAGGAACTTTATGCTATTTTAATGGAATTCAAAGATATAAAGAATGAAACAAGCGAATCGTTGAAATGAAAGACAAATCTATTGTAACGTGAATTATAAAATAACAGCTCATTTAGATACAGCGTCGTCGAATAATTAAGAATTACAAAAAAAAAACAAAAAAAAAAAGACAACAACAAAAAAACGGAACACATATATTGATATATTATTAAAATATATTAGTTTTACAAATTTAAAATATTGATATTTAAATGTAAAAAAAAATTATGGCGGCTCCTTGCATGCAATATCATGATTTATGTTAAACTTAATCTGATATCGATATTCGGCATATACAGCATGATATTGCATGTGACAAGTCGCCATATTTTTTTGAGTTGCAATAAAATAGGGAAATACATCTCAAGTTAACGTGAGCATCTTCGTTCCACATCATGCCAGGGAACCTGGTTTGCTGATTGTCATGAAATTTATTATGAATTTTGCAGTGAATATTGTTGTGCTGAACACGAAGAGAAAAACGGCAAATGTGAAGGTAAGAAACGGCTAAGTGAAAATTCTGAATAAAATCATACAAACAATAGTTAATCCATTTAATATTTAAAAAGGGAACACGGGAACACACCATAAAAGCAATGTTTTGTATAAAGACAACTGGAAGTTTTACATTGCTTATATTTGTAAGTTGTGCCTCGTACACTGATTCCACACCTCGTTGCCTTCTATTGATAAAAAATGAAAGTCAACTCAGCATTATATAAACAGTAAGTTTTTTACTACTAAACGAGGGGTTGCACTAAGTCGTGCTAAGCATACCCCCACTCGACCATTCAGAAAACAGGAAGATGACCGACTGACCAGGAAAGGAGAGGCACGTTACAACTCATCATGCTCAAGCTGTATACCTAATTTGAAATCAATCCCTTCTGTAGATGCTGAGAAATCTGTTACGAAAAATTGTCTGTTTTTGACCCATAAAAAGTCTAAGTCGGCTCGGAATACAGGACGTAGATGATGGACTAAGCTGGAAAGGGGAGGCACGGTTTAACTAATCATGCAGAAGCTGTAAACCAAATTTGAAACCAATCCATTCTGTAGAAGCCGAGGAATCTGTTACGTAAAATTTCACATTTCAATTTTTTTACCCTTAAAAGTCTAAGTCGGCTCGGAAAACAAGAAGTAGATAATGGACTGACCTGGAAAGAGGAGGCATGGTATAACTCATCATGCTGAAGCTGTGTATTAAATTTAAAACCAATCCATCAAGTAGAAGCAGAGAAATTGAACCGGACGGACAGACGGACGGACGGACGGACCAGGTGATTGCAATATAGCCCCCTCTCTTACGAGTGGGGATATAATTATTTGAAGATAAGTAGTTATGAAATGACTGAACAGGGATGTTAAAAAAGACATGTCTAAAAAGGAAAAGAATAAAGCATTTGACAACATAGAATACTCCGATGGTCATATCGTAGAACCCTATGCATTCAACATGAAAGTTTGAATCAGGTTTATGCTGCCAAACCACCTAATATCACTTCAAGGAACACGCCTATCTTGCCAGGTAATTTTTACTAACACTTTATATAGGCGAATAGAGTCTATAGATTTTTTACTAACATGTTAAGGATTTTTCATAACCCTTTCATAACCCTTCTTTTATGTCGTATGGAAAGCCGTATTTGATCTCCGCATTAACAATTTATTTACAATTGGTGCCAATGGGGAAATGTTTAAGTTCCATGAGTTCGTCAGTTCAATAATTTCACGAACGTACAATTTATATTTCTAACGAGCGCAGCCTTAATTATTTTTAAGAAAAGTTATTTCATTCGATTTGCTTTTACAAATGTGTAAAGTTATTGCAGTTGATAAAAAGAGAAATCTTTTGTGGAGTTTAGTAAAAATTACCTGGATCGATTCGCTAAAAATTACCTGGATCGATTCGCGTGTTCCTGGGAGTGAATATGTTCCATTGCAATCGTTAGGGCGAGGTTATAATAGATTTGAGAAATTCCCTTTCTTTTCTATGTACAGATTTTTCAATAGTGAGTTCTATTTCATGTAATTGCTGTTGAAAAGATAAAACGAATTACATGTACTTTTATAGATATGTTTCTATTTCAGCTTGTGAAGTAGGGTACACATCTAAGAATGGAAATCCATGTGAACCCTGTAAACAGTCCTACTATGGTCCAAGGTGTACTCATAACTGCAATTGTAGCAAAACACAAAAGTAAGATATAACCTAGGGCTGTAATTAAAAACCAAACAAAAACCTGAACAAATATAAAAAAAGAGCAAAACAAGCCACAACCAAACAAATATTTTTGTCTCGCCTTCGACGAATAGTCGCAGAAGCGAGATATATGTATTACTTTACGGCGGCGGCGGCGTTGTAAACACTTTTGGAAGACTTTTGTGGAAAATAAATAACTTGAAAAGTATACTAGCTAGGTATCTGATATTTGTTATAAAAACAGTTCAGGTTATGGTCTGATATTTGGTATACAAACAGTTCAGGTTATGGTCTACGCAACTGTCACCATGCAATTCGATCCTGACCCCATTTTCATTTTTTAGTGACTCTTTTTTCAGGCCGAAAACTTCTTTGTAAGACTTTTTGTGGAAAGTGAATTTCATGAAAAGTATAATAGCTAGGCATCTTATATTTGGTATACAGACAGTTCAGGTTATGGTCTACACAACTGTTACCATGCTTTGTGACCTTGTCCCCATAATCACGCTTTTGTGAACTGTCAACTTTTTTTACTTTAATTTTCACTCTCCAGTGATTCTTTGAACTTAGATGAAAACTTCTTTGTAAGGCTTTTGTGGAAAATAAATCAAGTAATAAGTATGATAGCTAGGCATCAGATGTTTGGTATACAGACAGTTCAGGTTATGGTCTACGCAACTGTCACAATGCTTTGTAACCTTGACCCCATAATTACGCTTTAATCTTTTCGAGCTGTAAACTTTTTCGTTAGATGTAAAGTTTCACGCTCCAGTGATTCTGTGAACTTAGATCTTTTTTCAGGCTGAAAACTTCTTTGTAAGACTTTTGTGGAAAAAAAATTAAGTAATAAGTATGATAGCTAGGCATCTGATGTTTGGTATACAGACTGATCACGTTATGGTGTACACAACTGTTACCATGCCGTTTGACTCTGACCCTTTTTTTATGTTCCTTTGACTCTGTGACCTTAGATCTTTTTTCAGGCTGAAAACTTCTTTGTAAGATTTTTTTTTAAATGAATTTCTTGAAACGTATAATAGCTAGGCATCTGATATTTGGTATTTAAGGTTTCGGTTTATGCAACTGTTACCATGCCATTCGACCTTGACCCAATAATCACGCTTTAGTGACTCTGAACGTTTGTCGTTTTGAGCTGTAAACTTTTTTGTAAGACTTTAAAATGTGAAAAATGATTTTTTGATAAGTACCTCATTTTTTCACTAAATGACTGTTAATATTTTTTTTCAGTCTTTTATGTTAAGTCTGTTTGTCAGTGACTATGATATCAAGAATCGTTTTAGTCGGTCCACAGGAAATGTCAAGAATTAATGAATGTATAGTTGAATAACTAGGTATTCTGATGGTGCCAGCAGGCGAGACACACTTTAGTGTTAACTATTGTTTCTTCAGGAAATTCATATTTGACTTTGAGTCTAACCTAATTCTTTGCTTTTTAAATTTGCCACGCATCTCAAGAATTAAAATTCTTGACAATCAAAATGCGACTATAACATTTTTTGAAATTCTTTTCTGAAAAAAAAGTAATGCTGTAGTGCTGATGAATCGAATGTCGTTCATCCGGAGGGCAATGACAAACTCGGTAGACATAAAATCCTCACAATAAAACCACACAACAAACAAATACACATATCACAACATAACTGCAATTAGCAAGGTCAACTCAAGTTCAAACGACATTGAACGCATGAGCTCTGAAAGAGTGAGCAGTTCTGTCTTGTTTTAACGCACCGTCACATGGCATCGTCAACGATCGATTTAGTGTGAGTCAAATTCGGAAAAAGACGAGGATGCTAAACCTCTGTATCAAAACAACATATAAGCAAATCTGAGGGATAGAAATCCACAGGTAGTAATGTGTCATATCGTATGATGTTTTGTCAAGGGATTTGGTCATGGTATGGTAAATGGAGGTCATAGTTTGTACAAGGGATTTTTTTCTAAAATATGTAAAACTATCTTTATTTTAGTATCAAATCGTGTGGAAAGCTGAAAGGAATTGAACATGACGATAAAGGTTTACTGTGTTAACTTTAAATCTGCTTAGTTGTGCTTTATAACTAAATTGAAATTTTGTCATGGTTTGGTAAAGGGAACAGAAAATTGTCATGGTTTATACCATTATGTCATGTCATATTATCACATTTTCTAAAGTTAGGAGATCCGGCAAAATATTAGTTTTTTTCTGCTGTTTTATTGTGTTTGATGACATACTGTGTTTCCGTGTTTGTTAATACGCATCTGTAACCCCGAAAAATCATTGGCTCGTTTCTTGGAATTTATAAATCGTTACCTTCAGTAATAGCATATAAAAGATATAATTATATATATTTTAATTATATATATCATTATAACTTCTGCTTTAGACCGTCACTAAGCCAATAACATATTCTAACCATTAGGATACCATTGAACAATTAACTATGAATATGGTTAATGTATAAGCCTTTAAAAACAGTACAAGCTACTCTTGTATAATAATA
Source organism: Arcuatula senhousia (assembly GCA_963971305.1). Taxonomy (NCBI): domain Eukaryota; kingdom Metazoa; phylum Mollusca; class Bivalvia; order Mytilida; family Mytilidae; genus Arcuatula; species Arcuatula senhousia. The sequence continues at coordinate 2,427,477 of OZ020313.1, forward strand.
TAAAAGCTATTATGGATGAGCCAAGCATTTCTGTAATACTATAAACACTGCTGTTGCACTGAATAATATTATTATGGATAAGATATGCCCTTTGCAATAGTTCAGTTGGTAGTGAATATCATTTAAATTTATTTGAATGTCCTTCTATGAATACTGAAAGGAAAAGCTTCATTGATAGGGAGTATGGAGTTTTTAGTATATACCGGATATATAAGCGGAAATAAGCAAAATCATGCATTAAACATAATGCCTTGTCAGTGTTTTTCTGTACACCTTTGTATCTATTTTGACTATGAGTTTTCATATTAGATCCCATTTCATTTCTCGAGCGATGTTATTATCTCAGTTTATGCCTCCATCTAATTTGGGAGTCTCGAAATTATATGGTATCTGATATGGAAATTTTTGTATGATAATCTTTATCTCATGATTACTTTAACATGTCTTATGAATAGCATACAAATTATACTGCTTTTAATTTTTCCAGGAGCGGTTGATATATATATATATATATTTGTAGTATGCATTATTTTGGTAATATATATATGACCGGTTTAAGGTATGAAACGTTAGCTCAAATGATTGAATAAAATTTAAAATAACATTTTTAAATATCCCTTGACCAAACCTTGACTGCCCTTGACTAAACCATGACGTCCTTGTACAAACCATGACAAGTAGAAATTTGTATTTTTGAGATGTTTGCTTTGTTAGCATTTAATTACGCTGAACAAATGTGTCAAAAGGTTGTTTGCACAGTGAATGATAGTTTTTTAGCAACAGCTGGCCTTTTCCTTTGCTTGAAACATAAAATGGTGTCATTTTATCAATTGAACAAAACTATTTATCCTGGGTGATTTAGCGATTATATTCCATCATTAACATGTGTCATATTTTATTATAAATATATCTTACCCTTAAAAATGCCCAAAAACGCCTTTCGTGTCTGGAAAAATTATGATTTCATTTTTGCAGACGACATTATGCAAGTTTCCCTTGTACAAACCATGGCGCCCTTGACTAAACCATGACAAAATTCCTTTACCAAACGTTTTACGATATGACACATTACTACCTGTGATGTGAAATCCCTTATTTGTCTACAACCATTCAACTTTTGTGTGCCCTATTTTTTATGTTTCCAGATGCGATAACGTACAGGGTTGTATAGAAATAGTCAACAAAACCAATGGTGCCACTACTTCATCTTTAAATAATAACACACGAAAAGAAACAGGTAAAAATACGAATATTTGTTTTCAAGTTTCACAAACCCTTTTTGTTTTGATTAATCTTTTTTTAAATCCTTTATATCATTAGTTTAGACAGATGAGCGACCTCTGTGTGTCTTCCTTGCTTTGTCTTTTCTCTTGGACAGTGAGATTGATCCTCCAAGTTCGGTAATTTTGTTATTACCTTTACTTATAAAGGGTCTTAAACATCTATTCGGATTGCTCAACCTATACATAGGACAACCGTTCTCGGTCTCTTTCGAGTCTTGGGACCTTTCTTGGTAATGAAAAAGGTTCGAAAATTTCATCATCAATGAAAGTTTTACATCTGACATGAAACGAACCGAAGACCTCAAGTGCTATTCTCTGTAAGAATCAGGCAATGGGTGAATAATGATTAAAAAAAACACACGGGTTTGACTTCACAATACTGTTCAAAATGCTTTAAAAGACACCAAAAATGCATTGGCACGACTCAAAAGTGTCAGTAATTTGAGGTATATTTTGGTCGAAATGCATATAAAATTTCAATCAAAGGGAGATAACTCTATAAACACAGCAAAAATCTCCATCCTCTGACACTCAAGACAACAACTAATGACTGTTTCTTTATTAAAAGGCTATTTTGAATGCCCTTTCATTGTCAAAACCGTGTGTTTTTAAAATCATGATTCAAAATTTTTCAATATTGCCTGATTCTTACAGAGAACGGCACTTTAAAATGACAGTTAGCCTCGCCTCGGTGCGATTAATTTGTTCTGCTTTGCAAAGTAAAAAAAAAAACAAGTATCAAGGAGAGCTAAGAGGGAGGTTTAGTGCGCAATAGAACCTGATTTAACCCACCATTTCATTTGAAATGCCTGTACCACGTCAAGACCATTGTGGTCTATAACTATTCCGGTGTGTCTTACATGTTTTGTCTTTTCTCTTTGACATTGAGATTGATCCTCCAAGTTCGGTAATTTTGTTATTACCTTTATTAAACAGGACGGGTATCACCACCAATCGTATCTACAGATTTTAATGACGGTTTTACAAGTGGGTCAAATATACAGCATCAAGTTGATAAAGGTTAGTTTAAACACAGGGACTTGCTCCCCTTTATCAATATTTTGTGAGAGTCAATGTGCAGTACGAAAAAAACGCACATTGACTCTAACAAAGTATATATTGATAAAGGGGAGCAAGTCCCTGTGGTTTTAAATACAAACTTTCTAACACAGAAGCATAATTAATGTCTAGTACTAGCTCTATAGTTAACAATTCATTATTAAAAGAGAAAGATACGAGATTGTTAAATGATAAATGGAACTAAAGTTGTCATTTAAACAATAAAATTTCTGTTACCTTCATTGTTGTCGGAAAACTATCGAAGGATTTAAAATTAGTAAATATACTACCATATGACTCAGAAACGAATAAATAAGTACACAACAGGGGTCCACATCAACATCGGGTATCGACCTATTAAATTCAAAATACAAATATTAAATCAGGTACAAAAAAGAGTTAATTTTATTATGCTGCATATGCTTTAAGGAAGCAACCATTTGTTTTTTTTATAGATATTTTCTTCATCCTGCCTTTTTTTGTTCCAAAAAACAGGAGCTGGATTTATTTTGCGCGGTAGTTCGCGCGTTTTTTTGAATTTATTCACTAACTATACATTATTCAGCCAAAACAAACACCATCCTGCCTTTTTTAAATTAAAAGCACTGTCCTGCCTTATTATTTTTTATTTTTGGCATCCTGCCTTTTTATTTTAAATTTCACCAAAGATCTCCTCCCCATCAAGATCAAATGGTCGCTCCCTTAATGTTATGTTCAAGGAACATATCATCAGCAGCATTTAAATAAAAACATCGGAAAGCCAGGACCAAAGGTACTACCAAACAGCACTAATGATATCAATATATGAATTATCTTACTCGTATTTGTCTAAGAACGCAACTGAGTGCCAATAGGACATTCTAATACCGCAATTCCTATAGAGCCAAGAAAGAAAATTAGTATACATAATGACAAAGAGAGAAAAGAAAAACAACGAAATACACAAAGGAGCTTTAATACATTGTAACTACAATTAACAACGCGAGATCTAACATGCCTGGCATCATCTTATTTTATATTACAGCTCTGACGATTGAGATGGTGTTATTCCTGTACTCTGTGACAGTGTTAATTTTTCTTATAACCGCTTTTATTTTGATACATGGTGTAAAATTCATCAAAAAGAAATATCGACAAAATACATCTAACAATAAGACGAACAATGTCGAATCAGGACAGGTCTGAACAAATATATAACAGTAAATACCTGATAAGTGAAGATATTTCTGTTCAGTTGAAGACAAAGGGAAGGATTTCCTGTAAATGACCACACTGGGAAGTATGAAACGACTACATTAAAGATATACAACAAACCTAAACATTGGTTACAATGTTATAAATTGTCATTTTCTCATTTTACAAATATTGGTGGCCGCAAAGGGAAAACGTATGCCACAGCGTGTCTCTGTTTCTTTCTTTTTTAAAATCATCCACGTCTTTATAAACGGAAAGTCTGTTGATGAAAGCTTATGAGACATTAAAAACTTTTTGTTTCATTCCACTGAAACAGTCAGAAAGGTGGTGACAATATTGATCTCCCCTGTAAATATTTTGTATGTTTGCCGGAGTTGAAAATGTACATCATTCTTAAAGGCATAGACAAAAATATACTACAATTTGCCTCAGAAGGTCATTAGCACAATTTTGAACATATATATTATCAAATATAGCTATATCGACGGGTTCAGGACTTTGAGAATCAGAAAGATTGGAGTCTTATCTGTTGGCTATATTTTTCAGACGGGTGTGCTATAACAGACAGGAAGCGCTTACTCTTCCAGAGCACCCGAGTTCACTCTTGTCACGAATTGATTTCCTTTCGGTTAATTTTGTGTTTTGTACTTCTTCGTGCTGTTTCTGTTCGTGTTTACCGGTTTTGCCGTTGCCCTTTCGGACTTTTGACACTTGAATGCCCCATCGCACGGTGCCGTTTTGCTTCTTCTTCAAAGTAAAGTTGATTTGGGCAAAATATACCTGTAAAAAGTAATAGTCAGGTTCATATTATGTTCACTAACTAACACTGGAGTAAAAAAAATAAATTGATTATATATGGTATTTTCTGTTATTTTCTGTTATTTTCGTCTTTTTGCTTTGCTTTCTATTCTTTACCAGTGTAGACATATGTATAATATTTTCTCTAGTATGAAACTAAACATGAAAATAAAAGCTAAACATAAGTAAGTATGTCTTATTTACTAAGTTGCTGTATGTGAATGCAACTTTAAGACTGGCCTCCAAAACTACTAAAGTTAAAATATTTGAGCATTATTTCCTCCTGTGATACATGCATGTACAATGAGTTTTATCTATCATATCCCGGGTATTATATAGATGTCGTAAATCATGGAAGATAAAAAGTACCACTATGAATTTATTTACTTTTAAAGTTTGATTACTTTAAATAGACTATAGTTTGATTATTTGCAGGTAAGACCACACCATACTATCTTTTGCTGTAATTTTATTCAATAGCTTTGTTTACTAATAACCCCTGAAACACAAATAAAATCGCATTTTTGCAATTTGTTAGTCATCAAAAGGTAAGAAAAAAAAGAACCGTCCAATGATGAAAATGAAAATCATGATTTTTTGAAATACACACAATAACTATGCACAGTTATAAATAAAAATGCTCAAGACATGAATTTGCTGCACTGAAACTGTTGTGAAACAAATTTCATACTACACTAGATTCCAATTGGATTGTGAAGCCATATACAATGTTGTCACTATAAACAAATAAAAGCAGCTTGGTATCAAAGATCTTAAAAAACAAATAAAATTCTGAAAATATACAACAGAGCAACAATCTAACCTCTTGGCAAATGTACAATCAAACGTATCAACCAAAAGAACAATCAGAAATTGAAAATAGACTGCTAAGGATTGGAAATAAAGCAGCGAAGGCAATGAAACTGGTGACAATCAATTATGGAAATTGATCCTACTCTAAACACGTAACATGTAATGCAAGAGTATGCCGATGTAATCGAAGGAACTGACAAACCGGAAGGCAAATATCACTTAAAATTGGATGAAACAACCTGTGGTACATTCGCCTGGAAAATTTCTTGTTTCGATCAAAGACAGACTTAAACAATAATTGGAGAAACTGAAAAGTCTTGATACGCCTTAATACGCCTGTAACTTCTCCTACTGAGTATCAGGCTTAGTGTCTGTTGTCAAACCTGAGATACTACGTGTATGCATCGAACATAAATATCTCAATCAATTATTGAAACCTTCAATAGAGGAACTCTTACCTGATTTTAGTAAGGCCAACATGTTAAGTGTCGTAGACGCTTAAAACGGATTTTGACATGTTGAGCTGGACGAGGAAAGCTCATTTCTGATTGTCTTTAATATTCTGTTCGTTAGATATTGGTGGCTAAGAATACTTTTTGGACTCACTTCGGCAACAGAAGAGTTTCAAAGGAGGCAAAACCAGGCAGTCGAATGTTTGCCTGGTGTTCGTAGTATGATCGATGACATACTCATATACATGCATATATGGAGGAGACATGGAATTGATCATGACAGGAAGTGAAGAAATCTAACACTAAGATGTCGTGAGAGAAATTTGAAACTTAACAAAGACAACATCCGATTAAAATGCAATGATGTGAAGTTTATTGGCCATCTTATCAAAAATAATGGTCTAAAACCTGAAAAAAAACCTCTCAGCAGTGACGGATATGCCAAATCCGACCGATGTATCTGGAGTACGAAGAATCATTGGATTTGAAACGTACTCAAACAAGTTTTTACCAAAACTAAGCGTCATTTGCGATGTGTTGCGAAAATTAACTTTGAGAGAATCTGAGTTTGTTTGTCTTTCCAAGCTCTTTCCATGATTAAAACCATTATAACTTCAAAGCCAATATTTAGTACGACCTAAAGTTGGGACATACACTTCAATGTGATGCAAGTCAATCTGGATTCGGAGCAGCAATCATGAAGCAAGATCAAAATCGCATTTGCTAGTAGAACTCTCTTGGACACTGAAACAAGGTTAGCACAAATAAAAAAAAGAGCCTCTTGTCGTCATTTTTAGTATTGCAAAGTTTCATCAATATACATATGGTAGAACAGTTCAAATTTCATCGGACCATAAACTGTTATACGTTAGTACGAAGAAGCTATTACTCGCAGCTCCGATTGTGTTGCCAAATGTTGTTTTTGCCTTCCGGACTTTTAACATTCAAGTTTCCAATACGATACCTCTCTGCCTCTTCGTTTGCTCCATTGGTACCCAGCTTCATTTTGCCAAATTGGAACAAACTGCTCCAATGAAATATTAGGGAATACTTTCGAAATTCAAAATGGCAGCAAAACGTGCAAGGATTAGTGTCTTCCGCCCTTGATTACGCGTGAAATCTTAACCACTTTTTGACCGTTAATATGTGAAGGAAAAATTAAGATTGTATTTTATTTTAGAATTAAAAATCTATAATGAAATATTACATATGGTGTGTTAATTCCTAATTTTTATTAGTCCATCCCGACCACGTCCCTCAAAAATATTCTGAGTATTAGTTCTATTTTTCAAGCATATTTAATACATGTTACTATTTTTAAAGCATATTTAAGACTTGTTTCTATTTATAAAGCATATTTAAGGCTTGTTACTATTTTTAACTTTAGCATATTTAAGGCTTGTTTCTAAAAAGAGAATCAAATATAGTTCAATTTGTTGACCAAACAAAATGTCGGAAGTTCCACTGCGCTGCAGTAATATGTAAATATACATTGTGGTTGTTGGAAAAGGCTTTTGGAAAGAGCAAGATAATTTCTGTTTTCAATTAATGTTAATTTCAGTCTTCTTCTGCCAACTGTGACGTCATAACATAGCGACGTCATCAACGGGGGTTACTGTAAATTATTGTTGACGTTGAATTCCGGCAACAATTCTAATAATATATTTTTATTTATTTGAATTCTTCAATGAGTAAATATTACATGTATTATAAAATGCAGTTTGTTTATTCTAAATTTAAATTTAGACAAATTCATATGTAATATAACAATTACAGACTCTTTACTCTTATAATACGTATTATATGGACCTGTAGAAAAATATTGACCTCGGACTTCGTCCTCAGTCAATATTTTTCTCCACGGTCCATATAACTACGCATTGACTTCCTAAAAAGTCCATAATTGATAAATATCACATGGGAATTCTCTTCCAGAACGACAGGGTATAGAATGAGACATCATTCGATACATTGTCACGTTTAATCCTTATATTACTTGAAAAGTATGTTTCCTCTGAAGATTTAAACGAAAATACAATAATATAGGTTTTCACAAACGATTATAAGAACATTTAGAATTATTTGAGTCGCTTAATTTATTCTTTGAAAAAAATCAGTACATATAATACATGTAATTTTAATAATTGTTTGGACTCAAATCTTTTCATTTATTTCCTTTTAATGGAAACCAAACTTGACCTTCATGTCATTGTAATCAATACTTTTTATTTTATATACATCCTTTTAGGTATTAATAGTCAAGAGATACAAAGACACATGTCTAAGAAAAAAAAAAAATGGTTGGATCCAAAAAACTAGTTTAACCCCGCAACATTTTATATGTGCCTGTCCTAAGCCAGGAAACTTTGCCAAAGCCTTTGTTCGTCCTTGTCATTCTATGTTAACTGTTTTATGTCAAGAATTGAGTCTTTCGTTGATCATTTAGGGATTGGTTTTGATACTTTTGTATTGTATTATAAGTCTTGGGCCAATGCAATACGGTAAGCAGTGACCTATGGTCATGTTGAAGACTGTTTGCTGTTTTCCGTTGTGATTTTTTGAATTGCTGTTTGTTTATGTTTGTTGTGTCGCGTACACTTATTCCACATCTCAATATCGTATATATGTACTGAATACTGAATAATTTAATTAGAAAAACGCTCAGTCGCAAAAACTGCGTAACAAAATAAAACCAAACAATTAATCACATATTTACATACATATTATTTTTATGACAAACTGTTACATGAAAAAAACACTACAAAGCAAATATTATAGCTACTCTAATAATTTATAAACTTTTTGAATTAAAACATAATACATTTTTAACAGACTAACATTTCAAAACTTGCTTATCCCAAAACACGCTCTATTGTTTGGATATTCAACATAATATTTCACCCCAACTCAAGTACATTTATATAAGTGCATACACGAATAAAATGTTATTCGTTTCCAAGACTGTTCGTACACATATTACAACTTGTATCCTCCCTAGGAATGTTTCTTCATCTAACCACTTCTATGGGAAGTTTTATATTACATGTTCGGTATATGCTTACGTAGATACGACGCACTCAGCTCAGTTGTAACAAATATGGCTCTAGTGAAAATACTGACTTAAATATTACTCCCCTTTGACGAAGTAAACATATCTGCGATCCATTTTTGTATGAACTAATCCTGGGGACGTTGTTGAACTTTTACCTTTACAGATTAATATTATCAAACTGTTGAAGCTCTCATGCCCAACTTAAACCACAATCATCGAAAATGGACGTCACATAGTTAATCCACTTACATGCATAATTATCATTTCTATTAAGCTTAATCAAAAGTGAAAAAAATAGCCATCTTTAATTTAGTCAGTAGCTCTAAGGAAATTCTTCTTTGTTCATCATTAACCATAAAATCTGGGATTGATTTAATAACTAAGAGAATATGCTTTCAAAAATGAAAGAGTGCAAACGAACAATCCTTCATGTCGAAGGATATCATACAATGCATATGTTTTCATGTTACGATCTATAAAAGCTAACAAATAAGTTGCCTATAACTCTTAAAATATTTTAATAAGTTCCCTACCGGACTCGTCTAATACTCATTTAGATTTAGATATTATCAAAAAGGAAAGTATATAATTTTCTATATCTATCGACAATTGACGATTTATATATAATGAAAACCCCATGAAGAAACGATGATGGAACTATTTCATGATTCAAATCACAAAGCAAGCGACCACAGTGTATAGAAACGTCATGTGACTCCTTTTGTTGTTGTTAAACGGCCAGTTTATAGAGAGACAAATAAACGAATATGTATTACATCAACATCAGGTCTGGGTACCTACAGTCTGAAAACAAAACAAAACAACACTGCTACAAAATGTATGGACACAAGGAAAATATGGGAATTAAATTTTTGATCTATTTTATGACTGGAAATATGCGTTATAAAGCCGCGATAACATTCAATAGTATCTCCTATCGACAATTGACGATTTATTTAAAGAATGACTCATAATTGTCAGTCAGGGGACCAACTTGTACAAGTCAGAATAGATCTTACTTTTACCAGTAAGATTCTATTTCTAGTTTCTTACTCTGTAGAGTCAGATCCAATTCTGACTTCTACAGGTCAGAATGAATCTGACATGTCTGACTTGTAAGAGTTAGAATTGTTTCTATCAAATTTGCTCCCACATTCAATGTTTTTGAAATAGCATCTCTCAAAACCAATAAATCTTATTCAAATTGTATCACAAGGTCAACAATGACATCCTGCATATAGAATGATAGAATCATGTGCAAATGGGAAACAGATTGACTGTAAAGTTTCAATTATCATCAAAGAATTTCATAGCTAATTATCTTAGTCTGTCATTTATAACCACGGTTTTGAACACCAATGTGGTTTATACTAGATAAATAATTGTTATTTAATGAATTTAACATAATTAAAGTCCTTGGTGTTCACGACCGCCAAAGTAGAGAAATTTACTGCCAAAGGAGGGCAGTAAAATTTTGATTCTGACTTGGACAAGTAAGAATGATAGTTAAACAAAAAATCTAAATTACAAAGCCATGACTATTTTGTAAGCCTCATAAATAGCTCTCAGTGTATAGAAAAAGAATTTAACCATACAGAATATCTCTAGATAACAGATTTTGATAAAAAGACATTTTAGTATAATCTACTTGTAGAAGTCAGATTGAAAATTCTAAAAATAAGGAGAAGATAACTCTACTTTGTTTAATCTGACTTGTAGATGTAAGATTGAATCTAACCATTCTGACTTGTACAAGTCGGTCCCCTGACTGATTGTGTTTTTTTTCATTTGGGTATGAAAATATTTCATATTCATTGTATAACCCAAGTAGCAGATTACACTAAATGTGCAAAACATTTTTTTTTATTCATATCCCTTATGAAAGAAAAAAATTGTGACAGCCTTATAAATTACTCACATGCAAATTTTATTTAAAACGAAGGAAAAAATGGTGTTACTTCCTGTAAAAGTGGGCGTTTCCACAAAGAAAATTTGTTTCATTTGTATATGAAAAAAAATCGTGTAATGAAATTGCAGTATTAAAAAAATGTTCATATTATTAACATCACATTGTGAATTATATAATTCGTTTTAAAGAGACGGTAATGGACGTATACCAAGGGGGCATCCGAATGTCAAAATCTAACAGGGCAGAGACAAAACCAGTAAACATCCACGCGAACAGCAAAAACATACATGTAAAACACGAATACACAAAAACTACTGAATATGAATTAACAACGAATTTCATGAACCGAATTCTTTTCATTCACAAAGCGAGCGACCTCAGTGTATAGTTGTACAGATTTCCATAACTAGTAGACATTAAAAGGAAATAATTTATGTCAAATGAACGATAATATCTTACATCAATATCAGGTCTGGGTACCTATGGTAATATTTGGTACTGTATCTGCTTAATGAGTGATAAAGTCTGACCAATAGAATCCAACACAAAATAGTAAATTAAAAGCAATAGCTCAAGCATCAAAATACACAGATACAATTAACAGCATTATAGATGGTCAGAGGGTGGGTGGGTTGAAATAGCATATAAAGTTAAATGTGTTGCTCATTAGATGAAACAACCTTATTTAAGTGTAAGGTAAAGGCTTAAACAAAATAAACTAGTTATTCTACAATACCAGAAAAACAATGCTCAACAATAAAAGAAGCAGAAGTACTAATTGGGCATCCGAATGTCAAAGTCCAAAAGGGCAGAGAAAAAATCGGTAAACAAAGACAGGAAAAAAACAGATGACATATAAACCAAATCAATTAAAAGAAATATAGTAAATAGTCAAAGAAGAAGATCAAACTTGCTCCTTAAAAAGAATATTCTAAAGAATAAAAAAATATCAAGTAATCAAACTCGCTCCTTAAAAAGAAAATTCTAAAGAATAAAAAAAATATCAAGTAATCAAACTCGCTCCTTAAAAAGAAAATTCTAAAGAATAAAAAAATATCAAGTTATCAAACTCGCTCCTTAAAAAGAATATTCTTAAGAATAAAAAAATTATCAAGTATTCAAACTCGCTCCTTAAAAAGAATATTCTTACGAATAAAAAAATTATCAAGTATTCAAACTTGCTCCTTAAAAACAATATTCTAAAGAAAAAAAATATCAAGTAATCAAACTCGCTCCTTAAAAAAATATTCTAAAGAATAAAAAAAAATTTAAAGTTATCAAACTCGCTCCTTAAAAAGAATATTCTAAAGAATAGAAAAAATATAAAGTTATCAAACTCGCTCCTTAAAAAGAAAATTCTAAAGAATAAAAAAAAATATCAAGTAATCAAACTCGCTCCTTAAAAAGAAAATTCTAAAGAATAAAAAAAAATTCAAGTAATCAAACTCGCTTCTTAAAAAGAATATTCTTAAGAATAAACAAAAATAGAAAATAACATTTAAATAATCAAGTTTTATTTAGAAAATGCCTTTAAACCCATTGATCATTGTTAACCACCCAGTGACAAAACACATACATGCACAGAAGGATTAATTTTCTCTATGCTAAAAGGCAAGAAGAATAAGGACTTATGCTTTTGTTGTGCTTTAAAGAAATGGTTTCAAAATGTTACACTAAAACTAACCAATACACCACTTCATATATTTTGCAATTTTCTAATAAAGAATAATGATTTGACTTCATGTTAATTAATAATTGCTATTCAGAGGACAAATTGGGCAATACAAATTACAACCAAGTTTTAGACTATAAATCTAGCTACTCCTGATGCGCATTTAATCTGTTAAAGACTCATCAGGGGTGCTTTATCTAAAATATTAAAAAGCCAAGCTTTATTTCCAAATTATGAAGCACATTTCACAATAAAACCAAAAATATCGGCCAGGAAAAACAAATAAAATTATATCTTATATCAGTCTATGTCTAGGGTAGGCAGACCCTCAAGGTTTAGACAAGTTAAAAATTTAAACAGGCCCCAGTTTCATAAAACATCTACAATTTGAGATTTCCTCAAATCCTTCCCCAACTGAGATTTATTGCAATTTCATTGGTCAATATTTGAGTTGAGGACAGATTTGAGAAAATCTCAAATTTGAGATGTTTTATGAAACTGGGGCCAGGTATTTTCCAGTATTAATGTTATCTTCAACACAAAAGTTTTGATGCCAGAGCGGGCTTACATCGAGAAATTAAATTCGAAAATAAAAAGCAAGTGATCGAAAAGACCAATAATTGACAATTTTTTTATCGCACAAATAAATAATAACGTTTGGTCGGTCAAAAATTGAGTTTTTTTTTTAATTTTAGAATTATTATACTATAAACTACACAGAAAAATACAGCTTACCCAGAAAAACATGACCAAATTAAGATAAGTGTACAGCTGAAGTATTTTAATACGGAACCAGCATTTTTGACGTCATTATCGACATGTGGTTGAGAACAGCAGTTGATAATTTTTATGGCGTTTTATCAAAGATTTTTGTTTACTCTGAAATCACGATATTTTACCACTCCAATGTAATGAGGATTTTTAGTACACGTGGGCATGAGAAGTTAAAAAAATCATAACACCGGTAAAAAGAGTTACCGAATGCATTTATGAGTGATCTCTCAATATTTATAAAAAGGTTAATATTATATTTAGCTTATATACCACTTTTCCTCCAACATTTCTGATTGTCTCAGTTTGTCGTCTCAAGTCCCGAATTTCTTGTTGAAAATCTTTTATTTCTTTTCTAGCTTGAATTAAGCTTTGCTGCATTTCTTTCAATTTTCCTTGTCCTTGTTCTTTTTGTTTCAATTTATCGACCTCTGCAGTCAAGGAACCGTCACTCAATCTGTGTATTGCCTGGAAGATTAGAAACTAGGTTTTAATTGGAGGAATATACAAATGTATTACATTAACCACACATTTTACATGCATCAAAAATTAATCCTACAAAATTAAGAAAACATGCACAACATTGAAATCAATTATTGGCATGAAGGACGATAATAAGATGTAATAAATGGCGATTTTAAAACAAATCAACCATTTAAGACGACAAGCAGTCTTCAACGTGACCATCGGTCGCTGTTCGCTGGCTTGCATTGGCCGTACGCTAAAATACAATTCATAATATTCAATACTAATCCCTAAACTATCATCAAAAGACCCATTTCTAGACATCGTCAAATCAAGTTACAAGATTTTATTCAATTTGCTTTACATTAGAGACGTAGAACCTATCATTTTGCAAAATAATGAAATTCACACTATTGAAAAATACAGTCTAAAACCTTTGAACAAACTGTAAAGTTTTCAAAAAAACTGGCAGAAAGTATTGTTTTCAAAGAAAGCTACAGAAAAACCATGGTGTCAAAAAGAGGACGCACTAATTATAAAATGTAAACACTTGCGGGTACCGGTAACTGTAAAACAAAAAGAAACCAAACAAAACGGGACGAAAACGAAATCGGTAAAGAAGGAAACGAAAACAGTAAAGCAAGCAACCGAAATCTGCAAAGAAAGAAAACTAAATCGAGCGAAACCGATAAAAATAGAAAACTGAATCGATATTACCCGATACCAGTCGTTTTTTTCTTAATTTACCGATTTCGTTTTCTTTTCGTGTCGTTTTCGTTTCTTAGTTTACCAGCAGCAAATAAAGGTCATGTGAATAACGGTTAACTTAAAGTAAATATTTATGCTAGACGATACTTAATCAACGCAAAGAGTCTAAATTGAATAGTTTTATATAAAGCTGCAAAAATTTGAGTTTTTGTGTCGGTAAATGTAAGTTAAAGAAGGTATATTTTTGATATATGTGCTTTCTATTCAGCGTAAAAAAATGCGAAATTGATAGGTTCTATGACATCAAACAAAGGCAACTTCTTCAACCGATTTTTCTAAATGAGGCAAATTTCTTACAAACTGTTGTGCAGGACAGTCTTAGGATCGACCATACCAATGTATGTCCATCGGGATACCTATTGTCTGCACAATAAGACACCATATGCGTAAGGAAACTTCCATATTTAGGATGGCCAATCTTCATGTTTCAGAGTTCAGTTAGATTTTGGACTTTACATTTGAATACTTAAGAAATTCGTTGCACTTGAATGCTGTGTCTTCTTTTATAACCTTAAAAACTGCTGCATACAATTTCCTTGAAACATTGTTGTCCAAAAACTTAAAAATGCAAAATCTGTAAAACCTGTTTCAATCCGCTATTTTCGAAATAAATTAATTCAAATCTTCTGTGTCCACACCAGAACCATGCATCATGACCATGTGTACCAAAGGAGTAACCAAACATCATAATACCGAAAAGACAACAAAACAAATTACAAAACAAACCAATAATACATATAACAACTTAAGCGTATTTAGCAACGTCGAAACGAGAGTGAACTCAGGTGGTCCGTAAGAGCAATCAGTTTTCTATAGCATAAACGTCACGTTGCCGAATATTTAGTGTTGCATCTTTATGTCAAACCAACATATGTGCTCATCTGAGAGATTGAAATGCCGTATTTCCACATGATGGCTTCCGTACATTTCTTAAGTGATGACAACCGTTTAGGAGCAACTATGTGTTAACAACTTGCTTGTCAGCCGTGTAGCTCTATCAAGAAAGTCGTTATACTCCCCACATACTCTGGAATAGCAAATCCATTGTGATATGGAAACCCCATATGCTGGAGCGGACGGAATGTTGCTACACAGAAATGGAAAATTGACTATTGGAAAGCTTGTCATAGAGCTTTGCACAAAGCCTTCCAATTGTGTAAATATCGAGAAATAAATCCAAATATGAAGCGGACCTTCTAGAATCTGGTGTGTTTTTTATCTCAAGTTTCTTTGGATATATTAGATCTAAATACAATGAAGTCACCAAATCGAAGATTGTTTACTGAAAGGACATCATCAATTTAACGAGATGTGAGATTGAAGGATAAAGCAAGTCTGCGATCATTTTGGACTATAAGTGATTGTAAGAAGTCCATTTTATATGAATGAAGAAACAAATCGGCAAGCAATAATGCACAATTTGTGCCCAATGGGATACCGATGAACATACGTGCACCAAACTGTGAAATTATATTGTTGATAAGAAAGTTGAGCATTTCTTTTATTTGATCTTCTGTCAATTTGTTTTTTCTTGCATGACTCATGGGTTGACGAAATAGTTCTTTTTATGACTGACTACCAAAGACTTGTACGTGCGTTTCTGCTTTTTTATAAAGCTTCGTAAAATAAGCTGTACCAGACGAGATTCTAATTGTAAATGTGGAATTGAATCATATAATGTAGAGGTGTCAAAAGTTTTAATGCTAATACAAAATGAAAATGACTTAAAATTGAGAAATTCCACTAGCTTTTTTTTTGACAATCGACATTTGATTGAGAGAGTAACAACAATCGAAATACTTTTGAAGGCTTGATTTTATTGCTGTCAATATTGATGTTCACAAAAATGAAAGAAGTTTAGTTGTACATTTGGACGTCCAAGCAATAAAACTTTGCTTGTATGGAGTATCATGTAATTTTTGAATCCAATACAAAGATCGAACGTCATCGTTATACCGGTATTTGTTAACAGAAATGCCAAAGGAAGAAAAGACAGAATTATGATTGATAATTATATATATCTCATCCTTTGACAGTGTTGTTGCTGTATATGTGGTGCTTTTGCTGGTACAACCAACCCTTAATTCACCTGTTAAACAATTGAAATAATGTTTCTTTAGCGAACGAAAATGATGTAGTAAGGCGCCTTATCTGCAGGAACGACAACATATTTGTCATGAAGGTTGACAATGTCACTGGTGCTCAGAAACAACATCGTTTTCTTTTTCATGTTTTTTTTTTTTTGCTCATTATCTGACATAGTCTTTTAACTGAATCAATAATTGTTATAAAATCATGGTTCCAGTTGATTGCTCTAGGCTCACGATATTTTGGTCCTTTGGCCAAAACATTGCGGAGTTGGTCATTTTCCACTATGTTGAGGTCCCCCGTAATGACGTGGCCAGATGGACTATATTTGAATGGGGATTTGTCACAAGAACAGTCTGGTGGTTTCGCTTTGAGATCGTTGATTTGGTTATCCCGCAAAACTTGTTTGTAGTTAAATACCTTAGGTGCAATGGTGGAAGTGTAGGAATAAGAAATGACGGGAACACTTTTGTCTTTGAAATAAGGAGGGATATGTTCTGTAACAGATTTATGATGTAAAATGTTTCCCAAATTTATGGCATCCAAACCTTTGTTTAAAAATGGAAGAGAAATGAAAGAGCGATTGTCCATGTTGTTTTCGTGTGGAACACCGACTGGTTTGAATAATCGGTTGTATCCAATGTCAAGAACAATGGCTGTAAGACGGTACAAGTTGGATTTAAAATCAGTCACTTGATTTTCGAGACATTCTTTGTATCCTTTGGCCAAAACATCGCGAAGTTTGTCATTTTGCACGATGTTGAATTTCAAAATCCAGTATATCATTGCCTTATTCTCCTTTCCTTTTAGACATGTATTTACTTTTCATCAGCATTTTATTTGTTGGTATAAAGCAATGCATTAACATAAACATTTTACAATTATTTTTCTGTGGGTCCTTTTTCGTCTAAGATGGTTTTTGATACTTATGGAAATGCAATATATCATTTCACAGTTATAGTTTTTTTTTCCTGATTACGTTACAGAAAAATTACACATGATGTTTTTGTCTACCAAGTCCTATATATACATACAGTAGACTAATCGTATTCTAAACACGGCCTCGAATCCTCATCGTACTACATTTGTGCAGTTTAAATCATCGTCAGATCTATCAGATTTATATTACATACTTGATGAGCATGCGTATGTATAAATGTTATTTTGATTTTAGCACGCCTGATTTTATAATTTGCACAAAATTAAAATGTTCATATAGCCAAGTAATATAATGAATTGGCCATTAAGGTTAATGTGGACACCTATACTGAAAAAAACATGTTATTAATATCCTTTATTCAAAATAAAAATAAGGATAGGTCACCATGCTCGTTTTTGCAATATAAGTGATTAAAGTATGCCTGAATTACAATAGATTATATAGGAAAGGCATAAAATCATGTCTCAGAAAAATTGCTTACATTAGGATCTTGTTTTTTATTTTGTCAAACGCTATATTTTTACCTATATATTAAAATAAAACATAGAAAACAGGGGGTCACCAGCTTAGACTTTTGTCTACTATTGAATTCCATTGTAAATTTAGGGTAATTTTGAAGTGAGTTATCTCCCTTGTTTTTGTCAAAATTGCGTTATTCAAGAAACGATTGATGCAATTGTTAAACAATTGAATATTTATTACTCATTTTAATAAATTCAAATATTCTATTTTTTATTATTGACTTTAAAGACACTGGTCTTAAATTTTGCATTTCTAAAGGTACAAAAGTCATGTGACACCTGTCTGTATTAACCTTAAGGCCATCAAATAAAACCTGTAAACCAAATGTCGTAATTAATTAGCACCGTTATTAAATTAGTACTATAACACTAATTATTTGCAAACTCTTGAACTTTATCATATCAAAAATAGCATCAATATTTTTAACATGATCATAGAATTATAATATACCCTAACCCTAGCTACTTGCCATGCTAAGTTCTGTCCAGTATGTCTGAAACAAATAATCTGTTAATTTACAGCGTTCAGTATGAGCCAACAAATTTCGGAACTTCCTCGCTCGCTCTACGTCATCCGTCTCTCCTATATTGGTGGGGTGTGGTTCTTTGCCCCATCCTTGAGCTGGAGCTGGGACTGTTAACGTATTCCTTATCAGTTTATACAGCAATGGATAGTCAAAATCTTTTGACCGCGGCTCTTTGTTAGCTGAAACATAATTTGACATGAGAGCACAGTAAGGAATCCACAATTTTTGGCTGTTATTTCATTTTCCGGCATGAACTCGTTTACTATTTTTTTCTTGTGCTTACATTTGTTAAATCATTTATACTGCTACATGTATTTGCTTTTAAAACACGATGACATTATTGTCGGTATTTGGGTTTTTGTATTGAAATAATGGCCTCTCTTGCCAACAATTGGGTACCAATAAAACAAATCCTGCATGGGTTCGTGCTGATGTTGAACGCTAAAAGCAATCGAGCCTTCAAATAAAATGAAACCTTGTATTCAATGAAAGCAGTGTCTAGCCATCCTTTTTAGAGTAAGTGTTGACTCCTGACCCCAAAAATAATTTCAAATTCAAAATGACAAATATATTTAAATTTAACATATTGATCTTTTCCAACACCCTACAAGTTTCATCTGAATTTTAAAGAAGGCGTCTTTATTTACCTTTCAAACGGTTGTTTAATCAACAAGAATTTTTTTGGTCGTATAACATATGCTACGTATATGATAATAGTCAGATCCATGTGCAATAAATAAAAATTGAACATTGTTTATATGACGACGCCATTGTAATTATGACAGTGGAAAAATGTAAAACACAAAAGATCTTTTCTGCAGGGGAGATAATTGAATACCACTAGACATTAGACTGTTTCACCTTAGCCAGGATACCAATCTCAGAATTCAAATACCAAAAGCGGAAATAAAAAGTATTTGGTTGAGCAGTTAATGCATATTTCAGGAAAAGTGTCTCATCATCAACTGCATTTTGTCAGACAGTTTTGTTTTCTTATATTGTGTCCTATTAGCTCAGATATTGAGAAAAATATACTTTTTTAAAAGTAAATTATAGAGACTGCACCATCACGAAACCATTGCCTCCTTCTTCCACGAGCAGTTTTCTATAGACTTTGTCGCCGTAAGCGTTTCATTCACCAGGCAGAAACTCGCAATACCAAATAACAGTAGTGCATCTATTGGGTATAAACTATTATTTTTCAATTTCAGGAACCATGGTTCCCATATTACATCTAATTATAATGGCTCGAAAGTCCCAACGTTTAGGCAGTTGCCTTCATCGGTAGTGAAAAGTCCTATGAAAATTCCGTCATGATCATTCTATCATTATTCCCCTTTGTTTCCAAATATCAGCAATCTAGGAATAATAGTCACCAAAATTTGAGCAAATAAAAAGCGGGACAGAAAAAAAGTTTGACGAAAAATTTAGAGTTGTCGGTAAACAGGAAGTGGATGACTTATTGACCTTAAACATATCCCACTTTGTTTCGTGTCAATATAAACCTTGTCACCAGATATGAACAACCTGAGACTATTAGTGGATGAGTTATGAGTAAGAAAATGCGGGACGGAAATCGGGACGGAACTACGGAACCTCGGAACTACAGACGGACACAGGTAAAACAGTAAAGCCACTGTTCTTTGAAGAGGGAAAAAAGGCAGATTCTGCTTGCTCTATCACCCCGTCACATTGCCAAAGATCGATTTAGTATGGGTCAAATCCGGTAAAGGACGAGGATATAAACCTATATTTCAAACCAAAATCTGCTCTAATAAATTTTGAAATAAGAATTCCTCGGAAATCCCTGACTCTATTGATATAATTGTAGAGCTTTTAATACTAAAGACGGAAGATAAGGTAGATTGGAATTTCCTATTTGTTTTACATTTTTGAGCTATTAAATACCTATGCTTTGAAACTGCCTGTTCTATATTTATACAAGAATGGTCATGTAAGTAGACATAAAGTTCACAAATATAGTATAGGGCACTGTGATTTCAGTGTTAATTTAAGTAAGGATTGATAGACAAAATAAAAATGGGGCATAATCCTTTAGAGGTAAATAAGATATTTTTTAACTTGAATCTTTTTGTGATCTCAATGAACTGTAACTAGCTTAAAACTATGGTCTGCCTGTCGTTTATTTTTTTTAACAACGGCGGCCATATTGGTTAGTCCACGGTCATAAATTTCACAGACTTGGTTGAGGACAGCCTAGATAGTAAATATACAAAGCTTCAACGCAATTCTTTTGGTGATTCAGAGGTCAGTAAAGAGAAAACTATAAAAACAGAAGATTTGACACTTTTGATAATGAAGCAGTTTTAAGATCTTAATGAAGAAAGGTAAAAACAAAATTACCGAACTTTGAGAATCAATCTCAAATGTCCATAAGAAGAAACAAAACAAAGAATACATACCGGAAAAATTGACGATTGCAATGATCTTGACTTGGTACAGGCATTTCAAAAGAAATGGTGGGTTAAACTTTTTTGCGATCTTTGGGTCCGGTAGTTACACAAAACACAACAGGTTTGTGATGACATATCAGGTATGCTAGGGTGATCATCTCAGTACATCAAACAGCCAAACATTAATCAAAGCAAGAACTAACCATTTCGTCTAACATGATATTGATTTTTTCTACCAGTGGCTGATAACGTAGAAATATCTTTTCAGAGATCGTATGAGACGTATTTTCTTATAACCTTGGTCTAATAGTCGGTTACGGAGAAAGCGATGTCGGATAAAAAAATTCTGAAAAATGTGTACAAGCCCTGGCATATCGAATTAGTTGTGAAATATAGACACCGTATGCAGGTGACATAGGTATGTTACTTTCCAGACTAGGAAAGTTAATAATTTTAAAATTAAAATCGTCTCTTTAACGTATTTTTTGTACTGAGATGACCACCCGGGTCAAATTAGAGATGAACATTTCTTTACAAATGATAACAAGATAAAAGCTAAAAATGGGTCAAAGACAGAAATGGCCGGATTTCGTTTAACAAGAAGTAAGTGAGCGACATACCTGAAATCACATCCCACATTATGGGAGCCCATGTTGATGCTGCATACCAAATATCAAGAGGCTGTGATTAGAACATTTTAGTTGCTAAGAAAACTGTAACGAAAATTTTCTACTATTGGACATTATTGTCAAAAATTAACTAAGTTGGTAAACAGGAAGTAGATAAAGGTAATAACAAAACTACCGAACTTGAATGATCAATCTCATAGTCCAGAGAAAATGACAAAAACGAATCAGTCATACCGGAGAACTGGTGGATCGCAATGGTCCTGACTTGGTACAGGCATTTCAAACGAAATGGTGGGTTAAACCAGGTTTTATGGCGCCAAACCTCCCTCTTCCATTGATGAGCGACAGACCTGAAATCGCATCCCACATTATGGGACCTCACCCTGATACTCTATAACAAATATCAAGTGGCTATGATAAATAGTTGCTGAGAAAACTGTTACGAAAATTTTCTTCTATTGGACATTATTGTCAAAAATTAACTAAGTCGGTAAACAGGAAGTAGATGAGCGACAGATCTGAAATCGCATCCCACGTTATGGGACCTCACCCTGATACTGTATACCAAATATCAAGTGGCTGTGATAAATAGTTGCTGAGAAAACTGTTACGAAAATTTCTTCCCCGCCCGCCCGCCGACCGCCCGCCCGCCCGACATTCACCATTTTATAACCCGGATTTTTCACTCCGTGAAATCCGGCCAAAAACGCTAAAAGTTTGTTTTTCTCATACGGAGCCATTAGACAACTTCCACTCAATGAAGAGCTTTTGAAGAGATTTTGACACTTAAAAAGGAAGGTAGGATTTTCTTTTTACCTTATACTTTTCGAGCTTTTCCGACATAATTGTTCTAGTTTTAGAAAATGAAGTCATGCTGGATGAATAGCAGGTATAAATTATAATTAACAGGCTTGGTGGGGAACAACATTAATCAAGTGAACAAAGCTTTATTGCAATCTATTCACTGACAGTTGTTTTGATATCCTTGAAGAAATGTTAACAAACGGACGGACGACAGGCGCTTAGCGATGACATAAGCTCACACGACCCTTCGGGTAAGGAGAGCTAAACAAGCTGTGGGGTTATATCAACAAATTACAGTTTGCCAAAGTATTCCCCGGTAGCCAATTTAAAACGTATGTTTAATGAAAGCCCCGGTGTTTTATATATATAACCACAAAACTAAAAACAATACAATGATATCATTTTATAATTATACGATGGTGTTTATTTACAATCTGGTTTTGCCTAACTGACTCTTAGCTATTAATTTTACATAATAATTACCTGGAAAAAGAACTTTAAGTTGTTCATTGTAGCATTTCCATTTTCCTCTTAAATTATTTTCGTGAATACGTAAATGACGATAAAGGTCATCTGGAGGAACATGTCTATCAAAGCAGACACGCACTGCATCTGTAGTTATCGTCTGACATAAAAGGTAAAATCGTAAAAAGTTGGTCTCTTCAGATGGAATTGAACTTTCTGTGTCTACAGGTAAATAATGAATATATTATAAACTAGAAAAACTGTGAGCAGCAGCTCACAAATAAAGACCCCCACCCCCCAAAAAATAATTAGATAAAATCTTAAAATAAGTGGTGCACATCTACATTATGTCACAAAGATTGTGTGAGAGTGTCATGAAAATGCATCAAAGGGGTTTTGGAGGAGTTGCGGATAAGAGAACGGTACCCCCATGTTGTCAATGTTTTGCTATGGGAAACCATAAAAGTCTTTCTGATCAAATTTTAAAATAGTAGGTGAACATCTCCATTATGTCACAAAGATTGTGTGTAATTCTTCTAAAAATCGATAAAAGGATTCAGGAGGAGTTGTGGATAAGAGATTGGTACTACATTATGTGACCATGGGAGTATTAAATTGACAGGAATTTCAACAATAAATTAACACAATTGATTTCCCACTATTTATCTATAGATAATAAAGGTACCGACTCAGTTTATCAAGTAAGCGCTAACGCTCCTGAAGACGGTCTGCGTTCCCGCCGCCAATTAAAAAAACATCTTGTTGGTTTACTATCGGTAGCCTTTATCAGTAACACTGATAAGGATACGGGACCGCCTGTGGTTCCTTTGTCGTGCAATTACCTGCTTGCGACGGCTTGTACTACTTATTCAAAAATAAAGATTGAAGAAATTATAAAAATCGGTCAACATTGAGCAAAGTTATAGCACTAAGAAGATAAATATTTTGTTCAATTATTGATTATTTGAAGAAAGCGCATTTTTTTAAAACTGTGATTACATTAACATCTGTTCTTTTCTGATTATGAAAATATTATGGTCTTCGAAAGGAAAGAGTTTTTTTCTTTGTGGTATGCGTCGTTACTGTGTAGGATGTTGTAGGATACTCCAAAAACTAAGAAAAAGTTAAAGAAATTTATCGTGACATACAGAAATTTGTCTAGTTATTACACAGAATATAACACAAAAAACTAGACCCACACCATGTTATGATTTTGTAAAATTCATATATTATCTATAAGAAAGAAATCATAAACTGAATTATTGTAGATGCCCCATTTTCTTCATCATTCTGTCATACCTTCACCAGGAGGGTTAATCAATAGGCTAATAAAAAATACTCAAACAAAAGACACTTGAGAACAAAATTGTTAAGAAATTTGCCAAAATGTAAGAGAATTTAATAAAATAATTCAATTTAAAAAGGTAAAATGAAGAATACAATAGCAACGAATTTCTTTAAATATATTTTAAATAAAAAATCAAAGGATGCAACTGCAACCAATGAAGATAGACCCAAATTCTTATAATATTATAATCCCATACTTATCAGGACCTGACTCCTGAATTGAAATTAAATTAAATCAGTTGTTTACTTAGTTAATATATACTAGGCAAAAAAGGTTACACTTATTTCTTATTTGATAAAATTTCTATAACAAAATAAAAGTGGTAACTTCCATTGAATTTATGTATCTTTAGTCATTCTGAAGAGACTAAAATCTAGTATACCTGATTTTAATTCAAATTTAACATTTCTTTAAGGTTTTACCTAGATATTGTAGAAAATCAAGTTTGCAAAGCATTATCGTTCCTGACTAACCATTCATTTTAAATATCTGACAGCATTTCGATGAATATACCATTGAATTCATAATTTAAGGACATAAAACCATCTGTAAAACTGCAGGGATGGGATATTTTGCAACGGTTTCCGGTGGGATTTGGTTATTTCTAAAAAACAAATTTAGTAAAAGCAAAAATGACAAAATGTTGAAAGTTACAAAATTTCTGTTAAATTTTTATTTTTCTGTTAAAAGGGTGCTTCTTACTTATCTATGACAATTTTAGGAATGATACAACTCATTAACGTCATAACGCGAAAGAAAGGTAATTCAGAGGACGCCTTTTTTAAAACATTGACGTCAGCTTGGCGTGACTGCGAACGTTCCGTGTTTATGAAAATTAGATTCGAATTTTATCAACTTACACGAGTTAATACATATTCATATTTTACATTTTTTTTCTAAAATTAATGGATACTCTATTTGTGCGGTCATAATTTTTCGATAATAAAACCACTCATAGTTTTTCGACTAAGATAGGCAAAACATCGATCAGTATGACGTTATTAGTAGGTACTTGACGATTTTGTGGTAACGCATATGGAACGTTTGAAGTGAGGCTGTTGTAATTCCTGTCAATTTAATACTTCCATGATGTGACACAGAATGTGTGAAAAGTTTCATGAAAATCCATCAAGGGGTTTAGGAGGAGTTGCAGATAAGAGATGGGTACCTCCTTGTAGTGGAATGGCTAAGTCCATGTTTCGCTATGGGGAAACGCAAAAAATCATTCTGATCAAATTTTAAAATAGTAGGTGCACATCTAAATTATGTGACAAAGAAAGTGTGAAAGGTTCATGAAAATCCATTAAGGGGTTTAGGAGGAGTTGCGGATAAGAGACGGGAACCCATAGGCGTCACAGAAGGACGGGCACACGGACGGATGGCCAGTTACCCCTACCACTATATGTCACCCTTTTTAAGCGGGGGGTATAATTAAAGAACCTTAGCGGGCAAAAGCACATACCCCACGCGTCGACATTTTTTACAGAGATTTTCCATTTTGAACAAGGAATCTGTGAGCTACAGCCCACTCAGTATACCCCCGCTACCCAAAAATTAACTATATCGAAAAACAGGAAGTAGATATCTGACAGACCTTATCTAGATACCTGCAATGAAGGAATCATACTGAAGTCACATACCAAATATTAAGTCCCTGTGATCAAAAGTGGCGGAGAAAACTGTTACAACAATTTGCAACAATTGACCAGAAATCTTGAAAATTGAGTAAGTCTACTAAGAGGAAGCAGATATCCGACAAATATAATTTCAATACTCGATATAAAGACCTCATACTGAAGCCCTATTCCAATTTAAATTGTAGTTGCTAACGTTTAGTCATATAACGATTGTTGATATTGACATGGAATAAATTGTTTACTATATTACATTCTTATAAATCAAAGGCATTACAAAACTCGGCATGCTTGGTATTTTTTATCTTTTGTTTTTTTTCAACAGTAATACAAATATTTGCTTCTATTGAGCTTTGCCCTGTATTGGAAAAACCTTTTACAGTTCGATTTTTACTTAAATAATTTCATTGCTTTAATGTGCCCTTCACACAAAAAACGTTCATCCCGGAGACGGCTAATCTTTGTGATTTATAACTTTTTGGAATTTTCATCTTTTGGTAGAGCGCCTCTGATGAGTCTTGAATAGACGAAACGCGCGTCAGGCGTAGCAAAATTTATTGTCTGGAACTTTGTTGTAATTAATATTTCTAACATACGTGATGGTTAGCGCTGCTGGTGGAGTTTTAATTCTCCGAGGTTAGCCCGCTCCGGCATCAACACTTTTGTGTTGACGAACACATCAAAGCTATAAATTATCCGTTAAAATTTCAAAATTGTCAAAACCCTAAGATTCTGCCTACCCCAGACATAGGTTTTTCTTAGTCATAATTTGGTTTCTAATTCGACATTTTTGGTATAATTGATCTATGCTCTTCACATTCATATAATGTTTGGAATTTTCAACTTTTGGTAGAGCGCCTCTGATGAGTCTTGAATAGACGCAACGCGCGTCAGGCGTAGCTAAATTTATTGTCTGGAACTTTGTTGTAATTTATATTTCACAACAGCGCAACCACAACACTAGAATTAAAAATTACAACAGCTTCAGCTTCAGGCAATATATTTTGTTGTCCATGACGTGCGTTTTGTCCAATCAAGACTCACCAGAGGTGTTCTTTCTAGCTTAGAGAGTAATTAAATGTTAACACAGAGATATGTCTCGCCTGTTGCAATTGGACACGAAACAACATGAATTAAAAATCACCATAATTATGCATGTTAAAAACATGGAAGTAATATACACATCTTACTTCCATGGTTAAAAATTATTACAGTACTAGCAATTACTCTTAAAATTGACCTTTATTGATACAAATGCAACTGTATTCAAAATATTAATGGTGTTCTTATCACTAGCTCAAATGAAACCGATTAATTAAAAAGCATCACGGTTAAGCCAACTGGGTATAACATTAAATTCAGTAGACCATGACTGCAGTAGCATACTGATAAAATCATCTTGTAATTGATCTGTAGTGATGCAAATATGCAACTACAAACTAAACAACAATGGTGTACTATAACTGCTTCACGTTAGACAGACTTAAGAAAAAAAAAGGTTATAGCCAATAAAATGTTTCATTCCCAAAAGCTGAACAGGTACTCATCAAGGAAATTTGGAGTATCTATCTATAGAATGTTGTAATAATAGGAGCTAATCTTTTTGATCAGTTTAACTCACACCTTCATTGAAAATGAAAAGTACTCACAGGTAGATGATTTTTACCTTTAGGAAAAAAACTCCTATCTCTGAGAGAAATTGCTTATATCTATGATTTGTGCTACTAAATAATTTTTTTTTTCATCAATGAAATGTTTTAAACAACTCTTTGACATTTATTTTGCACATTTTCTTTTGTATAAATACCATTTTTGAGCTATTTTGCCAATGTGAAATTTTTAACAGGTAAATCTTTTATACTAGGAAAATTTTCCTTCATACAACAAGATAATCTCCTATCTATAGATGTGAGTTTAAATTGATCAGAGAGATCAACTTCCATTGTAACACATTCAATAGGAGGATAAAGTACGGGTACTCAAAAGTACATTGATGAGTCCCTGTTCAGCTTGGGGTAATTAAACATTTTATTAGCTATAACATTGGCGAAATCAGTGTTAAATCTCAGTAAGTAGACCATGATTGCAGGAGCTCACAGCTAAAATCCTTTTGAAATGGATCTTGACTGATGCCAGGCGAGACAAAAATTCTAAACATGAAAATGAAGAGCATGGAACAACCAAGAAACTAAATCCATTGCGATTATAACTGGATAGGACAAACCTAAAAGAAAATGCTATTGCTTTAATGCGTCCTTCAATAAAGAAGAATTTGTTACGGAGCGGGCTAATTTCGGAGATTAGACTCCATGAACAACACTTACCATGGCGGATATTAAAAATAAAAGTTAAACCAAAGCTCCATGCAATAAAAATAAGTTAGAAAGTTACTCTTACTGTCAATTACTTTTCTTACCTTTTGTTTTAACAGCTTGTTTAGTTTTTTCCAAAAAATTAAGATAATACGATCTCCTCTCTCTCTCTGTTATTGGTTTGTGCAGCATTGCATCTATTCGACCAGCATATGTTTCACCTTCTAACTCTTTTATAGAGGTTCTCAAAGACTCCCATAGTTTATTAAACTGTTCGTCTGGAAGAGACGCTGACGAAAACTGCTCTATTGTTCTCCAAACAGTGCTTATTCTCTCAATGTTTGCTGAAGGACTTCTGTCGGTCTCATCAGGGTCCTTACCCCAACCATTGTTGTGAGCTTTAATATTTCCAATGTTACGTAATAGAACATAAAGTGTAGAAATATTAATATCTGAAAGATCTCCACTGTACATTGAGGCACTTGGGAAAAGAATGTCCCTGTCGGTACTATGTATAAGTCGATAAAGAAGCCGCCTTTTTGGTTCAATAATGCTGCCATAAAATGAATCCGGAGGAAACCTTTTCTTTAAAAGTTCTCTGAAAACTTCAGTTCCAACATCAAGAAGAATACCAATCATTCGGATATAGTTGTCTGTTTGTTTGCTCTTGAAATTTATTAAATCATCTAGCAACGATAATTAAAGTAAGATGTAAACAATGCATCAACAAGATCACATTATATTTTTAATATTTTATTTATGTTTTAAAATGGTACATTAATAATGTTTGAATACTGTGAGTGATTCGATACATGTTTTGATTACATCATGATTTTTTTTTTCGAACTAGAATCTTGTCTTGAAACTACCTAATGTTATTTTGATCGGTATGGGCTACAGCCCGTTAAGGTTCATCAGGACAGTTTTAACTGTTTTTAAAGAAAATCTTAGTACTACAGCTCAAACGGCATATTATCAGGACAAATAAAGAATAGTAGGACCTAGATAAGGACACATCTTATTACAATGACAAAGTTATTTCGTTGAAGATAGCAGGGTTTATGCGGTATGATTTTCTGTGCGTTCATAAGGCAGTTTGAATGAAAGAACCTTAGTGAGCACGCTCACATACCCGCGTCCACATTATGGACAGAGATTATCTATTTCGAAATTACAAATACCAAAACGCGGGTATAAACGGTTAATTTAGATATTCGAGTTGGGAATAAAAAGGTCAGAGTTATTGTCTTTTCAAGTCGGCTGCTTATACAGGAAGTAAAAGAGTGACTGACCTGAAAATGTAACCAACCATAAGGGGCTCCTTAAGCTACGTAAAAAAATATCAAAGGACTATGATTAATAGTTGACGTAAATTTTCAACCTGAAAATTTAGTGAAAAAAAATTAAGTCGGCTCGTCTAACAGGAAGTAGTTAAAACGTATCCCAAAATATTGGCCCCCTAGCTGAAGCTACATGACAAATATATAAAGCCTACAATTAATAGTTGCTTAGAACTCTGTAACGAACATTTTCTACCCTGAAAATTGAGTGAAAAAAGTCTAAGTCGGCTTATTAAACAGGAAGTAGATGGGATGACCGACAGACCTGAAAACGAATCCCACCATTTGAGACCCTTACCTGAAGCTATTTACTAAAAAATCAGATACCTAAAATTTATAGTTGCTGAGAAATCTGTCACAAATATTTTCAACCTTGAAAAATTAGTGAAAAAAGTCTAAGTCGGCTCGTTAAACAGGAAGTAGATGATCGACAGACCTAAAACGTATCCCACCATATGGGAACCAACCTGAAGCTACATACCAACTTAAATTAAAGCCTACAATTAATTATAGCTGAGATATCTGTTTCGAAAATTTTGATCACGGACAGACTGACTGATGGACTGAAGGACCAGTCAAAAACATTACAACATTCGCAACTTCGTTGCGTGGGGTAAAATAAGAACAAACTATCCCAATTGTTCCCCTCAATGAAATGTTGGTGAACACCTTTGGTTAAATTCTAAATAAATGTCGCAGGAGATTTGAGGCAACCTGCACGGGTGTCAGTCATATAAACCTAAAAACTCATTTTGCAGAGCTCTTGATTTTAAAGACACTGAAATCTTAAAGATTTGCTCTATCTATTTTTTATTAGTAATGACGATTTATTTAAAATATATGGTTGCTAGGATTTTCTAATACGATATTTTTGTTGCAAATGTGTGAACTTGACACACGATATTTGACGTTTGTCTTAATAACTGATCACAAAAAGTTTATATTTCTATAATATTATTTGTAACGGTTTAACAGTTCTTGTTAAATAATGCATTTTACAATGTTTTTGGCCGCCATATTGAAATCACTTCATCGACTCATGTACTTCCCGGACACAAAATGTCAGTTTTTTTTTTCAAAAGAATATTTTTTCATATAGAAGTTTACTATACTATCTGTTATTGTTTTAAAGTAATGGGTACATAAACATCTTTGCCGAGCGCAGCATAATACGACCGCAACATGTTGAACCCTGTACATTTGAGGCCCAATATGGATTGTCAGTTGTGCTGGACACATGCAGCCCTTGGTTGCCAGATTAAGATTTTTGACATTTTCAGCCTTTGGTGGACTTACCATCCACAATTCAATAAGATTTTTTTCAAAAGCAGACTAGGTACATAAATATAAGCTACCTTTAATTTTTGCCCCTTTTGGCCCTTAACAGCAATAAGTGGGTCACACAGTTGATCCTGCATTTGGTAAAACACTCTCTGACAAGTTAAGGTCTCAAATAACTCTTTTGACGTTCCCATTCATTTTCAGCTTAAAATCTGCATTTTTGAGATTTTTGCTTGAACAAATACGGGTAAGAGGGTACACATGTTTTATATCATTGCGAAGCTAATAACTTTTTCGGACTTATGCTGGTATAAAACATTCATCATTCATCAAGGATTACTTTTTTCGCAAAGTTGGATTGTTTACATAATGCTCAAAATACCTTGTTTACCATGCTTTCCGGTCTTCCACATGGAGCCTTTTCACACACCAATGTAAACAAAATTCATTCACTTGTCAAAAATGAATCAAAGATTTTAAAATGAGTGAATCTTTAAGTTTCATTTGATTTTACATGTACACATGGTATAAAAAGGATTAAATATCAGTGTTTTATCAATGTTATAAATACGATAATTATTTTTGTCTCGTGAATAAAAAAAATATGATCACTCGTGCCAGAACGCACTCAGATTAATCTTATATGCAAAAAAGGGCGAATTTTGCGCACTCGTTAAATCAGATAGGTTCATCGACTCGTGATCAAAATTTGTTTATTCACTCAAACCAATTATTTATCCTATAATCATAATATGGTAGATAATCTCAGAGTTAATTTACTGCTGATTGCAATGTAAACAAAAGCTTGACTGAAATCTGAATGATTAAAGGTAGGAACGACTGTGGAATTACTTACATTTTCTAGAAATACTAACCGAGTTTGAAGCCTGCTTCAAATTTCTGTTCAAGCCTTCCTACTGCCTGTAAGAAAAAAAGGAAATACTGAAATATTTTTTCCATGATAAAATCTCAAAATGCCTATAAGAAACCCAAACTGTTTTTTGTTAATCTTAATAGCTAAAAACTATATATTTTATTTCTAATGAAATGCTTTTCATGTTCATCTGCGGAATCGTTGTTTATGTTTTATTTGTCTCGTTAAAGGCCTGAAGTTGACTTCAAAGTTTTGTATGCCTACATTATATCTTGAAGTTTGATCTTAAAACAATACAAGAGTTAACACTAAAGTATGTCTCGCCTGCCGGCACCATCAGAAACAATTATTCTTTCTTACTTCCACTATATTTTGAATTTACATGGATTTTCAGTTTCTGAGATCAAAAGATGTTTATAGAACTTAAACATTGCAAATATATGCAATAAAAATAACCAAAGTCACTCAACCGGAAAATCAAGGTCAAGGTCAAAAGATGGGGATGCAACTGGGCTAAGCTACTACTGGGGCATATGCATACCAAGTTTCATCAACCTAGGACCTATAGTTCTTGAGATATGGAGGTGCTCTCAAAACCTTACCATTGCTATTATATGTATTGAATATTGTCAAAGTCACTCAACCGGAAAATCAAGGTCAAGGTCAAAAGATGGGGACGCAACTGGGCTAAGCTACTACTGGGGCATATGCATACCAAGTTTCATCAACCTAGGACTTTTAGTTCTTGAGATATGGAGGTGCTCATAAAACTTTTCCAAAAAGTTAACGCCGCCGTCGCCGCCGCCGCCGCCGGTAAAGTAACACCTATGTCCCGCTCTGCTTCGCAGGCGAGACAAAAAAGCTACGCCGAGCGCATGATGATACGACCGCAACCCTGTGCATTTGCGGCCCAAAATGGATTGTTAAATGCTTTAGACACATGCAGCCCATGGTAGACATTCAAAGTTTTTTGACACATGTATATTTTGGTGAACTTTGAATTGCATTTTTGAATTCTTTTTACACATTTATACAGTCTATACCTACCTTCAAGGAAAACTCATAAAGCGCTTTTGGCCCCTTTGGTCCAAAATTTCACCAAAATGGTATGAAATATTGCAGGGATTTTTACAAGGATTCAAATGAAATTATGATTTTGAAAATCAAACCCCTTTTTAACCCCTCGTAGCAATGTTACGGTACACGATACTTCGAAACTGTCGTTACATTTTCCTTCAAATTAATTTATTATTAATATTATTTTATGACTACTATCATTATGGAAAAAATAACAAATAGAATAAAAAAAGGTTCTACAGCAGTTTTGTTTTAACATCCATTTAACCCCCTTTTGGTCCCATTATCTTTGGAATGGTAAGAGGCCACAATCCCCTAATACATGAGTAAACTTTCTCTGTTGGTTAGAAACAGCATTTAAAAAAAACTTAAAAATTGGTTAGCCCGCTACAACTAAAAACATATAAAAAAACATTTGCCGGGATAAAGTCTTAAAATTGTCGTTTTAGGCCCCTTTGAACCCTAAATTTTCAAGAATGGTATGAGATATTGCACATCTAATTAAAACGCAGGAACAGATTTTTACAAGGATTCCAATAAAAAAAAGGATTTTCAAATTCGGACAACAAATAAAACAAGAGGCTCACATGAGCCTGAATCGCTCACCTTACTTCAATGTTTTTTGACATTGAAAGGGCTATGAGTTTTTTTTTCCAAAAAACTCTCATCATATTCAATTTTGTAGGCCTTAACTTATTAAACAGTATTGTAACTTATTTTTTCTCTAGCTTTATCGGTTAACAATACAGCATTTGAACAATGGGGAAAGGTTGTGAAAATGGACAATTTTGACGCTTTAAGAGAAATAACTCCTAAACGGTAAACACGTCAGGCGTAGCAAAATTATTGTCTAAACCTTTGCTGTCATTCGAATTTCGAACACCCTTGAAGGTTAGCACTTCTGGTAAAGTTTTAATTCCCCGAGGTTAGCCCGCTCCGGCACCAACACATTTGTGTTGGAGAACACATCAAAGCTTTAAATTATCCGTTTAAATTTCAAAATTTCTCCCTACCCCAGACATAGGTTGATCATCTTAGTAATAATTTGGTTACCCAGTTTCGTATTTTTGGTTTTACTGTTTTATGCTCTTCATAATCAAATAGTGTTTGGCATTTTCAATATTTCTGGTAGAACGCCTCTGATGAGTCTTGATTAGACGAAACGCGCGTCAGGCGTAGCAAAATTTTATTGTCTGGAACTTTGCTGTCATTTGTATTCCTAAACGTAAGGGTTACAAATTTTGTTGATCTTTATGTGCCTAACAACATGCAATTTAAATTTCTTAAATACCTTTAATAGTTTACGAGATACTAAGCTTAATAAGTACAGAAAAATGCCAACAACTCTTTCACGGGTGGTGACATATGCATCTTCTTCGAACTTTCAGGGTAGGTAGATCTTGATTGAGGTGCTGAACACTATTGCTTCCCATCAGAATTTTTATATCTGTCACCATTTTTAAGTTATTTGCAAAAAAACTGCAATAACCTTATGTTCTATTTTTAGCCATGGCAGCAATTCGTTTTAAATCAAATATCAAAAAGATAGTTGTGTAGCACTTTTGTCAAGAAACAACTACACTAAGCTCGGTTGCAATTAAAATCATGGTGCTAGAGGAATAGCCGATTTTAAAACACTGAATAAAGCCTGCAAAAATGGTCCATTTTGACATTCTAAGGGATATAATCCTAAAAGGAACGGTCTTACAGCATTAACCATATTACATTTTTTTACATTTTTTGTAAGTATTGATATGCTGAGCAATATGCAATTTAAATTTTTCAAATTACTTCAACAGTTTTCAAGATATTGAGTTTACAAAGTGCAAATTAAAAAAAAAATATCGAAAAGGGCAAAAACTCCTACATGGGTAATAGCATTTTCTTGAAAATTTCAGGGCTGGTATATCTTGATGGGCTGATTACTTAAACCCTAGTCAGAATTTTGATATCTGTAATTGTTTTAAAGTTATTTGCAAAAACCTGTAATTTGACCACTTTGTTCTATTTTTACCGATGGCGGCCATACTTTTTTTACGAATCAATTCCCAACAATTTTTTTCTACACGTAATGTCACTATACTATTGAGCCAAGTTGGACTAATGGTGTCGGACAAGTTGACATTTAAAAAAAATAACAGACGACGACGACAGATGCCAAGTGATGGTAAAAGCTCACAAGGACATTCGGTCCAGGTGAGCTAAAATGGAATTTCCCCTTTGTTCTATTTCAAGCTATGGCGGTATGTTTTTTTTACAAATCAAAAACCCAAACGATAGTTTTGAAGCACTTTTGCCAAGGAACAACTATACTAAGTTTGGTTGCAATTAAACTTGTTGGAGGAGATAACGATTTTAAAACATTGAATAAAGAATATGGTCAATTTGGACGTTCTTAGGGGAATTTTCTATTAGTCCTTAAAGGAACAAACCTACAACTTCGACCGTGTTACAGATTTTATAGATCAATATGTGCCTCACAAATATCCTTTATAGTTTCTAAAATATTGAACTTAATAAGTGCAAAATTTTGGATAAAATGCAAAAAAAGGGCAATCACTTCTGCGTGGGTCATTGCATCTTCTTGAAAATTTCAGGGCAGGTAGATCTTGAGGTTTTGATAATTTCAACCTGTTAGAATTTGATATCTGTAACCGTTTTTAAGTTACTTGCCAAAAAAGCTGTAATTTGCCTCCTACGTTCTATTTTCAGCCATGGTGGCGATGTTTTTTACCAATCGAAAATCGAACTATAATTTTGTACACATAATGCCATTTAACAACTGTACAAAATTTGGTTTGCAATTGGCCTCATGATGTCGGACAAGTAAACGTTTGAAAAGTTGTTAACAGATCAACACGACGACAACAGACGACGACGACGGACGCCAAGTGATGGTAAAAGCTCAAATGGACATTCGGTTCAGGTGAGCTTGAAATGGAATTTATTCTATGATCAATTTTAATCCATGGCGGTCATGTTTTTACAAATCAAAAATCCAAACGAGAGTATAATAGCACTCATGCCAAGGAATAACTATGCTTAGTTTGGTTGCAATTAAACTTATGGTGTTGTAGGAGTTAACGGTTTTAATAAAATGAATAAGGACTGGAGAAATGGTCAATTTGGACAATCTGAGGGGAAAAAAACTCCAAAAAGGAAAGAACCTACAACTTCAACCCTGTTACAGATTTTATAGATCAATATGTGCCTCACAATATGCAATTTGTTTTTCAAATATCCTTTATAGTTTCTAAAATATTGAGCTTAATAATATTTTGGAAAAAAAATGAAGAAAAAGGGCAATAACTCCTATATTGATTGTTGGATCTTATTCAGAATTTCAGGGCAGGCAGATCTTGAGATCTGAACACTTTTACCCCTAAACAGAATTTTGTTATCTGTCACCATTTTAAAGTTATTTGCAAAAATCTGCATTTTACCCCTATGTTCTAGTTTTAACAATGGCAGCCATATGTTATCACAAATAAAAATTACAAACGAAAGTTTGTTAAAGAACATGATAAGCAACAACCATACTAAGTTTGGTTGCATTCTGTCAAGTGGTTTCAGATAAGAAGAATTTTGAAAAGTTGAACGGACGGACGACAGACAACGGTTTTTTGTAAAAAGTCTGAACATGTACTTAATCGTTTGAATTAGTCTGAAAAGTACTTAATTTTACTTGACCTTAATAAAAGTTAATTCTTAGATAGATAAGGAAGAAAATGTAAATTCTTAAATCTACTCGACCAAGTCTGAATTGTACTTTACAGTATTAAAACATTCTCGACCTAATTAAATTATTAATTAACACACTTTTGTAACATTAGATAAAAAGTTTTATGTTTGATAGACCTAATTGATTTTTAATTAGTTAAGTACGTTTTAATCACGGTCGAGTACGTTTCAGACTTTGTTGAGTACAATTATGACTAGGTCGAGAACATTTTAGACTGACAATAATACATTTGAAACTGCCAAGTACGTTTTAGTCTTTTTAAGAATTTTCAGACTTTGGTCGAGTACAATTTATTACTTTTCAGACTTTTTCAGACTGGTCGAGTACATTTCAGCACGATTTAGTACAAATACTATACAATTCAGACTTTTGGAAGTTTGTAGTGTTCTAAACGAATAAAGGGGACCCTAAAATCAATCCGATTCATCCTGTGAAGGTATATACCATTAAAGTAAAATTCAACAACATTTTGGTTTACCAGAACAAACGTTATTGTGTAAACAAACAAAAATTATCCATTTTGGGCCTCTTTAAGGCCCCTTTTATTTAAATGAAAAAAGGAGGGACACCCAAAATCAATTCCATCCATCCTTTTATGGGAAGGAACTTAATTGTTAAATTTTATAGCAATCGGATTACTAGAACTAAAGTTATCGTGCTTAACAAAACAATACAGACGCAGACGACGACAGCGAAAAACCATGATACGTCCGCAATTGTTTTGCAGTCGTAAAAAAACGAAATAGGAAGCACTTTCTCTTCCTTTTTATTTATTTTGATTTCAAAAAACAAATCTATAAAAAATTAAACATTTAGAAAATTTCAATGACAGAATTAACACAGAATTTCCCTTTTCTTTAACGTTTCAATAAAAAATAACCAAACTTAAGTGTTGTGTATGGAAAGCGTGCTTTTCCATGTAAAATTTCAAAGTGCATGTCTTGGCCTATCCATTGAAAAAATGTCCTAAGTGTATTTAAACATGCAAGTTTAATACATTTTATGATAATGTTGCCACAAAAACTAACGACTCTTTTCGAAGTTGACACTATTTGTGGAAATTTATTTACCAATCAACTTATATGTACTATGAAGTATGTATGGACACATTTTAAATATCTGGCCTTGATGTAATAGCCACTAAACACAAATATTCGTGTACTCAAACCACATATGAAGTCTTTCTTTTATCATTTAAATTTTGATGACTGTAACGATACAATCCAAATAATAGATGACTCTGACAAAATGTGTCGCAATAAGAAAGAAGCAAAGGTGTACCAAAGGGGTAATCAGTATCATAAAACTATAAAGACAAAGACAAAACCGGCAGACAAAAAAATCATCAAACAAAACAAACCACATAACAACATAAAACACACACACACATAACAACAAAACCGCATTCAGCAACGCGAAGTCACGTCAAAACGCAATTGAACTCAGGTGCTCCGGAAGAGTAAGCAGTTCCTGCTTGCTATAGCACACCCGTCAAGTTGCCAAAGATCGATTTAGTGTTGGTCAAATCCGGAAAGGATGACATTACAAAACTCTATGTCAAACCAACATCTTTGCTCATCTGAGAGATAGAAATCCCGTATTTGTATACAAGCACATGATGTCTTCCGTAAAATTTCTTGAGTGATGACAACAACCTGGGAGCAACTTACCCCTGTGTTAACAATTGGCTTGTCAGCCGTGTAGCTCTATCAAGGAAGTATTTGCACTCCCCACATGCTCTGGAATAACGAATCAATTGTGATACTTAAACTCCATATGCTGGAGCGGACGGAATGTTGCTACGTAGAAAAGGAAAGTTGACTATTGGAAGTTTCTCATAGAGCTTTGTACAAAGCCTTCCTTGTGTGTCAATTTCGAGAAATAGATCCAAATATGAAGTGGACCTCCTAGAACCTGTAGTGTCCTTTATCTCAAAATCCTTCGGATATATGAGATGTAAATAGTCACCAAATCGAGGATTGTTTAGTGAAAGGACATCATCAATATAACGAAATGTGAGATTGAAGGATAAAGCAAGTTTGCGGTCCTTTTTGTCTAGAAGTGATTGTAAGAAGTCTGCTTCATATGAATGAAGAAACTAATTGGCAAGCAACGGTGCACAATTCGTGCCCAATGGGATACCTATTGTTTGCTGAAAAACACGTCCACCAAACTGTACAAATATGTTGTCGGTTAGAAAGTTGAGCATTTCTATTATTTGATCTTCTGTAAATTTGTTTTTCTTGCTACACCCTTGGATGACAAAGTAAGCCTTTTTATAACCGACTACCAAATACTTGTACCTGCGTTTTCCGTTCTTTTTAATAAAGCTTGAATTATGAATGTGAAATTGAAGAATATCATGTAGAGAAATCAAACGTTTTAATGCTATTACATGATGAAAATGACTTAGAATGGAGATTTTCCATCAGTTCTTTATTATATTTGAGAATCCACATTTGATTAACGCCATTTCTAGAGTAACAACTATCGAAATACTTTTGAAGGCTTGATTGTACATGTATTGCCGTCAATATTGATGTTAACAAATCTGAAAGAGCTTATTTGTACATTTGGATTACCCAACAATAAATCGTTGCTTGTATGGAGTTTTATGTAACTTTGGAATCCAATACAAGGATGGAACGTCATCGTTCTTTTTGTCAACAGAAATGCCAAAGGAAGAAATGACTTTGGCACTAATGAGAATAATAATTATATCAATTAATTAAATAAGAACTTTTAAGTAGAAAATTAATAATTATTTCAATATCTTTAGGTTTTATGTATTTTCAACACTTGTTTTAATTTGTGGATTTCCTATGTTTGGGTTCTAGTGCTGCTGATGGAAAATAAAATTCCAAAATTGCCATACAGCTCATGAAAATCTATTTAAGTTATAATTTATGATCTCATGTTCTTTTACTCCATATCCTTTTATAAATAATACATACTGTTTCAACCTTATTCAGCATCTCACTTAAATCAGTGTAGCTTTGATCTTCTAAAGCACCAGGATCCATGTTTACAAGTTCGTTTTTATATAGTTTTAGTCTGGAAAGTTCGGCAGATATACCAACTTCATCGTCCTCTGGTAACTCATCTCTGATGTTATTTGAAGTAAAGTTTCTTATGAGTTTTATCATGAGTCTGATTTCAAAGTCATTTGAAGATGGTGTGTGTCCTTCCACATCCCCTGAGAAGTAAAATAATACTAGGAAGCAACCATTTTAAGGCGTGAGTGAGTGAGTTGGTGTTTTACGCCCTTGCAACGCTATATAGGTTATTTAAAAGGAGATGAACATGAAAAGGATGATAAAATGAACATGAAATGATGTTGATAAATGAAATGTGGGGGAGGGATGAGAAAATTTTGAAGACAACAGGAAAAGGGTAGGGGCGGCAACAAAGGGGGCTTTTACGTGCAGGAAGTGTGGCACTCTAAACACACGTTGGCCCACTTTGGTCAGCAGTCAGGGTTTCCGTATTATAGACCTGACAACCCCCGCGGACGAAGGCCACCCTATTCAGCCACCTAGGATACATACTTGGTCACTCTGTGGGCTACGCACTGACCCGACGTCAGAATCCCAAGACCCTTAGTCGTCTCTGACGACAAGCTTGGCTCTACTGCGGGTCTGTATCAAGCTTGTTACCAAATATCGGAAAAATAGGAGCAATCGTGGCTGTATTATACCTGTAAGTGAACAAGAGGCTCCAGGGAGCCTGAATCGCTCACCTTGTCTTGTTGTCGACCCTATAAAGACTTTTGCAGAGCTAAATGAGCTGAACATTTAAGCAAGTAATAGCTTTTCTCTATCTACTATAGTTTTCATTCTGAAGCCGTATAGGCCCAAATTATGAAAAACGTTATTTTAGGGGCCATAACCCCTATAAAGGGTTCAGACAACTTCCATCCTATGAAAACTTTTGTAGAGCTAAATGAGCTGAATATTTAAGCAAGCAACAGCTTGATCTGCAATAGTTTTCATCCTATAAGCAAAAAACACTATTTTTCACTTTAAGGGGCTGTAACCCTTATAAGGGATCATCTGACAACTTCGATCGTATGAAGACTTTTGTAGAGCTAAATGAACTGAACATTTTTGCCAGCAACAGCTTTTCTCTATCTGCTATAGTTTTCATTCTATAGGCCAAAAACATGAAAAAACGTTATTTTAGGGGCCGTACCCCTATAAGGGGACATCTGACAACTTCGACCTTTGGAGACTTTTGTAGAGCTAAGTGAGCTGAACATTTAAGCAAGCAACACCTTCTGTCTATATGCTATAGGTTTCATTTTATAGTGCAAAAACATGAAAAAACGTTTTTTTAATTGTCAATTTTGACAGTCTAAGAGGAAAAACTCCTATAAAAATGGTCCTAGGACTTTGACCCCATTATATCATTTGTTGATATTGATCTGCTGAATCATATGCAATTTAAATTTTTCAGATATCAAGTTCCTTTGGATATATGAAATGTAAATAGTCACCAAATCGAGGATTCTGTAATTAAATGACATCACCAATATAAAAAAATGTGAGATTAAAGTATAAAGCAAGTCTGTGATTCTTTTTCTCAAGAAGTGATTGTAAGAAGTCAACTTTATATAGATGAAGAAACAAATCAGCAAGCAATAGTGTACAATTAATGCTCATTGGGATACCGATTGTCTGCTTTAAAAGACGTCCAACAAAGATGCAGATGTACAAATGGGGCATCCAAATGTCTTTTTATGGGGAATGACAATGTCAAAAATGGCAGAGACAAAACCAGTAAACACAAATAAAGACAGGACTATGAAACAGACAACACATAAAACACAGAAGCACAAAACTACTGAATATCAATAATCTAGTCGTCTCGAGATTGAACACAAACTGTACAAATATGTTGTCGATAAGAAAGTTGAGCATTTCCATTATTGATCTTCAACAAGATGAAACGACTTAGAACGGGGTATTTCCATCAGTTCTATAGAGTTTTTGAGAATCCACATTTGATTGACGCCATTTCTAAAGTAACAACAATCGAAATACTTTTGAACACGTGATTCAATTGCCGCCATTATTTATGTTAACAAAACTGAAAGAGGTTTAGTTGTATATTTGTCAACAGAAATGCTAAAAGGAAATGACATCTCCTCCTTTGACAGCGTTGTTGCTGTATATGTGGTGCTTTGGCTGGTAAATCCAACCCCTAATTCAACTGTAAAACAATCAATATAATATCTTTTGCAAACCAAAATTGATG
This sequence comes from Arcuatula senhousia, assembly GCA_963971305.1. Lineage (NCBI taxonomy): Eukaryota > Metazoa > Mollusca > Bivalvia > Mytilida > Mytilidae > Arcuatula > Arcuatula senhousia. The sequence goes on from OZ020313.1 coordinate 2,468,965, forward strand.
TTGTTAGGCGCCTTAATCTGCAGGTAAGACAACATATTTGTCATGTAAGGTAGACAATATCTTAGCAACATCGGGATTGTTGAAAATAAATGTTGCCCTGGTGCTCATTGAGCCTTTCAAAGAGTTAATTCTTTTCAAACCACTCATAGACTTCACCCACTAAGAAAGAACATCGCAATCATTTTCATGTTCTTTTGCCCCATTATCCGATATAGTCTTCAACTGAAACTATTATTGTTTTGATATTATGGTTCCAGTTGATTGTTCTAGACTCACGATGCTTTAGGCCTTTGGCCTTTTGGGCCTTAATTTCTAAACAAATATAAAGGGGACACCTAAAATCAATCCCATTCACCCTTATGTGGTATGAAACATTATTGTAAAATTTCACAGCATTTGGTAAACAAGAATAAAAGTTATTGTCATGATTGTGGGAACAAACAAAATAGTAGCATTTTTTGCCCCTTTTTGGCCCATAATTTCTAAATGAAAAAAGGGGGGCCCCCAAAATCAAACTCATCCATTCTTTATGGAACATCATTGTCAAATTTCATAGCAATCAGATAACTAGAACTAAAGTTATTGTGGGAACACTGAAGTTAACAGGTAACACAGGCGACGTAGACAACGACGACGACGTCGACGCAGATGACATCATCATACCATTATACGTTCGCATGTTTTTGGAGGTCGTATAAAAATATATGAATGTTTAGGACTTACAAATGTATTTTCATTTTTGTAGTGAGTCTTACACATATTCAGTTAGTTAGGTAATTTTCTACAGTAAAAAAAATCAAAACTTGTTTTTTATTATCCCCCTATCCTTTCACATTCTTTCATCATTTTTACATGATATTCATAAGTTCTTATTACAGGAGGTACCTTATTTGTTTTCTTTTAGTGGGTATATTTCTTAATATGTTATTAATGGAATTTATTTGATGATTTTTCATTCTTTGATTTTTTATATAAAACTATTAAAGTATTTATTACCTGGTAGAATTTGTTTCATTTCTGATTTCGTAATTATTTTCTTTCTCTTAAGTTCGTCTAGTTGGCTTTGTTCAAAAGCTCTGCCATCCTTAATTTTATCAGGAGGAAATATTTTATCAAAGAGAGATCTAACAACCTTTGTAGCCTTCGTTTGAATTACTTGTAGTATAGATAGATACTTCGCACCATTCATAGTTGCTAAAATATACAAGGTACAGAATTTACTGGAAAAAATATATCATCTAACTTCAATAACAAGAGGCTCCCAGGAGCCTGAATCGCTCACCTGAACTACACAGATACACATATTTTGTAGATATTTTTGTGCTTAACCATATGCGATTTAAATTTCTGAAATAACTTGGTTAGTTTTCAAGTAATTGGGCTTAATAAGTGCAAAATTTAGAAAAAAAAATGAAAAAAGGGCAATAACTCCCACATCAGCAGTCAGATCTTTTCCTAAATTTCAGGACAGGTACTTAATATGCTGATAACTTTCGATTTTTGCACAATTTTGATATCTGAAACCATTTTTGAGTTATTAGCAAAAAAATGAAATTTACGCCCTATGTTCTATTTTTAGCCACGGCAGCCATGTTTTTTAACGAATCAAAAATATGAACGATAGCGTTGTAGCATATAAGCTATTAAACAAGTGTGCCAAGTTAAGATGCAGTTGGTCTTACGGTGTCAGACAATTTAATCTTTGAAATTCAGGGGAAAAATAATGAAAAATGGTAAATTTTGTTGTTTTAAGGACAATAACTCCTAATAGAAATGGTCCTACAGCTTTGACCTAAATATATGAAATGTAGATCTTGATGTGCTTGTTCATATGCAACTTAAATTTTTGAAATATCTTGTATAGTTTTTAGATATATGGCTAAATAAGTGAAAAATATAGAAAAAATCCAGAAAAAGGGCAATAACTCCTACATCAATTGTTGGATCTTCTTGAAACTTTCAGAGCAGGTAGATCTTCAGATGCTTATCACTTTTGTCTTCAATCAGAATTTTGATATCTGTAACCATTTTTGAGTTATTAGCAAAAAACTGCAATTTACCCGTATGTTCTATTATTAGCCATGGCGGCCATATTTTTTGACGAATCCAAAATCTGATACACTTGTAGCATTTATGCCATTAAACAACTGTGCCAAGTTTGGTTGAAGTTGGATGTATGGTGTCAGACAAGTTAATCTTTGAAATTCAGGGAAAAAGTAATGAAATATGGTAAATTTTGACACTTAAAGGGCCATTACTCCTAAAAGAAATGGTTCCACAGCTTTGACCTAATTACATGAAATGTAGATCTTAATGTGCTTAATTATATGCAATTTGAATTTTTGAAATATCTTGTATAGTTTTTAAGATATAGGGCTAAATAAGTGCAAAATTTTGAAAAAATCCAGAAAAAGGGCAATAACTCCTGCACCAGTTGTTGGATCTTCTTGAAAATTTCAGGGCAGGTAGATCTTGAGGTGCTGGTCACTTTTACCCATGCCAGAATTTTGATATCTGTCACCGTTTTTGAGTTATTTGCAAAAAACTGTATTTGACCCCCTGTTCTATTTTTAGTAACAGCAGCCATGTTTTTTGACGTATCAAAAATCCCAACGCAAACTTTTTGCAAAATACCCTAAGGAACAACCATATCAAGTTTGGGTGCATTTGGCCAAGCAGTTTCAGAGAAGAAGATGTTTGAAGAAAGCTAACGGACGACGGACGACGGACGACGGACGGACGACGGACGACGGACGGACGACGGACGCAAAGTGACGGTAATAGCTCACATGACACTTCGGGTCAGGTGAGCTAAAAAGTACCCTAGTTGTAGTAACGTACAAATTTATTGCCTACATAACAATTCTTCTTATTGTAATAAAGTTTTCATTGTCTTAAAAACAAGTCGGAGGTTCATTGTGGATTGTGTTTGGGCTGTTAACAGTTCACTTACACGAAAGTAACTGAGTTACAAAGACACGAAGTTAATACTCCATCGAATAGACATCAAATAGTTTTATCTTACATGATCACCTCAATTTCTGAATTACTGTAGAAGCAGAAATATTCGTGGGGATTAATTTTCATTCATTTCGTGGGTAAGAAAATCCATGAATGGAAAATATCTAGTTAAAGAGAGAATATAAAAAAAAATGCTCGTAAATTTGTCCTCACCAGTTAAGGTTGTGCTCTAAACCACGAAAATTTATCCCCACGAAAGTAAATGATTATACAGAATGGCTTAAGGTTTAATGCAATGCAAAACAAACTACCCTTACTGCTACCTTGGAACGCATTTATCCTGTAGAGAAGACATGATAAAAAGGAAGATGATCCCAATGCTGCACATTTTAAAATAATAGAAAATACCCACCTTCAATAACTATCAACCGGGCTTCCGATGTGGCATCAAAAGCACATCCTTTAACAGAAAACTTGTACTTTCCCTCCATGTCTGAAGATGTTGATACAATTTGGAGAATATGCATTTTCCCTTGATGTTTGATTTTAATATTGTCACCTTCTTCAATAATTATATCATCTTTTGTCCATGTTATATCTTGTTGTAGCACAAGTCTTCTCAATTTACACATGAACATAACTGGTTGGTTTTTAATACAAACAGCATTTTCTAATCTAACTGATATAATGTCTACAATATATAAAATTTACCTAGTATCAAAAATATGAGTTGTGTTATACTGTAGATTGGTTTATTTCAGTGCTATAAATTACCACCGGTATCAAGTCAAATTGTATGTTGTTTTTTTGGGGGTAATGAAATTTAATAACCTTAATAAATCAAATATATGAAATAAAAAGTACCTAATGGTTTATTTTTCCGACAACTACATGTCCTTAATCATTACTCCCGCAATTGGTGAGTGAGTGAAAGAGTTGGTGTTTTACGCCCGTGCAATGCTATATAGGTTATTAACAGGCAAGAAAATTCGTTTGGAGAATTTTCAGTTATGAATACGAATACGAATCTTTATTGTCATTAAATTTTTATATAGTTTGTGACACAGACATAAAACTACCTAAAGCACACAATAATATATAATTTATTAGTAAAGTAAAAAAATAATGGTCCCCTGTCCTCAGTTCAAAAAACTTTTTCATAAAGGATCCTAGTTTATTTACTTGCAGTGGTATTGAGGGGTTTAACAAGTAAGATACTTTTTCTTCATCATTCAGATTATTAAATGATATTTGTTGTAAAGATAAAAAGTTAAAATAGGTTACTCTTAAGTTTGCATTATAGATACATCTTAGTAAAAAAATGATTCTCGTCATCCAATACCTGATATTTTTGACATAATCTTTCTTCTCTAGGAATTTTAAAGTGCCTTCCTTTTTCCAGTTTGTGGTCACTGATTCCTAATTTTGTAATCAGTTTCCTGAATTCAAAAGTTTGAAGTTGAGAGATGTGGTTTTATTTTTAAGTCTGGACTAACTTTTTATAGAAATTTGATTTGAAGAGGAGTTTTTGTCTACGTGTGTTTATATTTTCCATGTGTATTGTCATTTCGAGCCTTCTTTAAAAGTTCGGAGAATGAAGTCAGCGCGATAGAAATGGCTACATGATATGTAACAATTTGTTTTGTTTTAATTCTAATACACAAAATAATTACCTTCCTCAGTCATATACCATACACCAACAAGGAACGTCACTAGTAGTACTAAAAAGATGAAAGTCGTTATCGTTACTTTAAATCGTTAATGGGTTGTCAAATTCTATGCGCATTGTAATTACACTTTAAGACAATATTTAGGCTTTCAATAAGAATTTTAAAATAATTTAAACCTTTACAAGCATATTTTGTATTTTTTAAAAGCCAAATGGAGACAAACAAATCACTTTCACTTCCATTTTGTTTATGGCAAAACGGGTTGTCATAGTGTTTTACTATAATATCTACTAAAAGAGTGCCCATTGGAAATTCGGAGGTCGTAATCCGAAAATGGAAAGAAAAAATCACTGCGGACAACATAAAAAAACATGCACACGACGAAGCATTTCAGGTATCAATTACAAAATATTCTTTGCGCCTGTGCTTGATAAGCAGAAATCATGCCCTTCTCTTTTTGATACTATCTTTATGTGTGAATATAAGAGAGTGATAGAACGAATCTAGATGTAGTATCAAGATGTTAAAAATTCAATATTCTTTTATCTGTATTAATAAAAATTACAAGTCTTTATGTTAAATAGTATGACATAACGTCACACTTGATATCAGTATCATATACTGTCCACGATACTTAAATATCAGACAGTTGAGATCAAAGAGAAACTTGCATTTTGTCCATTTGAGCACTAAATTCAAAAATTATCCTCCATGAGAAAAAAAAATCATTAAAATATTGTAATTTTGCCCTTTTTATTATCCTTTTACGCACAAAACCGGATTCTAAAATTAAATTCAACGTTCTAAGGTAAGGATGATCATTGTCAAATTTCATAGAAATCTGTTAACCAGGACCTAAACTATTCCGAGAATAAGGGACTTACCATTTAACTTGATCGGGGGTGGGGCTTCATTTTTTCTTTAAATAATTCTGATTTTGTGATAAAAAAATATTTGGACACTAGAGTTTAAGAAAAAAAAATTCTGTTGAAGGATTTCTGCTATATACATTATTCATGAAAAAAACATTGTGATAGTGCCTTAAAATATTTAGTTTTCAACCCTCTGCACGAAAAAAACAATTCTAATCAGATATAAAAACCAAGACCCAACCCATCAAGCAAAAATGGTCAGCCCCTCAATAAAAAAGGTTCCCCCTTTTAATCTAGTCTCGGGTTTATTTTACGAATATAAGTTATTGGGGGAACACAAAATAAATGAAAATGAGATGTGGAATGAGTTAAAAGGAAACATCGATTAGGACAACAGTATCATTCACTATATACGTCTGCATTGTGGTGGTCGTATAAACATTTACCGGATATTTTCCGTATAATTTGCATTAGTCCACTTGCAAACTTATACAATTACCCAAAATATAACCTTATATTACATGTATTAATATAATTAACTTACATATTATCATTCCTAATACTAATGTTGCTATAACAGATGGTATAAAGGTTTCCTTTTCTTTGAGTCGAATTAGTTTGATTAAAAAGTGATCCTCGGCATCTAAATATATATAATACATAATTACCTGGTATAAAGCGTCTCAGTAAAATAAGTAGCCAACGTATCAACCTCGAAAACAAAACAGTTAACGGTACCGTGTAAACAAAATTAATATATAAACTTCTAAAATGATGCTCAACAACATCAAATATGATGTTAAAATTAAATTAGTATAATAAAGTCAAAAGACTATAATTATTAACCAAATCAGCAGATAATTCGCTAGTTCATCATAATGATAATAATTTCGTTGTACTTCAGAAGCTCACTTCGGTCCACTGCATTTGCTATTGAAAACCGTTATCAAAAACTTTTCCCAGTTTGGTATTTTTGGTTATACTGTTCTATACTCTTCATATTCATACAGTGTTTGGCATTTTCAATATTTTTGGTAGAGCGCATCTGATGAGTCTTGAATTTAAGAAACGCGCGTCATGCGTAGCAAAATTTATTGTCTGGAACTTTGTTGTCATTTGTATTTCACTACCCTATACACCTTGGTTTCTTTATGGGATTGCGTAAGTTTCCGAGCCTTTGTTTTGTCGTTTCTTCAGTTGAACATATTCTTTTCACATGGACGGCTTTGCTAAACGTTTTTTTCAAGACGTGTTTAAGAGGGAAATTGATACATTTGTTAGTGGGCTTGCAATACATGTCAGTTTTCAAATTTCCATTTTCAACTCAACTTCATCGCTGTGTACCTATTTCAAATCACAGTCATCTATGAGAATGTTAATAACAAACTACATAACTCAGAGGATCAACCTCAAATGTCAGAGAAAAAAGACAAAACAAGGCAGACATATATTTGTACCGAAGCAGTTGAAGGTAGAAATGGACCTGACTTATTACAAGCATTTCAAAATAAATGGTGGGTTAAAACCAGGTGTTATAGTGAAAAAACAGGATTTGATAATAACTGCACACTCAAATACATATTATGCAAAAAGGAATCGAATGAAATATTCAAGTATCAATGTAGTAACGTGTGGAAAGTGTTTTTATAAGCCATGAATCCGAACCAATAATACCTACACTAAATTGTTCCGACGAAACCTCCAAAGTATGTATTTAAAATGTCACAATTTAAAAATATGATAAACATACATGATAAAATTAACATAACACCCAAAATCTTTACCATAAGACCTATAAACCCAATCGCCAATATCACCCCTTCAGGAGACTGTACCTTAGGTGATAAAGATGTCTCGGGTTGTACACCAAGTTGCAGGGATTTTGACCTGTTGCATGTTGTTTACAGTATGTTTCAAATAAACAAGTACATGTAAAGGGTTATATTAAATAAGAGTGATGCTGTTATTTCAAATATACCTTGATCTAAAGTCTTGTCAAGTCTACTTATAACATCTATTTCCTGTGGCCTGAAAATAAAAAAATATATAACTATCAACTAGAGTCTAAAGAAAACCAGAAAACTCTTACTTAACCGTCGGGAAGCAGACTGGATCTAAACAGATGCAATGCTATTAAAAAAGAGGCTCCCAGGAGCCTGAATCGCTCACCTGGGCCTTAGGGCCATAAAGGTCTCTTTTATATGGGGTAATTTGACAATTTTCATCTAATAGAGACTTTTGTAGAGCTCAACATCAGCTAAAGGCTTGAGCAGGTAAGAGCTTTTCTCAATCTGCAATAGTTTTCAAACTAATATGATACAGGTTAAACCTGATAAGCTCCCGCAGATAAAGTAAATTTCTTATATACATAGGTGCCTCATACCCATAATTTTGAAAAAGGAACGAACCACAGGGGCTTGTGTACAGTAAAAAAATAAAAATCCCCCTATATACCCAAAGGATATATAGGGGGATTTTTATTTTTTTACTGTACACAAGCCCCTTTTTTATTTTTTTACTGTACACAAGCCCCTGTGAACGAACCTGCAAACACAACAAGGAAGTGAATTGCTTCGGACGCGGACCTCGAAGAACGCATCCTTTAAAGAATATTTCTACTTTCATTTTCGAATGCAAAGCCGGTTAGACAGAAAATAACAAAAACAAATTTGTTCACTGAGGACAAAGTAAATATAATGGCTACTGCATGTACTGGGAACGAATTTGTCTGCTGAAGTATTCAAGTTATTTGTTTGGTTGACAGTGCACCGCTTTTTTGGGGGTCTTGTTTCGCGAAAATTAGAATGACAGGTTCCCGCGCTTCTGTCATTTTTGCTTTGATGGACGCAACCTCTAGTGATAATAATGAAAATATACCTAAAGTCTTATTTTTTTATTCGAATTCTTTACATTTAAAACATTTCATAGCTGGAAATACTTGAAATAATTTATATTAATACAATAAATATGTTTATTATTTTTTAAATTGAAAATTCAAAAATAGGAATTCAATTTTGCATTCCGTGCTATTTGGTGTGGATTTCTGACTAGCTTATACGTCTTCCGGTTTAAGGCATCATACTCAGTCAATTTAGCTCCCGCTTTGTGGAAGCTTATAAAAAAACATGCATGAAAAATGCTATTTTACCTGCGTCGCCAAAGGCGAAAGCAGGTCTAGAAGACGGGTCACTCCGTCCGTCCGTCTATCCGTCCGTCGCGTTAAAGGGTGCCTGTCTTGTGTAATCTGAATCTCAAAAACCAAACACTAGATCTTTCTAATATTTTACACAGTGATTACATATATAAAGATATGCACCTCCATTTTTTTGGGTCATTTTATCATTCCGTTTGGAAATCAGGGGCTCAAATGGGGCCAACAAAGCGACTTTTTTTTATTGTTCCCTAAATAACTTTTGTTTTAATTGGCCAAATGCTATGAAACCTTATAGTATTGTTACTTACAATCAAAGGAAGGATGGAGACGATTTTTCGTGTTCCTTTTTTATTGTTTTGAAATAAGGGGCCATTAGAGGATAAAAAATGTAACTTTTATTAGTTTTACAAAATAATTTTAAGTTCTTGTTGACTGATTGATATTTTATTTTTCAATAATGCTTATTATAATTACCATTAAGTTATTGATTGGCATGATTTTGTTTTATGTCTCCCTTTTTTTTTTGTTCAGAAATTAGGGGCCCAAAAGGGGAAAAATCTAAAGTCTGATTTTAAAATTTGTAAGTTAATATTTGTCATTTATTGGATACAAAATTGAGGATAAATTTCCTCTTGACCCTTCCTTTTCTGTTTACCAATAAGGGGTCAAAAGGGGGGAAATTAAAACATATATTTATGTCTGATTTTTGTGTGTGTTTTGAAGGCTATCATTGAAGGCTGCTGGCGGTTGTCCATTGTGGTTTTTTCTGAATTGCCGCTTGATTGTGGGCTGTGTCGCGTACACTTATTCCACATCTCATTATTTTCTATTCGTGTTTGATATAAAGATCTTAAATATTTTTATTTCTAAATATTCATAGTCAGTCTTTAAATTGTGTTGCATGTGACAAATATGCAGTCCACCGTAGGATGTAAGTGTAAAAAACTATTTACTGTCCATATTGGGTCTAGAACGTACAAGGTTCAATGCTTTTCAATGTGACGCAGGGCCAGACATCGATTGGCCTTGTTTACCTTTAAATGGACATAACCCCTGTAAGGGATCATCTGACAACTTTGAACCAATGAAGACTTTTGAAGAGTTTAATAAACTGAAGGTTTAAGCAAGCAACAGCTTTTCTCTATCTTCAAAAGTTATCATTTTATAGGACACAAACACGACAAAAAGCTTCGCCGAGCGCATCATTAGACGACCACATCATGTCGAACCCTGTACGTTTAAGGCCCAAAATGGATAGTCAACTGCTCTGGACACATGCAGCCCATATTGGACTGACAAAGGTTTTTGACACATGCAGCCTTTGGTGGACTTTCCACCCATATTTCACAAGGAATTCATTTTTAATAAGCAGACCAAGGTAAATTACAGTTACAAAAATATTACCCTTTCAGTCCCTAACTAAGGATATCTGCTACCTATAGTTTTTGCCCCTAACGGCAATTAGGGGAGGGGAGTGTCACAAAATTTATCCCGAAAATTATAATTTCACTTCTTGACAAGAATTATAATTTAAAAAAAAATTGAAATAGGACAATTAAATAAAAAGTATCTATTTGGCCCCTTTTTGTCACGAATGTCATAACAAAAAAAGGGGGGGTGCAATAAATAATCCATCATTTTGTATGCACTACTTGACAAGACTTACAGTCCCTGTAACGTATAAGTTAACAAACGATGCGATATATGCACGATGTACGCACGATGTACGCACGTTGTACGCACGATGTGCGCACGATGTACGCACGATGCACGCACGATACGATGCACGATCTACCATTCGATAAACGCTGTAAGAAATGCTTCTCCAGCGTGCATCGTTTCGTATAGCGTACATCGTTTATCGTGCATCGTGTAACGTGCATCATGTAGCGTGCATCATTTCGTACATCGTGCATCGTGTAGCGTACATCGTATCGTATAGCGTATCGTGCATCGTGTAGCGTGCATCGTATCGTACATCGTGCATCGTTTTGTCCAGCGAACATCGTGTCAGGTTTGCACATATCGTAATTTCATTTTATTTTATTTTTTCTATTTTATCTTATTTTATTTTCCTTTTATTTTTGCTTTTTTAATATAGAATATTTCCTTTTTTTATTTCATTGCTAAGTTTGTTTTCTTTTTTTTTTTTTTTTTTTTTTTTTTTTCTTTTTTTTTCTTTGTTGTTGTTTTGTTTTTCATATAATTGAGAAGTGTCATCCGAGGGTTATAAAATGCAATAGTTTATTGTTTGGACTAGCTGAGGACGACAGACAGCCCTCTGTGGACATCCCAAAGTTTATATTATACAATGTCTTATGTATATATTTGATGGTCTACAATAACCGTGTTTTCAATGTCGTTTTAAAGAACTGTTTGGTCGTTTCTCGTAGTTTTATTAAAAGTTCGTAACTTTTATCCATAATTGATTTACATGCCAGTACTTCATTTCTGGAATATAGTCTCTAAATCCAGTTAGATTCAAATCAGTTATTTATTCAAATTTACGGAAATAACCCTTTGCCGTTTTAACACATCGTTTCGTGTATCAAAGATAAGCTTAATATTAAATGTTTAATGTTTTTTTCCGTTTACATGAAACTTATTGTTTATATCCTACAACCAGCTCAGTTTTGACATAACATACATGTACAGATACAGTAAAATAAAGGTTATTTCAAGTATAACTGTAACAGTATAATATAAAATTTCAATGTTCGAAATTAGTACCTTGCTCTTAAAACATTATACTCATTAAATGAATCTGCATCATTTACAAATAATTAAGATTTTTTAAGATCCCAGAATTTAGAATCTAAAAACGTCATCCTAATAAATAGATTATACCATCATTTATATCAAAAGAATGTCTTCACCCGGCATAAAAAAGGTAAAAAGTTCAGTTCTTTATCTCCTTTGTCCCCCGCATCAACGCGGAGCGGGGACATTGGCATGCCGGGCGTACGTTCGTCCGTCACACTTGTTTCGTAAAAACCTACTATGCAGCTTAAGGTGGGGGACTCGTCCAGTGGCCGATGCGTTTCCAGGTCCGTCTCTTTCCAGTTTCTGTTTTACAAGCTGACTTAGAATTTTGTCGACTCGGCGGGGGACCCAGGAATTCCGTTCTTGTTTATGACTAATGCAATGTATGAACTTTGTGGTCCAAAAAATACAAGTGACAAAATAAAACACATAAGTCTAATTATAAAACTCATGAATTTGTAAACCCCGCAGAGAAAATGCAGATGTTCGACATTTTTTTCTACGTTCGTTCGAACGTCCGTCAACAAAACAGTATACTAAAGAATTATTGAAAGCGCCGCTGACACAATTTGAAAATTTGTAGAGTTAGGGCTATGAATATTTAATAAAACTCAAAGAGATATTTTTAAAGCTTGAAAAGCTTTTCATAGTGCAAGTGCACAGGTTTGACCAGCCAATAATTTGAGAACAAAATAGGTTTACATGTATCTAAAGTTTTGAGTTACCGAAGTATTTGTCATCGTGAAATTTAATACAAATTAAGAATGACATACACAGGTCTGTTTGGCCTCCTGGTTTGTTATTCTTTGAAAATGCTGGATTGTTTTCGCATTCAATTCGTTCCATGTTTCGTGCATGATGTGTTTGAGTTAATAATACTAAGCTACAATTATGCGTTCAAGGAAGCAATGAAAAAGAACATATTTTTTTCTTCATTTTTTACAGATCAAAATACCTATTATTTCAATCACGTTTTTTTTTCTTCTAATTTGTAATAAATACCTAGACAGTGGACTTATCAGTTTAAATAGCGCTTTTTTTTATGGCAGAGTGAGGTTGGCATTGTTGGTGTTCATTAATCTGCTAAACCTGAGATAAGTCATAGCGAAAAAGATTAGTCTCAACTTTTCATAAAAAAACGTTGTTTCTAAATAGATAATAAAAGATGCAACCAAAAGATGAGATACAATTAAATCGGCTTAAGAACATCCTAATTACTATCCTATCATATTTTTGCTTTGTATTTCTCTTATAAGTGATCAAGTGTCCACCTTGTCCTCTAAAAATTTTTCATGTAGATTTCTGGGACCTCCACCCCCCCTTTTGTCTACAAAGAACTGTATGCATGTCGAACACCCGTTTGAAAGTTCTGGATCTGTCCCTGGTCTTGTACAGATTTTTAATGGTCTATGTTGGCACAGTATATATATTGCAAATTTTTCGTATACTCTTTCTTGTTTGCAATATAATTTCGTGCTTTCTCCGTTCTTTCTCAACGCAGTTCTCCAGAGTAGATCGATTGAACATAATTTGATACAATATAGAGTTCCTTAATGATATGGTTCTCATATTTAAAAACAGAATCTTCACCAGAGCAGAGATGCTTAGTTTGCAAATTCTACACTTGCAAATATGAAATATGTATTCACCTTTTCCCAAATTTGACTGAGATTATAAACGAATTAAATTAAATAATGAATAAATAAGTGTTTTAAATTCCTCATTACTTGAAATGTATAATTATTCTGTAACTATAATTCATAAAAATCCGTAAAGTTATTTTACTTGAGAAAATTAAACTGGTTTAAATTTTCTCAGATTTTAAAGAAATATTTTCTTTAACTCAATAATATATATTTTTTTTCATTTTAACAAATCAATCATTACTTAGATCCAGAGTCTGCCTCAGTGCTTTAAATACTGGTAAAATATATGTAGTTATCAGAATAAAATTTCTTAATTATAGTTAATTTCAACTGAGATACTTTATGTGTTTTATGACTAAATAGAATAAAAAGATAAAATGATTTTTAATAATTTCTCATAAATATGATATTATTCATATCATACCATCAGAGTCATATCAAAATTATTCTTATCATTTGAAAAAAAAGTTTATTAAAACTTTGTCAAGTCCTGCAGGACTAGCTATCAATGGACCATGGAAGGTGTCCCGCAGAGAGTGACCACAACGCGCGAGCTTGAGACAGCATGAACCTGTATCGATAGGAGTTAATTAATCAGCCACGTGCGCTAAAACGTTGTTCACACCTGTAATAATTAGGCAAGAAGAAAAGGACGTATTTCTACCTCAAAAACACACTTAAAAAATTGGGTGCCAGGGTTCTGGTGTTGATGAATGCTCAGTTTGGTGCTCGAAGGCCTTGTACGTAGAGACCACTAAAAAGTCTCCTACCCTTCGCCAAAACATTATTTTCCTATGTTTCTCGAATTTTCCTATTGATCTGTCATCATAATATAAACTATTAATGAAGAAAAAATAGGTGACTAAGAAGTTCCTTTTTAATGAGAAAGCCCAGTTTCATATACAAAATATATACAATACAGCTTTTCGATAGATAATTTTTTATAACAAATTCTTATTCATCTGTATATACTCAATGCAGCAGTTGCTTTTTAAAAAAATGTCTGGATAACCTTATAAAATAACAAATTTGTATATTTCGTTATTTTGAGTTAGTTAATTTCCACTCATCTTGCAATTGTTGTATAAACTGGCTTTACATTTAAAATTCTACTCAATTCAAATTTTTAAATGTAGTTAAGAATTTAAGGCACATTGACTGTAGCTATAGTTAACCGGCAGTCAAAAACATGATTGTGCGATTTTAGGACAAGAAACATTAGAATGCTCCCTTTATTTCCACCAATTTCCTTTATGTGATAAAGTCATGCACTGGTATTTTTTGACTGTCTTTAGTTTGCCAGTGGTAACGATACCCTTTGAATTACTTTCATTAACTAATTTCATTAAACATTTACCTTAAATGCATATTGTTTGTAAATTTGAAAAAAAAATATGCTAATGGTGTAAGAAAATTAAACCATGTACAAAATGTATTTCCTGACATAAGAGTTTTGTTATAATAAAAAATATGAATTCTTAGTCGAGAAACGTCTAAAAGCTGCAGTACGAGCTGCTAAGACGCTCCTTGGGAGGTTCCAAAGATCATCCTAAATCAATTGCTGAGACGTACTTCAGGAAATTTAAGGACAAATTGAAAAAAAAAATTAAGGGATTTATGATTTTTATATTTATCAATTTGACTTTTTTCGGATCTTGTTCAAATTTAAAGTCTTTATTTTCATAAAGGTTTCAACGTAACTTGCAAACAAAATTAATCAGTATTAATACCAGTCTGACTTACTTAATGTCACTCGTTTCTGTTATATTGTACAAATGAAAGTTAATATTTTTCTATAAAAACGATTCTTTTTATTGCGAGCAGAATCCTGTTTTATATATGCTTAATTTAGACAAAAGGATTAAGACATATCTTCAATATAAAGATTATAATTTAGTCTTCCTTGAATCTTTGATAAACCTAACAAATGACATGATCGCAAAGAACAACCAATCATCAATTAAAACGATGCACGCTACACGATGCACGATATACGATGCACGTTACACGATGCACGCTATACGATGCACGCTAAATGGTGTACGCTACACGATACGATGCACGCTACACGATGTACGCTGCACGATACGATGCACGCTTTACGATGTACGCTGCACGTTACGATACACGCTAAACGAAACGCTATACCATATACGATACAATGCACGATGCACGCACGATGTACCATGATGCATGCACGATGTACGCACGATGTACCACGATGTATGCACAATATACGCACGCTAAATTTATACGTTACAGGGACTGTAACTTGCAAAAAAAAATTCAAAATCGGACCGGAAATAAAAAAGTTGCATTTTCAACCCTTTTTGGACCCCTTATTTCTATATGAAATAAAAAAGGGGGACCCAAAAAATCAATACCATCCATCCTTTGATGGTATAAAATATCATTGTAAAATTTCACATCATTTGGTAAACCAGAACAAAAGTTATTTTGTCTGGCGGTTGTCCATTGTGGTTTTTCTGAATTGCCGTTTAATTGTGGGCTGTGTCGCGTACACTTATTCCACATCTCTTTAATTTCTATTAAATATTTGGGAGCAAACACAAAAGTAGCATTTTACTTTATTTCTTTACAAAAAGGGGACCCTTAAAAGTAATCTCATTCGTTCTTTTATGGTAAAGAACATAATTGTAAAATTTAAGAGCAATCGCATTCCTAGAACTTCAGTTATTGAAGGAACACTAAAGTTAACAGACAACGACGACAACGACAACGACAGCATCATACCATTTTACGTCGGCAATTTTTTTTTTTTTTTTTTTTGGGGGGGGGGGGCGTACATGTATATAAAAAAAACTTTTTTTACCTTTAAAGGCCCATAACCCCTACAAGGGGTTTTCTGACAACTTCAAACCAATGGTGACTTTTGTAGAACGTAATGAGCTGAACGTTTAAGTGTATAAGCAAGATATAGATTTTCTCTATTTGCAATAGTTTTAATTCTAAAAGGCAAAAATATAGGAAAAACGCTACTTTTTTCCTTACATGTATAATACAAAGGGTCATCTGAAAACTTCGTCCCAATGGGAACTTTTGTTAAGCTTTAGATTCTTAGATCTTTCCTCTGGGGGACTTCCTATATAGAAGGTACTAGAACTTGCCGCTGGAATAGGTAGCATTTTCGAGTTGAGAAAATGTGATAAGGTCGGGAAAACAAACATAAAATTTATGATAAGGTCAATATTATTTACTTGCTGATTACATGACTAGCACGAACAGGAAATTCTCATACAGATGTATTCATGCATGTGTAAAAAGTATGTTAATAGCTATAGAATAATAAATTATATCCATTTTTATCTTCAGTTTTCAGCATCAATTATGGGATAAGGGTGCTTTTTTCAGTAAAATATATTATAAGGTATCTTATTTCATATTCATAATGTATGGTAACATGAGGCTCCCAGGAGCCTGAATCGCTCACCTGGTCTTGATGTCATGAGCTGAACATTTAAGCAAGTAACAGCTTTTCTCTATCTACTAAAGTTTTCATTCTGAAGCCGTATAGGCCTAAATTATGAAAAAACGTTATTTTAGGGGCCATAACCCCTATAAGGGGTTCTGACAACTTCCACCCTATGAAAACTTTTGTAGAGTTAAATGAGCTGAATGTTTAAGCAAGCAACAGCTTTTTCTACTTGCAATAGTTTTCATCCTATAAGCAAAAAAAACTCTATTTTTTCAGTTTTAAGGGGCTGTAACCCCTATAAGGGGTCATCTGACACCTTCGGTCCTATGAAGACTTTTGAAGAGCTAAATGAACTGAACATTTATCCCAGCAACAGCTATTCTCTATCTGCTATAGTTTTCATTCTAAAGGCCAATAAAAAGCTTCGCCGAGCGCAGCATGATACGACCGCAACATGTAGAACCCTGTACGTTTTAGGCCTAATATGGATAGTCTATTGTTCTGGACACATGCAGCCCATGGTGGACTGACAAAGGTTTTTGACACATGCTTCTCTGATGGACTTTCAACCCAGGGGCTAAAAATATAAATTTTGAATGTTGTATTCTACTCTTTAAAAGAATAATGTTTGGGGAAAAAATTAAAAATCGAACCAGAATTTTTTTTAAATTATGATTACAGCCCAAAAAATTTATTCTTAAATTTAGAATCGCTACCTGACAATAATAAATTTGCAAAAAAAAATTTCAAAATCGGACCACAAATAAAAAAGCCCCATTTGGCCCCTAATTACGTAATAGGGGGAAAAAGGGGGGGTCGCAAAAATTAATTCCTAATTTTGTATTCGCTATTTGACAAGAACAAACATGCAAAAAAAATTTTCAAAATCGGACCAGAAATAAAAAAGTTTCAATTTCGGCCCCACTTGGCCCCTAATTACGTAATAAGGGGAAAAAGGGGGGGGTCGCAAAATTAATCCTTAATTTTGTATCCACTATTTGACAAGAACAAACATGCAAAAAAAATTTTCAAAATCGGACCAGAAATAAAAAAGTTTCAATTTCGGCCCCTTTTGGCCCCTTATTACGTAACAGGTGAAAAAGGGGTGGGGGTCGCAAAAATTAATTCTCAAATTTGGATTCGCTTCTTGACAAAAATAAACTTGCAAAAAAAAATTTCAAAATCGGACCACAAATAAAAAAGTTTCGATTTTTGCCCCGTTTGGCCCCTAATTACGTAATAGGGGGAAAAAGGGGGGGTCGCAAAAATTAATTCTTAATTTTGTATCCGCTATTTGACAAGAACAAACATGTAAAAAAAAAATTTCAAAATCGGACCACAAATAAAAAAGTTTTTATTTTGGCCCCTTTTGGCCCCTAATTACACAACGGAAAAAAGGGGGGCGCAAAAATTCATCAGGTTCATTCTTTTATTGTAAGAAACATTCTTGACAAATTTCACAGCAATAGGCCAACTAGGACCAAAGTTATGGTGGAAACAAGTAAAATATTTGAATTTTTTTCCCCTTTTGGGCCCCTAATTTCGAAACAAAAAAAGGGGGGACCCCCAAAATCAATCCCATTCATCCTTGTATGGTAAGGAACATCACTGTCAAATTTCATAGCAATTGGATAACTAGAACTAAAGTTATTGTGGAAACAAACAAAAAAGTAGTATTTTTGGCCCTTTTTTGGCCCCTAATTTCTAAACGAAAAATGGGGGGACCCCCAAAATCAATCCCATGCATCCTTTTTTGGTAAGGAACATCATTGTAAAGTTTCATAGCAATCGGATAACTGGAACTAAAGTTATTGTGGAAACACTAAAAAGTTAACAGACAACGACGACGACGACGACGACGACGACAGCATCATACCATAATACGTCCGCAAATTTTTTGCGGTCGTATAAAAATGAGCAAATTCATCAAATGAGGTCATCTTCAAATGTCTGTAGCAAAGTGCCCAGCAACCTATGAATTTTTTGTTATACTTTGCTTTTGTAGGGTCAGAACATTGCATAAGTCAATTTAAAAAAATACTTTAAAATTTAAGCTCAAGACAAGAGATTGCTATTAAGTAATTAATTGTCATGACCATATTGATATATGTTACATGACAACTTGTAATCCAGGGTGATCCAGAATCCTCCTAGGGCAGATTGGAATTCCAATTTCTCCTAGGACAATTTGGAATTCCCATTTGCCCTGGATTTACACCAGTGCAAATCAGAATTCCAATTTGTCCTAGGAGAAATTGAGATATCCAGATTTACCCTTGGACAATTCTGGATCCTCCTGATTTTTCAGTAGGATTCAGATTCACACAAGATATTTTTTGCTAGAGGGATTTTGGATCCTCTGGATATTAAAAATGCATTTAGTAAAATTGATTTCAAGAGTTATATTGCATAAAATATTGAGGTTTTTTTTTTTGTATTTTATATTAATTATCTTAAATTCAAGTTTTTTAAATAGAATTTATATAGAGTCATGTTCAGATCTAGATACAATATTTTTCAAAAAAATGAAAAAAAGATTTTGAAAATCGGACCACAAATAAAAAAGTTGATTTTAAGGGCGTGGCCTGTCTTTAGCCCCCTGTAGCAATGTAATGGTGAAATACATATCAAAAACATTGACACATTTGGTAGATAGAATTTAATGATGAATTCAATAAAAAAAGAATTTTCAAAATCGAATGAATGATAAACATTCTACAACAGGTTTGTCAATACACCCGTTTTAGCCCTTTTTTCTAAAACAGAAGGGGCCACAAACCCCAAATACAAAACCAACATTCCTTTAGTGGATATAATCATAATATTAAACTTCATAACAATTTGCAGGCCCACTACAACTTAATTTTTGGTTTAAATGACAAACTTTTAAAAACGGCGTTTTTGGCCCCTTTGACCCCTAAATTTTCAAAAACGGTAAGAGATATTGCAAATCTGATTGATAAATGCAGGCAGGGATTTTCACAAGGATTCCAATGAAAAAAAGATTTTGAAAATCGGACCACAAATAAAAATGTCAATTTTTGGGGTGTGGCCCCTTTTTGACCCCCAGTAGCAATATAACGGTACAAGATACACCAAAGCCGTTGATACCTTTTGTTGACAGAATTTATTGAGGAATACAATAAAAAAAGAATGATCAAAATTGGATGAAAATTAAACATTCTACAGATGTTTTGTCGATATACACATTTTTGCCCCTTTTGGCCCTTTTTTCTTAAACGGTAGGGGCCAGAAACCCCAAATGCAATACCAACCTTCCTTTAGTGGTTATAAACATCATATCAAAATTTTATAACAATTGGTTATCTACAACTAAAGTTATCGCACGGAAACCAAAGTGTCTACAGACGACAACGACGACGACGACGACAACGATGACAACGACGACAACGACATCGCCATAACATAATACGATCGCAAAAATTTTGCGGTCGTATAAAAACATGAAACAACGTTATTTTAGGGGCCGTAACCCCTATAAGGAGACAACTTCGACCCCATAGAGACTTTTGTAGAGGTAAATAAGCTGAATATTTCAGCAAGCAACAGCTTCTCTCTATCTGTTATAGTTTTCATTTTATAGGCCAAAAACATGAAAAAACATTAAAACATTATTTTAAGGGCCGTAACCCCTATAAGGGGTATCTGACAAATTTGACCCCATAGATACATTTGTAGAGCTAAGTGAGATAAACATTTTAGCAAGCAACACCTTCTTTCTATCTGCTATAGTTTTCATTTTATAGGACAACTAGAACTAAAGTTATCGTGGGAACACTAAAGTTAACAGACAACACAGACGCAGACGACGACGACGCAGACGACGACGCAGACGACAGCATCATACCATTATACGTCCGCAATTTTTTTGCGGTCGTATAAAAACATAAAAAAACGTTATTTTAATGGTCAATTTTGACAGTCTAAGGGGAAAAACTCCTATAAGGAATGGTCCTAGGACTTTGACACCATTATATCATTTGTAGATCTTGATGTGCTTAATCATATGCAATTTAAATTTTTCAGATATCTTAAAAACGAAAGAATATGGAATATGTGCCAAAAAGACAAGATCCACATATTGAAATGATTGTATAGTTTTCAAGATAGAGGGTTAAATAAGTGCAAAATTTGAAGAAAAAAAATTCGGAAAAAGGGCAATAACTCCTACATCGGTTTTCGAATCTTCTTGAAAATTTCAGGGCAGGTAGATCTTGAGGTGGTGATCATTTTTACATTTCGATATCTGTGACCATTTTTGAGTAATTTGTGAAAAACTGCAATTTTCACCAATGTTCTATTTTTAGCTATGGCGGCCATGTTTTTCATCGAATCAAAAATCCCAACAGCAGTTTTGTAGAGGACACACACTAATTAACAATCATACCAAGTTTCATTCCATTTGACCCGGTGGTTTAGAGAAGAAGATTTTTGAAAAGTTGAACGGACAGACGACGGACGACGGACGACAGACGGACGACGGACGCCAAGCGATGGCAAATGCTCACATGGACCTTTGGTCCAGGTGAGCTAAAAAGTAATTTGGATGTTCTCATCTGCAGTGAATCTCGGGTAAAACAAAGTTGGAAGTCTAGTTATAAAAAAATGTCTTTCTTCAGTATTCTGCGAACGCTATGACGTAATAGATAAGTCTTCGTCAAAGTAGGTTTCTTGAAAATATATAATGTAAAAAATGATGTACCCCCTCCTCAAATGGACAAATATGTCTTTTTTAATAACTTAGCTTTTTCTAATATTCAGTTTTCATCGACGGGTTAGGGAGCAACCATTTGATTTTTATGGGGGGGGGGGGGGGCTATGGACATTTTCTTCGTCCTGCCTTTTTATTTTCGGGAAAAGTCGAGCCTGGATTTTTTTTTGTGTGTTCGTGCGCGCAAATTGTTTATTTTTAAAAGAAACTATACTTTTTGTTGCCAAAAATACCATCCTGCCTTTTTTTTACTCAAAGCACTGTCCTGCCTTTTTATTTCGGGATTTTTGCCATCCTGCCTTTTTATTTCAAATTTCACCATAGCCCCCCCCATAAAAATCAAATGGTCGCTCCCTCAGTAAGAATTTTCTTGTGTTTTTTTTACCCTAGTTTATTGTATTTTTATTCCAGTCGGATCTATGGGCTTCCATACGATCACTTGAGATATTCATGCAAAAACCGAAATTTGGTGGCTGGAGAAATCTTGCCTCGCATGAGCGAGATGCACAACGTCCATCATTATTACATTATTTTCGTGAATCCTATTTTTTGTGTAGCAACATTTCGTCTGCTCCAGCTTAAAAAGTTTCCTTATCACAATTGGATTCGTTACTCCATGGCAAGGAAATCACTTCTGACTCAAAAGTTGCCTACAGAAGGTTATGTCACACCTAGGCATCATGCACATATAGACAAATATGGGATTTCTATCTCTTGGATGAATGCAAATGTTGGTTTGGCATAGGGTTTTGTTTTGTCTTCCTTTAGCTGAATTGACAATAGTCAGTGCCACAGTTGTGCACTTGCGAGCAGAAAATGTTCGCTTTGTTGATTTTGTTTAGTTGTCTTTGTTTTTGGTGCTTTATGTTGTCTGTCTCTTTGTGCTGTTCCTGTTGGTGTTTACTGGTTTTGTCTTTGCCCTTTCGGACTTTTGACATTAGGATGTCCCATTGGTACCTCTGCTTCTGTTTACAAATCGTCAAAAATATATCACTGGTCGATGAATCGAACAAATTACCAAAGATATTTACCTGAAAGTCTGTATTGATGGACATGAAGTTGGATATTCTAGGGTATATATTGTGATGCATTCATAATCTGGAAATTAAAAAAATATATATGCAGTCATCCCATGAGGAACCACAAAAACCCAGTTCAAATTCAAAAGGTTTTACATGCACTCAATGATTGATTAATACAACACATTGTTTTAATTTTGTTTCGATGATAGGTTCTGCTAATGAAAATTCGCTTAACCGATCTGTCATCCACGCTTTTGTCAAAATCACAAAGTTATTAGCTGAATTTTTAAGTCATTAGAACTCAAAGATTACGATTTTACTTCCGGGCACAAGTATGTCTTAGTTTTAAACTTTCACCCTGTCGATACAGTGTTTAATACTGTTATCTCCATGTTGTATGTGACTGTTATATTCTTGCATTTTTTTGCTTCAACATCTTTGGTGGCTCTTACAAAACGCGTGTCAAACGCAGTTATAAAATATTTGCATGGGACTATTTGAATTCTAGTCGTAAAACAGCACACATAAATATGAAACATTGTTGTCCATTCACAGGTAACCGTATAAATGAAACACACAAATTACCGAGTAGCAATGAGTACATGCAAAAACAAATAAGGTAAGTTATTCAAAAATAAAAAAAACCGCAATGGTCCTGAATAATGGTCCGGATTAAGTACAAACACTTACGATAACTGATGAAAAAAAAACATGCAACAAAAATTATGTTTCAGCCTTCAATTCAAAAACTGAAATAAAGAAATCCACTTATCAACATATACATATATTAACTTAGAATCTTTTCCTACTGTAAAACCTTAAAACCTTATAATATAATTACTAATAATGTTTTATACCTGCAGATAAAACAGAATCTTTGCATGGCTTTCTATAACAGGAGCAGTCTTCATTATGTGGATCGCAGAGACACGGGTCGTTTGGCTTTGTTACGAATGCATAGCCCTTGGTATAGTCACAACGGCAGAAACGATCTGTTGTTGTGCTTCCCGGTGAATATTCAATTTGTCCTTCCTCCGAGCAGAGAGATTTTTTGAAAAAACATTCAGTATTGCCAACAGAAGTAAAACGAAGCGGCTGAAAATGACTTGAAGGACATGGTTCATTGTCAAAATATACTGGTCTCATTACACGTTTGAATCCTGAAATATTAAAAAAAATATATGCTTGCAATTATAAAACTTAAAGAGGTACGCGAGTTTAACTTACACGTTTTTGGAAATCACCTTTATTTTTTCAAGTGACGTTATAAAAGAGGCAAAATTTTACGTGTATCCTAAAATAATGGTCGGTGATTTTCATAAAATCACTACTGCTCCCGACGACCACAAATCTTTCACAATTAATGTTTCCCTGTGACATTGATATAAATATGTCACTTATGTAAAAAAAGTTTGACCAAGTTAAAACAAAGGGTTGCAATAGTCGTGATAAGCATACCGAACTCGCCCACTAGTATTAGGAAAACAGGTAGTAGATGACCGAATGACCTGGAAAGGGGTGGCTTGTGGAACTCATTGTGGTTAAGCTATGTTAAAATTCGAAATCAATCGCTTAAAGACAGTCCGAGAAATTTGTTAAGAAAGCTTTGCACGGACGGACAGACGGGCACTTTAAGGGCAATATAGCCCCTTTTTTCAACGCTGAATGAACATGTTACATTCTAATAAGAAAGAGCTTTTACAGTAAAATCCATTCTAAACATTACCTTCTCTGTTTAGTTCCGGTCCGTTACAAGTTTCCTCAAAAGTGATACCAATGTTAGAGTATTTGAATAGGCACGTGTATCTATCAATTGTGTCATTGCATTGTATTCTAGACCTAAGGTTCCAATGTGTATTCGTTGGACATTGAAAATCATAGCCTTGAATATCAATAGTCTGAAAAACATAAGTTGCTAATTAAATTTGAACAAATGTATAGTTATATAGTATTGATATAAAAATCGAAGATTGTCATTGGTCTTGGTCGAGACAGGCATTTCAAGAGAAATAATCGGTCCAATATTGTTGGTTAGTGTAAGCTCAAATGTTAAAAAATGTAATTTGTCATAAGAAACATTTGAGTTCTAATTTCTTCAAAAAGCAACACCAGCAAAGCACTTCTTCGTGATAACAGGGAGATTTTGGGGCGAATATTTCATGAATATCCACATTTGTTATAAATATGATGATGCACATTGTATTTAGAAAAGCAAGCACGGTGAAAAACTGAATTTTGTAATTAGGCGTATACGAATTCAAAAGTAAGTGAATGACATTATCAATGGCCTTGCAAAAAGGAAACACTTAAGTTTTATCTGCACAAACAAATGAAATTTTGATGTATTTTTCATTGTTTTCTTGATAGCTGTGACCTTATCCATTCACAAGTACATGCATTTAGTTTTTCCATTTTTGGCCGGGTTTCATGAAGTGAAAAATCCTAGTTATAAAATGGTGAATATTGGACGCCGGCTAGCAGGGAAGAAATTTGCGTAACAGTTTTCTCAGCAACTACTTATCACAGCCACTACAGCATTGGGGTGGGGTCACCTAAAGTGGGATTCGATATCATGTTTGGCGCTCACCTACTTGGGGAGGGGGTGGACAGGGGGTCCTCTATCCCCGGTCCCCGCCCCCTCCACCCTCGGTCCCCGCCTCCTACACCTCCGCTCCCCGTCCCTTCAACTCCCTCTACCCCCGCTCCCCACCCCTTGTACAACCACTCCACGCCCCTCAATCCCTGTATCCCCGTCCCCCCTGTCCGCCCCTCTTACTTTCCGTTTGACGAAATCTGCGGCCATTTTTGGCCAAGACAGATTTAATTATACTGAATTCTTTATTGCAAAATTACACCCATAAGGGTCAAGCAATACATATAGTAACCAAACATAAAACATACAAACATTTTTAATAACACATTAACATCACATCAGCAAAAAATTAAGTAGAATTAAACATTAGCTGACATGGACCTGTTACATGTATTAGCTAAAGACAAACATGACAAATGCAAATCTGCAGAATGAATGCATCTTAGCAGTAAAAACTAATAACAAAATATTTGATGTGTTGCCCACTGCCTGATTTTAGCTAGACTAACTGATAAGTTCACAGGCACTTGTTTCTATCAATAATGGGGGGGGTGGTAGAGTATGTATAAAATAAGGAGGCACTTGTTTCTATCAATAATGGGGGGGTAGAGTATGTATAAAATAAGGAGAAGGTGTCTGACTCATGAAATATTCATTTATCTTGTTTCCTGGGGGTGGTAAAGGGGGGGTACATGCACGGATGAACGACCAAATAAAAATGATAATCACGATGAACGGCCAATAAAAAATGATAATCACGATGAACAAAAAATAAAATAGAGGAACACGATGCACGATGAACCTCCATGCACGGCTGAACGGGAAATAAAAATTGCTCAACACGATGCACGAAAAAAACCTTTACCACCCACTTTCCTCAGTCTTGCCAATTACTTGCAGCACATCAATTTGCTTGAAAATTATTTTTCTATTAAATAAAATCCAAATTATACATCCTTGAAGTGCCTCTCGAAAGAAATCTTGACTCTTTGAAGAAAATTTCAGGTTAAATTTCCACAACACAAATCTTGTTGGATATATCAAAAATCATTGCAGCATGACCAAAGTGCCCTCCCTTTTTAGCCAGTCAGTGACCCTTCCATTTTCCGCCACTGAACACATACATGTGTACCTCCCTCAGGGCACTTTTCAGGGTCTTTAAAAAAAATGTCAAGAGTTGATGTTATTCTTTGTTTAACTTGTACATTGACCAGCTTTGACAAAATGTTTGAGTTTGACATGTTAAGAGCTGCATAACTTAGTTGTGTATATATATGACAAGAGTGTACTCACGTATGTTGTTAACAAAACGAATAAAAACAAATGAAAATATACGTAATCCATGAGGTTAACAAAAGATAAACATGATAAAAATATAAAGGTTATAATAAATATATTATCCTTAAACTTCCGTTATTATTACTTCCTTGTTTATGTACGGCTTTTCTGTTATCTATTTATAACCAAGTGCTATATAAATACGTGAGAACCTCCCCTGGCCCATGGTGGAAGATGGGCCCTGCTCCAGCGATGAACAAAGGATACTCTGGAGCACCTAACACTAGCAATGGTGTGTCCTTGGCTGGACCACAGTCGCTTGAATTTTAGTGTCAAATAGCAAGAAAAGAGGGTCAAATATTACTATATCCATATGTAAATATACGCTTGAATTTAAGTGTCAAATAGCAAGAAAAGAGGGTCAAATATTACTATATCCATATGTAAATTTACGCTTGAATTTTAGTGTCAAATAGCAAGAAAAGAGGGTCAAATATTACTATATCCATATGTAAACTTACATATGGGTATAGTAATATTTGACCCTCTTTTCTTGCTATTTGACACTAAAATTTACATATGGATATAGTAATATTTGACCCTCTTTTCTTGCTATTTGACACTAAAATTCAAGCGACTGTGGCTGGACGACCCGTCTTAAATGGTCGCAGGCTGCAGAGGCTTTGATATAATACGGTATTATGTAAACCATTTAATGTAAATGTGTTAGGGACGGAACATTTAACTTGAAGGGGGGGCTTGGTTTTTTGTTTTGGCCAGAAAATTTTTTTCCGCGCAAAGCGCGGAAAAAAAATTATTTTGTGAATGCGTCATGACAGAATTTTTATTTTTTGAAAGCGTCGCGCGCCGGCGCCGGCGCGCGGCAGAATATTTTTTTTTAATTAGCATTATTTCATATGGCAGAAATTCTTCTTTAGAATATTTTTTTTCTTATACCCTCTGCTGCCAAAATGTTTTTTTTCATCAAAAATCATTTTCAAAATATTTTTTTCATCAAAAATCATTTTCAAAATATTTTTTTTAGGAAAAAACCAAGCCTCCCCCCCTTCAAGTTAAATGGTCGGTCCCTTAGTGCTTATAAAAAAAATATTATTATAATAGTCACGACTATAAAAACCCATTAGTAGGTAAATGAGCTAAGGGTGAACGTAAAGTCAGTTTGACCGAAAATTATAATAATTTTCATAATATACCATACCCGTAGCCAGGGGGGGGGGGGGGTTCGAGGGGTTTGGAAAAAATGATAAAAATATAGGTACATGTAACAACAAGCTGAAATTAGGTTAAGCTGACTATTAAAATAACTGGAATATTTTGAAAATCGAACCCTCGATCAAACCCCACCCCCACCCCCTAAAGATAGATCTATCTACGGGTATGCATACAAATGATAACATTGAAGGAAGCTAGGCAAAAAGAGGGCAATCAATCCCAGAAGAAGGCATTTTCGAATAAATGAATTTGAGGGTCGAGGCTGACATTTTTTAGGAAGGGTATCTATATACCCTATCACCCTTTCAGCTGTATGCTTATTATGGTTTCTGAGGAGATTGAGAGTGTTAAACCTACGATAAAAAAATCTAAAAGAATATTGCTGCATGTTTAACTTTTCAACATCCATAAATGTGCATACATGTACCTGTGTAACATCATACATGTGCATACATGTACCAGTTCAACATCCATACATGTGCATACATGTACCAGTTTAACACCAATACATGTGCATACATGTGCGGATGAAGGTTTTTTTCATCTACTTAATAGAGACCTTGGTCCATATCAAATGAAATTGACCAGACACAGTATGAATTTTTAACTAGCGCCTTTGAGCCCTCGGTCATCAATGCCCTTATTTCAGAAGAAATTACCTGAATGTGCAATAAAGATGTTTATTATACCCCCCCCCCCCTTGAAAATGGGGAGGGGTGTCTATCCGTCGCTTGTTCATTCTTCCGTCTATCCTTCCGTTAAACCTTGGGGTACCCATCTCTTATCCGAAACTCCTCCTAAAGCCCTAAAGGGGTGTTCATGAAACTTTCACACAATCTTGCGGTGGGGATTTGTGAGCAGTTGCTCACAGTTCACAGTTCTAATTTTACCAAACAAATTTTGATTTTAAAAATAATTCAATCTATCATATGAAACATTGCATAAAAA
Source organism: Arcuatula senhousia (assembly GCA_963971305.1). Lineage (NCBI taxonomy): Eukaryota > Metazoa > Mollusca > Bivalvia > Mytilida > Mytilidae > Arcuatula > Arcuatula senhousia. The sequence continues at coordinate 2,497,273 of OZ020313.1, forward strand.
GCCACGAGGGTGATTATATTTTATTTATCACCTTATAGTGCACCGATCTAGCGCAAAGCCTTATTTTGACATTCCTAATCAGTTGTATAATTGAGTATTTAGTTTCAACAATATTTCGTACTTTGGGCTTATTTTTACCAACCCTAAATAAAACTTGTACTTCCAGATAAACATGATAAACGCATAAACCAAATTTTAATTAATAAAACGTGTTTGCTAAAGTTATTTCATAATGCAATACTTTATTTTAGTTTGAGAAAAATTTGTGCGTAAAAGTTCTTAAATCATTAATTATAATAATTGAATTAACATACATGTGACATATAGAAAAGAGGATGAGAGAGTAGATTGCTAACTGTCAACCTCGGATTCGCCTCAATTGACAATGCTTTTCTGAGGCTATCAATCTACTCTATCACCCTCTCAGATGCTTATTATAAGAATACTAGTACTTGTTATAATCTTAATGACTACAAATATACTGAATATAAATTAACTAATATAAAGGTGATAATTATGTACTTCATATGTAACTTATATTAATTGTTATTACCTTGTGTTATTTGCTCTGTATCATGCCCCTTGTGGGCCCATGCTTTTGGTTAATAAAACATTCTTCTTCTTCTTCTTCTTCTATATATATATATATATATTATTTAATAAACGTCTGAAAGAAGTAGCCAACGTATCAACCTACGGGATGTCGGATCGAAAACAAAAAAGTTAACGATACTGTGCAAACAAAAATGATAAATAAACTACTAAAATGATGCACAACAACATCAAATATGATGTTAAAATAAAATAATAATTATAGTCAAAAGACAATAATTAATAATCAAATTTGCGGATATTTCGCTGGACCGACCAGCTTCATCAGCGCTTGTAATCTGATATGATAATAAATTACGCAATCAAGATCTGTGACGTATGTCTAAAATCCTGAACTTAATATTTGAACATCTCAATGAATCCTCAACATGAAAAATAATAAAATTAGACAAAATACAATAAAATGTTCCCATGGCTGTTCCATTGACTTGAAGGAAGTTTTCCCCGTCAAGTCAATGGAACAGCCATGGGAACTAAAATGGCCCCATCCTATGCCAACATATTTATGGGGGAATTAGAGGAACGTCTTTTACAAACCTCCCCTACACAGCCGCTCTCATGGTTCCGTTTCATTGACGACGTTGATATGAAATGGGTACACAGTGATGAAGAACTTCAAGATTTCTTTAATCATGCCAGCAATATTCATCCATCAATTAAATTTACTCACGAAGTATCGGATACAAAAATGTAATTTCTGGATACCTGTATCACACTTGAGAATGGAATTTTGAAAACTGACATTTATTGCAAACCCACAGACAAACATCAATATCTCTCCCCCAACAGCTGTCATCCAAAACACTGCTTCAAAAGTATACCCTATAGTCAAGCCATCCGTGTGAAAAGAATATGTTCAACTGAAGAAACAACGAAACAAAGACTGGGAGAATTACGCCATCACTTAAAGAAACGTGGGTACAATGACAAAGTCATTGATATAGGATTCTCAAAAGCAAATACATTAGACCGTAGTGAGCTTTTACAGTATAAAGAAAAAAGTTGAACAAGAGAGTTCCCCTTGTCATCACGTACCATCCCTGCTTACAAGACATTTCTAACATTATACGTCATCACTGGAAAGAAATAGAGAAAAGTGAAACTCTGTCAAAGCTATTCCCTGAACCACCGGTTGTGGCATTTCGGCGACCGAGAAGCATAAAGGATTCATTGGTGAAAGCTGCGGTCTCTGCGCCTTCAACAACAGTCGGCCAATGTAAACCTTGTGGAGACAAACGGTGCAAGAGTTTTTGCCAATTGCAATCCACAAACGAGTTCCAGAGCAATGTGACAGGAAAAGTGTATAGGATATACTGTAACACTTTCTGCAAAACATCAAATGTCATATATCTCATTACATGTCACGTTTGTGGGTTGCAATACATAGGTGAAAGTTCCCAGCCCTTCAACAAAAGGATGAATGGGCACAGAAGTGACCTAACAAAAAAACCATTCTTGCCCGTGAGTCAACATTTCGTGTCGCCGGGCCACACCCTGGATGACTTTGTCAGATCCAAATTAACAATCATAGACCATAGTCAAAGCTGGAGCGATGAACGAAGACAGAAAAAAGAGAGCTTTTGGATCCATGAATTGAAAAACACTTCATCCAAACGGAATAAATAAGAAAATGTAGTCAATAGGCCTTCTGCAACTAAGTTCTTAAAGTTTTCAATGCCATTTCTTGTGAATTTTCATTCTTTCATTATTTACTATTTTGCTATTTCGTCTGTTTTGGTGACCTTGTTTCTTAAACTATTTTCACTATGTGTTTAGATTATTGTTTTGAGCTCCCATATAATAGCTATTATTTATAGTTTTATTAAATTATTTAAACCATTATTTTTCAAGATTTTATTGTCCAAACATTATATTTTATTGTATTTTGTCTTATTTTATTATTTTTCATGTTGAGGATTCATTGAGATGTTCAAATATAAAGGTCAGGATTTTAGACATACGTCACAGATCTTGATTGCGTAATTTATTATCATATCAGATTACAAGCGCTGATGAAGCTGGTCGGTCCAGCGAAATATCCGCAAATTTGATTATTAATTATTGTCTTTTGAATATAATTATTATTTTATTTTAACATCATATTTGATGTTGTTGTGCACCATTTTAGTAGTTTATATATATATTATTTATATAGTATACATGATATCGGAATATTTTCTAGATTATTTTCCACTTAACATGTAGGAGTTGCATTGATATTGAATAAGGCATGCATGACATGAACAATAAGTCTTGCTAAACAACATCCTTTCATCCCGTCATGTACATATTTTACCATAAAAAAAAACAAGTTATGTTTTTCGTTGGGTCGATATATACATTTGTTCTTTGTTTTTGATATATTTGCCGTAGAAACCATGGCCTTGTATGTAGCTGCTTGTTATGTATTGCTCTGCGTAGTTCTATCTACATGTAAGTACTTATGTAAAACTACATGTATGCACTTTTAAACTGCTTTACATATGTGGCATATGTTGCATTACGTTTTTTACTGCATGGAACTCAAGTAACATTTTTCATCATTTTTATTACTTTCGATATTTTTTTAATATAACAAGTATGGACTCTAATGCATATTGCCTAGCAAGCCGCTATGGACACAAAAAGCAAAGGTCTGCTTTAGTAACATAAAAAAAGACTTTATTATTTCTAGGTCCTGCTAAGGTTTATTGTTGAATTCTATAAGTTATAAGTAGGGGTGAGGCAAGGTGATGTTCTTAGTCCCAACCTGTTTAAATTTTTCTTGAACGATTTACCTTTTGAGCTAGAGCGAAACACAAACTCTATATTGATAGACAATAAAAAGATTCCCTGTTTGTTATACGCGGATGATTTAGTGCTTCTGTCAGATACAAAAGATGGTCTACAGAGCAAACTAGATTTATTGAATGAATATTGTAAAGAATGGTGCCTAGAAATTAACTTTACTAAATCTAAAGTCATAATATTCAATAATAATGGAAAAGTTATAAAAGATAGTTTCCGTATAGGAGACAATTTTATTGAATGTGTTAAAGAGTATAAATACCTTGGTTTAATTATTGAAAACACAGGGAAATTTAATGAAGCCAGAAAACAACTTTATAAGAAAGGTATGAAGGCATGTTTTAAAATGTACAGTGATTTAAAATCTGCTACTTCCAATGTTAAACTTTATCTTCATTTATTTGACCATTGTATTAAACCTATTTTGCTGTATGGTTGTGAAAATTGGGGTGTTGTAAATGTAACTGAAAAAAGGAAATCCTTATCATTGTATGACATTTTTAAAGACTGGGAAGCAGAAAAGCTAAATATAAAATTCTGCAAATATGTTTTAGGGGTTTCAAAACAATGTACAAATATTGGTGTTTTAAGTGAGTTAGGAAAATACCCCTTATATGTAGATATTATCAAACATTTTTTGTCATATTGGTATAAGCTAGAACACAACCCCAGTGAGTTACTACAATCTGCATACAATGAGTACAAAAACAATCTTAAGACAGGTAGTAGCTGGTACTCCACATTATTATTATACTGTAATAAACTTAACCTGGATTTAAATGTATGTAGAGAAATGAGTAAAAATAAATTTAAAGTATCACTATTAAAATGTTTAAGGAATAATTTTTTGTGTAGTTGGAATAATATAAGGAACAGTACCATAAATGATTCTGGAAAACTAGATACTTATTTTGGATTCAAAAGTATTTTTTCCTTTGAAGAATATTTAAATATTAGTAATTTTGATAAAAGAAAAAATATTACTAGATTCAGATTAAGCAATCATAAACCACGTATTGAGCTTGGTAGACACGAACGAAGACTAAACATTAATTCTGGAAAATTAGAAAAATTAGCAAGAACAGACAGAATTTGTCTTTATTGTAATACAGGAAATATAGAAGATGAAATTCATTTTTTGTTAACATGTCCTTTATACTCTAGTTTGAGATCAGATTTTCTAAACACTTTACAAAATAAATTCCCTTCATTGATATCGCTTAACTCTATTAGCTTATTCTGTTGGATAATGACAAACGAAGACTATGATTTTAACTATAAACTGGCTGAATTTTTACAAATATTATATGAAAAAAGAGATAACATTAACAAATAGAGATGTATGTGTAATTTAACATCATGATGTCATATGTAATTGTCTTTTGTTACAATACTTGTGTATTTTTTATGTTTTGTTTCATTGTTATCATTGATATACATTGTGATTGTCATGCTCTATATATAGGGCCCTATGATTGGAAATAAAGATTTATTATTATTATTATTATTATTATAAGTAGCCTTTGTTGTACACATACTATAAAATCAATCTAAAATTAAGCCATTTTAAGATAAACATGTTGATGAATCTAAGTCATGTAAGATTATTTGTTTTTAGATCAAGTACATTGTACATGTAGGTTCATTATCTCCTATTTAGTTTAAAATAACTGCATCAAAGTTTGGTTATGTTAGTGGATGAAATAGGAAACTATTGCAGATAGAGAAAAGCTGTTGCTTGCTTAAACCTTCAGCTCATCGAGCTCTACAGAAGTCTACATTGGATCATAGATGTCACAGTCTGTTGTTTATAGGTCTTGATATATACTTATAAATCAGCTTAATGTTTAAGTTTAAAAAAGTTTCAATCTTCAAATTATTCTGAGAACAAAAGCTACCAACGGGATTCTGGGAATACCGAAGACGAAAATCAAACATTTATTTTTTGCCTAGAAATTTTTACAATTTTCGTTTTATAATATTACTATTTTCAACATTTAGTTGCATTCCAAGCATGCGAAGATGTAAAAAAAAATCGTACATTGTTATTTTGACTTTTTTCTAAGTGTGACCAAAAGGCAAACTGGACTCATCCTTTTTTTTGTATTTTTAATCTTGGGCCAATGCAAGACGGCGAGCAGCGACTTATGGTCATGCTGAAGACTGCTGGCTGTTTTCCATTGTGATTTTTTAAATTCCCGTTTTTTATGTTGGTTGTGTCACGTACAATTATTCCACATCTATTTATCGTCTACTTTAATGGTTATCATTTGTCAGATCAGCCTATGATTTTGGAGTATATAATATTATATGAAATAAATTTAAACCCAATGTAGATCTCTTTATGAAAATTTGCAATGTACATGTATGCCTTTAGATTTTTTTACGTTTAATAGCAATAAATTATATTATAACTCAAACAGGGCCAGATCCAGAATTTTTTGAAAGGGGTTGGTCCACAGAAAGTCCGCTGTGGACGAATGACGAAAAGGGGGTGGTTCCAGACAAATTTTGCAGAATACCTGCACGTTACTTGCGAAATTTTTTGCGGAAAGGAGGAAAATTCCAACCTCGGAACCCCTCCCCCCCCCCCGCAACCGCAACTGCTCAAATATTTTTGATTGTCACCTATTCAAAGATTGTCCCTCCTTTATGATAGAGACTAAAGAAAACTTATACAGGAACGTTGCAATCCATGTTCCGCACACAGGGGGTTGGATTCTCGTCATTTATATTGACTTAAAAAAAAATCGACCCCCTACTCTATAATCCAAGCCCCTGTGGTTCCGCACAGTTAAAATTATTTTCTGACATGTTTGTAAGACAAGTGTGGCGACTTTGGTCTCTGTGTGGTGAATCGACAAAATTGTCAAGCAATGATAACATTTTCGAACAACCAATAACTTGTGACAAATAAGTTTATTTTTCCGGATCCCGCAATAGCTATGTGAGAAATACATAAAATTGTTCATCCTTATTAAAATGACCTAGATCAAGACAGACGAATGACCCAATGTGGCTATTTTGTCATTTTCTAAAAATCAATAAAATGCTTGAATTGTGTGTGTCTGATTGACCTATATTTCTGTCTGTGATAATCACGTGGTGATAATAAACTATCTTCAATGAATTAACATTTTGCAGTCAAAAATTTATAAAGAAAGTACGCTTAAACATGTGCACAACCTGATAAAGTACGCTACATGATCTAGTTGAATCGCATTGTTGCTTTAAAACACCGCCAAATAAAAGCATGAAATACGAAGATGCTATGTACAACTTTTTTGCATGATTAACTTATTTTTGGTGTCCGATTAGTATTTTTGTCCTTTAAAACTTTATTCAATTAAGTAAATTTTCGCAATCCAAAATCAAATATCCATTTATACGCTAAAGTTACGCAAGATATGCTACACTGACTAAAATATAATCCGAAGCGGAACACATAATCTACTGGTCGCGGCCATATTGTCTTGATGGGAATCCGAAGATTGAGAATCCGAATATAGCCACCGAGTGAAAAGTGAAAGTATGTACATTGCAAAGAGCTTTTGTAAATATAGAAACGACGGAAACAAACGACCTAATTGATGTATCGCTGACAATCTTTTTATAAAAGGTAGTAACAACTCCATTTTATATATCTTTACCAAGTAGGCAAGTATTGGGGTGAAATATGTTTTTTCCTGACCAAAAGTGCTTAAGCCCGTTCAAAATGTTATAACCAAAAATCCTAACAGGTTGAAGAACTCAACTTTGGACCCAACTCGCCTATCTATAGTGTTTAGAACTATCGAACTCGATAGCTATGATCCAGGCCGTGTTTTACTTCTATTCCATATTTTATCAAGTTACTCATCTGTATACACTCATTCCTCGAAAATTTCTTTCGTTGAAATCCCATAACGGATGTAATGTAATTCATGTATCTGCAGTCATGTAACGATATAAAATAAAGGGTAGAATACTCGTAAAACCGTTAAATGTTTTAACTTAATTTGATTCAGAACGAACTGTGATATTTTTCGGTTGTTAGCGGCACCATATGGGGTCTGTGTAAGGGATAGACTCACAGCATTACTCTTAAGTCGGATCAGACCATTTTGATGTTTTTTCCCGATGTTTGAATGTGGTAGCCCTGTTATATCTCATATACGATATTGAAATGTGGAATAAGTGTACGCGACACAACAAACATAAACAAACAGCAATTCAAAAAATCACAACGGAAAACAGCAAGCAGTCTTCAACATGACCATAGGTCACTGCTTATCGTCTTGCATTGGCCCAAGACTTATAATCCAATACAAAAGTATCAAAACCAATCCCTAAATCATCAACGAAAGACTCAATTCTTGACATAAAACAGTTAACATAGAATGACAAGGACAAACAAAGGCTTTGGCAAAGTTTCCTGGCTTAGGACAGGCACATATAAAATGTGGCGGGGTTAAACTAGTTTTTTGGATCCAACCTTCCCCCTATTGATCAGCTTGCACAAAGCTACATATAAAACACACTGTAAAACTCAATCGACAAAAGTTCAATTCAACAAGAGAGAACTTAAGACAAAATACTGTACGAAAACAACAAGACAAGGAGGAACTCTCTTGAGAACACTCGAAGTTACTGACAACTAGCTAAGAAACATTTATCGATTGATGTAAAAGAATCAAATACATCAGTTCTAAATCCGACACCCCACGTCAAAACAATGAATGATTAAGAGTTGTATCACCATACAGAACCGACATACTTGATCGCTGTGGTGCTTATAAATAATACAGTGGATACAAAGTAAAAATTTAACGTTTTAAAGTTACTATCAAGCTATCAATATTTCTGCCAAAACATACCAAATGCAAAGATTTTACTAAAACATTGAATTCGTATCCTTTTTTCAAAAGGTTTTTATTTAAGCCAGTTTTTAATTTCCATAAGGCTGTTTTTGAATTTTTGTGCTTTATAAACTACATTGCTATAAAAGTCAGGATGAGGTATTCCTTTAACAATCAGAAATCTACGTGTACAATCAAATTTTTCGATGAGATGTCCATATTTATGTGCAAATTTTGTAAAAGATTTGACTAATTTGTGGTAACGGTAACCTTGTTTTAGCAATTTTTCTGTAATAAAACGGTTTTTATCATTAAAATCAGACACATCACTGCAAATGCGAGCATACCTGACTAAATGTGAAATGTATACCCCGTAAGCTGGAGCTAATGGTACGTCTCCTTCATGAAACGGAAAATTAACTATTGGGAATGAAAAGTCATCCCGTTTATCATATACTTTAGTGTGTAATCTACCATTGATAATGCTTAAGTCCAAATCTAGAAATGGACATCTACTGTCGGTTGAGTTTGCTTTATTTAGGGTTAATTCTTTAGGATATATATCATTTATAAAATTTGAGAATGTGGGGTTGTTTAGAGCAAGTATGTCATCTAAGTACCTATATGTATTGTTAAAAGTTTCGATAAGGTGGTTTTTGTCTGGGTCTTTTTGTAGCTAGGCCATAAACTGTGATTCGTAACAATATAAAACAGATCAGCTATGAGTGGAGCACAATTGGTTCCCATTGGAATACCAGTAATAACTTTTATGTCGGTCCAATTAACATAACCTTTGTGGGTTTCGTTACTAAAAAACGATTTACTAAATATTTGTGACACTTTAGAACAGATGTAGTCACTTTTAGATTTGTCAAAGCACCATTTAATCAAATATTCAAATTTCTTTTTGATAAGATTATGAGGTAGATTAGTATATAAAGTGGAAAAGTCATAGCTGTCTACGGATTGAAAAGTATTTTCAAATGCCCGAAGTTTGTCTAAAACATCAAGAGAATGTTTAACACTCCAAAAATGATTTATTTCACTATTTTCGAAAATTTTGTGACAGTATCGGATGATAAATTCTTTCATTGTAGTTAAAGCAAGAGACAAGACTTTAGAAATATTGGTTAAGGAACTTACATTTACTTGATGCAGAAATAAAACGGGATTTGTATGGGTTTTTGTGTAATTTAGGTATCCAGTACATAGTAGGTAATTTATTGTATGTGGGGGCTGCTCGAAGTGCTGTGGTTGCTATGACATGATCGTCAATAATACTGGTTTCTGTAGCTTGCACGGGAATTTTATGCCGTAATTTAAAGTAAATGCAAATAAAAAAAACATGGTGGGACACAATTTGAGAACCTTCTGCAGGTTTAGATGTGAGTAGAACCCCTTGAATCTTATACAGTAGACTTAATGTCAAGACTTCACCCGTCCCTCCATTTCTCGTGGCCTTTTTAACTGTTGAACCCTACCCTATCGGTCGTGTATTCCTATCCCTGTTCTTACTTCGTAATCATTCCATGTTTATATAATCACTACTTATACGTTAATCTTATCATCACTAACAGCTGAATTTAGACTGCTCAGGAAAAAGACTTTTGGTTGGTAGCTTTGAAAAGAATAATAGAACACGTTCAAATGTCTATCATAATTTAACGTTCAAAGTTTATAAACAACCTCCCATGGACAGCAAATATTCAAGACTTTCATGCAAGAACAAAAACAAACATATATGCAAATGTGCCTAAAATGACCACACAAGACGTTACATCAACAGTTTTTATTATCTAATTGTAAAATTTAAATATTGTAGTTGTCCAGCATATTGGTGCGGCATGTATTAGTTTACCATTAATATATCATATTTGCAGTGTATATTTGTTTTTGTCCCCCGCCCCAATGCAGAGCGGGGACATGGAAATGCCGAGCATCCGTCTGTGTGTGCAAGCGTCCGTCCGTCTCATTTTTTGGTAACAGAAATCTCAGCTACTAATAATTCTAGGCTTTTGATATTTTGCATGCAGGTTCAGGTAGTAGTGTCATATGGAAGGATACGTTTCCAGGTTTGTCACTTACCTACTTCCTGTTAAACGGGCCGACTTAGAATTTTTTATGGAAAATTTGTCGTAACGGTAACAGATTTCTCAGCTACTACTAATCGTAGGCTTCTGATATATGGTATGCAGCTTCAGGTCTCATTTGGTGGGATGCAGGTTTGTCGCTTACCTACTTCCTGTTAAACGAGCTGGCTTAGAATTTTTTAAGGGTCAAAAATCGGAAACAATTTTCGTAATAGATTTCTCAGCTACTATATATCCTAGGCTTTTGATACCGGTATTTGGTATGCAGCTTCAGATAGGGCTCGATTATGGTGGGATGCGTTTTCAGGTCTGTCGCTTACCTACATGTATTTCCTGTTTAGCGAGCGGACTTAGAATTTTTTACTCTCGGCCTGGGGACTCAGGAATTCTGTTCTTGTTTAATCTAGAACTTTAATTTGATAAGCTGTGCTTCATTGCTCAAATCTCCAACAACATTTGCATCCATAGAAGTAAAAAAAAAGACAGGGTCAAGGTTACAAACAGACACAAAATCAGCAGACACCAATGGCAACATCAAAATCAAAAGCAATAGCAACAGCGACACGTTCAAACATGTTAAAGATACAAAAATGTACGGAAAAACAGAAAAAAAATCACCAACACAAACTATCTCGAATCATTTCACTTAAAAATTCAGGGTAAAAAATGAAACCAAAAAAAAACTTTGCCAGCAAACAACATAAACTACAAAACCATTTACAGCGCGACGGGTGTGCTATAGAGAGCAGGCACTTCTTTTGACAGTGCGATGGGTGTGCTATAGCGAGCAGGATCTGCTTTTTGCAATGCGACAGGTGTGCTATAGTTAGCAGGAATTGGTCTAGGCAAGTCAACGGGTTTGCTATATCAAGCAAAAACTGCTTTTGGCATCGTGACTGGTGTTCTATAGCAAGCAGGAACTGCTCTTGGCATCGTGACCGATGTACTTTAACGAACAGGAAATGCATTCAGCGCCGCAAAGGATGGGTTATAGCAGGCAGAAACTGCTTACTCTGCCGGAGCACCTGAGTTCACTTCTATGGCTTTAGTTTGTGTTGCTAATTCCTGTTCTGCTGTTAATTTTTTGTATGTTTTGTGTTTGTTCGTGTTGTTCTCGTTTATGTTTTTGTCCTTTCAGACATTTGACATGCATATGCCCCATTGGTACCTCTTTGTTTCTTAAAAACTAAAGCTACTACAACAAATTATAGATTGGAAATAAGATGAGTAACCAATTGACCTCATACACTTTTTTCACTTACATATAGCATTTCATGGTCAAGTTGTAAGCTTGTTCTCATTTGCCTTTGATCATGTAAAAAGTGAATCTAATATATCGGAAGTACATAATCAATTTTCCATTTTGCTAATATAGGATTCATTTTTAGCCGGGGTAATCGCTAGCGATTAGCCACGGCTATAGCTACGATAGCCTTTCGGTGAGCTAGCAGATGGTTTTTCCGGCGGTTCACTAAAAACCTATCAATACACGCTTGCAATATAGTTCCTTTACCAAATCTGTTTTTTCGTCGCTTTACTCGCAATTATTCTAAAACTTATTTATATAGAGTTCAAATTTTGTACAGTCAAGTATGTCAGACTCCTATTTGATGTGATAGTATTAAATGCATGCAAAAGCGGATTGATATTTTGTTCGCCGATCTCATTAGTGATGTCATATTCACTAATTTGCATCTCATTAAGTGTCAAACTGGTGCAATAAACAAACATTGATGGACAGGATGATTTACCCAATAACTTTTTTATTTGATCAGATATAATATGGCCCTGTAAACGGTTCTCTGAAGAGATAATTATTCATATTTACAATCATTATTGTTTCTGGACCATGAAACTTTTTATTGAAAATTTTTAATTTTTCAACCAAATATTCAGTTTTTAAAACCACTGAATATAATTATTTTCAAGATGCACTACAAAAACGATCTTTTTCTTAAAATATTAGAACCATAAAAAACTTTGTTTATTAATACAATTTGAAAAGTCTACATGAATAATGAGATTATTGTCAAAGTAATTTTTTAACGGTTGTAATGTGGAGGAGGGGCATATTGGCAACCTGTATCAATATTGTATCAACGAAAGTTTACAATTCAACATAATTTTCACAACCTCTTCTCATGGGTTATTCCTCATTTGATTTGAAAAAATGTGTTTGGTTAGCCTACAGAATTAAATGTTGCTTGCTCATCTAAAAAAACAAGGGGTTGCACTAAGTCGTGCTAAGCATACCCAAACTCGGCCATTCAGAAAACTGGAGGTAGATGACCGACTGACCTGGAAAGGGGAGGCACAGTACAACTCATCATGCTTAAGCTGTATATACCAAATTTGAAATCAATCCCTTCTGTACAAGCCAAGATATCTGTTACGAACAATTGTCTATTTTTGACCCATAAAAAGTCTAAGTTGGCTCAGAAAACAGGAAGTACATGATGGACTGACCTGGAAAGGGAAGGCACGGTATAACTAATCATGCTGAAGCTGTGTACCAAATTGAAACTAATCCATCCAGTAGAAGCCGAGAAATCTGTTACGAAAAAAATTCACATTTCAATTTTTTTACCCTAAAAAGTCTAAGTCGGTTGGAAAACAGGAAGTAGATGACAGACTGACCTGGAAAGGAGAGGCACGGTATAACTAATCATGCTTAAGCTGTGTACCAAATTTGAAACTAATCCATCCAGTAGAAGCTGAGAAATCTGTTACGAAAAATTTCACTTTTCAAATTTTTTACCCTAAAAAGTCTAAGTCGGCTTGGAAAACAGAAAGTAGATGATGGACTGACCTGGAAAAGTGAGTCATAGTATAACTCATCATGCTGAAGCTGTGTTCCAAATTTGAAACCAATCCATCCTGTAGAAGCAGATATATTGAACCGGACGGACAGACGGACGGACGGACGGACGGACGGACAGACGGACGGACAAGGTGATTGCAATATAGCCCCCCTCTCTTACGAGTGGGGGTATAAAAAAGATGTAATAAACTATATAGAGTAAGTTGTCTGTTGGACTATAGAATAAAATCTGCAAAATATATATAGATAAGCTGTTTCAAAAATGCTATACAGAAGTTATCAATTCAGTTGAACCAACGGGTCAACACAGCAAATGTAATAGAAACACACGTGTTTATTTTTTTTATTTGGCCTAATGGGATAATTGGCATACTGTATATGCGTATATAAATGATGTTCGTCCAGGTCACCAGAAAAAAATCACTTTTATTCAGGTGATTTCCAAACTCCTTATGCAGCCAATCCAATTACTTTTTTATACGACCACAGAATTTTTGCAATTGTATAATGTTATGGGGATGTCGTTGTCTGTGGACATTAGATTTCCGCGCAGTATTGCATTTGGGCGGTTTTTTTTTGTCCTAAAGGGGATAAAATAGATGTATCGACAAAACTGTTGTACAATGTTTATTATTCATTCTATTTTAAAAATTCTTTTTTATTCAATTCTTCATTAGATTCTGTCAACTTAATAAGTCAATGGTTTTCATATATATTGCACCGTTACATTGATACAGGGGACCAAAGACAGGCCACGCCCATAAAATCAACATTTTTATTTGGCTCGATTTTCAAAATCTTTTTTTCATTGGAATCCTTGTGAAAATCCCTTTTACACAAAAAGTAGCTTTTTATTTTTTGCTACAAATTAACAATTTAAAATTTGTAGATTACCCCGGCTACCAGTACTTTCAGTACTTTGATTTCTTCTTTCTTTGACAGAACGTCAAAAGGGTGACAATAGAACAACAGAAATACATAGTTGATGCCCATAACGCCATTAGACGCCAAGCTGCCGCTAATGCCACCAACATGATGAAAATGGTACTATCGCTTATTTCTTGCTTACATTTTAGAGACAATAACAAAAACACAAAATACAGCAAACGCTTGTCAATTCCACATTTTGTTTGTATAAAAAAGGTTTTAACAAATTTGCCGAACTTGAACGATCAATTTCAATGCCCAAGATAAAAGACAAATCATGGAAGACATACCGAAAAATTATATAATGCAACGGTCCTGACTTGGTACAAGCATTTTAAAATAAATGGTGGGTTGAAACAGGTTTTATGGTGCGCCAAACCTCCCCATTGCGAATTTAAGGTCAGGTGGTTACACAAAACACAACACGGTTGTAAAGACACAACATGGATATACAAGTGATCATCTCATTACATCAATTAGCCAAACACTAATCGAAAAATTAAACCATTAGCTATTATCATTGTCCACCTTGGGTTTGTAAGGCAAAAGCTAAGAAATCAGAAATTTAAAGGAAAATAAAAAAAAAACCTTTTGATTTCTGGGTATAAATGCACCATCTTAATGCGTAGAAATTTTAACAGGATGCTAAAAGTACAATCAGAACAATTAAGAAACATTTAGTAAGGATCTGTAAGAAGTTATAGCCAGTGTCCATAACTTTTGCCACGCCTTACGCGCGTTTTGTCTATTCAAGACTTAATATGGTTAAGGCCCTGCCTTTTTAGCGAGTATCGAAACTTAATACCTTTTAAAAATAAATCCATGCGCCCGACCGGCTAAGTTTAATGCAAAGAGGGAACTTTAAAAAAAAGGAATTAAATAGTAGCAAAGTCTGAACCCATCCCACCCAAATCATATGCACTTGAGAAAGTTGTCATTCTGAAAATATCTGGGATCAATAACTACTTATTAAAAATTCAATTATTTGTGCAAATAATAAATTCTGTAACATTCTGGGACGACATTTAGCGGGGACGAAATTATCCATTTTATGGATTACCGTGACGTCATTTCCTTGTCAGAGTATTTCGCGCTAAACAACATTCAGATTCTGTCAGGTTTTGTGAGATTTTCTGAGTATCAGTGATTTATTTGAAACATTGGTAACAGAGGGTACATTAAGAAACCTGGCAGAAAAAAACGGTAAATTAAAAATATCATGCAGGATTGAGGAAAGTGAGTGAAACCCGACAGGATGGGACTCTTCTTTTATTTTCAGGTAAGAACCTTTTACTTCTATTATGAGTAGGTTTTAGTCAGTAAATTTATGTATTTCTTTACCTTATTTTATCTTACTTAGAGTTTAACCAAGTTTAGTCAGAATCATGCATTCGGTATGACTAGTTAATGAGACGATGTTGCCAAAAGCTAGCTCGATAATTTCCGGAAAATCGTTTTTTTTTCAGCGGAAAAGACCGAATGGTGTTTAAATAAAAATCTGTGTGTAAAAATAAACAAGTGGATGAATTAGGGTTATATCACTGTTTTTGAATTTCATTTTTCATATTTTTGCATAACAGATTATGATGTATTTTTTGTAAGCCCAGAGGGTTGATTGTTTTACTTGCTCCGTGCCTATTATTTTTTTCACTCCGTAAAAGTAAACCTGTTCCGGTTTTATCGTCAGTATATTTCTGGCACATCTCAAAACATGCACAATGCCGTAGGGCTCGCATCTGCGATGCTCGCTATTAGAGTTGCTTTTATAAAAAAAATATATATAATTGGATACTATATATCAATAGGATAAAACTAAACTGATGACTAATGTTACTCTCTTCAACATAATTAGCAGTGTTTTGGAACCAGTCCTCGGCCGACCAAGCATTATTTCATGCCGTTACATTACTCTCTTTTTGGTATGGGACCAGTCCTTGGCCAACCGAGCTATTTCATGCCGTTATGATACTCTCTTTAAGTATGGGACCATTCCTTGGCCAACCAAGCATTATTTAATGCCATTACAATACTCTCTTTAGGTATGGGACCATTCCTTGGCCAACCAAGCATTATTTCATGCCGTCACGATACTCTCTTTAGGTTTGGACCAGTACTGAGCCGACCAAGCATTATTTCATGTCGTTACAATACTCTTTTTAGGTATGGGACCAGTCCTTGGCCGACCAAGCATTATTTCATGCCGTTACGATACTCTTTTTAGGTATGGGACCAGTCTTTGGCCGATCAGGCATTAATTCATGCCGTTACGATACTCTCTTTTAGGTATGAGACCGGTCCTTGGCTGATCAGGCATTTATTCACGCCGTTACGATACTCTTTTTAGGTATGGGACCAGTCTTTGGCAGATCAGGCATTAATTCATGCTCAGAGATATACAGTAGAACATGACAAGTACTATGAACGTTATGTCGACGGTAAGTAAACGCATTTATTTATTTAAAAATAGCATTTAGGTAAGTATTCGAACAGTACAAGAAAGCGTTATTGAATGTCTAAGGTCCGAAAACCAAACTGACAAAATCAGTGATACCAATTAAAGACCTAAAACAAATACGATGAAAATACATTGCTTCAATCACAAAATAGCAAAATAGACAAGTTTCAACGCGAAAGTGAACTCACGTTATCCGTAAAGGTAAGCAAATCCTTTGTTTCAAAATACTGGGCAATGTTGGACGTTGTTTTCCGAACTATTATGACCAGTTCAGTTTATTCTCTGTTTTGGTCTAACTTCTTGGGAGAACTGTCTTAATTCATGGCTTCAAGAGATTCAACATTTCCAACATGGAGTAGGTTCATCAAGCGGAAATAGCTATGACGTACTACATAAATCACAGGTACCGCACACATTAAGCTAAGACGTAGTACACATGACAGTCTAAACAAACTCTCGATCGTTTGATCACCATTGAGGTTTTAGCGCCCCAATAAAAACTTTATCCCATCGTTACATTTGTATTGCCTGTCTCTGCCTTGTTTTGCGTTTTCTTCCTGGACATTGAAATTTATTATCCCAGTGCGGTGTATTGTTATTTTCTTTATACTCTCGTTTGCATAAGAAGTTAAAACTTCAAATAACGGTTTGACAAACTTGCTTTTGTATTATATACAAAAAAAACAGTACAGCTTATTGTTCTGTACCATTCCTTAAACAGAGAGCTGGTGGTGTAGTGGTTAACGCGTCGGGCTACTAACACCAAGGTTCGTGGTTCGATCCTCGTCCGGGGTGAATATTTCATGAACCAATTTTCCGACTCTCTCTTGACACCATTTGCGAGGATGGTCTCAATGAACGATGCTAGTCCTTCGGAAGGGACGAAAAAAGGTTGTCCCGTGTATGTGGAGAGCAATACCCCATGTACGTTAAAGACCCTTTTGTAGAGTTCGATAAGAGTAGGCTCAATGGAGGCCGCTGCAAACTCGCAAACTGCTAGCTGGAGAGGGATTTACATAAGCATTAAGCTTGTTTCCCAATCCAGGATGAATAAATATGTTTAAACTAATTCCTTAAACAATTATCGCTGTTAATGAGAAACGCGTGTCTTTCCAAATACCGTTAACGTAGTCATTTTTCACGGTGTACTAAATTAAATTTTCGCTTTATTCGAGGTCAATTAATATCTGCGAAAAATATTACACTCGAATATGCAAGTATTATTAAAAACAAAACAAAGTATGATAATTGAAAACCGTGAATAATTATACTGCAAAATATACATTTTTGACACGAGAGAGCTATAGAGGTAACACTAGCGACGATCGAACCACTCGAACGAACCTCTGCAATATTTGCATATATTTTCCTTTGTTACCGGATTTGACACACTGAATTGGAAATGAGCAACACGGCGGGTGTGCTATAGTCGACATGAACCGCTTACTCTTCCGGAACACTTGAGTTCATTTTTGTTACGACTTAGTTCGCGTTGATTATTTTCGTTCAGTTGATTTTGTGTTTTGTTTAGTTTCTTCGTGCTGTTTTTGTTCGTGTTTACCGGTTTTTACGTTGCCTTTTCGGACTTTTGACACTCGAATGTGCCATTGGTGCCTCTTAGCTTCTGACTAGATAAAAATGGCATCTTACATTTTTTGTCATTCGCAGCATTTTATTGTTCAAGATTTTGTCCTGGAAATAATTTGAAAAGTTTGAATTTGTTTCGTATTTTATTTTATTTTTTGAAAACACGTCTACGCTTCGTATTTTTAGGGTTTGTATCGGAAATCCAGCCGTATAGGTTGTGTCCGCACTTATTGTGGATGTGTTTCCTACTTTGTATGTAATTATGCATACTCGTAAGTCTGGTTAAATTTAGTTCGCTTTTGTTCATTTTTTTTGTCATTCCTGTCAATGCTTTAGGATGATTGCATTTTGATGTACAAAAATGCCCAACGACTTATTTTCCTGCTGTTGCTTAGTTATTGTCACTTGCTTGTAAATTTTGTCGAAATTATACATATGAAAAAGGAATGAAATGAGGGCAACAAGTATAAACAATTTTCCGATGCAGACTTCGTGAAATTATTTTTTATTCACCATAATTTAAAGTAGGGGAAAACAGTGTTCGGATCAGTTCGTCCGTACGTCTAAATGTTGTGCAATGAGGCATTATGTCTTTTGGACATATTCCTGTTTAATATCAATTACTTGTTCATACCATTCGAAAATGGCATTGTAAATTAGCATGAATTCCACCTTTAGCACATTTGTTTTTTGTCTACCCTAATGAAAATGGAAAAAAAAGCATGGTAAGTGAGAAAAAATTGCCTTTACATTTACAGGTACACCTGTATATACATGTATATCAATATTCAGTTGACCTACTCGAGTCAACCTTAGTAGAGTAATTTGCTCCTACCCTGTGAATGCAGTCTTATTCCTCACCTTAAAATTCAGCCTGCATGTGTCTGAACAGAGATGTTTTGGCATTGTCGTACTGCTCGACTGATAGGTTTGTCTCCATGTCCAGGTGTAAAACGGGATTGTTCTAACGTAGCAACTAGGTCCACTAACGAGTTCCAGGTTTCGAATCGGTCAGGTCGTTGATTTCTACCTCTTCTTTAGTATGTGTTTTAAGCACCTGGACTGACCGGATCTTCTTGTTGCACTCCGGGTTAACAAGCTCAAACATGTCATCTGTTGTGTCGCTGGAATTTGACTCCAGGAATGACTTTGGTCTCTGCAGCCAGTCGCTGGATTGAAGTTCTTGTGCGAGAATGGATCTCGTAGCTGTGTCCGCAGGATTTTTATCTGTCGGACATGGTTTCTCGACTGTTGTAGGCAGTCCATTCTGAATAATGCAGGTCCTTTTTACGTTAACCTCCGGTGCGAATTGTTGCCTATCTTGGCAAACTTAGCCGATCACGACCCAGTCTAAGCTAAGTTTCTGTGCGAATTGGGCGTTAGTTGACATCATGGGTAATCTTTGATCAATCACGTGATGCAATGCTGGCACACTTCTACCAATTAACAGAAAACTCTTTGCATTGTCGTCCAAAGGAAGGATGAGTTCAGCAAGATCCCTTAGATGTGCATGATAGGCCGCTGCTTCAGGTGTTGAAATTTCGGTCCGATTGTGGGGAATATAATTACATTTAATGAGTTGTGGTGGTTGAAACTGTGTGTTGTCTTGTACAGATTTAATCACAAAGTCATGTGCTATTCTTCCAGACGCTTGGACTTGAGCATGTTGTCAGGGTGTACCGGTAGTGCTTTGACAGACCATCAATATTGAACACGTCGAAGAATTGTGACGCAGCCAGACACCTATTCCTTTGGTCATCGATGATGGCATACGTTCGATGAATGTTTGAAAGATTGCCTTTCCGGAAGACATCTACTGGCAAGATTTTGGCACAGGACTTGCCACCGCGGTATAGGTCTCCACATATGTCAGTGCATGTGGAATTAACGGTTTGGTCAGTGTTAGCCCTGCCTGGCTTCCCTGGCTCCCCGCCGTTCTGTTGGAAGGGTCTGCAGGATAGTTCCATATGACTGTACTGGTCAATGTGCAGTGCTGTTGCGTGGTATTTGCTGTTACAATCACTGCATGGAGTGGATTCTTGACAATCACGGCTTATGTGGCTGTTGGAGCGACAACACTTGTAGCATATGTTGTTCTCCTTGAAAATCTTTTTCAGTTCGTCAATAGGTTTGGCCTTAAATTTGCGACATTCATTCAAGGTGTGCTTAGATTTGTGAAGAACGCAGCGTTCCTGAGGTTCTATTGACTTCCCTGACTGCTGACTTGAGCCGTCCGTTTCCTCTGTGTTTGTCTTGTGGACGCTGACCGTTCGCTTAGTTTGAACGTGTCGTTTCGATACGGACCTGGGAGACAACTCAAACATTAAGCCTGGGTTGTTCTCGATCTTGCTGATGTCTTTGATGAACTGCAAGAACACTGAAAAGGGTGGGTACTTGACCCCATACTGCTTTATGTGGTTGGCAGCTGTAGATACCCATTTCTCCTGTAGTCGGTAGGGCAGTTTGCTTACTATGGGTTTAATTCCCGATGATGTATCAAAGTAATCCAAGAGCGTGTAGTATTCAGGGTTCTCCTGGATAAACTGTATCTCAGAGAGAGGGTCGGATAGTTCATATAATAACTTTCTGTTATCCTTGTTGAAAAGATTTTGAAAGCTTCCAAGTTTCTGTTTGATGAATTCGTCGACCATTTCTTGTACACCATACCGTTCGTCCAAACGTTCCCAAAGACTTCGTTGTCCTTCTGAAGGGTTGGAAATGCTTGCATTGATGCCTGAATGCTGACGCCATAACGTGCTGACTCGTTGCCTAACCATTTGACAAGCAAGTCCGGTTCTTCTAGATCTGAGTAGGAGACTTTCAAGCTCGTTCACGACACACTTGAATTTGTTTTTCCAGGCTTGGTATGACTCGGCCTTGTCGTTGAAGAAACAGATGGGTGCACACATAGCCTGTACGGTTAGTTTACTTGAAAAGCAGACATCAAGTTAACTTCAAGTTCACTTGTGACTGGTCTCGGACTGTTTTGAGCAGACGTGCGACTGGTTCCAAGTTAACTTGAAGAGCAGTCATAATACGAAGTCTTCTTTTAAAAGCAGTCGCGTAATTATGACAGATCTGGTCAAGTTAACTTCTTGTCAGGTCTGCTTGAAAAACTGAATTTAAAAGGACAATATTCTATGTTCTATCACCTAAACTGTGGTTTAAATTCCTTTTCAATATTATAATTATTTTTAATGGTACAATAGACTTGTTGCAATGACTGCTCTGGATAAAGAAGTCACGACTGTGTGACTGGTTATGACCAGTCATAGAAAAGCTGTTGCAAGTCTACTTTGACCAGCCATGAGTAAACGCAAGCTACCTTTGATGTCTGTTATAACAGACCCGAGCAGACATGGGAAGCAGTCACAAAGTTAACTTTATGTTAACTATCATACAGGTTATGTGTGCACCTATCTGTAGACAGGCATGAGAACAAGAGGTCCTTTCTTAGCAGGAACTTTGTGACGTCATGTTTGGTTCCTTGGCTGGAGCTGCCCATGTTGTTGACCTATTTTGTGTTGAACATATTCTGGAGATTGGCAATGCAATGAAGGCATCGATCCGGTTTTGTAACCATTGGATGTTTGAGGAAATGACAGGCTTTCTGTAGTCATCTCACTTGATCAGTGTCCCTTTTGACGTGGGCACGTTTGTTGAATCAGGTACAGGTCATGGACGAGATGCGGGAATATCCTTGTATCCCACGTGTCTAGAAGACTCTGCTGGTTTTGTAACGTTGAAATGAACCGTTACCTTATGTTTGACTACGGGTTCAGACCCGATATTTGTCTCTACTTTGTCTGGTTGTGGGTTTTCCAGATTAGGAATCTGCTGTGTCACATATGTCTGGACTATATCGAGTGGGTCAATCTCAGGCAATGAAGATATGTCATCCAAATTCAGGCTTTTGGAGTCGTCCTCGTGTTGCTCTAGGGCATTTGCTTCTGCCATGGGTACTGCAGTATCCTGTTCAGTTTGTAGTAGTTTAATTTCTGCCTTGACCTTTGCCATTTTGTGAGCCGCTTCTGTTGCTATTAACTCCATTTCAGCCTTTCTCCTCTTGTTCGATGTCAGCCTCTTGCATTTGTAGCATGGTGTCCCTTTTTGCATACTCAACTTTTGCGAATGCGGCTTCAGCTGCTTCAAGCTTCATTTGTATCGTGCTGATGGAACCAGAAGACCCATGGCTATTGCTTTTCCCGGTTTTACGGGATTTTCTTGACGATCTCTCCGAAACTACGGAGCCAGTCTCCATAAGCGAGGATAGAATAGACTTGACTGTGTCGATGGTTTATTCCGCTATTTTGCAGTAGGCCGATGATGTTTTAGTGAACAGGTCAAAGGTCCTTCATGCTCTCGGCTGTTCTCTGTGACATCAGAAATTCGACGTAGCATTCCTTTTGTCGGCGATATTTCTCATAGGCGGTGATAATTCGCTCATTTAGCGTAGCCAGTGCGTTTTCTTCCTTTGGAGAGCTATGGACATCTTGTATGAAGGCGTAGAGCTTGTTCCATTGGTCCTCTACCTGCACAGCGTGTTTAAGGCTCTGGCTCTCATAGAGTTGTTTCCCTTTTTCGTTAAAGGTGTGAATGCACTGCTTCTTGTCTGACTCAGTTTCTTGGGTAGACTCTGTGTTTGTAATTGGCTGTTGTGTCTCCATATCTCTACCTTGATCCATAGTAGTATTTGAGGCGGCTGACATTCTTACAACAAATGTGTGCCAGTTTAAAGGTAAGAGCAGAGTGTCCCATACAATTTAAACGCAAGGGCAGATGATCCTGATGGCCTATTTCAACCTCGGATGGAATCCTGTCAGGTGACTGTCTAGATCTAGGACTGGCGTGACAAAATACCTGTCCCAATGCGGTTTTGAAATCCGGTTGAAACACCAGAGGACTATGGAACTTCAGTTGTTTGAGATTGCGTCCAATGCTGGAACGATCCCCTCCCAAGAAGTGATGACCCTTTTGTGTCCACCATACTACTACTTGCTGGGAAATTTTGGCTGAGACCAGCGATCCGCCACTTTTTCACTGTATCGACTAATGATCGGCTAGTGTAACCAGGTTATGGGCGTGTAAAGAACGAGAACCAGCAGGTGTAATGTGACTTTAATCCCAATAACATATGGTGAAAAACTGAAAAAAACAAATAACAATAATAAGTGCAAAAAACACAAATACACGAATAATCTGAAAGAATTAAAGTACATATAGCGATTAACAGTGAAAGGTTATTACCGAATATTTAATATAAACCAGTTAAATAAGCAGGTCCAGTCGGGAACCCAAGTCAAAAAATTCTGATTCGAATCAATTCCAAATCATTTTCAAATGACTTTCAAATCATTGTTTAGCGATTTGAAACGTTGATTTGAAACTGATTAAAGAACCAAATCACTACCAAATCAGTTATGTACAAATATGGTTTTATGATTTGGTAGCCATTTCGTTTACAGAAATAATTTGGTTCAGATTTGAATATCTTTTCTTTGAGATGCTATCATTTGGAAGCAATTTCGTACACTTTGTATGCCAATTTATATGATTTAAAAACAATTTGAAAATCTGGCGCAATCATTGGCTTAATTCAAATTTGTTATTGTCAGACATTTTTGTGTGAAAGAGAAAGCAGTGTGTTAAAGTAAATGTTGCAGATTCTTTGGAAAGCTGACTTTTATGTGCATATACATTAATTGTGTGTATAGTTTCAATAATATATTCAATGTGAAGTAAAAATACAAACTCATATAAAACAATTACAGTTGTTATTATACTGTTCATTATGGAATGTACAAAATGGCTTTATATTGCCCTAATAAATGTTGGTAAGTTGTTTATATTATACTTTAGAGCAGAAAATATTGAAATTGCATCTATAATGTTAGATGGGGTTGATATAAATATTCCTATAAAATTTCAATCGAACACAATTGCGTGCCTGTCTTTATAGCTATAATATGAAAGGGGTCATGTTTATCAGAAAGGCTGATCGAAGAAAATACTTTAGGCTTCAATTAATCAAGAATATATTTTGATTGTAATTTGGAAGCAAGTTGAAAATAATTTGGTAACAATTTGAATGTAATTTGGAAAGGGAATAAGGGGGAGGGATTATTTTGTTTGGGGTGATTTGGTAATGATTTCGATGAAGATATTATAAGCAGTTGATTTGGTTATGATTTGGAAAGATGATTTGGTAGCTTATTTGCATGTGAATTTTCATCATCTCCAAATCACTTTCAAATTGCTGATTTGAAAATGATTTGGAAGGGTGATTTGGTAAGGGAATTTTTTGACTTGGGAAATGTTCAAATACGACGGTATCGTGAATTCGAATTTGTCACAGTTGAAATATCAAAAAAATATAAATGCTAAATTCACAGATAAACAGAAAATATGTTGAATCGAGTCACTGTTATAATGTTTTCGTATATAATTTGTGGATAATCGCCAAACTTACGTGGTAGTATGCCGCGAATCGTGTCCAAATTAATTCCATGCAAGATTGTACAAATGGCTACCTGATTGCATCACCAAAATTACTCGACAGTACAGAAGGCACGTCGACCGTTCGATCCAAGCATGGTTTCGGGTCAGGTAGCGGCGATTAAAATTCATTCACGACAAGGAAATTAAAACCCATAACTTAAAATAAACAATGTTGTGATAGTACAACGACGGACGATGGACGCTTAATGATGACAATAACTTACATGACCCTTCGTGAAGAAAAACTTCTTTTAGTTTTGCCAAGGTTGCACTACTTCTTTGTTTTGGAGAACAATTTTGGTAAGAATTGTTTTACTAAAATTCAGAGTCAATCAAATTGTCCTTGTTAAAAGCCTTTTACTGAAAACTGGTTAAATAACTTTAGGATACAATTGTTTTTGTCTTTATGATATAAGTAAAAAAAAACTGTTATGATTCACCACTCATTTGCTCTTTTCGCACAGCTGTCATTTCATCTATTACATGTACACGTCATTTCAATGTTGTCTATTGCTGTGCTGTGTTCGAAGAAATTATCCATAAATTTGTAGGTAAAAATAAAAAAATACCGTGCCAAGTAAAAGTCAAAAAACCAAAATAATATACAATAATAATCACCAGACGTGTGAAGTGGTTCTTATGATGGAGAAAGAAGCAAAGAGGTACCAATGGTACAATCGAATGCCCAAATTCCAGAAAGAACAAAGATAAAACCATTAAACAAAAATGGAAACATCATAAAAACACAAAAATAACTGAAAATAGAGAACCCTGAAGGCAACCACCTACTTTGGACAGATATCTGACAAACGTTATTATATTATATTGTTGTCCATAACTTGAATACTAAATGTTGGGGTCAATGATTTTTTACCGCTAAATGTGTCTTAGGTAAGGTCCAAGACGGATCATTCCGTTATTAATCCTTAGACCATGAAGAAAAATGCTAAAAAATGTCTAATTATCAGTATCTTTCCGGCACATATTCCCTATTCTTTTGGTTTTAATATCATTTCAGAGTTTGGCTTTAGTGCCGTGTGGAGGTCGTAGAAAGATTCTCCGTGCTTCAGTTGTATAATCTTATTTATTTTCGAGTACTGGAATATATGTTGGAAAGACACAGTTTACATATATACCGAAATTTCAGAAACTTTAAAATTTGATAAATTTATCTGTTTGGTTATGTTGTAATGTCTTTTTGGCTTCTAATTTTATTTTATCAAATGTAATATTCTACCGGCTTTCCAATTTTTTTTATTACTCCTAGCGTGTCTGATGAATGTTAAACCAGAAAAGCGCTTCACACGTAGTGTGCTTTTGTAAATTTATAAAAATCATTTCAATATTGAGGTGTCTTTCTGTCACATATATATCCCATATTTCGGTTTTTAATGCATCATATAAAATTTGTAGATTCAGATTCAGTCAGTAAATTGTGTCGATCAAAATACATGAGATGTGAAATAAGTATACGAGACACAACCTACACCATTTACAACAATTAAATAAATCCACAACAGAAAACAACCAACAGCCTTCAATTTGACCAGCGGTCGCTGCTCGCTGTTTTGAAATTGGTCCTGTATTGAAAAAAAATACTACTTATGATTCAAGGTTAATCCTAAAGTGTCAATGAAATACCCCATTCTTGACAAAAAAACAAAAACAAAAAACAGATGTCATTAATATTCGCCGAATACAAACAATAGCTTTCATAAAGATATATACAGAATCAACATATATACAAGTATGGCGTGGGGCCCGACATTATTGGCAGTTTTATTGACTTATGTATTTGGCAAAGTATAATAATTATTTTAAAAAAGTGCATTAAATGCAGAATATAAGAATCCTCTTTCGGCGGGCAAGAAACAACCGATTTATTTAAATACATATCAAAACCTTTTGTACAAATTCATTTGAACTGCCAGAAAACCTAGTAAAAATTACTATAAACGGTGTTAAAACCGCTATGACGTACTGTCAACGTAGTAAAACCTGTACGCACGTGTCAAGGACGCAGTAGAAACTACCTGCTTATGGTCGTGCTACAAACTTGAACGAAAATTCCGTTATATGAAATCGTAGTGAAAACGTACGGCGAACGTAGTGCAAACTTAAAGGACGTAATGAAATCGTAGCATAAAATCATAAAAATCATACCGTCCAGGCCACGTCCTTGCAGTTTTTGATACGTCCCTTCTACGTTCATGCAACGATAATAAAGTTCTCAATACGTTTTCAGTAGGTCTGTACTACGTTTTGACTTCTCCACGTCCTCACTACGTTTGATTTTAACAAGTTCAAAATTAGTCCACGTCCTTCACGTCCATTAAAGGTCATACTACGACCATTCAAACTTCAAGCACGTCTTTAATACGTTCATCAAGTTTTGTCTTTTAGGACTTAGTACGAATGTTCAGTAAGACGGGGCATAACCAATAAGATACGGAGATATTTGAATTACAGCTGTCCAAGAAAGAAAGGTGTCCCAATTGGGTATTCGAATGCCGAAAGTTCAAAGGGACAAATCGTTTTATGTGAAACCAGCATCAAATAAACCATATAACCATATAATATACAAAAATAATAAGGTTTATTGCCTCTTCAATAAACCAATTTAATTATTGGGAATTGACTTATCTTAACCGGAATTAGTTCGTTATTTGTCCGTACTTGTACCGTCTTTTCTAATATTACCCTTAAGTCCATATTTTAATCTCGTCTGCAACACGTACATGCCATTTGGGCAAATTTTAAAATATTTCAATCCGTGAAAATCGAAAGCATCCTTGATCAAAAAGGCAATGAAGCCCCAGAAAAGGAACCGGCAGTCCCTAAACAAGTTCAAACAGGGCCCAGGAGCATCAAAGAAATCTCGAAATTCATCGGATGGAGGGAAGTCTAACACAACCCAGTCTAGAGAACCGGACAACAGGACTCGAAAATCCAAAAAGTCGTCAAATGCAAAAACTGTAACACTTGAAAATATTCCATCGACAAGCGCTGCATCCAGATCTTGCACCTTTTCCGTTTCCCATGGCCCAGTGATAAACATTATGGCAGAGGCCGAGCCAGATCAGATATCGGTGCAGTCGCATCCTTCTCCAACTGTTCCCTTAGAGACACCTACCCAAGCGACGAACACAGCCAGTAGCGGGCACAATGCTTCGCCATCCGTATCAACCCTAAATAACACGCAGGGAAGGTTTATTCAATTTCAAGATAACACAACACCTAATAACGGCTTTTATTTACAAGAAACCCAGCCTCATGAAGTTGTTAAAAGCGTGTTTGATCCAATTTCCTATACTGTCCCCCTTAAACTCAAATAAAAAAATTGGAATGGGGAGTTTATAGAATTGGGTATTTTGCTTAAAACTAATTTAAGCTCCTCAGACGACTATGCTATGGAAGGTAGTCTCGAAGTAAAAAGGGGTGCTTTAGCAGTTGTTCGTAAAAGGCATAGCACTATCAAAAACATCCATCAGTGGACATCAGCCTTTATGATCTACACAAGTGTTATACTTGAAAGAATGCCTGATAAAGCCACTGAACTTATTAAATATATGCATAATATAAGAACTGCCGAAAATAGGGGCTGTACAGGAGGTTGGGTTTACTATGATGAGCAGTTTCGTCTTCTTGGGGGGGTCATTGATATGGAACTTTGGATGTTATACATAAGCACACCGAACACACAATCTACGAATTAAAACCCTATATACCAGACTGACTTGTAAGTTTTTCAACAAAGGGTGAGTTCGTAATTTCAAGAAAAATTACAAATATCAACACAAATGTTAAATTAAAATTGTAGTCACCCTGTTTTTCATTGCAAAAAATAATTGACAAAGAACGTTTGATTGTTTGCTCGTTACACATAATGTTCCATATATATATATATAATTTGATAGTTTTTAGCTCAGGTTTATTTTTACAGGTCTCAAACGGCTGTATCCGTTTGGAAGTTTTCCTATTCATGTAAATCGAGTTTGAGAGTCACTACTAAATTACCCAAATCCGGAGGCAGCTGCCAAACTTTTAAGTGCCACTGGGTTAGAGAAAAGTGTCAAATTACTAGTACAATGCTTGTGACCTAGATTTGCAATTGAATTAAATACAAGAGATCCGGTTGGAGAGTTATCTTCCATCGGAAGGAAGAAAATTGATAAAGAAATCAGTTTTGGAGGGGTAGCGGGTTCATTTAGTTTTCCGCCTCTCCCTAAATTAGGGTATCACCTATTTATATAATGTCCCAAATCCAGTTCAGAATATGGAATGATACACAATTTTTTTATCATTTCCTTTAAATGATTCAGTTAATAGTTATAGACACAGGGATCAATGTTCCGTTTCTTACTCTAGTATTGATGAGGGGGAGGACAGGGGGGACGGGGATACGGGGGTTGAGGGGGCGGGAAGCGGGGGCTGAAGGTACGGGAAGCGGGGGTTAAGGGGGCGGGAAGCGGGGGTTGAAGGGACGGGAAGCGGGGGCTTTAAAGGGCGGGGGTTGACTAAGCATTGAATGTTTAGACAACATAGAATATGTTTTAATATGTTCAATAAAGCTTTGATTCAAAGATCAGAAATATGAGTCAAATATGTTTATTAACATCCAGGGAATTTTCTTTGACATCTTTGACCGTCTTTAGTTTCCGTTTTTTTTTTTTACATTCGCAAACGGAACTTGTGGAAAGGACAAGGTATGATAAGGGCTATTTTCGGCCCCTTTTTCTAAATTAAAATTTTATGCTAAAATATTGATTTAATTGATATTAAGTATTGAAGGTTTATGAATTTATATGTTTTAAACAAAGAATACATCAAATCTGATTTTTGCATTTGATCAAACTTTATGAAAAATTACTCAAAATTAGGTATATTTGTGTATGTTTTTGGATAAAATAAATATGAGCGGACAAGCGGCCCACAAAAATATTTTAACTGTTTATTTGTCATACCAAAACTAATGTTTCCAAAAATTATCTTTGTGGGCCGCAGGTGACTGGTCCGCTTATATTTGAATCTCTCAAAAACCGTTATCATTTTAACAAGTTTCAGCCAATTTTGCCACATTTCACAGTTCTATTATTTTGTGCACATGCGTAATTACGTCATATATCAAATTTTGAATAAAATTTTGCCTGATTCAAAAAATATAACTTCTAAATCAGAAAATCACAATGTTATTATTCATTATTCCAATTTAGGAAATTTTGTCTAATTTAGGGGGCCAATTCGTGCTCTTATCCTATCATGTCCATTAGACAATGTTTTGAAGGTCTTTTTGAACACCATGGCGGTCATTGCGACCTGTGTTCATATTTTTAAGAAAAATGAGAAGAAACCCGTTGACAATTTTTATGTATATTTAAAATTTGAATGTGACGATGATGTCCATAGCATTATGAAGAAACTGAAAAGAGAACATGGGTTCAGCGACAAATGCACCGGGGTGGGCATACTAAACTTCAGTTTAGAACTGGCTGTGTGGGAGAAACGAAAGGAAAGAATGGTAGTCGTGGACAACAACAAAGCATGGTCTCATGCTTCACTGTAACTTATAAAAGAAGAGGCC
The DNA here is from genome assembly GCA_963971305.1 of Arcuatula senhousia. Lineage (NCBI taxonomy): Eukaryota > Metazoa > Mollusca > Bivalvia > Mytilida > Mytilidae > Arcuatula > Arcuatula senhousia. The sequence continues at coordinate 2,527,469 of OZ020313.1, forward strand.
GACGTGCATGGTAACTAACCAGTCATTTAGCATCCGTCTTTTTTAGTTTTACATGAATATGTCCCCACCCCACCCCCCACCCCCTAAAATACAAAAACAAAGCAAAAATAAACACAGATTAGGGGGTGTGCATGGGGTGCTCTGGATAATGCTTAATGGTAAAAAATATCGCAAACTAATTGAGATCATATACATGTAATTTACGCTTACGGTAGCTATTTTTTTAGACATTACGGATCATTACGGCGTATGGTTAATTTTTGTAGACCTAGATCACGCTTAACTTTGAGCCAATATTACGATTTCGGTAGCCAAAAAAGGCCTAATTACGGTAAAAGCCAATCACACCCTCAGATAAGCCTTACGTTGGATGACAACCATTTAATTCTTAGAGGGTGGGGGTTAATTTCATGCTACCTTTAATTTTCACATTTTTTGTGCCCTGCATATGTGTTTCTCATTTTAAAATGTTTTCTGGTGTTGGCATGTTTGTATCCGTACGTGCTCCATTTTTTACTCAATTTTTTTCCACATGCTTCGTGTTTTCGTGAGCATGAAGAAACCCTTGTTCCTTGATGCCCTTTTCTTTATGTAGCGCATGCATTTTGTCACACATACAGTCACTGCAGAAACTCCATTTTTTAGCTCGATCACCTGACCTTGGCTTTGGTCGTCGTTGTCCGTAAACTTTTTCAAACATCTTCGTCCAAAAAAATTAATAATTGTTGGTTTCCCCTAACCCGGCCGGGTTTACTTTTTGGTGCCTGTTCAATAATTTTTTTGGACATTTTCAAACAAAATGAAATTAAATTCTGTCCTGCCGGGTTTTAGATTTGCTTATTTTTTGTTCAATGAAAATTTTGAATCACAAAAAAAGTACAATGTAATTTCAAACTTTTTTCACCTTTAAGGATTAAAGTTCAATTGATATTACTTATATAATTCATTCTTAAGCATTAATAACACTTAGTCAGTGAAGTGGCAGTGTCAAAATATTTATTATGTCGCGTACAACGTGTTGCTGGAGCAACATACATGTATAGGGATCGCTGTGGGACCATCCGTCGTCTTGCGTCGTCCTGCGTCTTGCGTCCTGCGTCACAACAAACAATCATTTATTTCTCATACTATACACAAGTCTTCATAGCATAGTACTACACTTTATATAAAGATTTTATGCTCCTACGTCAACTTCTTCCTGTTTTACGACTAGTCATGTTTCTCCCATAGGGTCATTCGTAAAATTTTCGTAACACTTTTCTCAGAAACCAGGAATCAAAGGCTTCTGAAATTATGATGCAGCCTCAAGTAATGGTCCTAATACCATGTAAGCCATTTTCAGGTTTGTTGGTTATCTACTTCCTGTTTTACAACTTACAAAGTAGTCATTTTTTCTCCCATAGGATAACTTAAGTGCAGGCGACATATGTTATCCCTGGATTGCTCCATCTAGTTTTTAATTATATCACAGTATACATGTATAAGAATGTACAGCAGTATGCGAAACTAGCGGTAAATCTATAGCCCCAGTGTACCTTAATTTCACTTGGTCTAACTAGATTTTGTCATTTTCATACTGGTTTCTGTATGGAAGATACCCAGAATTTGCATTCGGGCCACAGGTCATTACAAGTATAAATAATTGTTTTAATCCATGACCGGGCGCCTCATTGTGACCTCTGTGCAATCTATGTGCTACATTAAATATTGATATCTGGTTTCAGTTACTCCACTGCTTTATGCTAGGGGGGATCAATATCATAGGTCAGTTGTCAAGGTGGCGATAAAACATTTCATAAGCTCCGAGTCCGGTCAGTAGATACGTCTTAGACATCTTAGGTAGTAGTCAACATTTGTACCACAATAAGGTCATGATGACCTACAATGTCCGCTTAAATAACTTAGATTAAGTATCTGCCCATATTTTTATATTTTTAGGAAAGTTCCAAAGATTCTCAAAACATATTCATAAATAATACAAAGGTCAAATAGAAAATTGAATGGAAATGGTTTGATTTTCGAAAGAACATCTGTATAGGCGAAATTTATTTAGACCACCATTTTCTTTGCCAAACATGCACGTAGATGGGTTTGCATATGCTTATATACTCATGCTAGTGTCAAATACAACTTATACATTCACAGACCCCGCCAACGTGCACATAAGCTATACTATTTGGCTAAGAATTACAACATTTCGTAACTTCAGCTTATATTCCGTAAAATAGGCTGATAATTGACCATAATTAGGAGGCGGGGGTAAATTAAAAGAAAGTGGAGTGAAGCGGGGGTAGAGGGGACGGGAAGCGGGGGAGGGGGTGGAGGGAAGCGGGGTAAAGGGGGAGGGAAGCGGGGGTATGGTACCCCCCTGTCCCCCCCTCATTGATGCTGCTATCAAAATGAAACAAAATCTTGGGGAAACTCGCTTCCATCTAAATGCGGTGTCAAATCCGCTTTTAGACTGCTTCACTTGTCACCAAGCGAGTTCGATTTAACCGGTTTACCGGTTTTAAGTTTGAGAACGAATATTAATTTGGCAGCCATCAATAAGTTGTTCATTATTTGAGTCTTATTTGTCCGCATTACACTGAACAAAATCAATCACGAACGATAACATCTGACATTATTTGGACGAGGGGGAACTAAAGGATCCCACATAATAAAACTAGGGTATTCTTAATACTAGAATTATATATAGGGAGCAACATTGATGAAACGATACTGGCACGTCGCTGATAACAACGGCATGCAATATTATTGAAAAGATTCCTACTCGCATTTAAAGTGTTATTTGTAGTTACGTAAAAAGTACAGGGCACTGAGTTTTTAAACATCCAAACACTTGGGCCTAACAGAAAGAGCTAGTTCGCTACGACGTACTCACTTATACATATGATATTGGAAACGATATTTATCTTATTAACATTCAAGGTGCATAAAAAACATTTTTTTTCTGTCTCCAGATGTTAACTTTTTTCCCTGGTTTAAAAGATAAATTTGAGATGGGTGAATGGGTATAGACCCACTCATGTGCGGGTTCTGGCAAGATAAGGGGGTCCCGATCCTTCCGGAAATGTACGACGGATCATATCAATATTCTTTCCCGTGATACCGCTGGAAAATGTAGTTAAGACTATCTCATGTCACCATGAGTTGCCATCTCTGAACTGTCACCAGTTTGAGCTTACCAGTAAAATGATATATAAATAATGTCATTGTCGTTTTATGTAGTTTTAAATTGCCTCCTCTGAATTATAATTTACCAGAGGGGATGGGATGTGACCCGTCGTATTGGAATGCGTGACCTCGTCCTTTCTTGGTTGTTTTGGTTTTTAACAAGAAGGACATTTGCAATCTCTGTTACCAGTGGTGCACAGATTTGCCCGTTATCAATTTGATAATCTGTTTTTCTTGCCAGGGCTCCTCAAATTTTTCGACTGTGGCCGTTTATTCCATTTATTTATTGCTTACCTATGTGTGCCCATTTTTCTAATGATTCAATAATTAATAGGGTTTATTGCCTCTTCAATAAACCAATTTAAGTATTGGGAATTGACTTATCTTAATCGGAATTAGTTCGTTATTTGTCCGTACTTGTACCGTCTTTTCTAATATTACCCATAAGTCCATATTTTAATCTCGTCTGCAACACGTACATGCCATTTGGGCAAATTTTAAAATACCCACCTCCTACCCCCATTTTTTCACCCCCTTTAAATTATGATAAAACATATTTTGCTGCTGTTTTCTAACATTTTGCAGGCCGATATGGTTTAGTACTGTAGCTGACTGGAGCGAAACTTGAACTTTTATGGATAGAACAGTGATGATTGCGGTGAACTGTCCATCATGATCAAAGACTAGTACTGTGAAGATCCCGGCATGCAAAATTATTATACTCAACATAAGGAAGCAGTTAACAGTGATGTTAAAAAATTGCCACTCGAGTCAACATTTTACTTGTATGGATGGATTTAAGTCAGTTTAGAAAGATATATATGTATTTACTATGTTTTATTTTATTTTTGTCTGTTTGATATGAAATTTAATAAAATTATTGTCACAGTTTGGTTTGGCGGGTTCTGGCAAGATAAGGGGGTCCCGATCCTTCCGGAAATGTACGACGGATCATATCAATATTCTTTCCCGTGATACCGCTGGAAGATGTAGTTAAGACTATCTCGTGTCACCATGAGTTGCCATCTCTGAACTGTCACCAGTTTGAGCTTACCAGTAAAATGATATATAAATAATGTCATTGTCATTGTATGTAGTTTTAAATTGCCTCCTCTGAATTATAATTTACCAGAGGGGATGGGATGTGACCCGTCGTATTGGAATGCGTGACCTCGTCCTTTCTAGGTTGTTTTTGGTTTTTAACAAGAAGGACATTTGCATCCTCTGTTACCAGTGGTGCACAGATTTGCCCGTTATCAATTTGGTAATCTGTTTATCTTGCCAGGGCTCCTCAAATTTTTCGACTGTGGCCGTTTATTCCATTTATTTGTTGCTTACCTATGTGTGCCCATTTTTCTAATGATTCAATAATTAACACATCTTTAAACTTATACCCGTATCAGCACTATGAACTTGAAAGTGGACACGAGAGTAAACTCAGGTTTTCCTTCTATAAAACACACAGGAAACGTAGTGTAGGTCAAACCCGGTGAGAGAAGATATTTCCAATGCTTCATGTCATACCAACATTTGTGTAATTGGGCGATATAATTATACAAACGTCGCTTAAGTCAGAAAAAATGATACCTTCCGTAAATATTTCTTACCGACGACAACAGTTGAGAGCGACACAACCCTGTAATAACAATTCCTTAAAAAATGAAATATAATCCCTGAATTAAGTTTCTGTAGACAATGGTAGACTACTCTTTTAGACTATAACAATTGTATCAAAACACTAACTATCAGATGCGATATCAGATGCTAAAGAGCTTTTCATTGTCTGAAAAACTTTTTTAAAAACAGAACAAAGTGTCTGTATGCTGCATATACCAAACGGTTAGGTATACCATCATTTAACTAATTCAAAACCTCACACAATAGCTTACACCACAGAAAAGACTTTAGTTAAAAGTATCAAATAAAAATAAAAATTGGGTCAAGTCACTAATAGACAACTCTGTAAAGTAATTGTTGATAAAGATGAAAGAGGCAAGGTAATTTAATCTCACTTTCATATAAATTGATGACGTCCTCTCTGTCAACAACTCGTCGTTTGGCAAATCGATTCTTTCAATATATCCTCAGAACTAGAGATTAAAGAAACCCCAGAATCAACGTGCTTTACATTACTCTTGGATCTACATCTCGAATTTGACTCGGGTGGTCATCTCAGTACAACAATTTACGATATCGATAAAAGAGACGATTTTTTATTTTGATATTATTAATTTGCCTTACCTGGAAAGTAACATACCAACGTCACCTGCATAAGGTGTCTATGTTTCACATTTAATTCGATATGCCAGGGCTTGTACACATTTTTCAGATATTTTGATCCGACACTGCTTTCTCCGTAACCGACTATTAGACCAAGGTTATAAAAAGATACGTCTCAAAAAATCTCTAAAAACATTCGTTCTTCGTTACCAGCCACTGGTAGAAAAAAATCAATATCATGTTTTACGAAATGGTTAGTTCTTGCTTAGATTAATGTTTGGCTGGTTGATGTACTAAGATGATCACCCTAGCATCCCTGATATGTCATTACAAACCTGTTGTGTTTTGTGTAACTACCGGACCCAAAGACCCCAAATGGAATAGGGAGGTTTGACGCGCCTTAAAACCTAGTTTAACCCACCAATTCTTTTGAAATGCCTGTACCAAGTCAGGACCATTGCGGTCTCCAATTTTTCCGGTATGTTTTTCTTGTTTTGTCTTGTCTTATGGACATTTGAGATTGATTCTCCTAGTTTGGTAATTTTGTTATTACCTTTATCTACCAAATATCAGATGACTAGTTTTATTTTTATTATATATAGTTTTTTAATACATTTTCCACAAAACTTTTACAAAATTACTCCAGCCAAACTACATAACCTCACACATTTCACAGAGTTATAAATGTGTAAAAAGATTGAGTCTCTTGACAATGAGACATTGATGTAGATTTAACCTTGAGTGCTTATAAAAAATGTTCGGATATCTTGATACATATACTTTGTTTCAGCTAAGACTTCATCTTAAACTGACGATTGATAGTAAATCCGCTACCGTAAAAGCATGTGTGTGTGTGTGTGTGTGTGTGTGTGTGTGTGTGTGATAACGAAATATAATATTAATATCTATGTAATAATAATTGCAGACTGTGGCAAATATATAACTTCAGTTATCTTAGAATTGACATGGATAACAAAAATATCACCATTCAATTATGTGTAAGAAACCAATATTCTAATAAAATATATAAATTGAAAAATGACAACAAAATAAGTATACATAAAATATATCGGCATAGAGAGCTAAAAAAAAACTTGAATCATGTTACAGATTAGTTGACAATACACATCATTCCATTCATGTGCCGATTTTTAAAAAAAAATATACACTCAAAAGTTATAACTATGCTTTTTTAATATAAACAAAATGTAAACCCAAACTTATTACTATGCATTTACTGGTTTTACAACAGGGTTGTATGCGTCAGGTTTGTCAGTAAACAAACGCATATTTGACACTCGCTAGTAATTGTATTGAGTGATTTTAAGAGTAGAATGTGAAAACATTCCATTGGAAGTACTAATTGTAACCGAGTTGGATACATGTCAGTTTTTTTTTCAGACTATACTTAATTAAAGTCTTACAGTAACAGCTTGTCTATCAGAAGACTATGCAATTTCGTCCATATCACAGGCGTTAGGGTTCAGGATTTGTTTTATTTTAAATAACGTGTATATAAAAAAATTCAATTCGTCTATACACTATTGTCACAAGGCGAGAATGTTTTATAGTTCTAAAAGTAGAACAAATTTTACCTTAGTAGATTTCCCTTTTAATCTTATAGAAATATCTATATGGAAAAGAATACACATGTTACAGGAATGAAGTATTGCGCAGCCGGAAGTCAGACTGTGACAGAGCTTGAAGCTAGATATTAAAACTTTTGCTGGACTGTGATTGGATTATAATATCAAGACTGGATTATCAATGTATGTTTTCAGGTTTTTAAATGGATGTAGTTTAATAAAATAAGAATAAAATTTTCCACATGATTGATATTTTTTGGGGGTGATTTTTTTAAACAAGGATGAAATTTTCATTAACACCGGAAAAAATTGTATGTAAACATCCGCCAGCTGAACTCGGCATTCAACAGCTCTCTCAAAAGGCGGTCACTATATGATTTGACACCACCACTTATTCAATGGGGAAAAAAGGTTACGCCATATAGATTTAATTTTATTTTCATCAAACACTCTTTCGGGAAAGGTTGAAAGACTGAAAACAGTTGTTTGCTTATAAAGAGGAAACCATTCCCCTCATGTTCCTTTATCCATACAGTCTTATATCTAGTGGTATTCAATTATCTCCCCTGCAGAAAAAGCTCTCTGTGTTTTTAATATTTTTACGATGTAGATAACAATGGCGGCGAAATGTTAACAATAAACTTTTTGCATTTTTGCATAAAGATCTGACAGTTATCATACACGGGACACATATTATGTTATTCAGAAATCATTTCTACAATGTAAACTGTTGTTTAAAAAAGTCAAATAAGACGCGTAGCTTAATAATTCGAATGAAACTTGGCGTACGTTGGAAAGGAAAATAATGTCAACTCAACCTTTAACAAAATACGCAAGGCGTAATACATGGAGTGCATTCTCAAAACTCATGGAAATGTTAAGTAATTACATGTACTATTGATATAAATTGGTTTGAAAATTCTATTTTACTGGCAAGAGTAAAAGATCCAATTCCTTTTAATCTGTTGCTATCGAAATTTGTTCAAGGGACGTAATTACTAAGATTTATTTTTCATTGACAAAAAACTTGCTATAGAACAGATACCGGATGACTGCTTTCTGATTGAATATTTAATCCAACACAATGCAAATTTACATGTTGTTAATCCCAATTTACGGACACCGGTCTAAAAGGTAAACATGTCCTATGACGTAATTGAATTCAACAGGTAAATCGTGTACTTTTAAAGAGAAGGTTGTCAAGACGGACTAGAAAAAAGGTCTTTTTCTTAATTTTTTTTGGCTTAACCTCTTGCAGTACATGTCTGAAAATTTGCAGATGGGAAGATATACATTTAAACAAATAGTGTGATTTTTTTTCAATTTTTTTTATATAAAAGTTATAGCTGTGCGATCCATTTCAGTTTGCACCGTATGCATTTCATAAATATCCACATAATAACATGCATAAAAATGCAATCTGTTACTTTTAAAAACTCTTTTTAATTCAAAAAAGTTTATCCGCATAACTTAACATTTGAAGAAATATTGTACTAAAAAGAACTTAATTTTTATTCACTTGACAACCAGAATAAACATTCGAATTGACTTTCCTATCTTTTCCGATGAAGAGCTCACATTCTATTGTTTAAATACCACCGGTTTTCGGACTGCATAAACAAGAGTTAACACTAAAGTATGTTTCGCCTGCCGACACCATCGGAATATATAGTCATGATAGTTATTCAATGTTTGATAATACATGAAATTAAATAGGTAGTTATAATAATGAACATTACTTTATTAATAATTAAGATACTTATGTTATGAAGAATTATAGATTTTAGCTGGATTGTAGACTGCCAGATAATGGATCGAATGTAGATTGTCAAATGATGGATGAACTGTAGACTGACATATGATGTGAAGGCTGTAGATTGAGAGATAATATTTCCAGCTTTATGAGTCACGATAAATATTGATCATTTACTGTTTTGAAATAGATCATTACATGCATGAGACACAAGTATTATCAGATTTTTGTGAAGTTTGTAGACTGCCAGTTGTTTTGGAGACTGTAGACAGTGCAATATGATGTGAAGACTGTAGAATGGAAGATGATACTTCCAGCTCGTATGAGTCACATGAAATATTGATCATTAATGCCCCCGTCACACTGGATAAAGTTCGTACTACGTTCTTACTAAGTCCTAAAAAGGCATTAAACGTGGAAAGAACTTGATGAGCGTATTAAAGACGTATTAGAAACTTGAAGGTCGTAGTGCAAACTTTGATAAACGTAGTACGAACTTTATTGGACGTAGGGCGAACTTCAAGAACGTGAAGGATGTGAAATAATTTTAAACATGTTCAAAACAAACGTAGTGAGGACGTGGAGAAGTCAAAACGTAGTACAGTCCTACGTCACACTGGATAAAGTTCGTACTACGTTCTTACTAAGTCCTAAAAAGGCATAAAACGTGGAAAGAACTTGATGAGCGTATTAAAGTCGTATTAGAAACTTGAAGGTCGTAGTGCAAACTTTGATAAACGTAGTACGAACTTTATTGGACGTAGGGCGAACTTCAAGAACGTGAAGGATGTGAAATCATTTTAAACATGTTCAAAACAAACGTAGTGAGGACGTGGAAAAGTCAAAACGTAGTACAGTCCTACGTCACACTGGATAAAGTTCGTACTACGTTCTTACTAAGTCCTAAAAAGGCATAAAACGTGGAAAGAACTTGATGAGCGTATTAAAGACGTATTAGAAACTTGAAGGTCGTAGTGCAAACTTTGATAAACGTAGTACGAACTTTATTGGACGTAGTGCGAACTTCAAGAACGTGAAGGATGTGAAATAATTTTGAACATGTTCAAAACAAACGTAGTGAGGACGTGGAGAAGTCAAAACGTAGTACAGTCCTACTAAGAACGTCTTGAGAACTTTATGATCGTAGTTTGAACGTAGAAGGGACGTATCAAGAACTTCAAGGACGTGGCCTGGACGGTATGATTTTTGTGCCGTTTATGCTACGATTACACTACGTCCTTAAAGTTTGCACTACGTTCGCCGTACGTTTTCACTACGATTTCATATAACGGTACTTTTCGTTCAAGTTTGTAGCACGACCATAAGGAAGTCCTTAACACGTCCGTACATTTTTTCCACGTTGTCAGTACGTCCTAGCGGTTTTGACGCCGTTTCTAGTAAGTTTTTATACTAGGTTTTCTGACAATTCACATTAATTTGTACAAAGGATTTGATATGTATTTAAATAAATCAGTTGTCTCTTGCCCGCAGGAAGAGGATTCTTTTATTCTGCATTTAATACACAAAGGACAAGATACATTTTTAAATCATTATTATACTTTGCCAATTTAATTAGTCAATAAAACTGCCAAAATGTCGCCCCACGCCATATGTACGATATATATGTTGATTATGTATATATCTTTATCAAAGCTGTTGTTTGTAATGACATCTTTTTTGGGTCAAGAATGGGGTTTTTCATTGACACTTTAGGAATAAGCTTGAATCATTTGTAGTTTTTTTTTAATACAGGGCCAACAGCGAGCAGCAACCGCTGGTAACATTGAAGGCTGCTGGCTGTTTTCTGTTGTGGTTTATATAAATTGTTGTTAATGTTGTAGGTTGTGTCGCGTATACTTATTCCACATCTCATTAATTTCTATCTACATAATTTACTGATTGAATCTGTATATCTACGAATGTTATATGATGCATACTGATAATTAGATATTTTTTAGCATTTCTATATGCATTTTCTAAGGATGTACAACGGAACGATCCAAATTATCTTTAGTTGGGGAATGGATATGTTCTTGTCCATACTAATTTTCTGTATCGTTTCGGTTTTTGTTTCATTTTGTCTTGACTTTTTGTTTTTTATCCTTAATAGAGCACAATGGGTATCCTGAATTATTTTTCTGAAGAAAAATACAATCCTCCTTTTTGATGTCAAATTTACCCAATAAAAAAGAACATTAAATAACATTGAAATGGCCGAATTTCATTAAAAAGAAAGTAGATGAACGTCAGACTTGATATCAAATCCCATGTTATAGGAGCCCATGATGATGTTGTATCGCCTCTGGTGAGTAGTTAGAGAGAAACTTGGTAAGAATCACTAGTTTGTCTAATAATGAACATGTATATCAACAAATTAAAGTCGGTAAAAAAGGAAGTAGATGAGCGACAAACCTGATATCGAATCATGCGTTATAAAAGCCCATGCTTACTAAATAAACCATGCACGTTTTGTTGAGTTCGATAATAGTAGGCTGAATGGGGCCCGCTACAATTGCAACACTGGTCGGCAAACTGCCAACAGGGGAGGGATTCACAAAAGCATCAAGCTTGTTTTTCATTCCAGAATTAACTAATACGTTTTCAAACTAAATATCAAAAGACTATGATTAGTAGATGCTGAGGAAACTGATAATTACAAAAAAGGTTCCCCGCCCAACCGACATTTACCATATATCCCTGGAATTTTCACTCCGTGAAATCTGACCATTTACATCTTGCTAGTACATTGCCTTAATTTTCATTTGCAGTATTTTTAATGCATACATATTCTACAGGAGGCAATTCCGGGCGAATAATTAAAATTCAATGCGTGGTATATACCCTGTCCAATACGAGACGCTTAAGACAAAAGTTGTACGGCAACAATACTAAAAAAAACCAAAAACAAAATAAAATTAATAACTAAAATATTCTGGTTTAGATGGAGAACAAACAAGGAAATTGAGAAAAATTGAGAGGAGTTGAGGGCAGATTGTTAAGAGGAATTATGAACATCAAATGGACAGACATAGTATCAATGATTGAACTCGCTGAAAGAACAGGTATACGAAACAATAATGTTGAGATTAAGAATAGGAGATGGAAATACACAGGGCATATTTTGAGGATGGACAACACCAGGCATGTAAAAAGAGCACTGAGGTGGACACCAGCTGGCAAGAGGAGGCCAGGAAGGCCAAAAGGTACATGGAGGAGGACACTAGAAGCAGAGATGAAAGAGTTGGGATACAGCTGGGGAGAACTTGAGAGAAAGGCAAAGGACAGAGCTGGATGGTGTACCCTGGTGGAAGCCTTATGTCTTACCTAACACGAAGAGGATATATGTATATAATTCTTATCAGACATGCGTTCATGCGTATACTCATTTTTGATTGGTCGAAACGTCATTGCCAGATCCGTTCATACTTTCATGAACGCCTCTGCCTCGTTTCCAATGTAAACAAATATGGTGGCGATGACGTCGTCCTAAATAACGAATTGTTTCCGAATTTATTTATTTTTCTTTTTAAAAAAAGGTATAAATTTGAAGAATTATTCAGTTTGTGAGCTCCAAGATCCGTTCATACATGCATGAACGACCGAAAATAGGTGTTCAATCCTATAATATCTGGTTTAGATAACACAGACGAAGCATCGCCTCGTGCCGACTTCAAGTGCATGGACAATTAAAAAAGCTTTTTTAAACCACAAAACACTTTGATATTTGTCACCGTAAGTTTTACTATAAAAAACACTAGTCTATGACTTATGGTACAGGCTGAAGAAAAATCCGAGATAAACAGGTTTTGTGGCACTAAATTTTCCCTTTTCATTGCTATTTTAGAATCCATGTGCAACATAAACACAAAATAACACGATTGTGAAACACAACTTATGCAATTTTCATCATACACTAAGTTAGTTTGTCAAATAAAGGTGGTTAAGGGTGTGTTAATGATGCGTCATGCAGTAATTGTATGAGAGGTTTGTATAGCTAACCAAAATAAAAATCAGACATCGAACGTATGTGCGAGGTGATAGTGCTGTCTTTGTTTTAAAGCTGTCGCAAACTTCCTATAGACGTACTGGAAACGAGCTAGTCGCAGTACAGTCGCAGCAAAACGTAGTTCGAACGTAATGAAGACGTGATGAACGTAGAATACACGTGGTGAAAACGTGCTGAACGTAGAAGACACGTAGTAAAAACTTGATAGTCCTAGAAGGAACTTGGTTGTAAACTTGAAGGACGTTGCACGGTCTTTGTAAGGACTTAGAGAAGTCGTATTGAAAACCTAGGAGCAATATTTCTATCCCGACTGTACTGCGTTCTAAGAACGTACTAAGAACTTGGTGGTCTTCGTCCCAGTGTGACAGGGTTATTTCTGTTTTGAAATAGATTATCACATGAGAGACAAGTATTATCAGATTTTTTAAAGATTGGAAACTGACAGATGTTGTGAAAACAGTAGAATAACAGATGTTGCAAAGATCCTTGACTGCCAATAATGCCAATAACTAAATTACATTGCTATTCTATCAATTAAAAAAGGTCAAAGTCATGCAACCGGAAAATCAAAGACAAGGTCAAAAGATGAAAATGCAAATGTACTTATCTACTATTGGGACATAAGCATACCAAGTTTTATCAACCTAGGACTTATAGTTCTTGAGATATGGGGTGCTCACAAAACCTTTACATTGCTATTTTATCAATTGAAAATGTTCAAAATCGCTCAACCGGACAATCAAAGTCAAAGTCAAAATATGACGATGCAAATGTACTAAGCTACTACTGGGACATAAGCATACCAAGTTTTATTAACCTAGGACTTATAGTTCTTGAGATATGGAGGTGCTCATTTAACCTTTACATTGCTATTCTATCCATTGAAAATGTTCAAATCGCTTAATCGGAATATCAAAGTCAATGTCAAAAGAAGAGGACACAGATATACTAAGCTACTACTGTGGCACATGCATACCAAGTTTACCATTGCTATTATATGTATTGAAAATTGCCAAAGTCTAGCAACCGGAAAACCAAGGTCAAAGTCAAAAGATGGGGATGCAACTTTACTAAGCTACTACTGGGTCATATGCATGCCAAGTTTCATCAACCTAGGACTTATAGTTCTTGAACAATGGAACTGCTAATAAAACTTTTCCAAAAGGTTAACGCCACCATCGCCGCCGCCGCCGCCGCCGCCGCCAGTAAAGTAACACTTATGTCCCGCTTTGCTTCGCAGGCGAAACAAAAACCACAGAATTCTAAGAATCTTTTCAGTTTTATCTCTCTTTCGAGTACAAATGTGAGCAAATCTATACTACTAAAATAACGAAGCGGTTTTTTTTTGTTAGCCGGGGTGCAGCCTTAACTTATAAGGTGGGACGTTACGTTAAAAACGATGTTACCGATAAAATTTACCTGTAGATTGAAAAATCCGTCCGAACGTCGTGAAAAGCAACGTCAATTTTAGTTGGACTATGAAAAACTCGCGAATTTGCTGGAAAAACAATCGTTGCGTTGCATTAAAAAATAGACCACGCAATAAAAGCATTAAATTTGTATGACATTACCTGGTTGTGCTAATTGCAAATTAAAGGTTCTACGGTATATTTATCTCTTAAGTAAGTTTTTAGTTCATTGTCTCGTCTGCGTGGCAGAGCGGGACATAAGTGATAGTTTACCGAAGGCGGCGACGTGAACTTTTTGGGTCAGGTTTTATGCGAGCACGTCCATATCTCAAGAATTATAGGTCGTAGGTTGATAAAACTTGGTATGCATATGCCATAGTAGTAACTTAGCACCGTTGCATCCCCATCTTTTGACCTTGACCTTGATTTTCCGGTTGAGTAATTGATAATTTTCAATACATATAATAGCAAGGGTAAGGTTTTGCGAGCACCTTTCATCAAGAACTATAAGTTTTAGGTTGATGAACTTGGTATACATATGCCCCATTAGTGTGTGAGCAATTTTTGCGTCAGACGTGTCGCTCTGCTAAGGAAATCGATGTAAGTCCCGCACGCTCTGGAGTAACGAATCAATTGAGATACGTAAACTCCATAAGCTGGAGCGAACGGAATGTTGCTACACAAGAAGGGGAAGTTGACGATTGGAAAGTTGAAGTCATCACGTTTGTCATAGAGCCTTGTTGAAAGTCTTCCTTGAGAGTCGATTTCGAGATGTAGATCTAAATATGAAGCAGACTTCCTAGAATCCGTTGTGTCCTTTATCTCAAGCGCCTGTGGATATATGAGATGGAGAAAGTCACCAAATCGAGAATTGTTTAGTGAAAGGACATCATCAATATAACGGAACGTGAGGTTGAAAGAGAGAGCTAGTCTTCGGTCTTTTTTGTCTAGAAGAGATTGCAAGAAGTCTGATTCATATTCAGAAGAACAAAGCCATGGACAAACAAGTTGAGTTCATTGCTGCTAAGGAAAATTGATCGGAAGTATCAGGCTCACAATTCGAATGATATGAAGTACACATTGAAGCAAACAAAAACAAACACAAGGACTTAGATTGACACGAAAACAAAATCGTTTACAAATTAAATACAGATTTGATTAACAGTAGCTCTGATTATTACATAATTGTCTATGTCCAAAGCAGTGTTATGCATCTGCATCATAAAAGCCTGAATATGATGCATTTTTACATGTAGTAACAAACTTTATTATTTAACAAAGAAAAAACCAACACAAATCATTGTAAACGATTAAAAATGCGATGCTTTTTGATGTTAGGTGGTTGCTTTTTTTTTTCGTAACCTGATTCTTCGTGTTATACTCATTCGTGTTACTGATTTCACCATAATTGCTTTTTCAGACTTTCAAATGCGTCATTTCAGTACACAAGCCCATATCATAATGGGTATATAATATATCATATTATATATTATAATGACTAAACAAAAAACATAATGAATAAAACCACAAGAAAAACGTTCTTTGGACATCTCAAAGTAGAAAATTATGATAATGACACAGTATTTGCGTTCCATACTTTTGGTTTCGGTTTCGATTTCGGTTTCGGATTCGGTTTCGGCCTACAGTGAAAATGTCTAATAGCCGTAAAACTTTGTAAAGCTGAGAAGATATATAAATTTGGTGAAAGAAAACTGCTCATTATTCACAGGGTGGGAACGGAAATTGTACAGTTTCCGTAAGCGCCGTTCGCGAAGCAGGTACAGGTAGCGCCTAATTCAAAAATGTCAAAGCACGGGAATCAGCAGTCATTTGCAAGCACAATATGAAGGAAAAAATAATAAAATTATAACGAAAATAGTTGCAGGTAAGTAATATAAGCAGTAAGGCTAATAACATTGCGATCAGCCATGTTTTTGACTATCTAATTCATCGCGAACATTGGGAAGTAGACGAAAAATGTGACACGGTGTGTCTATTTCGGGGTCTGATGTGAAATCGGTTTCAATCTGGACCTAGATTAATGCATCAATCCACAGATCAAACAAATAATAACTGCTTACTCTTCCGGAGCACCTGAGTTCACTCTCGTTTCGACTTGAGTTCGCGTTGCTGAATGCGGTATTGTTGTTATGTGTGTGTGTGTTTTATGTTGTTATGTGGTTTGTTTTGTTGTGATGATTTTTTGTCTGCCGGTTTTGTCTTTGTCTTTACGGTTTTATGATACTGATAACCCCTTTGGTACGCCTTTGCTTCATTCAAACAATCATAAATATGTTAATTTTGTGTTTTAATTGTATTATTGCATTTTTTATATTACCCCTAAATTTCAACACATGAACGGGGAGCGCCCTGTGTATTGAACAGGTAGCTCCAAAATTCACATTGTTTTTGAACGGGTAGCTCACACTAAAAATATATATATATAATTCATTTGAATAGTATGGAAGCCCATTAGTGCCAAATAAGACTGAAACATTTTTTATTTATCAGTAGACCGCCACTTAATAAATGGCGGCCGCCAGATAATTATCTGGCGGCCGCGACTTACTATCTAGCGGCCGCCACTTATTATATGGCGACCGCCACTTATTATCTGGCGACCGCCACTTATTATCTGGCGGCCGCCAATAAATAAATGGCGGCCGCCAGATAATTTTCTGGCGGCCGCCACTTAATTTTCTGGCGGTCGCCACTTATTATATGGCGACCGCCACTTAATTAAATGACGGCCGCGAGATAAATTATGTGGCGGCCGCCAGATAAATTATGTAGCGGCCGCCAAATAATAAGTGGCGGCCGCCATATAATTATGTGGCGGTCGCCATATAATAAGTGGCGGCCGCCAGATAATTAAGTGGCGGCCGCCAGATAAATTAAGTGATGGCCGCCAGCTAATTTTATGTGGCGGCCGCCAGTTAATAAGTGGCGGTCGCTATATAATAAGTGGCAGCCGCTAGATAGTAAGTCGCGGCCGCCAGATAATTATCTGGCGGCCGCCATTTATTAAGTGGCGGTCTCCTGATAAATAAAAATGTTTCAGTCTTATTTGGCACTAATGGGCTTCCATAGAATAGCGCATTTAAACATAAAACAGGTTAGTAATGGAACATAAAAATGAACTCTATACACGAAATTGATTATATATCAAATTTGAATACTCTTTTTGAATTCATTAATTGCTACATTAAAAATGCTAAGAAGAAACTTAAAAAAAAAACAAATTAGCCGACCTTTAGGAATCGGTGAAAATACCCTAGGAACATCATATAGTTTATTAGCAACGTATGGTTTGTTATCTATACAGAGAAATACACATCTCTTTTGTTTATATTTAATCATTAAAACTGTCCTGTGGTCGCGCATTTTATTGTTAAAATGCATTTTTATGCAGCATCTTTAATTATCAGCAATTTAGTAACAACATTCTGAGCACTGAACAGATTTTCGGATACTCCATATCCTCCGCCATAAAGACTGCCCTCCCTTTGTGATTTATGTAGGCTGGTACCACGCTGTTATCTGAAAAGTAGGGAGCCAGTTGCCAGCTTATGATTTATGTGCAACGAAAAGAACGTAAAACAATTCCATTCAGCCACCCACTGACTTTGTGTTTAGTGCGTCTCTAATACGAAATGCTCGTCAATTATAACATCAAGCGCCTAGAACTCTGTTGTTGCTTTCCGATTACCACGAGAGTTAGTTCTGCTGACAGTTTTACTGAATCCCGAACTAATTAGAACACTTAGGCACCCATTCCTTTGAATAAGAGATGCAACTACTCTACCGAAAGAAAGAACAAAACAAGACATAACGGATAAATTGGTGATCGCAATGGTACTGACTAGGTACATGCACCTCCAAAGAAATGGTAGGTTAAACTAGGTTAACGGAACCAGACCTCCCTCTTTTGTGTCTTTTTGTGGGCTTTTTGATAACAACATGATCTTTAATTCTCACTTATTTGACTGCATTTTAGGGATGATAGTTCATAACTGTTACAACAGTTTGCTCCAAGTCGAGCTAAAGATACAGCCCTACTGATCTGAAAAGGGCGGGGCACGTTATAACTCATCGTAATAAATCTTTGCATCAAATTTTGATTCAAACCATATAATAGAAGCGAAGAAATCGGTTTACATTTTTTTTCTATCTATTAAAGTCTAAGTCGGCTGAAAAAAATAGGATGTAGATGTGCATGTTACGCCCTTTATCGACACACCTGGTCCATGTATGGCGGTTAGTTTAAATGATGGAGGAAACCGGAGTACCCGGAGGAAACCACCGACCTTGGGCAGGTAACTGACAAACCAAGTCACATACAGTTGGGAAATTCACGTTTTTGTAAATTACAAACGCGAGTCGAACACCACCTAAGAGGTGATCGGCTAGTGAACATTAGTGTGGTATTTGAATCTGAGCCTTAAACCACTCGGCCAACCAGGCATCAGATGTAGATATGCACCTGCAACTTGTAAATCAAGCAGATAGTAATACAACTTTAGTTGATATGGGGTTCCAACAGACGAGCAACCTCTTTAGATCCGCCACTGAATATACAACAAAAACCAACAAGCATAAACCAAAAAGAAAAAGCAAACATTTTTTTGCACTTCTTTTTATACAAAAAGAGGCTCCCAGGAACCTAAATCGCTCACGTGGTACAAAGGATCTCTTCTGTATGGGGGTCATCTGACAATTTTTGTCCAAAAGAGACATTTATAGAGCTTAAAAAGCTGAATGTTTCAGAAAGTAATAGCTATTCTTTATCTGACAAAGTTGTCATTCCATGAAAAAAAAAACATGAACAAGATGCTCCCTGGATCCCGAATCGCTCACCTGGTCTTTAGGGCCATCTGACAAAGGCTTAAGCAAGTCACAGCTTTCATATAGTAGAAATAGTTTTTATTCTATAGAAAAAAAAACACTATTTTTTACCTTTAAAGGCCAGTGGCATTGTTAATTAGTCCTATTAAGTAACTAATAAGAAATATAAGTGAATTGAACGGCTGCTTCAGGCAGATATACTGAGAACAACAATACTCGAATATAGATGTGTATTATTAGATCTACTACATACTAATCAGTACAATCAGGCGTGTTACACGTGAGGTTAAGTTATTTAACAGATTGAAGATAATGAAACGAACTTATCAACATCCCTTTTTCTTTAACAAAAGTTTTAAAAATATAATTCAAATTAAAGATGTCTTAAAGTAAATATAAAAAAAACTTTTACCGTAACATACTGTCATATCAACTTTACCAAATTAACAAGTTAAAAGTCAAATCTTTAGAATAAAAAAAAAATAATCAAAAATACTGAAACTAAAAATAGCTATTAACTACAGTTCTACTTCTAGGGTTATATAAAATGACATTTATAGTAATTGTCAGTATCTAACAAAGTCATCAAATCGTCTTGGCGGATTTCGAATTCGCTTTGGTCTTTCTTCTTTCTGCTCGATATTGTCATCGTTTCTGATAATGTCACTTGTAACGATCTTTTGAGTGTCATCATGATCGGCGATCTGCGGAGGGGAACGGTCGCACATGTTTACATCGATTTTTGTTGGTCTGATCTTTACTCGATTTCGACGGTAACAAACACGATTTTCATTTTGCACTACATATGATCTCGGGTTGTGTTGTTCAACGACTCGTCCTTGTTTCCATTTGCCATCGTCTTGCTGTTGGAAATATACTGATTGTCCTTTAACTAATGTTTCAAGATCACGCGCATGTTTATCGTGGTGTTTCTTTACGGCCAATTTTCTCCTTTCTCGAAGGAAATTAGTGTCACAACGACGGTTTATCGATGGTATCAAAGACCAAACATCATTTCGGCAGGACTAAGACCGGTGTTTTGTCTTGGAGTATTTCTCTGTTCGAGTGACGCTTCGAATTGATCGCATCCATCTTGAATCGTTTTCTACATCACACATTTTACGATTTTCACGGCGGATTCGGCTATTCCGTTCGATTGCTGATGTCCAGGCCACGACGTAACATGTGTAACTTTACATTTGGACAGAATTGTTCGAATTCACGACTTACAAACTGCAGACCATTGTCACTAACCACTATTGACGGTAGTCCATAACACGCAAAATGTTTCTTCAGGATTCCAATCACTTTCGAACTCGTAGTCGTCGTCAGGTAATCAACTTCAATGAAACTTGAATAATAATCCACGGTTATGAGATAATGTCTACCTTCAATTTCGAAAATGTCAAGTCCAACTTTATTCCAAGGATAACAACCATCAGAGTGTTGTTTTAAAGTTTCGCGACAATTCTTTGGCTTGTGTTCTTGACAAATTTCGCAGTTGTCAGACATTTGCTTGACGTCCTTCGATATTCCCGGCCAGAATATGAGGTTTCGCGCTCTTCTCATCATAGAATCATAACCTAGATGTGAACTACCGTATAAGTGGTTTTTTTCGCGGGTGGAAAACTTCGCGATTTTGTTGAAAAAGGGGGTGATTTTATTTACGCGTAATATATATTTCGCAGTTTAGAATATATAATAACACTTTATATTGGCAATTAATATTTCGCGAGTTTTAATTTTCGCGTCCCGTTGTTGGTCGCGAATAAAGCGAAAATTAAATCACCGCGAAAATAACCACTTAAACGGTATGAAGTCTTGACTTCATTTCGGCTCGCATGCTCTTAGGAATCATGATTGCTTCCCCTTTTACAATAATACAATCTATAACGCTAAGTTTGTCACGCATGTCAAAATATGGCAAAGCAGAGTTAGCGACATTACGTTTATCATCGGGCCATCCGTTAAGAATGATGTCCTTTAGACTTTGCATATCAGCGTCATTGTCAATTGGGTCTTTTATCTCGCTGAGTCGGGC
This sequence comes from Arcuatula senhousia, assembly GCA_963971305.1. NCBI lineage: Eukaryota > Metazoa > Mollusca > Bivalvia > Mytilida > Mytilidae > Arcuatula > Arcuatula senhousia. The sequence goes on from OZ020313.1 coordinate 2,548,506, forward strand.
ATCAGGAAAGTCATTGAACACAGAAACGTTCATAATTTTATTTCGCTGACAGTTTTCGGACACTTCATCACACACTTCATCACTTTGTTCGACATACGCTCTGCTTTACGCATCAGCAATTATAAGGTTAACACCCTTAACAAAACGAAATTCAATGTCATATCTGAATAGCTTCATCATTATGTCTTGTAGACGTTTTGGCGCTCGGCTTAGCGGTTTGCTTAAGATTGCGGCAAGTGGCTTCACTATGAACCAAAAAAATTACTGTCTATACCAGACACAGTCATTTTTTTACTGCCTTACACTGCTATTTACTGTGAAACTACTGCCAAACAACAGTGAATTACCATTATCACCCTATACAATCAAGGACAGTTTGTGACAGTGATTACCTTCCGCCTATAATGCACTGTCCTACATTGGCCTGCACAAGCTTGTGGTCATTTTGAACTATGACCTTACGGCCATACGTGTACTGATCAAATCTTTCTAACCCGTACAGAATTGATAGGGCTTCCTTCTCTATTTGCGCCCAATTCTGCTCAGATGGTTTCAACGCGCGCGAAGCGAATTCTACAGGTTTTCCGTCCTGCAATAGTACGGCACCAACACCATTCTTGCTACTATCGACTTGCAGAACAACTTCCTTATCGGTATCAAAATAAGCTAGGATCGGAGCTTCGGTCAATTTGCGTTTAATGTTCTGAAATGCCTGGTCACATTCCTCGGACCAAATAAACGGTACGTCCTTTCGCGTCAATTCTCTTACTGGCTGCATTATATTCGCGAGGTCGGGCAAGAACTTTGCCATGTATTGAACCATTCCGCATAAACGTTTTACTGCTGCTACATCAGTCGGTATCGGCATTTCGCAAATAGCTAGTACTTTCTTATGATCGATTTTCACGCCATCTCTTGTGATTTTATGACCATGAAATGTTATTTCTCGAAGACCAATTTCCTTCTTGTCGTCATTCAGAACAATTCCGCGTTCAGTACAACGTTCTATCAGTTTATGCAGTTTACGCTCGTGATCGCGCAATGCATCGTCATCAGTTTTTCCACATCCCGCGATAATAATATCGTCGGCGATTGAAAATGTACCTTCTAGGTCACCTACGGCTTCATTAAGTTTACGTTGAAATATTTCGCTCGATACTTTCAATCCGAAAGGCAAACGGGCCAACGGTAACGGCCAAAAGGAGTTATCATCGTTGTCAAACGGCTCGAATCATTGGTCAGCTTAACGTGCCAATATGCTTCTCGGACGTCTAGTTTGCTGAATACTCGGGCATTCGCGAGTTTTGGTAACACATCGTCGAGCGTTGGCAAACGGTAATGTTAATGCATCAATGCGGTATTCAAGGGTTGCGGGTCGATACAAATTCGGAGTTTTCCATTTGCTTTACGGACAACGGCCATCTGGCTTACCCATTCCGTTGGTTCGGTGACCGGTATCAATACTTCGCGTTCAACCAGTTTGTCAATTTCACATTTAACATCGTTTTGCAATGATAACGGTAGCTTCCGGCATGGCAACACTTTCGGGGTCGCGTCTCCGTTGATTTTCAACGATGCTTCTCCCAGACTACCTATTTACTGCGCGCTGACGTTCGCGATAAAACGGTCATTATTCACGGTAATTTGACCCATTTCCTGTGACGTTTTTGAGCCTAGTAAGTTCGTGTGTCCATTCGGTACGACTATCATGGTTGTCACTGTCTCGTCCCCCGTTCGCGGATTTTTCACGACAAGTTCAGCCTCGCCTAACGGTTCGGATGATGTCTTATTCCACATGCGGAGTGTCACGGCTGTCTGCTTTACTTGTTACTTTCGGACGAAACGTTTGCATATTGAATTGTATTAATGTCAGCTGCACTGTCTAACTGGAAACGAACTTCGAAGTCATTGACGTTCATCATTGCTGTTATTTTCTCACTCTTATTAACAGACACTTCTGATACGGACTTCGGAACGGTCTCGATTGCATTTAACCAACAGTCATCACTGTCACTGTTATTTCCGGTTGTATATGTAACTGAATGCACTTTGCTTTGGTTACTAGTTTTCTTACATTTTGCTTGAAAATGATTTTTCCCTTTGCAGATGTTGCATGTTTTCCCCCATGCTGGACATTTTCCTTGAGATTTTCGTGCTTGTAGCCACAAAATCGACACTCTTTGTACATAATTTGATGTGCACTGGCATGCGTTGTCGATTTGTCCTTGAATTTCTTGTTTGTAACTTGTGGTTTTGTTGTCGATTTCTTGCTCTGTTTGTTTGACACTTGGTTTATCTATTGTGTGTGAGCTGATTCTCTTATCTCTTTAACATGTTTATTCGATTGTTCATATGCACGGCATATTAGGATTGCTTTTTCTAATGTCAATTTGTCTTCACGAAGTAAAAGTTCTTGGAGCTTACCTTGGACTGAGAATACTATTTTACCTCTTATCATCCTGTCCTTCTCTCTAAAAGTACATGACGCAGCTCTGGTTCTTAACTCGGTAAGAAAATTGTCAAAGGGCTCCTGATATGTTACATTCCAGAATCTGTGCGATTCAAGAACCTCGTTCTTTCTGGGATTGCAGTAGCATTCCAATTTCTCAAACAGTTTGTCCGGTTTTTTCTCATCTCCCTCATTATCCCAAACGAATTGGTCGTATATATCAATAACTTGCTGTCCGGCACAGTTCAATATAATGGCGATTTGCACTTCTTTGTCCTTTTTATTTGCACCTGATGCAATTAAATAGACTTCGACTTGTTTCTTCAATTTCTTATAATTTTCTGAGACATTCCCTTCAACGACATTAAGTTGCGGTGGTAAATTGAAAGAATTTCATGTAGTCATTGTTCTTTTGTCGACGTGGCGCTTTGTTTATATCCAGATAAGTTATTTATTTGACACTTGCTGGGTCACAAATAACAAGTTCAATATAAGTTCACCACTGCCACCATGTTAATTAGTCCTATTAAGTAACTAATTAGAAATATAAGTGAATTGAACGGCTGCTTCAGGCAGATATACTGAGAACAACAATACTCGAATATAGATGTGTATTATCAAGATCTACTACATACTAATCAGTACAATCAGGCGTGTTACACTTGAGGTTAAGTTATTTAACAGATTGAAGATAATGAAACGAATCAACAGGCATAACCTCTTTACCTCTATAAATGGTCATCTGGCAACATAATCCCAATGAATACTTTTGTAGAGCTTAAAGAGCTTAAGGTTTAAGCAAGTGAAAGCTTTTCTCTATTTTCAACACTTCTTTTCATTTTACGGGGCAAAAACATGAAAAAACCCGCTATTTTGTAACTTTAGAAGCCCATAACCCATAGGGGGTCATCTGACAACATCGAACCAATGGAATTTTGTAGAGCTTATAATTTTAAAGAGGCTTAGATTTTTTCGGATTTCTTTTTATCTGTTTTAGTTGCTGAATTATAAAGGCCATTTTAAGAGATTTTACCTTATGTTCTACTTTTATTTACAGCGGACACGTTTTTTTATCAAATCTGTTCAAAATGAGAATCGTTTGTTGCCAACATGTCATGTATCATTCCTGCAAAGTTTCTGTTAAATTGGATCGGTAGTTTCAGAGAATTGTTTTAAATTGACGACAGCGGAGGGATGACGCATAGTGTTGGTATTTATAAGCTCAATTGACACCTTAGCAAGGTGAGCTTTTAAGGACCACTACTAGTACTTGACTTGACAAAAAATGTCGTGTGTAAAGTCTTAAATAAAGATTTACCAAGAAATGGGTTTATACCCCTTCCCCCCAAAAAGAACTGAAAATATAAAAAACTAAAATTAGAGAAACAATATCAACAAGGGTACAAATGATTAGACCGGGGAAATGGGGAAGGGTAACCTCTCATGGCTTAAAAATATAGACGTGGAAATTAGTTGCACAACTTAATGCCACAAAGTCACAAATAAAGTTACCAAACGCTAGTTTACATCGAATAAACTTCTATGTATACACTTGGCCATAAGTTAGGGACCACCAAGTTTGGATGATTAAAAAAAATGTGTAAATTATAACTTTATTTGAAGCAAGATGTTGTACTGTGATATTAATATTTAATGTATACTTTTATCCTTAAAATATTCAAATTTATGCAAGTTCCGGTATTTAAATACCCGTTGCAAAAATGCTACCCCTTTGCTTTATAAAACCAAGTTTGGTTCGCTTTTTAAACTTTCCATCTCCATGTATACAGTGGACTGATTTTATCATTTTAGGAACACATTTCATAATGGCATATCATTACCTTGAGGTTTTTGAATGATTTGTAGTTATTTGTCTGTTTACAAGTTATGGAGCACAATTTTTAAATTCTATGGCAAGCATATGACCATAAAGAAATACGTTCAACGTTTATGTGCGACCGGAAGTGCTAAAGAGCAAAAACGCCTCAAACAAACTAACTAGTTAAAATATGGAAAATTTGTAGCAAATTCACTATGTTCTGGTCCCATTCTGGCAATTAACCTCTTTGGGATGGTTCCCTTTCGTTACAGTTTTACCTAGTAAAATCTCTAGAAATAAGCCTTTTTCACTATATGTTGTGCTTTTATCATGTCAAAGTCACTAAATACCGTACGTGGTCATGCAGGATAATGATTGTTCACATAAATGACGGTTTTTCATTTGGTTAGTCGAGAGGTTTACTGAAAATGACCTAAATGGGACCAAATCAAAACAAGAAAATGTGATCCTGGCAGCGCATTTGCAGTAAATGCAGGGTGCAAATTGACGAATATAACCCAAAATGGTGTTATAAAAGCGAGATAAGTAACGCTTTTATTAAAAACCATCACCAATGCCTTAAGTAATAACCTTCATCATTGTGTATGTTATTAGGAGGCAATTTTAGAAAAGTAACCGAAAGTGCAAATGTCTTGCTCATTTCTAACAAAGTGCACCGAATTCATGTCAACAAATGCCTTCCTCTTATCTTCCAAAAGGTTTCAACATGCTAGTATTTTACACCAGGCATTGTTGAGCTTTTAAACTCAAACATTTTTTGGCGTCAGATTTTTTGGGTTTTGTTCACATTTTTCAAACTGGAATCAAATGACACTATATGAATTTTTTTTAATATCCAGTGGTAAATTTGTCTTCAAAATGTTCTAAAATTAGTACTTTACTTGGAAATTACTACCTATGCTTTAAAGTTTTGCCAATATTACACATCTAAAATTGTACTTGATATAAAAAAGAAGTGGTCCCTAACTAATGGCCAAGTGTATATATTCCTTGATCGACTTGTGATGAGTTAGAGAGGTTGTATGTATCTAAAATAATTTCGGCGCTACCTATTCATACATTTTTTCTTACCTTGACGCTACCCGTTCACTTTGATTTCAAGATTTTGAGACAATATCATAAATTATCACTAAACAACTGATATCTGCTCTATAAATGCATTTGTTTTTTAATGTTCAATATCAAGAGGCTACAAAAAATACAAATCGAAATTCGTTCAATGTGTGTTTTCTTTAAAAACGATCGAAAAAAGAAGATGGTCTTGTATTTTTGAGATGTTCGAACTACTATTTTTGTTAAAAAATACATGCTTAAACGCAAACATACAAATAAAATACATTTAATGCAGATACTTGTCACTACATAAAGCTTATATGTGCACTATATTGATAGCAATGGTGGAACGTTATTGTGTATTTAACTAAATAAGAAGTACTCTTATTAACGAGTCCGTGGGATTTGAACTTGGCGCTACCTTTTCCTTGTCATAAGGACGTCGCTTCCGGAAAGTATACAATTTGTGTTTAAAAAAAACAATCAAGACATATAGAAAGAGTTACATATGTAAATATCTTTATATCCGGCATTGTCGATTTTGTATCTCAGATGTGAATACAGAATTTCTGAAATAGTGAATATTGTAAAAGTTTAAAACAAATACATAAATAGACATTCATTTTTTTTATTACTAATATTTTTAAGGGTTGAGGATTGTTCTTTATTTTGTTAGCGGTAAATAGAAAAAACTAAGCACCATCATAATGCCCATATATGTGACTTAAAATGAGCCTAGATTTCATACTTGTAATTCCATGATATACCTTTCAACTATTAATTCGAACGACAAACTAATTTATGAATAATAGCACTACGAAAGGTGTGAAATGAGGATAATTGAGATCAAAATATCCAAGGTAAGAATTTAAAGTTTAAGGTAATATACCATAATTATTCTCCTTTCACGTCTTGCATAATTGTATTAATTTCATTTCGCCTTTTTGATCTCTTCAGTATTGTTTCTGATCTGTTTTTTTTTTTTTTGCGTACTCCTCTTCATTTTTTTCCAACTCTTCTGAAATTCTTGCCAACTGTTCGTCATTTTTTGCCATCTTTTCGACATTTTTTGCCATCTTTTCGACATTTTTTTCAATCTTTTCGTCATTTTTTGCCACTTGTTCTTCATTTTTTCCCAACTCTTCGTAAAGTTCAACCAACCGTTTGATATTTTGTTTTATTTGAAAGTGACTTAGTTGCAAGTTTATGATACGTTCATCAAACTGTTTGTTTTTTAATTCACTAATCTCTGAAGTTAAGGAACCATTGCTTAATCTGGTTATTGCCTGTAAAATTATAAAATTGAGAATTGATTGCTCTTTACAGATGACAGTTACATTAACCTTTAACCACACACTGTGAATACATAACATACATTGGGAATAAAGAAATAGAAAAAAATACAACAAAGTTCCACACAAATAAATTTGCTTCGCCTGCCTGACGCGCGTTTAGTTCATTCAAGACTCATCATAGCCGCTATACCATAAACTGAAAATGCCAAACACTGTGTGAATATTGTGATACCCCAAAAATGCCATACTAGTATGTCTGGAGGAAGAAGATGTTTTGAAACTTTTGAAAGTCGGACGGATGCTTAATTTCTTTCATGTGTTTTTTGAGCACAAAAGTGTTGAAGCCGGAAATGACTAACTTCGGGAAATCCAAACTCCAACAGCAGCGCTAATCATCACGGGATTGCAACAAAATTCCAGACAATGATTTTTGTTTCGTCTGACGAGTGTGTCATTCATTCAAGACTCATCCGAGGCGCTTTATTAAAAGTTGTGTCATACACGGTCATTTTTAATAGAATTTGACATGTTTTGTAAAGTAAACGTTGATACATGAAGCTTTCAGATTAGGGATTAAGGATATATGGTATAATAAGTGTACATTAAAATGTCAGATTCTTACAATTCTAAATGATGTCAACGTATTGTTTATTGTAATGTTTTTTTTTTCATCTTTGTTTAAATTTTGCTTTAAAAGTTATAATGTATTTAATCAAAAGTGTATTTTCGATAGCAATGCAACTTTGATGACTTTCGGGTGTGCTATAGCAAGCAGGAACTGCTTCCTCTTCCGGAGCACCTGAGTTCACTCTTGTTTCGACTGGAGTTCACGTTGTTGATGGATATTCAGTTAGTTTGGGTTTCTATGTTTTACATGTTGTCTGTTTTTGTCCCGTTCTTGTTGGTGTTTACTGGTTTTGTCTCTGCCCTTTCGGACTTTTGACATTCGGATACCCCATTGGTACCTCTGCTTCTTTTGGTCTCGGGGAACGGTTGGGTAAAGAACTTAAACATCCAGGTAAAACATTAATGTGTTCGGTGGAAGGGGTTGCTGTATTTTACCAATTTCATTAAGAAAATCTGTAGAACCCTTAAGGTAGCTAGGTATAGAAGAAAATGAGAGGTGGAATAAGTGTACGCGACACAACCTACAAAATAAACGTAAATTTAAAACATCCAAAATAGGGAACAGCCAGCAGCCTACAATGTGACCAGCGGTCGCTGCTCGCTGTTTTTCAATTGGCCCCTGGATTGAAAATAAACTACATTTGATTCAATCCAAATCCTAAATAACAATGAAAGAATGTTTTCATCTACTTCATTTTCAATAAATTCTGCTATGTCTTTAGTGATTCTATGTTGTCCATTTATAATAAAGCGTAAAGGATGAGTTAGTTTGTGCATTTTTTTATTTCCTTTTATGCATTTGGGTCTGGTGGTTTTCGGTAAAAAATACGATTTCATTGCCTTCGTTGTAGTATTAAGTTTACACATTTCGTCCACTGTTATCTTGATTCGATTTTCCAATTTAAACATCATTTTATTCATGAATTTGTCTGTATGTGGGATTGTCCATTATTAAGTAAACTCTGTTTTTATTTCGTCTTTGTATTTCTTATCTTTCACTACTACTATTCCCGATCCATTATCACTCGGTTGTATAACTTAAATGGTCCCGCAAAGCTTTTAAATTATTTTTAAAATCCCGTTTTAATTTTTAAAGGCATCCTTATAGTTTATATATAATTTCAATGATCACAATGCAATTATTTTTTATCCGTAATATATGTAGGTTTTTTTTATAAAATATCTTGTGAATTTATAGGTTTTTTTTTAATTTGATTCCGATCTTCAAATATTCTAATATATTATGAACATATGAAAAACAATTCTACTGATCAAAAGAAAAGCAGTACATGTTTCAAAGAGGTACTTTCTTTTTCGCGAGGCGCGTAGCGTCGATGGAAATGGTAAGCACCGAGAGGAAATAAACATGATAAATGTAATGATTTTCAAATGACTATTTTTTGCATATTGCCAAGAAATTTAAATCACACTTAATTAACTTTTTATTGAAAGTCAATTTAGATAATTTTGTTTTCAAGATAAAAATATAGTACATGTAACGGTTTTTAAAACACATCTTGAATATCAAATGATAGAAACGTTATAACATAAGTCTCAATCAAAAGCAAAAACGTAAAAGAGAAATTGACGATCGCAATTGTACAGCCTTTTCAAAAGAAATGGTTGACTAAAAAGGTTTTATGACACCTTCGTCGCAAATTGCGATCTAAAATTTCGGTAGAAACACAAGACAGTATGGGTTTGAGGCATAATAGATATATTGAGCAAATCATCTGAGTACAGCAAACACCACTTTAATTAAGTTTTAAAGTTTTAATTATATTAAAACTTAATTAGCTATAATCATTGTATAAACTTAACAATTTTCATTTAAAATAACGTGTTGTATGCTTTGCTGTGGCGGATTCTTTTGGTACGGTTTCCTTTTTGCCTTTGACTCACGCCCAGCTTCATTCATGATATCATGATTGACACATTTAAAGTTTGGTAGTTCGTCCCAGACATCGGATGGGAGAGTCTTTACATCATGTATTAGACGCCAAAATTCATCTGCTTTTCCATTCCAGGGTCCCGGTTTGACCTTAACCTCATAGTTGTAAGACTGAATCAACGCAACCAATCGTGCAAACTTTCCTACTTTCATTAACTACAGCCATTTTAACACAGAATGGTCAATATACGCTTCAAAGAAATCATGCCTTAAAAACAGCCAAATTGCTTTGTTCCATAAATCAAAGAAAAACAATTTTTCTCGTTTACGCTAAAGTTTCTTTTGGAACTTGATAAAGTCCTTCCTGTGTAACTAATAAATTATTCGTCAACGTCTTGAATTCTGCACAATATATACCCCAATGAAAATGCACTAGCGTCGGAATAAAGTCTAAACGGTTGATCGTAACGCGGAAATCCTTATACATGTATGACAGGTGACAGAAGCGCTGCTTTGAAATTTTCGAACGAAGTTTAACACGACTTTGTCAACTTAGAGTCGACATTTTTTTGGTAAGTTCGTACAATGGAGACGCAGATTTCGCATTATCCGTCACAAATTTTCTATAATAGCCTGACAGTCCAATAAATGAGTACAATATTTTCCGGAACGGGAAAAGTCTCAACGGAACTGCTTTTTTTCCGGATCAGGAGAAATTCCTTTCGCATTCACGATATGTCCAAGGTATTTAATTTCTCTTTTCGCAAGCGAACATTTCTTAGAATTAAGCTTAAGTCCCACACTTCTTAGTCTCTCGAATATTTGCTTCAGATGCGAAATTTGTTCATCAAATGTTCTACTGAAGATAATGATGTCGTCAAGACAAACAAAAAATAACTTCCAATTTAATCCCCTTAGAACAGCTTCCAAAATCCTTTGACAACTTAGCGGGGTATATTTTAGATCCTTGGGTAAACGTTTGAACTGAAAAATACCTTGAGTTGTTGAGAAGGGGTGGGCGTCTAAAATTGTATAACTATTGAACTGACGAAAATCAAACGGTACCCACCAATGGTTCGCTTTGAAACAACCATACATGGAGCGCCCCATGGGGAACATGCCTCTCCAATAATATCTTGATCCTTTAACTATTTAAGAGGCTGTCCATGTAGAAATCAGGCAAAAGCCTTCAGGATCTGGCACATGAAGAATTTTATCCCAGCAAATTTATTGTTTTAATGTATTGTTGGACTCATATGTAAAACAAAAATCACCAGAATTCGTTTGAAAGCAACATGGATGACTTGTGATTCAGCCTTAAAGTTCATGAACAAAGCAACCAAATTTTGCTAATATGCAAGAGTTATCTCCCTTTTTCTGCATATTTTCAATGAATTCTATATAAATTTTATCTAATTTATCACTTCAATAAACTAAAAATCTGCATTTGTTTTGGGGAATAGATGTAAACCTGATGTGAAATCAATGAACATTTTTGAAAAACAAAGTTTGTCATGCGCCAGCTATTGCCTGGGTTTTGCTTGGACAGCCTCTTAATCACTTTCCAGCACATCTTATTTGCTTTGGACCTTCCTTATTAGCTCGTTGGCCAACTGGTCTAGTTCCTTCTGGAACTTCTTTCTTATGTTTCAAAAGAGAACATTTTCCTTATCTACCATCGTTTCCAACAAATACATCATCGTATTCATTAACTAAAGCTTAAAGCTTGTACAATTATAACTTGGTCAATGAATCATCGGACATGGCATCAATATTCAAAAATTTATCTTTTACAATTGAAACATTTGTCTTAACATTTGTATCATGCTTCTCGTTCACATTATACAACTGGTCATTCTCACATCGGGACTCAGATAAACAAACAAACTTGCCCACATACATGACAAAAGTGTCCTTAGATAAAGTAATCTCTTTATCTATAAAATCACCAATACAAAACAAAACTTTCTTATCTTTCACTTTACACATTGCTCTGGCAGTTAACATCCAAAAGACATTAATTGTGGGGAACCGGAGGTCAAACAAACAACTTCATTCTGTAATAATGCACCTTTGTATTTGTATTTGTTGATTTCAGCAATTACAAGCTTTTGACTTTGTGATAGTACTTTGATGCTTTGATCTAAAACAAATTGACCTCTAGGTACCAAAATCAAGTAAAATACGATTGTTCTGTAAAAATTGTTATCCTAAAATGACCTTTGGAGATATACAATAAAATACATAAAATTTAGCTTTCAGTTCCTGACCACAAATGTATATTAATTAATTATGCATAATACAGGAATGCGTTCATTGTTAACAACAACAATATATGGACGGTCGGACTGGACTCCTCGGCAATTAAATTTTTTGAGAAAAGATTGATCTATCAAATTGAAGTCTGCCCTGCGTCACAAAGTGCTGCTCATTTGATAGCGCCTACCGTAATGTGAATATAATTTCTAACTTAATTTACACAACCTAACGTGTCACTGTCACTGTCTGAAGGGCTTTTCATAACACTAATTTGCCCAGATTTCTTCCTCATATTTCCAGGCACATCAAGTTTTTTGGGGGCACTTTGAATGCCGATTTCTTATGTCCGCTCTTCCCACAGTTGTAACATCGCATCGGCGGATTCCTGTTTTATACTTAAAGCAAAATCGCGCACTGTGTCCAATCTTTTCACAAAGTTGACGTCAGATTGTGCGGCTCTGCTGTCTCCTTCTTTGTAACGGACATCATCTCAACTGTTTCACTGAGTCGGGCAATCGTATCGTTTTGATTTTTTTAACACTGAATAACGCTGTTTATCTCCGTCGGATCTCTCGATGCTTGCATGCAAAACGGCCCACAGGCTCCGGTCAGCCAAACACTCGAAAGACACTCGTTTGTGGATTCTTCTGAATTGCAAACATTCTTATATTTGGTATTAGTCTTCGTATAAATGTTATAACTTTATCCTTTCGGACTTTCCGAGATGATTACACAATTTGTCAAAATCAGCACTTAACCATTTTTTCCGCCAGTTTTCTAAAATGTACCTTCTGTTACCAATAGTACAAATTACACACTGGTACTCAGAAAATCTCACAAAATTGTTGTTTTGGTCTGCTGAAGAAGCTCGAAATACTCTGACAAGGAAATAACGTCACAGAATCCATAAAGGGATTTTTTCGTCCCTGTTAACTGTCCTAGGATGTTAACTGTTACAGGGAGTAATTATTTGCACAAATAATTGATAATTAAATATTTAAGTAGTTATTCTAAGAACACGTTCTCAAGTGTATATGATTTGCGTGGGACGTGGTCAGACTTTGCTACTATTTAATTCCTTTTTGAAAGTTCCCTCTTAGACATAGGCGGTCGAGCCTCGGGAGGGGGGTACTTTGATATATTCAAAAATAATATATAAATTTCGATGCTCGCTAAGAAGGCAGGGCCTTAATCATATTAACTTTGTCCTTTTCGGACTATTCGAGATGACTACACAATTTGTCAATATCAGTAAATTCTTCAAAGGGCTCAATGTGCACTCAAGCAACATGATTTTAACAATGCTGATGTAGTAGAAAATCTGTCCACCTTACATGACAAATATGTTGTTGCACCTGCAGCACCAAAAAAAATCATTTTTGTGTGCACGAAACACTACCGTATATCGATCGGGTCATTTTGGCGTAATGGTGTGCAAGAAAATATCGCCAAAATAAAAATCGCCATCGTTTTAATTGTGTTTAATTAAATGGTAAAAATACAAAAAAAACACCAAAATATAAAGCACCAAAATTAAACCTGCAAAATAACAGAAAAAAAAACCACTAAAATTTCCATCCGCCAAAATAACCCGATATACAGATGGGTCCAAACCTAACCTGTACAAAAGTGAACCGGGAGCAAAAATCTTGTTTACTTTTCTGGTTTGGTTTGGTTGGCTTGACCAAACAAAATAGCAAACCACAGTTTACTCAAAACAAACCGTGGTTTGCTTTTTCTAGTTTGGTTGGTCTGAAAAGCAAACCAAACCAAACTAGGCAGCTGGTTTCGTTTGCTCTGACCAAACCAAACTTTGACGCTGGTTTGGTTTGCTCTGACCAAACAAAACTAGGGTGCTGGTTTGGTTTGCTTTAAAAAATTTTCAAGTAAAACATATTGGTTTTACGAGAACAAATATTATAAAATGATATCGGGCGTCGTTTTACTTCAATTCTTTGAATCATCTGCGCATGCTCATGGTTTGCTCTTAGCAAACCAAACCAAACCAGGCCGCTGGTTTGGTTTGCTCTAAAAATAGAAAAAATTGGTGCTGGTTTGGTTAAGTCATAAATTATCAATCTAATATGATGTTAAATGTTTATATCAGAATTTGTAATTCGATTGAGACATTTAGTGAGTAATATTTGTTCATGAAATGTAATAATTGTGAAATAGTTCGGACATTTCTTTCACATCGATTATATGAATCATCTGTGCATGCTCGCGGTTTGCTCAGAGCAAACCAAACCAAACTAGGGCGCTGGTTTGGTTTGCTTTTTAAAGTTTGGTTTGTTCTGACCAAACCAAGCTAAACCAAACCAAACCAAACCAGCCGTCTGGTTTACTTTTCGAGTAAACATTAAAGTTAACTTTGGTTTGCTAAAAGTAAACCAAACAATGTGAAAAGTGAACTTAGACTCAAACTCGGTTTGCATTTTTAGTTTGGTTTGCATACAGATTAGGTTTGGACCCATCTGTACGGTATATTGACTGCTTAACTGCTGAACTAGGGGTTGGTTGTACCAGCAATAGCACCACGTTCACAGCTACAACACTGTCTAAGGAGGAAATAATCGACAATCATAAATCTCTCATTTCCTCCTTCGGGCTCTCTATTGGTGCTGACAATGATGACATTACATCCCTGTATTGGATTCCTAAATTACATAAACGTCCATATGAAAAGCAATTCATTGCAGGGTCATCACAATGTACCACTAAACCTCTTTCAGTTCTGTCGACTTCAATACTAACAGCGATAAAATCCGGTCTACAGAAATATTACCATTGTTGTTATTTTAGAAATGGTGTCGATCAAATGTTGATCCTGAAGAATTAAAAAAAAAGGGTTTGAGATTCTCAACTCGAAACCAGTTTCATCTTGCAACAGCATCAAAACTTTCGATTTTTCGACTCTTTACACTTCTATTCCACATGAACAACTCAAATCAAGATTGACACAGCTTATTAAACGCAGCTTTTAAAAAAAAAACAAAAATGGAAAACGCTGGTACAAATATTTGATAGTCGATTTCCGTAAGACTTACTTTGTCATCAATGAGTCTAAGAAAAAGAACAAATTTACATATCGATACATATAGCATACTCAAATTAACCGTTGATACCAGCCGCGTTTTGGTATTTGTAATTACAAAATAGCAAATAGTCGACATGCTCAATTTTCTTATCGACAACATATTTGTTCAGTTCGGTGGACGTGTTTTCAAGGAAACAAAAAGGATTCCAATGGGCACTTATTGTACACCTTTGCTTGCTAATTTGTTTCTATATTAATATGAAGCAGACTTCTTACAATCTCTTCTAGACAAAAAAAAATGTAGACTAGCTCTCTCTTTCAGCCTTTATGTTGATGATGTCCTTTCACTAAACAATTCTCGATTTGGTGGCTTTCTCCTTCTCATATATCCCCAGGAGCTGAGATAAAGGACACAACATATTTAAGGACGTCTGCTTCATATCTATATCTACATCTTGAAATTGACTCTCAAGGAAGACTTCCAACAAAGCTCTATGACAAACGTGATGACTTCAACTTCCAAATCGTCAACTTTCCCTTTTTGTGTAGCAACATTCTGTACGCTCCTGCTTAAGGAGTCTTCGTATCACAGTTGATTCGTTACTCCAGAGCTTGCGAGAATTACATCAATTTCCTTGGCAGTGCGTCACGTTTGACACAGATATTGCTGACACAGGGTTGTGTTGCTCCACGGTTGCTGTCTTCACTCAAGAAATTGTACGGAAGATATCGTGCATTCGAAGACATATATGGGATTCATATTTCTCAAATGAGTGCCGATATTGGTTTGTCGTAGAAATTTTGTCTTCCTTTACTGGATTAGACACACTTAATGTAAAAATTAGCAACACGACGGGTGAGCTATAGCAGGCAGGAACCGCTTTTTCTTCCCGAGCACTTGAGTTCACTCTTGTCACGACTTGAGTTCGCGTTGTTGATTTCCATTCGATTGATTTTGTGTTTTTGTTTCTTCGTGCTGTTTTTGTTCATGTTTACCGGTTTACTCGTTGCCCTCTCAGACGTTTGACACTTGAATGCCCCATTGATGCCTCTTTGCTTCTTTTAATATTCTGTCTTTCTTGCATACTTCTGCTCCAATAGCCACTTTGGATGTTTATTCTGAAAGTGTTCTTTGAATCTACGGTATAAAGCTTCTGGATTTGTTTTGAAGCTTCCAGACAAATTGTTGCACCATTCCAAAGCTGTACCATAAAGTCTCAATAGACGAAACGCGAGTCATGCGTAGCAAAACTTATTGTCTGGGACTTTGTTGTCATTTGTATTTCATGCATTATAGATCTTAATTGGGTCCTTCCAGTAATTAAAGGTTATCCAACTGACAAAACTTTTAAACTACATCACTTTATCTTTTTCTAGTAGGCCACTAAATATTGGCGGACAAAACATTGATGTTCCACTGCTTTTTTTCCATTTTTGTTAAAAGTGAATCAAGAGTTTCTCGAATGTTAGTAAATTCTGCATAAAAACTTGGATTAAATGCGTTTCGTGTTCAATAGATATTAAAACATTCGATTTGTCCATTTTACAATTTCTGTGTGATCCTTAATTTTATGACATTGTTTTTAAACATTTTCTATTCCCGGGTTCTCAACAAAGTGTTACATGCTTTGCAACACGGGGAACTAGCGGTGCATATGTTTTATGTATCCATGATTTTCATATAGCTCGGAGTACTAAAATTCTTTATGTTTATTCATCTTAAGCAAACTACAAACTGACAATATATAGCACATGAATGGTCACCATTAAAGTCGTGCATGCATAACAAGACCAGGTTGACATTTTACATTAAAAGACAAAGTTTTATGTCACTGCAACTCCGTTATCATAACAATTATGCATTGAGGCAGAGTTCAAGAGTCTACACACTACACATGGAATCTATGTTGAAACAAAGATTAACCGCAACATCCGATTGACTATGTTCATCTAAAATACGGTTCTTTTCTGCATATACATATACCATTTACTATTTATCGCAACCTATCCCATCCCCCGATTTACCTACATGGACTACATGTATTAAAAAACGATAGTTTGAAAAAAAGGATGAAATGCATAAATTTTCTGTTTTTCATTTTAATTTCAGATGCACAATAGACAACACGTTTGCAAAATACAATTCGGTAAGTGTGGCCATCTGGTACCTAAACACAATATTCTGTTAAGTTAATGATCAGCATTATTTGCCATGTGTACACTTCATGACTTATATTATAAATATTTAGTTTATTTAGTTAATAAGTAAATATATATTATTTATAATTGAAGGTTGTGTGTGCCTGCAAAAACGATGTCTCCCCAACTCTCCCCCCCCAAAAAAAAAATCAAAATCAAAGTTCAAACATCGGTAACTCTAGTGAACATTTTAATTTCAAAATGTTTTGGCAATATGCACAACTACATATATATGATGTCCCTGCTACATACCGTGTGTCATTGAATTCTGTTCAGTTGTTTCAAAGGAGTTGTGATGACGAGATGATAAATGATGATTTTAAGCAAATTTATATGTTCAAAGGGTCATATCTCCCACAAAAAATGTGGATCAAAATTTCCTGGTAACAAATACAACTACATTTGGTGTCCTTCCTACATATTATTTTTTTTTAATTCAATTTTGTAGTTTCAGAGGATGGGCTGATGAATGAGGATTTATGTTTTTATGTTGGAAGAGCCTTTACTCCGACAAAATTTTAGGATCAAACCTGTTCATATACACAGGCAACTGCATATGGTTTCCTGCCTACATACTAAGATTCGTTGAAGTCAATAAAAAACCATCACTACGAACCAAAATAATGACTGACATTACCAATTCAAATTCGATTTAATATAACTGAAATGAACTGTAATTTACTACAAATAAGCTGTAAAATGCTGAATTAATTTGATGCAATATCTTCAATAATTATCAATTTCTGTATTCTTACTGTTTTTAGTTGTCCTTAACTGTAGCAGATGATGTCAGTTTTTGTCAGTCATTTTGTTATTTGTAGCAAATCATGACAGTCATTTTCAATATTTACCTTGATTTAAAATCACTGAATAAATTTGGTTTCTAACTGTCATTTTCAGTCATTTACAGAACGTTTTGATTTAAAATGACTGACATTGACTAAAGATGTATCATCAACTAATCCTTGTCAGTGATAAATCAAGGTAAATAATAATAATAATAATAATAATATTTAACTGTTAACACATAGTTATGTCTCGCCTGTCGCAGCTTGACACAGTATAAAATGAAGTTAAAATAAAAATAAAAATGTTTATAAAACACTCATGACATAAGCAAAAAGTTAGAAAGTGTAAAATCTCAAAGTCAGTAGACCGTCACTGCAGGAGCATACAGATAAAATATTTTTTGAAATTGATCTGTACGGATGCTAATGCAAGCGCATACCCAATATCAATGGTGTACCATATCTGCTTCATGTTAAACAGACGTAAGAAAAAAGTTAACCTCGGCCAAATCAGTGTAAAATTTCAAAGTCAGTAGACCGTGACTGCAGGAGCCTACAGGTTAAAACATTTTAAAACTGATATGTACTGATGCTGACGCAACAGCAGACCAAATATCAATGGTGTAACATAATTAACATAATTAGTTCACATAAAACAGACTTAAGCAAACACTTTAACCAATTGTGGACGCCGCCGCCGACGGAATCACCATGCCTAAGTCTCGCCTTTTGCGACATTTGTCGCAGGCGAGACAATAAAATTAACTGTTATAAACTGACATCTTCTGCTAGAGTTAAGGACAATTAAAACAGTAAAAATACATAAATTGATATTTACTGATAAAATCGCGTCAAATAAAATCAGCATTTTACTGACGGACAGACAGAAAAAAAAACGATATGCTTCCCCACCAAAGTGGAGGAAGAGAGAATTAATCAATTGATTCTCCTTCAGTATGACAGGTAATATTCACAACCGTAGACAGTAATTTTTTAGTCTTACATGTTGTACAAGCATTACAACAATCTTAAATTTATACACAATGCTTCTCCGATGTTGATATAACACGTCTTACATCTGAACCCCTAGTAAGGTGGATTCACGACGACCAGGAAAGTCCAGTGAAGGATTCACGTAAAATTGTATTTGTTGGGATAAATGTTTCCCTTTTTCAATCGATATTGTATTCACTACGCACATAAAAGACACATTTAAGCATTGTAAATATACATAAAATCATGCATTATTTATATATCTTTACATTAAGCATTTTTGTATTCTTTTCAATAAAATGTGAAAGTTTGGTTAATCTATGATTTACAAAGTTATGACGAAAAAGGGTTATACATTTTCTTACTCTTAATTATTAGTTAATAATACATTTTGAACTCATGATAAAGCATGCAATGTGTCGCCACATTCTTTCTTAATCGTAATACATTTAAATATGCAAGGCGAGTACTGCCAACTGCTTAAGAAAAGAAAGTTGACACACTTAAACGGTATCGCCATTTTAGAGGATTCAGTTTTGATAAAGTATAGATTGCGGTTTTGGAAAATTGCGAGTACTGTTTTGTCGGCTTATATCATATATTTGAATGGTTAATTGCATAAGATAACTTAATTCTTAGTTGCATTTTTGACCAATTTCGCTGCAATTTATTTAGGGTCATTTATATACATAACATTTTGTTAATTTGGTCTTGAACTAATAAAGGACTAGGGTTTATAAGG
Organism: Arcuatula senhousia; assembly: GCA_963971305.1. Taxonomy (NCBI): domain Eukaryota; kingdom Metazoa; phylum Mollusca; class Bivalvia; order Mytilida; family Mytilidae; genus Arcuatula; species Arcuatula senhousia. Next base: position 2,567,679 of record OZ020313.1, read on the forward strand.
GCCATTTTTGATCCAATTTTTTTTTGTTGGAATCAAGTAAAAATTGTGACAAGACTTAGTTAAATGTCAGTACTTTAATGCTTCATAGACAATTTAATATTTTTGACCATACTGCGACGTCATAGTGACGTCAAAATGGAACAAATTGCACAAAATTGACCAAACTGGCTGTTTTTTAGCATATTTTTAATAATTTTTGCTCTGAGAAGTGACTGCAACACCCATGTACCACAAAATCCTTTTGGTAACAAATTAAGTTAGTCCTGAAAAATATTTTACCAAAGTATCTATTTAGTACATGGCTGTACACACTACTATTAAAAACAAAATAAGTATGCAAATAATTTAAAAAGACGCTAATTTTGACCAAATGTTGAAAATCTTCCAACTTTTAATGCCATTTCCTATATATAGATTAAATGGATTGAAATAATTTTCATTGTTTATTATGTCTCTAACCCTTGCCTAAGAAAATAACACAGTGAATGTAGAATACTAGAACTTTTAAATTTCAGCCATATTTTGAGGCCAAAAACAGGCCTTATCAGCCCTGGTCCTTTCACAGGACACCCTACGTAAATTCCATATGTAATACTCTAAATTATCTGTACTTAAAGATTTCGACTTTTATTCACAGCTATCGATTGGATATACAATTTTCTAAGATGATTTTAAATCGCTGTTAAAATAAATAAATTCAACATATAAAAAATCCATTTCATTTGTTCAAGAACTATTATAAGTTTTTAGCTCATCTTTCCAAAGGCCATTGTGCGTACGTCCGTCGTCATTTAAAAAAAAATTCTCCTCTGAAGACACTGAATCAATTTGACGGAAACTTTGCAGAAATGATTTATGACATGTTGGCAACAAACGATCGTCTTTTGTAAAGATTAAAAATAACATGGTTGCTGTTACTTACAATCAAATATAAAATCAATTAAGATGGCTTATAACTCAGAAACAACAAAACGTGACCACGTTAACTAAAATCCTGGTTTTGTTTTATAGCAAAAAAACCATTGCAAATAGAGGAAAGCTGTTGTTAGCTCTAAAACCTCCAGTTCGTTGAACTCTCCAAAAGTCTCAATTGCTCTGAAGATTTTAGATGACACTTAAAAGGGTCATGGTCCTTTTAAGGATTTTCGCATGTGTTTGCCCGATCGAATACTATTGCAGACAGAGAAAAGCTGTTGAATGGTTAAATTATCAGCTCATTTAGCTTTACAAAAAGGTTCGAAGATGTCAGATGAACCTATATAGGGGTAAGTAAAGGCTTTTAAGTGGGCAAAAATAGCGGTTTTTTCATGTTTTGCACTATAGAATTGTAAGAACGTGTCGCTTGATCCTTCAGACCATTAAGCTTTATAAAAGTCTTTAGTTGGTGGAAGTTCCAGGATGACCAGTTCAAGGGCTATTATAACTCATATAAGCGACACTTATAGCCTAAGGACGAGGAGAGCGATTAAGGCTCGATCTCGGGAGCTTCTTGCTTTTTTCTAATGAATTTGTACATATCAAAACCAAAATGTACAAAGATATAAAAATGTACAGTTGAAGAATAATAAGTCAAATTCAGTTGTACATAAAACATAACACATATGTTATATATACTTGCAGGCTCAGAACGCATTTAGCTTCTTTTTTTATCATTTAAGTTACGATGTGGAGGGGAGGCGTAAAACTTCGATTAAAAGGGAAGGTGCATATGCTTCACAAAATGTTGGCGTGAGCAATATTGAAAAAGGGTTACATTACAGATGTTGGTTGCAACGAATGTCTTACATGTAATATTAAAACTAAATACCAGAATTAAATAAAAAAAAATATAAAGAAAAATCAAAAATAAAAAAGTACTCTAATTCCCGGCAATGTTCTGTTGCCTGGTGATTTTTTATTCTTTATTGGACGATTTATTAACATAAAATGGATTATCTATGCTCATTTTGAGTTGTTGTTAGGGAATATATTGTGCATCAATTGTGGTTCCCTCTCATATTCCTACATACAAGCAAAATAGATATGCAAATACAGTTATTTCATTATAACTTGTTTAAAACGAGATGAGGATTGATATAGATGGACTGGTGGTGGCGTTTGAGATTTATGCCCCAAATGTTTATCTAAAGCACTTCAAGATATGGATACAACCCCTCGGCTTTTTGTTTTTTTCCCTTGCCTGCGAAGCAGAGTGGGACATAAGTGTTTTCATGTCAGCGACTGTGGCGACGATGGCGGCGGCGTTAACAATCAATGTTATGATTTTAAAGTTTTATGAGTACTTTCATGAAAAATTAAAGTAGAAAAAGTGTTAACTTGACGAAACTTTGTATGCATAATAATGACATATGCTTCAGTTGTAGTTTTGTCAAACCTGTCAAAACCTTAGGGGTTTCGGACACTTGTTTTTCAATTCAAATCGATTAAATCAGAGAAAGAAAAAACTCAACATCGTCTCAAACCAGAAAATGAGAAATATGCTGATATCAACAAATATAAAAAAGTTTTTGAAGCAGAAGCAACTACTTAAAGAAATGTCGATGGTGCGTATTTTTCTGGTGATTTATTTAAACAAACAGAGGAAGACTTTTCATCATTCCAAACACTTAATATTAATCAGCTTTCATCTATAATGAATCGATGGTCTTTATTAGCAGGAAGGAACCGCTTACTCTTCCTGAGCACCTGCGTAAACTCTTGTTACGAATTGAGTTCTCGTTGTTGATTTCCGTTCGGTTGGTTTTATGTTTTGTGTTTCTTCTTGCTGTTTTTGTTTGTGTTTACCAGGTTTGTCGTTACTATTAGGACTTTAGACACTCGAATGCTGCTCAATTGGTGCCTCCTTTCTTTTTTGACACTATTCCATTCAGATTTACTAAGTAATTTACTAAGTGAGTATATTAATAGCCAATTAAAAGTTCAATCATCACATAAAAAAGCTTACGAAATTTTAAATTTTCTTTTTAATGGTTGATAATATCTGTATATTTACTAGTTAGACTGCATAGTAACATCTGTATTTTCATAACATTTATTGACTAGAAAAGTTTTGTAAAGTTTACAAAAATTAAAAGTCTTAATTAATGAATTGATTTAATGTAATACTTGTTACTTAAACAACTTTATTAAAGAAGTCTTTGATAGGTCTGGTCTTATTCCTTTTTGTTATATTACATATTTATTCTGACATTAATGATTCCAGTAACTAAAAAATCTTATTCTTTCATGTCGTGATTTGTCTAAAGTCGTCGATTAACCATTTTAATTGGCCTCAATAAACAAAGTAAGTATGATTTTCCTTTGAAATACAGGACTCGCCCTAGTCTCGATCACCCAGACGCTTATCAATAGATGATAAGAGTCTGGGACAGTCCCATTACTCATTTTGTTATGTGTACGTTCGGAGTACTTTCAGGCTTTATCATAATGTTCGACGATAATCACTCAACCGTATGTTCAGAATTCTGTACCTATGGTTCAGTGAATTCATGCAAATACAAAAGCGAGATAACTTCTCGAATTGATGTGAGTTGTTCTTTTATAAAATAATACTTCTTATCTTATAATAAGACATCCATTTTCCATTTTTGAAAGTTGGTTTTGTTAACAAAAAAAATAATCGTTTTATCGTTGAATTGTACTCACGGGCGTCTACCTGGTTTTGGAAATTGTTTAAGTTTATTCGAGCCAAAAATTGGGACAATCTTTTTTACAGAACCATACATTTTCGACCAATCCGGTTCTCGATTTTACAGAACCAGTTATCAAAAACAAAGGAAGACCAATGAAACGTTGGTCTTTTTGTTGATTTTTTTAAAAAGTTGGTTCATTTCAGATTGAAATGCATCTTGTATGCCAAACACGTCATATACACACGTGGTAAAGGTTAAAAGGTATAACGATTGCCACCTAGTGGTTACGAGAAATCAATAGGTGTTTTCCCCGACTCACTTCCTTGGTAGTATGAGTTTGGGTTCGAGACTGCATTTGCCCACAAATATTATTACATACGAATTGAACTTTATATTTTTTTAAACTGAAACAATACCGAATTCCAGACATTACCATAACTGAATCCTCTTATTACCAGAACATTATCCACCAATTTTACGTCTCTTCCTTTAAAGTATACTCACAGTTTTCGATAAAGATTTTCGACGTGTCTATAGTACATATGATACTCTTCCTTTGAGGAAAAATATAGACACTTTATGCACACAAAAATGCATCAATAGTTTTCGTCATGAACATAATTTAACCTGAATAAAATCTTTTTTTCTCAACAGATTGATTTATACTTTTACGACTTTTTAGTTATTTGTGCAACAAAAAAAGAGACTTAATCATTTCATATATCTACAATTCGAAAAACATAAATTTTGCAACAAAAACAAAGTTGTTTACGTTTTTCTTTAACCCGACAAAACCGAACCCTCTTACCAAATACAACTTTACGTGAATCCTTCACTGGACTTTCCTGATCGTCGTGAATCGACCTTACTAGGGGTGATCTGAGCTATTCAGAAAACTCACACCCGGCTATTAAACTGATACACAATTCCAACGGCTTTGAATGGGAAAAATATTAAGGTACTTGCCTGACTAAGTTCTGACCAAAATTTCTGAAAGTCACTATCGTTTAACATCTTTATCTCGTAATGTTCCAACAAAGTTTGAAACTTCCGAACTCGCTCCACATCATCTGTCTCTGATTTATCACTGGCGAGTGGTTCTTGACCCCATCCTTGAGCTGGAGGTTGAACCGATAATGTATTCCTTATCAGTTTATACAACAAGGAAAAGTCAAAATGTGTTGACTGTGGCAAAAGTGATATTCCTACAGAATATAATTTCATCTAACATATATAACATATATTTTATTATTTTACTAACTGGGAGAATGAAAACATTGGTAATCTATCAATTACAAACCCAGATCGTTATGGCTAAATGTCACTAATTGGGAGTTGACTTGAACTTTTCAAAATTTAAAGTGCTCATCTTGCAGAAAAAGAAGGTCATAGCTAGCATATGAACCATGCATCCTGCTTAGCATCTCTAGTTGCACTTATCATACCACCATGGTTGATGTGGTATTTGTCTGCAAGCGGGAATATACTATAATCATTCTTCTGCAAATGGTCATCCATGCGTAAAATATAGGTCAGAGCCAGCATCTGAAGCATGCATTGTGCTTACCATCACAAGGTTTACCAACTATACCAATATGGTTAATATGTCACTTGTCTGTAAGCGGGAATGGACTTTAACCATTCTTGTGTAAATGGTCATCCATGCGGAAAATGTACCTGTAGGTCACACACAGCCAGCATCCGAAGAAGGTATTGTGCTAAGCATCACAAGGTTCACTTACCATACCACGTTGGTTGTTGTGACACTTTTCTGTTAGGGATAGTAGACTTTAATCATTATTCTGTATGTTGCCATTCAAGCAGAAAATTTGAATAACACCAGCAACCGGAACATGTGGTTGCAGACGCATGGCCGAAGCTCGGTGTATCACATAAGACCATTTTACAGAACACCATGTGAGGAGACAAGGTTATCTTGAAAAAAATTGTCAACGTATTCCCTTTTTTTTATTTGCTTTCTGTCCGTATATTGTGTGGAAAAAGCTGACGTAGTTGTTGGGTGTACCCGCAAAAGCAACAATATCATTGTTCACGGAGAAATTCAAAAATATAATCTGCAGCCCAAATATTTAGTGTTTTTTTTTATTGCCTTCTGTTATGTCGACAATTGAAAGTATAAATGACGACATTTCATTCTATGTTGGACTCCAAAATTACATAAAAATCAACGCTTAATGCTGGATAATCAAAATATACCACTTAATCTCTTTCAGTTCTCTAATAATATATGACTAATCTTGTTATTTATGTACGCTAAACTTAAACTAAAAAGTCTGTTTCATATTATTTTGATTTAGCATTCCGAAATTGAAACCTAAGAATTCGTGAAAAGCGCTATGACTTTAGCTATGGCTTTATGAGTTTATCTTTTCAATTGTCAAGTCTGACACAAAACTTACTAATACAAGGTTATGATGACTTCCTTACGTAAATTTTCCATTTTTTGCAAAGCCTTTTTCCGTCCGCTCCGAACCACTTCGTCATTTTCATCTTAATTTCCTTGATAGAACGTCACGTCTGACACTCAAACTGCTTACACAAAATTCTGTGGATTATGGGATGTTTTTTAAGACATCCCGCGTTCATTCACATAGTTTCTATCCCACATATAGGTACTTTGTGTTTATAATTGTCATTCTCCGAGTCCGGTATTTTTGTTGTTACCTTTATTTAGAGATATAACCTATACTTGGCAACGTGATGGCATGTAATTACACCCAAAAACTGTTTAGCATTCCGTCGCTCATGTATTCACTCTCGTTTCGACTTGAATACACATCTGTTTTATGTAATGTTGTGCTTCTCGTATTTTATTAGTCTTGTTTTTAAAAATATCTTATATATATATATATATTTTCATATAATATATTTGAATTTCCGTTTGGTATTCTTATATAAACAAGTAAATTACCTGGAAAAAGATTATTAAGTTGGACTCTGTTGCAATACAATCTCCCTTTCAAATCAGTTTCAAAAATCTTCAAATGGGAATGAAGACTCTCTGGAGGAACCAGTCTATCGAAGTAAAGTCGCAATGCATTTGTGGCCAGATATCCGCATAGCCAGGACAATCGAATAAAATTTATTTTATCGGATTGGAATGAACCTAATGTGTGAAAAAAAATAAAACATATTACTATAAAGTAGAGGACATAATAACAACTAGGAAATAATAGTTAATAGTACGACAACTATAAGGAATGTATAATTTGAATATCAAAATGAATGAATGATGCTACAATTGTATTATTCAGATTTTCGATTTGTCAAAAACATATGGCCCTCATGGCTAAAAATAGAACAAAAGGGTAATCTGTAGTTTGCTAATTACTCAAAAATGGTTACAGATTTCCAAATTGTAGTAGAATCAAAAGTGATCAGCACCTCAAGATCTACATTCTCTGAAATTTTCAAAAAGATCCAACAATCAATGTAGGAGTTATTTCTCTTTTTCTGTATTTTTTTATTTTTTTCTCACTTATTTAGCCCTTTATCTTGAAATCTAAACAAGATATTTCAAACATTCAAAGTGCATATGATTAAGCACATCAAGATCTCCATATCCTGTAATTCGGATTTTCGATTCGTCAAAAAATATGGCAGCCATGACTAAAAATGGAAGATAGTGGCATATTGCAGTTTTTTGCTAATAACTCAAAAATGTTTATATATATCTTAATTGTGCAAGAATCAAAAGTGCTCAGCATATTAAGATCTACCAGTCCTAAAATTGTGAAAAAGATCCGACTGCTGATGTGGAAGTTATTGCCCCTATTCGTAATTTTTGCCAAATTTTGCACTTATTTATCTTGAAAACTAAACAAGATATTTCAGAAATTTAAATTGCATATGGCTCTGAGAGCATATTGTTTTGGTATGTTCCTTGTTTTGTATTTTCTCTTTGACATTGTGATTGATCCTTTGGCAATTTTGTCATAAGCTTTATCTATAGGCAAAAACATGAAAACGATACGTTTGACCTTTAGAGGCCCAAAATCGTCAAGGTTGTCATCTGACATATTCGTCCTAAGGGAGACTTCTGTAGATCTTAGTGAACTGAATGTTTCAGCAAGCAACAGCTTTACTTTCCCTGCAATAATTTTCATTCTCTAGGACAAAACCATGAAAAATTATATTTTTACCTTTAAAGGACCATAAATCCTATTAGGGGTCATCTATAAACTTCAAACCAATACAGACTTTAGTAAAGCTTAATGGGTTGACAGTTAAAGTTTTGCACCCTCTTTAATAGTTTCCATTACATAAGCCAAACATCATAAAAACAAACGTTTGTTTTTTGTTATTTTCTCTTCAAGAATGTTTTAAGATACAAATATAAAATATTAAATATTAATTTGACTTAATTATATATTGAAATAATAGATATCCCAAATTTGAACTTTGATGGTAAAATTGACCAGAAATATTGTATAAGATATGAAATTAACCCGCCACGCCCCCGTCTTTAAGCTCAATATTTCTTATGTCGATATGGTCATTAAGAATAATCAGAAAAAAAATGTTTACTCTCGCAAAATCTAAGACAGTGAAGGTGCATTCGATTTATGGAAAATAGTTAAGATCAACAATCAAAAGGTCAAATGACAAGAACATGGTAAATAGAATCAAAATAAGCAAGAAAGAAATGAAGGTCCATATGCTTCTTTTTATGCTTTAAGTGCTTATAGTTTGGAGAAAAAGGGTTTCCCTATAGAGTTTTCATTACTTTCGCACTACTGTTCATCGGCAACTTTAAACCTTTTAAAATGTATGACAGAGTAAATTGAATCTCCTAACAAATTATCAACTTCATATTTTGTGTACCTATTTTTGAATAATGATCAGAAAATAAGGGGTTCATGGGCAAAAAATTTCAAGCATATTAGATGAATTTACTAAAACCAGAAGATTTCGAAAATCTGACAAAAAATCAAAATATAAGGAGCAAACCACATCATTAAATAATTCAAATACACATATAAACGTTCCATCTGAATTTAATTTGCTATAAGATATCGAAAAACCGGACGCCCGGTAGCTCCGTCCAACCTAAATAGCCCCAACAAGTTAGCAAAAATCTATCGATTAAGCTCGCCTGAAAATCAAGATGTTTAACATGTATTTTATTGCTGCGTGACAGTGAAAGCTACACACCGTTTTGTCTTTCCAAATGCAGATCCTTTAAATTTATAAGAACTGATTGGGATTCCTAAGTTCAGGTACAAATATCTAGTAGTCGATTATACCAAGACTCACTTTGTCATCAATGAGTCTAAGAACAAGAACAAATTTACAGAAGACCAAATAATCGACATGCTCAACTTTCTTATTGACAACATATTTGTTCAGTTTGGTGAACGTGTTTGTCAGCAAACAAAAAGGATTCCAATGGCCACTTATTGTGCACCTTTGCTTGCTGATTTGTTTCTTCATTCATATGAAGCAAACTTCTTACAATCTGTTCTAGACAAAAAAGACCGTAGACTAGCTCTCTCTTTCAACTTCACGTTCCGTTATATTGATGATGTCCTTTCACTAAACAATTATCGATTTGGTGCCTTTCTCCATCTCATATATCCCCAGGAGCTTGAGATAAAGGACACAACGGATTCTGCTTCTGACGGAAAGTCTGCTTCATTTTTAGATCTACATCTCGAAATTGACTCTCAAGGAAGACTTTCAAGAAGGCTCTATGACAAACGTGGTGACATCAACTTTACAATCGTCAACTTTCCTTACTTGTGTTGCAACATTCCGTCCGCTCCAGCTTATGGAGTTTACGTATCTCAATTAATTCGTTACTCCAGAGCGTGCGGGACTTACATCGATTTCCTTAGCAAAGCGACACGTCTGACGAAAAAAATGTTCACACAGCGTTACGTTGCTCCTCGGTTGCTGTCTTCACTCAAGAAATTCTACGGAAGACATTATGCACTTATAGACACATATGGGATTTCTATATGTCAGATGAGTGCAGATGTTGGTTTGTTATAGGTTTTCGTTTTGTCTTCCTTTACCGGATTTGACACGCTGAATGGACTATTGACAACGCGACGGGTGTGCTATAGCAAACAGGAACTGCTTACTTTTCCGGAGCAGCTGAGTTCACTCTTGTTTCGACTGGAGTTCGCGTTGTTGATTGATATCCAGTTATTTTGTGTTTCCATGTTTTACATGTTGTCTGTTTTTTTTTTGTCCCGTTCTTGTTGGTGTTTACTGGTTTCGTCGCTGCCCTTTCGGACTTTAAACATTCGGATGCCCCATTGGTACCTCGGCTTCATTAAAATCAGTTTCATCTCTAACAGAATTCTCGATTTCTCCACGCTTTATACATTATATTTTAACATGCACAACTCAAATTATGATTGACACAGTTGAAAAAGGCAGTTCTTTAAAATAGAATGAAAAATTATGTCTGGGACAAATTGATGCAAAAACTTACTTTGTTCTCCTTGATTTTAAAAAAATTGGACATATTTACAGGGGACCAAATAATTCCATGTTCAACTTTCTTATAGACAAAAAATTTAGCAGTTAGGTGAGCAATTCTGTCAGTTAACAATCAAGACTCAAACGGACACTTATTCTGCAACTTCATTTGCTTCTTGATTTTTTTAATTAAATTAAAGCAGATTTCTTATCTTCATTTCCTAACATAAAAATCATAGCCTAGGTCTCCCTTTTAACCTGGCTTAACATTGTTATATTGGTGATGTCCTTTCATTGAAAAGTTATTGATTTCATGATTTCCATTTCATTTATCATCAGGATCTTAACATTTTGTACACTACTGATTATAGGAAGTCTCCTTCATAATTATATACACAACACTAACAAAGATTCATGATCAATGTGATGATTTCAACTTTCAAATCGTCAATTTTCCCTTTCCGTCCGATTCATCGCTTGGAGCTTACGTGTTGCAATTGATTCTCTATTCCAGAGCTTGCGAGCCTTACATCGAATTCCTTGGCGTTGTACAAAAAATGCTAGTCCGAGACAAATATGAGATTTCTATCTCTTATATGTGCGTGTCCTACATATTTATGTTTTGTCTTTCCGTTTCATACGACCCCTAAAAGAATTCTTTCTTCGTTTTAAGCCACATGTAGAAAAATTCAATATTATGTTAGACGAAATGGTTAGTTCTTGCGTTGATTAGCGTTTGGCGGGTTGATGTACTGAGATGATCACCTTAGCACCCCTAATATGTCTTCACAAACCTGTTGAGTTTTGTGTACTTACCGGACCTTAAGATCGCAATGGAAGGGGGAGGTTTGGTGCGCCTTAAAACCTGGTTTAACCCATCAGTTCTTTTGAAATACATGTACCAAGTCAGGACCATTGGGATCTTCAATTTTTCTGATATGTCTTTCTTGTTTTGTCTCGTCCTATGGACATTTGAGATTGATTCTATTAGTTCGGTAATTTTGTCATTAATTAATTTACTGGATTTGCTCACTTAATTGACAATTGGAAATGCGAAGAATGTGTTATATCAAGTAAAGGTAATAACAAAACTACCGAATTTGGATGATCAATCTCATAGTCCAGAGAAAATGACAAAACCGAATCAGTCATACCGGAGAATTGGTGGATCGCAATGACTTGGTACAGGCATTTCAAACGAAATGGTGGGTTAAACCAGGTTTTATGGCGCCAAACCTCCCTCTTCCATTGCGATCTTAGGATCCGGTAATGACCATAGAACACAACATAGTTGTGAGACACAATAGGGATATTGAGGTGTTCATCTCAGTACAGCAGACCAGTCAGTCACTAATTAAAATAATTAACTATCATATCTTTTAAGTCAATTCTGAACTTTTTTACTAGTGGCTGATAACGAAGAAAGAATTTTAGGGATCGTATGAGACGTATTTCTTGTAGCCCTGCTCCAAATGTCGGTCACGAAGAAATCGGTGTCTGATAAATATTTGTGAAATGTGTGCAAGATCTGGCATATCGAATAAGTTGTGAAATATAAACACCGCATGCAGGGGAAGTAGGTATATTGCTCTGGAAAAGTAGCAAAGAGACAGTAATGGGGCATTTTAGTGTTAAATATCTGAAAGGGCAGCGACAAAACCAGTTCATATAAACGAGAACAGAACGAAGAAACACAAATCAAAAACACAAAACCAACTGAACAGAAATGTACAACAATAACTCGAATTGTAGCGAGAGTGAATTCAATTGCTCTGGAAGAATAAGCAGTTCCTGCTTGCTATGGCATATCCATCGCGTTATATGGATCCAATCTCTTAGAGGATATAGGGCAATGGTATGTCATAGGGTTTTGTTTTTTCATTCTTTGCCGGATTTGACACAATGATTTCACCATAAGCAACGCGACCGGCGTGCTATACCAAGAAGGAACTGCATACTCTTCATGAGCAAACGAGTTTAATCTCGTTCCGACAGGCATTTGCGTCAAGGATTTTATTTTATAATAAATAACGTGTATATAAACAAGAGGCTCCCAGGAGCCTGAATCGCTCACCTGACATATGTGCTTGAAGTAAAGGTTATTAGGCAAAATCTATTTGACGTTGAAAGGGTCATAAGATTAATAAGGGGGGTCATCTGACAATATGGTGGATCTTAAGGTGCTGATCACTTTTGTTCTCAATCAAAATCTAAATATCTGTCACCTTTTTTGAGTTATTTGCGGAAAAATGCAGTTTAACATAATGTTCTATTTTTAGCAACAGCGGCCATGTTTTACAACCAATCAAAAATCCCACATCAGTCCTATACACGTAGTGGTAATAAACAACAATATCAAGTTTGGTTCCTATTGGACTTAAAGTGTCAGAGGAGTAAACGTTTTCAATATAATGACGATGCTTTTTAAATGCTCAATTTTGACGTTCTAAGGGCAATAACTCCTCAACGAAAAGGTCCTACAACGTTGACCCTATTACGTATTTTGTAGATCTGTAGATCTTGATGCGCTTAACAATATGCAATTTAAATTTCTCAAATATCTTGTATAGTTTTCAAGATATTGAGCTAAACAGGCGCAAAATTTGCAAAAAATCCAGAAAAAGGGCAATAACTCATACATGGGTTGTTGGATTTTCTTCAAAATTTCAGAGCTGGTAGATCTTGAGGTGCTGATCACTTTTGTTTCTATCAAAATTTTGAAATCTGTCACCGTTTAAGAGTTATGTACAAAAAAACTGCCATTTACCCCTATGTTACATTTTTTAGACACAGCAGCCATGATTTACGACCAATCAAAAATCCCCACATCAGTTCTATACACCTAATGCTAATAAACAACTATACCAAGTTGGGTTCCATTTGGACTTAAAAGTGTAAGAGGAGTTAACGTTTTCAATGTAATGAGGAAATGCTGTTAAAATTCTCAAATTTGACGTTCTAAGGGCAATAACTCCTAAAAGGAAAGGTCCTACAACGTTGACCCTGTACATAGTTTGTAGATATTGATGTGCTTAACAATATGCAATTTAAATTTCTCAAATATCTAGTATAATTTTTTTTTCTTTGTTGTCAATTGTATTTCAAGATATTGAGCTAAACAAGTACAAAATTTGCAAAAAATCCACAAAAAGGGCAATAACTCCTACATGGGTTGTTGAATTTTCTTCAAAATTTCAGGGTAGGTAGATCTTGTGGTGCTGATCACTTTTACTATAACAGAATTTCGATATCTGTAGCCGTTTATGAGTTATTTGCAAAAACCTTCATTTTACCCCTATGTTCTATTTTTAGCCATGGCAGCCACGTTTTACGTTGAATCAGCAGTCCTCACATCAGTTCTAAGCACCGAATGCTAATGAACAACCATACCAAGTTTCGTTGCAATTGGATTTATGGTGTCGGAGGAGTTAACGTTTTAAAAAGTTTACGGACGACGGACGACGGACGCCAAGTGATGACAATAGCTCAAAAAAGCTAAAAAGTTCATCTTGTCTCTATACTATTTCCACAAGGCAAGAATGTTTGAAAGTTCTAAAATAGAACAAACGGAGACGCCTTTTTTTTTCTTGTAGAAATATTTTTTTTACCATAAACAACTAGAAAATTTTATAACTCCTTTCAGCTTAAACTCTCTTTTGAAAGCAAAAGTAAAGCATTTCAGTATATATTATTCTCACATTTGGTCTTTTCTCCTATGAAGCGAAACAAAAGATCACCACGGACGGAAGTGGCCAAAGATTTTTAAGGGAAACAATATTCTGCCAAATAAAAGACATCCGAGTGATACTACAGAAAGGTAAAATCTGGGCGAGTTCGTGAAAGATCATTTGGCGGAAAATGTGGTCTCAATTTTATTTGAAATGTTTTTGCTGACAAGGTGGTAGTACATGTATATAAAATGTACCTTCATACTAAGACCCGACTTGTGTTCCATAAATTTTCCAAAAGACGTTGAAGGATTAAAAATACGTGGTTATTTCATATTTAATGATAAAATTGGAAAAAGGAGAAGATTATCTCCCTCTCAAATTTTAAACTACTTCCTTCCGTGGTGGTTTGTTTTGGAAAATTGTTTCACGATAAATGTGTTCCCAATAAAGAGATAAAACTGAAAGGTTAAAGAGAATCACCAATATTTCATGTAAAACATTTAATTTTATGAGAGAATATTGGGATTTTCCGCGAGTAAATTTGTTCTATTTATAGAACTGTCAAATAAAATAGTATTACAGCGAGGGTCATTTTTTTTTTCATTTAAACACAATAAATAAAAATAAAATCCTGGACCCAAACGCTTGTGCTCGTTACAACTTGGCTTCGCGTTGTTGATAGCTAAGTTCTATGTAATTATTTATTCAGGTAGGAATTAAGGAGATTTCGGTTGCCAAATGTCTTGGCATCCTAACACAATGATACATGTTATTATATATTAAAATATGATAATTTTATACCCACCGGGTTCAAACTTTTCTATTTCGTCTTCAAGCCTGTTCACTGCCTTTTATTAAATAAAGAAATATAGAAAAACATTACTCCAATAGTCTACTTATTTCAAGATGTACGAGATAAAACTTACGTCAGTGTGAAATTGGATTCAAAAAAAGTTTTTCGTTCCTGAGTGATTTATCATACAGATGCATTAAAAGAAACATACATATGTTACTGTTGATTAATTTATTTTCGTGGGTATCAATTTTCGTGATTTCATGAAAAAGGGTCAGTTCTTGGATTTTTAAATTCGTGGTTCTGAAATCTGCAGTAAACAGATGAATGTTAAATTTTTGTTTGTGGGGTCACCCATGAAAATCGCGAAAATTGATACCTCACGAATAATCATAAAATAACAAATATTACAGTACAATGTATCTAACATTTAGTGTAATTGTTGTCCATTTATCAAATTTCTTCCTTGTTGCATAATTTGTAATATTTCACGGTTTGCTGTGTAGATTTCATGTTGTATTCAAAAGCTTTTAACATTTGATTTCAAAACAAAAATTAAACGGTATTAAAGTTACTGATACAGGGCTCCCGTAATGTATTTTATTTTACAACATTGGGTTTGCAACACATCTTAGTATTAAAACTTATCCAGGTAAGGTCCGTACTATTTTATAATTCCTTGGTAAATGAACATGTAATTAAGAAGCAGAGGTACCAATGGGGTATCCGAATGTCAAAAGTCCGAAAGGACAGAGACAAAACCATTAAACACCAACAAGAACGAGGCAATTCAGCTTCCATCTATTCGAATTTATATTAAATATCTACATTTGACATGTAAACGGTTCTTTTTTATGAAAAAAGCAATACATGGAGTAACTAGTATAGGGCTTGTAAATCACACTTAAGGTGTTTCAGGGCTATTAGAATTCTTTTATAAATTTTGTTCATATTTTGCATATTTATAGACCTTAATGCATAGATAATAAATATCAAATAAACAGAGGGGTCATCGTTCATTTTAGGATGTTATCAGCTTTCTAAAATTAGCAAAGTCTTAATCATAAAGCTAAAAAGCACCAAAAGAAGAAACAACTCCAAAAAAACTAAGGAAATGCCCTTTTCTGAAGTTCTTTGAAATTGCAAGAAGAAAATATTTGGTCACCATTCATTTTGGGCCGGATTTCACGGAGTGAAAACTCCTGGTTATAAAATGGTGAATGTTGGGCGGGCAGGCGGGCGGTGGGCGGCGTGCCGGCGGGGAAAAAGTTTCGTAACAGTTTTCTCAGCAACTACCAATAACAGCCACTTGATATTTGGTATACAGCATCATGGTGGGGTAAAATAACATGGGAACTGATTTTAGGTCTGTTGCTCATCTACTTCCTGTCGAACGAAATCTGGCCATTTTTGACTTTGACAGATTTTTTAAAGATTCTATTGAAAATTTAAAAGAATTTCATATTCATTGTATATAAATTATCTCCTTTTGGTTGAGTAAGGGAAATTCTAAAAAGATTAAAATGTCATTTGTGTATCACACTTGCTCCTTATTTGATAAAATATTATGATATAAAGTTTTTGTCTGCAAAGTCAAATTAGTTTATAAATTCTGTACAAAATACATGTATCAATATGTGCATAAAAATGTTCAGTTTGAAAATAGCATCATGTCACCTTAAACTTAGTATACTTACTGAATTGATTTCAACTAACATACTGTTTAAGTATGAATAGTTCTGGGCATCTAATCCACCGGGATCCATGTGTACAAGTTCGTTTTTATAGTATTTAAGTCTAGACAGTTCGGCAGATATCCCAACTTCATTTTCAGTTGGCAAATAATCTATGATGGTACACATTGTAAAGTTCCTTATTAATTTGATCATGAGTCTGATCTCAAATGCATTTGACGAAGGAACATATCCACGAACTAAGCCTAATAAAAAGATGGAAATAAATATCATAAGACATGTGGGTCCAAATACTTGTTAAAGTTTGCTTTTCAATAAGCTTGGTTTGCCTGGGCAAACCGTGGCGTGCTCTATAAAGTAAATTATAAGAAAGTCAAACAACAAACAGTTAACTTCCAACAAGCAAATTAAACCGTTTAATAGGATAAATCAAATAAGCGGCTCTTGCCAAATTGACGCTGTAGCTTAAAATAAAAATAGTTTACAAATTCATCATTGTTTGAAACCTACAAAATATACTCAACAGAAAAAGTTGAGCAACAAAAAGTTAATTACGATATCTGACAAACTAAAAATTAACAATATTCACAATGGTTTAAAATAAATTAGATAACGATGAAGAAAGTATCATGACATACATTTTTTGGATCTTTGAATTCATGTCCGTGAAGCGAATTATGAACCCGTTTTTGATCAGAAACGTAATCTTGCGCAGGTACGTTAATGAAGTTCCGCAAGAATTTATACAAAATCGATGTTCAATTGAAGGATACTTTGAACTTATTTTTTTCATTATTATGATGGTAATATACAACATTAAATAAAAAAAAATCCTAGCTTCAATTAGTATTACTTTCATTTCTGCTATTTTTCAATTTTCGGAAACATCAAAGTGTCACGTGACACGCAAGAGGGGTAACTTAACGAAATTTCATTAAAAGCTCATTTAACTACCTTCTACACTGGACGGATTTCTTTCAAATTTGGCACAGTGATGGAAGAAACTGCCTAGTATAAGAAAAGTTCTGCCCAGATAGCAAGGAGATATCGGCCCGATAATGGCTGTGTATCGGCTGTTATATCGGGCCAACATCGGCTGCCGGTATTGGCCCGATAACATTTTGCTCATCGGGCCGATATCATGCCGATTGTTCGGCTTGGTGTTGGCCCGATATCAGCTACCCAGTTGCCAATCACATGCCAATGGCCAGCAAATATGTTTAATGTTTGGTTCGGTATTGGGCCGATATCGGCTCACCAAAAGCCGATCGCCTCCCAACGGCTTCCCAATCATGCTTAAGGTAGTACAATAGTAAAAAATCGGTAGGATAGAATTTTTTGAAATTTTGTCATAAGAAGTATCCATGTGCATATGTTTGAAAAATAAAATAAAAAGAATAGGTCACCGTGCTAAATTTTTGTAGAAAATTCATCAAAAACAGTTCAAATTTGGCTATTTTTATATAGATTATATAGGGAAAAATGGTTTAAATTATTTTTTTCAAATTTCACGGGATAGATTTTTGTTATATTTTGTCAAAACATCAATTTTGGTTAGTTCTTTGAAAATAAGGTATAAAATCATGGGGTCACCATTAATTTTCTGAAAATAAATTGGAAAAACTGAATTTTCCCTACACATTTCATACAAATTATCTCCCTTGAAAAAAAGTACGGGAAATGTTACAAAATGAATATAACAGGTAGGTTTTGTTTCCAATTTATTTTTTCTCGAACAATTTATCATACTAACAATCTTCATACAGTTAAATAGCAATGTTTTTGCCTTTGCTTAAATTTGGTAACATGCTCAGAAAAGATGCTCAGTGTTATACCACTGTACTACCTTAATAAAGCTTTTTATTGGTCCCTGCTCGTACATGTAATATAAAATGTTTTTAAATATTCTTTTATTTTAATTACAAGTTTTCCCATAATTTAATTAAAAGTCCATAGTGATATCCGACTGTATGATTCTGTTGTGTAAAACCAAGACGTCACTTCTAATCACTGTATCTAAAATAAAATAAAACTACTAGAAAAACATGACTGTCAAAACTAAATGGAATTGGACGATTTCTACATTTCTATAAATTATACTTCTCAAGAGTAAACAAGAAAGAAAATAATATATATGAAGCAGATCAATATGCCTTTCCTATTCTCTCTTATTTTTAATCTTGAAATGTTAACATGCATGTGCAAAAAGAAAGATTTAAAATATTACATACAATACTCACAATTACAACATTGTCTCGTCTCAGAAATTCAAATTATACACAACAGAAAGCTTAACGCAATTTGATAGTACACACACGTGCACACATCACTTCTTATCAGCACATCTGAATAAGCCGTAACGATTTTGATCACGCGTAATGTCGAGTAGTTATCAAAATAGAACACACAGTGTACTAGATAAAATAAAAAAAATAAAATAATACATAGAAACATAAAGACATTTAGTTTATTATATATTCATACTTAATCTCACGTTTTAATTATTGTATTTAACTAAAGCAATATTATATTAAATTAAATCTGTTAACCTGGAATTTTAAAAAAAGGATACAATTAAAAGTAAATATATATATCATTTAATTAAAATATGATAGTGTTTTTAGTTAAATAAGAACATTTTACGACCATTTCCACATTTTATAATTATTTTTGAATATACGGGCCGATTTTAGCCATAAAAGGTATCGGCTACCAATAATCGGCCCGATTTCCGAAAACGATAGGTTGGGCTCACTACTTTGGGCCACTGTTGGCCCGATTCCTTGAAGCCAATGGTTGGTCGAATGCTATTGGCCCAAAATTGGCCCAACACAACTTGGCCGATGCCGATAGTATGCCGAAGGTGCCGATAAAATGCCAATATCGGCCCGATTACTTCCTACTATCTGGGTGGCCCATTGCTCAATTCTGGTTTGAAATATTTTTAATATTAAATTTATGGGCAGAAAATGGAAAATGGGCATTAGTTTGCGAATTGATGATATTTTTTGTTCAAAATGTATGGATGTGATAAATGGGCCAGCACTTTTTGAAAAATAAGTTTTCTGTGTTCGACTATGCAAGATTTACTTTGGAAGACCATTCCTAAAAGGTAGTCATTTTCATCTAAAGATAGCATGTAACGCCGTGATTTGTCACCGTCGTTAACGTCAAACACTGAGGTGACGTCATAGGGGAATTAACTCAAGTCAAGACTTGTATTTTCATTTTTTGAAAAAAAAGAACGTTGTACGCTTTCCCCGGTGATAACTTGTATAGTACTGTTTTGTATTTAGTGCCAAGTGAAATAAAATATTGGGCAGGTCAATAAAAGAAGTACTAAATGCCAAACCTTCTATAACGTTTCACAAAAACGTTAAATGAAACCGAAACCAACTATTATTTTTGTCTGCAATTTTCTCTCTCCTTTTTAGATGTCCTTTTAATAAGATCGTAGTGATCTGTAAACTCTAATATCAATATGTTTAATTTCATGTTTTTATCCGCACTAATGCAACATTCATGTGTCAAACACCTAAAAGGGGCAGCATATTCTGTACACAACTTCAAAGAAAAGCATTGCCCCAATGGCAGTGTGTCTATAATATGTTGCTCTAATCTTACTTATTACATGTACTAGTACATATATTACTAACATACACAAAGCAGAAAGAAAAAATACCTTGTTATATGATTGGTTACTATATTGCTTTGTTAAGTAAATAATAGAAATTTCAAGTTATTTTGGCCTAACAAGCCAACATTTTTTTCTTGAAGAAGAAACAATATATAAATTTCAACTCATACAAAATCATCACATAGCTTTGAAGTAAATAAAGGTAATAACAAAACTACCGAACTTGAATGATCAATCTCATAGTCCAGAGAAAATGACAAAAACGAATTAGTCATACCGGAGAATTGGTGGATCGCAATGGTCCTGACTTGGTACAGGCATTTCAAACGAAATGGTGGGTTATCAAGGAGAGTTATCAAAGTTTGGTTGTACTTGGCTTAAGAGTAAAACACAACTTGAATGTTAATTGTTATGCTGATAATCATGAAAATACTGTGTTAATTAAAAATCTGATTATGAAATGTAAATTTGAGTGTATAGTTTTATGAAATATTGATAACTGAATAACAAGATACATGTACTACCAGGATGAATTGAATTAAAGGATTTATAAAATACTGTGTATTGAGTTAACATGCAGTGCACAACATCTTATTATGAATTTTGAAATTAAAAAAAAATTGCAATTGGAGAAATTTCACCTTTTTTATATTTTTTTCCATAATTTCATCATGTTAATTGGCAAATCATATCAATTTTTTTGATTTCATACTTTCTTTCATAATTTGGTATTTGGCATTGCATGACACTTACATGTACATGTGTTTCCTTTTTCTTTGTGTTTCTAGACATATGCCCAATATGAGCTTTCTACATTAATAAATTGTTCTGTTCTGTATTTGCCTTGAGCTTTATGAATTAGATACAATATTGTGTGGACCCAACAATGGAATATATATGTCGTATATATACAGGAACAAACAAATATATGTTTGAATGATACATTTTTTTTTTAATATTCCACTTGATATTGATTCACAACAGTCTTTTACACAACATAAAATGATTTAATTGATGGTTTTTACTCAGTCTTTTCCACATCATCTTAAGATAACTATAAATATTATTTGTAGCTGTTCATAACAAGATCTCATAATTTCTATATGGACTTATTGGACTCCTTGGTTGATTGAATGCAGATGTGTGAAGGAAAACAAAATTTTTATGCTAGAAATATCTCCGTGTGTTCCACATTTTCCAGTAAGAAAGAAATATCCACTTGTATTCCACATTCTCCATTAAGAATTATTAAAATATATGATCCTATATGCACAGTCAGTTTTTAGCCATATCTTGAAATTACAGATGATGATGACTTATCAACTTTTGTCTTATGTCTCTTTTTCTGAAAAAAAAATAACATAATATTTATTCTTCACTTTTTCATAAATACAAAGTAAGCAAAATTTACACAAATCCACATTTCAATAAATATTTTGCAAATAAATAATGATCAATATAATAAAAAAAGAAAATTTCCAGTTTAAAAAAATGTATTTTATATTTACAATCCCAATCTTGCAAGTTCACATGAGCTTTGCAATTCCATAAACTAAAAAAAGTCATAATATTTAACCCATGCAATATTTGTATTATCAGGTGTACAATTTTATTATCTTACACTTGAAGCAAAGAATTTCACACCATAAAATTAGATTTTATAAACTGTACATGTGGCTAAGAATTTATCCTTAAAGACATGCTTAGATCAAGATATATATATTTTGTTCAAATCAAACTTGTCCTGTAAGTTTTACTAACTGAGAGTTATGTTGGGTTTCGATTTTCAGCAAAGAGGTTAAGAGTCTAAAATGTTCATGTAATAACTAAAATCATTTTAGAGAAAAAATAACACAAAATTTTTTAAGATATAAAATCTAAGAAATGGGCATGATTTTTCTTCTTTAAATTGTCAAATATAGCTTTACACATTTTTATTTCTCTTGAAAATAAAACAGTGTTACACAAAACTAACCTGCTTGTATTTTTCTGTTATTTCTAGCGGTCCTTAGTGGCATGGCAAATCACCACATCGTAACGTTTTCATTACAACACTGGCATGACTGGGTCGGAGGTCAGCAAGGTTTAACGAATATTCACGGCAACTGTTAACATCGGCAATAAAATGATGTTAATCTTGTTTCGCCAGGATAAAATTAATTCAGAGCTCTGTCAATAAGGTCATTATCTTTAAAGTTTAGAAGAAAAAAATGATTGTTTGTTAAAACAGGTGCTTGTTGACCCACCAACGTCACTACGACAAAATGTACGACGTCATAACAACGTACAAGCACTTTTCCGATATTGATTTTACCAAATATGGTCATCGAAACACGCCCACGGCTTTTGACGTATTTTATCCTTGATGAGGTTTAATGCATATGCTCATTTCAAATGAAACAAGGGGTCCTTTTCGAAATAATTTTAGCTTTTAAATCAATTTAAGAACGAATTGTGGAGAGTGTTATGCTATAAAATGAAAGAAAAATATCGCGTCGTCAGGGGCAACCCATACAGCTAATGAATATTCATGAGGATCGAAGATTTATCTCTTTCTGAAAAAAAATCTCGGATCTTCATTAACATACCTGCGTGGTTTTTGACAGAAGTCTTTTTGCGTTTCGAGTTTCAGGACGGTACAAACTGATCTCGTCTAGCGGCGAGATGAATGTGCCGTGCCGTTCTTGTCTTAAGGTCAGCTTGTAAAGTCTGAAGCTATAGTGGCGATTTTTGTTATTTCAAATCATCGAAATCACGAACGTCAGAAATGTTAACATTCAAAATTACGAAGAGAGCGTGTGAAGCTTTAAATGCTGGAAAATAATCAACCACGAAAAAATGTTTTGCATTGTAAATTCTGGAACTCTAATTATTGTTATATCGCTGAAGGCTGAAATTTAAAATTTTTAGAAAAAAATAAAAGTTGTTACTCAACTTCTTTTGTTCAATATATATATTTTTAGCAAAAACACGAAACACAAAAAAACACAAAAAGTTTGGTATTTATGTTGATTATGTTGTATTGACAATTGAAATGTCTTTGTTGGTAGTATAGCATTTTTCATTAATCAATATCTAGAGTGACTTAGATTGCACTGATTGATTTCTTCATTGCAATTCCAAATCACAATAATTTGATTTTAGAACGGCTCTAACTCAACCTTTTATGATAAGTGTTATCTTAAGCACTCCAATGAGAAATTGGAATTTCAAATCACCTTGGAAAAAGTTGGAAGTTGTAAATTGGAATTCCACATTTTCCTAGAATGATATAAAATTCAAAATGCCATAGGAATCGCCATTGAGTTCAAGATGCCAAGTAACATACAATGTTGGAAAAGATTATGGCATTTGAAATTTGTTTTCAAATTTTGAAATAAGAGAAAAAGAGCATTTGGCTGTATACGCATCTATGCATGGAGGACAGGTAAAACATGTCTATCACCATTTGAATAATAATATGTCTATTGCTTGTATGGCAGTGAGCGAAGAGGGGGGTACAAATGGGGTGCCAAAGAAGAGTTAGCAGTTCTTGCTTGCTATAGAATACCCGTCGCGTTGCCAACTGCCAATTCAGTGTGTACAATCAGATAAAGGAAAGCCTATGACAAACTTTTTTTTGTTACGAAAAAATCTAAAATGACAGGTTCCCGCGCTTCTGTCAGTTTGTTTTGAACAATTATGACGTCAATATATTATAACCGAGATCCTTTCTTTAAAATTGTAGTTATATTCGAATCATCTCATAGCTAGAAATACTCAAATTATTAATATTAATACAATAATTACGTAATATAGTTTTTAAATGCAAATTACAAAACAGGAAACTAATTTTGCATTCCGTGCCATTGTATGCGAACACGTGACTAGATTACGTGTTAAATGCATCATACTCAGTCAATTTAGATTACAAATACCAAAACGCGGGTATAAACGGTCAATTTGGATATGCTATATATCGATATTTCAAGGAGTAACCTCTCATCAGTAGCATTTAAACCAAAACATTGGAAGGTCAAAATCCAAAACAGTTGAAAACGAAAAGTACTCAAAACCAAAACGTTCGAACAAGGAAGCCAAATCCAGCACCTAGGATATCGACGATGTGCATTACAAGGAAAGAAACCTGGTGTTTTCATCATTTTTGAATTTAACAATCGGAAATTTCAGCGACAAAATATAGAAATTTTATGGTAATTCGTGTCAGACAAGTCTGACTACCAGGCTTGTGATTACCCTCGGGGACCTCTGGTCCACCAGCAGCGGTTATCGCCCAGTGGTTTCAAAATTACAAATACCAAAACGCGGGTATAAACGGTCAATTTGGATATGCTATATATCGATATTTCAAGGAGTAACCTCTCATCAGTAGCATTTAAACCAAAACATTGGAAGGTCAAAATCCAAAACAGTTGAAAACGAAAAGTACTCAAAACCAAAATGTTCGAACAAGGAAGCCAAATCCAGCACCTAGGATATCGACCATGTGCATTACAAGGAAAGAAACCTGGTGTTTTCATCAATTTTGAATTTAACAATCGGAAATTTCAGCGACAAAATATAGAAATTTTATGGTAATTCGTGTCAGACAAGTCTGACTACCAGGCTTGTGATTACCCTCGGGGACCTCTGGTCCACCAGCAGCGGTTATCGCCCAGTGGTTTCAAAATTACAAATACCAAAACGCGGGTATAAACGGTCAATTTGGATATGCTATATATCGATATTTCAAGGAGTAACCTCTCATCAGTAGCATTTAAACCAAAACATTGGAAGGTCAAAATCCAAAACAGTTGAAAACGAAAAGTACTCAAAACCAAAACGTTCGAACAAGGAAGCCAAATCCAGCACCTAGGATATCGACCATGTGCATTACAAGAAAGAAACCTGGTGTTTTCATCAATTTTGAATTTAACAATCGGAAATTTCAGCGACAAAATATAGAAATTTTATGGTAATTCGTGTCAGACAAGTCTGACTACCAGGCTTGTGATTACCCTCGGGGACCTCTGGTCCACCAGCAGCGGTTATCGCCCAGTGGTTTCAAAATTACAAATACCAAAACGCGGGTATAAACGGTCAATTTGGATATGCTATATATCGATATTTCAAGGAGTAACCTCTCATCAGTAGCATTTAAACCAAAACATTGGAAGGTCAAAATCCAAAACAGTTGAAAACGAAAAGTACTCAAAACCAAAACGTTCAAACAAGGAAGCCAAATCCAGCACCTAGGATATCGACCGATCCCACTATTTGGGACCTTATGACGGAAAAAAGCCCTAAATCAAGGATTGTTCAGTTAAAGGACATCATCAACGTTACAGAAAGTGAGGTTACAAGAGATACTGTAGCTAGTCTACTATCTTCTTTGTCCATACGTGATTGTAAGATGTCTGCCTCATATGAATGATTAACAAATCAACAAGCAAAGGTGAACAATTAGAGTTCGTTGAAATCCGTATTGTTTGCTGAAAGACATGTCCACCAAACTGAACAAATATATTGTCTATAATACAGTTGAGTATGTGAATTGATCGGTCTAAGAACTGTAGATTTGTTCTTTATGTTAGACTCATCCATGACAAAGTAAGTCTTAGTATAATCGAATACTTAAACCTGCGTTTTTGCATTCTGTTTGACAACAACAAAAAACGGTTGCGTCAATCGTAATTTGAGTTGTTCATGTGGAATAGATATATAAAGTGTAGAGAAATCGAATGTTTTGATGCAGTTACATGATGAAACTAACTTAGATTTAAGAATCTCCATCCATCAGTTCTTTCGAATTTTTTAGGATCCACATTTGATATACAAAATTTCTAGAATAACAAGAATCGGAATATTTCTGGATATCAAATTGTATTGCCATTAGTATTGAAGTTATCAGAACTGAAACAGGTTTGGTTATACATTTGGATAACCCCGCATTGAAGCGCTGTTTGGATTCTTATGTAATTCAGAAATAAAAAACAGGGATGGAATGTCATCATTTTAGCACCAAGTAGGAAATGACATATTTATGATTATAGTTTTTTTTACTCCTTGGACAGTGTTGTTGCTTTGTATGTGGTGCTTTTACTGGACCAGGTTCTAACGACTCCTAGTTCGGCTGTTGGACAGTCAATGTAATGTTTTGCACACAAACGTGATGTTATTCTCTTCTTTGTCTGGATAGGTAAAACAACACATTTGTCATGTAAGGTTGACAATTTTTTTTTTGCATCATCATCGTTGTCAAAAATAGATGTTGCCTTAGTGGTCATTGAGACAGTGTGAACGTATTCAGGCGAAATATAATCGAAAGGGGGCTTTTTACAAGAAGGGTCTGGTGGTTTTGCTTTGAGTTCTTCGATTTATGACGCAGAATATTTCCTTAATTGATATCATCTAAACCTTCGTTTAAAAGGAAACTGAAAGAAAACAATGGTTTGTCTTTACTGATCGTGTGGAACTCCGGTATACAGTGTTGGTTTGAAAGAGCGGTTATACCCGATATGGAGAACAATCGCAGTAAGTCGATAAAGGTTGGATTTTCGGCTAGCAACGTCATTTCATACACAGTTTTAAGTTTAAAAAAAGAGATATAATACATTTTAGCGCGATGTTGATGAATACCTAGCGGTTTTTTTAAAACACGGAAGTAGTCCATTAATTGTCACATCGAATAGATTTGGTGCATGGTATTATCATGACCACGAATGCGTTTCTGTCTTTTTGCTTTTCAAAGAGATTCGTCACATTCACTGTTTGTTGGGTGGTACTTTTTTTTAATGTGGATTTTCAAGGACATAATGGAATGGTCTGAAATGTTAGATTATGTTCAATATATATATAACTGATATATAAATAAAGTCTTTTGATATCGTTCATTTTTTAATACAAATGAATTCTGCTAAGCTTACCTGGTATTATATTTCGCAGCTCTGCGTTTGTAATTATGTTCTTTCTTTTAAGTTCTTCCAATTTTAGTCGGTCGAAGGCTTTTCCTTTCTTTATGTTCTCAGAAGAAAATATTTTATCAAAGAGTGTTCTAACAACTTCTGTGGCTTTTGTTTGCATCACTTGTGCTATAGATAAATACTTTGCACCATTCATTGTTGCTGAAATTACCAAGGAACGAACAGGTATTAAACAAGAACCTAAAAGATGTAGAATTATATCGAACCTGTCGAGCGTATCACATGTTCAACTCTGTACGTTAGGGGATTCCAATATGAATAGTCAAATCCTTACGACGCTTCCTGCTCTTGGTGGATGTATGCATTATTTGGTGGGCTTTCCAACAATAATTTCACAAGGAATCCAAAAGGTTTCTTTTTAAATAAAAAAGCGGACCATAAACAAACCAACATCCATGTATAACTCAAACTGGTTTCAAAAGTTGTCCCCCTTTTGACTTTTCTAAACGAAAAGGGAGTGTCTGTAAAAATTATTCGGCCATTTTGTGTTTCATTCTATAAGGTCAAAAACCCGCTACTTTTCATTTCATCTTTAAAGTGTCTTAACTCCTATAAGGATTCTTCTGACACAATGACACAATGATGACTCTTGTATACCAAAATAAGCTGAAGCATTTAACAAGCAACATATTTTCTGCATCTGCAAAATGATTATTCTTATGGTACAAAACAACATTTGTTTTCAGCTTTAAATGAAAATCTGATATGGGAAAGACAGACTGACGAAAGTAAAATCCAAAACACTACAAAAATGTATATGAACCTCATTTGTAAATGAGTTTGAGTCATTGATTTCTGTTCGTTTTTTGTTTTTTTTTTTATTTTGTGTTATCCATACTCCTTGGTGTTTTTTTTTTTGCTGCCTTTTTTCACCTTGACACTCGATAACTCATTGGTGCCTCTTTGCTACTTTCATAGGTTGTGCATTAACAACAAATATTATTTTGATTACGTACAACATGTTAAATGGAAAGATTTACAGATTTAGTTTTTTAGCAAGTTGTAACAAAGCAGCAATTCTTTATTTCAACGAATGTTTTCCGTAACATTCATGTAAAGAGAGATAGAGAGCAACATATACAGTTATAATCATGACTTACAATTCAGCACATTTTACATGCCTATAAAGGTAACAAAAAGAACTCACCTTCAATAACTATCAAACGTGCCTCTGAAATGGCTTCAAAAAAGTAGCCTTTTACGGAAAACTTGTATATGCCCGCCTTGTCTAACGTTGTTGATCTTATTTGGAGAATATGCATTTTTCCATGCTGTTTTATTTTAATTTGATCATCTTCCTTTATGATATTATTGTCGTTTGTCCATGTTATATCTTGTTGTAGTACAGGTCTTCTCAATTTACACATGAATATAACAGGTTGATTTTTTATACAAACAGCATTTTCTAATTTAACTGATATAATATCTAAAATATATAAAATTAAATTAAGACCAAAAATGTGAGTTGCCATTCTGCCAAATAATAATATTTGGTTTGAAATTAAATTACCTTAGTCAAAAGGGCAAAAAAAAATCTATGAAATAATCAATCAATGTGTTTTTATAGTTGTTACTATATATATAGGCTAAAGAGCCTCTGCGGTGACATTTAAAACTCGCTGTGTGCCATGCATGGGTCGTTTAGCCCATGACACACCACCGCCAGTGTTATCTGCTCCAGAGTATCCTTTGTTATCGCTGGAGCAGGGCCTGCGTCTTTCACGACGGAAAAGTACTGGTCAGAATTCTGAAAGACCTATGAAATAAAAAGTGCTTTAAGGTTTTATATTCACGGCAACTACATATGCTAGTTCATAATTCCTGCAAGGAAATGCGTTTTGAGAATTTCAAGTTATAATTTTGAGGAGTTGTTAATTGCTATGTGTGCTTTTTTCCCATGTGTAATGTCATTCAAAGCCTTCGTTTAACCATTCGCAGAATGGTGTCAGCGGTAGAAATGGCTACATAATATGTAACAACTTGTTTCATGATAAATTATTACTGCGAATTCTCATAACATATTTTTATGCCTGACATTTTAAAAATCTTTTAAATTGAGATTACGACGGAAAAACAAATTTTGATTATTTTCAGCAAGAGGTTAGCATGAAATAAGATGTTCTCAGTTGTCATTTCTACAGCTGACCGCATTCTCTAGCTTTATAATATTGATAAATTAAAGATGAAAAATACAAAATGCACTTATCATAACCTGAAATTCACAAACCGAATTTCATCGAAAAACCAAGACATTAGTTCCCGTGATATTGTACCACATAAACATCAAACTGTACATTTCAGACTTTAATGTAAATACGAATAGAAAAAAAACATAACTTTTATATCAGAAGTAAAAATTTGTGTATGTTGCGTCTCTCTTTTAAGGTATTAGGTATCAAATGAACATGATTTCAATATTATCCACAAATATGGTCTCAAAGCTTTTTTCTTCAATTTTGATTAACAAAATAATTACCTTCCTCAGTCATATACCATGCACCAACGAGGAACGTCACTAGAAGTACTAAAAAGATAGAAATCGTTAGCGTTACTTTATATCGTTTCTACGGCAAGATTGTGGCAATGTTCCATGTGTTCTTCCATCAACTAAAGGAGAGCCGATGGGACATCCGAAGGTCATAATCCAAAAAAGGTATGACAAAATCGGTACGTAGGACATAATATAAACAAGCTGCAATCAGCAATGTGGACTTGTTCTAAAATCTAAGGTTTAACTCCCTCTATCGTAGTTTGTCCTTAGATATATTTGATATTACTGATTATTTGGATTTCATTTGGTATACAAGTAAAGCATTTTCAACATTTTTTCGAGTTGTGAAGTTCATATGTTTGGGTTCTGTTGCTGCTGTCGAGGAATAGACTTCCGAAATGTATACAGCTTATAAATTAAGTTGCAGTTAGAGTTAACATATGTGTTATGGTCTCGTGTCTATTTACTCCATATCCTTTCATAAAATATTCATGTCAAAACGAAAAGTGAACTCAGATGCTGGCAAAGGTTGATCTGTTCTTAATTGCTAAAACACATTCGTCACATTTAGAGAGTTGAATCAGTTAGAGACCAACTATGCAAACACTTTTAATAACAAATCAAAGTCTGTACTCATCTTAAAGACTGAAATCCAGAATTTTGTCAACGGGCACATGATATCTTTTGTCTCCTGAATTGGGGAGGTAAATAACTCTAAGTTTACATACACTGTTTACATTATGTTATTAATTAAATACATTGTATCAATTTCACAATGGTCTTTGCACCTACGCTTGTAATATGGAATACTGTGATCTTCCCTTTTTGATACTATATATATTAAAGCATCAGACGAGCCCAGTAGGGTGAAGTAAGCTGTAGATAGTATCAAAATGGTAAAAAAATATTTATACCGTTATGAATAAACAAAATTATGTTAAATTTCATCACACTACGTCACACCTGATATTGTTTAGTAATACTGACGTCCACAGTTCGACGGATGGATCAAAAGGAGACTTGCATTTTGTCCCTTTGAACACTAATTTCTAAAAACATCCTCCATTCTCTAGACGTCATGAGAAAAAAAAATTAAAATCGGACAGACAGTACAAATAATGTAATTTTCCATTTTTGTGACCCTTTCACTAAACACAAATCGGATCCCAAAATTAAATGCAGTGTTTTAAGGTAAGGATTATCATTGACAAATTTAATAACAATCCGTTAACCAGTACATATAATAGAATGGCACGCAGCTTGATAAACATGGGTAATAGATAATGGATATGGGAGGGTACAGCTGCAAACTGGAACGTGTGTTATGTTTGACAGTTTGACGCCAAGTCTTTGCTCTGCAAAAAACAAATGAAAATCTAACTGGGTGTGAGCGCGATTCGAACCCATACCTCTGCAGCACATGTCGCCTACACGTAGCAGTCTTCAGTCCGTCGAGGATTCAACACAACCACGGACACCGTTAAAATAGGTGTTGGTAAATCGGCATCATTCCTCGGCGGACTCGAAGATACACAAGGTATGGTGGTTGCCATGGTGGTACATAGGATATACATGTATAATAGAGATAATAGAATGGCACGCAGCTTGATAAACATGGAAAATAAATATTGGATATGGTAGGGTACAGCTGCAAACTGGAACGTGTGTTATGTTTTACAGTAAAACTATTAAAAAAAAAAAATTATTCATGACAATACATTGTAATTTTTCAACCCTCTGCACGAAAAAAAAATTCTAATCGGATATTAAAACCACGACCCAAACCATCAAGTAAAATGGTTAGCCCCTCAATAAAAAAGTCCCCCTTTTAATCGAGTCTCGTATTTATTTTACGAATATAAGTTATTGGGGAAACACAAAAAAAATGAAAATGAGACTAAGAAGAGGAATAGGTTAAAAGGAAACATCGATTAGGACAACAGTATCATACACTATTTTCGTCTACATTTTGTTGGTGGTCGTATAAAAATTTACCGGATATTTCCTTATAAATTTGTATCTGACACTTCCAAATTCATACAATTACCAAAAATATAACATTGTACAAATGTATTACATATATTAATATTATTTACTTACATATTATCATTCCTAGTACTAATGTTCCTATAACAGATGGTATAAAGGTTTCCTTTTCTTTGAGTTGTTTGGATAAAAAATTACCCTCGGCACCTAAATATATATAATACATAAAAACCTAGTAAGGTTCTAAAAGAAGTAGCCAACGTATCAACCTACGGTATGTCGCATCGAAAACAATAACGATACCGTGTAAACAAAACTAATATATAAACTTCTAAAAAGATGCTCAACAACATCATATATGATGTTAACATAAAATTAGAATAATAAAGTCAAAAGACTATAACTATTAACCAAATCTAGTTCATCATGATGATAATCATTTCGTTTCTTCGGAAACTCACTTCGGTCCACTGTTCTTGCTTTTGAAAACCTTTATCAATAACTTTGTCACTCATGATAAACCGTCGTTTCTTTATGGGGTGTAGGTAATCATTGAGTTCGAGTTCAAGTTAAAATTTTCAGCTAACTCGAAACAGTGATTATCATATGGCAATAAACAAGTTACGAATCGAGTTCGAGTTAGAGTTCGAGTTACAAAACGAGTTGTATATTTCTTTTTTTTTGCACACTTTTTTTATCATTTATATTTGCAACTCTGCTGCATGTAACCAGCAATCTTCTTTGAGATTCCAATTTAGTAAGGTACTGATTCATATTAATAATGCGGTTACAGATAAAAACCCTACATCTGATGTTTGTTTTTCTTCTTAAACAAATTCGGACATGTATTAAAATGCTGCTAACGAAAAAATTCTATCACAGTGTTATGTTAGGGAGCAACCATTTGATTTTTGGGGGGTGTGACGGGGCGGGGAGGATGAGGCTATGATGAATTTGAAATAAAAGGCAGGATGCAAAAATTAGGAAATTAAAAGGCTGGACGGTGCTCTGAATTAAATGAATTAAAAGGCAGGATGGTGCTTCTGCCTAAAAAGATTATGTTAAGTTTAAACATTAAAATAAGAAATGCGCGCAAAACAAAAATTTCAGGCTTCGATTTTTCAAAAAAAGGCGGGATGAAGAAAATATCCGTAGCCCCCCCCCCCCATAAAAATCTAATGGTTGTTCCCTTGCTGTTCGATTGTTGTTGTCTTCATTCAAGGAACTTGATAGAAAACAAGTAAATCTGTGAGCTATTGCTCACAAGTGATACGCCCGCTCCCAAAATGATGCCTTGCGTTAAAAAGTATTCGGTAAAAGTGTAACAGGAGGTATACATAGGATAGAGTTATATAAATAAACAGACATTTACGTCATACAGTTGCTTAGAGAATTACAGAAGGACGAACGAAAGAACGGACGGGTGGACAAGGGTAAAACAGGAAATCCCATCTTCTTCGAGGCGATGCCTGACTGACCTGGAAAGAGGAGGCACATTACAACACATCATAATAAAGCTGTGTACCAAATTTGAAATCAATTCCTTCAGCAGATACTGTGAAATCTGTTACGACAATGTGTCCTATTTTTAAACCTTAAAATGTCTAAATTCGCTAAGAAAACAGACAGTAGATGCGTGACTGTCCTAAATAGGGGGTGGGGGCACGGTACAACTCACGGACGGACTGACAGACAGACGGACAAGGTGATTGCAATATAGCCCCCTCTCTTACGAGTGGGGGTATAATATTTTTAGATATTCAAATACAAAAGATGCCGCTGTGTTGGTCCAGTACCGGAGAATATGTATACCAAGTTTTGTCATATACTTAGCTTAAATAAAGATATTTTTTTACTGTGGAATAAAGATTCCACTTTGTATTAAAATGAATTGAAATTTTGAAACAGTTTTTTTAATTAGAATTCTTATTACTCGTTGTCAAATAAAGCCTTTATTCTGCCCGCTTACGGAATTTATTGAACCCCTTTCCGTAACAGTTCGGCAATTTCCGGAACGTTTATTTTATGCCAGATTTCATGTTTGCTACAAATAAAGCAGACGAAATTGGTTAATCTACTGAAATTGATACTAACAAACAAAAACATTTATAAAACATCAAAAATATCAACAAATTCCCATTCTTAAAGAAACATTTTTGGCCATCCTTTTATAGGAACAGTGTTAAAATAAATCTGTTAAATAAATCCTTATAATGTTACTGTTTTACTTAACCTAAGTAAAGTTAAAGTATATGATAAAAAGATCATTACATGCCATTGTTTATATCTACCCTTTATCAGCCCTCGGGCACATATCATCCATCCAGCCGTTCGGCTTTCAGAGCCCTAGGGCTGATATTAAAAGGGTTAGAAATAAAAAATGCCATATAATATTCTATACTTATTAGCGAGCATCGCAAATGCGAGCCCTACGGCATTATGCATGTTTTGAGATGTGCCATAATATATACTGACAAGAAAGAAGCAGAGGTACCAATGGGGTAAATTTAACTGAATAAAATCTATTACAACCTTGTACTGACAACGATCATGGACTTATTCATAATAATAACAAGCATTCTGAGAGTATTGCAAAACAATACATAGTCCCCTACCGGCATCATATTTCAGTCACTGGTAAAAATTTGTCAAACAAATGAAAACCTAACTTTGATCAGTTCATTATCTACAAAGGATAATTAAAAAGTGTAGAAAATAAAATTTCAATGGATTTTCTAACTTCAAAGGGCCTGTAAAAATTTGTGGACCAGCATGTAACTCAAACTTGATCTGTAACTCATCATTGTTAACTCACATACCAAAAATCAGTTCATTATCTATGAGCGTTTAGAAAAAAAAAGTGTGGAAAACTGAAAGTTTAGTGAATTTTCAAAGTTCAAAGGGCCATAACTCCCATAAAAATTTGTGGACCAGCACCAAACTCAAACTTGATCTGTAACTGATCATGATAAACTCACATAACAAAAATCAGTTCATTATCTATAAGCGTTTAGAAAAAAAGTGCGGAAAACTGAAATTTTTTGTGAATTTTCAAAGTTCAAAGGGCCATAACTCCCATAAAAATTTGTGGACCAGCACCAAACTCACACTTTATCTGTAACTCATCATGATAAACTCACATCACAAAAATCAGTTCATTATCTATAATGGTTTCGAAATAAAGTGTGGAAAACTTAGGCGTGACAGACGGACGGACAGACAGACGGACAGACAGACGGACAGATAGCCCCTTCGGCTTTCGCCGGTAGGGGACTAAAAAAAGGTCTTATCGATACCTGAAAATGAAAGTAGAGTCCCATCCTGCGGAGTTTCACTCACTTTCCTCAGTCCTGCATTATATTTTACTTTACCTTTTTTTTACCAGGTTTCTTAATGTACCTTCTGTTATCAATGCTACAAATAAAACACTGATACTCAGGAAATCTCACAAAACCTGACAGAATCTGAGGCGTTGGTTTGGTCTGCTGAAGAAGCGCAAAATACATTGACAAGGAAATGACGTAACGAAATCCATTAAGGTATTATTTCGTCCTCGCTAAATGTCGTCCCCCTAATGTTACAGGGATTTATTATTTGCACAAATAATTGAATTTTTGATAAGTAGTAATTGATCCTAGATATTTTAATAACAAATTTATCAAGTGCATATGATTTGGGTGGGGCGGGGTCAGATTTCGCTACTATTTGATTTTTTTTTAAAAGTTCCCTCTGAGACTTAGACGATCGAGCACATGGATATATTTAACAATATATATATATTTTTTCGTTGCTCGCTTAGAAGGCAGGGCTTTAATAATATATCCCCGCTTGTAAATTGGGCGGGAGATCGCCATTTGGTACATATTTGCTTCTTGTCCACAGTCTATGTGAAACTACATAAATATTTACATTTATTTGTTTTAATCATATCTACACATATATTTGTAAATGAGTATATTGTAAGGCGATAAAAGGAAGCAGAGGTACCAATGGGGTATCCGAATGTCAAAGGTCCGAAAGGGCAGAAACAAAACCAGTTAACACCAACGAGTGTTATGTTTGACAACATTCATGCAATTCCGCTGAAATAAATATCCAACTCTAAATCGAACTCGAGAAGTAACTCGATTATTGTCATAAAAAATACTGTTTCACGTTAGCTCAAATTTCAACTCGAACTCTAACTCGAACTTTAACTCGAACTCGAGTCGTAACTCGAACTTTAACTCGAACTCTTACTCTGACTCGAACTCGATGATTATCTACACCCTTCTTTATGGGATGGTGTAAGTTTCCAAGCCTTTGTTTTGTCGTTTCTTCAGTTGAACATATTCTTTTCACATGGATGGATTGGCTTAACGGTATTTTTTAAGACGTGTTTTAGATGAAAACTCCTAGGAGAAAGATATCGATACATTTGTTAGTGGGCTTACAATAAATGTCAGTTTTCAAATTTTTATTCTCAACTCAACTTTATCGTTGTGTACCTATTTCAGTCATCTATGATAATGGTAAAAACAAAACTCATAGGATCAATCTCAAATGTCCGAGAAAAAGGACAAAAGAAGGTAGAAATACATTTGCACCGACTCGGAAGCAGTTGAAGGTAGAAACGGACCTGAATTATTACAAGCATTTCAAAATGAATGGTGGGTTAAAACCAGATGTTATAGTGAAAAAAACATCGTTTAGTAATAACTGCACAAATAAATACCGTATTTAATATGCAAAAATGAATCATATGAAATATTTTTAAAAGTATCAATTCAGTCACGTATTAAAAGTGTTTTTATAAGCAATCAATTGACACTAGATTGTACCCGATGATACCCCAAAAGTATGTTTAAAAAATGTCACAATTTTAAAATATATTAAACATACATGATAGAATGAATATAACACCCAAAATCTTTACCATAAGACCTATAACTGGCTAATCGCCAATATCATCCCTTGAGCCGATGTTATATTGCCATTTTTCCCCCATGCCAGTTTTCCCCCTCGGAAAATCTGGATCGATCTAGTTTTTCCACCCGGGGGAAACTGGATCATTGCCGTTTTTCCCCTTAGGAAAAATGACAATGCGTATACATATTGTAGATTTTCCCCCATGCCAGTTTTCCCCCTTTGATGTTTGGCATATCTTAGCTTTTCAGTTGATATATGCTTACCAGTCTGATTTTTTATGGCAAATGCAGATGTAATTTGATTTTTACGCTTTTCTAATGAAAATGAAATATTTAAAGTTAGTATATTAAAAATAATTTGTATTTATATTCAGCTCTTACACTTTTGAGGTAATTGATATGGTTAGAAATATTTGAGGTACGGATTCGGTATTGAAAGCACTACCATCTTTTAAAATGCCATTAGTTTCATACAATGAAAGATAAGAAACAGGAGATCTCTTTGCATTTATAATTTTAAAATTGACAATGACTTGGCTTTGTGTCAATATGAGGTGGACAAGTTTTACATTAATATTGCATGTCTACTGCATGGTTCAATTTAACTCGTATTCATATTCACTCAATATTTGGGAGTGCTTTGGGTTGTCTTTTATTATAGCTTTTATGTGCCAACGACGACGTGTCGGAATAGGACATTAAATTTTAAGTCCGACCATCAAACTCCTTCGCAGCAGGCTTATCCTTCCCGATAAAAATAGGTCAGGATTATCCCACAGCTACAGGCTTGTATGAATTCCATCAAGATTCTTGATATATTTTTAATACATTTTCAAAATTTTGCTATAGTTAGCCATGAAAAC
The DNA here is from genome assembly GCA_963971305.1 of Arcuatula senhousia. NCBI lineage: Eukaryota > Metazoa > Mollusca > Bivalvia > Mytilida > Mytilidae > Arcuatula > Arcuatula senhousia. The sequence goes on from OZ020313.1 coordinate 2,604,765, forward strand.
ATCATATTTTCTGTAAAAAAAAATTCTTGGAAAAATTAATTCAATTTGTTGTCAAACCGGTTTAAATGAGTACGCACTATGTTTAATTCTATACTAAAAACAATGAAGTTGCGTAATGCATTTAGGTATATGTGAGTACTTTTCATTTAAGAGTAGGGATCAAAAAGAGGTCATTTAAAAGAAGCCCGGAAAGCTTGGTGCAGTGATTAGTGTACGGACTGTTACGCACGGGAACTGGAACTGTGTGGAGTTTGTCCGACCATGCGAAAATTACTACGAGAATCGCACAGGGAATGATTTGACAATTGGCAGTATGACAAAATATACATGTATGCCCTTGGGGGATGTTCAACTCTATAGACCTTTTAAAGATTTATGTTTGGTGTCCTGTCTTGGGCATACATGTCCAATAGATTAATTCTTCCAGAAATCTTTATCAAAGATTATTTGTACTTTATTTGTTCTTTCAAAATTGGGTGTTGTGTCTTTATTATTATATTGATTTATTTGTTCTTTATGAAGAAGGGGGTCTTCTTTGATATTTTATTGTAAGTTTAGAACCTTATGCATTATCTACCTTCAAAAAGAAAAAGTAGATATTTAAAAATCCCAAGAAAAACCGTCTATGTCCGATATGTTATATGGTCGGGGATGAAAATATTGTTTTACTTGACTGTAATTGAAATTTAGAATTACGAAAAAACATATATAAAAAAGCAAAATCAGAAAATAAATCTTTTAAATTTTGATATGTTTAATGAAATAAGTAAAATTTAGTACACTCTCTCCCAAAGTGGCAATCTTTCGGCAAGTAGAAAACACTAGTTCCTTCTCAAAACAGTTATTAGCACCGAGGACAGGGGACCTATAAACATATGTTTAATTGGACTTTTGGAAGACATTCTCCTTCTCCAAAAAACGCCTTCTCTTGAGGCTTATATGGGATCAGAGGCATCACAATTAGATGGATCAGAGACTTCATAAACAACCATTCTCGACGGGCACACATCAACACCATTGAAGTGCTAACCGGCGTACCTCACGGGGCCTCTGTTGTTACCGATTATACCTTAGGTGATAAAGATGTCTCGGGTAGAACATCAAGAAGCAGGGATTTCGACATGTTATTCATTTCATTTACAGTATAATTCAAATGAACAATTAACTGTAAAGGGTTATATTAGATAAGAGTGACACTGTCACTTCAAATGTACCTTGATCTTCAGTCTCTTCATGCCTACTTATAACGTCTACTTCCTGTGGCCTGAAAATGAAAAATAATAGTCTATCAATAATAACTATCAATTAGGGTCTAAAGAAAACAAGAAAGCTGTTACTAAATCGTCGGGAAGCTGACTGGATCTAAAAAGATGCAACGTTATAAAACAAGATGCTCCCAGGAGACTTGGTCCTTAGGGCTATGCAGGTCTCTTTTATATGGGGTAATCTGACAATTTTAATCTAATAGAGACTTTTGTAGAGCTTAAAATCAGCTGAAGGCTTAAGAAAGTAACAGCTTTGCTCTATCTGCAATAGTTTTCAATCTATAGAAAAACATGAAAATGCTATGTTTTTACCTTCAAAGGCCCATAACCCCTATAAGAGGTCATCTGACAACTTTGACCCAAATGGAGGCTTTTGAACAGATTGATGAGCTGAAGGTTTAAGCAAGCAGAGCTTTTCTTTATACGCAATAGTTTTCATTCTATAAGGCAAAAAACAAGAAAAAAACGCTATGTTTTGCTTTAAAGGGCCATAACCCCGACAAGGGGTCATCTGAGAACTTCGACCCAATGGAGACTTTTGTAATGCTTTTGATTCTCAAATATGTCGTTTTTAATATTAACTTTTTTTGTATTTTTTTAATCCAGTCTTTATGGTTGGTTAATTAACCCAAATTTTTGTGGTTTTCTTTAGACAAGGTTACCGTTACCACAAATTAGTCAAATCTTTTACAAAAATTGCACATAAATATGGACATTTCATCGAAAAATTTGATTGTACACGTAGATTTCTGATTGTTAAAGGAATATCTCATCCTGACTTTTATAGCAATGTAGTTTATAAAGCACAAAAATTCAAAAACAACCTTATGGAAATTAAAAACTGGCTTAAAAACCTTTTGAAAAAAGGATACGAATTCAATGTTTTAGTAAAATCTTTGCATTTGGTATGTTTTGGCAGAAATATTGATAGCTTGATAGTAACTTTAAAACGTTAAATTTTCTTTTTGTATCCACTGTATTATTTATAAGCACCACAGCGATCAAGTATGTCGGTTCTGTATGGTGATACAACTCTTAATCATTGGGGTGTCGGATTTAGAACTGATGTATTTGATTCTTTTACATCAATCGATAAATGTTTCTTAGCTAGTTGTCAGTAACTTCGAGTGTTCTCAAGAGAGTTCCTCCTTGTCTTGTTGTTTTCGTACAGTATTTTGTCTTAGGTTCTCTCTTGTTGAATTGAACTTTTGTCGATTGAGTTTTACAGTGTGTTTTATATGTAGCTTTGTGCAACCTTATTAATAGGGGAAAGGTTGGATCCAAAAAACTAGTTTAACCCCGCCACATTTTATATGTGCCTGTCCTAAGCCAGGAAACTTTGCCAAAGCCTTTGTTTGTCCTTGTCATTCTATGTTTACTGTTTTATGTCAAGAATTGAGTCTTCCGTTGATGATTTAGGGATTGGTTTAGATACTTTTGTATTGTATTATAAGTCTTGGGCCAATGCAAGACGGTAAGCAGTGACCTATGGTAATGTTGAAGACTGCTTGCTGTTTTCCGTTGTGTTTTTTTGAATTGCTGTTTGTTTATGTTTGTTGTGTCGCGTACACTTATTCCACATCTCAATATCGTATAGTTTAAGTAAGAGTTTTCTGTTTTCTTTAGACGGTTAAGTAAGAGTTTTCTGGTTTTCTTTTGACGGTTAACTAAGAGTTTGCTGGTTTTCTTTAGACGGATAAGTAAGAGTTTCATTGTCTTCTTTAGACGGCTAAGTAAGAGTTTTCTGGTTTTCTTTTGACTCTAGTTTATAGTATTTTTATTCCAATTGTATCTGTGGGCTTCCACGCGATCACTTGGCGTAATCATGCAGAAGCCAGATTTGGTGGTTGGAGATACTAGTATCTAACATCGCATTAGCGAGATGCACAATGTCCATCGTTATTACATTATTTTCATGAAGCCTACTTTTTGTGCAGTAACATTCCGTCTCCTCCAGCTTAAAAAGTTTACATATCACAATTAATTCGTTACTCCATCGCTTGAGTGGCTTACATTGATTTCCTTGGCAGAGCGTCACCTCTGACTCAAAAATTGCTTACACAAGGTTATGTCACTCCTCGGCATCATGCACATATAGATAAATATGGGATTTCTATCTCTTGGATGAATGCAGATGTTGGTTTGGCATAGGGTTTTGTTTTGTCTTCTTTTAGCTGAATTGACAATAGTCAGTGCCACAGTTGTGCACTTGCGAGCAGAAAATGTTTAATCTTCCGGATTACTCTCGTTACGACTCCAGTTTGCTTTGTTGATTGCTATTTAGTTGTCTTTGTTTTTGTGCTTTATGTTGTCTGTCTTTTGTGCTGTTCCTGTTGGTGTTTACTGGTTTTGTCTTCGCCCTTTCGGACTTTTGACATTAGGATGTCCCATTAGTTCCTCTGCTTCTGTTTACAAATCGTGAAAAATATATCACTGGACGATGAATCGAACAAATTACCAAAGATATTTACCTGAAAGTCTGTATTGATGGACATGAAGTTGGATATTCTAGGGTATATATTGTGATGCATTCATAATCTGAAAATAAAAAAAAAGTATATGCAGTCATCCCATGAGGAACCACAAAAACCCAGTTCAAATTCAAAAGGTTTTACATGCACTCAATGATTGATTAATACAGCACATTGTTTTAATTTTGTTTCGATGATAGGTTCTGCTAATGAAAATTCGTTTAACCGATCTGTCATCCACGCTTTTGTCAATATTACAAGTTATTAGCTGAATTTTTAAGTCATTAGAACTCAAAGATTACGATTTTACTTCCGGGCACAAGTATGTCTTAGTTTTAAACTTTCACCCTGTCGATACAGTGTTTAATACTGTTATCTCCATGTTGTATGTGACTGTTATATTCTTGCATTTTTTTGCTTCAACATCTTTGGTGGCTCTTACAAAACGCGTGTCAAACGCAGTTATAAAATATTTGCATGGGACTATTTGAATTCTAGTCGTAAAACAGCACACATAAATATGAAACATTGTTGTCCATTCACAGGTAACAGTATATTAAATGAAACACACAAATTACCGAGTAGCAATGAGTACATGTAAAAACAAATAAGGCAAGTTATTCAAAAATAAAAAACCGCAATGGTCCCGAATAATGGTCCGGATTAAGTACAAACACTTACGATAACTGATGAAAAGAAAAACATGCAACAAAAAGTATGTTTCAGCCTTCAATTCAAAAACTGAAATAAAAAAATCCACTTATCAACATATACATATATTAACTTAGAATCTGTTCTTACTGTAAAACCTTAAAACCTTATAATATAATTACTATTAATGTTGTATACCTGCAGATAAAACAGAATCTTTGCATTGTTTTTTATAACAAGAGCAGTCTTCTTTATGTGGATCGCAGAAACACGGGTTGTTTGGCTTTGTAACGAATGCATAGCCCTTGGTATAATCACATCGGCAAAGCCGATCTGTTGTTGTGCTTCCCGGTGAATATTCAATTTGTCCCTCCTCCGAGCAGAGAGATTTTTTGAAAAAACATTCAGTATTGCCAACAGAAGTGAAACGAAGCGGCTGAAAATGACTTGAAGGACATGGTTCATTGTCAAAATATTTTGGTCTCATTACACGTTTGAATCCTGAAATATAAAAAAATGTATGCTTGCAATTATAATACTTAAAGAGGTACGCGAGTTTACAATTTTTGGAAATAACCTTTATTTTTTCAAGTGATGTTATAAAAGAGGCAAAATTTTACGTGTATCCTAAAATAATGGTCGGTGATTTTCATAAAATCACTACTGCTTCCGAGGAGCACACATCTTTCACAATTAATGTTTTCCCTGTGACATGGATATCAAAGTGTCACCTACAAATAGATTTTTAAAAAAGTTTGACCAAGTTAAAACAAAGTAAAAAAAAAATATTGCGTGCAAAATAGCCCCTTTCCACGCTGCATGAACATGTTACATTCTAATAAGAAAGAGCTTTTACAGTAAATTCCATTTGAAACATTACCTTCTCTGTTTAGTTCCGGTCCGTTACAAGTTTCCTCAAATGTGATACTAGTGTTAGAGTATTTGAATAGGCACGTGTATCTATCAATTGTGTCATTGCATTTTATTCTAGACCTAAGGTTCCAGTGTGTATTCGTTGGACATTGAAAATCATAGCCTTGAATATCAATAGTCTGAAAAACATAAGTTGCTAATTAAATTTGAATAAATGTATAGTTATATAGTATTGATATAAAAATCGAAGATTGTCAATGGTCTTGGTCGTGACAGGCATTTCAAGAGAAATAATCGGTCCAATATTGTTGGTTAATGTAAGCTCAAATGTTAAAAAATGTAATTTGTCATAAGAAACATTTGAGTGATTTCCGAAGTATTGAGAGATATTATAGAACAAGTTACCAGCATGGGTTAGAGCTTAACACCTTACAAAAAGGGCGAGAGCAAATGGTGTAAACTTCATTAACTTGATATGATTACATTTTTACTATATACATGTAAGACAAAACTGGTGCAATGTTCACATCTGCAAAAAAAATTCTACTCTAATATTATTTAAAACAAACAAGAAGAAAAGAGTAACCAATGGGGCATCCGAATGTTAAAATTCCAAAGGGGAAGACAAAATCAGTAAAAACAAACAAGAACAACACGAAGAAACTGACAACCCAAACTGAACAACAGTTAAAAACGTGCACTCGAGCCGTAACGAGAGGGCACTCAGATGCTTCGAAGAGCAAGCAGTTCCCGCTTGCTATAGCACACCTGTCGCGTTGCTTTTTGGCCAATTCAGCCTGTCAAATCTAGCCCTTTGAATACAGCAGAAACGAGCTGCTTATTGGTCTTTCCAACATTCCAACCATTTCCGCTACATTGTGGGCTATGTCGCGTATACTTATTCCACATTTCATTATTTTCTATTAGACTTCAAGGTGGGAAAATTTCATCGCCAAGGTGCTGCACATTCGAGAGGGTCGTTTTGTTTTGTGTTATTATCTTTTTTGCTGATATGACATTGATTTGTTTTGATATCAATAGATATAGCTTTGTCGATGCTGTTATTTGTATATATGTTGTGTACAAGTTGTACCTTTTTTTAATTTACTATTCATTAAGACTTAAATAGAATTTACATATTAAAGATGATTTAAGTTACTTCTTGGTTTAAATGTTCATCAAATGACCTTTTTACTTGCATATTACTTGCACAATTTTTAATATTTGAATAATATATTGCTGCATGTTTAGCTAACATATGACATCTTGGATTGCAGAACACTTTCATCTTTCGACATTTGCATCTTGGTTTGACAATTACAATGAAGACCACCTGAGTCCTTGCCCTCTACTCACTGATAATTTACTCACAACCAATCACACGCTACAATCATACATCAGAACAACAGAAACTTTAAGAGATGCATTTGGTAACCTTTCATCTAGTTTCTACTGACATAACTTTTAATTTTACTATTTACACTATTTCAAACTGCTTAAGCAATGTTTTCTGTTTCACACTTGGTACTGCTTCTAATTAGCTTCTTTAACACTGTCAATTAACGTCTCTTTTTTTTGTAAATGATGCCTTATTTGTTGAGGCATTTTGTCTTGACATTTCTAGAATTTCAGAACAAAATTTATTTTGACTATCTACATGTATATCCATCCTGATTTGATTATTAAATAGCCCAACTTAACAAACTTGGCCCTGCAGTAATCCTACTTTAAAATTGATCACATAAGTGTTCAAACTGCATCCTGAAGAAATTCTAGATTAAAAGTGATCACTCAAATATTCAAACTTCAAACTTTTGTAAAATCAATTATTGGGATATAACAAATATTTTTTTTTTTTTTTTTCACGACAAGAAAATATTTTTATATAATGAACATTTACGGAGTCACATTAACGTTTTGATTCTGTTCTGCATGTTTGAACCTTATTAATAGTTAATATTTTTTCTTTTTTTTTAATTCATTTTGCTATAATGAAATTTTGTACAAGTTAAACACAATTTCCAGCCTTATTTTGTACAAGTTACAACATGTACAGGCAAAAATCGTACAGGTTATAACTTGTATTTTTTGGTCGTACAAGTTATAAAATGTACAAAAATTTTGATATATATTTTTTTTAATTTAGATCTACCCCTTTACAGCGGGGGCGCCTACTTCCAGGGTATAAAAGTGGCGCGTCTATAAATATTTAATACAAGTTGAAATATACACTATAAACATTAAATGCATTCTTTTTTTCTACATGTAGCAATCTTGGTATTTAACTGCAACACGATATTTTGACCCCAAGATGCGATTTAAGATTTTGTCCTTTTTTCAGTTTTTGCACTGATTTGATTAGATATTGATAGATATGACTTCGACATAGAAGTGCCTGGTTGCTGTTGTTGGTGTAATGATATAGTTAATCGATATTATTACAAATGAATTGCCATGACAATCATTGCATTAAATAATGTGAACAATTCATGTGTCAAGTCATTTAATTTAGGTTTATCAATGAGAACAAATTTAGTGTCAAAACAATTTCAATGTGAACGCGGCCTATCTGCAAGACACGACAATCTTATTCAAAACTTATTTATAGCGTTTGTCCTGCGTACTTGACGATTGGCTAGCGCATGTGTGACGATTGCAGAACGCATTCAAAACGTTCGTCTAAATTGTAAATTTTGCTCTCGGTGAGAAGCCAGGAATTCTGATCTTTTTATTTTAGTATTATTTCACAATTGCCCAAATAGATCTTTCATCTGTCTTAAATGTATTGTTGGATTAATTAATAAATATAGATACATCATGAAAATTTAGTTTCGTTATAAAATATTGGTTTTCGGCCTTCTGGTAATATGAATGTATACTTATTCTAAAGCCGTTTTGTAACCAATAGTGATGATTTTTTTTGCACTCAGTCAAAAATAATAAAAACTATTATAAATTAGTCTAAAATAATATAATATATATATATATTATAAATAGTCTAAAATAATAAAAAAATAATTTAGATTTTATATTTTGATATGTCCATAATACCGGTATACAGAGAGGAACTCATGCGCTTCTTAACGAACTCTCAAAATCTCAAATGAGTATATACATGTAAGAAATACCGGTCTGTAGAGTTTGTCTAGCATCCGTTTGACAGCACTTGATTAATCCTAAGTGATCGCCAAACATGGCGGATGTCCTTAATGGAGAAAAACGCATGTGCTTCATGAATATTAAAAATTCACATTATTTCGAATGAGTATTAAAGTTAGACAGTCGTTACTCGTTGTATTTGAGTATTTTTCTACTAAATAATGTCCACCGAAAACGCGACGGTTGTATTAAGCCCCAGTCACACTGTCACGTATCGGCTTCCCCGTTTTACTACGTTTTAAAACGTCACGTTTTAATGTAATTTATTGTCAAAGTTTTTGGTCTTCACGTTTAAATAGGTATATGCTACGTTTTACAAGGTTTCCTCACGTTTTACTACGTTTTACTAGGTATGGCAAGGTTTAACATCAGCCGTTTCATTAGGTTTTACTACGTTTAGCTACGTGTGTGGTACGTTTCGTGAGGTATTACTAGGCTTTGTCACGTTTTACAAAGTATATGTTACGTTTTATTACGTATTGATGCGGTTTTGCTAGGTATGTACTACGTTTTACTACGTTTTACCACGTGCCACTACGCTGTGCAGAATTATCCGCGAAAACCGCATAATTTTCTCAAAATAAAAGAAATATATATTCACCAGGAAGAGGTAGTGAATGCTTTGTGGAGAAAAGTAAGGTGTGATTTCAATCATATTTTAGTACGTTTATATTATATCTTCGCTCCAAAGACGGTATAGTATATTACCATTGTTTGTTCGTTCGTCTGTGTGAAATATATTTTTTCTCAGTTTTCCAACTGCTTTTAAAATATAATAGACATGCAATTTTGCATTTGACTGTAGTACCAAGTGGTGCATGATAATTTTAGGTTCCTAACTAGCTAAACTGGTTTTACACAAGTTGAAAAATTCCTATCACAGTTGTCTAACTATAGGTCGTAGAGATTTTATATTTCGCCTTCAATCTTATCATATGGTATAATAGGGTGTATATTTTATACCCCTAGGTCATCTACCTTCTGTTAGCCGAAATACTAAAGTTTTGAACAGAAGCGGGATATCACTAGACGTGTGCATTAGCTTACAAAATACTTGTTACAAATTGTTTATATTACACAGCTTTAAGACTTTCACGCAAAGTACTATTTCAGTCTTTTCCTCGTTCCCTTTAAATAAGAGAAAAGAATCACCTTGTAATTTTATCCCAGTCATTTAATTCCAAAATAATTGGTTACAGAAAACTTGACAAATCGCTGCGATGAGTACAAGTGCCAGAGATAGTCCAACTGGTAGTGCCTCTCTGAGCCATGTGTCTTTCTTCTTAACCTTGGCGTCATTCTAACAACATTCTTCTGGAACATAACTGGGTCAACTCGCAAACAGTTTCTAAAGGAAACAATATATCCTCACGTCCCAGTTCCTCTAAAATTGTTCGTACAGTCATGACATGCCGAACTAGGATATCCTACTTTTCCAATGTCTCACCCAAAATAAATGCGTTTTTCTTATCCTCTGGTAACGGTTTTGGTTGTATTGAAACAACAACAGCCTTATCTTGCAGAATACGCGTATGCTCAATCAGCAACATCCCGTAATTTACCAATTTCATAGTACTTTATTTCTTTTAGTGTGATCTAAATGAAGATTTTTTTACAAACGAAGGGTGAAAAAATAGGCGAAATGAAAGAGTAAGCGTATTAAAACGTGATTATACCTACTAAAACGTGATAAAACGTGAAAAAAACCTAGCGAAACGTAACATTTAACTTAAAAAACGTACAAAAACCTAATAAAACCTCGTGAAACGTAATAAATACCTAGGAAAACGTAGTAAAACCTGGTGGTGGGCATTCCACTACGTTTTGCTAGGTTTTCGATACGCTTTAACTAGGTTTTAACACGTTTTAACGAAGTTTCACCACGTTCTACTACGTATCTGCTACGTTTATTTTTTTAGTCGCGTTTCGCCACGTTTGTGTCGTGCAAACGATACAAACGGGACACCCCAGGTTTGCGTCCAGGTATCTCTACGTATGTACCCGGTTTCAACTACGTGTCGGTACGTTTCGTTACGTTTATAGCCGTTTCACTACGTTTTAGAAACGTAGTAAAACGGGATGTCGAAACGTGACAGTGTGACTGGGGCTTTACAATTTGCAAGAATTACTTTCCATTCCAGACCATCTAAGTTATACCTGTTCTATTCAAGATTTTTGTTTTGGCTTTGTTCATTGTTTTTTGTAAATAGATTTTTTTCAAATTTGAATTAGTATATTAAGCTTTTGAAATTAACTTTCCCCTTAGTAATTCAATTTTACTTATAAAATTCTGGGGTTGATGCGCTACTCATTTGTTACAATGACGCTATGTGCGCTCTAGATCTGTACACGTTCAAAACACGGAAATTTTGCGACCCACTCGACGTTTACCAACGCACGCTGACGTTCGCTAACGTGTTTGTAACGTGTTCATAACTTTTACACACACACGCGTGTTAAAAACATAGTAATACCCTGGTCCGTCCGTACCCCCGTAAAACTTTGGTTAAGTTCTTTTTCAATGACCATATCTCGGGTACTACTTCACTTTTGGGTTAAATATCATTTTACAGAGTCCGTGAGCTATTTACCCGGCTATTTAAAACGCAGTACCTTATTTTTACCTATCAGTAATCAATATTTGTATAAAATATAATGCTGTCAAACTTGGCCAATAATAATCCTAAACTTAAAAAATATTAAATAAAGTTTTTGCATATATATTTCATGTAAATAAAGGTAATAACAAAATTACCGAACTTGAAGAATCAATCTCAAATGTCCTTGAGACAAGACAAAACAAAGAAGACATACCGGAAAAATTGAAGATCGCAATGGTCCTGACTTGGTATAGGCACTTTAAAAGAAATAGTCGTTTGAATTTTGACAGTTTCACAGGTAACTTCAATCTATGAACCATCATTCCAGATATTCTTCATTCTTCATAAAGTCAGATCATTTTAAAATGTATCAACAGTTCAACCTTTCTTACTAAAACAGTAAAATCAACATTTATTTCTTCACCATATTGTTAAAAGCAAAGGTGTACCAAAGAAGTAATCAGTATCATAAAACCGTAAAGACAAAGACAAAACCGGCAGACAAAAAATCACCACGACAAAACAAACCACATAACAATAAAACACACACACACATAACAACAAAACCGCATTCAGCAACGCGAACTCAAGTCAAAACGAGAGTGAACTCAGGTGCTCCGGAAGAGTAAGCAGTTCCTGCTTGCTATAGCACACCCGTCACGTTGTCAAAGATCGATTAAGTGTTGGTCAAATCCGGAAAGGATGACATTACAAAACTCTATATCAATAGAAGAAAATGAGATGTGGAATAAGTGTACGCGACACAACCTACAAACCAACATCTGTGCTCATCTGAGAGATAGAAATCCCGTATTTGTATACAAGCACATGATGTCGTTCGTAAAATTTCTTGAGTGATTACAACAACCTGGGAGCAACGTACCCCTGTGTTAACAATTTGCTTGTCAGCCGTGTAGCTCTATCAAGGAAGTCGTTGTACTCCCCACATGCTCTGGAATAACGAATCAATTGTGACACGTAAACTCCATATGCTGGAGCGGACGGAATGTTGCTACACAGAAAGGGAAAGTTAACTATTGGAAAATTGAAGTCATCACGTTTGTCATAGAGCTTTGTACAAAGCCTTCCTTGTGTGTCAATTTCGAGAAATAGATCCAAATATGAAGCGGACCTCCTAGAATCTGTAGTGTCCTTTATCTCAAGTTCTTCCGGATATATGAGATGTAAATAGTCATCAAATCGAGGATTGTTTAGTGAAAGGACATCATCAATATAACGAAATGTGAGATTGAAGGATAAAGCAAGTTTGCGGTCATTTTGACTAGAAGTGATTGTAAGAAGTCTGCTTAAATTACTAAATGCTTTCTTTGTTATTAAAAAAGTAGATTCTACATTTCTAGAATACAAAATAATAAAGACGTTACTATACATGCTATACGTGTTTTAGATTTTTTTTACTGACCACAAAAATATAATGCAAAATCTTGATCTTAATGGGTCTCGTGCGGGGCCCGTGGCGAATAAGTCCGCAGCACCTCTAAGCTTGTCGGTAAAAGTCCACTAACATGCGCTCAGAACCTGACATCGGGTCAGGCTGCTTAGCCCATAACGCGACTGAGATGTGTGTCCAAGGCGGTTGGGATCGTAAGGCTATAATGCGGAAAATCTGACCGATGCAAACCATATTGTGCAAACGTGTGTGGAGAGGGCTACGCTTCATGCACGTTAAAGATCCCTTTGTGGACCGCCAATGTTCCTTTGTTGTCCATCCCATCCCCATAATATTTCATTTCTCATAATCATTTCATGTTCATTTTATCATCCATATTAAAATTAACATGTTAAAATAACATATACAATATATATATATATAGGCCGTAAATCACCAACTCAATGAATCACTCACTTATCTTTTGGGTATCTTTTATGCAAACAAATGGCTATAAAAATGAAATTTCGTTGGTTTTTGTTATTAATATCAGGATAAAAAGCATTTTAACTATTTATCCGGCTACTTGGGGCAAAAAGCAACTGTCATTATTTTAAGAACTGACTGGCCATCCGTGACCTATTTTCAAGTTATGTACACAGGAACAATATATATATATATAATTTGAGAAAACTTCAAAGCTATGGAATTTTCCGTACTTTATTAAACTGTGAAACATTTGTCCCAGTCAAGTTCGGAATATGTTGGTTTTATTTTTCTATACGCTCTTCATACACAGTTTCAATCCCGGCGCGTATTCTGGCGGGGCGCAACCGCCCCCCCCCCCCCCCCCCCTCCCCCTAAAATGTGTAAAAAATGATTTTTTACCATGAAAACAATCAAATATGACCAAACATTTTCGCACCCCGTTCCGCTCGGCGAATATTTCATACCCGCGCACCATATAATCGAAAATCCTGAATCCGCGCCTGAATCGTATGGGTGGACCGCCTCTAACGTGTCTTATGAGTCTTAAATAGACGAAATGTGCGTCTAGCAAAGCAAAAGGTAGTCGGTATGAAACTTTGTTGTAATGTATTACTCTTTTTCACTCTTTTTCTATATCTTTGCCGAAATTGTATAAATATTTTCGCTGATTGTATCTGGTTTCAATAACTGAGGGAAACCCGCCGTACATTACGTTCCCATGACAGGCACCACATGGTCTCACTCAATGGAATAAGGTTTTTTTCGTCATTGTTGCCATGTTCCAACATATTCCATAAATAAAATAATTCAAGTCCTTTTCTATGGCGAAAATAATGTAGCGACTGCAGGGAGTTACATACATGTATATAAATAAATTTTAGAAAATTATCAGTTGCATTTGCGTTGAAAGAAAATTAGGTTTATTTTCTTGTTAACTTTCTAAAAGTCAAAAGAATTTGATTGGATTAACAATAATTTAAACTACGCCTAATATCGTAAAGAAAGTATTAATATGAATTAGGCATTACCTAAATGCGAGCACAGCATAATTCTGTAAAATAAATGTAATGTTAACATGTTTAGTGCCATTGTTAACAATAATGAACGAATAATTTTTTTTTTATTTCGAATCGATGCAGTCAAATGAGATTTGAAATCATCGTAGTTATTTTTGTTTTGGTTCATTTTCTAGAACGTTCAATTTGGGACGAAATGCTTGGGGCGATTGAACGTTAAATAGAAAAGCAAGAAAAAATCGATTAAATTTGGTTACTACAAATAAAGGTAATAACAAAACTACCGAACTTGAATGATCAATCTCATAGTCCAGAGAAAATGACAAAAACGAATCAGTCATACCGGAAAACTGGTGGATCGCAATGGTCCTGACTTGGTACAGGCATTTCAAACGAAATGGTGGGTTAAACCAGGTTTTATGGCGCCAAACCTCCCTCTTCCATTGCGATCTTAGGATCCGGTAATGACCATAGAACACAACATAGTTGTGAGACACAATAGGGATATTGAGGTGATCATCTCAGTACAGCAGACCAGTCAAACACTAATGAAAACAATTAACTATCATATCTTTTAACTCAATTTTGAACTTTTCTACTAGTGGCTGATAACGAAGAAAGAATTTTTTTAGTGATCGTATGAGACGTATTTTCTTATAGCCCTGCTTCAAAAGTCGGTCACGAAGAAACCGGTGTCTGATAAAAAAATCTGTGAAATGTGTGCAAGCTCTGGCATATCGAATAAGTTGAGAAATATAAACACCGTATGCAGGAGAAGTAGGTATATTGCTCTGTAGATTAGGAAAATTAATAATTTGAAAATTAAAATCGTCTCGTTTATCGTAAATTTTTGTACTGAGATGACCACCTGGGTCAAATTCGAGGTGCAAATCCAAGAAAGACGTGAAGCAATTGGATTCGGTGGTCTCTTTAATCTCCAATTCCGCAGGATATATTAAAGGAATCCAACTACCAAATGAAGTGTTATTGATAGAAAGGACATCATCAATATATCTGAATGTAAGATTAAATGACCTTGCCTCTTTCATCTTCTTGTTCTTTACGAGTCCCTGAAGAAATTCAGTCTCGTAAGAGTATAAAAACAAATCGGCGAGGAGAGGAGCACAGTTTGTGCCCATTGGAATGCCGATTTGTTGTTGAAAAATCTCTCCTCCGAAGGTGACAAATATGTTGTCAATTAGGAAATCAAGCATACTGCAAACTTGTTCCAGTGTGTAACAAATTTTATCTTTGAAAGATGTTTTGGAAAAGAATGTAGAATTATAACCCAAAACAACAAAATTCCTTGAGTTTGAAAAGGCTTTTTCGAGAAGTTTTTTCAGGCGACATTTTAGTTTTTCGTGTGGCAAGGTAGTGTATAAAGTTGAAAAATCGAACGTTTTCAAAGAGTGAACCTCCGAAAATGATCTAGATTTAAATTGATCTAACAAATCTTTTGAGTTTTTCAAAATCCACATATGGTTAATTCCACTACGATTATAAATAGTGTCGCAGTATGCTTGTTGACCTTCTTTGACAGCAGACAAGATTTTAGTTAAATGAATGGACAGCTCTGTAGTTGAACATGATGAAGATCCAGCAATATACCTTTCTTTGTACGGATTTTTGTGAAGTTTAGGTATCCAGTACAAATATGGTAACTCTTTATGTTCCTCTTTCATTGGAATATTGAAAGAGGACATAAAAGAGCTATGGTTGGCTATGATTTCATCTTTGTTAAATGTAGTCCGTGTGTATGTAGCACTAGCAGAAGTATTACCATCAATACCTAGTTCTTTTATTAGACAATTGTAATAATGTGCTTTACATACAAAAACTATATTATTGGAAGCCTTGTCTGCTGGCGTGACAACATACCTGTCATGTAAGGAAGAGAGACAATTGAGAGCTTCACGATCTCTAAATACAGAAGAAGGCCGGGGGTTCACACATTTGCGAAGTTTGTCTATTCGGCTTCGTACAAGAGATCGGATAGTCCTTACCCAGTCCGACAGTGATTCAAGCTCTGGTTCTTGGTCCTTTTCCCTCTTTATCCAGACTCTAGCATAGTCCTCCACAGCGTCCATGATGATCTTAAAGTTATGATTCCAATTTATACGTTGCGGTTCCCTGAATTTAGGTCCATGGGAAACCACATTACGTAATAAATCATTTTCAATTATCTTAAGATCACCCGTGATGACATGACCAGATGGACCATAGACAAAGGGAGAAGCATAGCAATCACATGTCAGAGGGGACTTTAGATATTCTTCAATGTTTAGGTCCTGCAATGCCTTTTTGTGGTTGAAAATTTTACTACTTATGGTTTTAGTGTAGCGGTAGGAAACAATTGGTGTTGACTGATTTTTGAAATATTGAGGAATTTGAGATGTAACTTCCTTACGATTTAAAATATTGCTAATGTTTATAGCATCTATCCCTTTGTTCTTAAATGGAATATGGAGAAATTTCCTATCCTCAGTAGTAAGAGGCTCACTTCTCACAGGCTTAAAAAGACGGAAAAGAGCAACGTCGCAAATAATGCTAGTAAGCCTGTAAGAAGGAGTAAATGGATCAGTACCTGCTTTTTCTAACCCAAGATCACGTAGGTCTTTAAGTTTCGTGACTCGTAATGAATAGAGAATGGTACGAACATGATGGACTCCCAATGGTTGTTGTAGACTTGTAACCAGATCATCAAACGTGTCTGAAAGAGATCTGTTGTCAGTTTGACTGGCACCAGATCTTGGTTTGTATCGTTTGTGACCATGACTACGTTTGTGTCTACCATTAGGGTCAAACAGTTTCATAACATTCACCTCACTACATTGAGGGCTAGAAAGATTTCCTACTCCTTTTATGTTATCATTACATCCATAAGGCATTGCAGTACCTAAAGTTTTTATCCAGTGAAGCTCTCGTTTTTTACGGTGAGGTGTACTAAGATTTGGACTGTTGGTGTCGTGGTAAATCTTTTCGATAAACCGGACTTTCATGTTCAAACATTGGTCATGGTTAGGTTGATTAAAGTGGTTATACAAAACCCGATAATCAGAATTTTTGGTGTCATACCTATGACCATTCATGCGAGAACGCAATGAATTTTTGGTTTCACCGACATACAACAGTCCACATAAAGTGCACTCAATTCCGTAAATGACATTTCCGGTAGAACAGTCCAGAGGGTCGTGAGAAAGGGTTTGGTAAACTTTACCGTTTAAGTTACTTGTAAATTCAGGAGAAATAATTAGCATATCACAGGTCTTGCAAGTTGATTTTTTGCCGGTTTTAGATCTGCATGTCGAAATAGTAGGAATAGGGGATGATTTTAGAACGTCATTGAGTTTAATAGAACATGGTTTGATAATTTGAAATGAATCTGATGTTTTGAAATAATAGTTACCCTCTGGCTGAACAAAAGTCAAATTGGTGGTATCCTTAAGGATATTCATAGGAACAACAACTTCATTTGCTACCTTGTTCCTAGAGGTAGCAAAGGAGGACCTTGTTAATCCGGGAGACGTCCTAGCCGGCATCGAGTTCTGAATTTTGTAACTTTTCATGATTGCTAAAAAAGCTACCAAGTTGCAATGCCCTCGGGGAATTTTCACTCCACCGGCAGCGACATTGGCTTGGTTGTAGTAAATAAAGGTAATAACAAAACTACCGAACTTGAATGATCAATCTCATAGTCCAGAGAAAATGACAAAAACGAATCAGTCATACCGGAAAACTGGTGGATCGCAATGGTCCTGACTTGGTACAGGCATTTCAAACGAAATGGTGGGTTAAACCAGGTTTTATGGCGCCAAACCTCCCTCTTCCATTGCGATCTTAGGATCCGGTAATGACCATAGAACACAACATAGTTGTGAGACACAATAGGGATATTGAGGTGATCATCTCAGTACAGCAGACCAGTCAAACACTAATTAAAACAATTAACTATCATATCTTTTAACTCAATTTTGAACTTTTCTACTAGTGGCTGATAACGAAGAAAGAATTTTTTTAGTGATCGTATGAGACGTATTTTCTTATAGCCCTGCTTCAAAAGTCGGTCACGAAGAAACCGGTGTCTGATAAAAAAATCTGTGAAATGTGTGCAAGCTCTGGCATATCGAATAAGTTGAGAAATATAAACACCGTATGCAGGAGAAGTAGGTATATTGCTCTGTAGATTAGGAAAATTAATAATTTGAAAATTAAAATCGTCTCGTTTATCGTAAATTTTTGTACTGAGATGACCACCTGGGTCAAATTCGAGGTGCAAATCCAAGAAAGACGTGAAGCAATTGGATTCGGTGGTCTCTTTAATCTCCAATTCCGCAGGATATATTGAAGGAATCCAACTACCAAATGAAGTGTTATTGATAGAAAGGACATCATCAATATATCTGAATGTAAGATTAAATGACCTTGCCTCTTTCATCTTCTTGTTCTTTACGAGTCCCTGAAGAAATTCAGTCTCGTAAGAGTATAAAAACAAATCGGCGAGGAGAGGAGCACAGTTTGTGCCCATTGGAATGCCGATTTGTTGTTGAAAAATCTCTCCTCCGAAGGTGACAAATATGTTGTCAATTAGGAAATCAAGCATACTGCAAACTTGTTCCAGTGTGTAACAAATTTTATCTTTGAAAGATGTTTTGGAAAAGAATGTAGAATTATAACCCAAAACAACAAAATTCCTTGAGTTTGAAAAGGCTTTTTCGAGAAGTTTTTTCAGGCGACATTTTAGTTTTTCGTGTGGCAAGCAAAATAGCAACTCATCGTCATCAGAATATTTTTCTCTTTATACATTATTACATAGATAATTTTTGGAATGCGACTAGCAAAATGGGTAATTATTTTCAAATTCACTCCGTTCCTGTAAAATTTCGTACCTACAACTGAGTCGTTTCGACCCTATTTGGTTAGAACATTTGTAGAAAGATTGCGATATTCAAGATGGAATATATGAATATAGCTGAATAAAATAAATGACCGAAACCACTAAAATACATGAACACAATCACAAAAAAATCTTTTGTTAATTTTAAAGTCGTCTATGTGTGGGTTTAGTTATGAAACGTTTTTAGTTTCAGACTTTTCTATTTCACAATATTTTATTCTTAAATGATAAAACAATAACCGAATGAATAAACGAATTAAATTCAATTAATGAGACAATGATTTGAATCATTAATGTAAACAGATAGCCAACCCTTTCATTAGAATTAATTTACAAAACAATCATAGCTTTGGTGTAAATTACTCATTAACAAACCCAACTTTGACATCGTTTCTAGCAATAAAAACATAAATTTCTCATGACTTTGGATAACATTTTCGTAAAGAAAACAACAAGTTAGTTCAAAGAATTTCTCAAAAAAGAACAATTGAAAAAATACAAAACAAAAACCTTTATCCAGTTCCCCTGAAAGATCGGTACGAAACGACTCACCTATTTATAAAATCGGTACGAAACGACCCGGTACGAACAAGTTTAGGTACGAAACGACCCTGGGTACGAACAGGTTTCGGTACGAACAGTCCCGAGACCAAAATTTGAGAGCCTTTCCGGACCACGAAAAATCAATATCAGCATTAGGCAACTTTCTCGCGGGAACAAATACCGTAGAGCTCTCCGCTCGAGCGGGCACGAAGTGCCCGTTTGCGAGCTGTGCTCGCTATGAATCTAGTTTAAACCGGAATACCACAATGAAGTTTCTATACACTTTGCAGTTGCACGGACGGCACGTGCAATGTGATTGACAAGTGTAAATATTAATACGCCGATTTAATTAACCGATTTTTTAATATTTCCATGAAAAAAATTAATTAACTAAATTTTCGCGCCGAGTATATTAATAAATTTATTTATAAGTATTAACTGTAATATTTTGTTGGTTTATAGAAGCAATAAACTAAATTTTTAATGGTGCACATTTTACATAATCCGCTTCGCGGATTATTCATTGTGCACCATGAAAAAAATAGTTTATGGTTCAATAAACAAAAAAAAAAAATATTTCAGTTAATTCTTAAAACGACTGTATAATTTTGATTACATATTCTATTATACAACACAGCGCATTTAAGGAAGAATATGACTATATTCGGCCATAAAACTCTTCCTGTCAACCAAATGTAAAATATAACCCATCAAAATCAATGAAGTAATTTATGTAAAAGTTATAGGTATTTGAGCTGTGACCCCGGCTTGCCCCAGAACTTTTGAGTCGAAAATTTCGTCCCAGGATTTTGTCCCTTTCGTCCCTAAGATATTTCGGCCCACATCAATATAACACAAATATCTATAAATTTCATATATATTATTTAATTGATCTTGAGGGGTCAAATTTCACATCTGGTTGACGGAAAGAGTTTTATGACCGAATACAGTCATATTCTGCCTTAAATGCGCTGTGAAAAAAAACTTTGCACGATATCACAAAAATGTACCACAAAGTGCCCCTCCCCCAAAGTTAGATATTTTAGAAGGTTGACATAGCCTACATACAAGCATTTTGATATCACAAAGAGTGTTTGAAAATTCCATGAAAGAGCACTGTGGTGTTTTAAGGAGTAGCGGATTAGAGATGAGTACCATAAGGCTTAACGGTCGGACACACGGACTGATACCCACATTACTATACAAATTTATATACCACCAACCTTTTAAGATGAAGGGGGCAAAAATAAAAAGTCGTTTCGAAAATGGTCTGGTTTTCCTGTTAAATCATTTGGCTGAAGCGATGTCATTTTATTCCTAAACTTCATAAGTCTTTTTTTTTTGTCTGAAATGTACATGCCCTGCGAGTTTACATCGCGTGATTAAGGCAGAATTTAAAATTAATCATTAGATTTTTGTTTGTTTTCACTATTCAAATACTTTGCTAAAATAAAGATATTAAAAAAAAATATTTTTAAACTACTTCAAGTCTTGAAGCAGACGTTTTTATCGCTACATTGTGGTCAACATTCTTTAATTTTCGACTCACTCCTTCATTTATAAAACCAAATCAGTGTCAATTGTTTCAATTCAAATAACCCAAATGAAGCCTATGTGTTTAAAAGATTCGTACAGGCTATCAGTGCGATTTTCCTTAGATTTTTTTTATCTTATAGTTAGAATTGTATAATAAGTCCACCACTATCTGTCTGCATACGTACACCAGCATACCCCAGGCATAATGATACCAGAAGCATAATGTGATTAAGATAAAATTGAAATTATCGGGGCTTTTTTTGTGGGGCAACGATCAACGTTAAAAAAAAATATTTTTTTGTAGCGTAACGTTACTGGCCCGAGACTAGTATTAATTAGACCCCTTTTTAATGCATTTTCAATATAGCGTTTTGATGAATAAAAAAAAATAACCATTTGATTTTCCTAAAATTTCTTACAGCTGCATAACAACATAAGACATAAATAATATGTAAATTTAAGAAGATTTTACCGATTTTAAAACTTTTGATGCATTTTATGGTCAAGAGACCAAAATTTTTTAATGTCAACAAAAATTAAGATCTAAATTTTGACCCCGCGTATGCCTGGCAAATCACCCCTTTTATGCTGATTTAAGTGTTGGTCTTTGTTTTTTTCAAACTTTGGCTTAAGAACTACCAATTAACCCAAACAACTAAAAACAGCACAAAAAATTGACCTAGAAATACCTCTGGAAGATATATGGTGTTTTTTAAAGGGACTATATTAAACAACAACGAAAAATAAGGGGCGATAATTGGGGTTACACTAATGTCCTGACAATGTCCTGACGATGTCCTGACAATGTCCTGACGGGCTATAACTTTTTTGTTTCTTAATGGATTTTAATGAAATTTGGACATATTATAGATATTATGATGTAGTTTATGAAAATAAATTTTGAATTTTGAAAAAAAAAAGTTTTTTTTCGATGTTTTTGATGAAAATCGTGTAAAAATCTGTCCTGACGCTGTCCTGACCGTCAGGGCAGTGTCCTGACGCTGTCCTGACCGTCAGGGCAGTGTCCTGACGGCTCATCACTTTTTTGTTTTGTGATAAAAAAGGGTTGTGAATTTAAGAATGCTGTCGAAGAGGAACTTGAAGCGTAATGACAAAAAATCAGGTAGAAAAAGACCAAGACCGAATGACTACGATAACACGGAAGTGGTACCAGCACCGGATTCAGAAAATGTTGAGATGGCGTCCACAGAACAACCTTGTACGCCTGTAAGCTGGACACCAAAAACACAAAAGAAAACCTCAGCTAAGAAGACACCAAGATCTAAGAAAGACATAAAGTTTGAGAAACATGACAGTGATGATACACAGCTACAAACACCATCAAGAACAAAACAATTGCGATTCTCAGAAGAAGACGAAGTGAAAATAATATCACCAGAGTTGTGGAGGCCGTTTTCCCCTGTAGTACAGGTGTCCCCGGAGCTGCCGAAGCCATTTACACCTGTAGTGAAACCTCCGCCAACGCCTTGGATAGCTGGTTTGAATACAGAACATAAGTGCATATTAGAGAGTGAATCGTGGTTAACGTTATGTTCCGAGATCATGTGCTTGTATGCAAATACGGGATTTCTATCTCTCAGATGAGCACAGATGTTGGTTTGACATAGAGTTTTGTAATGTCGGGGTAAGTTGCTCCCAGGTTGTTGTCATCACTCAAGAAATTTTACGGACGACATCATGTGCTTGTATGCAAATACGGGATTTCTATCTCTCAGATGAGCACAGATGTTGGTTTGACATAGAGTTTTGTAATGTCATCCTTTCCGGATTTGACCAACACTTAATCGATCTTTGGCAACGTGACGGGTGTGCTATAGCAAGCAGGAACTGCTTACTCTTCCGGAGCACCTGAGTTCACTCTCGTTTCGACTTGAGTTCGCGTTGCTGAATGCGGTTTTGTTGTTATGTGTGTGTGTTTTATGTTGTTATGTGGTTTGTTTTGTTGTGATGATTTTTTGTCTGCCGGTTTTGTCTTTGTCTTCACGGTTTTATGATACTGATTACCCCTTTGGTACACCTTTGCTTCTTTCATAAACACTTGCATGAGGATTATAGCTAAACAGTACCCAAATATATCTGGATTTCAATTAACAGGATTGGCACCAGTATTTGATGACGAGAAAAGGTGTTGGAGTGAAAAATTCGGAAGATTTGAACAACAGCAATCTCCAAGTGTGCAGATTCATCATACCGGGAAATCGCATTGGGTAACATCAGTACAGAACAAAAAGGACGCTCCAGTTTATGTATTAGACAGCTTAAGTAAGGACTTCGAGTTAACACCATCAGTAAAGATTCAGATTGCCAACCTGTATGGAGGAGGGAAAAGGTCAATGATCGTGAAGTTACCAGAGGTTCAACATCAAACAAATGGATACGATTGTGGTGTGTATGCGATTGCTAACTTGATTGAGTTTTGCCACAAAGGAACAATTTTTGTACAGAGACAAACCAGGAAAATAGAATGTAGTTGTTTTTGTGGAAAACCAGACGTTTATGAGGATGTGGTTGGATGCGTAGGTAAACGTAGACGGATGATTTGTGCAAAGTGGGCACACCAGTCATGTTCCGGGGTTTCTGGTGACTGGTTTTGTGATGAACATAGAGACAGTTAGACTACTTGTGACACTGTGTGCTGTTGAATACTGATAACTTGTTGTATTCATAAATTTTGTTAGTATATTTGTCATGTGTTATGAGGGGGGTTAGGACCTTTTTCGGGACATCGCGATTGGCCATATTTAAGCTCGGGATTCCGGGATTTGGACAATTTAAGTTCGGGATTCCGGGATAAAATTACATCAACTTTACCGGGCTTCGGGATTTTCTCTTTTTTAAGACGGGATGACGGGATTTTGTAAAAATTAGTTCGGGATTCCGGGATCAGACCCCCTCCTACCCCCCCCCTCTGTTATGTCTTACTTAGTTTTGTTTTGTATTTGTTTTTTTGATAGTTTTGTTTGTGTTATCTTATTGTTAAAATTGTAATTGTTTAATGTTATTCTATTTGTCATGTCTTTCTTATATTTTGGGTTTTTTTTTACTTTTTGTTGAATTTTATATGTTTATGTGGTTTTGTTGTTGATATATAACATAATATTATTACTTTATTTGTTTATTTTCTGAAATAAAAATCCTGCTCAAAATCCTACTTCCACCTCCCCGTTGGTGAGCAGGGGGCAACAAGCCGTTACTGTGCTTGGCGAACGGAAGGGGTACCACAATGTTGTCATGATTAACTAATTATCAAAGGCCAGACGTCTAGACAATTTTGTTTATGTAATTATCACCTTTAACAAGATTAGCGGACTAATACTTTTATTACCCGTCCCAATCAACAATAATTTAATTAGATTAATCATGATTACTTGTAAAGACTTTCGACAGAATGAAAAGTAAAACTATAACCAAACGTCTATTAAGACTTACTAAAACTACAAAACACAAAATAAGCAAAAATATATATGCAATAAAGAAATACATTAAACACCAAAGTTATTAGCTCGTCAGAATTGTCCCAATAATGATTCAACTTTTGTCCAAAAACGCCTTTGTCAGAATTTTGTCAAAACCTTTTTCAGAAAAAAAAACATATGCATCCTAAATATATAATCTAATTTCATTAAAATACAACCAAAGACGAAAAAGTTTCAGTCCGTCAGGAGTCTGGTCAATGTCCTGACCGAGTCAGGCCAGGGTCGGCAAGATACTCAGTTTTCTTATTCATTTGATCACTTGTTTTATCAAAAAATTTAGAAAAGTTTCCAAAAACATCATATTTATATCTAAAATATTTTTAAGTCTCATAAAAAATTGACAAAGAAAAAAAATTTATGCACTGTCAGGACATTGTCTTGATCGGATCAGATTAGCGTAAGTACGGTCACAGGTTTTTGTACATTTTTTAAAAACCAAAATCCATATCTTATAAAAACTATAAAACTATTTTTAAAAAACTACATTATCGTATCTAAATTGTGTCAAATTTTCAGGCAGAAATGTTAAAGAATAAAATAGTAATGAGCCGTCAGGACAATGCCTTGACCGAGTCAGATTCGCGCAAGTACGGTACCCGGTTTTTGTACAATTTTTTTTTCTAGAAGGACATACTTTATCAAAACTTTGAAAATATTTCCATAAACTAAATTAATATATCTAAATCATGTCCAATTTTCAAGAAAAAATATTAAAAATCAAAAAAGTTATGAGCCGTCAGGACAGCGTCAGGACAGATTTTTACACGATTTTCATCAAAAACATCGAAAAGAATTTTTTTTTCCAAATTTAAAATTTATTTTCATAAACTACATCATGATATCTATATTATGTCCAAATTTCATTAAAATCCATCCAGAAACAAAAAAGTTATAGCCCGTCAGGACATTGTCAGGACATTAGTGTAACCCCGATAATTGTGGTCTCGTACCTAATAGTCCCCAGATAAGCCTCATTTCATCAAATAAAGTTGTTTTTCACCAACTAGAGTCTTTTTTTGAGTTTACATACCAAGTTTCATAATGATCAGATGAATAACATTAAAATTGTGAGCCATTCAAATCAATGGTTTTCTTCAAAAATATGGTCCGCTACAGCTTACTCAAGAACCATGGATCCTATGTGGCCATATTTTTTACATTTCATGATTTTTGACAAAACCAATGATTGATATCAATAACTTGAGGTGTACTGAACATGAAAAACACAAGTTTTGGTAAAATAAGTGCATGGTGTTAATAATTGATTCTGGTTTATATTCGCGAAGTGAAAAATGAGACATTCAAGGATTTAAAGGGGTACTAATATGGTCATTAATATTTTTCAAAAATTGTACAAGATATTTACCTGGAAACTCTTTTAAAATGTTCTCTATATAATAAGCTTACAAAAAAACCCAAGAAACATTAACTTTATATACTATATAAGTCCATATTAACCATTTGAAAATCAGGAACCATATTTTTATGAAAGCGGTTTTGCCAAAATTGGTAAAAGTAGCTATTCAAGGGTGAAAAAAATGCAAAAGAGGATGCAATTTCTTACATTTTTTATGTTTTCAGTATGAGAGGATGCAAATCAACAGATTTCAATAGCAAAAACACTGGTCAGAGCACATTTGATGGAAACTAGTAAATGACTTATGTGCAAAAACATAGAAAAACCTTCAAATCTTTAGCTTGTAACTGCTAATATTTACAATCATTTCACTTATGTAGTAGACAATGCTGAACAAATAGGTGTTTTTTGTGTTGTTTATCCTTAAAACATTGCTTTCTGTCTGATATTCCAAGAATTGAAGTAATAAAAAGATGATTTTAGAAAGATGGCATAGGCCCACCCCAGAAAAATCCATATGCTCCCGCAACCTTGTTTCGCAGTGGGGAAAAGATTTTTTTCAGAAATACTTTCATTATTTCAGGATAAAAACACTCCTTATGTCTTAATTTAATGATTTATGACAATTCTAGGCAACTTAAAGTCTTTATTTGCAAGTAAGGGGTCATTTTGTTGGAAAAAAATCCAAAATCCAAAAAGAAGACCATTTTCATTTAAAATCCCATACACTTTGAATTTTGGCTCATTTGGTCATATTTTCATATAAATTCATGAAACAAAGACTGAAATCATTTCAATATGGCATATTCAGTAAGTTAAGACTAAGTACAGTATTGCTAGAAAGTTTTTGAAATTTTACCCATAGCCCCCCTCTCCTAGTCCCCAGATAAGCCTCATTTCATCAAATAAAGTTGTTTTTCACCAACTAGAGTCTTTTTTTGAGTTTACATACCAAGTTTCATAATGATCAGATGAATAACATTAAAATTGTGAGCCATTCAAATCAATGGTTTTCTTCAAAAATATGGTTCGCTACAGCTTACTCAAGAACCATGGATCCTATGTGGCCATATTTTTTACATTTCATGATTTTTGACAAAACCAATGATTGATATCAATAACTTGAGGTGTACTGAACAATAAAAACACAAGTTTTGGTAAAATAAGTGCATGGTGTTAATAATTGATTCTGGTTTATATTCGCGAAGTGAAAAATGAGACATTCAAGGATTTAAAGGGGTACTAATATGGTCATTAATATTTTTCAAAAATTGTACAAGATATTTACCTGGAAACTCTTTTAAAATGTTCTCTATATAATAAGCTTACAAAAAAAACCAAGAAACATTAACTTTATATACTATATAAGTCCATATTAACCATTTGAAAATCAGGAACCATATGTATTATGAAAGCGGTTTTGCCAAAATTGGTAAAAGTAGCTATTCAAGGGTGAAAAAAATGCAAAAGAGGATGCAATTTCTTACATTTTTTATGTTTTCAGTATGAGAGGATGCAAATCAACAGATTTCAATAGCAAAAACACTGGTCAGAGCACATTTGATGGAAACTAGTAAATGACTTATGTGCAAAAACATAGAAAAACCTTCAAATCTTTAGCTTGTAACTGCTAATATTTACAATCATTTCACTTATGTAGTAGACAATGCTGAACAAATAGGCGTTTTTTGTGTTGTTTATCCTTAAAACATTGCTTTCTGTCTGATATTCCAAGAATTGAAGTAATAAAAAGATGATTTTAGAAAGATGGCATAGGCCCACCCCAGAAAAATCCATATGCTCCCGCAACCTTGTTTCGCAGTGGGGAAAAGATTTTTTTCAGAAATACTTTCATTATTTCAGGATAAAAACACTCCTTATGTCTTAATTTAATGATTTATGACAATTCTAGGCAACTTAAAGTCTTTATTTGCAAGTAAGGGGTCATTTTGTTGGAAAAAAATCCAAAATCCAAAAAGAAGACCAGTTTCATTTAAAATCCCATACACTTTGAATTTGGCTCATTTGGTCATATTTTCATATAAATTCATGAAACAAAGACTGAAATCATTTCAATATGGCATATTCAGTAAGTTAAGACTAAATACAGTATTGCTAGAAAGTTTTTGAAATTTTACCCATAGCCCCCCTCTCCTAGTCCCCAGATAAGCCTCATTTCATCAAATAAAGTTGTTTTTCACCAACTAGAGTCTTTTTTTGAGTTTACATACCAAGTTTCATAATGATCAGATGAATAACATTAAAATTGTGAGCCATTCAAATCAATGGTTTTCTTCAAAAATATGGTTCGCTACAGCTTACTCAAGAACCATGGATCCTATGTGGCCATATTTTTTACATTTCATGATTTTTGACAAAACCAATGATTGATATCAATAACTTGAGGTGTACTGAACATTAAAAACACAAGTTTTGGTAAAATAAGTGCATGGTGTTAATAATTGATTCTGGTTTATATTCGCGAAGTGAAAAATGAGACATTCAAGGATTTAAAGGGGTACTAATATGGTCATTAATATTTTTCAAAAATTGTACAAGATATTTACCTGGAAACTCTTTTAAAATGTTCTCTATGTAATAAGCTTACAAAAAACCCAAGAAACATTAACTTTATATACTATATAAGTCCATATTAACCATTTGAAAATCAGGAACCATATGTATTATGAAAGCGGTTTTGCCAAAATTGGTAAAAGTAGCTATTCAAGGGTGAAAAAAATGCAAAAGAGGATGCAATTTCTTACATTTTTTATGTTTTCAGTATGAGAGGATGCAAATCAACGGATTTCAATAACAAAAACACTGGTCAGAGCACTTTTGATGGAAACTAGTAAATGACTTATGTGCAAAAACATAGAAAAACCTTCAAATCTTTAGCTTGTAACTGCTAATATTTACAATCATTTCACTTATGTAGTAGACAATGCTGAACAAATAGGTGTTTTTTGTGTTGTTTATCATTAAAACATTGCTTTCTGTCTGATATTCCAAGAATTGAAGTAATAAAAAGATGATTTTAGAAAGATGGCATAGGCCCACCCCAGAAAAATCCATATGCTCCCGCAACCTTGTTTCGCAGTGGGGAAAAGATTTTTTTCAGAAATACTTTCATTATTTCAGGATAAAAACACTCCTTATGTCTTAATTTAATGATTTATGACAATTCTAGGCAACTTAAAGTCTTTATTTGCAAGTAAGGGGTCATTTTGTTGGAAAAAAATCCAAAATCCAAAAAGAAGACCATTTTCATTTAAAATCCCATACACTTTGAATTTTGGCTCATTTGGTCATATTTTCATATAAATTCATGAAACAAAGACTGAAATCATTTCAATATGGCATATTCAGTAAGTTAAGACTAAATACAGTATTGCTAGAAAGTTTTTGAAATTTTACCCATAGCCCCCCTCTCCTAGTCCCCAGATAAGCCTCATTTCATCAAATAAAGTTGTTTTTCACCAACTAGAGTCTTTTTTGAGTTTACATACCAAGTTTCATAATGATCAGATGAATAACATTAAAATTGTGAGCCATTCAAATCAATGGTTTTCTTCAAAAATATGGTCCGCTACAGCTTACTCAAGAACCATGGATCCTATGTGGCCATATTTTTTACATTTCATGATTTTTGACAAAACCAATGATTGATATCAATAACTTGAGGTGTACTGAACATTAAAAACACAAGTTTTGGTAAAATAAGTGCATGGTGTTAATAATTGATTCTGGTTTATATTCGCGAAGTGAAAAATGAGACATTAAAGGATTTAAAGGGGTACTAATATGGTCATTAATATTTTTCAAAAATTGTACAAGATATTTACCTGGAAACTCTTTTAAAATGTTCTCTATATAATAAGCTTACAAAAAAAAACCAAGAAACATTAACTTTATATACTATATAAGTCCATATTAACCATTTGAAAATCAGGAACCATATGTATTATGAAAGCGGTTTTGCCAAAATTGGTAAAAGTAGCTATTCAAGGGTGAAAAAAATGCAAAAGAGGATGCAATTTCTTACATTTTTTATGTTTTCAGTATGAGAGGATGCAAATCAACGGATTTCAATAACAAAAACACTGGTCAGAGCACTTTTGATGGAAACTAGTAAATGACTTATGTGCAAAAACATAGAAAAACCTTCAAATCTTTAGCTTGTAACTGCTAATATTTACAATCATTTCACTTATGTAGTAGACAATGCTGAACAAATAGGTGTTTTTTGTGTTGTTTATCATTAAAACATTGCTTTCTGTCTGATATTCCAAGAATTGAAGTAATAAAAAGATGATTTTAGAAAGATGGCATAGGCCCACCCCAGAAAAATCCATATGCTCCCGCAACCTTGTTTCGCAGTGGGGAAAAGATTTTTTTCAGAAATACTTTCATTATTTCAGGATAAAAACACTCCTTATGTCTTAATTTAATGATTTATGACAATTCTAGGCAACTTAAAGTCTTTATTTGCAAGTCAGGGGTCATTTTGTTGGAAAAAAATCCAAAATCCAAAAAGAAGACCATTTTCATTGAAAATCCCATACACTTTGAATTTTGGCTCATTTGGTCATATTTTCATATAAATTCATGAAACAAAGACTGAAATCATCAGTCCAGGCACTTACTATTTGTTGTAATATTACAACAAATGATAATATTATTGCAGGGAATAATATAAGGCAATATCTCGTAAATTTTTATACGGACTGGCTACAATTACCCTCTACGGGTAACAATAAAAAAAATCCTAATTTTTTTCTTAATGGTACCCTTCAAATTCCGGACGAAAAAGGTGCCGTATCCGGAAACCGTTTCCGATTTTAGTGAAGGGGGTAACAATAATTTTTTTTTATTCTTACCCGTAAGGGGTAATCGTAGCCGCGGCCTTTTTTTTATATTATTGTGTTTTGTAATATAGCGTTGGTAAATTACAGTATACAATAATATAAGGAAATTTTTGCTAAAAACAATCTTCGACCTCTTTTTTAATGAATGTTTTAAGATTTTTTTTTATAGACTTAAGTGTGTTTAAAAATACTACCAGCAAGAGAAAATTTTCATTTTAAAGGAACACACAAATTTTTTCGAATACATGGTGAAATATCACAATTTCCGCCTTTAACCTCAAACTATTTCTTTTTAAATCGTTTGTGGCCCTTCGGGCTAAGCTTCGACGAACTATTAATCATTTACCTTTCTAAAAAAGTATAACATATCATTATACATATCACCACGTTTTCATGAAAATTACTTTAACACTAAGTGGTGTGTCCATATAGGGGAGACAAACATTGTTGTCTTGAATGATAAATATCGGTTATCTCCCCTATGTTATACGTTGAATGATTCGATTTTTTTCTCAATATAATCATTTCTCTGCACAGAAACAGTTAAAAAAAATAAAGACATTTTCTGCTAAAAAATTAACTACTTTTATTATTTATATTACTGTTTTTAAAATAGTATCAATGACGGTCGACACGCGATCATTACATGCATAAGGTACATGGGAAATGGCTTTATCATATGTAACCACATTTAAAAAAGTTAATCTATTTATCATGCTTGACTTCAAAAGTCAACCATGTCACTCAATAACTAAATAATAAAACAAAAATTTTGAAATACATGTGGTTATTTTATTATACAGATAAATTGTATTAAACCATGTGCAGAATAACATTAATGCATGAAAAGGGATGATATTGTTACATAAAATTCGGTATAGACCGGGTAATTTGGTTAGGCTGTATACGAAAAGTACACAAACCCCAAAATGATCGAACAGAAAAGCCAAATCCATCATCGATGATATCGACCATGTACAAGGAAATTTTAAAAAATTCTGAATTTTACAATCGGACATTTCAACGACAAAAAAAGCATTAAAATTTATTGGCATAATTATTGGATGATATAAATGTAATAAAATTAGCAAAGTTTTTAAGCGTAGAATGTTTTGATAACCGTTTCTGGCTGATTGCCGAGCCGAATATATTTTCAATTCAATAAAACGGGAAGATTACTTATGTTGTGATAATATTGATAAAATACGATGCTAACTATATATATTTACATGATTTAGCCAAAACTCAACTTTTACTACTATTATAATTTGCCGCACATGTACGGGAAAAATGCAAAACAAGAAAGAGAACAACGAAAACTGAGAGTCATAAAAATAAGAAAATTAATTTATTACATGTAATCTTTAATTTCTTGGTTACTAACTATAAGTTACAAGTCCCTCTCTTAATTAACCTGACTGAAACACATTCTAACTTCCGCAGCAATCAGTAAATTTGTACCTGCTAGAACATTTATCTTTAAATGAGAAATAATTAACAATACTATGTTTAAAAAGAAAGGGACTTGCAGCAAGTCTAAAACAATTACTATAAATCAAACTTATAAATAGTTTTGGCTATACTCATTTTTCACGCATCAAAACATCAGCAGGTTGCGATCGACAATAAGTGTGCCATTTAACAGGATAGTAACATCAATGGAATCAAAAATATTCCACTAAAGTAATAAGAACCCTGCATCGAGGCGGGCATCGAGGACGCGGAAGCCAAATTGTTTTCACTGTGTTCGTCTGTATGTCCGCAAAAACGCCAATGTTTCTATTCATATTATTATGAAATACCTATAATTCATTTTTCTGTAGACCCCATCGATCTTATAGAAAACAAAAAGGTAAGGCGGGTCAGGCATGTCAGGAGATGTCACAGTGGCGGTATAATATAAATCGCCCTAATTTTCCGCATGGTAATTATTTAACTTCATTTATTGGCAATTTGCAATAGACAATGGATTTGTAATTAGTTTGTTTACTAAAAGAAAATCAAAATTGATGAATATAACATGTATACATAAAAACATACTTGTTTTCCTGTGTTTTTTCTCTCGATTAAATAAAATGGGCTATCACTGCACCCGTTTTAATTTTCGCATTGAAGCCCTTAGTACATGTATATATTTGTGACAGATCTAATCTTATGTTTTTAATTATGTCTTTGTTTCTCGTTTCTCTGCATCTTGTCACACACCCCATTATTGCATTTCTGTAAGCCTTTTTAAATATATTCGTATAAGGCACGGACCATTTGATTTTCTGGGGGGTGGGGGGGGGGGGGGGCTTGGGGCTGGGATTTTTCCTCGAGCAGGATTTTTTTTTACCCGCTTCGCGGGCCGGATTATTTTTTCACATACATGCTAAGCAAGAAATTTTTTTGGGAAAATTTATTTATTTCAGATAGGCCAAAATCAAGGTCAGATTATTTTTTTCAGCCCAGGTCTGGGCAAAATTATTTTTTTCAGTGAAAATCCGGGCCAGGAAATTTTTTTTCAGCCCAGGTCTGGGCAAAATTATTTTTTTCAGTGAAAATCCGGGCCAGGAAATTTTTTTCAAAAAAATCCCAGGCCTTCCCCAGAAAATTAAATGGTCCTTGCCCAAAAACGACGTCGCATTCGTCATTGATATGTATACATTTATGAGGGCTTTTTAAATGACTTTGCATGTGTATTCTTAGATATAAAACATACCCGTAGGCAGGGGGGAGGGGTTCGAGGGGTTCGGACGAACCCCCCCTTGAAAAAAAAATGATCAAAATAGGGAAAAATCAGGTGAAAAATGGGTTAAGCACTATTAAAGTCAGAAAAGAATGGGAAATCGAACCCCCTCTTCACATTTTCGAACCCCCTGTTGAAAAATTATGGCTACGGGTATGTAAAACGCTCATATCTGTTTGAATAACACAAAGCCATTAATAACCTTATTTAATCATCAATATATATTATATTTAATTACCAAATGAATATAAAAAAAGCCCAAGACCCCCTTTTGAAATCGAATTAAGTCTGGACAAATATCTGTAATGTAGTAAGAATCGCGCAATAACTAGTACATGCATTCCTCTGAACTTTGAAATCCGCGATTATCACAGTGGTCGTTTTGATATTCTGAAATCGCTGATTTGCATATTTTGTAAAAAAATCTGTTGATTTGCATCTCGTCCAGTCTGTGTTTTTTTTTATTTGTCAGACAATAATTCTCACGCCGCTACAGTTACAATCTTCAGTGATATAAAGTATTGTACCAGATGGTAATATACTTTTGTTGTGAAGAGAATTTTAATAATTGCGATAATATATTGAGGTTAACTACACATTTATTAACCGGCTATTTCATGTATTTAATGCTTATTTCTTAACAATGTCATAATATTTTTGTTGCATGTAGTAAACATATTTATTTCATCTAAGAAATTTTCCATTATGCCCGAGGATTTAAAGCCAGACCAGCTATGGAAACGATCCGGCTCTGTATCATTTCGTTCCTCATCCGTGCTGTTAGACGCTAAGTCAGTTTTACTTAACTTTGGTTTTTTTTGTTCTAAACTTCAGATCTAGAGACTCTGTTTTAAGGATTATACGTAAGCTGTTTGAGAATTCTAATATCTTTTAAATATATATGGTCACAACTGATACTCTTTTTTACGAAAAGCCGATCCAGTTGGAATTGGGTAAAAAAGAGGTTGCACACAGACCCGGGCACACAGACTCTCAACTCTAAACGCCAGAAGCAGCAGATCCTGTGTTTAAATGTAACTTCATTAATCTTTAAATGATACCATACCCGTCTGCCCCCCCCCCCCGGGCGGGAGGGGAGGGAGGGGGTGTTCGAGAGGTTCGGACAAACCCCCAACCTCGCCCCTCTTGGAAAAAAAATTGAAAATATACCGGTAGGTAAAAACAATCTAAAATTTGGTTAAGCACTATTCAAGTAAGGACTATTTTGCAAAACGAACCCTCGATTGACCCCTGCCCTGAAAAAAAATTGTTACGGGTACGGATACACTCTCTCAATATTCAATACTTACAGACACGTAATGTATATATTGATAGATGGACAGGAATTTGCAAAAAATTGCCTTGGCAATGATTTATTACATAAGAATTATTTTTGAAATCGAAAGCAAGCGCTTTTAGAGCGACAAACTACGCGTAGTTGCGGAAAGTTGAACGAATTGAATAACTAATATCAAAGAACATTTAAAATATTTAATTTAAATGATATGCACAATAATGATAAAGCGCATACATTAAACATCTTAATGATAATTTTCACATATTCATGGGAGCTCTGGTAAGGAAATGAAAATCTCATTTATTTTTACAAAGCACAAAAGCTAGTTTACTATTATGGTAATAGCGATGATACTTTAAATTTTGTTGGGTTTAATATTTTTTTTTGTAAACGAAATTTGAACCAATTTTACTATAGTGCAGCGGTGGATCGGTAAAAAGTCGTCTATTTAAGGAGTTTAATGTACCGACATAACACACAGCTAATTTTTTAGAGAATGTTATACAACCATTTAGCTTTGATTTTAAGTGGGTCGTCACGAATTCGTCTCGGGCATTTTTTGGTAAATCGCTTTTTTTTAACAGTGGTGTATTTATGTAAAAATCCTTCCATAGGTGTGAAGTTTCAAAACAAATATTTCTTTAATGAAAAAATCAAAATTTTGGAAAAAATGATCAAGAATAACCCTTTATCTTACTGTTAATAGAGATTTTGCCAGATTGTGTTCGAGTTTTTCATCAAAATCGATGTTTTTGAAAATGCTCACTTTTTTATCACATTTTAGACAAAAAGTTGTTTCCTATCAAAATGTTTCTTGTGTTTTGTAGCTTTAAGACTCTTTGAACTCTGTGTTATTATATACTTAACTATTCTGCAAAGTTTTATTGAAAACGGTGCATAAATGTTGACTTTATTACGTATTTTATAAACAAATTTGGCAAAATATAATTCCGGAAACCAAAGTCTTTCCGTATTTGGTCTTTAAAAAAACTTAATAAAATTTAGCTCTTATAACTTCTTATGTACAAAAAAAAGAAATTTATGGAAAAAATAAAATTTTCACCTTGAGCAGAAAGGTGCAAATTTGACATTCACATGTGGAAAGTTCGAAAGTTAGAAAAAATCACAACTAACAAAATGAAAAAAAGCACACAAAAACAAACCAACGGCAATCAGCAATACAAACTAAGGAGACACAAAAGGATAAAAACATTCTTCTCGAGTAAAAATGAAAAGTCATTCTTCTCAGAATTATTGTAGACAACTTTTAAATCATAATTCAACATCGTAAAATGACACGCGTGCTTTCAATTTTTGCTTTGTAATATTTCCTTAAAGTAATTGAATATGGGTAGAGGTTCTGAGAAGTAATATTGCGTGCGCATTTAGATTTGAAACAGGATACCAAACATAGGGTTACATTAAACTAAATCTTTTGTTGTTTGAGAGACGTTAAAACATTCAAATTCATCATTATTTGGGCCGTTTGCCAGATGTTTACTAAGGGAAAATAAATCTTTAAAAATCACACGATACGTTTCTACAAAAATGCATGTAAGATAACCAAATATGAATACATATCTAACATGTATAACTTAAAACAAAATGGTTTTTCATATATCATATGACTTATAACTGATTTTATGTTTGGAGTACTATTGCATTAAATTTATAGCTTCATAAGTAACATTTTTGTTTATATGATTGGATTTTGATTTGATTAAAATCTTCTTGAATTGATACTTTGATTAATTAAAAGACATGTCAATACATTTACAGTAGAAGGTCAATTATATTTGTGGACAGAAGGCTCTTCTTTTAAATGTGCTCTCTACTAAAATTTAACATGTTAAAATCTTCATTTTTAAAATACCATAAAGGGTAATGGGAAACGTATTTAATTGCTAGATTTGAAAAACAGATAACAGATAATTCAGACATGACATATAGTCATAATTAATCATTTTGGTGCATTTGTTTTGCGGATAAATTGAACTTCTGATTTTTAATTCATTTCTCTTGGCAAACAAATGTCAAACGGACTTTACTTCAAACAACATAATTGTACATTAATTCATTTTCATATGAACGTGAAATACACTAAAACATGCAATTAAGTAGCGTTGACGAGGTCCAGTCAAAGATATAAAAATAAGATTTTATGTCTATTTCTAAAGATAGCTTTAACGTATGGTAATATATGAACAATTCAGACCTCAATGGTTCATCTTAACAATTTGATTTATATTTCACTAAACGATTCTCGATTTGGTGACTTTCGCCATCTCATATATCCCCAGGAGCTTGAGATAATATTTAGATCTACATCTCGAAATTGACTCTCAAGGAAGACTTTCAACACGGCTCTATGACGAACGTGATGACTTCAACTTTCCAATCGTCAACTTTCCCTTCTTGTGTAGTAATATTCCGTCCGCTCCAGCTTATGGAGTTTACGTATCTCAATTGATTCGTTACTCCAGAGCGTGCTGGACTTACATCGAAAACCTTAGCAGAGCGACACGTCTGACGCAAAAAATTGCTAACGAAGGGTTATGTTGCTCCTCGGTTGCTGTCTTAACTCAAGAAATTTTACGGAAGACATCATGCACTTATCATGCTTATAGACAAATATAGGATTTCGATCTTTCAGATGAGTGCAGATTCTGGT
Source organism: Arcuatula senhousia (assembly GCA_963971305.1). Taxonomy (NCBI): domain Eukaryota; kingdom Metazoa; phylum Mollusca; class Bivalvia; order Mytilida; family Mytilidae; genus Arcuatula; species Arcuatula senhousia. The sequence goes on from OZ020313.1 coordinate 2,642,070, forward strand.
TTGTCATTAAGTTTTGTTTTGTCTTCCTTTACCTGATTTGACACGCTGAATGGACTTTTGCCAGCGCGACGGATGTGCTATAGCAAGCAGGAACTGCTTATTCTTCCGGAGCACCTGAGTTCACTCTTGTTTCGACTGGAGATCGCGTTGTTGATTGATATTCAGTTACTTTGTGTTTCCATGTTTTACATGTTGTCTGTTTTTGTCCCGTTCTTGTTGGTGTTTACTGGTTTTGTCTCTGCCCTTTCGGACTTTTGACATTCGGATACCCAATTGGTACCTCTGCTTCTTTCATAGATTTTGATAATCAAACAGCAGAAAGGTACCAAGGATAAAATCTATCAATGAAAAAGGAACAACTGGAAGATACAACTTTAAAAAGTACCGAACAGCAACCAACAATGCCAAATTATGTGCTCCAAAAAGGTGTAGCAGTCATGCTTTTTGTGTTACTAACGGTCAATGTAGAGTGCAAAATACGGTGAAGGAGGTCAAAAAACCTCGACAAACCAACATCTGTCCTTATATCAAAATAGAATTTTCACAATCATTTACATGATGTTATTGGATGCTTTATCTGCAAGTACAGGAACATATTTGTCATGTAAGGTGGACAATATTTTTGCAATATGAGCGTTGTTAAAAATGGATTTTGCTTTAGTGCTCATTGAGCCCTTCGATGAATTGATTCATCTCAAAATCAATAACCTCACAGCTTTAACCCACTCTCATTTTCTTCCTCTTGTCCTTTATGGTATAGTCTTCAACTAAATCCATGATTGTTTAAAATTTTTGATTTAAGTTGATACGCATAGACTCACGATATGTTGGTCCTTTAGTCAAAACATCGCAAAGTATTTCATTTTTTCACGATGTTTAGTATATCTATCCATAAGTACATGTGTTTAATTTTACCATGTTATATAAGCCAGGAATCCTTGACAAAGCTTTCGTTTGTACTTGTCTTTTTGATGTTTTCTGTTCCTTGTTTAAGAAGGGGGTCTATCTGTGACTATTTCAGGGCTGGATTTGAATTATATGCATCTTATTTAGACCATGGGCCAATTGCATAACCGCGAGCAGTGCCAAATGGCCTCGTTGAAGGCTGCTGGCGGTTGTCCATTGTGGTTTTTCTAAATTGCCGTTTAATTGTGGGCTGTGTCGCGTACACTTATTCCACATCTCTTTATTTTCTATTGTCAAAAATTATTTAGGCAATTAACATTTTTTCTAATGCAAATCTTGTTAGAATGTTTTTTATAATAGCCTTAAAAATTAAAATCAAATTTTTTTATGTGTCGCTCACTGCCTGACTTTCAGGGAGTAACAACAAAGAAAATTCTAGAAATTGCACCCATTTTTCAGCAAAATGAAATGTTTCCGAAATCTACACGAAAATAATAAACTTGTTACAAACTAGTAAGACTGATAAACAAAACAGAGTAAGAATTTTGTATTAAGGAGAGTTAAATATATTATCGTTTTAAGATGTTTTATATACATGTATGCACTCAAGTTAAAGAATTTCAAGAACTTAATACAGCAAACAGTTTTACTGTGAAATATTAATCTTTTGTTTACATGGTCATTGCTACGGTCATTGTGTCAGTCATATGCATGTCTTACTAAGTTATGTAAGTTAGTTTTGTGTTTTTTTTAGGTTATTTTAGTTTGTGAACTTAGATCGAATTTCATTTATTCTCGACGGTATATTGAATTAAACTACAATGTAGTATGATATTGACTTAGGACTAGTAGATTTTAATGTGCCTGTCCTAAGCCAGGAATCTTTATCAAAGCTGATGTTTGTATTTTATTAGTAGAATTTATTTGAATTGGTCTTTGTCAAGAAGAGGGTCTTTCATTGCACTTTAGGATTGGACTTGAATCATATGTATTTTATTTTCAATCCAGGGGCCAATTGAAAAACAGCGAGCAGCGACCGCTGGTCACATTTAAGGCTGCTGGCTGTTTTCCATTGTGGATGTTTTAAATTTTACGTTTATAATGTAGGTTGTGTCGCGTACACTTATTCCACGTCTCATTTTATCTTAGGTGTATAACAGGTATAAAAGCGGTTGAGCAAGTTTACTTATGCCATATATGCATATCCCAGTAACCTCTCATCAATAGCATTTGAATCAAAACAACGGAAGGTTAAAAACAAAAATAATATTGAACGTAAGGTTCTTAAAACCATCAGTTCGAAAATGCAAAAGTCGGATCCAGCACCGAGGATATCGACCCTGTGCAGTACTAGAAAGATATCTAGTGTTTTAAACAATTTTGAAAAGCTTAACTATTAAATCAATATTTATCCACAATTGTATTCATAATCAATAGTACTGTATTGAAATTTGAATAATGGAATATACTCGGGAAGATATAAATATAAAAGTCGCTTCATTGACCAACTGTGAGACTTGTTTAGCTAGGGTATATTGGGATATGGGATATTCAATTATTTTATTCATGGGATACGGGATATTGTAGGAAAAACTGTGGATATTATTTTATTTTTTTATTTTTAAGGATATGGGATATTGGAATAACACTTTTTGGATGAAAAAAATTACGGAGATATATAAGGGAAATTGGTACCCCCCAACCTAAACAGGCCCAAACTGTGAATAAACCCAGGATAAAGCCTACTTCCCTCATGGTGTTTTAATATTTTGTTAAAGATATTGTACTAATGTAGAATAAATGTAAAATATTGATGATTTTCTTTGTATTCTACATACTTGGACATACTTTGACTAGCTTTAACATGTTTAAGAGTGGCCCGTCGTCAATAACTTGGTTGTGTATATGATTAAAGTGTACTCACGTATGTTGTTAACAAAACGAATAAAAACAAATGTAAATAAACGTAATCCATTTCAATAGTGACGTTAACAAAAGAAAAAAAATAAGGTTATAAATCTTTAAACTGCCTTATTATAACTTCCTTGTGTATCATCGGCTTTTTCCGCTCTAGTCCGTCTTTCTATTAATAACCAAAATGCATAAACGTCGGGTTAATAATATTCTAATATCATTATGTTGCACGCCTGCATTTGTTTTTAAATCTTCTCGGGGGGGGGGGGGGGAGGGGGTTGCTCCTCTATACTTTATGGATAAGGAGGTGCCGCTGAAATTTTGAAACCCCACCCTTTTCATATAAATTATTTTGAATTCAAAAATAAGATACCTTATGATATATATTTTACTGAAAAAAGCAACCTTATCCCATAATTGATGCTGAAACATGAAGATGAAAATTGATAATCATTAATTTATTTAAAGCTTTTCATTGATGTTTAGTCAATTAACATACAATTTCACAAATTTGTATTAGAAAAGAATAAGAAATTGCCTAGTCCGGGCTTGTCATTTAAGTAGCAAGTAAATATTTATGACCTTATGATATATTCTATGTTTGTTTTCCCGAGTTTATCATATATTCACGCCTGGTCATCTCCTCACTCATAATATTTTCTTATGAAAACAATTCCGTGAGAAAAACATCCGTTTATGAGAGAGAAGAGGAAATACGTCCACTTCAAACTGTACGTGTGTCACATTTGGAATGTTTCATTACATAGTTGTAGTGTATATCGAAAAAAGGGGAATGTCATGCAGTGTAAAAATGATTTTTACAATAACTTTAAGTCATCGGAATGTCAGTGTTAGCACTATCCGTTCTAATTTCATTTTCCCGTGACTGAAAGAGTCGAAAATTTTTGACAAAAACTATTTCACGAGTATTGTTTCGATGCTTTCCGTCAATTTTTAGTTGTTATTATTGGTGCACTAACACCAGATGTTGCCCGTAAACTGTTTGAAAAGAAGTAAAGTGTCTAGATTTGCCGTTTGGGGGATAATATGACGAAAAAATGTGAATATTATGAGAGAGAGGAATGGTTGTGCGGGAGAAAATGCGCTTTGAGTGAGAAAAATACTTGTAAATGAATGAATGGTACTACGATGTGTTCTTTTTTCATTGTTTCTCAACTATGGTATCTAGAACACACTTCAGACATTTTTGTGATGGTTAAATGGAATTCCGTCGCCTGCCACATGACCTTGGCCTTACTTTTTCTGAAGGACCAGCTAGACCTTCATTGAGTTCTGTGAAGGAGCCGACAGGTGAGACATGCTTTAGTGTCAACTCTTGTATAGATTTTATCAAGTAACATTCGGGACCTAAGGTTGCAAAAACAGTCACTTAGATATTTAGGGCAAATTCTCTTGTGCATTATATAAAAAGCAGCTTTTTACTATTGTCATTTTTAAGCATTATAGCGATCTAGTTTAACCCCGCCACATATTATATGTACCTGTCCTAAGCCAGGAATCTTTGACAAAGCTTTTCGTTTGTACTTGTCATTGTGATGTTTTCTGTTCCATGTTTAAGAAGGGGGTCAGTTTGTGACTATTTTAGGACTGGATTTGAATTAAATGCATTTTATTTAGACCATGGACCATTTGCATGCAAAACCGCGAGCAACGCCTTCTGGCCTCGTTGAAGGCTGCTGGCGGGTGTCCATTGTAGTTTTTTTCTGAATTGCCGCTTGATTGTGGGCTGTGGCAAGTACACTTATTCCTCATCTAATTATTTTCAACACATTGTTTTTTTTTCGCTTGTCAGTCAAAGTATCCCAACCAGTTTCAAAGTAAAGAGTCAGATCTGTTAAAATTTTGGCAGCTTAAAGTTGGACTTTTTCTACAGCTTCTTTATTTCAAGTTCGAGGCAACCCGATCCCAGACCTCTCTCGTATATTCTAGAAAAAGTCGAATAAATGTCAAATAAATAGTCGATAGACTCTATACGTCAAATTTTAATTTTCTGAGAGCTTTAAACTGCTTAATTCAAGGAAAATTTAACCATATTGTTTATATGAGCTATTGTCCAATTTTCATCAGACATAAATTTTACACTTAAGTGTTGGCGATGGTCTACAATTTCTACCACCTCATCATTAGAAAGAATGTTTGTTTCAACATAAGCACTATTGAAATAATAAATTCTTTTGTTTTCTTATGATTAAATTCAACAAGCCAATCTTGTGACCAGTCGTGTAATATCTTCAAATCATCTATCATGTTTTCTAATGACGAGAAATCATTTCCAGCAAATTGGAGGGAGGTGTCGTCTGCGAAAATTCGTGCGATTATCCCCAAATTGTCATTTATATCAAATATATAATAGAAATAATAAAGTACCAAGGACGGAACCCACTGTTACTGTACCAAAGGAAGAAGAAGTCTGATTTAGGGCAACAAACTGTTTCCTATTTGTTATATAATATTTTATCCAGTCCAATAAGATTAGTTTTGCTATTAAACCCCGATGCCTTACTCTATCAATGCCTTAGAAAAAGTCACAGAAATTTAAAATACTTGATAGTTTGTTATAAAAAATATAGCAGAGTGACGCTGGAGAAATCCCGATTGGTATGGATAGAGCAGAGAGTTATTTATAATATGATTATATTATAATATATGTATGTATAATAAAGGTAACAACAAAATTACCGAACAGGGATGATCAATCTCATATACCCAAGAAGAAAAGGCAAAGACATACCAGGAAATTGGAGAGCGCAATAGTTCAGACTTGGTTCAGACATTTCAAAAGAAACGGTAGGTTGAACCAAGTTTTATGGCGCCAAACCTTCCTCTTCCATTGCGATCTAAGGGTCTGGTAACTCAAAATACAACAAAGTTGTAAGACACAATAGGGATAAAGAGGTTTCAATATTAAAACCTTTACAAAGAAATAGGGCGGTAGTTTGAAGGATTTGGTTTGTCATCCTTCTTGACCATTGGCACTACTCTGGTTATAGTTTCTGTACTGAGGTGGATATTTATGTTTTTCTTGTGAAAAATTGAGAACGTCTCGTTTGATAATGATAGGTTGTTCCTTGAAATGCACCCACCTCATTTTATATTTAAGCATTTCTTTTTACTTTACCACATTCATTCATTAAAAAGTAGTTTTCTCACTCATAGTGCATTTTCTCCCGCACAACCATTCCTCTCTCTCATCATATTTACGTTTTTTCGTCATATTATCCCCAAACGGCAAATTTAGGCCCTTCACTTTTTTCCAAACAGTTTAAGGCAACATCTAGTGTAAGTGCAACAATAATAACAACTATAAATTGACGGAAAGCACCGAAACAAGACTCGTCAAAAAGTTTTTGTCCAAAATTTTCCACTCCTTCAGTCACGGGAAAATTAAATTAGAACGGATAGTGCTACCACTGACATTCCAATGACTTAAAGTTATTGTAAAAATCATTTTTACACTGCATGACATTCCCCTTTTTTCGATATACACTACAACAATGTAATAAAACATTCCAAATGTGACACACGTACAGTTTGAAGTGGACGTATTTCCTCTTCTCTCTCATAACCGGAAGATTTTCTCACGGAATTGTTTTCATAAGAAAATATTATGAGTGAGGAGATGACCAGCCGTGATATTTTCAACTCGTAAAATGGTACCTATTCCAGCGGCACGTCCTAGTACCTTCTATTTAGGAAGTACCCCCCCTCCCCCGAGTAAAGTTTTTTGTTGTTGTTGGTTTTTTTACATTGAGCCTTTTTCGGACTTTTGTCTTTCCGAACCCTTTTTATTGTTTTTTTCTATTTTTCGTTTTTACCACTTAAATGTAGTTTAACTATCATTTACATGTATAAATATTTTAATAGCTTAATCTGTAATAAACGGAATTATAAACAACACATAGCTGCATGAGATGGCAATCTTTATCGACTGGGGCTCAGTCGAGGCTGACATTTTTTTAGGAAGGGTTACAACTACCCTATCACCCTTTCAACTGTATGCTTATTATGGTACCTGAGTAGAATCAGTAGTGCTAAACCTACAATAAAAAACATTAATAAAGAATATTCATGCGTATCTGGTCAACGCCCATGCAGGTGCATACATGTACCGATGATGAGTTTCACATTTTGAACTTAAGGGAGTACGAGCCTGAATTTTTTGTTATTAAAAGTAATAATAAATAGATAATTGAAAAGAATGGCTTAAAATAGCTAAACTATATGAAAAAAAGTTTTCAAAACATGGAGCCGTCTTCAAGATATTAATACCTTAAAATATGGCGGGAAAAAAACTTTTCTAGATTTTCATAGAAATGAAATGTTCATTAAATTTTTTTCTTCTGTTTTACAACATAGAAATTATTATTAGAAATAGTTGAAATATTTAAAAGATGTTAATTATTATTAGTTCCGAACAAATATAAGAAAAACATGTTGGTTTTTTTTAAGGCATTTGAATGGATAAAGGCTGAGAATCCCGAAAAAAGTTAAATTTCTGAGGCTGGTACTCCCTGAAACATTTTTTTCCATCTAGTGCCAGCTGTACTTGAATGTTACTAAGAAGTCATCGATAATTTCACCTGAAGGGGGTTCGGTTTTTTGGTAGCTTATGTGCCATGGCGTCTCATTTTATGCACGGTCATTGAACTCCCCCGGTTGATCTCGCGCAGAATTCTGCCCTATACGATACCTCGGACCATATGAAATCAATTAGTCACAGTGTGATACTTTCAACTGGAGACTTTGTGCCCTAGGTCACAAATGCCCCTATTTTAAAAGAAATGTGCATTAAAGTTGTATCAAAACTTCCCTTCTCTCTTATTGCAAATCTTGGATCAGGAGAGAAGAGGCCGACTCAAAATCTCTAGACCGTTTTATTAATAAATTTATGGCAATTGTTCAACTCAGAATTAGCCAATTTCAAAATTCATTTGTAGATTTTAGGCCTAATACTTACCTTAATCGAATAAAGTCAAAAATCCGCTTACTTGGTTTGCGATACGTGTTTGTTCCCGCCGATAAAGCAGCTAACAATGTCGTTGTGGTATGAAGAAAGTATTACCTTGAGGTTTTAATGCACGAAATAAAAAATTCGAACACTTTCGTTCCCGTGCATTCGACAGAATCAGGTATCATTGACGATCATATCATAGCGACCACAGCACTTCGAGTTGCCCCGACATACTTTAAGTTACCTACTATGTACTGGATACCTAAATTGCACAAGAATCCATATAAATCTCGTTTTATCTCTGCTTCAAGTAAGTGTTCTTTAACCCATATTTCCAAAGTTCTATCTCTTACTTTAACTACTATGAAGGAATTTATTATTCAATACTGTGAAAGGGTATTCGAAAACAGTGGAATTAATTATTTTTGGAGTGTAAAAAATTCTCTTGATGTTTTGGACAAGCTTCGTGCATTTGAAAATACTTTTAACACCGTTGATAGTTACGATTTTTCTACTTTATATACTAACCTTCCACATAATCTGATCAAAAAGAAATTTGAATATTTGGTTAAATGGTGTTTTGACAAATCTAAAAGTGATTATATCTGTTCTAGAGTTTCAAAATCACTTAGTAAATCATTTTTTAGTAACGAGACTCAAAAGGGGTACATTAACTGGACTGATGCAGAAACTATTACTGCTCTAAATTATTTGTTAGATAATATTTACATACGTTTTGGTAAACAAATTTATCGCCAAATTATCGGTATTCCTATGGGTACTAATTGTGCGCCACTTATAGCCGACCTTTTCCTATACTGTTATGAATCACAATTTATGGCTAAATTACAAAAAGACCCGAACAAACAGAACCTAATCGAAACTTTCAATTATACTTTTAGATATTTAGATGACATTCTTGCACTCAACAATCCTTCATTTTCTAATTTTATTACAGATATCTATCCTTCTGAATTAACCTTGAACAAATCTAACGTCACCGGTGATAAATGTCCTTTTTTAGATTTAGATTTAAGTATTATTGACGGAAAATTACATACCAAAGTATATCACTCATTCTCCGGTAAAATGTACATTTTCATAAGTCAGAAAGGAAAATTTTAAATTTTCGATTTTTTAGACCTTTTTTCGTTAAATGAATATTTAGCATGTTAGGAGCGTTCCCTTAAAATATTAGCAACACTGCTTCACTAAAAGCTGTGATATATATACGTTTTCTAACATTGTACGATTCTTTTATCAAACCTGTTAAATTTGACGTCGCGTCGTTGACGTCAACGTTAAAATCACTGATATTTTTCCACATTTCAAAAGGCTGTTCATTATATTTTGTTTCATTGCTGGGGAGATATTCTGTATGTTTGACCGTTATGCTTTATTAGTATACATTTATAAAGTAACATTTTTCAGGAAATCGATCTATACTCCATCAATTTGTATTTTTGACCATCATGATATGAATAAACAACTGTTAAATTTCAATGTACGATGTCATCAAGACGTTACGTAAAACACCGTAACGTAAAACACATTTAAACGGGTTTTCTGATATTTTTCTAAAACTACTTGTCACAAATTATTCATTTTTATATAATTTTTATTCTATCAACATACTTAATTTTTTGTGTTAGCCATGTCTTTCTATAATGAAATTTCTCCGAGAAATCGCCGTTACGTAAAACACGCCCTTAAAAAAACTAAGTCAACAAATTTCATAAAATAAGGACTATAACAGCAATTTCCTTGTCAAAATTTTTCGAGCATTCATTTTTTTAATATGAACATGGTTCGTTTCATATTAGATGCATTTTTTTTAATTTCATAGCCATTTTTCGGTGGATATGTCGACTTTTAGCAGCCGTTACGTAAAACACGCTTTTTAAGGAGACATCGTCGGAATATCCGTTGCTTAGCAACCAACGAAATCACGTGCAAAAAATTTGATTTATCATGAGGTGGAACCTGTCTACAATTATATCTCTAAGTTTGAAAACTGTTGGACCCATATTTATATTTTGAGAGATTTCTTTAATTGAACCGGCGTCCATTGGACATAGCAAAACCGGATTTAATGCCACATATGGTGAATGGTTTTTATCTTAGTCTTGGGCTTAACAAATATTTCTTCCTGTAATATATGTCAGAACTATAATATTTTTCCAAAAATTACAATAAAATGATATTCTTAGGAAACAGTGTCACACTGGTAGGTCCCAGAAGTCAAAGACGGCATTTTAACGTTATTGTACATTTTACGGAAGAATGAGTGATATGATAAACATGACAACTTTACCTTCCCTATTATAAATTTCCCTTTTCTTGAAGGAGATGTTCCACTAGCGCCGTCATACGGGGTTTACATTTCACAGTTAGTAAGATATGCTCGGATCTGCAGTTGTGTTTCTGATTTTAATAATAAAAACCGTTTAATTACTGAAAAATTATTAAAACAAGGTTATCGATACCACAAATTAGTAAAATCTTTTTCAAAATTCTTCCACAAGTATCGATCTCTTATTGAAAAATTTAATTGTACACGTCACTTTCTTATGGTGAAAGGAATATCACATCCTGAATTTTATGGTAATGTTTTTTATAAAGCTCACAAATTTAAAAGCAATCCTATAGAAATGAAAAATTGGCTTCAAAATTTATTACGGAAAGGATATGAAATAAATATCTTGGTTAAATCTTTGAATTTAGTGTTTATTGGCAGAAATATTGAAAACTTGATACTTGCTTTAAAACTTCATTAACGTTTTTACTATTGTCATTTTTAAGCATTATAGCGATCAAGCGTGTCGGTTTTGTGTGATGACACTTCACTAAATCATTATTGTTTGAAGTGTTGTGTCGGATTTAAAATCGATACGTTTGATTTTTTTACATCAGTCGATTGATGATTCTCAGCTAGCTGTCAGTAACAGCGAGTGTTCTATAGAGAGTTCCTTTACCGTCCATCTGTTTGTTCTTGTTTTTTGTCTTAGGTTCTCTCTAGTAGAATTGGACTTTGATCGATTTGATTTTTATTGTGTGTTTAGTTTTTGTGCTTTGTCTAGGAATATTGATAGGGGGGAGGTTGGGCCCAAAAAACTAGTTTAACCCCGCCACATATTACATGTGCCTGTCCTAAGCCAGGAATCTTTGACAAAGCTCTCGTTTGTACTTGTCTTTTTGATGTTTTCTGTTCCTTGTTTAAGAAGGGGGTCTATCTGTGACTATTTCAGGGCTGGATTTGAATTATATGCATCTTATTTAGACCATGGGCCAATTGCAGAACCCCGAGCAGTGCCAAATGGCCTCGTTGAAGGCTGCTGGCGGTTGTCCATTGTGGTTTTTCTAAATTGCCGTTTAATTGTGGGCTGTGTCGCGTACACTTATTCAACATCTCTTTATTTTCTATTACCTACAACGATCATGTATTATATCTCCCGCTTGAAAAGGTTTCTGTCAGTTCATTTGTCCGTCCTTCCGCTACACCTTAGGGTACCCATCTCTTATCCACAACTCCACCTTACCGAGCAATATTTGTGACATAATGTAGATGTGCACCTACATTTCAAAATTTGATCTAAATAATTTTAGAGGTTAATTTTCCGAAGCATTATATAGACTTAGCCATTCCACAAAAAGGGGAGGAAACATTTCTTATCCATAAGTCCTCATAAACTCCACAATTGATATCCACAAAACATTAACATATTTTTTTGACAAAATGTAGATGTGCACCTACTATTTTAAAATTATATCTGATGAATTTTGTAAGTTTCCCATAGCAAAACATGCATATAGCCATTATACAAAAAAGGAGTACCCATCTCTTTCCGCTCTTAGTATTACTTCATATTTTTTTCCTTAACAATTTTGATTATAAAAACAGTTCAATCTATCATATGAAACATTGCATAAAAATCTACGAGGGTGCACCGAGTTTGTGTACAGCCTCACTTTGACAGTCTTAATCGGTTGTATAGATTCAACAATATTTCGTACAAAGTGCTCATTTTACTAGCCCTAAATAAAACTTGTACTATAAACGCCTAAACAAATTAAACAAGATGCCCCCAGGAGCCTAAATCGCTCACCTGGTCTTGATGTCAACCCTATATTTTGTAGAGCTAAATGAGCTGAACATTTAAGCAAGCAACAGTTTTTTCTTTATCTACTATAGTTTTCATTCTATAGGCCAAAAACACGAAAAACCGTTATTTTAGGGGCCATAACCCCTATAAGGGGTCATCTGACAACTTCAACCCTATGGAGACTTTTGTACAGCTTTATGCGCTGAACATTTAAGCAAGCAACAGCTTTTCTCTATCTGCTATAGTTTTCATTCTAAAGGCCAAAAACATGAAAAAGGTTATTTTAGGGGCCGTAACCCCTATTAAGGGTCATCAGACGACTTCAATCCTATGGAGACTTTTGTAGAGCTAATTGAGCTGAACGTTTAAGCAAGCAACAGCTTTTCTCTATCTGCTATAGTTTTCTTTCTATAGGCCAAAAACATGAAAAAACATTATTTTAGGGGCCGTAACCCCTAAAAGGGTCATCTGACAACTTCGATCCTATGGAGACTTTTGTAGAGCTAATTGAGCTGAACATTTAAGCAAGCAACAGCTTCTCTTTATCTGCAATAGTTTTCATTCAATAGGCCAAAAACATGAAAAATTATTATTTCAGGGGCCGTAACCCCTATAAAGGGTCATCTGACAACTTCGACCCTATGGAGACTTTTGTACAGCTAAATGAGCTGACATTTAAGCAAGCAACAGCTTTTCTCTATCTGCAATAGTTTTCATACTATAGGGCAAAAACATGAAAAAACGCTATTTTTCACCTTTAAGGGGCTGTAACCCCTATAAGGGGTCATCTGACAACTTGGACCAAATAGAGACTTTTGTAGAGCTTTTAATGCTGAAGCAGCAGGGTGGCATCAGATTTCATCTATCTCTTATACTTTTTGATTTACAAGCCAAAAACAGTAGTCTGACCCCCCTGGTCTATTTTTTAGCAACGACGGCCATATTTTTCAACGAATCAAAAATCCCCACATCAGTTCTGTGGGGGATACCCTAAGGTACCATCAGACCAAATTTGGTTCGAATTTGTTCAGCCATTTTATAGGAGAAGAAGTTTAAAGAAAATAGAAAATAAAGAGATGTGGAATAAGTGTACGCGACACAGCCCACAATTAAACGGCAATTTAGAAAAACCACAATGGACAACCGCCAGCAGCCTTCAACGAGGCCATTTGGCACTGCTCGCGGTTCTGCAATTGGCCCATGGTCTAAATAAGATGCATATAATTCAAATCCAGCCCTGAAATAGTCACAGATAGACCCCCTTCTTAAACAAGGAACAGAAAACATCAAAAAGACAAGTACAAACGAGAGCTTTGTCAAAGATTCCTGGCTTAGGACAGGCACATGTAATATGTGGCGGGGTTAAACTAGTTTTTTGGGCCCAACCTTCCCCCTATCAATATTCCTAGACAAAGCACAAAAACTAAACACACAATAAAAATCAAATCGATCAAAGTCCAATTCTACTAGAGAGAACCTAAGACAAAAAACAAGAACAAACAGAAGGACGGTAAAGGGACTCTCCATAGAACACTCGCTGTTACTGACAGCTAGCTGAGAATCATCAATCGACTGATGTAAAAAAATCAAACGTATCGATTTTAAATCCGACACAACACTTCAAACAATAATGATTTAGTGAAGTGTCATCACACAAAACCGACACGCTTGATCGCTATAATGCTTAAAAATGACAATAGTAAAAACGTTTATGGAAGTTTTAAAGCAAGTATCAAGTTTTCAATATTTCTGCCAATAAACACTAAATTCAAAGATTTAACCAAGATATTCATTTCATATCCTTTCCGTAATAAATTTTGAAGCCAATTTTTCATTTCTATTGGATTGCTTTTAAATTTGTGAGCTTTATAAAAAACATTACCATAAAATTCAGGATGTGATATTCCTTTCACTATAAGAAAGTGACGTGTACAATTAAATTTTTCAATAAGAGATCGATATTTGTGGAAGAATTTTGAAAAAGATTTTACTAATTTGTGGTATCGATAACCTTGTTTTAATAATTTTTCAGTAATAAAACGGTTTTTATTATTAAAATCAGAAACACAACTGCAGATCCGAGCATATCTTACTAACTGTGAAATGTAAACCCCGTATGACGGCGCTAGTGGAACATCTCCTTGATACTTGAGTTCCAGGCAGTAAAACACTTAACGTAGCATATGTAAAGCAGTTTAAAAGTGCATGCATGTAGTTTTACATAAATGCTTACATGTACATAGAATTAAGAAGAGCAATACATAACAAGCAGCTACATACAAGGCCATGATTTCTACGACAATCAAAACAAAGAACAAATGTATATATCGATCCACCGACGACGTTATGGAAGTTTTAAGTTCAAGTTAACGACGACGACGACGACGGACGACGACGGACGACGACGACGGACGCCAAGTGATGGCAATAGCTCACATGGCCTTTGGCCAGGTGAGTTAAAATAGGGTTTGCTAACGTTTTTTTAATAGGGTAAATACTTTATTTTAGTTTGAGAAAATGAAATTAAAAATTGAAAATTCGTGACAATGCTTTCTGAGTGTATCAATTTACTCTATCACCCTCTTAGCTATATTTTATTTATATAATAAAGGAATGTTATCTAGATTTTTTTTTCTATTTAACATGTAGGAGTTGCATTGATATTGAATAATGCATGCATATAAGGTAGTTCATGACATGAACAATAAGTCCTGCTAAACAATATCCTTTCATCCCGTCATGTACATATTTTACCATGAAAAAACAAGTTATGTTTTTCGGTGGATCGATATATACATTTGTTCTTTGTTTTGATTGCCGTAGAAATCATGGCCTTGTATGTAGCTGCTTGTTATGTATTGCTCTTCTTAATTCTATGTACATGTAAGTATTTATGTAAAACTACATGCATGCACTTTTAAACTGCTTTACATATGCTACGTTAAGTGTTTTACTGCCTGGAACTCAAGTATCAATTTTTATCATTTTTACTTCTTTCGATATAGTTTTTTTCATATTTATCAACTCCATTTTATATACTCTCTCAAAAAAAAATACGCAACAGTGGAAAACTTTCCAATATGTTTTAAGTAAACCTACCTTATTATAGATTGATATTGCCAAGCCGTTTTTTCAATCATATTTTATCAAATAAAAACCAAGAAAAAGACAAACAAGTGAAGTTCATTTTTATGATTTGGGCAAAATCCTAGCTGTTACGGTTTTTCATAGAACGCGAGTAGGACATAACCAATGTTTTTCCACGGAAAATGTGGTTGATTTAAACGGGTTGTTGACGCATAAAATTAACAATTGATTTCTACTTAATATGATATCTTAAAAACCGGTGAAGTTACGATTTTTCTAAAATCTTGAAAATAAATTTCAATCTTTTCTCGTTCTTTTGGTTTTTATTTCATTAAAATTGGTTTAGATTTTGCTTTGCAATACAAAAATAAAATTAGGTAGGTTTATTTGAAAGATATAGGGAAATTTTGTGTTGTTGCGTAACTTTTTTGAGTGAGTATATATCTCTACCATGTATGCAAGTATTGGGGTGAAATATGTTTTTTTCCTGACCAAAAGAGCTTTAACAAGCCCGTTCAAAATGTTCTAAGCAAAAAGCCTAACAGGTTGAAGAACTCAACTTTGGACCCAACTCGCCTATCTATAGTGTGTAAAATTATCGAATTCGATAGCTATGATCCAGGCCGTGTTTTGCTTCTATTCCATATTTTATCAAATAACTCAATTGTATACACTCTTTCCTCGAAAATTTCTATCGTTGAAATGTAATTCATTTATCTGCAGCCATTTAACGATATAAAATAAATGGTAGAATACTCGTAAAAGGGCCAAAGGCTACAAACAATAAATTGACAAAAATACAACAAAATTAATAATGATAGCATGTACAATTGAAACTTAACTGTCTCCTGTTTTCAGTGTCATTGACTGTTTTACAAAGGATCCCAGAAATTTCACTACTTGACTATTATTTGGGTTTAAGATTAAATTTAGCTTTATTTCGTTTTGTGAAGAAGAATCAATGTTGATTTTTTCAAAATATATTTTCCTGCAATTTTCGTTAATTTTACAACTAAAAAGAAAGTGACTCTCATCATCAATCACGTTGCAAGTTTTGCAAATTCTATCCTCTATTTGTATTTTCTTATATCTCCAAGTTTCTATAGCTAACTGGTGGTCACTTAACCGTAATTTACATATAATTTTCTGTATTCAGTATTGTCTGTTAACAAATATGGTTCTAAAATATAATTATTTCTTATTTGTTTAAAAGTTTGTAGCTTGCTATTTTAACTAGTATAACCCCGCCACATATTACATGTGCCTGTCCTAAGCCAGGAATCTTTGACAAAGCTTTCGTTTGTACTTGTCTTTTTGATGTTTTCTGTCCTTGTTTAAGAAGGGGGTCTATCTGTGATTATTTCAGGGCTGGATTTGAATTATATGCATTTTATTTAGACCATGGGCCAATTGCAGAACCGCGAGCAGTGTCAAATGGCCTCGTTGAAGGCTGCTGACGGTTGTCCATTGTGGTTTTTCTAGATTGCCGTTTAATTGTGGGCTGTGTCGCGTACACTTATTCCACATCTTATTATTTTCTATCGTAAAACCGTTAAATGTTTTGACTCAATTTGATCACGAACTGTAATATATTTCGGTTGTTCGCGGCACCATATGGGGTCTGTGTAAGGGATAGACTCACAGCAAAACTCTTAAGCCGGATGAGACCATTTTGATGTTTATCTCAATGTTCGAATGTGGTAGCCCTGTTATATCTCATGCCGTAATTTTAAAGTAAATTCAAATACAAACCATGGTGGGACACAATTTTAGAACAATGCCGCGCACATCTTCTGCAGGTTTAGATGTGAGTAGAACCCCCCGAATCTTATACAGTAGACTTAATGTCAAGACTTCACCCGTCCCTCAATTTCTCGTGGCCTTTTTTAACTGTTGAACCCTACCCTATCGGTCGTGTATTTCTATCCCCGTTCTTACTTCATTGATATTTCATGTTTATATAATCATTACTTATACGTTCATCTTATCATCACTAACAGCTGAATTTAGACTGCTCAAGACTTTTGGTTGGTAGCTTTGAAAAAAATATAATAGAACACGTTCAAATTTATATCACAATTTAACGTTCAAAGTTTATAAACAAACTCCCATTGACAGCAAATATTCAAGACTTTCATGCAAGAATAAAAACAAACATATATGCAAATGTGCCTAAAATGACCATACAAGACGTTACATCAACAGTTTTTATTATCTAATTGTAAAATCTAAATATTGTAGTTGTCCAACATATTGGTGCGGTATGTATTAGTTTACCATTAACATGATTAAAATATCATATTTGCAGTGTATATTTGTTTTTGTCCCCCGCCGCAATGCAGAGCGGGGACATGGAAATGCCGAGCGTCCGTCTGTGTTTGCATGCGTCCTTCTGTCACATTTTTTCGTAACAGAAATCTCAGCTACTAATAATTCTAGGCTTTTGATATTTTGTATGCAGGTTAAGGTAGTAGTCTCATATGGTGGGATGCGTTTTCAGGTCTGTCACTTACCTACTTAGAATTTTTTATGGTCAACAATGGAAAATTTGTCGTAACGGTAACAGATTTCTCAGCTCCTACTAATCGTAGGCTTTTGATAAATGGTATGCAGCTTCAGGTCTCATTTGGTGGGATGCGTTTTCAGGTCTGTCGCTTACCTACTTCCAGTTAAACGAGCTGGCTTACAATTTTTTAAGGGTAAAAAATTGGAAAAATTTTCGTAACAGATTTCTCAGCTACTATTAATCCTAGGCTTTTTAAATTTGGTATGCGGCTTCAGATAGGGCTCGAATATGGTGGAATGCGTTTTCATGTCTGTCGCTTACCTACATGTATTTCCTGTTTAGCGAGAGGACTTAGAATTTTGTACTCTCGGCGGGGGACTCAGGAATTCCGTATTTGTTTAATTTAGAACTTTTATTTGATAAACTGTGCTTCATTGCTCAAATCTCCAACAGCATTTGCATCCGTAGAAGTAAAAAAAAGACAGGGTCAAGGTTACAAACAGACACAAAATCAGCAGACACCAATGGCTTCATCAAAATCAAAAGCAATAGCAACAGCGACACGTTCAAACAAACATGTCAAAGATACCAAATGTACGGAAAAACAGAAAAAAAAAACACCAACACAAACTATCTCGAATAGTTTCACTTAAAAATTCAGGGTAAAAAAGGAAACAAAAAAAAAACTTTGCCAACAAGCAACAAGAATCCGCTAAACCATTTACAGCGCGACGGGTGTGCTATAGCGAGCAGGCTCTTCTTTTGACAGTGCGATGGGTGTGCTATAGCGAGCAGTATAGTTAGCAGGAGTTGGTCTAGGCAAGTCAACGGGTTTGCTATATCAAGCAAAAGCTGCTTTTGGCATCGTGACTGGTGTTCTATAGCAAGCAGGAACTTCTCTTGGCATCGTGATTGGTGTTCTATAGCATTCTAGTTCTAATGCATTTAGCGCCGCAGAGGATGGGTTATAGCAGGCAGAAACTGCTAACTCTTCCGGAGCACTTGAGTTCACTTCTATGGCTTTAGTTTGCGTTACTAATTCCTGTTCTGATTTTGTTTTTTTATGTTTTGCGTGTTTTGTCCTTTCAGACATTTGACATGCAGATGCCCCATTGGTACCTTTTTCCTTCTTAAAAACTAAAGTTACTTCAACAAATTAAAGATTGGAAATTAGATGAGCAACCAATTGACCTAATACACTTTTTTAACTTACATAAAGCATTTCATGGTCAAGTTATAAGCTTGTTTTCAATTGCTTTTGATCATGTAAAAAGTGAATCTAATATATCGGAAGTACATAATCCATTTACCATTTGCCTAATATAGGCTTCATTTTTTCTTCTTTCTTTGGCAGAACGTCAAAAGGGTGACGTTAGAACAACAGAAATACATAGTTGATGCCCATAACGCCATTAGACGCCAAGCTGCCGCTAATGCCACCAACATGATGAAAATGGTAATATCGCTAATTTCTTGCTTACATTTTAGAGACAATAACAAAAAACACAAAATACAGCAAACGCTTGTCACTTACAAATTTTGTTTGCATAAAAAAAGGTTTAAACAAATTTGCCGAACTTGAACGATCAATTTCAATGCCCAAGATAAAAGACAAATCATGGAAAACATACCGAAAAAGTATATAATGCAACGGTCCTGACTTGGTACAAGCATTTTAAAATAAATGGTGGGTTGAACCAGGTTTTATGGTGCACCAAACCTCCCTCAACCTTTGCAAATTTAGGGTCAGGGGGATACACAAAACAAAACACGACTGTAAAGACAAAAAACGATATAGAGGTGATCATCTCATTACATCAATTAGCCAAACACTTATAAAAAAAAACATTAGCTATTATCATTGTCCACCTTGTGTTTTTAGGCATAAGCCAAGAAATCAGAAATTTAAACATAATACAAGAAACCTATGGATTTCTGAGTATAAATGCACCATCCTAATGTTTAGAAATTTTAATAGGATGCTTCAAATACAATCAGATCAGTTGAGACAAATCTAGTAAGGATCTGTATGATACCAACGTTAAAAAAAAAGGTTTAGCCATTGTCCATAAATTTTGTCACGCCTAACGTGCGTTTTGTCTATTCATGATTTATCAGAGTTGCTTCTACAAAAATATTAAAAACCCGATACTACACATTAATAAGGAGAGCATAGAAAAATATCAAAGCGCTAAAGCGCTAAAAGGCAGAGCTAAATCTAAGAACTAAAATAAAGAACGATCTGTTTTACACCAACTTGAAACATATCAATTTTGTTCGTTTGCTCCGTACTCTTAAAC
Source organism: Arcuatula senhousia (assembly GCA_963971305.1). Lineage (NCBI taxonomy): Eukaryota > Metazoa > Mollusca > Bivalvia > Mytilida > Mytilidae > Arcuatula > Arcuatula senhousia. The sequence continues at coordinate 2,661,858 of OZ020313.1, forward strand.
ATTTGTTATGAAATCCGTAATTTGTCTCCACCCACTTGAATATATATGACGTATTGATTAAATTAAAGTTAAAGGGTCAATAATGCGTAATTAGTTAATCGATATGTGAAATGTAGTTCACATTTATATCGTTTTTATTATAGGGGTATAAAGATGTACCTCTTAGTTAAGAAACCTGTATAACATTCGAAACATTGAAACAATAATTATACACGATTAATATTTTATAATAGATCCTCTGGTAGGAATATTGCCTGGCCGATTTATCCTGTCTAGACGATAAAAAAAAACGCAAAAATAAGATAGCTTTATAACTACATTGAGCTCTGCTCAAAAACTAAACTGATGCCTATTACTCACTTCAACTTTTTATAATGGCGGATCTAGAAATATCGAAAAAGGGGCCATTTGACTGGCTAAGTAGGACCCTGTTCTTGTCAAGCTTCAATGATTTCCTATATATGCAGCATTTTTTTCCTGACAAAAAAAGACAAGGCCCAATACCTCTGCGCACATAAAAAAGAGATAGGGGTTTCTAGCCTACAAACCACAATCTTCAGTGGATCCCTCAAGCCTACTCGTATCGAACTTTACAAAAAGGAATTTAAAGTGCATGAGATATTGTTTTCTATACTTATACAATGGATAACCATATAAATCCTTTCCAAAAGACAAACACCTCTCCTTAAGGCCATCCTCCCCCGACCGGTATCAAGGAAGGAGTAGACAAGTTCGTGCTCAATGAAAGTTAGCTCCTGACGAAAAGTAAATCGTACACTTAAGTGTTTGAAGCCTGTTGCCTAAACCAATTCATGAGATGTTTAATTTGTCAATTACAATGCTCTTTAAAGGTCTGGGACCAGTTTTTGGCTGACCCGGTATTAATTCATGCCGTTACGATACTCTGGGTTTTTTTAGGTATGGGACCAGTCCTTGGCCGACCAAGCATTAGTTCATGCCGATATGATACTCTTTTTAGGTATGGGACCAGTCTTTGGCTGACCAGGCATTAATTCATGCCGTTACGATACTCTTTTGACCAAGCATTAATTCATGCCGAAACGATACTCTTTTTAGGTCAGGGACCAATCTTTGGTTGGTCGGGCATTAATTCACGCCGTTACGATTCTCTTTTTAGGTATGGGACCAGTCTTTGGCTGGTCAGGCATTAATTCAAGCCGTTACGATACTCTTTTTAGGTCTGGGACCAGACCTTTGCCGACCAATCATTAACTCATGCCGTTACAATACTTTTTTTTTAGGTCTAAGACGAGTCTTTGGATAATCATTACGAACTCTTTTTTTGGTATGGGCCATCTTTGCCTGATCAAGCATTAACTCATGCCGTTACGGTTCTTTTTTTTTAGGTCTAAGACCAGTCTTTGGCTAATCAGGCAATTTTTCATGCCACTACGAACTCTTTTTTTTTGGAATGGGCCAGTATTTTCCTGATCAGGCATTTATTCACGCCGTTATGATACTCTTATTTAGGATTGGGACCAGTCTTTGGTTGGTCAGGAATTATTTCATGCCGTTACGATTCTTTTATTAGGTCTTGGGCCAGTCTTTGGCTGGTCAGGCATTTATTCACGCCATTACGATACTCTTTTTAGGTATGGGACCAGTCTTTGGCCGATCAGGCATTAATTCATGCCGTTACGATACTCTCTTTTAGGTATGAGACCGGTCCTTGGCTGGTCAGGCATTTATTCACGCCGTTACGATACTCATTTTAGGTATGGGACCAGTCTTTGGCAGATCAGGCATTAATTCATGCTCAGAGATATACAGTAGAACATGACAAGTACTATGAACGTTATGTCGACGGTAAGTAATAGCATTTGTTTATTTAAAAACAGTATTTAGGTAAGTATTCGAACAGTGCAAGAAAGCGTTATTGAATGTTTGAGGTCTGAAAACCAAACTGACAAAATCAGGGATACCAAAGACCAAAATCAAATACGATCAAAATACATTAGACGATAAAGAAATGTGGAATAAGTGTACGCGACACAACCAACATTAAAGAAACGGCAGTTTAAAAAATCACAATGGAAAACAGCCAGCAGTCTTCAACATGACCAGAGGTCACTGCTCGCCGTCTTGCATTGGCCAAAGACTAAAAATTACTTCAATCACAAATTAGCAACGTATAGCCAAGTTTAAACGCGAAAGTGAAATCACGCAATCCGTAAAGGTAGGCAAATCCTATGTTTCAAAATACTGGGCAATGGTGGACGTTGTTTTCCGATCTATAATGACCAGTTTAGTTTATACCTCTTAAGGTAACTTAAAAGGATGTAAAACACCAAAAACGGACTTGCTTGAAAAAAAATAAAACATTAATTATTACTCACAAGCAAAATTGAAAATTCTATATATCGAAGGAAAAATCAGACTCAATACATAAAGCGACCGCAGAGTACTAACGGATCATTATCAAATTAAAAAGCAATATATGTACCTTATTGTATAGAATCCAATACCATTGCAGAACTGCCAGGTGTTGCCACTGGACAGAATATTTGTTTTGGTCCAACTTCTTGGGAGAACTGTCTTAACTCATGGTTTCAAGAGATTCAATATTTCCAACATGGAGTCGGTTCATCAACCGGAAATAGTTATGACGTACTACATATTTCACAGGTACATGCAGCTAAAACGTAGTACACAAATTTTAGGAGCCGTAACAGTCTAAACTCTTCAGCAAACTCTCGATCTCATGATGAGAGTGAAGTTTTGCGCCATAAAACTTGGTTTGTCCCACCACTTCTTTTTAATTGCCTGTATCAAGTTATGACCATTTTTCTGGATCAAGTGATGACAGTTTTCCTGATCGAATCACAAACCTCTGCAATATTTGGATATTTTATTACTAGTGAAAATGGCATCTTACATTTTTTTGTCAATCGCAGCATTTAATGTTCAAGATTTTGTCCTTGAAATAATTTGGAAAGTTGGAATTTGTTTCGTATTTTTATTTTATTTTTTGTATACACGTTCTACGCTTTTTTATTTTAGGTTTTGTATTGGAAATCCAGCCGTATAGGTTGTGCCCGCACTTATTGTGGATGTGTTTCCTACTTTGTATGTAATTATGCATACTCGTAAGTCTGGTAAAATTCAGTTCGGCTTTATTTATTCTTTTTGTCATTCCTGTCAATGCTGTAGGATGATTGTATTTTGATATATAAAAATGCCCAACGACTTATTTTACTGCTGTTGCTTTATTATTGTCACTTGCTTGTAAAATTTGTCGAATTTATACATATGAAAAAGGAATGAAATGAGGGCAACAAGTATAAATAATTTTCCGATGCAGACTTCGTGAAATTATTTTTTATTCACCATAAATAAAAGTAGGGGCAAATAGTGTTCAGATCCGTTCGTCCGTCCGTCCGTCTATTCGTTCGTTAGTTCTAAATGTTGTGCGATGAGGCATTATGTCTTTTGGACATATTCCTGTTAAATATCAATTTCTTGTTCATACCATTCGAAAATGGCATTGTAAATTAGCATGAATTCCAGCTTTAGCACATTTGTTTTTGTCTACCCTGCTGAAAATGGAAATAAAAGGGCATGGTAAGTGAGAAAAAAAATGCATTTACATCAACGGGTACACCTGTATATGTATTAATATTCTAAGGGACAAACAATCTAATTTTAAATGGAGGGTTAATCGTTTGTTCCAGTCAGAAGTTTTTAAAATTTGATGAAAAAAAAAGGTTTTTTTTTTACATTATTGGAATTGTTTTCTTTGGCAAAAATCCTTCTCCATGATATTTCGTTCTTATGCTCCGGTGCCAAAATACATATTTTTTTAAAAATTAAATAAAAAATATTTTTTGAAAAAAAACAATTCCAAATCCTTTAGGTTAAATGGCCAGTTCCTTAATGTTTGAAATAGATTCTCTTTACACTCTTCTTGCCAATTTCATTACCATTCATTTGTTTATGCCCATTTACATGTAAATGTACAAGTATACGATCATTATTTTAGATTAGTGTGGACAGAGTTTGTTTCCCCGTGGACAGAAGGAATTAGTTGTGCTGATTGCTTGTCGTGTGATGATGGTTTATGTGGTCAGTATATCTAGGCTACTCAAAATTACAAAACAGCCTCGATGATAAGTTATGTAATTAAAAATCAATCAACAAAAATGAGTGAAACATTATAATGAAAAAGACAACGAACCAAAAAAAAATACAGCCGAACAGCAATCAGCAATATAAAACTTATTCCGAGAGTGAACCGCTTTTGTTTGTACTTGTCTCTTTGAAGTTTTATGTTCCTTGTTTAAGAAAGGAGTCTAACTGTGACTATTTCAGGATTGGATTTGAATAATATGTATTTTATTTTGACCATGGGCTACGAGCAGCGCCTACTGGCCTCGTTTAAGTCTGCTGATGGTTGTCCATTGTGTTTTTTTTCTCTGAATTTCCGCTTGATTGTGGGCTGTGTCGCGTACACTTATTCAACATCTCATTATTTACTATCTGGTGCTCCAGAAGGATAAAAAGTTCCTCCTCGTTGCAACAAGTACCATTATTCTACTCTTCACTACGGCATCTTTATTTTACTTCACTTTACGACACCTTTATTTCAACATGTTTCGACTTGAGTTCGCGTTGCTGAATGCGGTTTTGTTGTTATGTTTGTGTTTTATGTTGTTTATGTGGTTTGTTTTGTTTTGTTTTTGTCTGCCGGTTTTGTCTTTGTCTTTATGGTTTTATGATACTGATTACCCCTTTGGTACACCTTTGCTTCTTTTATTCAATATCCCTATTATGTCTTCACAACCGTGTTGTGTTTTGTTTAACTACCTGAACCACACATCGTTATAATTGGGATAGGGGTTTGGCGCGCCATAAAACCTGATTTAACCCATCAGTTGTGCTAAGTCAAGACCGTTTCGATTTTTGATTTTTCTGGTATGTTTTCCTTGTTTTTTTTCTTTTTTTATGGACATTTGAGATTGATCCTCCGAGTTCGGTAATTTTGTTATTACCTTAATCTAGATTACACAACAGCACCGTTATTCTACAGTTCACCGCGGCACAATTATTTAATTTGCAAGAAACTACGGCAACATCATGTTTACGTTTTACTACGACACCACTGATCTACACACCATTACAGCACCATTTTTGTACTTTACAATATTGCACCAATACTGTACATGACAATTCGTCACCATTATTCTACATGTCACTACAGAAACATTATTCTAGATAATACTACGGAACCACCGTTCTACATTAAACATGTTAAACTACTACATCATTACGTTAAGGACACTACGACATCATTTTTCTACATGTGCATAACATTATGGGAGCATTATTCTTCATAACACTACGACATCATTATTCTAAATAACACTACGACACTACGACAACATAATTTTACATGTCATTAAAACGTATTACATGTATGATTTTAACATTACAATAACACACCATTATTTTTATACCAACACGGCAGTCATTATTTAGCTTAACCATTAGGTACCATTATTCTTAACTACAAAAATGCAAAATAATTTTCATTACAGATTGTGGGGGTCTCATGTGCATGAATGACGGAACGACCGATTTATCAACCTGCTCATGTGAATGTCAAAACTCGTTTTCAGGAACACAATGTGAAAATTGTAAGTATTGAATTGTATGAGTAATTGTTTGAGTTTAGCACAATGCAAAATGCACAGGTCGATGATAGTCTTATCAGAGGAAACCACCGAAGATGGCAAAGTACATACGAATGTGTTAGCTGTTATGCAAATTTCTAAACTAGACCTGAAATAATAAACTGATAACTATTGGTTTTGATATTTTAATCGGATGCTTAGACTGCTTGCCAACTTGGGCCCCGTATTGTCCGTATTGTCCAGCTTGGAATATCGGGCTTTCCTCCCATATAAGCCTGGTGACCATGTAAGGGTCTATATTTACCAAATGGTCGTTAATCTTGTCGTCGGTCATAAATACGATATAGTTACAGGCTTGGGGGAGATTATGAAGTCGTCATTTGATACATATTGTGACGTCATGAAAATAGCCCAAAAATATTCAGAACTGATTGAAAAGAGGCTGGTTTCTGCAAATAACTTAAAAATGTGCACGTTGACCCTTAGTTTTTTAATGTCATTCTTTAAAAGAACAAAAATCCAACATCATGTAAATATTTCAATATTATTGCAATGGACAGTCTTTTTCTATATGGCTTTTTATTCGCAGAATTTCTTCAAGAATTTCATAAAACTACCTTTAAAAACACGAAGTGGCAGGGTATTATGTTATATCCTCAGTTATTTCGGTGTCTGTCCGTTCGTCCGTCCGTCTGTCCGGCCCCCGAAGGTTTCCAACCAATAACTTGAGAACGCGTCAAAGGATTCGAATGATATTTTGCACAGCTGTTAAGTACAATAAAATAAGGATCAAGTTCGATTTCCAGCATGATCCAAAAAATAGGTTTTGAGATATGCCACTTTGAAAAATCAACTTTCATGAAATTTTGAGTTTCCGACCAATAACTTGAAAACGCGTCAAGGGATTTAAATGAGATTTTGTACAGCTATTGAGTACAATAAAACAAGGTCAAGTTCCATTTCCAGCATGATCCAAAAAATAGTTTTTGAGATTGGCCACTTTGAAAAATCAAATTTCATGAAATTTTGAGCTTCCGACTAATAACTTGAAAACACGTCAAAGGATTTGAATGATATTTTGCCCAGCTGTTTAGTACAATTCAATACAGGTCAAGATCAATTCCAAGCATAATCTGAAGAATAATTCTTTAGATTGACCACTTTGAAAAATCAAATTTTATGAACTTTTGATATTATATCGTGGCGGGGTATCATTTAATGTCCCATTACATGCCCTATTTTGGGGTTTAGTATGAGTATTGCATTTAACAAATGGTAACATATTAAACAAGTCCAAACTCTCTTAATTGTAAAACAAAAGACAGAGTTGATTAATGACCAATAGTTAAAAAGTTATGCTATTTTGAATAATTTTTAAAATGTGTCACTTTTTCCATTGTTTTGTTTTCGAAAAGGTATTGTATATGTGTGCATCTGTCAGTAGATTGATATCTGTTTTCTCTATTTTAGTGAACTGTGACATTGCTAATCCGTCCTATTGTGACAACTACATAGGTCCAGACCAGGAAAATAAATGTCAACAGTACACAAATCTGAGAAATGTTTGTCCTAAGCTCTGTGATCGGTGCTGATTAATATCTTAGACAAAATAAACATCCAAAAAACTAGTTTAACCCCGCCACATTTTATATGTGCCTGTCCTAAGTCAGGAAACTTTGCCAAAGCCTTTGTTTGTCCTTGTCATTCTATGTTTACTGTTTTATGTCAAGAATTGAGTCTTTCGTTGATGATTTAGGGATTGGTTTAGATACTTTTGTATTGTATTATAAGTCTTGGGCCAATGCAAGACGGTTAGCAGTGACCTATGGTCATGTTGAAGACTGCTTGCTGTTTTCCGTTGTGATTTTTTGAATTGCTGTTTGTTTATGTTTGTTGTGTCGCGTACACTTATTCCACATCTCAATATCGTATATTTACAGATTTATTTTATTTTTTTTTTTCTAAATAATTAAAAATGATATGCAGAATGAATGTACATTACAGAGCATCGATGATCAATCAATCAAACAATCCATGAACCATTCAATAATGCATATTTTTAGATGACATAACATTTCGAAAAGGGATGACAAAATGTTTTGTTCCGAAAGTACAATTCAGCTTATGGTTTTTTTAGTAATGACCTGAAAAAAACACAATTAGAACACATTTACCATGTTTACCAATGATTTGTGTTCAATTGTCATTATCTAAAAACACTTTAGAACATATATCACTATGTTTTCATTGTGTTTCAAAGTAGATACACTTGGTGTTGGATTTAGCAACATATATTACATGGAGATTAGGCCATTTTAGCACATGGCTAATATGGGCTTAGGGGGCATAATAGTTTTTTTTTTTCAAAAAAAACATTGATACAATTTTAAATCCATCTACATATACTGAAAAAAAAATTCAATGAAAATGTCAAATAAATAATATATAATGATTTGATTATAAATCAGATGAAAGCTATATATAGCTATTGAGGCCTGTAGGGCGGCCATTCGAATTTTTCGAAAAAATAAATTTGCCTGAATAAGTCCTATAGGATTGTCTATCGGTTGCAATATACATTTTACATTATTAAAAACCTTGCTACTGGACAAAATTTACAATTTTGCATGGTTTTCTCATGAAAAGGCTCTTAAGTCATATATTGAAGATTAAACCTGACCAAAATCATGAAATTTAAAAATTATCTCAAATCATCGAATAACCAAAAAAAATGTTGAGGGGTGCTTAACTGTTTTCCAGGTGTATATATATGAAAACAACAAATAACACCTTACAATCTATAGTGGAAAAATTGACGACTTTGACCTTTGGTTTTTACCATTTTTATATGCGACGACAGGGGAGCAACGTAACTATATGTGTTGACAACTTTCCTGTCAAACGTAAAGTGAAATCATAATGCTCGCCACAAGCACTGGATTGAGGGTACAAACTACTAAATCCAGCCCCCTCTTTAATCAACTAAAAAATCAGTTTTTCAAAACCCTCTAGCTAGTTTACCTTGAGTAAAACCTCTTGACAAGTATATATCCTCAGAATCCTTAACATGTATCTAGTTTATTTACAAGTTTTCATGACACATTTAAAGCCTTATAGAGAAAAGCTATCTTCTCGTCAAAGAGCGGCCTAAAAATAGAAACGATTTACAGACAGCATTTTCAAAAATTATAGGTCCTTGGATACCCCCTTTTAGCTAACTTAGGTCTTCTTAAAATTTTATAAATTTGGGTTGGACATGTTAGAGATATTCTAGTTTCCAAATATATGCAGATATTACAAAACTTTACATTTTTATGAAAAAATATTGAACCTTGAAATCACTACTTTGGGAGTAAATAGCACTATTTTCACATACGTTCCAAATCTGATTGGCCGATTTAGTAATTGGTACCCTTAAGGGCTCAGTTATGTTACGTAAACTCCATAGGCCGGTTAGTAAACAAATTGAAAACAACAAAAAAGAACAGACTACAAAAATGCATGCAAAAAAACCCAAAATGAATAAACAACGCGGGCTTAATTTGTAACCTTAACCTTGACCTTAAGCACTCAAGCAGCTGTTCCGAATTGTCGCAAAACACCCGCCTTGTTGTTTACGGTCCATACAGCGAGTCAGATCTGGTAAAGTAGGACAAAACAAATCACGATAAACAAACATCTTGGTCATCAAAAATAAAAGAATCATAGACTTGTCAATGAATGAATGACGTCACAAATTAAAAGAATTAGGGGAAGACAAGAACCGAAGGGCAACATAACCCTGTGTAAGCTTTTTTTTTTATTTCTTCTTTTTGCATTCTAGGGGTGGGAGCTAAAATGGGCTAGCCTATAACCTTGACTTTGGTATATATTTTGTAGCTCTTGATACGCCCAACAATATGCGATTTAAGAAATATATTTTTTATATTGTTTCCAAGAATTTTAGCAGACAAATGACGAAAATGAGCAAAAACTCTTACACAGGTTGTTAAAACTTCTTCAAGATTTTAGGGTAGATACTTAAGGTATACAAAAAAATTTACAAGTTTCAGACAATTAATTTTTGTATGAATAAATTAATTTTAGATTATGAAGCTCTGAGCTCTTTGTTTTTCCTTCATAATTTAAATATCTTTGATAAGCATAAAAAAACAAATTCAATTTTCCCCTATGTTTTATTTTAGCCACTGTACAATACAGCTGTATTTTAAAACCAATCAAATGTAGACTTATTCTGTTACTGTCCCGTGGGGGGCCCGGGTGGCGAATAGGCCCGCAGCAGAGCCTAGCTTGTCGTAAGAGGCGACTAAGGGTCTTGGGATTCTGACATCGGGTCAGTGCTCAGCCCACAGAGCGACCAAGTATGTACCCTAGGTGGCTGAATAGGGTGGCCCTCGTCCGCGGGGTTGTCAGGTCTATAATTCGGAAACCCTGACCGCCAACCATAGTGGGCCAACGTGTGTGAAGAGTGCCACGCTTCATGCACGTAAAAGACCCCTTTGTGGACCGCCAAGTAGTGCACCACATAGGCTAAATTTTCCGACCCTACCCACATTTTCCCTTTTCCTGTGGTTCTTCAAAAATTACCGGTCCTTTGTGTCCCACCCCATCCCTATATTTCATTTATCATCCTTTTCATGTTCATCGCCTGCAAATAACCTATATAGCGTTGCACGGGCGTAAAACACCAACTCACTCACTCACTCACTATTCTGTTCCTAGTCTTAAACTCGAAAATTAACACCAAGACCATGCAGACATATAAATGCTTACTTCATAATACAAAGTGTGACTTCGAGTTGATGTAGACGAATAGCACTTTTTTTGTCCAGCTTGCAAAAAAGAGCACACGCATATTGAGTAAGAGTTCATCTGTCCGTTAGTTTTGTTCGCCCATCTAAATACATGTGTTACAGTACCAATACAAAAATTCAGGTTAGCCACTTCAGTTTTGATAACGTGTTTCAACTTCATGGTTTAGAGATTGTGGGAAAAGGAATATGGTGTAGAGGAGTTTACGATACAGAAGATAAAGAGATGTAGAATAAATGTAAGCGACACAACCTACATAAACAAGGAGCAATGTAAAAGTCCACAAAGGACACAGTATGACAATTTTTTGATATGTTAAAGATTAATTTCTGATATATACGAATATTAATATTGCATTACAATATAAACGTGAATGTTTCTTACCGATAATTGTGTTCAATGTTGTCCGTGCTCCAGAGCCCGAGCAGATCAATGCTTCATGCAGATTCCTGTAGATCCCTGATAGCGCTTGTAATTCAGATACTGGATACCGACCATTTTAAAGCATTTTATTGGTCAATGCGCCATAATTGAAGACGCTTCTAGGTAGTGGAAATGGCCGAATGTTTCCGATTACTGGTCGGAATATTTCTAGTATGTGTAAATTTGGACCTGATATGTAAGAACCTACAAGTCTCCAATGTGACCATGCAGTGGAGGTTGCTTTGTCGTTTCACATACATGGGAAATTGCGTAAAATACTTCAGAGCTCACGAAGGTGTGATTTATGCATCTAAAAAGCAGCTTTAAAGTTGAAAGTAAATAAAATATATGGATTTTGGTGTTTTCTCCGATCACTTTCCGTCCTTTCAAGTTACTCAAGTAAAAGAGACGAGAGACTACACTACACGGGTACATTAATTTTAATTTTGTTTTTCACATGTAAACAATTTATTTGATCATAATGAAAATGTTATAATGAGCAATTGTTAAAGTTAAATGAGCTTCACGAAGGTTGAAGGGTTGAATTTATTTAATTAGAGTACACAGATGACACAAGCCCCTGTGAAATTGGTACACTTTACATTGTATTATTAATTTTCATAAAAAAAAAATAATAAATTCCGGGGCTGAGCAAGCTTTTTTAGAAAGCTTATATTTGTATTAATCAAGGTTTTGTTTTAAAGCGCTAATGTTATTTGATTTGATACAGATATTGTGTTAAATTTCTTTATATTTTTCAAGTCATTTTGTTTAATGACTGACAATTGTTACAATTTTATAGAATGCCTAAATTCGATCGGTAATTTATGAAATGCCAAAACAAAAATAGTCAGTTACCTAAATGCATAAATTAGGAATATGCTGGTCACACATACAAATAAAGCTGTCGTTGAAATTGACATGAAATGTTTTGAATAATTTATAACAAAATACCATAACGACATGAAATCAATATGAAGAAGGTTATACACGAATTAGTCTTTTCCCTTCCTGAAGAGAGCAAAATGCTCAAATTTATCCGTCCATCACCATTTTTTAAGATTGTCACTCTCTTATTTAACAATATTAGAAATCTATTTGTAAACTAGTCGAAGCAGCCAAGTTGCATATCCTTGCGCTAATCTGGTGTTAGATAGTATAAGGGCAAATAATTGAAAGAAATAAACTATGACTATAATGAGGATTACTAGTACTATCAAATGTATATGTACTAATATGATACTTTTCCCTTGTAGTGGGATTAATAGTAATGTAAAGAATTATGCATCACAAAGGAATGTGCCCTTATGCTATCGATGCAGCCCAGCCCCTAAGGACATTATCATAATTTCGAAACATTCGGTAGAATTTACATCCATAGTTAAATTACTGCGCTAAGTTTCAGTTCCGTATTCCAAATATTTACCTGGACGGAGGTGTACATGTGTAACGAAGGAATAATGTGCCCTTAGGCTACCCATGCAGCCCAGTTTCAAGGGGCACTATCAAAACTCCAAAACCTTAGGCAGAATATACATCCATAGTGCAACTACTGAGCCAAGTTTCAGTTCCATATTCCAAATAACCTAGGAGGAGTTTCGTAACGAAGGAATAATATTCTCTTATGCTACAGATGCAGCCCAGCCCCTAGGGGCATTATCAAAATTCCGAAACATTTGGCAGAATCTACATCCATAGTGCAACTATTGAGTCAAGTTTTAGTAATTTAAAAATATCATAAATAACTTATCAGTTGCATGACGAAGGAATTATGTGCCCTAAGGCTACCGATGCAGCCCGGCCCCTAGGGGAATTATCAAAATTCCAAAACCTCCGTCAGAATCTACATCCATAGTGCAACTACTGAGCCAAGTTCCATGTCGATATTCTAAATAACCTAGGAGGAGTTGCGTGACGAAGGAATAATGTGCCCTTAGGCTACCTATGCAGCCCAGACCCTTGGCGAATTATCAAAATTCTGAAACATTCGGCAGAATCTACATCCACAGGGCAACTACTGAGCCAAATTTCAGTTCCATATTCCAAAAAACTTATAAGTTGCGTGACGAAGGAATTATGTGCTCTAAGGCTACCTATGAAGCCCGGCCCCTAAGGGCATTATCAAAATTCCAAAACCTGCGTCAGAATCTTCATCCATAGTGCAACTACTGAGCCAAGTTCCATGTCCATATCAAAATTCCGAAACCTTCGGTAGAATCTACAACCATAGTACAACTACTGAGCCAACACTCAGTTCTGTATTCCAAATAACCTAGGAGGAGTTGCGTAACGAAGGAATAATGTGCCCTTAGGCTACCTATGCAGCCCAGCCCCTAGGGTTATTTCCAAAATTCCGAAACCTTCGGCACAGTCTCCACCCACAATGAAATCAATAACCCAAATTTCATCTTTCTACTCTCAGTTGTTACATAGATTATCCTGACATTAACGCCATAACGTGCGTATAAACGTACGTTTACGTACACCGAAGAGCAAAACATTATATTCGCGCTTTCGCTAGCGGCGGGATAAAACAAGTCATTCTCAGAGTGACGACCAGATTTATGTTACCCTCGGGGACTTCTGGTCCACCAGGAGCGGTAACCGACCAAAAATAAAAGTACTAAATACTAATTTTGATTGATGATTTATGAAAGGATATGGCATTTATGGAGTATCTGAACATGAAACCAACACCGTCATCAATCGATAATAAATGCAATGTCGTTTAAATTTTTGGTGTTTTGGAATGAAGCTACCCAGGATGCCAGGACATTTAAATTATTTATTGCGGAAGAAATGGACTCATACAAGCATTCTTTGCAGATCGGCGATGATTTTTCCTCACCTTTGGTCCAGATGAGCTAAAAGAGAAATAAAAAGCAAAAAATATATGTATGTTACAGGGTAAATTGATCTCAAGGGCGATCCGGAATTCACCTAGGGCAAATTTGAATTCCGATTTCTCCTAGGACAAATCGGAATTCTGATTTGCTCTGGATTTAAACCAGTGCTAATCAGAATTCAAATTTGTTCTCAGAGAAATTGAGATATCCCTAGGAGGATTCCGGATCCCACTGACTGAACATTGAAAAGTTATATTTTGAAATGAAAAGAATTGTTTGAATTTATTAAAGTACATTGTCTTAAATTCAAAATCAAAAACTATATTTTAAAAATAAATTAATCTAAATTAAGGCCTTATTACATTAAATAAATTTTGATAAGATACATTTCTTTTCGTCTGCCCGTCACAATTGTCAGTGCAACTCCTCTGAAACTACTGAACCGAATATCAGCGAAAAGTTGTATATAAGAAGAACACCATATGTAGTTGTGCATATAACCGGGAAATTTTGATCCTCAAATTTTGTGGAAGTTATGGCCCTTTGAACTTAGAATTTGCTAAAATCCTCATTTATCATCCTGTCAACTAGCGCAACTCGGAAATTTGGTATATATAGTAAGGACACCATATGTAGTCGTGCATATTATGTAAGGAAGTTTTTTTCCTCAAATTTTTGTGGGAGTTATTGACCTTTAAACTTAGAACTTTAGGGGGGATGGGGGGCATCGTTTTTGCATGCAAAAAAAAATTTAGTTTAATGATAATAATTAACTTGATTATCTTTTCGCGACAGTTTTCCTGGCAAGTACATGCAATAGCATACCTGGCATTTAGCTTCATTCTATTTAACTCCCAAGTCTGAGTAAATTACAGCCCCAACTTCATTCCTTACAATGAAATACCGTATGTCAGGAGGCTGCATGATTTAAAGCAATTTTATATTGGTTACACACTGACTATAATTGTGATTGGAAGAGATGGTCTCAATAAGCTGCTTTTTCCTATCATGTAGTTAATTTTAATTCGATTTTTATCATGATTGGGAAACAAAACCTCTTCTTTTTAGCATTCCCAATTGAGCCTAATGTGTATCAAATTATGGTCGCTTCCAAATGACAAGCATTTATTCTTGATCATCTTCGCAAATGTTATGAAGAAAGAGTCGGAAAACTTGGTTTGTGAAATTTTCAATCCTGACCAGGATCGAACCACGACCCATGGTGTTCGTAGCACTGCACATTGTAACAACTTCACCACCGTTTGCCATCGTCATGTAGTTAAAAGGACGGGTACATATACAATTTTATGGTGTTTTGTTTTGTTATTTCTTAAAAGTATACATATGCCTTTTTCTGTAAAGTTTCATGAACAATGTCATTCACTAATTATGCGGGTCCCGGTGTACTCAACAGAGCCCAGCTAGTCGAACTATTGGTATTCTGTGACGATGGGTCAGTGCTCTTCCTACAGAGCGATCAGGTTTTGTACCTTGGTGGCTGAATAGGTTGGCTCATGTGTTCAGGGGTTGTCAGGCCATACCACTGAAAGCCTGTGTTAAGAGAGCTATGGTATTATGCCCGTTTCGAGTGCACATTTGCACAATTTTCCACCCCATTTATTACTTCTCAATTTTCTAGTGGCTTTCAAAATTTACTGTTTCATTATTTCCCGTCGGACTCGTATTTCTGTTTATTTCATGATCATTTTATCAACCATTTCATGTTCTTCGCCCGTATGTAATACATAATGTTACCCTTAATTGAAAAGTCACTTAAACCTTAAAGTTAATCTTATGTGGGACGAACAAAGGTACCTACGCACGGGCTTACAGTCCAAATTACAAATGCTATATTCACATTAGAAGACGAGGCATAATTATACCCCCGATTGAAAAGTGGGGGATATAGAGGTAGGGGTGTCCGTCCGTCCTTTTTTCCGTTGCACCTAAAGATACCCATCTCTTATCCCAAATCCTCTTTAACCCCTTGATGGATTTTCATAAAACTTTCACACAATCTTTATTACATAATGTAGATGTGCATCTTTTATTTAAAAATTTGATCAAAATGATTTTTGGGTTTCCCTAGCAATATATGGCCTGAACCATTCGACTACCAGAGGTTACCCATCCCATATCCGCAACTGCTCCTAAACTCCTCAATGAATTTTCATGAAACTTTCATACAATGATGTTTGAAGTATAATAAAAACATGATCGATGTGCATCTATTCTAAAATTTGATCAAAATAATTTTTAGGTTTTCCCGCAGCAAAACACGAACTTCGTCATTTGACGCCAAGGGGTACCCATCTCTTAAACGCTACTTGTCCTTAAACCCTTCAATGGATTTTCATAAAACTTTCACATAATTTTCGTTATAAGATGTAGATCTGCACCACTTATTTAAAAGTTTCTTCCGATTGATTGTGGGCGGGGTTGGGTATTCATTTGTGAACAGCTGCTTACATTTTTTTTATTTTTTTTATATTCGATATCGGTCCGATCAACTGGATTCTTTGTTGTCGAACTATTTGGGTTGTCGGACCAATGGGTTGTCGGACTATTGGGCTTTCGGACCAATGGGTTGTCGGACTTTTGGGCTGTCGGACCAATGGGTTGTCGGACTATTGGGCTGTCGGACCAATGGGTTGTCGGACTATTGGGCTGTCGGACTATTGTGTTGTCGGACTTTTGGGCTGTCGGACTACAGACGTGTAACCGACAAATCATTACATGTATGACACTAAAAAAAGCTAAATGGAAATCCGAACTCTATAAAACTTCATAGCTGCTGTTTGATGTTTTTATTATATGATAATATTTCGTCATAATGATTATCTTATGATTATTTGTCATTTTATGGTGATACTTTGTCCTAATATGATGATACTTTGTCCTTATGTGATGATACTTTGCCCTAATGTGACGATACTTTGTCCTAATGTGATGATACTTTGTCCTAATATGATAATACTTTGTCCTAATATGATAATACTTTGTCCTAATATGATAATACTTTGTCCTAATATGATAATACTTTGTCCTAATATGATAATACTTTGTCCTAATATGATACGTCCTAATATGATAATACTTTGTCCTAATATGATAATACTTTGTCCTAATATGATAATACTTTGTCCTAATATGATAATACTTTGTCCTAATATGATAATACTTTGTCCTAATATGATAATACTTTGTCCTAATATGATAATACTTTGTCCTAATATGATAATACTTTGTCCGTTTGTCTTTTTATTTATGACATTTCCTAATTACATTGAATTATGTGATGATACTTTGTCAGTGTTTGATCATATCATAATACTTGATCATTATAAGATCATAGTTGTTTATCAAAGATCGAGCGTTAAAATATCTTTTTTTTACTTGTATGTGTTACGACGTATAGCATTCCAGAAAATCCTTCACCAGAATATTTTTTTTATCGAAATACATATTCAAAATATTTAAAGCCCCATTCAAAACAAAAGAATCACATTTTCAAAAAGTCGGTACCCCAAACTCAAAGTCAACATACAATATGTTATACACTAAAATTTACAATTTTTATAAAAAATTTTGCTTTCTTTTAAATGTATGATTACATTATTATAAGTCTCATTGAATTTTTATTAAATGTTAGATGTTTTTTGTCGCTTGGATTGAAACCTCTGTTTAAAAACTATTCTGGGTTTAATCTTTCTTCATTAAAATAGTGGAAAGATGAAAAATGTCTTAAAAAATTGAAATTGGATTTTAAACATAAGGAAATAATTTGCAAAAGTTTAATATCTAATAAATTATATATTCTGTCAAACATCAAAAGATATTTTTCGGTGCTTTTCATTATAATAAACTAAAATCTCGTTAAGCCAAATTCTCATCGCATAATGACGAAAACATCATCATAAGAGACAGCTATGGCGTTCCATATAATTGGTATGTTTACATTATTTTGAAAAAGAATTGTTTTTTTCTGATATAATTAACATACAAACATGTAGTCACTTGGTACAAAGTGTAAATTTATAACATTCTTACAAGAAAAATATGTAACAGGTGTAAAATACTTTGATAAGATTCGAATACGTATTGAAAATTTTAAGTGTTTTAGCTGTAGCTCGGTTCAGAAAACGAACTTTTCTTTAATTTCGCATTTTTTTTCTAAAATAGAAAACATCAAAGCGAATATAAAAAAACCAGGTTAAATTTGGTTATACTGTATGTGCAAATATCTCTTATCATGTTAACTCATGTACGGCTTGCCCTTTGTCTGTAAGAACTTTCGTAATTTCGTCAAGCTTTTGTCACTTAAGCGGTAAAAGAGAATGATTTGCAATTCAGTAGGGTGGTGTAGTATGAAAAATTGTACTCCTTCGGTGACTGATAGTTCTGTCAGACGTCCGCTTCCTCTTAAGGCTTTATCGATGAAAAAGTTCCTCAAAACTGTGCACGAAAATGATTTGAATTTTGGCTTGTGGTTCAGTATATCAAAGTTAAATATAAAAACACAAAACAACTGAATATCAATCAACAATGCGAACTCCAGTCGAAACGAGGGTGAACTCCGGAAGAGTAAGCAGTTCTTCCTTTCTATAGCACACCCGTCACGTTGCCAACAGTCAATTCGGTGTGTCAAATTTGGTAAAGGAAGACAAAATAAAACCCCATGATAAACCAACATCTGCACTCATCTGAGAGATCGAAATCCCATATTTGTCTATAAGTGCATGATGTCTTCCCTAAAATTTCTTGAGTGAAGACAGCAACCAAGGAGCAACATAACTCTGTGTGAGCAATTTTTGCGTCAGACGTGACGCTCTGCTAAGGAAATCGATGTAAGTCCCGCACGCTATGGAGCAACAAATCAAATGAGATTCTTTACTCCATAGACTGGAACAGACGGAAAGTTGCTACACAAGAACGAAAAGTTGACGATTGGAAAGTTGAAGTCATCATGTTTGTCCTAGAGCTTTGTTGAAAGTCTTCCTTGAGAATCAAGTTCGAGATGTAGATCTAAATATAAAGCAGACTTCCTAGAATCCGTTTTGTCCTTTATCTCAAGCTTCTGGTGATATATGAGATCGAAAAAGTCACCAAATCGAGAATTGTTTAGTGAAAGGACATCATCAATATAACGGATCCAGAACGTGGGGTTGAAAGAAGGGGATAGTCTACGATTTGTTTTATCTAAAAGAGATTGTAATAATTGTCAAATGAAAATAGAAACATATCAGCAAGCAAAGGTGCACAATAAGCGCCCATTGGAATCCCTATTGTTTGCTGAAAAACACGTCCACCAAACTAATCAAATATGTTGTCGATAAAAAAATTGAGCATGTCGACTATTTGGTCTTCTGTATATTTGGTCTTTTTCTTAGACTCATTGATGACAAAGTAAGTCTCACTGTAATCGACTATCAAATATTTGTACCTGCATTTTCCATTCTTTTTGAAAAAGTTGTGTTTAATCAGTTGTGCCAATCGTGATTTGAGTTGTTCATGCGGAAAAGAAGTGTAGAGAGTGGAAAAATTGAAAATTTTTATGCTGATGCAAGATGAAACTGATTTCGACTTTAGAATATTAAGTTGAGGACATCAACCAGCTAGCCAAAGTACAAAGGAGGGCAGCCAATTTCTCTGCAATTACTACATGGAAACCACCAGGATGTGTCACCAGAATAATGAACCATCTAGAAAAAAAATCACTTCAACTACGCTGTAAACATCATAGGTAAACTATTATGCTCAGGACCATCAATAACATATTTACAATTGAGCACCACCATTCTATTTATAGCGACAGTCAAAGAAGGGGAGTTAACAGATTTAAATTGAGATTAAAATAAAGTCCAAGTTTTCAAACAGTTACTCTTTTCCAGCTCAATTCAAAAATAGAACCGGCTTCAAACCAGGCTTACCAAATCAGCCATCCTAGAATATTTCGAGGCAAGCCGCTGTGAAGCTACTGCATTGGATACACATGCAATTTTGGTAACGTTAATCAAACATTAAACATTAACGTAAAATTAGCGTTACTCGAGCTTCGATTGTTAATTTTACGTTAACGTTTTACGTTAAAGTTAAACATAGGACGTCGCATAATTCAACAGGAAAATAAACGTTAACTTTGACCACTGAATTAACGTTAAGAATTTTAACGTTAAACATGTTAATGCTAAATTAGTGTTAATCGAGCTTAACGTTAATCTAACGTTAAGAAAAATTGCCTGTGTGCACCAAGCTAGGAAAATACAGCTTATCTCAGGTCTATGCCTTGTCAATTTCATCTTCGATTTCTGATCATTAAGAGATGATGATGAATGCTTTGTTGTGGCTTGTAATTGTCAATCTGTATGGTGATTTCTTGTTGTAACTCTGAATATTACTGTTAAGTAATTAGTTTTGTACTATTATTTAATATATTAACGAAATGCTTCATGAAAGAATCCTGATGTTAATAATGATCTATAATTAATTTGCTGGCTTCAATTCCAGTCGTTAAACTTGTTTGACGTGAAATTGATCAAAGACATATTTTTGGGTCTCAATTCAAAATCGTTTAAAACAAGATTCTATTTCACTGCACGTGGTTGATATCCCCATGGCTAGATTAAGCTTCATTATGTTTATGGACTCAATTTTCAAATAAAGTTACATACAACTTTTGTCAGTTATGAACGAATGCTGTTAGTTGAGTTTTTTCTATTTATGCGCAATAAGCAAAAATCATTTAACGTTTTAGAAAATAAACATCAGCAAAAAAAATATCAATAAACATTTCTGTTATTTCTTTACATTTTACAAATAGTCAATACTAATTTGAATTTTTTTAACAAATAAACATGTATTTAAAAAAAAAATAACATCTAAAAGAGAACATATTTGGAGAAGGTCGAACGTCAACAGCTTTCAAAATTAACAGGATTAAGTATAAATATCCATTAAGTATTGTAGCCGCTGAAGTGTTAAGATGCTGAAAACTATTTTGTTTGTTGCGCTTTTTGCTTGCCTTGTTCTTGGCCACTATAGGAGAAAAGGTAAGATTTATTTCGTTTTACTGGAAACAAAATTCATGATCATGGAAACATTTTTATTCATGTTGAGCATTAAATGATTAAGTTTTTACAATATTTCCAGAAAAAAATTATAAATCACATATGCGTGCTATCATTTATTAGTTTGTAATGACCTATTCCATTAATTTGCATTATATTTATTTATATATTAACCTGTAGATATAATTAAAACAAATTTTCCTTAAGGAGTCTTTTGGCCATGTATTTGGAGAGATAGACCTATATACTGCAAAGAAAACGAAGTACGTGGAATCTATTACGCTTCGAATCCCTATGTTGGAATGTGGACGACATTAGCAAGACCACCAGGAAACCAGACGACGACGTCGGAAATTATTGACAGGAGAGGACCATTTATCATAGCCAAGTATTTATAAATTTACGCAATTAATCCAAATATATTAGGCCACGCCGAATTAATTACTTGTTCGTCGGACCGCCTGCACGTGAAATTGTTTCCTTAAGAAAAAAAAATGTCTTCCTCCCACATTTACTGGAAACCCGCCCGCGTCCGGTGCCGGAAGTTGTGTTAAAAATATTTTTATTTCTACGTTTAAAAAATATCTGTCTTTTGCAAAGGTAAACAAAAATGAATTTGCCTATTGTCAACCAAGTGCTCCAATAAACTTGACCCTGTTTAGTCTAATCGCTGCTTAGTTCAGTTTACTGCACCAATATTCAGTCCCCTCAAACAAAACACTCCGATACAAACAATGAAATCTGTCTTCACAGAGGAAAACAACTCAAGACAATAGTTTTCTGCTTAAACAATTAATTAATCAATTGGAAAAGCCATTTAACACTGAGAACAAGTTTTTGTTATACTTAAAATATATTTTGTTTATATTTTAGTTAATTTCTTTTAAAATAAAAATAAAAATAGTCACTTGCTCGCATCAGCTTAACATTAAAAACCAGAAAAAAAGTTTTAAAAATTTAAAAACAATTCGCTCGCCTAAAAAAAATCAGTCGCTCCAAGATCAGAATTTCAGAAAGAAATTAATAAAAATAATTTCGCTTACTCGATTCTTTATTTTAAAGTCAAAATCAAAAGAACAAGAAATTAATTCTGTGTGGCCTAAGGCATCATTCAAGGAGTTATGAAACGAGTAACCAATAATTCACGGGTTTGCCTATTGACCTACTATCAAAGTTGAAAGGGGGGACGTAAAAAATTAATCTAATTTAAGATAAAATTCTCAGGAGGTGTTAAAAAAACCTTTTGTTATAATAAATTGGTAATGATGAAAACAAATTTTTTGTCGTGATAACTTTAGAAAAATAAACCAAGTCCCCCGTTTTAATTTAAAGGTCGGTTCTCAAGGCTAAATCACAAGTTGAATAATTTCATATTCGTAATCTTTTACTTGTTTTGTTTTTCCCCCATCTGCAAAAGTAGCGCGGCATATATATATATATATATACATGCAGTGTTACAGGTCTGTTTGTCCGTCTGTCTGTTCATTGGTCAATCCATCTGTTTGATTGTTCGTTGCAAATGTCATGAATGTTGCGAGATTTAATTAGTTATACTCCCTGATATTTGGTGGTAAAAGCAGCATCGTCCGACGTGAGGTTGTAGACGCCTTGCTAGTCTTGTTTTGTGTTTTCTGTCATTTTTTCGAAATCCTCTGGTTTTTACTATCAAAAAAGGGTTATTTGTTTGCCCATGAAACCCCTTTTTTCCTTTTATCAATGTCTTCAATTTATCATTAAGAAGTAACAGATAAGTTTTATCAAATTCTATTTATTCTGTCATGGCTTTTAACACATAATACGTCCTAATGCTAATCCTATGAAAAAGTCAGAGAAAACATTTTCCCGCCAAAACTTTAACGTCAATTGTCTTGAAAACGAGGTCAAGTACCTATTATTTTTTTATAATCCTATACTTTTTACTATTATCTTTTCATATAAGGCATCAAATTCGAAACCTATTTATTGTCAAAAAAAGCAGTGAACATCTTAAATCGATTTTTACAAACAGGCACTACCGCGTATATCTATGCCTCTTAGGAATCAAGCATAGGAGTTCCGTAGTAGAGCAGACTTTAAAAGATTGTTTAAACAAGATATGTTGCACCTCTGCAAGTTTAGAGTCTCAAAAAAAAAATTACAGAAAAAAAATTATGTGTGCTTTTAGACTTATATGAATTGTCTATTTCTCAACATTAGTGAATGAGTGAGTAAGTTGGTGTTTTACGCCCGTGCAACGCTATATATATATATATATAGGTTATTTACATGCGATAAGCAAGAAAAATCTTAATGATGATGATAAATGAAGTATGGGGGTTGGTGGATTAAGGGGAGGGATGGGAATGGGCGAAAAAAAGCATATGTGGTGCTCTATTTTGTGATCCACAAAGGAATTTTTACATGCATGAAGCGTGGCACTCTCCACACACTTTGGCCCACTATGGTCAGCGGTCAGGGTTTCCGTATAATAGACCTGACAACCCCCGCGGAAGAGGGCTACCCTATTCAGCAACCTAGGGTACGCACTTATTCGCTGTATGGGCTGAGCACTGACCCGACATCTGAATCCCAAGACCCTTAGTTACATCTTACTACAAGCTAGGCTCTGCTGTGGGCTTATTCGCCACCCGGGGCCCGCACGGGACTTAAAAAAAATCAAATTTGATGTTTGTTGTCACAAAGTGATTAATTTAATGGATCGTTTTCTGCCGGAATAGACCAATTCACTTTAGATATTGTGATTTGCTTTATTTCCTTTTGCCTTAAGTTAATATAATGTTAATTGAACTTTATTCTTAGTATTTGTTTATGAATGTTGTGTAAGTGTGCGTGTTTACATGTCCTACACACTGTTTTCTTGTGTATCTTTATCTTTTCAGAAATCAAAGTTCGTTTGTAACAAAGACTTTTTTACATTTAAAGGCCTGCTTGACAATTTTCTGAAATAATCGAAAAAATTATTTCTTTTAGAGAGTTTGGCGTATATCGCTGCTTTTATATTGAAGCTTTGTCGAAATCTGACAGTTTTTATTATATTTCTGAAGGTAAGTAGATTGCTTTAAAAATCAGTTAGGCTCCAAACCATGAACTTTAAACATATAACCCCCGTGACCCGAACTTTGGTATTTCATCCTTACTTAAAAAAATATCGACCCCCTATTCTATAATACCCACAAGGTTGAAAGCCACAATCTTGGCAAGACTTCACCCACTCACTTCAAAATCGATATTTTTGTCTCTATTCGTTACTCCATTTAAATTTGACGTTTTTATACTACTTACAAATAATTTTACTTTCCAACCATACCCTCCACCTTTGCAAAATGTCACTTGTAAAATTATATTCTCCTACGTTTTTGAAAATTGCCGACTTATCACGTACTTTGTTCAAAACGAAGTGGTGCGTAAATGGCTTTATCAAACGGCGAATTTCGAAAATCGATAAATTGCATTTCTTTGTCTGTACTTAGTCAAGAGCATTGTGATTTCATTTTCGCTCGGTTGTCTTCCTTGTTTTGTCTTTTCTTGTAATTTCAGATCGACCCCCCCATGTTCGGTATTTTCTTTTAATTCGTTGTTTCCTTTATTCACCTTAAAAAAGAAAAGGTAGCTTACAGCAGGTTTGCATTAAACCTCCCTCTTTCATTGCGATCTTAGAGTCCGGTAGTAATACAAAACTCAACACGGTTATGAAGACATAATTGGGATATTGAAGTAATTATCTTAGTTCAACAACCAGTCAAACATTAACCAAAACAAACAATAACCATTTTGTTTTTTATCACCAATGGAAGAATTTTTAGAGATCGTATGAGACCTAATAACCTTGGTCTAATAGTCGGTCACGGAGACAGTGGTATTGTGTCATGTCGCCGAGAGTGGACAGCAAACAGTTTTTTTTTAATACAAACGTATTTCCTATTTTGTTAGACTTTGAATATTGTTGTTTCCCTTTTTGTACTAATTTAGATGCTCAGTGGTATAGCTTTGATCTTCCTTATATGAACCCACACATCAATACATCAGATATTAGTATATATTACATAACTAGAAAATTGCATTTGATTGGCCTAAACAACACTAAAAAGTTTTGATGTAGAGTGAGAACAGCCTAAAAATGTCTAAATATAGTAAATAAATAGGATGGAAAGCGATGTTACCCTACTATTTCCTAAAAATAGATTCAAGACCCCTGAACGTGACTAAAATAGATCGCGTGATTTCCCTCGAACAAAGTTCAAAGAAAACATTCCAAAGAATCTGTGACGTATACCAAACAACTTTCCATTGCCAGTGTTTCATGGATGGTTAATATCATTTTTTCAGGTTGATAAAAATAGATGTCAACCTATATCAAAGTCAATAATTGTATAATATTACACATATTGTAAAATGAGTATTTTTACACGTTTTATGAAAATTGTTCTCTGTATCTTTTTATAGTTGGACATGAAACGTATGATAAACACTTTTGTGAGATGTGTGAATTTGATAAATTGGAAGGACCATTTTACGGATCGAGTTAGTATTGTAACATGTACTATGATATTGAAACAGTATAATCATTTGAAAAACATACTTTGGACGGTCTAATTCACTTCGGAACATCGCTCGGCCTTTTTCGAGTGTTAAGAAAAGGAAAGGCCAAGTGATGTTCAAATGAGTTCCAATCAAATTGGTATTCTCTGCTTTTTTTAAATTACCAAATAAATACCACACCTACGCTTTACACGATTACACAAAAATAAACGCAGTTCCTTCAAAATTGTTTTCTAAGCAGCATTAACAACACTGTTTTACTTTCTGGCCACTTGGAATTGATCAATCGGAACTCCACATGGCCATTACCGCCTAAGGTTAATAATGTAGGCGGAATTAGCCGAGAGTGTTTCGATTGGAAATTGATCATACCTGCTCAGAAGTTATTTTTGATCTTTTTGTATATCATTAATGGTGAAAGTTAACAATTTTACAATTTTTTTATTATGAGTGGAATTGTGTCATAAATCTGATAAAACACTGACCATATGTTTTGAGATGCACGTACCGGGTCAGGACCATTGCAACCATACATTTTAATTGCGTGTCTTATGCAATGTTTTACCTTTTTATCGATAAACATTTGAGATTGGTCATTCAAATTCGGTAGTTCTATCTTAAGTCGATGTGAACAATAAAAGCCCTACAGCACTTCATTCAAAATGTGCTACTGTCAACGCATTTACACGCCAATGAAACTTTAAAGCACAAATATTATGTTCTTTATATGATAATGTAAAGAAAGTTTTAACTTTTTTTATTGAAATTATTTAATACATGTCATGTATATATAAGAATTACTTTTAATAATGTAAAGTATGCATTTGTTTTATTTTTTTTTTGCAGAAAAAAGTAAGTATATGCATTAGTTTATTCAATATAAAATTAAAGTATATCTCTTCTTAAAAAAAAACACTCTTGCGAAACAGAAGTTTTTTCAACTCCGGCATCAACACATGAAATTTTTTATATTTTATTTTTATGATACTTCCTTCCAAAGGAAAAAATTGGTCTTAGTTATAATATGGGTTCGTGTTCTGCAAATACTGATCCTATAATTTGTTCTATGCAATCAATCATATTTTATATACCAACGTCATGAATGTGCATTTTGTTTTGATCTACATAACCGGACTAGACATGCTGTATTGACCGTTAGTAAATCACCGAATGTGTTGCAATAAGGGAGCAACCATTTGATTTTTATGGGGGGGGGCTATTGTGAAATTTGAATTAAAAAGACAGGATGGCAAAAATCCAAAAATAAAAAGGCAGGACTAAGCTTTGAGTAAAAAAAGGCAGGATGGTATTTTTGGCTAAAACATTTATAGTGACTTTAAAAAATTAAAAATTTGAGCGCACACGCGCGCAAAAAAAATCAAGGCTCGACTTTTTTCCAAAAATAAAAAGGCAGGACGAAGAAAATATCCATAGCCCCCCCATAAAAATCAAATGGTTGCTCCCTTGACAGGAACAGCGGAACATTTTGAGTTCCCGATGTCGATTGCATGTTAGCCGTTATGTATTTTGTGTTGTCTGTGTCGTGCTGTTTCAGGTTTGTTAACTGGTTTTGTCTTTGTCCTTTCGAACTTTTGACATTCGGATTCCCCATCGGTACCCCTTTGCTTCTTTTAATCTTTAAGTTGAACGAAGCACACGCAGGGCGTATAGTAGGAAAATTGGCGATATTGCAGCCATCATCGGGACATAAACAAGTTGAAATAATTATGTAAATCATTCACAATACTGTCAATTTTGAAGTGATTCAAGTCTCCCGTCGTACAAATGCAAACATGCTTGATAAAATATGAAAGATCAGAGGTACACATGGGGTATCTGAATGTCAAAAGTCCAAAAGGGAAAAGACAAAACCAGTAAACACCAGCGATAACGGAACAAAAATCAAAAGGCTTATAAAACAAAAACAAAAACAATAACAACACGAACTTTACACAGGCAATTTTGTTAACGTTAATCTAATTTTAAAAGTTAACGTTAAATTAGTGTCAATCGAGCCTCGATTGTTAATTTAACATTTAAGATCTTAACATTTGACGTCACATAATTCAACATGTAAATTATAACGTTAAAACGTTTAACACTAAATAAACGTTAATGTTTAACACTAAATTATTGTTAAATATTTGAACGTAAAATTTACGTTAATTTAACATTAAATAAGTGTGACATTATCGTTAAATTAGTGTTTATCGAGCTTAACGTTAATTAATCGTTAAGACACATTGCACGTGTAGTCGTAATGAGAGTGAACTTACTTGGTCTAGAAGAGTAAGCAGTCCCTGCTTGCTATAGCTTACCCGTCACATTGCTAACAGTCAATTCAGTGTGTATATTTTGAACAAGTACTGATAAATGTCTGCTATATGCATTAAAATACATTTCTTTCATTTTACTTGAACAGCCTTTCCATACGACGTAACCCCGAAACCCCCGAGATGTAACATACCCCCAGGATGTCCATGTAATTCAGACAGTCACGTCAGGTGTTCTTCACGTGACCTTGATAGCGGAAGATCGTGTCATTGACGCCCAACATCGCATAAAGGTCGTACCAGACGCTTCTTTTGAAGATCTTGTTCAGAAATAAACTGCAAATCTAATGTCATCTTCTATTTTTCATATGTCAGACATTCCATCCCAATAGAAGAGGAAGGTTTGGTGCCATAAAACTGGTTAACTCATCAGTTCTTTAGAAATTTCAGTATCTTTGCGATCTCCATTTTTTTCACGTATGTCTTCATTGTATTGTCCCTTTTATTTGAGAGTGATACTACAAATTCAGAAGTTATGTTTAAAACCTTTATTTTGATAACAGACAAGCATACAAGCTGAAAAGTAATAAATAAAAGTAATAACAAATTAAAATGCCATTTGTTCAGAGAACAAATGAGAGGTCTTTCCCTGTCTTTAGTTTGCGTTATGGTGCCCTATACAAGAACTTGAGACCATTGAGTCATTTCGTTGCCAATAGTTATCATAAAGGGTCAAAAATAAAGATCAAGGGGCCTAGTGTCAAAAAAAGTATGGTTGCTAGGGACATTTTGTCGGTTGTTATGGAAAGAAGGTCACTTCCAGTTATAGAAACTAGCTTCTAAACTCAGAAGGTAAAGTTGGTTAAGAATACATATGGTTGCTATGGACTTTTCATAAACGTTACCTTGTTGCTAGGGAATGACCTTGACCCATGACCTTTGACCTTGGACTCAAATTGTAGCTCTTTGCATACTGATTCATTTAAGTATACATGTTTATTATACTTTCTGTTTTGGTTTTCAAGTTATGGGCAAAAAACGTGTTTTGTGAAACTTGTTTTGGCCACCATTTTGAAACCAGTCAACCGAATCATGCACTTCTTGGACTCAAATTGTAGGTCTTTTCAAGACGATCATTTTTTGTTCATATATTGTCTATACTATCTCTAACGGTTTTTGAGTTATAAGTAAAAAACCATTTTACGACCGCCATTTTGGCAATGGTAAACGCAAAAAAATTTTTGACCACAGATTCGTTATCAGAACTCTCAAATCTCCCTGGAAACCAAATTTCATCAAAATCGGACAACTTTGACATTTTGCGCCAAGTTTGCGCCATACGCGCGCAACCAGGAAGTAAATTACAGCATTCTTTTTGCATGATAAATCATCATCAGGATGTAAGCTACCATTTTCACTAAACAGAATCTTGATAACTATCACCGTTTCTGAGCTCACCTGATAACAAGGGTAAACAGCGTTTTGCGCTATTGCGCAAAAACTAATAAGAGTTGGCGCTCAAAGCATGAGTCATGTCGAGTCCTGGTAGTGATAAATAAGTGTGCCAAATTTCGTTAAGATCGGTCAAGACACTTTTCGTTTTTTGAGGGAAGAATAAAAGAATAATAATAATAATTAAAATGCCATTTGTTCAGAGAACAAATGAGAGGTCTTTCCCTGTCTCTTGTCTCTCTGTCGCTTTAGCATGTTAGCATTATGGTGTCCAATACAAGTACTATAGACAAATGAGTCATTTCGTTTTCGATATGAGGTTACCAATAGTTATCAAATAGGTTCCAGAATAAAGATCAAGGGGCCTAGTGTCAGAAAAAGGATGGTT
This sequence comes from Arcuatula senhousia, assembly GCA_963971305.1. NCBI lineage: Eukaryota > Metazoa > Mollusca > Bivalvia > Mytilida > Mytilidae > Arcuatula > Arcuatula senhousia. The sequence continues at coordinate 2,691,309 of OZ020313.1, forward strand.
GCTAAGGACATTTTGTTGGTTGCTATGGACTAAGGGTTACTTCCGGTTGACAAATTTTAACTCTAAACTCGGAAAGTAGTCTTGGTTAAGATTATATATGGTTGCTATGGACTTTTCATAAATGTTACATTGTTGCTAGGGAATGACCTTGACCCATGACCTTTGACCTTGGACTCAAATTGTAGGTCTTGGCATTCTGATTCATTTTAGTATACATGTTTACTATACTATCTGTTATGGTTTTCAAGTTATGGGCAAAAAACGTGTTTCGCGAAACTTGTTTTGGCCGCCATTTTGGAACCAGTCAACCAAATCATACACTGTTTGGACTCAAATTGTAGGTCTTTTAATTCTCTATCAAATGAACCTACATTTCATTCACCATCTGTAACCGTTTAGAAGTTATAATTAAAAAACCATTTTCTTATTACGAATCAAGGGCCGTAACTCAAAAACAGCAAGTTTTACGTTTTCGAACCTGAAACATTTTTTGTAGATTTCGACGTGGCGAACATTTTTTCCATTTATTGTCCGCTTAATTTTTTTACAGTTTTTGTGTTATACTCAAAAAACAATTTCCGATGGCGGCCATTTTGAAAATGGCTGTCCGTTGCCATGCGACTTTGGTTTTATATCGGAGGGCATAAGTTTACGGTCTCAAATAAACCATATGTTTACTATGTTATCTCAAACCGTTTTCAAGTTATAAGCCAAAAACCGTTTAGCCGAACCGCGTTAAAGGCCATAACTCGAAAACGGTTTGTCGTACAGTGTTCGACCCTTTATATCAAATAAAGGTCTAAATGAGACGAGTATTTTCCCCATTACATGTCTGCTTCAATTTTGTATGGTTTTTGAGCTATACTGCAAACAAGGTGTACCATGACCTCTGACCTTGAGATTTGACCTTTGACCTTGACATTTTTGAATGCAACATGTGTCACCTAGGATGATTGGTGAAGGTTCCAAGTCTCTAGGACTAACCGTTTTGAAGAAAAAAAATTTGACGTGTCGCGACAGGTTTCGACTCAAAAACGCGTAACCAGGAAGTTGATTGAAATTTTTTTTTTTTCGTGATGACATATTCCCATGAGTCCAGCAACATTTCCCACACTTTAAATTTTTGATATCGGTTACGGTTTAGGAGGAGATCTGTGCACAAGGGTTTTCGGTCTGGGGCAGATAACTCCGTTACTAAAAATAGATCGGTGTCAAAGCATGAGTTTCGGCGAGGATTCCTATGACCGCATAATGGTACCAAGTATGGAAAAGATATGTCGCGACACTTTCCGTATATGGGCGGCGGAAAAGAAGAACAATAATAATTAAAATGCCATTTGTTCAGAGAACAAATGAGAGGTCTTTCCCTGTCTCTTGTCTCTCTGTCGCTTTAGCATGTTAGCATTATGGTGTCCAATACAAGTACTATAGACAAATGAGTCATTTCGTTTTCGATATGAGGTTACCAATAGTTATCAAATAGGTTCCAGAATAAAGATCAAGGGCCCTAGTGTCAGAAAAAGGATGGTTGCTAAGGACATTTTGTTGGTTGCTATGGACTAAGGGTTACTTCCGGTTGACAAATTTTAACTCTAAACTCGGAAAGTAGTCTTGATTAAGAATATATATGGTTGCTATGGACTTTTCATAAATGTTACCTTGTTGCTAGGGAATGACCTTGACCCATGACCTTTGACCTTGGACTCAAATTGTAGGTCTTGGCATTCTGATTCATTTAAGTATACATGTTTACTATACTATCTGTTATGGTTTTCAAGATATGGGCAAAAAACGTGTTTCGCGAAACTTGTTTTGGCTGCCATTTTGGAACCAGTCAACCAAATCATACACTGTTTGGGTTCAAATTGTAGGTCTTTTAATTCTCTATCAAATGAACCCTACATTTCATTCACCATCTGTAACCGTTTAGAAGTTATAATTAAAAAAACATTTTCTAATTACGAATCAAGGGCCGTAACTCAAAAACAACAAGTTTTACGCTTTCGCACCTGAAACATTTTTTGTGGCTTTCGACGTGGCGAACATTTTTTCCATTTATTGTCCGCTTAAATTTTTTTACAGTTTTTGTGTTATACTCAAAAAACAATTTCCGATGGCGGCCATTTTGAAAATGGCTGTCCGTAGCCATGCGACTTTGGTTTTATATCAGAGGGCATCAGTGTACGGTCTCAAATAACCCATATGTTTACTATGTTATCTCAAACCGTTTTCAAGTTATAAGCCAAAAACTGTTTAGCTGAACCGCGTTAAAGGCCATAACTCGAAAACGGTTTGTCGCACAGTGTTCGACCCTTTATATCAAATAAAGGTCTAAATGAGACAAGTATTTTTCCCTTTACATGTCTGCTTCTATCTTGTATGGTTTTTGAGCCTATCTGCACACAAGATGTACCATGACCTCTGACCTTGAGATTTGACCTTTGACCTTGACATTTTTGAATGCAACATATGTCACCTAGGATGATTGGTGAAGGTCCCAAGTCTCTAGGACTAACCGTTTTGAAGAAAAAAAATTTGACGTGTCGCGACAGGTTTCGACTCAAAAACGCGTAACCAGGAAGTTGATCGAAAAAAATTTTTTTTCGTGATGACATGTTCCCATGAGTCCAGCAACATTTCCCACACTTTAAATTTTTGATATCGGTTACGGTTTAGGAGGAGATCTGTGCACAAGGGTTTTCGGTCTGGGGCAGATAACTCCGTTACTAAAAATAGATCGGTGTCAAAGCATGAGTTTCGGCGAGGATTCCTATGACCGCATAAAGGTATCAAGTATGGAAAAGATATGTCGCGACACTTTTCGTATATGGGCGGCGGAAAAGAAGAACAATTAAAGATTCTATTTGTTCAGAGAACAAATAAGAGTAGGTCTTTCCACCAGTTCAGATGACTATTTCCGCCATTTTCTCAGTGAAGTCAAGGATGGTGTGTCATGTACATGTATGTATGTCCGTCCGTCCGTATATTTTTTTCGGGGGGGGGGGTATTTTTGTACTTTCGTTTTGTTTGATTTTTAAATTAACTTTTCATGTTTTTTTTGTTAATTTTACATTACAACCAATTTTCGAAAGGGGGGGGTCGATTTCATACATGTAAGTTATCGCGCATACATGTAAGTACAAAAATTGGGATGGGCCGGGGGCTTCAGTTTTTAGTTTTTTTCTTTGTTACTATATATAGCGACACTTTGTTATTTGTAGGTATCCTTGGTGTCTCGCGCTTTGACGTCATTTTTGAATGACTTTACGACTTAGTTTTTAGATTTCTCAGTACAGCGGTAGACTTTGCAGGGTTCAGACCTATATTGATTTTCCACTCTCTCAACGTATACAGTTAGAATACATGAACGTCACGGATGAGCAAGTTTATAATTGGAATGTGCCTGTTATAGAGATGACACGGGAATCTTTTGACAATAGTTTACAACATTTGATGACTGGCAAAACTAGTGACATAATTAGTTTATTTTGGATTATTTTAAATAGTTAAGGACGAATTTAGTGAAAACATTCAATTTTCGAAACAGGAATAACGTTGAATAGTGAAATTTGGAGGAAATTCGTCAGGAATTTGTGTGTTTTACGGGACTGCAGAAAACTTTAATTTTGAAAAACTCATAAACCAGAGGACATTTTTGTAAACGGGGACTTTTAGTGCATACATTTGGCTAGGATATTAGCTAGTTTTGACAGCATTTTGGCACTTCCGGTGCATTTGACAAACGTACAAAGAGGGGTCAAGTTACGTTTTTTGAAATTTCGAAAATTTAGGAAAAAAATTTGTATAAAAAAAATTAAGGGGACCCAGCTGGAATGTTTGACAGATTTCAGTCGGGCACATTTTTACGGAGAGGGGGCACCAAAAATTTCCGCATGGAAAAGTTTATTTTTGGCTAAATTAGCGATTTTTGAGTAAAAACCAGAAAGGGGCGTAACTTCAAAACGGGGCCAGGTACAGACTTTATTTTTAGCTACAACGCGAGAGCTCATTATTCTCAGCAACTGTGCAAAATTTCAGCTCGATCGGTTGAAAAACTTGGTAGTTTATCTGCGCACAACATTTCATAAAAAAAAGCCCGCGGGGGCATATCTCGAAAACTATGCTAGGTACACACTTCCAGGGTGAGCTGTGCTTGTTTCTAATGTAGTGCTAGCAGTGTACCAAGTTTCAGGTCAATCCGTTCAGAAATGGCGAAACCATTATTTTTTTTAAGTCTAAGTGTTGTTAAAGAAGAATTAGAAGAAAAATATTAAAGTGCCATTTGTTCCGAGAACAAATGAGAGGTCTTTCCCGTAAACGTGACCTATGACCTTTAACCTTTGTCTTAAAGTTAAGCTCTTCAATTACTGATAAAAATATATATATATATATATGTACTATATTATCTATAACCGTTTAAATGTTATATAAGTAAATAATGCATAGGATGATGTTTTCGGCCGCCATTTTGAAATCACTCAACCGTATCATGTACTTTTTGGGCTTAAATGACAGGTCTTGTCAAGACAGTCATTTTTCATACACATGTCTATTATACTATCTGTTAAGGTTTTAAAGTTATTGGCAAAAAACGTATTTCGCGAAAACTTGTTTCGGCCGTTATTTCAAAACCGCTCAACCGAATCATGCACTATTTGGACTCAAATTGTAGGTCTTTTCAAGACAATCATTTTTTGTTCATATATTGTCTATACTATCTCTAACGGTTTTCGAGTTATAAGCAAAAAACCGTTTGACGGCCGCCATTTTGGCAATGGTAAACGCAAAAAAATTTTAGATTGCATATTCGTAATCAGGACCCTCAAATCTACCTGGAAACCAAATTTCATCAAAATCGGACAACTTTTACATTTTGCGCCAAGTTTGCGCCATACGCGCGCAACCAGGAAGTAGATTACAGCATTCATTTTGCATGATAAATCATCACCAGGATGTAAGCTACCATTTTCACTAAACAGAATCTTTATAACTATTACCGTTTCTGAGCTCACCTGATAACAAGGGTAAACAGCGTTTTGCGCTATTGCGCCGAAACTAAAAGGAGTTGGCGCTCACAGGCATATTGATTTCTATTCCTGGCAGTGCTGAACAAGTGTGCCAAATTTCATTAAGATCGGTCAAGAAACTTTTTGCTCACGAGCGGCAGAAAAAAAAAAGAATAATAATAATTAAAGTGCCATTTGTTCAGAGAACAAATGAGAGGTCTTTCCCGTAAATTGACCTATGACCTTTGACCTTTGTCGTTAAGTCAAGCTCATTAATTACTGATAATGAATATATATATATTTTCTATATTATCTGTAACCGTTTAAATGTAATATACAAGTAAATAATGCATAGGATGATGTTTTTGGCCGCCATTTTGAAACCACTTAACCGTATCATGTACTTCTTTGGCTTAAATGATAGGTCATGTCAAGACGGTCATTTTTTATACACATGTCTATTATACTATCTGTTAAGGTTTTCAAGTTATTGGCAAAAAACGTATTTCGCGAAAACCTGTTTCGGCCGCCATTTCGAAACCGCTCAACCGAATCATTAACTGTTTGGACTCAAATTGTAGGTCTTCTCAAGACGAACATTTTTTGTTCATATATTGTCTATACTATCTCTAACCGTTTTCGAGTTATAAGCAAAAAACCGTTTGACGACCGCCATTTTGGCAATGGTAAACGCAAAAAAAATTTTGACCACAGATTCGTGATCAGGACTGTCTAATCTACCTGGAAACCAAATTTCATCAAAATCGGACAATTTTGACATTTTGCGCCAAGTTTGCGCCATACGCGCGCAACCAGGAAGTAAATTACAGCATTCTTTTTGCATGATAAATTATCACCAGGATGTAAGCTACAATTTTCACTAAACAGAATCTTTATAACTATTACCGTTTCTGAGCTCACCTGATAACAAGGGTAAACAGCGTTTTGCGCCATTGCGCCAAAACTAAAAGGAGTTGGCGCTCACAGGCATACTCATTTCTATTCCTGGCAGTGCTGAATAAGTGTGCCAAATTTCATTAAGATCGGTCAAGAAACTTTTTGCTCACGAGCGGCAGAAAAAAAAAAAGAATAATAATTAAAGTGCCATTTGTTCAAAGAACAAATGAGAGGTCTTTCCCGTAAATTTACCTTTGACCTTTGTCTTAATGTCAAGCTCTTTAATTACTGATATTAAATATATATATTAATTCCACCTTATATAAAAATGCTGAAATCTGATTGGACAACAGCCAGTGTATTTTTCCAATATTTTCAAAAGATTTTCTTTCCGTAGTAAATTAGTTTAAAAGCACTTAGCAAGCGGGGTATTTGTCATGGCAAATACCCCGGCCAATGGCAAATACCACGAGTACTTGGGAAATAACCTGTTCTAAAAATAGCGCCCTGTGGAAATCCTCTCGATTTTTCGTTTCCGTAACGAAAAGCACCCATCACAAAAAATATGGCTGCCAACAACACCAACGCAGACGACATGGGTCCTTCATCTCGGTTTGCTGATGTGTCTGAAGCAGAGATGGAAGAAATTCTGTCGAACGTTGATGCCAAAAACACTGCGAAATCAACCAAATTCGCCGTTAAGCTTCTCAGAGATTATTGCGTATCAAAAAACAGAGACCCACAATTTGAAATTCTACCGGAGACAGACTTAGACTTACTGCTAAAGGGATTCTATGTAAATTTACGACGGCATAATGGAGAACTTTATACACGTAGCAGTTTCTTGGTTATCAGGCAAAGCATTAATAGATTTTTGAAGAATCCACCGATAAGTAAGAAATTTGATATTTTAACTGACACTGCATTTACCAACTGTAATTCTGCATTTAAAGCAATGTGTAAAAAAATGAGAGAGGAGGGAAAAGGAAAAATAAAACACAAATCTAGTATTGAGAAAGGGGACATTATCAAGTTGTATACCCATCCTAGAGTATTTAATGTAGACACACCAAATGGACTTCTTAACAAAGTGTTTTTTGAAATCATGTTATATTTCTGTCGCCGCGGCCAAGAGAATTTACGAGAAATGAAACCATCTGATTTTGAAGTCCGTGTTGATGATGTTGGTGCAAAGTATATCTGTAAAGTGACTTCTGAAAAGACTAAAAATCATCAGGGCAAAACACAAGAGAAAAATCGAGAACCGAAAGGGGCAAGTATGTATGAAATGGCTAATAAAAGGCGATGTCCAGTAGAATCTTTCTTAAAGTATGTTAGTAAACGAAATCCCAATTGTGTAGCTTTATGGCAAAGACCAAAAGATAGTTTTGATAGTAATGATGATATCTGGTATGAAAACCGACCTATGGGTAAAAATACGCTTGCCGAAATGATGTCTAATTTATCTAAAGCTGCTGATTTGTCACAAATTTACACAAACCACTGCATAAGAGCAACTTGTATTACTGCATTAAACGACGCCGGTCATGAAGCAAGACACATTGTCACAGTGTCAGGACATAGAAATGAGGAAAGTATCAAATCTTATTGTAGTGACACTTCAACTAAACAAAAGCGTGACATGTCAAATTCTCTGGCTGAATATACTTCTGTGAGTGATGATGAAACGACTCAAACCGTACCAGTGGTTGTTGAACCTGTAATTTCTATTAACAACAATGAGTTTGATACTGATATAACTGAAGAAGAGCTTGTTCTTTCGGCATCACAAACTGACAATTTAAATACTGTTATAGACAATATTATTCAAGGACAAACACATCTTGAAGCGGTTCCAGAACAGACCCATCCAGTTTCTATGGTAGAACCTTTAGCTGACATTACAAATACCAGTTCAGTGACCAAGAACGCTCTTAATAAACAGTCTGCACCAATGATGTTCCACAACTGCACTGTTACAATTAATATGGTACAGCCTTAAATTTTTTAATTGTTTGCAGTCAAAAAAAATGAAATTCAAATGTCAGGATGATGCAAACTTTTATATTGTACAGTGGAAAAATCCAAATGACAGACTGTGTGGGCCTCAAATATATAATTGTTTGTTGAAATTAATTGGTTTTCGAAAAAAAAAATTAAGAAAATTTTATGTTTTAATTTCTGGAGGTTACTCTCATTTGCAATGTTAGAGTTGACATTGTTGATTGCTTTTCATCTGTGTAATGTTTGTTTATTTGTAAATTTAGTCATCGCCTTTTCAGATTTTAGACACTTGAATTCTCAATCAGTGCTTCTTTGACCCTACTATTTAATTACATACATTTGTATATAACCAAATGTCAAACTAGAAATACAATGTAAAAAAAAACAAAAAAAAAACAACAAAATTTACATAAGCAAAAATTCATTCAAATCTATGAAGTTTCATGATCAAGACAAATACTTTGGAAACAATAAAACAAGAAATGTCATCTGTATATTAAAATGCTATTGGTGCTATATTTTGGGCTGCTACATGTACCAGGCAACATGTGATGTGTATGCGTTACTAACTACATCTTTTGAAACATATAGTTATATAAAATTTTACATGCATGTACTACATGTATCTCAATACCAAATAAAAAAAAATCAATTTTCAATTAACTGAAAAAATGTATCTTTGATGTTTAGGTTTGGTCAGTAATTGAAAGATGGACTAATTATAAAGGTTTTTAACATAAAACCTGGTTGAACCCACAATTTCCTTTACCAAGTTCAAGTGTGAACCTTTTCAATTCCTAATTTATCTGATATTTTGCCTTGTCTCCTTGGATATTTGAGGTATTTGTTCTGATAAGAAGATTGGTAATTGTTGTGGTGTCAGTCTGTCTGTCACAAAGTTCTGAACATAACTTGAATGAAGCTTAGTATGTGCATGTACCTACAATATAGTACAATGTACACAAAATGTACATGTAGTTGTGCATAACCAAATGACATCATACAAGAAGATTCTTTAAATTTTGTAGGAGTTATGGTCCTCTAGAGTTTAGAAATTTGTTAAAAATCACCAGTTTTCATCTCTGGAAACAACTCCTCTGAAGATAATGAAAAAAAAAACGTATCAAACAGAGTACTTTGCCATATTAACAGGAGCAAACTTTGTGGGAGTTATGGCCTCTGCACTCAGAAATTTCATGAAATTTGCCATTTATATGCATCCCTGGTCCAACTAAACAGTCTTAAAAGAAACTTGGTTTGTATGAAGTGCTCGGTTAAAAAGAAGTCTTACTGTCATCATATATTTTTGAATTTGTAAAGTAATGCCAATGGGGTTTTATTGAGAAAAAAAAGTTCAAACACCTGAACATTGGCAATGGGACGGGTGTGTTTCAACGGGCAGGAACTGCTTATTCTCCCGGAGCACCCGAGTTCACTCTCGTTACAACTTTAGTTCGCATTGTCAGTTAATGTTAGTGTGTTTTCTATTTGTTCCTGCTTGCTCCGTTTTGTATTGACCGGTTTTGCCTTCACCCTTTTGACATTTTGGCTTTGGAATGCGCTATTGGTGCCTTTTTGCTTTATTCATGTAATGATATGGATTCAGAAAAAAATGATATTCGGTGGAATTAAACGAATATATCATGTTGGAGAGGGGTATTTGCCAAAAATACTGGTTTCGAGTTCATCAAATTTTACTCGCCTTCGGCTCGTAAAATTTGTCTCCTCTCAACCAGTATTTTTGGCAAATACCCCTCTCCAACATGATATATTTGTTTAATATTTACTATGTTATCTGTAACCGTTTAAATGTTATATACAAGTAAATAATACATTGGGTGATGTTTTTGGCCGCCATTTTGAAACCAGTCAACCGTAACATGTACTTCTTGGGCTAAAATGATAGGTCTTGTCAAGACGGTCATTTTTTATACACATGTCTATTATACTATCTGTTACGGTTTTCAAGTTATTGGCAAAAAACCTATTTCGCGAAAACCTGTTTCGGCCGCCATTTCGAAACCGCTCAACCGAATCATGCACTTCTTGGACTCAAATTGTAGGTCTTTACAAAACGATCATTTTTTGTTCATATATTGTCTATACTATCTCTAACGGTTTTCGAGATATAAGTAAAAAACCATTTGACGACCGCCATTTTGGCAATGGTAAACGCAAAAAAAATTTTGACCACAGATTCGTTATCAGGACCCTCAAATCTACCTGGAAACCAAATTTCATCAAAATCGGACAACTTTGACATTTTGCGCCAAGTTTGCGCCATACGCGCGCAACCAGGAAGTAAATTACAGCATTCTTTTTGCATGATAAATCATCACCAGGATGTAAGCTACCATTTTCACTAATCAGAATCTTGATAACTATTACTGTTTCTGAGCTCACCTGATAACAAGGGTAAACAGCGTTTTGCGCTATTGCGCCGAAACTACAAATAATTTAGCGTCAGGCCCATAGTCATTTCTATTCCTGGCAGTGCTGAATAAGTGTGCCAAATTTGGTTAAGATCGGTTGAGAAACTTTTTGCTCACGGACGGCAGAAAAAAAAAAGAATAATAATAATCATAACGAAATCAATAAGGTCTTTCCTACGGAAGGGAAAGACCTTAATAATAATAGGCCGACGAAATACAATAAGGTCTTCCCTTTGGAAAGGGAAAGACCTTAATTAAACGGCTGATTTTCCCCCGTTAAGAGCCTCATTGCTGGCATTTGTTTGTTTGTTTGTTTTGTTTTTGCTGGTTTTTCAAAAAAGGGGGGGGGTAGTTCATACATGTATGTTATTGCCATACATGTATCTGAAAAGATGGGGGCGGGGACATTTAAGTTTTTTTCTTTTGTGTGTTTTTTTTTTTGTTTTGTTTTGTTTTATTTGTTTTGTTTCATTTTGTTTATTTCGTTTGTTTTCTTGTTTTAAACAAACAACAATCAGTAAATCGCAATGGAAAACGGGGGGGGGGGGGGGCGAGCGGGGACGAGTGATTTTATTTTATTCATTCAAAACTAGGTGGCGACATCACTTTGTTGATCTGGGTATCCTTGGTGTCTCGCGCTTTGACGTCATTTTTGAATGACTTTACGACTTAGTTTTTAGATTTCTCAGTACAGCGGTAGACTTTGCAGGGGTCAGACCTATATTGATTTTCCATTCTCTCAACGTATACAGTTAGAATACATGAACGTCACGGATGAGCAAGTTTATAATTAGAATGTGCCTGTTATGGGAATCTTTTGACAATAGTTTACAACATTTGATGACAGGCAAAACTAGTGACATAATTAGTTCATTTTGGATTATTTTAAATAGTTAAGGACGAATTTAGTGAAAACATTCAATTTTCGAAACAGGAATAACGTTGAATAGTGAAATTTGGAGGAAATTCGTCAGGAATTTGTGTGTTTTACGGGACTGCAGAAAACTTTAATTTTGAAAAACTCATTAACCAGAGGACATTTTTGTAAACGGGGACTTTTAGTGCATACATTTGGCTAGGATATATATCAGCTAGTTTTGACAGCATTTTGGCACTTCCGGTGCATTTGACAAAAGTACAAAGAGGGGTCATGTTACGTTTTTTGAAATTTCGAAAAAATAGAAAGAAAATTTGTATAAAAAAAAATAAGGCGACCCGGCTGGAATGTTTGACAGATTTCAGTCGGGCACATTTTGACGGAGAGGGGGCACCAAAAATTTCCGCACGGAAAAGTTAATTTTTGGCTAAATTAGCGATTTTTGAGTAAAAGCCAGAAAGGGGCGTAACTTCAAAACGGGGCCAGGTACAGACTTTATTTTTAGCTACAACGCGAGAGCTCATTATTCTCAGCAACTGTGCAAAATTTCAGCTCGATCGGTTGAAAAACTTGGTAGTTTATCTGCGCACAACATTTCATAAAAAAAAGCCCGCGGGGGGCATATCTCAAAACGCAAAAAAAATTTGACCACAGATTCGTAATCAGGACCCTCAAATCTTCCTGGAAACAAAATTTCATCAAAATCGGACAACTTTTACATTTTGCGCCAAGTTTGCGCCATACGCGCGCAACCAGAAAGTAAATTATAGCATTCTTTTTGCATGATAAATCATCACCAGGATGTGAGCTACCATTTCCACTAAACAGAATCTTGATAACTATTACCGTGTCGGAGGAGATCTGATAACAAGGGTAAACAGCGTTTTGCGCTATTGCGCCGAAACTACAAATAATTTAGCGTCGTGTCCATAGCCTAGTCTATTCCTGGTAGTGCTGAATAAGTGTGCAAAATTTCATGAAAATCGGTCAAGGCACTTTTTGTACCCGACTGGAAGAAAAAAAAAAAGAATAATAATAATAATAGGCCGACGAAATACAATAAGGTCTTCCCTTTGGAAAGGGAAAGACCTTAATTAAACGGCTGATTTTCCCCCGTTAAGAGCCTCATTGCTGGCATTTGTTTGTTTGTTTGTTTTGTTTTTGCTGGTTTTTCAAAAAAGGGGGGGGGGGGTAGTTCATACATGTATGTTATTGCCATACATGTATCTGAAAAGATGGGGGCGGGGACATTTAAGTTTTTTTCTTTTGTGTGTTTTTTTTTTTTGTTTTGTTTTGTTTTATTTGTTTTGTTTCATTTTGTTTATTTCGTTTGTTTTCTTGTTTTAAACAAACAACAATCAGTAAATCGCAATGGAAAACGGGGGGGGGGGGGGCGAGCGGGGACGAGTGATTTTATTTTATTCATTCAAAACTAGGTGGCGACATCACTTTGTTGATCTGGGTATCCTTGGTGTCTCGCGCTTTGACGTCATTTTTGAATGACTTTACGACTTAGTTTTTAGATTTCTCAGTACAGCGGTAGACTTTGCAGGGGTCAGACCTATATTGATTTTCCATTCTCTCAACGTATACAGTTAGAATACATGAACGTCACGGATGAGCAAGTTTATAATTAGAATGTGCCTGTTATGGGAATCTTTTGACAATAGTTTACAACATTTGATGACAGGCAAAACTAGTGACATAATTAGTTCATTTTGGATTATTTTAAATAGTTAAGGACGAATTTAGTGAAAACATTCAATTTTCGAAACAGGAATAACGTTGAATAGTGAAATTTGGAGGAAATTCGTCAGGAATTTGTGTGTTTTACGGGACTGCAGAAAACTTTAATTTTGAAAAACTCATTAACCAGAGGACATTTTTGTAAACGGGGACTTTTAGTGCATACATTTGGCTAGGATATATATCAGCTAGTTTTGACAGCATTTTGGCACTTCCGGTGCATTTGACAAAAGTACAAAGAGGGGTCATGTTACGTTTTTTGAAATTTCGAAAAAATAGAAAGAAAATTTGTATAAAAAAAAATAAGGCGACCCGGCTGGAATGTTTGACAGATTTCAGTCGGGCACATTTTGACGGAGAGGGGGCACCAAAAATTTCCGCACGGAAAAGTTAATTTTTGGCTAAATTAGCGATTTTTGAGTAAAAGCCAGAAAGGGGCGTAACTTCAAAACGGGGCCAGGTACAGACTTTATTTTTAGCTACAACGCGAGAGCTCATTATTCTCAGCAACTGTGCAAAATTTCAGCTCGATCGGTTGAAAAACTTGGTAGTTTATCTGCGCACAACATTTCATAAAAAAAAGCCCGCGGGGGGCATATCTCAAAACGCAAAAAAAATTTGACCACAGATTCGTAATCAGGACCCTCAAATCTTCCTGGAAACAAAATTTCATCAAAATCGGACAACTTTTACATTTTGCGCCAAGTTTGCGCCATACGCGCGCAACCAGAAAGTAAATTATAGCATTCTTTTTGCATGATAAATCATCACCAGGATGTGAGCTACCATTTCCACTAAACAGAATCTTGATAACTATTACCGTGTCGGAGGAGATCTGATAACAAGGGTAAACAGCGTTTTGCGCTATTGCGCCGAAACTACAAATAATTTAGCGTCGTGTCCATAGCCTAGTCTATTCCTGGTAGTGCTGAATAAGTGTGCAAAATTTCATGAAAATCGGTCAAGGCACTTTTTGTACCCGACTGGAAGAAAAAAAAAAAGAATAATAATAATAATAGGCCGACGAAATACAATAAGGTCTTCCCTTTGGAAAGGGAAAGACCTTAATTAAACGGCTGATTTTCCCCCGTTAAGAGCCTCATTGCTGGCATTTGTTTGTTTGTTTGTTTTGTTTTTGCTGGTTTTTCAAAAAAGGGGGGGGGGGGTAGTTCATACATGTATGTTATTGCCATACATGTATCTGAAAAGATGGGGGCGGGGACATTTAAGTTTTTTTCTTTTGTGTGTTTTTTTTTTTTGTTTTGTTTTGTTTTATTTGTTTTGTTTCATTTTGTTTATTTCGTTTGTTTTCTTGTTTTAAACAAACAACAATCAGTAAATCGCAATGGAAAACGGGGGGGGGGGGGGCGAGCGGGGACGAGTGATTTTATTTTATTCATTCAAAACTAGGTGGCGACATCACTTTGTTGATCTGGGTATCCTTGGTGTCTCGCGCTTTGACGTCATTTTTGAATGACTTTACGACTTAGTTTTTAGATTTCTCAGTACAGCGGTAGACTTTGCAGGGGTCAGACCTATATTGATTTTCCATTCTCTCAACGTATACAGTTAGAATACATGAACGTCACGGATGAGCAAGTTTATAATTAGAATGTGCCTGTTATGGGAATCTTTTGACAATAGTTTACAACATTTGATGACAGGCAAAACTAGTGACATAATTAGTTCATTTTGGATTATTTTAAATAGTTAAGGACGAATTTAGTGAAAACATTCAATTTTCGAAACAGGAATAACGTTGAATAGTGAAATTTGGAGGAAATTCGTCAGGAATTTGTGTGTTTTACGGGACTGCAGAAAACTTTAATTTTGAAAAACTCATTAACCAGAGGACATTTTTGTAAACGGGGACTTTTAGTGCATACATTTGGCTAGGATATATATCAGCTAGTTTTGACAGCATTTTGGCACTTCCGGTGCATTTGACAAAAGTACAAAGAGGGGTCATGTTACGTTTTTTGAAATTTCGAAAAAATAGAAAGAAAATTTGTATAAAAAAAAATAAGGCGACCCGGCTGGAATGTTTGACAGATTTCAGTCGGGCACATTTTGACGGAGAGGGGGCACCAAAAATTTCCGCACGGAAAAGTTAATTTTTGGCTAAATTAGCGATTTTTGAGTAAAAGCCAGAAAGGGGCGTAACTTCAAAACGGGGCCAGGTACAGACTTTATTTTTAGCTACAACGCGAGAGCTCATTATTCTCAGCAACTGTGCAAAATTTCAGCTCGATCGGTTGAAAAACTTGGTAGTTTATCTGCGCACAACATTTCATAAAAAAAAGCCCGCGGGGGGCATATCTCAAAACGCAAAAAAAATTTGACCACAGATTCGTAATCAGGACCCTCAAATCTTCCTGGAAACAAAATTTCATCAAAATCGGACAACTTTTACATTTTGCGCCAAGTTTGCGCCATACGCGCGCAACCAGAAAGTAAATTATAGCATTCTTTTTGCATGATAAATCATCACCAGGATGTGAGCTACCATTTCCACTAAACAGAATCTTGATAACTATTACCGTGTCGGAGGAGATCTGATAACAAGGGTAAACAGCGTTTTGCGCTATTGCGCCGAAACTACAAATAATTTAGCGTCGTGTCCATAGCCTAGTCTATTCCTGGTAGTGCTGAATAAGTGTGCAAAATTTCATGAAAATCGGTCAAGGCACTTTTTGTACCCGACTGGAAGAAAAAAAAAAAGAATAATAATAATAATAGGCCGACGAAATACAATAAGGTCTTCCCTTTGGAAAGGGAAAGACCTTAATTAAACGGCTGATTTTCCCCCGTTAAGAGCCTCATTGCTGGCATTTGTTTGTTTGTTTGTTTTGTTTTTGCTGGTTTTTCAAAAAAGGGGGGGGGGGGTAGTTCATACATGTATGTTATTGCCATACATGTATCTGAAAAGATGGGGGCGGGGACATTTAAGTTTTTTTCTTTTGTGTGTTTTTTTTTTTTGTTTTGTTTTGTTTTATTTGTTTTGTTTCATTTTGTTTATTTCGTTTGTTTTCTTGTTTTAAACAAACAACAATCAGTAAATCGCAATGGAAAACGGGGGGGGGGGGGGCGAGCGGGGACGAGTGATTTTATTTTATTCATTCAAAACTAGGTGGCGACATCACTTTGTTGATCTGGGTATCCTTGGTGTCTCGCGCTTTGACGTCATTTTTGAATGACTTTACGACTTAGTTTTTAGATTTCTCAGTACAGCGGTAGACTTTGCAGGGGTCAGACCTATATTGATTTTCCATTCTCTCAACGTATACAGTTAGAATACATGAACGTCACGGATGAGCAAGTTTATAATTAGAATGTGCCTGTTATGGGAATCTTTTGACAATAGTTTACAACATTTGATGACAGGCAAAACTAGTGACATAATTAGTTCATTTTGGATTATTTTAAATAGTTAAGGACGAATTTAGTGAAAACATTCAATTTTCGAAACAGGAATAACGTTGAATAGTGAAATTTGGAGGAAATTCGTCAGGAATTTGTGTGTTTTACGGGACTGCAGAAAACTTTAATTTTGAAAAACTCATTAACCAGAGGACATTTTTGTAAACGGGGACTTTTAGTGCATACATTTGGCTAGGATATATATCAGCTAGTTTTGACAGCATTTTGGCACTTCCGGTGCATTTGACAAAAGTACAAAGAGGGGTCATGTTACGTTTTTTGAAATTTCGAAAAAATAGAAAGAAAATTTGTATAAAAAAAAATAAGGCGACCCGGCTGGAATGTTTGACAGATTTCAGTCGGGCACATTTTGACGGAGAGGGGGCACCAAAAATTTCCGCACGGAAAAGTTAATTTTTGGCTAAATTAGCGATTTTTGAGTAAAAGCCAGAAAGGGGCGTAACTTCAAAACGGGGCCAGGTACAGACTTTATTTTTAGCTACAACGCGAGAGCTCATTATTCTCAGCAACTGTGCAAAATTTCAGCTCGATCGGTTGAAAAACTTGGTAGTTTATCTGCGCACAACATTTCATAAAAAAAAGCCCGCGGGGGGCATATCTCAAAACGCAAAAAAAATTTGACCACAGATTCGTAATCAGGACCCTCAAATCTTCCTGGAAACAAAATTTCATCAAAATCGGACAACTTTTACATTTTGCGCCAAGTTTGCGCCATACGCGCGCAACCAGAAAGTAAATTATAGCATTCTTTTTGCATGATAAATCATCACCAGGATGTGAGCTACCATTTCCACTAAACAGAATCTTGATAACTATTACCGTGTCGGAGGAGATCTGATAACAAGGGTAAACAGCGTTTTGCGCTATTGCGCCGAAACTACAAATAATTTAGCGTCGTGTCCATAGCCTAGTCTATTCCTGGTAGTGCTGAATAAGTGTGCAAAATTTCATGAAAATCGGTCAAGGCACTTTTTGTACCCGACTGGAAGAAAAAAAAAAAGAATAATAATAATAATAGGCCGACGAAATACAATAAGGTCTTCCCTTTGGAAAGGGAAAGACCTTAATTAAACGGCTGATTTTCCCCCGTTAAGAGCCTCATTGCTGGCATTTGTTTGTTTGTTTGTTTTGTTTTTGCTGGTTTTTCAAAAAAGGGGGGGGGGGGTAGTTCATACATGTATGTTATTGCCATACATGTATCTGAAAAGATGGGGGCGGGGACATTTAAGTTTTTTTCTTTTGTGTGTTTTTTTTTTTTGTTTTGTTTTGTTTTATTTGTTTTGTTTCATTTTGTTTATTTCGTTTGTTTTCTTGTTTTAAACAAACAACAATCAGTAAATCGCAATGGAAAACGGGGGGGGGGGGGGCGAGCGGGGACGAGTGATTTTATTTTATTCATTCAAAACTAGGTGGCGACATCACTTTGTTGATCTGGGTATCCTTGGTGTCTCGCGCTTTGACGTCATTTTTGAATGACTTTACGACTTAGTTTTTAGATTTCTCAGTACAGCGGTAGACTTTGCAGGGGTCAGACCTATATTGATTTTCCATTCTCTCAACGTATACAGTTAGAATACATGAACGTCACGGATGAGCAAGTTTATAATTAGAATGTGCCTGTTATGGGAATCTTTTGACAATAGTTTACAACATTTGATGACAGGCAAAACTAGTGACATAATTAGTTCATTTTGGATTATTTTAAATAGTTAAGGACGAATTTAGTGAAAACATTCAATTTTCGAAACAGGAATAACGTTGAATAGTGAAATTTGGAGGAAATTCGTCAGGAATTTGTGTGTTTTACGGGACTGCAGAAAACTTTAATTTTGAAAAACTCATTAACCAGAGGACATTTTTGTAAACGGGGACTTTTAGTGCATACATTTGGCTAGGATATATATCAGCTAGTTTTGACAGCATTTTGGCACTTCCGGTGCATTTGACAAAAGTACAAAGAGGGGTCATGTTACGTTTTTTGAAATTTCGAAAAAATAGAAAGAAAATTTGTATAAAAAAAAATAAGGCGACCCGGCTGGAATGTTTGACAGATTTCAGTCGGGCACATTTTGACGGAGAGGGGGCACCAAAAATTTCCGCACGGAAAAGTTAATTTTTGGCTAAATTAGCGATTTTTGAGTAAAAGCCAGAAAGGGGCGTAACTTCAAAACGGGGCCAGGTACAGACTTTATTTTTAGCTACAACGCGAGAGCTCATTATTCTCAGCAACTGTGCAAAATTTCAGCTCGATCGGTTGAAAAACTTGGTAGTTTATCTGCGCACAACATTTCATAAAAAAAAGCCCGCGGGGGGCATATCTCAAAACGCAAAAAAAATTTGACCACAGATTCGTAATCAGGACCCTCAAATCTTCCTGGAAACAAAATTTCATCAAAATCGGACAACTTTTACATTTTGCGCCAAGTTTGCGCCATACGCGCGCAACCAGAAAGTAAATTATAGCATTCTTTTTGCATGATAAATCATCACCAGGATGTGAGCTACCATTTCCACTAAACAGAATCTTGATAACTATTACCGTGTCGGAGGAGATCTGATAACAAGGGTAAACAGCGTTTTGCGCTATTGCGCCGAAACTACAAATAATTTAGCGTCGTGTCCATAGCCTAGTCTATTCCTGGTAGTGCTGAATAAGTGTGCAAAATTTCATGAAAATCGGTCAAGGCACTTTTTGTACCCGACTGGAAGAAAAAAAAAAAGAATAATAATAATAATAGGCCGACGAAATACAATAAGGTCTTCCCTTTGGAAAGGGAAAGACCTTAATTAAACGGCTGATTTTCCCCCGTTAAGAGCCTCATTGCTGGCATTTGTTTGTTTGTTTGTTTTGTTTTTGCTGGTTTTTCAAAAAAGGGGGGGGGGGGTAGTTCATACATGTATGTTATTGCCATACATGTATCTGAAAAGATGGGGGCGGGGACATTTAAGTTTTTTTCTTTTGTGTGTTTTTTTTTTTTGTTTTGTTTTGTTTTATTTGTTTTGTTTCATTTTGTTTATTTCGTTTGTTTTCTTGTTTTAAACAAACAACAATCAGTAAATCGCAATGGAAAACGGGGGGGGGGGGGGCGAGCGGGGACGAGTGATTTTATTTTATTCATTCAAAACTAGGTGGCGACATCACTTTGTTGATCTGGGTATCCTTGGTGTCTCGCGCTTTGACGTCATTTTTGAATGACTTTACGACTTAGTTTTTAGATTTCTCAGTACAGCGGTAGACTTTGCAGGGGTCAGACCTATATTGATTTTCCATTCTCTCAACGTATACAGTTAGAATACATGAACGTCACGGATGAGCAAGTTTATAATTAGAATGTGCCTGTTATGGGAATCTTTTGACAATAGTTTACAACATTTGATGACAGGCAAAACTAGTGACATAATTAGTTCATTTTGGATTATTTTAAATAGTTAAGGACGAATTTAGTGAAAACATTCAATTTTCGAAACAGGAATAACGTTGAATAGTGAAATTTGGAGGAAATTCGTCAGGAATTTGTGTGTTTTACGGGACTGCAGAAAACTTTAATTTTGAAAAACTCATTAACCAGAGGACATTTTTGTAAACGGGGACTTTTAGTGCATACATTTGGCTAGGATATATATCAGCTAGTTTTGACAGCATTTTGGCACTTCCGGTGCATTTGACAAAAGTACAAAGAGGGGTCATGTTACGTTTTTTGAAATTTCGAAAAAATAGAAAGAAAATTTGTATAAAAAAAAATAAGGCGACCCGGCTGGAATGTTTGACAGATTTCAGTCGGGCACATTTTGACGGAGAGGGGGCACCAAAAATTTCCGCACGGAAAAGTTAATTTTTGGCTAAATTAGCGATTTTTGAGTAAAAGCCAGAAAGGGGCGTAACTTCAAAACGGGGCCAGGTACAGACTTTATTTTTAGCTACAACGCGAGAGCTCATTATTCTCAGCAACTGTGCAAAATTTCAGCTCGATCGGTTGAAAAACTTGGTAGTTTATCTGCGCACAACATTTCATAAAAAAAAGCCCGCGGGGGGCATATCTCAAAACGCAAAAAAAATTTGACCACAGATTCGTAATCAGGACCCTCAAATCTTCCTGGAAACAAAATTTCATCAAAATCGGACAACTTTTACATTTTGCGCCAAGTTTGCGCCATACGCGCGCAACCAGAAAGTAAATTATAGCATTCTTTTTGCATGATAAATCATCACCAGGATGTGAGCTACCATTTCCACTAAACAGAATCTTGATAACTATTACCGTGTCGGAGGAGATCTGATAACAAGGGTAAACAGCGTTTTGCGCTATTGCGCCGAAACTACAAATAATTTAGCGTCGTGTCCATAGCCTAGTCTATTCCTGGTAGTGCTGAATAAGTGTGCAAAATTTCATGAAAATCGGTCAAGGCACTTTTTGTACCCGACTGGAAGAAAAAAAAAAAGAATAATAATAATAATAGGCCGACGAAATACAATAAGGTCTTCCCTTTGGAAAGGGAAAGACCTTAATTAAACGGCTGATTTTCCCCCGTTAAGAGCCTCATTGCTGGCATTTGTTTGTTTGTTTGTTTTGTTTTTGCTGGTTTTTCAAAAAAGGGGGGGGGGGGTAGTTCATACATGTATGTTATTGCCATACATGTATCTGAAAAGATGGGGGCGGGGACATTTAAGTTTTTTTCTTTTGTGTGTTTTTTTTTTTTGTTTTGTTTTGTTTTATTTGTTTTGTTTCATTTTGTTTATTTCGTTTGTTTTCTTGTTTTAAACAAACAACAATCAGTAAATCGCAATGGAAAACGGGGGGGGGGGGGGCGAGCGGGGACGAGTGATTTTATTTTATTCATTCAAAACTAGGTGGCGACATCACTTTGTTGATCTGGGTATCCTTGGTGTCTCGCGCTTTGACGTCATTTTTGAATGACTTTACGACTTAGTTTTTAGATTTCTCAGTACAGCGGTAGACTTTGCAGGGGTCAGACCTATATTGATTTTCCATTCTCTCAACGTATACAGTTAGAATACATGAACGTCACGGATGAGCAAGTTTATAATTAGAATGTGCCTGTTATGGGAATCTTTTGACAATAGTTTACAACATTTGATGACAGGCAAAACTAGTGACATAATTAGTTCATTTTGGATTATTTTAAATAGTTAAGGACGAATTTAGTGAAAACATTCAATTTTCGAAACAGGAATAACGTTGAATAGTGAAATTTGGAGGAAATTCGTCAGGAATTTGTGTGTTTTACGGGACTGCAGAAAACTTTAATTTTGAAAAACTCATTAACCAGAGGACATTTTTGTAAACGGGGACTTTTAGTGCATACATTTGGCTAGGATATATATCAGCTAGTTTTGACAGCATTTTGGCACTTCCGGTGCATTTGACAAAAGTACAAAGAGGGGTCATGTTACGTTTTTTGAAATTTCGAAAAAATAGAAAGAAAATTTGTATAAAAAAAAATAAGGCGACCCGGCTGGAATGTTTGACAGATTTCAGTCGGGCACATTTTGACGGAGAGGGGGCACCAAAAATTTCCGCACGGAAAAGTTAATTTTTGGCTAAATTAGCGATTTTTGAGTAAAAGCCAGAAAGGGGCGTAACTTCAAAACGGGGCCAGGTACAGACTTTATTTTTAGCTACAACGCGAGAGCTCATTATTCTCAGCAACTGTGCAAAATTTCAGCTCGATCGGTTGAAAAACTTGGTAGTTTATCTGCGCACAACATTTCATAAAAAAAAGCCCGCGGGGGGCATATCTCAAAACGCAAAAAAAATTTGACCACAGATTCGTAATCAGGACCCTCAAATCTTCCTGGAAACAAAATTTCATCAAAATCGGACAACTTTTACATTTTGCGCCAAGTTTGCGCCATACGCGCGCAACCAGAAAGTAAATTATAGCATTCTTTTTGCATGATAAATCATCACCAGGATGTGAGCTACCATTTCCACTAAACAGAATCTTGATAACTATTACCGTGTCGGAGGAGATCTGATAACAAGGGTAAACAGCGTTTTGCGCTATTGCGCCGAAACTACAAATAATTTAGCGTCGTGTCCATAGCCTAGTCTATTCCTGGTAGTGCTGAATAAGTGTGCAAAATTTCATGAAAATCGGTCAAGGCACTTTTTGTACCCGACTGGAAGAAAAAAAAAAAGAATAATAATTAAAAAGTCATTTGTTCAGAGAACAAATGTGAGGTCTTTCCCTGTCTTACGTTTTTGTTATGGTATTTTTTACAAGTACTAAAGACATTTGAATCACTTTGTTTATGACTATATGTTGCCAATTATTGCGATATAGGCTCCAGAATGAAGAGCAGGGAACCTAGAGTCAGAAAAAGTATGGTTGCTAAGGACTTTTATTACGGTTGCTATGGACTTCCAGTTGAAAAAACTTACCCCTTAACTCAAAAAGTAGTCTTGGTTTAGAATATATATGGTTGCTATGGACTTTTCATTAATGTTACCTTGTTGCTAGGGAATGACCTTGACCTATGACCTTTGACCTTGGACTCAAATTGTAGCTCTTTATATACTGATTCATTTAAATATACATGTTTACTATACTATCTGTTATGGTTTTCAAGTTATTGGCAAAAAACATGTTTCGCGAAACTTGTTTTGGCCGCCATTTTGAAACCGTTCAACCGAATCATGTACTGTTTGGGTTCAAATTGTAGGTAATTTAATCCTCTTTCAAATGAACCCTATGTTTCATTCATCATCTTTTATGGATTAAAAGTTATAAACAAAAAATCATTTTAAAAATAAGAATCAAGGGCGATAACTCAAAAACGACAAGTTTTACGCTTTCGCACCTGAAACCCTTTTTGTAGCTTTCGACATGGCGAACATTTTTTCCATGTATTGTCCGCTTCAATTTTGTACGGTTTAAGTGCTATTTCATAAAAACTGTTTACGGTGTCAGCCATTTTGAAAATGGCTGCCCGTAACCAATCGACTTTGGTCTTAAATTGAAGGACATATAAAGACGGTCACAAAAAACCCATATGTTTACTATATTATCTCTGACGGTTTAAAAGTTATAAGCCAAAAACGGATAAGGTGAAACGCGTTAACGGCCATAACTCGAAAACGGTTTGTCGCACAGTGTTCGACCCTTTATATCAAATAAAGGTCTAAATGAGACGAGTATTTTTCCCATTACATGTCTGCTTCAATTTTGTATGGTTTTTGAGCTATACTGCAAACAAGGTGTGCCATGACCTCTGACCTTGAGATTTGACCTTTGACCTTGACATTTTTGAATGCAACATATGTCACCTAGGATGATTGGTGAAGGTCCCAAGTCTCTAGGACTAACCGTTTTGAAGAAAAAAAATTTGACGTGTCGCGACAGGTTTCGACTCAAAAACGCGTAACCAGGAAGTTGATCGAAAAAAACTTTTTTTCGTGATGACATGTTCCCATGAGTCCATCAACATTTACCACACTTTAAATTTTTGATATCGGTTACGGTTTCTGAGATTATCTGATAACAAGGGTTTTCGGTCTGGGGCAGATAACTCCGTTACTAAAAATAGTTCGGTTTTCAGGTTGCGGTCAAGGCGAGTCTGGGTATGACCGAGTTAACGCAAGAAGTATCGTAAAGATATGTCGCGACACTTTTGCGACATTCTAAGCGGAAAAGAAGAAGAAAAATAATAATAATAATAATAATAACCATAAGAAATACAGTAAGGTCTTTCCACTGTAGTGGGAAAGACCTTAATAATAATAGGCCGACGAAATACAATAAGGTCTTCCCTTTGGAAAGGGAAAGACCTTAATTAAACGGCTGATTTTCCCCCGTTAAGAGCCTCATTGCTGGCATTTGTTTGTTTGTTTGTTTTGTTTTTGCTGGTTTTTCAAAAAAGGGGGGGGGGGGTAGTTCATACATGTATGTTATTGCCATACATGTATCTGAAAAGATGGGGGCGGGGACATTTAAGTTTTTTTCTTTTGTGTGTTTTTTTTTTTGTTTTGTTTTGTTTTATTTGTTTTGTTTCATTTTGTTTATTTCGTTTGTTTTCTTGTTTTAAACAAACAACAATCAGTAAATCGCAATGGAAAACGGGGGGGGGGGGGGGGGCGAGCGGGGACGAGTGATTTTATTTTATTCATTCAAAACTAGGTGGCGACATCACTTTGTTGATCTGGGTATCCTTGGTGTCTCGCGCTTTGACGTCATTTTTGAATGACTTTACGACTTAGTTTTTAGATTTCTCAGTACAGCGGTAGACTTTGCAGGGGTCAGACCTATATTGATTTTCCATTCTCTCAACGTATACAGTTAGAATACATGAACGTCACGGATGAGCAAGTTTATAATTAGAATGTGCCTGTTATGGGAATCTTTTGACAATAGTTTACAACATTTGATGACAGGCAAAACTAGTGACATAATTAGTTCATTTTGGATTATTTTAAATAGTTAAGGACGAATTTAGTGAAAACATTCAATTTTCGAAACAGGAATAACGTTGAATAGTGAAATTTGGAGGAAATTCGTCAGGAATTTGTGTGTTTTACGGGACTGCAGAAAACTTTAATTTTGAAAAACTCATTAACCAGAGGACATTTTTGTAAACGGGGACTTTTAGTGCATACATTTGGCTAGGATATATATCAGCTAGTTTTGACAGCATTTTGGCACTTCCGGTGCATTTGACAAAAGTACAAAGAGGGGTCATGTTACGTTTTTTGAAATTTCGAAAAAATAGAAAGAAAATTTGTATAAAAAAAAATAAGGCGACCCGGCTGGAATGTTTGACAGATTTCAGTCGGGCACATTTTGACGGAGAGGGGGCACCAAAAATTTCCGCACGGAAAAGTTAATTTTTGGCTAAATTAGCGATTTTTGAGTAAAAGCCAGAAAGGGGCGTAACTTCAAAACGGGGCCAGGTACAGACTTTATTTTTAGCTACAACGCGAGAGCTCATTATTCTCAGCAACTGTGCAAAATTTCAGCTCGATCGGTTGAAAAACTTGGTAGTTTATCTGCGCACAACATTTCATAAAAAAAAGCCCGCGGGGGGCATATCTCAAAACGCAAAAAAAATTTGACCACAGATTCGTAATCAGGACCCTCAAATCTTCCTGGAAACAAAATTTCATCAAAATCGGACAACTTTTACATTTTGCGCCAAGTTTGCGCCATACGCGCGCAACCAGAAAGTAAATTATAGCATTCTTTTTGCATGATAAATCATCACCAGGATGTGAGCTACCATTTCCACTAAACAGAATCTTGATAACTATTACCGTGTCGGAGGAGATCTGATAACAAGGGTAAACAGCGTTTTGCGCTATTGCGCCGAAACTACAAATAATTTAGCGTCGTGTCCATAGCCTAGTCTATTCCTGGTAGTGCTGAATAAGTGTGCAAAATTTCATGAAAATCGGTCAAGGCACTTTTTGTACCCGACTGGAAGAAAAAAAAAAGAATAATAATAATTAAAAAGTCATTTGTTCAGAGAACAAATGTGAGGTCTTTCCCATGTTTTTGTTAGTTTTATGATGACGGTTATGTTTGGTTAGGCTATTTGAGTCTGTTTTTGACAAGAGTATTAAACTAATAGTTGCGAAAAACGTTCCAGACTGAAGAGCAGTGAGCCTGAAGTCAGAAAAGGTATGGTTGCTAAGGACTTTTATGATGGTTGCTATGGACTAAGGGTTACTTCCTGTTTAAAAATTTTAAATCTAAACTCGGAAAGTAGTCTTGGTTAAGAATATATATGGTTGCTATGGACTTTTCAAAAATGTTTTCTTGTTGCTAGGGAATGACCTTGACCCATGACCTTTGACCTTGGACTCAAATTGTAGGTCTTGGCATTCTGATTCATTTGAGTATACATGTTTACTATACTATCTGTTATGGTTTTCAAATTATGGGCAAAAAACGTGTTTCGCGAAACTTGTTTTGGCCGCCATTTTGGAACCAGTCAACCGAATCATACACTGTTTGGACTCAAATTGTAGGTCTTTTAATTCTCTATCAAATGAACCCTACATTTCATTCACCATCTGTAACCGTTTAAAAGTTATAATTAAAAAACCATTTTCAAATTAAAAATCAAGGGCCGTAACTCAAAAACGACAAGTTTTACGCTTTCGCACCTGAAACATTTTTTGTAGCTTTCAACGTGGCAAACATTTTTTTCGTGTATTGTCCGCTTAAATTTTTTACATTTTTTGTGTTATACTCAAAAAACAATATCCGATGGCGGCCATTTTGAAAATGGCTGTCCGTAGCCATGCGACTTTGGTTTTATATTGGAGGGCATAAGTTTACGGTCTCAAATAACCCATATGTTTACTATGTTATCTCAAACCGTTTTCAAGTTATAAGCCAAAAATCGGTTAGCCGAAACGCATTAAGGGTCATAACTCGAAAACGGTTTGTCGCACAGTGTTCGACCCTTTATATCAAATAAAGGTCTAAATGAGACAAGTATTTTTCCCATTACATGTCTGCTTCTATCTTGTATGGTTTTTAAGCCTATCTGCACACAAGGTGTACCATGACCTCTGACCTTGAGATTTGACCTTTGACCTTGACATTTTTGAATGCAACAAATGCCATCTAGGATGATTGGTAAAGGTCCCAAGTCTCTAGGACTAACCGTTTTGAAGAAAAAAAATTTGACGTGTCGCGACACTTTTTGGGTCAAAAACGCGTAACCAGGAAGTTGATCAAAAAAAAATTTTTTGCGTGATTACTTGTTGCCAGGAGTCCAGCAACATTTCCCACACTTTAGATTTTTGATACCGGTTACGGTTTCTGAGATTATCTGATAACAAGGGTTTTCGGTCTAGGGTAGATAACTCCGTTACTAAAAATAGTTCGGTTTTCAGGTTGCGGTCAAGGCTAGTCTGGGTATGACCGAGTTAACACAAGAAGTATCGTAAAGATATGTCGCGACACTTTTGCGACATTCACAGCGGAAAAGAAGAAGAAAAATAATAATAATAATAATAATAACCATAAGAAATACAGTAAGGTCTTTCCACTGTAGTGGGAAAGACCTTAATAATAGGCCGACGAAATACAATAAGGTCTTCCCTTTGGAAAGGGAAAGACCTTAATTAAACGGCTGATTTTCCCCCGTTAAGAGCCTCATTGCTGGCATTTGTTTGTTTGTTTGTTTTGTTTTTGCTGGTTTTTCAAAAAAGGGGGGGGGGGGTAGTTCATACATGTATGTTATTGCCATACATGTATCTGAAAAGATGGGGGCGGGGACATTTAAGTTTTTTTCTTTTGTGTGTTTTTTTTTTTTTGTTTTGTTTTGTTTTATTTGTTTTGTTTCATTTTGTTTATTTCGTTTGTTTTCTTGTTTTAAACAAACAACAATCAGTAAATCGCAATGGAAAACGGGGGGGGGGGGGGCGAGCGGGGACGAGTGATTTTATTTTATTCATTCAAAACTAGGTGGCGACATCACTTTGTTGATCTGGGTATCCTTGGTGTCTCGCGCTTTGACGTCATTTTTGAATGACTTTACGACTTAGTTTTTAGATTTCTCAGTACAGCGGTAGACTTTGCAGGGGTCAGACCTATATTGATTTTCCATTCTCTCAACGTATACAGTTAGAATACATGAACGTCACGGATGAGCAAGTTTATAATTAGAATGTGCCTGTTATGGGAATCTTTTGACAATAGTTTACAACATTTGATGACAGGCAAAACTAGTGACATAATTAGTTCATTTTGGATTATTTTAAATAGTTAAGGACGAATTTAGTGAAAACATTCAATTTTCGAAACAGGAATAACGTTGAATAGTGAAATTTGGAGGAAATTCGTCAGGAATTTGTGTGTTTTACGGGACTGCAGAAAACTTTAATTTTGAAAAACTCATTAACCAGAGGACATTTTTGTAAACGGGGACTTTTAGTGCATACATTTGGCTAGGATATATATCAGCTAGTTTTGACAGCATTTTGGCACTTCCGGTGCATTTGACAAAAGTACAAAGAGGGGTCATGTTACGTTTTTTGAAATTTCGAAAAAATAGAAAGAAAATTTGTATAAAAAAAAATAAGGCGACCCGGCTGGAATGTTTGACAGATTTCAGTCGGGCACATTTTGACGGAGAGGGGGCACCAAAAATTTCCGCACGGAAAAGTTAATTTTTGGCTAAATTAGCGATTTTTGAGTAAAAGCCAGAAAGGGGCGTAACTTCAAAACGGGGCCAGGTACAGACTTTATTTTTAGCTACAACGCGAGAGCTCATTATTCTCAGCAACTGTGCAAAATTTCAGCTCGATCGGTTGAAAAACTTGGTAGTTTATCTGCGCACAACATTTCATAAAAAAAAGCCCGCGGGGGGCATATCTCAAAACGCAAAAAAAATTTGACCACAGATTCGTAATCAGGACCCTCAAATCTTCCTGGAAACAAAATTTCATCAAAATCGGACAACTTTTACATTTTGCGCCAAGTTTGCGCCATACGCGCGCAACCAGAAAGTAAATTATAGCATTCTTTTTGCATGATAAATCATCACCAGGATGTGAGCTACCATTTCCACTAAACAGAATCTTGATAACTATTACCGTGTCGGAGGAGATCTGATAACAAGGGTAAACAGCGTTTTGCGCTATTGCGCCGAAACTACAAATAATTTAGCGTCGTGTCCATAGCCTAGTCTATTCCTGGTAGTGCTGAATAAGTGTGCAAAATTTCATGAAAATCGGTCAAGGCACTTTTTGTACCCGACTGGAAGAAAAAAAAAAAGAATAATAATAATTAAAAAGTCATTTGTTCAGAGAACAAATGTGAGGTCTTTCCCTGTCTTATGTTTTTGTTATGGTATTTTATACAAGTACTAAAGACATTTGAGTCACTTTGTTTATGACAAGATGTTGCCAATTATTGTGATATAGGCTCCAGAATGAAGAGCAGGGGACCTAGAGTCAGAAAAAGTATGGTTGCTAAGGACTTTTATGACGGTTGCTATGGACTAGGGGTTACTTCCGGTTGAAAAAACTTAACTCTTAACTCAAAAAGTAGTCTAGGTTTAGAATATATATGGTTACTATGGACTTTTCATTAATGTTACCTTGTTGCTAGGGAATGACCTTGACCTATGACCTTTGACCTTGGACTCAAATTGTAGCTCTTTATATACTGATTTATTTAAGTATACATGTTTACTATACTATCTGTTATGGTTTTCAAGTTATTGGCAAAAAACGTGTTTCGCGAAACTTGTTTTGGCCGCCATTTTGAAACCGTTCAACCGAATCATGTACTGTTTGGGTTCAAATTGTAGGTAATTTAATGCTCTTTTAAATGAACCCTATGTTTCATTCATCATCTTTTATGGATTAAAAGTTATAAACAAAAAATCATTTTAAAAATAAGAATCAAGGGCGATAACTCCAAAACGACAAGTTTTACGCTTTCGCTCCTGAAACACTTTTTGTAGATTTCGACATGGAGAACATTTTTTCCATGTATTGTCCGCTTCAATTTTGTACGGTTTAAGTGCTATTTCTTAAAAACTATTTACGGTGTCAGCCATCTTGAAAATGGCTGCCCGTAACCATTCGACTTTTGTCTTAAATTGAAGGACATATAATGACGGTCACAAAAGACCCATATGTTTACTATATTATCTCTGACGGTTTAAAAGTTATAAGCCAAAAACGGATAAGCCGAAACGCGTTAAGGGCCATAACTCGAAAACGGTTTGTCGTACAGTGTTCGACCCTTAATATCAAATAAAGATCTAAATGAGAGGAGTATTTTTCCCATTACATGTCTGCTTCAATTTTGTATGGTTTTTGAGCTATACTGCAAACAAGGTGTGCCATGACCTCTGACCTTGAGATTTGACCTTTGACCTTGACATTTTTAAATGTAACATAGGTCACCTAGGATGATTGGTGAAGGTCCCAAGTCTCTAGGACTAACCGTTTTGAAGAAAAAAAATTTGACGTGTCGCGACAGGTTTCGACTCAAAAACGCGTAACCAGGAAGTTGATCGAAAAAATTTTTTTTGCGTGATGACATGTTGCCAGGAGTCCAACAACATTTCCCACACTTTAGATTTTTGATACCGGTTACGGTTGAGGAGGAGATCTGTGCACAAGGGTTTTCGGTCTGGGGCAGATAACTCCGTTACTAAAAATAGATCGGTTTCAGGACAAAACTCAAGGCGAGTACCGGTATGACCAATATATGGTACCAAGTATCGAAAAGATATGTCGCGACACTTTTCGTATTTTGACCGCGGAAAAGAAGAAAAATAATAATAATAACCATAAGAAATACAGTAAGGTCTTTCCTTCTGTAAAGGGAAAGACCTTAATAATAGGCCGACGAAATACAATAAGGTCTTCCCTTTGGAAAGGGAAAGACCTTAATTAAACGGCTGATTTTCCCCCGTTAAGAGCCTCATTGCTGGCATTTGTTTGTTTGTTTGTTTTGTTTTTGCTGGTTTTTCAAAAAAGGGGGGGGGGTAGTTCATACATGTATGTTATTGCCATACATGTATCTGAAAAGATGGGGGCGGGGACATTTAAGTTTTTTTCTTTTGTGTGTTTTTTTTTTTTGTTTTGTTTTGTTTTATTTGTTTTGTTTCATTTTGTTTATTTCGTTTGTTTTCTTGTTTTAAACAAACAACAATCAGTAAATCGCAATGGAAAACGGGGGGGGGGGGGGGGCGAGCGGGGACGAGTGATTTTATTTTATTCATTCAAAACTAGGTGGCGACATCACTTTGTTGATCTGGGTATCCTTGGTGTCTCGCGCTTTGACGTCATTTTTGAATGACTTTACGACTTAGTTTTTAGATTTCTCAGTACAGCGGTAGACTTTGCAGGGGTCAGACCTATATTGATTTTCCATTCTCTCAACGTATACAGTTAGAATACATGAACGTCACGGATGAGCAAGTTTATAATTAGAATGTGCCTGTTATGGGAATCTTTTGACAATAGTTTACAACATTTGATGACAGGCAAAACTAGTGACATAATTAGTTCATTTTGGATTATTTTAAATAGTTAAGGACGAATTTAGTGAAAACATTCAATTTTCGAAACAGGAATAACGTTGAATAGTGAAATTTGGAGGAAATTCGTCAGGAATTTGTGTGTTTTACGGGACTGCAGAAAACTTTAATTTTGAAAAACTCATTAACCAGAGGACATTTTTGTAAACGGGGACTTTTAGTGCATACATTTGGCTAGGATATATATCAGCTAGTTTTGACAGCATTTTGGCACTTCCGGTGCATTTGACAAAAGTACAAAGAGGGGTCATGTTACGTTTTTTGAAATTTCGAAAAAATAGAAAGAAAATTTGTATAAAAAAAAATAAGGCGACCCGGCTGGAATGTTTGACAGATTTCAGTCGGGCACATTTTGACGGAGAGGGGGCACCAAAAATTTCCGCACGGAAAAGTTAATTTTTGGCTAAATTAGCGATTTTTGAGTAAAAGCCAGAAAGGGGCGTAACTTCAAAACGGGGCCAGGTACAGACTTTATTTTTAGCTACAACGCGAGAGCTCATTATTCTCAGCAACTGTGCAAAATTTCAGCTCGATCGGTTGAAAAACTTGGTAGTTTATCTGCGCACAACATTTCATAAAAAAAAGCCCGCGGGGGGCATATCTCAAAACGCAAAAAAAATTTGACCACAGATTCGTAATCAGGACCCTCAAATCTTCCTGGAAACAAAATTTCATCAAAATCGGACAACTTTTACATTTTGCGCCAAGTTTGCGCCATACGCGCGCAACCAGAAAGTAAATTATAGCATTCTTTTTGCATGATAAATCATCACCAGGATGTGAGCTACCATTTCCACTAAACAGAATCTTGATAACTATTACCGTGTCGGAGGAGATCTGATAACAAGGGTAAACAGCGTTTTGCGCTATTGCGCCGAAACTACAAATAATTTAGCGTCGTGTCCATAGCCTAGTCTATTCCTGGTAGTGCTGAATAAGTGTGCAAAATTTCATGAAAATCGGTCAAGGCACTTTTTGTACCCGACTGGAAGAAAAAAAAAAAGAATAATAATAATAATAGGCCGACGAAATACAATAAGGTCTTCCCTTTGGAAAGGGAAAGACCTTAATTAAACGGCTGATTTTCCCCCGTTAAGAGCCTCATTGCTGGCATTTGTTTGTTTGTTTGTTTTGTTTTTGCTGGTTTTTCAAAAAAGGGGGGGGGGGGGTAGTTCATACATGTATGTTATTGCCATACATGTATCTGAAAAGATGGGGGCGGGGACATTTAAGTTTTTTTCTTTTGTGTGTTTTTTTTTTTTGTTTTGTTTTGTTTTATTTGTTTTGTTTCATTTTGTTTATTTCGTTTGTTTTCTTGTTTTAAACAAACAACAATCAGTAAATCGCAATGGAAAACGGGGGGGGGGGGGCGAGCGGGGACGAGTGATTTTATTTTATTCATTCAAAACTAGGTGGCGACATCACTTTGTTGATCTGGGTATCCTTGGTGTCTCGCGCTTTGACGTCATTTTTGAATGACTTTACGACTTAGTTTTTAGATTTCTCAGTACAGCGGTAGACTTTGCAGGGGTCAGACCTATATTGATTTTCCATTCTCTCAACGTATACAGTTAGAATACATGAACGTCACGGATGAGCAAGTTTATAATTAGAATGTGCCTGTTATGGGAATCTTTTGACAATAGTTTACAACATTTGATGACAGGCAAAACTAGTGACATAATTAGTTCATTTTGGATTATTTTAAATAGTTAAGGACGAATTTAGTGAAAACATTCAATTTTCGAAACAGGAATAACGTTGAATAGTGAAATTTGGAGGAAATTCGTCAGGAATTTGTGTGTTTTACGGGACTGCAGAAAACTTTAATTTTGAAAAACTCATTAACCAGAGGACATTTTTGTAAACGGGGACTTTTAGTGCATACATTTGGCTAGGATATATATCAGCTAGTTTTGACAGCATTTTGGCACTTCCGGTGCATTTGACAAAAGTACAAAGAGGGGTCATGTTACGTTTTTTGAAATTTCGAAAAAATAGAAAGAAAATTTGTATAAAAAAAAATAAGGCGACCCGGCTGGAATGTTTGACAGATTTCAGTCGGGCACATTTTGACGGAGAGGGGGCACCAAAAATTTCCGCACGGAAAAGTTAATTTTTGGCTAAATTAGCGATTTTTGAGTAAAAGCCAGAAAGGGGCGTAACTTCAAAACGGGGCCAGGTACAGACTTTATTTTTAGCTACAACGCGAGAGCTCATTATTCTCAGCAACTGTGCAAAATTTCAGCTCGATCGGTTGAAAAACTTGGTAGTTTATCTGCGCACAACATTTCATAAAAAAAAGCCCGCGGGGGGCATATCTCAAAACGCAAAAAAAATTTGACCACAGATTCGTAATCAGGACCCTCAAATCTTCCTGGAAACAAAATTTCATCAAAATCGGACAACTTTTACATTTTGCGCCAAGTTTGCGCCATACGCGCGCAACCAGAAAGTAAATTATAGCATTCTTTTTGCATGATAAATCATCACCAGGATGTGAGCTACCATTTCCACTAAACAGAATCTTGATAACTATTACCGTGTCGGAGGAGATCTGATAACAAGGGTAAACAGCGTTTTGCGCTATTGC
Organism: Arcuatula senhousia; assembly: GCA_963971305.1. Classification (NCBI taxonomy): domain Eukaryota; kingdom Metazoa; phylum Mollusca; class Bivalvia; order Mytilida; family Mytilidae; genus Arcuatula; species Arcuatula senhousia. Next base: position 2,725,336 of record OZ020313.1, read on the forward strand.
GCCGAAACTACAAATAATTTAGCGTCGTGTCCATAGCCTAGTCTATTCCTGGTAGTGCTGAATAAGTGTGCAAAATTTCATGAAAATCGGTCAAGGCACTTTTTGTACCCGACTGGAAGAAAAAAAAAAAGAATAATAATAATAATAGGCCGACGAAATACAATAAGGTCTTCCCTTTGGAAAGGGAAAGACCTTAATTAAACGGCTGATTTTCCCCCGTTAAGAGCCTCATTGCTGGCATTTGTTTGTTTGTTTGTTTTGTTTTTGCTGGTTTTTCAAAAAAGGGGGGGGGGGGTAGTTCATACATGTATGTTATTGCCATACATGTATCTGAAAAGATGGGGGCGGGGACATTTAAGTTTTTTTCTTTTGTGTGTTTTTTTTTTTTGTTTTGTTTTGTTTTATTTGTTTTGTTTCATTTTGTTTATTTCGTTTGTTTTCTTGTTTTAAACAAACAACAATCAGTAAATCGCAATGGAAAACGGGGGGGGGGGGGGCGAGCGGGGACGAGTGATTTTATTTTATTCATTCAAAACTAGGTGGCGACATCACTTTGTTGATCTGGGTATCCTTGGTGTCTCGCGCTTTGACGTCATTTTTGAATGACTTTACGACTTAGTTTTTAGATTTCTCAGTACAGCGGTAGACTTTGCAGGGGTCAGACCTATATTGATTTTCCATTCTCTCAACGTATACAGTTAGAATACATGAACGTCACGGATGAGCAAGTTTATAATTAGAATGTGCCTGTTATGGGAATCTTTTGACAATAGTTTACAACATTTGATGACAGGCAAAACTAGTGACATAATTAGTTCATTTTGGATTATTTTAAATAGTTAAGGACGAATTTAGTGAAAACATTCAATTTTCGAAACAGGAATAACGTTGAATAGTGAAATTTGGAGGAAATTCGTCAGGAATTTGTGTGTTTTACGGGACTGCAGAAAACTTTAATTTTGAAAAACTCATTAACCAGAGGACATTTTTGTAAACGGGGACTTTTAGTGCATACATTTGGCTAGGATATATATCAGCTAGTTTTGACAGCATTTTGGCACTTCCGGTGCATTTGACAAAAGTACAAAGAGGGGTCATGTTACGTTTTTTGAAATTTCGAAAAAATAGAAAGAAAATTTGTATAAAAAAAAATAAGGCGACCCGGCTGGAATGTTTGACAGATTTCAGTCGGGCACATTTTGACGGAGAGGGGGCACCAAAAATTTCCGCACGGAAAAGTTAATTTTTGGCTAAATTAGCGATTTTTGAGTAAAAGCCAGAAAGGGGCGTAACTTCAAAACGGGGCCAGGTACAGACTTTATTTTTAGCTACAACGCGAGAGCTCATTATTCTCAGCAACTGTGCAAAATTTCAGCTCGATCGGTTGAAAAACTTGGTAGTTTATCTGCGCACAACATTTCATAAAAAAAAGCCCGCGGGGGGCATATCTCAAAACGCAAAAAAAATTTGACCACAGATTCGTAATCAGGACCCTCAAATCTTCCTGGAAACAAAATTTCATCAAAATCGGACAACTTTTACATTTTGCGCCAAGTTTGCGCCATACGCGCGCAACCAGAAAGTAAATTATAGCATTCTTTTTGCATGATAAATCATCACCAGGATGTGAGCTACCATTTCCACTAAACAGAATCTTGATAACTATTACCGTGTCGGAGGAGATCTGATAACAAGGGTAAACAGCGTTTTGCGCTATTGCGCCGAAACTACAAATAATTTAGCGTCGTGTCCATAGCCTAGTCTATTCCTGGTAGTGCTGAATAAGTGTGCAAAATTTCATGAAAATCGGTCAAGGCACTTTTTGTACCCGACTGGAAGAAAAAAAAAAAGAATAATAATAATAATAGGCCGACGAAATACAATAAGGTCTTCCCTTTGGAAAGGGAAAGACCTTAATTAAACGGCTGATTTTCCCCCGTTAAGAGCCTCATTGCTGGCATTTGTTTGTTTGTTTGTTTTGTTTTTGCTGGTTTTTCAAAAAAGGGGGGGGGGGGTAGTTCATACATGTATGTTATTGCCATACATGTATCTGAAAAGATGGGGGCGGGGACATTTAAGTTTTTTTCTTTTGTGTGTTTTTTTTTTTTGTTTTGTTTTGTTTTATTTGTTTTGTTTCATTTTGTTTATTTCGTTTGTTTTCTTGTTTTAAACAAACAACAATCAGTAAATCGCAATGGAAAACGGGGGGGGGGGGGGCGAGCGGGGACGAGTGATTTTATTTTATTCATTCAAAACTAGGTGGCGACATCACTTTGTTGATCTGGGTATCCTTGGTGTCTCGCGCTTTGACGTCATTTTTGAATGACTTTACGACTTAGTTTTTAGATTTCTCAGTACAGCGGTAGACTTTGCAGGGGTCAGACCTATATTGATTTTCCATTCTCTCAACGTATACAGTTAGAATACATGAACGTCACGGATGAGCAAGTTTATAATTAGAATGTGCCTGTTATGGGAATCTTTTGACAATAGTTTACAACATTTGATGACAGGCAAAACTAGTGACATAATTAGTTCATTTTGGATTATTTTAAATAGTTAAGGACGAATTTAGTGAAAACATTCAATTTTCGAAACAGGAATAACGTTGAATAGTGAAATTTGGAGGAAATTCGTCAGGAATTTGTGTGTTTTACGGGACTGCAGAAAACTTTAATTTTGAAAAACTCATTAACCAGAGGACATTTTTGTAAACGGGGACTTTTAGTGCATACATTTGGCTAGGATATATATCAGCTAGTTTTGACAGCATTTTGGCACTTCCGGTGCATTTGACAAAAGTACAAAGAGGGGTCATGTTACGTTTTTTGAAATTTCGAAAAAATAGAAAGAAAATTTGTATAAAAAAAAATAAGGCGACCCGGCTGGAATGTTTGACAGATTTCAGTCGGGCACATTTTGACGGAGAGGGGGCACCAAAAATTTCCGCACGGAAAAGTTAATTTTTGGCTAAATTAGCGATTTTTGAGTAAAAGCCAGAAAGGGGCGTAACTTCAAAACGGGGCCAGGTACAGACTTTATTTTTAGCTACAACGCGAGAGCTCATTATTCTCAGCAACTGTGCAAAATTTCAGCTCGATCGGTTGAAAAACTTGGTAGTTTATCTGCGCACAACATTTCATAAAAAAAAGCCCGCGGGGGGCATATCTCAAAACGCAAAAAAAATTTGACCACAGATTCGTAATCAGGACCCTCAAATCTTCCTGGAAACAAAATTTCATCAAAATCGGACAACTTTTACATTTTGCGCCAAGTTTGCGCCATACGCGCGCAACCAGAAAGTAAATTATAGCATTCTTTTTGCATGATAAATCATCACCAGGATGTGAGCTACCATTTCCACTAAACAGAATCTTGATAACTATTACCGTGTCGGAGGAGATCTGATAACAAGGGTAAACAGCGTTTTGCGCTATTGCGCCGAAACTACAAATAATTTAGCGTCGTGTCCATAGCCTAGTCTATTCCTGGTAGTGCTGAATAAGTGTGCAAAATTTCATGAAAATCGGTCAAGGCACTTTTTGTACCCGACTGGAAGAAAAAAAAAAAGAATAATAATAATAATAGGCCGACGAAATACAATAAGGTCTTCCCTTTGGAAAGGGAAAGACCTTAATTAAACGGCTGATTTTCCCCCGTTAAGAGCCTCATTGCTGGCATTTGTTTGTTTGTTTGTTTTGTTTTTGCTGGTTTTTCAAAAAAGGGGGGGGGGGGTAGTTCATACATGTATGTTATTGCCATACATGTATCTGAAAAGATGGGGGCGGGGACATTTAAGTTTTTTTCTTTTGTGTGTTTTTTTTTTTTGTTTTGTTTTGTTTTATTTGTTTTGTTTCATTTTGTTTATTTCGTTTGTTTTCTTGTTTTAAACAAACAACAATCAGTAAATCGCAATGGAAAACGGGGGGGGGGGGGCGAGCGGGGACGAGTGATTTTATTTTATTCATTCAAAACTAGGTGGCGACATCACTTTGTTGATCTGGGTATCCTTGGTGTCTCGCGCTTTGACGTCATTTTTGAATGACTTTACGACTTAGTTTTTAGATTTCTCAGTACAGCGGTAGACTTTGCAGGGGTCAGACCTATATTGATTTTCCATTCTCTCAACGTATACAGTTAGAATACATGAACGTCACGGATGAGCAAGTTTATAATTAGAATGTGCCTGTTATGGGAATCTTTTGACAATAGTTTACAACATTTGATGACAGGCAAAACTAGTGACATAATTAGTTCATTTTGGATTATTTTAAATAGTTAAGGACGAATTTAGTGAAAACATTCAATTTTCGAAACAGGAATAACGTTGAATAGTGAAATTTGGAGGAAATTCGTCAGGAATTTGTGTGTTTTACGGGACTGCAGAAAACTTTAATTTTGAAAAACTCATTAACCAGAGGACATTTTTGTAAACGGGGACTTTTAGTGCATACATTTGGCTAGGATATATATCAGCTAGTTTTGACAGCATTTTGGCACTTCCGGTGCATTTGACAAAAGTACAAAGAGGGGTCATGTTACGTTTTTTGAAATTTCGAAAAAATAGAAAGAAAATTTGTATAAAAAAAAATAAGGCGACCCGGCTGGAATGTTTGACAGATTTCAGTCGGGCACATTTTGACGGAGAGGGGGCACCAAAAATTTCCGCACGGAAAAGTTAATTTTTGGCTAAATTAGCGATTTTTGAGTAAAAGCCAGAAAGGGGCGTAACTTCAAAACGGGGCCAGGTACAGACTTTATTTTTAGCTACAACGCGAGAGCTCATTATTCTCAGCAACTGTGCAAAATTTCAGCTCGATCGGTTGAAAAACTTGGTAGTTTATCTGCGCACAACATTTCATAAAAAAAAGCCCGCGGGGGGCATATCTCAAAACGCAAAAAAAATTTGACCACAGATTCGTAATCAGGACCCTCAAATCTTCCTGGAAACAAAATTTCATCAAAATCGGACAACTTTTACATTTTGCGCCAAGTTTGCGCCATACGCGCGCAACCAGAAAGTAAATTATAGCATTCTTTTTGCATGATAAATCATCACCAGGATGTGAGCTACCATTTCCACTAAACAGAATCTTGATAACTATTACCGTGTCGGAGGAGATCTGATAACAAGGGTAAACAGCGTTTTGCGCTATTGCGCCGAAACTACAAATAATTTAGCGTCGTGTCCATAGCCTAGTCTATTCCTGGTAGTGCTGAATAAGTGTGCAAAATTTCATGAAAATCGGTCAAGGCACTTTTTGTACCCGACTGGAAGAAAAAAAAAAGAATAATAATAATTAAAAAGTCATTTGTTCAGAGAACAAATGTGAGGTCTTTCCCTGTCTTACGTTTTTGTTATGGTATTTTTTACAAGTACTAAAGACATTTGAATCACTTTGTTTATGACTATATATTGCCAATTATTGTGATATAGGCTCCAGAATGAAGAGCAGGGAACCTAGAGTCAGAAAAAGTATGGTTGCTAAGGACTTTTATTACGGTTGCTATGGACTTCCGGTTGAAAAAACTTACCCCTTAACTCAAAAAGTAGTCTTGGTTTAGAATATATATGGTTGCTATGGACTTTTCATTAATGTTACCTTGTTGCTAGGGAATGACCTTGACCTATGACCTTTGACCTTGGACTCAAATTGTAGCTCTTTATATACTGATTCATTTAAGTATACATGTTTACTATACTATCTGTTATGGTTTTCAAGTTATTGGCAAAAAACGTGTTTCGCGAAACTTGTTTTGGCCGCCATTTTGAAACCGTTCAACCGAATCATGTACTGTTTGGGTTCAAATTGTAGGTAATTTAATCCTCTTTCAAATGAACCCTATGTTTCATTCATCATCTTTTATGGATTAAAAGTTATAAACAAAAAATCATTTTAAAAATAAGAATCAAGGGCGATAACTCAAAAACGACAAGTTTTATGCTTTCGCACCTGAAACCCTTTTTGTAGCTTTCGACATGGCGAACATTTTTTCCATGTATTGTCCGCTTCAATTTTGTACGGTTTAAGTGCTATTTCATAAAAACTGTTTACGGTGTCAGCCATTTTGAAAATGGCTGCCCGTAACCAATCGACTTTGGTCTTAAATTAAAGGACATATAAAGACGGTCACAAAAAACCCATATGTTTACTATATTATCTCTGACGGTTTAAAAGTTATAAGCCAAAAACGGATAAGGTGAAACGCGTTAAGGGCCATAACTCGAAAACGGTTTGTCGCACAGTGTTCGACCCTTTATATCAAATAAAGGTCTAAATGAGACGAGTATTTTTCCCATTACATGTCTGCTTCAATTTTGTATGGTTTTTGAGCTATACTGCAAACAAGGTGTGCCATGACCTCTGACCTTGAGATTTGACCTTTGACCTTGACATTTTTGAATGCAACATATGTCACCTAGGATGATTGGTGAAGGTCCCAAGTCTCTAGGACTAACCGTTTTGAAGAAAAAAAATTTGACGTGTCGCGACAGGTTTCGACTCAAAAACGCGTAACCAGGAAGTTGATCGAAAATTTTTTTTTTTCGTGATGACATGTTCCCATGAGTCCATCAACATTTCCCGCACTTTAAATTTTTGATATCGGTTACGGTTTCTGAGATTATCTGATAACAAGGGTTTTCGGTCTGGGGCAGATAACTCCGTTACTAAAAATAGTTCGGTTTTCAGGTTGCGGTCAAGGCGAGTCTGGGTATGACCGAGTTAACGCAAGATGTATCGTAAAGATATGTCGCGACACTTTTGCGACATTCTAAGCGGAAAAGAAGAAGAAAAATAATAATAATAATAATAATAACCATAAGAAATACAGTAAGGTCTTTCCACTGTAGTGGGAAAGACCTTAATAATAGGCCGACGAAATACAATAAGGTCTTCCCTTTGGAAAGGGAAAGACCTTAATTAAACGGCTGATTTTCCCCCGTTAAGAGCCTCATTGCTGGCATTTGTTTGTTTGTTTGTTTTGTTTTTGCTGGTTTTTCAAAAAAGGGGGGGGGGTAGTTCATACATGTATGTTATTGCCATACATGTATCTGAAAAGATGGGGGCGGGGACATTTAAGTTTTTTTCTTTTGTGTGTTTTTTTTTTTTGTTTTGTTTTGTTTTATTTGTTTTGTTTCATTTTGTTTATTTCGTTTGTTTTCTTGTTTTAAACAAACAACAATCAGTAAATCGCAATGGAAAACGGGGGGGGGGGGGGCGAGCGGGGACGAGTGATTTTATTTTATTCATTCAAAACTAGGTGGCGACATCACTTTGTTGATCTGGGTATCCTTGGTGTCTCGCGCTTTGACGTCATTTTTGAATGACTTTACGACTTAGTTTTTAGATTTCTCAGTACAGCGGTAGACTTTGCAGGGGTCAGACCTATATTGATTTTCCATTCTCTCAACGTATACAGTTAGAATACATGAACGTCACGGATGAGCAAGTTTATAATTAGAATGTGCCTGTTATGGGAATCTTTTGACAATAGTTTACAACATTTGATGACAGGCAAAACTAGTGACATAATTAGTTCATTTTGGATTATTTTAAATAGTTAAGGACGAATTTAGTGAAAACATTCAATTTTCGAAACAGGAATAACGTTGAATAGTGAAATTTGGAGGAAATTCGTCAGGAATTTGTGTGTTTTACGGGACTGCAGAAAACTTTAATTTTGAAAAACTCATTAACCAGAGGACATTTTTGTAAACGGGGACTTTTAGTGCATACATTTGGCTAGGATATATATCAGCTAGTTTTGACAGCATTTTGGCACTTCCGGTGCATTTGACAAAAGTACAAAGAGGGGTCATGTTACGTTTTTTGAAATTTCGAAAAAATAGAAAGAAAATTTGTATAAAAAAAAATAAGGCGACCCGGCTGGAATGTTTGACAGATTTCAGTCGGGCACATTTTGACGGAGAGGGGGCACCAAAAATTTCCGCACGGAAAAGTTAATTTTTGGCTAAATTAGCGATTTTTGAGTAAAAGCCAGAAAGGGGCGTAACTTCAAAACGGGGCCAGGTACAGACTTTATTTTTAGCTACAACGCGAGAGCTCATTATTCTCAGCAACTGTGCAAAATTTCAGCTCGATCGGTTGAAAAACTTGGTAGTTTATCTGCGCACAACATTTCATAAAAAAAAGCCCGCGGGGGGCATATCTCAAAACGCAAAAAAAATTTGACCACAGATTCGTAATCAGGACCCTCAAATCTTCCTGGAAACAAAATTTCATCAAAATCGGACAACTTTTACATTTTGCGCCAAGTTTGCGCCATACGCGCGCAACCAGAAAGTAAATTATAGCATTCTTTTTGCATGATAAATCATCACCAGGATGTGAGCTACCATTTCCACTAAACAGAATCTTGATAACTATTACCGTGTCGGAGGAGATCTGATAACAAGGGTAAACAGCGTTTTGCGCTATTGCGCCGAAACTACAAATAATTTAGCGTCGTGTCCATAGCCTAGTCTATTCCTGGTAGTGCTGAATAAGTGTGCAAAATTTCATGAAAATCGGTCAAGGCACTTTTTGTACCCGACTGGAAGAAAAAAAAAAAGAATAATAATAATAATAGGCCGACGAAATACAATAAGGTCTTCCCTTTGGAAAGGGAAAGACCTTAATTAAACGGCTGATTTTCCCCCGTTAAGAGCCTCATTGCTGGCATTTGTTTGTTTGTTTGTTTTGTTTTTGCTGGTTTTTCAAAAAAGGGGGGGGGGGGTAGTTCATACATGTATGTTATTGCCATACATGTATCTGAAAAGATGGGGGCGGGGACATTTAAGTTTTTTTCTTTTGTGTGTTTTTTTTTTTTGTTTTGTTTTGTTTTATTTGTTTTGTTTCATTTTGTTTATTTCGTTTGTTTTCTTGTTTTAAACAAACAACAATCAGTAAATCGCAATGGAAAACGGGGGGGGGGGGGGCGAGCGGGGACGAGTGATTTTATTTTATTCATTCAAAACTAGGTGGCGACATCACTTTGTTGATCTGGGTATCCTTGGTGTCTCGCGCTTTGACGTCATTTTTGAATGACTTTACGACTTAGTTTTTAGATTTCTCAGTACAGCGGTAGACTTTGCAGGGGTCAGACCTATATTGATTTTCCATTCTCTCAACGTATACAGTTAGAATACATGAACGTCACGGATGAGCAAGTTTATAATTAGAATGTGCCTGTTATGGGAATCTTTTGACAATAGTTTACAACATTTGATGACAGGCAAAACTAGTGACATAATTAGTTCATTTTGGATTATTTTAAATAGTTAAGGACGAATTTAGTGAAAACATTCAATTTTCGAAACAGGAATAACGTTGAATAGTGAAATTTGGAGGAAATTCGTCAGGAATTTGTGTGTTTTACGGGACTGCAGAAAACTTTAATTTTGAAAAACTCATTAACCAGAGGACATTTTTGTAAACGGGGACTTTTAGTGCATACATTTGGCTAGGATATATATCAGCTAGTTTTGACAGCATTTTGGCACTTCCGGTGCATTTGACAAAAGTACAAAGAGGGGTCATGTTACGTTTTTTGAAATTTCGAAAAAATAGAAAGAAAATTTGTATAAAAAAAAATAAGGCGACCCGGCTGGAATGTTTGACAGATTTCAGTCGGGCACATTTTGACGGAGAGGGGGCACCAAAAATTTCCGCACGGAAAAGTTAATTTTTGGCTAAATTAGCGATTTTTGAGTAAAAGCCAGAAAGGGGCGTAACTTCAAAACGGGGCCAGGTACAGACTTTATTTTTAGCTACAACGCGAGAGCTCATTATTCTCAGCAACTGTGCAAAATTTCAGCTCGATCGGTTGAAAAACTTGGTAGTTTATCTGCGCACAACATTTCATAAAAAAAAGCCCGCGGGGGGCATATCTCAAAACGCAAAAAAAATTTGACCACAGATTCGTAATCAGGACCCTCAAATCTTCCTGGAAACAAAATTTCATCAAAATCGGACAACTTTTACATTTTGCGCCAAGTTTGCGCCATACGCGCGCAACCAGAAAGTAAATTATAGCATTCTTTTTGCATGATAAATCATCACCAGGATGTGAGCTACCATTTCCACTAAACAGAATCTTGATAACTATTACCGTGTCGGAGGAGATCTGATAACAAGGGTAAACAGCGTTTTGCGCTATTGCGCCGAAACTACAAATAATTTAGCGTCGTGTCCATAGCCTAGTCTATTCCTGGTAGTGCTGAATAAGTGTGCAAAATTTCATGAAAATCGGTCAAGGCACTTTTTGTACCCGACTGGAAGAAAAAAAAAAAGAATAATAATAATAATAGGCCGACGAAATACAATAAGGTCTTCCCTTTGGAAAGGGAAAGACCTTAATTAAACGGCTGATTTTCCCCCGTTAAGAGCCTCATTGCTGGCATTTGTTTGTTTGTTTGTTTTGTTTTTGCTGGTTTTTCAAAAAAGGGGGGGGGGGGTAGTTCATACATGTATGTTATTGCCATACATGTATCTGAAAAGATGGGGGCGGGGACATTTAAGTTTTTTTCTTTTGTGTGTTTTTTTTTTTTGTTTTGTTTTGTTTTATTTGTTTTGTTTCATTTTGTTTATTTCGTTTGTTTTCTTGTTTTAAACAAACAACAATCAGTAAATCGCAATGGAAAACGGGGGGGGGGGGGGCGAGCGGGGACGAGTGATTTTATTTTATTCATTCAAAACTAGGTGGCGACATCACTTTGTTGATCTGGGTATCCTTGGTGTCTCGCGCTTTGACGTCATTTTTGAATGACTTTACGACTTAGTTTTTAGATTTCTCAGTACAGCGGTAGACTTTGCAGGGGTCAGACCTATATTGATTTTCCATTCTCTCAACGTATACAGTTAGAATACATGAACGTCACGGATGAGCAAGTTTATAATTAGAATGTGCCTGTTATGGGAATCTTTTGACAATAGTTTACAACATTTGATGACAGGCAAAACTAGTGACATAATTAGTTCATTTTGGATTATTTTAAATAGTTAAGGACGAATTTAGTGAAAACATTCAATTTTCGAAACAGGAATAACGTTGAATAGTGAAATTTGGAGGAAATTCGTCAGGAATTTGTGTGTTTTACGGGACTGCAGAAAACTTTAATTTTGAAAAACTCATTAACCAGAGGACATTTTTGTAAACGGGGACTTTTAGTGCATACATTTGGCTAGGATATATATCAGCTAGTTTTGACAGCATTTTGGCACTTCCGGTGCATTTGACAAAAGTACAAAGAGGGGTCATGTTACGTTTTTTGAAATTTCGAAAAAATAGAAAGAAAATTTGTATAAAAAAAAATAAGGCGACCCGGCTGGAATGTTTGACAGATTTCAGTCGGGCACATTTTGACGGAGAGGGGGCACCAAAAATTTCCGCACGGAAAAGTTAATTTTTGGCTAAATTAGCGATTTTTGAGTAAAAGCCAGAAAGGGGCGTAACTTCAAAACGGGGCCAGGTACAGACTTTATTTTTAGCTACAACGCGAGAGCTCATTATTCTCAGCAACTGTGCAAAATTTCAGCTCGATCGGTTGAAAAACTTGGTAGTTTATCTGCGCACAACATTTCATAAAAAAAAGCCCGCGGGGGGCATATCTCAAAACGCAAAAAAAATTTGACCACAGATTCGTAATCAGGACCCTCAAATCTTCCTGGAAACAAAATTTCATCAAAATCGGACAACTTTTACATTTTGCGCCAAGTTTGCGCCATACGCGCGCAACCAGAAAGTAAATTATAGCATTCTTTTTGCATGATAAATCATCACCAGGATGTGAGCTACCATTTCCACTAAACAGAATCTTGATAACTATTACCGTGTCGGAGGAGATCTGATAACAAGGGTAAACAGCGTTTTGCGCTATTGCGCCGAAACTACAAATAATTTAGCGTCGTGTCCATAGCCTAGTCTATTCCTGGTAGTGCTGAATAAGTGTGCAAAATTTCATGAAAATCGGTCAAGGCACTTTTTGTACCCGACTGGAAGAAAAAAAAAAAGAATAATAATAATAATAGGCCGACGAAATACAATAAGGTCTTCCCTTTGGAAAGGGAAAGACCTTAATTAAACGGCTGATTTTCCCCCGTTAAGAGCCTCATTGCTGGCATTTGTTTGTTTGTTTGTTTTGTTTTTGCTGGTTTTTCAAAAAAGGGGGGGGGGGGTAGTTCATACATGTATGTTATTGCCATACATGTATCTGAAAAGATGGGGGCGGGGACATTTAAGTTTTTTTCTTTTGTGTGTTTTTTTTTTTTGTTTTGTTTTGTTTTATTTGTTTTGTTTCATTTTGTTTATTTCGTTTGTTTTCTTGTTTTAAACAAACAACAATCAGTAAATCGCAATGGAAAACGGGGGGGGGGGGGGCGAGCGGGGACGAGTGATTTTATTTTATTCATTCAAAACTAGGTGGCGACATCACTTTGTTGATCTGGGTATCCTTGGTGTCTCGCGCTTTGACGTCATTTTTGAATGACTTTACGACTTAGTTTTTAGATTTCTCAGTACAGCGGTAGACTTTGCAGGGGTCAGACCTATATTGATTTTCCATTCTCTCAACGTATACAGTTAGAATACATGAACGTCACGGATGAGCAAGTTTATAATTAGAATGTGCCTGTTATGGGAATCTTTTGACAATAGTTTACAACATTTGATGACAGGCAAAACTAGTGACATAATTAGTTCATTTTGGATTATTTTAAATAGTTAAGGACGAATTTAGTGAAAACATTCAATTTTCGAAACAGGAATAACGTTGAATAGTGAAATTTGGAGGAAATTCGTCAGGAATTTGTGTGTTTTACGGGACTGCAGAAAACTTTAATTTTGAAAAACTCATTAACCAGAGGACATTTTTGTAAACGGGGACTTTTAGTGCATACATTTGGCTAGGATATATATCAGCTAGTTTTGACAGCATTTTGGCACTTCCGGTGCATTTGACAAAAGTACAAAGAGGGGTCATGTTACGTTTTTTGAAATTTCGAAAAAATAGAAAGAAAATTTGTATAAAAAAAAATAAGGCGACCCGGCTGGAATGTTTGACAGATTTCAGTCGGGCACATTTTGACGGAGAGGGGGCACCAAAAATTTCCGCACGGAAAAGTTAATTTTTGGCTAAATTAGCGATTTTTGAGTAAAAGCCAGAAAGGGGCGTAACTTCAAAACGGGGCCAGGTACAGACTTTATTTTTAGCTACAACGCGAGAGCTCATTATTCTCAGCAACTGTGCAAAATTTCAGCTCGATCGGTTGAAAAACTTGGTAGTTTATCTGCGCACAACATTTCATAAAAAAAAGCCCGCGGGGGGCATATCTCAAAACGCAAAAAAAATTTGACCACAGATTCGTAATCAGGACCCTCAAATCTTCCTGGAAACAAAATTTCATCAAAATCGGACAACTTTTACATTTTGCGCCAAGTTTGCGCCATACGCGCGCAACCAGAAAGTAAATTATAGCATTCTTTTTGCATGATAAATCATCACCAGGATGTGAGCTACCATTTCCACTAAACAGAATCTTGATAACTATTACCGTGTCGGAGGAGATCTGATAACAAGGGTAAACAGCGTTTTGCGCTATTGCGCCGAAACTACAAATAATTTAGCGTCGTGTCCATAGCCTAGTCTATTCCTGGTAGTGCTGAATAAGTGTGCAAAATTTCATGAAAATCGGTCAAGGCACTTTTTGTACCCGACTGGAAGAAAAAAAAAAAGAATAATAATAATAATAGGCCGACGAAATACAATAAGGTCTTCCCTTTGGAAAGGGAAAGACCTTAATTAAACGGCTGATTTTCCCCCGTTAAGAGCCTCATTGCTGGCATTTGTTTGTTTGTTTGTTTTGTTTTTGCTGGTTTTTCAAAAAAGGGGGGGGGGGGTAGTTCATACATGTATGTTATTGCCATACATGTATCTGAAAAGATGGGGGCGGGGACATTTAAGTTTTTTTCTTTTGTGTGTTTTTTTTTTTTGTTTTGTTTTGTTTTATTTGTTTTGTTTCATTTTGTTTATTTCGTTTGTTTTCTTGTTTTAAACAAACAACAATCAGTAAATCGCAATGGAAAACGGGGGGGGGGGGGGCGAGCGGGGACGAGTGATTTTATTTTATTCATTCAAAACTAGGTGGCGACATCACTTTGTTGATCTGGGTATCCTTGGTGTCTCGCGCTTTGACGTCATTTTTGAATGACTTTACGACTTAGTTTTTAGATTTCTCAGTACAGCGGTAGACTTTGCAGGGGTCAGACCTATATTGATTTTCCATTCTCTCAACGTATACAGTTAGAATACATGAACGTCACGGATGAGCAAGTTTATAATTAGAATGTGCCTGTTATGGGAATCTTTTGACAATAGTTTACAACATTTGATGACAGGCAAAACTAGTGACATAATTAGTTCATTTTGGATTATTTTAAATAGTTAAGGACGAATTTAGTGAAAACATTCAATTTTCGAAACAGGAATAACGTTGAATAGTGAAATTTGGAGGAAATTCGTCAGGAATTTGTGTGTTTTACGGGACTGCAGAAAACTTTAATTTTGAAAAACTCATTAACCAGAGGACATTTTTGTAAACGGGGACTTTTAGTGCATACATTTGGCTAGGATATATATCAGCTAGTTTTGACAGCATTTTGGCACTTCCGGTGCATTTGACAAAAGTACAAAGAGGGGTCATGTTACGTTTTTTGAAATTTCGAAAAAATAGAAAGAAAATTTGTATAAAAAAAAATAAGGCGACCCGGCTGGAATGTTTGACAGATTTCAGTCGGGCACATTTTGACGGAGAGGGGGCACCAAAAATTTCCGCACGGAAAAGTTAATTTTTGGCTAAATTAGCGATTTTTGAGTAAAAGCCAGAAAGGGGCGTAACTTCAAAACGGGGCCAGGTACAGACTTTATTTTTAGCTACAACGCGAGAGCTCATTATTCTCAGCAACTGTGCAAAATTTCAGCTCGATCGGTTGAAAAACTTGGTAGTTTATCTGCGCACAACATTTCATAAAAAAAAGCCCGCGGGGGGCATATCTCAAAACGCAAAAAAAATTTGACCACAGATTCGTAATCAGGACCCTCAAATCTTCCTGGAAACAAAATTTCATCAAAATCGGACAACTTTTACATTTTGCGCCAAGTTTGCGCCATACGCGCGCAACCAGAAAGTAAATTATAGCATTCTTTTTGCATGATAAATCATCACCAGGATGTGAGCTACCATTTCCACTAAACAGAATCTTGATAACTATTACCGTGTCGGAGGAGATCTGATAACAAGGGTAAACAGCGTTTTGCGCTATTGCGCCGAAACTACAAATAATTTAGCGTCGTGTCCATAGCCTAGTCTATTCCTGGTAGTGCTGAATAAGTGTGCAAAATTTCATGAAAATCGGTCAAGGCACTTTTTGTACCCGACTGGAAGAAAAAAAAAAAGAATAATAATAATAATAGGCCGACGAAATACAATAAGGTCTTCCCTTTGGAAAGGGAAAGACCTTAATTAAACGGCTGATTTTCCCCCGTTAAGAGCCTCATTGCTGGCATTTGTTTGTTTGTTTGTTTTGTTTTTGCTGGTTTTTCAAAAAAGGGGGGGGGGGGTAGTTCATACATGTATGTTATTGCCATACATGTATCTGAAAAGATGGGGGCGGGGACATTTAAGTTTTTTTCTTTTGTGTGTTTTTTTTTTTTGTTTTGTTTTGTTTTATTTGTTTTGTTTCATTTTGTTTATTTCGTTTGTTTTCTTGTTTTAAACAAACAACAATCAGTAAATCGCAATGGAAAACGGGGGGGGGGGGGGCGAGCGGGGACGAGTGATTTTATTTTATTCATTCAAAACTAGGTGGCGACATCACTTTGTTGATCTGGGTATCCTTGGTGTCTCGCGCTTTGACGTCATTTTTGAATGACTTTACGACTTAGTTTTTAGATTTCTCAGTACAGCGGTAGACTTTGCAGGGGTCAGACCTATATTGATTTTCCATTCTCTCAACGTATACAGTTAGAATACATGAACGTCACGGATGAGCAAGTTTATAATTAGAATGTGCCTGTTATGGGAATCTTTTGACAATAGTTTACAACATTTGATGACAGGCAAAACTAGTGACATAATTAGTTCATTTTGGATTATTTTAAATAGTTAAGGACGAATTTAGTGAAAACATTCAATTTTCGAAACAGGAATAACGTTGAATAGTGAAATTTGGAGGAAATTCGTCAGGAATTTGTGTGTTTTACGGGACTGCAGAAAACTTTAATTTTGAAAAACTCATTAACCAGAGGACATTTTTGTAAACGGGGACTTTTAGTGCATACATTTGGCTAGGATATATATCAGCTAGTTTTGACAGCATTTTGGCACTTCCGGTGCATTTGACAAAAGTACAAAGAGGGGTCATGTTACGTTTTTTGAAATTTCGAAAAAATAGAAAGAAAATTTGTATAAAAAAAATAAGGCGACCCGGCTGGAATGTTTGACAGATTTCAGTCGGGCACATTTTGACGGAGAGGGGGCACCAAAAATTTCCGCACGGAAAAGTTAATTTTTGGCTAAATTAGCGATTTTTGAGTAAAAGCCAGAAAGGGGCGTAACTTCAAAACGGGGCCAGGTACAGACTTTATTTTTAGCTACAACGCGAGAGCTCATTATTCTCAGCAACTGTGCAAAATTTCAGCTCGATCGGTTGAACGATGTAGGAGTTTATCTGATAACAAGATTTCATAAAAAAAAGCCCGCGGGGGCATAACTCAAAAACTGGGCTAGGTACGAGCTTCCAGGGTGAGCTGTGCTTGTGTTTGAAGTAGTTCTAGCAGTGCTCCAAATTTCAGCCAAATCCGTTCAGAAATGGCGAAACCATTATTTTTTTTAAGTCTAAGTGTTGTTGAAGAAGAATTGGAATAAGAATATTAAAGTGCCATTTGTTCCGAGAACAAATGAGAGGTCTTTCCCATAAACGTGACCTATGACCTTTGACCTTTGTCTTAAAGTTCAACTCTTCAATTACTGATAAAAAATATATATATATGTACTATATTATCTATAACCGTTTTAATGTTATATAAGTAAATAATGCAAAGGATGATGTTTTCGGCCGCCATTTTGAAATCACTCAACCGTATCATGTACTTTTTGGGCTTAAATTGTAGGTCTTGTCAAGACGGTCATTTTTCATACACATGTCTATTATACTATCTGTTAAAGTTTTCAAGTTATTGGCAAAAAACGTATTTCGCGAAAACTTGTTTCGGCCGTTATTTCGAAACCGCTCAACCGAATCATGCACTATTTGGACTCAAATTGTAGGTCTTTTCAAGACGATCATTTTTGGTTCATATATTGTCTATACTATCTCTTACGGTTTTCGAGTTATAAGCAAAAAACCGTTTGACGACCGCCATTTTGGCAATGGTAAACGCAAAAAAAAATTTGACCACAGATTCGTAATCAGGACCCTCAAATCTACCTGGACACCAAATTTCATCAAAATCGGACAACTTTGACATTTTGCGCCAAGTTTGCGCCATACGCGCGCAACCAGGAAGTAAATTACAGCATTCTTTTTGCATGATAAATCATCACCAGGATGTAAGCTACCATTTCCATCAAACAGAATCTTGATAACTATTACCGTTTCTGAGCTCACCTGATAACAAGGGTAAACAGCGTTTTGCGCTATTGCGCCGAAACTAAAATGAGTTGGCGCTCACAGGCATACTGATTTCTATTCCTGGCAGTGCTGAATAAGTGTGCCAAATTTCATTAAGATCGGTCAAGAAACTTTTTGCTCACGAGCGGCAGAAAAAAAAAAAGAATAATAATAATAATAGGCCGACGAAATACAATAAGGTCTTCCCTTTGGAAAGGGAAAGACCTTAATAATTAAAGTGCCATTTGTTCAGAGAACAAATGAGAGGTCTTTCCCTGTTAAGTTGACCTATGACCTTTGACCTTTGTCTTAAAGTCAAGCTCTTTAATTACTGATAATAAATATATATATATCTACTATATTATCAGTAACCGTTTAAATGTTATATACAAGTAAATAATACATAAGATGATGTTTTTGGCCGCCATTTTGAAACCACTCAACCGTAACATGTATTTCTTGGGCTTAAATGATAGGTATTGTCAAGACGGTCATTTTTCATACACATGTCTATTATACTATCTGTTACGGTTTTCAAGTTATTAGTAAAAAACCTATTTCGCGAAAACCTGTTTCGGCCGTTATTTCAAAACCGCTCAACCGAATCATGCACTGTTTGGACTTAAATTGTAGGTCTTTTCAAGACAATCATTTTTTGTTCATATATTGTCTATACTATCTCTAACGGTTTTCGAGTTATAAGCAAAAAACCGTTTGACGGCCGCCATTTTGGCAATGGTAAACGCAAAAAAAATTTTAACCACAGATTCGTAATCAGGACCCTCAAATCTACCTGGACACCAAATTTCATCAAAATCGGACAACTTTGACATTTTGCGCCAACTTTGCGCCATACGCGCGCAACCAGGAAGTAAATTAGAGCATTATTTTTGCATGATAAATCATCACCTGGATGTAAGCTACCATTTTCACTAAACAGAATCTTGATAACTATCACCGTTTCTGAGCTCACCTGATAACAAGGGTAAACAGCGTTTTGCGCTATTGCGCCGAAAGTACAAATAATTTAGCGTCGTGTCCATGGCCTTGTCTATTCCTGGTAGTGCTGAGTAAGTGTGCAAAATTTCATGAAAATCGGTCAAGGCACTTTTTGCACCCGACTGGAAGAAAAAAAAAAGAATAATAATAATAATTAAAAAGTCATTTGTTCAGAGAACAAATGTGAGGTCTTTCCCTGTCTTATGTTTTTGTTATAGTATTTTATACAAGTACTAAAGACATTTGAGTCACTTTGTTTATGACAAGATGTTGCCAATGATTGTGATATAGGCTCCAGAATGAAGATCAGGGGGCCTAGAGTCAGAAAAAGTATGGTTGCTAAGGACTTTTATGTCGGTTGCTATTGACTAAATATCACTTCCGGTTGCAAAAACTTAACCCTAAACTCAAAAAGTAGTCTTGGTTTAGAATATATATGGTTGCTATGGACTTTTCATTAATGTTACCTTGTTGCTAGGGAATGACCTTAACCCAAGACCTTTGACCTTGAACTCAAATTGTAGCTCTGTACATACTGATTCATTTAAGTATACATGTTTACTATACTATCTGTTATGGTTTTCAAGTTATTGGCAAAAAACGTGTTTCGCGAAACTTGTTTTGGCCGCCATTTTGAAACTGTTTAACCGAATCATGTACTGTTTGGGTTCAAATTGTAGGTAATTTAATTCTCTTTCACTTGAATCCTATGTTTCATTCACCATCTTTTATGGTTAAAAAGTTATTAACAAAAAACCATTTAAAAAATACGAATCAAGGGCGATAACTCAAAAACGACAAGTTTTATGCTTTCGCACCTGAAACACTTTTTGTAGATTTCGACATGGCGAACATTTTTTCCATGTATTGTCCGCTTCAATTTTGTATGGTTTAAATGTTATTTCATAAAAACTGTTTACGGTGTCAGCCATTTTGAAAATGGCTGCCCTTGACCATTGGACTTTGGTCTTAAATTGAAGGGCCCATAATGACGGTCACAAAAAACCCATATGTTTACTATATTATCTCTGACGGTTTAAAAGTTATAAGCCAAAAACGGATAAGCCGAAACGCGTTAAGGGCCATAACTCGAAAACGGTTTGTCGCACAGTGTTCGACCCTTTATATCAAATAAAGGTCTAAATGAGACAAGTATTTTTCCCATTACATATCTGCTTCTATCTTGTATGGTTTTTAAGCCTATCTGCACACAAGGTGTACCATGACCTCTAACCTTGAGATTTGACCTTTGACCTTGACATTTTTGAATGCAACATATGCCATCTAGGAAGATTGGTAAAGGTCCCAAGTCTCTAGGACTAACCGTTTTGAAGAAAAAAAAATTGACATGTCGCGACACTTTTCGGGTCAAAAACGCGTAACCAGGAAGTTGATCAAAAAATTTTTTTTTGCGTAATGACATGTTGCCAGGAGTCCAGCAACATTTCCCACACTTTAGATTTTTGATACCGGTTATGGTTTCTGAGATTATCTGATAACAAGGGTTTTCGGTTTGGGGCAGATAACTCCGTTACTAAAAATAGTTCGGTTTTCAGGTTGCGGTCAAGGCGAGTCTGGGTATGACCGAGTTAACGCAAGAAGTATCGAAAAGATATGTCGCGACACTTTTGCGACATTCATAGCGGAAAAGAAGAAGAAAAATAATAATAAAAATAATAACCATAAGAAATACAGTAAGGTCTTTCCACTGTAGTGGGAAAGACCTTAATAATAATAATAATAATAATAGGCCGACGAAATACAATAAGGTCTTCCCTTTGGAAAGGGAAAGACCTTAATAATAGGCCTAACGAATACAATAAGGTCTTTCCTACGGAAGGGAAAGACCTTAATAATAATAATAATAATAATCAAAAGAAATACAGTAAGGTCTTTCCACTGTAGTGGGAAAGACCTTAATAATAATAATTAAAGTGCCATTTGTTCAGAGAACAAATGAGAGGTCTTTCCCGTTAAGTTGACCTTTGACCTTTGACATTTGTATTAAAGTCAAGCTCTTTAATTACTGATAATAAATATATATATATTTACTATATTATCTGTAACCGTTTAAATGTTATATACAAGTAAATAATGCATAGGATGACGTTTTTGGCCGCCATTTTGAAACCAGTCAACCGTTATATGTACTTCTTGGGCTTAACTGGTAGGTCTTGTCAAGACGGTCATTTTTCATACACATGTTTATTATACTATCTGTTACGGTTTTCAAGTTATTGCAAAAAACCTATTTCGCGAAAACCTGTTTCGGCCGTTATTTCGAAACCGCTCAACCGAATCATGCACTTCTTGGACTCAAATTGTAGGTCTTTTCAAGACGATCATTTTTTGTTCATATATTGTCTATACTATCTCTTACGGTTTTCGAGTTATAAGTAAAAAACCATTTTATGACCGCCATTTTGGCAATGGTAAACGCTAAAAAAAAATTGACCACAGATTCGTAATCAGGACACTAAAATCTACCTGGAAACCAAATTTCATCAAAATCGGACAACTTTGACATTTTGCGCCAAGTTTGCGCCATACGCGCTTAATCATGAAGTAAATTATAGCATTTTTTTTGCATGATAAATCATCACCATGATGTAAGCTACCATTTTCACTAAACAGAATCTTGATAACTATTACCGTTTCGGAGGAGATCTGATCACAAGGGTAAACAGCGTTTTGCGCTATTGCGCCGAAACTACAAATAGTTTAGCGTCAGGCCCTTAGTCATTTCTATTCCTGGCAGTGCTGAATAACTGTGCCAAATTTGGTTAAGATCGGTCAAGAAACTTTTTGCTCACGGACGGCAGAAAAAAAAAGAATAATAATAATAATAATAATAATAATTAAAATGCCATTTGTTCAGAGAACAAATGAGAGGTCTTTCCCTGTCTCTTGTCTCTCTGTCGCTTTAGCATGTTAGCATTATGGTTTCCAATACAAGAACTTTAGACAAATGAGTCATTTCGTTTTCGATATGAGGTTACCAATAGTTATCAAATAGGTTCCAGAATAAAAATCAAGGGGCCTAGTGTCAGAAAAAAGATGGTTGTTAAGGACATTTTATTGGTTGCTATGGACAGAAGGTCACTTACGGTTATAAAAACTTTTCTTCTAAACTCAATGGGTAATGTTGGTTAAGAATACATATGGTTGCTATGGACTTTTCATTAATGTTACCTTGTTGCTAGGGAATGACTTTGACCCATGACCTTTGACCTTGAACTCAAATTGTAGTTCTTTGCATACTGATTCATTTAAGTATACATGTTTACTATACTATCTGTTATGGTTTTGAAGTTATGGGCAAAAAACGTGTTTCGCGAAACTTGTTTCGGCCGCCATTTCGTAACCGCTCAACCGAATCATACACTTTATGGACTCAAAATGTAGGTCTTTTCAAGACGATCATTTTTTGTACATATATTGTCTATACTATCTCTAACGGTTTTCGAGTTAGAAGTAAAAAACCGTTTGACGGCCGCCATTTTGGCAATGGTAAACGCAAAAAAAAAATTGACCATAGATTCGTAATCAGGGCCCTCAAATCTACCTGGAAACTAAATTTCATCAAAATCGGACAACATTGACATTTTGCGCCAACTTTGCGCCATACGCGCGCAACCAGGAAGTAAAATATAAAAAAAAAATTTCGTGATGACACATCGGCAGGAGTCAGAGAACAGTTTCCACAGTTTAGATTTTTTATATCTGTTACTATCTAGGAGGAGATCTGCTAACAAGGGTAAACAGCATTTCGGGAGATAACTCTGTTACTAAAAATAGATTTTTGTCATTGCCTAAACCAAGTCTATTCCTGGCAGAGCTGAATAGATGTGCCAAGTTTCATCATGTTTGGTCAAGTCGTTTTTTCACAGCGGACGGAAGAAAAAGAATAATAATAAAATGCCATTTGTTCAGAGAACAAATGAGAGGTCTTTCCCTGTCTCTTGTCTCTCTGTCGCTTTAGCATGTTAGCATTATGGTTTCCAATACAAGAACTTTAGACAAATGAGTCATTTCGTTTTCGATATGAGGTTACCAATAGTTATCAAATAGGTTCCAGAATAAAAATCAAGGGGCCTAGTGTCAGAAAAAGGATGGTTGTTAAGGACATTTTATTGGTTGCTATGGACAGAAGGTCACTTACGGTTATAAAAACTTTCTTCTAAACTCAATAGGTAATGTTGGTTAAGAATACATATGGTTGCTATGGACTTTTCATCAATGTTACTTTGTTGCTAGGGAATGACTTTGACCCATGACCTTTGACCTTGAACTCAAATTGTAGTTCTTTGCATACTGATTCATTTAAGTATACATGTTTACTATACTATCTGTTATGGTTTTGAAGTTGTGGGCAAAAAACGTGTTTCGCGAAACTTGTTTCGGCCGCCATTTCGTAACCGCTCAACCGAATCATACACTTTATGGACTCAAAATGTAGGTCTTTTCAAGACGATCATTTTTTGTACATATATTGTCTATACTATCTCTAACGGTTTTCGAGTTAGAAGTAAAAAACCGTTTGACGGCCGCCATTTTGGCAATGGTAAACGCAAAAAAAAAAATTGACCATAGATTCGTAATCAGGACCCTCAAATCTACTTGGAAACCAAATTTCATCAAAATCGGACAACATTGACATTTTGCGCCAACTTTGCGCCATACGCGCGCAACCAGGAAGTAAAATATAAAAAAAAATTTTCGTGATGACACATCGGCAGGAGTCAGAGAACAGTTTCCACAGTTTAGATTTTTTATATCTGTTACTATCTAGGAGGAGATCTGCTAACAAGGGTAAACAGCATTTCGGGAGATAACTCTGTTACTAAAAATAGATTTTTGTCATTGCCTAAGCCAAGTCTATTCCTGACAGTGCTGAATAGATATGCCAAGTTTCATAAAGTTTGGTCAAGTCGTTTTTTCACAGCGGACGGCAGAAAAAGAATAATAATAATTAAAGTGCCATTTGTTCAGAGAACAAATGAGAGGTCTTTCCCGTAAATTGACCTATGACCTTCGACCTTTGTCTTAAAGTCAAGCTCTTTAATTACTGATATTAAATATATATATATATTTACAATATTATCTGTAACCGTTTAAATGTTATATACAAGTAAACAATGCATTGGATGAAGTTTTTGGCCGCCATTTTGAAACCAGTCAACTGTTACATGTTCTTCTTGGGCTTAAATGATTGGTCTTGTGAAGACGGTCATTTTTTATACACATGTCTATTATACTATCTGTTAAGGTTTTCAAGTTATTGGCAAAAAACGTATTTCCCGAAAACCTGTTTCGGCCGCCATTTCGAAACCGCTCAACCGAATCATGCACTTCTTGGACTCAAATTGTAGATCTTTTCAAGACGATCATTTTTTGTTCATATGTTGTCTATACTATCTCTAACGGTTTTTGAGTTATAAGCAAAATACCGTTTGACGACTGCCATTTTTGGCAATGGTAAACGCAAAAAAAATTTTGACCACAGATTCGTAATCAGGACCCTCAAATCTACCTGGAAACCAAATTTCATCAAAATCGGACAACATTGACATTTTGCGCGAACTTTGCGCCAAACGCGCACAACCAGGAAGTAAAATGGAAAAAAAAAAATTCGTGATGACACATTGGCAGGAGTCAGAGAACAGTTTCCACAGTTTAGATTTTTTATACCGGTTACGACTTATGAGTTTATCTGCTAACAAGGAAAACAGCGTTTGGGGAGATAACTCTGTTACTAAAAATAGATTTTTGTCACTGCCTAAGCCAAGTCTATTCCTGGCAGTGCTGAATAGATGTGCCAAGTTTCATAAAGTTTGGTCAAGTCGTTTTTTCACAGCGGACGGAAGAAAAAGAATAATAATAATAATAATAATCATAAGAAATACAATAAGGTCTTCCCTTTGGAAAGGGAAAGACCTTAATAATCATAAGAAATACAATAAGGTCTTCCCTTTGGAAAGGGAAAGACCTTAATAATCATAAGAAATACAATAAGGTCTTCCCTTTGAGGGAAAGACCTTAATAATCATAAGAAATACAATAAGGTCTTCCCTTTGGAAAGGGAAAGACCTTAATTAAAATGCCATTTGTTCAGAGAACAAATGAGAGGTCTTTCCCTGTCTCTTGTCTCTCTGTCGCTTTAGCATGTTAGCATTATGGTTTCCAATACAAGAACTTTAGACAAATGAGTCATTTCGTTTTCGATATGAGGTTACCAATAGTTATCAAATAGGTTCCAGAATAAAAATCAAGGGGCCTAGTGTCAGAAAAAGGATGGTTGTTAAGGACATTTTATTGGTTGCTATGGACAGAAGGTCACTTACGGTTATAAAAACTTTCTTCTAAACTCAATAGGTAATGTTGGTTAAGAATACATATGGTTGCTATGGACTTTTCATTAATGTTACCTTGTTTCTAGGGAATGACCTTGACCCATGACCTTTGACCTTGAACTCAAATTGTAGTTATTTGCATACTGATTCATTTAAGTATACATGTTTACTATACTATATGTTATGGTTTTGAAGTTATGGGCAAAAAACGTGTTTCGCGAAACTTGTTTCGGCCGCCATTTCGTAACCGCTCAACCGAATCATACACTTTATGGACTCAAAATGTAGGTCTTTTCAAGACGATCATTTTTTGTACATATATTGTCTATACTATCTCTGACGGTTTTCGAGTTAGAAGTAAAAAACCGTTTGACGGCCGCCATTTTGGCAATGGTAAACGCAAAAAAAAAATTGACCATAGATTCGTAATCAGGACCCTCAAATCTACTTTGAAACCAAATTTCATCAAAATTGGACAACATTGACATTTCGCGCCAACTTTGCGCCAGACGCGCGCAACCAGGAAGTAAAATATAAAAAAAAATTTTCGTGATGACACATCGGCAGGAGTCAGAGAACAGTTTCCACAGTTTAGATTTTTTATATCTGTTACTATCTAGGAGGAGATCTGCTAACAAGGGTAAACAGCATTTCGGGAGATAACTCTGTTACTAAAAATAGATTTTTGTCATTGCCTGAACCAAGTCTATTCCTGGCAGAGCTGAATAGATGTGCCAAGTTTCATCATGTTTGGTCAAGTCGTTTTTTCACAGCGGACGGAAGAAAAAGAATAATAATTAAAATGCCATTTGTTCAGAGAACAAATGAGAGGTCTTTCCCATTAAGTTGACCTATGACCTTTGACCTTTGTCTTAAAGTCAAGCTCTTTAATTACTGATAATAAATATATATATATTTACTATAATATCTGTAACCGTTTAAATGTTATATACAAGTAAATAATGCATTGGATGATGTTTTTGGCCGCCATTTTGAAACCAGTCAACCGTAACATGTACTTCTTGGGCTTAAATGATAGGTCTTGTCAAGACGGTCATTTTTTATACACATGTCTATTATACAATCTTTTACGGTCTTCAAGTTATTGGCAAAAAACGTATTTCGCGAAAACTTCTTTCGGCCGCCATTTCGAAACCGCTCAACCGAATCATACACTTTTTGGACTCAAATTGTAGGTCTTTTCAAGACGATCATTTTTTGTTCATATATTGTCTATACTATCTCTAACGGTTTTCGAGTTATAAGTAAAAAACCATTTCACGACCGCCATTTTGGCAATGGTAAACGCAAAAAAAATTTTGACCACAGATTCGTAATCAGGACCCTCAAATCTACCTGGAAACCAAATTTAATCAAAATCTAACAACATTGACATTTTGCGCCAACTTTGCGCCATACGCGCGCAACCAGGAAGTAAAATTAAAAAAATCTTTTTCGTGATGACACATCGGCAGGAGTCAGAGAACATTTTCCACAGTTTAGATTTTTGATACCGGTTACGGTTTAGGAGGAGATCTGCTAACAAGGGTTTTCGGTCTAGGACAGATAACTCCGTTACTAAAAATAGAATTTTATCAATGCCTAAGCCAAGTCTATTCCTGACAGTGCTGAATAGATGTACCAAGTTTCATAAAGTTTGGTCAAGTCGTTTTTTCACAGCGGACGGAAGAAAAAGAATAATAATAATAATCATAAGAAATACAATAAGGTCTTCCCTTTGAGGGAAAGACCTTAATAATAATAATAATCATAAGAAATGCAATAAGGTCTTCCCTTTGGAAAGGGAAAGACCTTAATAATAACTAGGAGGACAATTGTTTCGTAAACAATTGCTAAGGTCTTTCACGGTGACACGTTTACAATTATTTTATTCATCAGTTATGTTTAAATGGTTTTACAATGCTCAGTAAGTTGTGTATGTTGAGCGTAATAATGAAATTTTCGTACTTTTTTATTGTTTTAGAGACATTCTGTTTATATTATAATTTTGTTCAATTTTATAAGAGCAACATTAGTACAGTTTTAAAACAGTTTGAAGAGATTTCTGAACTCTACAAGATATGAATCACATTTTTAAGTTCACATGGGGATTTTCATATACTACTATACCTCTAGAAAGATCTGGCTAACACAACTAAACAGCTTACTTGATAAATGCAGGAACTTTGTAGAATTATTAAAAACTAAATCAGTCAAGGTAGGTGTTTAATGCCATCATTGCTCACATCACATGGAAAACTGATAAACATCTTTATAGGATCTTTAGGTTTCATATCTCATTGTGAGTTCGTTTTTATACTTGAAATTCTATTTGTTAATGTCTTTCGTTATGTTGTTTCAGACTTACGCCATTTCATGTTTGATTCGTGATTTACATTTACTTGTTTATTTAAGCTTAATTGCTACCGGTATAAAATAAAAAGGTTAAGTAACATTTTAGTGGGTATATATGACTGAACGAGTTGGTGTTTTACGCCCTTCCAACGCTATATAGGTTATTTAAACGCGATGAACATGAAAAGGATGATAAAATGAACATGAAATGATGGTGATAAATGAAATATGGGGATGGGGTTGGAAACAAAGGATAGTAAATTTGAAGAACCTCAGGAAAAAGGGAGAGATGGGTAGGGGCAGAAAATTTAATCTATGCAGTACACAACTTGGCGGTCCACTAAGGGGTCTTATACATGTATGAAGCGTGGCACTCTCTACACATGATGGCCCACTATGGTCAGCGGTCAGGGTTTCCATTTTATGTACCTGACAACACCCGCTGACGAGGGCTAACCTATGCAGCCTCCTAGGGTTCACACCTGGTTGCTCTTTGGGCTGAGCACTGACCCGACGTCAGAATCCCAAAACCCTTAGTATCCTCTTACGACAAGCTAGGCTCTGCTGGTGGGGGGGGCGCTTTTCGCCACCTGGGTCACGCACGGGATTTGTGTGGATATTATTTCAAATCATTTTAAAAGAACTCAAGCCAAGAGTAAATGTTTTTTTTATTATTGTTGGAAGAACATAATTCTTCTCTGCAGTTTCATTTTGGATACACTCTGTTATCGTTTTTGTAACAAAACTTCGGATTAAAAATCCTGCTGAGCATAGATGACAGTAGCTACAATAATTATATAATGTAGCTCCTTTGACATCTTTGATTTGGCGGAGCTACAATGCAGCCCCATAACTCGTAATGGAGCAAATACAATTTCTTTCTCAAACTCTAATAAAGCTTCAAGATTGTTCGAAATTACAAATGTATCTCTAAATAATATGTCTTCAATAATAAATTTGGTTAAAGCCAAAGGTGATTTTAGTATTGTAAGAAACCCCATATTTTCAATATTCTGATCCTGAACTTTATTATAGATATTATAAAGTTCAGGATCAAGATACTTCAAAAGTTGATACTGCCACGGACATCTTTTAAATTCCATTAAATGTCGGTAAACTTTAACTATTTTCGTCATAAAAATACTATAAGTAGTTTTTTAGTTCCACAGTATGCATCTAATTGATTGAATTGCGCCCGGTGTGATTTCGCTTTCGATGTTGCTTCGTTACGAGCCATGGGATCGCATTGTGGCTCCACCGTTTCATAGATGTCATAGGAGCTACATAATCGCAGAGGAAGAAAAATAGTTTATTTCAATATTCAAAAAAATTGTCATTAGAATATAGATGGTATAAGGCTACTACAAATTATGCAAACATTCTAACAAAATCAGGTTGCTTCGAATAAAAAAATTCTTACATTATTTTGAATCATTTGTCCATGACGTCTGTATTTATTTACAATTAAAAAATCAAACGTACAGATTATTTTTAATTGCAAAAATGATAATAAGGGAGATAATTGTTACCATGTGTTAAAATCAACTATTTGCAAACAGAATTGTTGTACGAAATGACACTACACATATAATAGCTACTCTAACGAACATTTCATTTAGAGATTTGTTATTTCGTAGTTATTCCACTTCTAGACATAATATGGTGACCATAACGTAGATGAAATGAGAAGTGGTATCCCTCGTATTTATCTGTGCAATTTCTGTCAAAATACCAAGTTTCAAATAATTTGATGAATGCACGTTGATGCACGCTAAATTTAGATTTTGTGTGTTTTGCTATTTTCTCTACTTTTTAACGATTTTTTTTGGAAATTTTATTGCTAACAACGGCCAAAGCGCCGTAACTCTAGGCCATTTTATTTCGGGATACAGTTTGAATCCATTGTGAGGGAAGGGAGAAAAAATTCAACTGACCGGAAACGAAAAAAAAGCACAGGAAGTGAAAATTTTCATTTTTTTAACAATTCTGTGCTCCGTGAAATTTTAAAGTTTTAAAAATAAAAATTGTATTTTCCTTTTTCTGAAGCAGATACCTATCTTTTTAAGTTGTTTTTATAAATGAATTCGACAATTAAAATTTCTAGTTGGAGTAGCTACATATAATGATAAAAGAGTGATAAAATACCAAGAAATTGTATATATATATACAAATGGGATCATTTATTTTTACCCTTAGCTATGATTCAGATGTATTCTATTTAATTTTAGTATTATTTTTAAAAATCATATATTTAATGTCATAACTTAATTGATATTACTTTTAACCAGACAACAAACAGAAACAATCATTTGCCTTGGCATTACCACTGAAACAGAAAATTCATATTTGGCCTTTCTGGTTAGTAGACAAAACATGACCGCTAACCATAGTGCGCCAACGTGCTTGAAGTGCCACGCCTCATATACGTAAAAGGGCTCCTTTTCACGCCAAGTAGCGCACCATTTAGGCAAAATTTCCGCCCCTACCCACCTCTCCCTTTTTCCTGTGGTTCTTTGAAATTTACTGTTTCTTTGCTTCTCACCCCATCACCATCTTTCATAAATCATCAGTATTTCATATTCATTTTATCATCCTTTTCATGTTCATGACCTTTAGATTAACTATGTAGCGTTGCAAGGGAGTAAAACACCATCTCAATCATTTTTGTCAATTTCTTTCGTTATATATGATGTTCTTTTTCGTTTTCTGCAGACATACGTCATTTGATTCCTGATTTGAACTTCATTGCATTGCTAGGCGATAAAATTTTAATAAAGCTTTATTGCAGTTACTTGAAACGGCGAAATGACACTATCTATATGGATTAATTTTCCTTTCATGTTCAGAGTTAATCATTTTTTCTAAGAACATTACCGTTCTCTTCAATCCCTTAGGAACCTAATCTTAAAATCAGGATTTGTAACGATTCTAAGCATAGATGATCGGCAACATGGTTGAAATTAGTCTAGTTCAATACTTAAACAAAACGCATGAGAATATAAGTGGTATTATTATACTACAAATTCTGCAAACCTACTAACAAAATCAGATTGTTTTGACATGGAATATTGTAACATTAATCGGCATCATTTTCCCTTGTAGTATGTATAAAAATACATTTAAAATTTAAACAGTACAGATTTTCAAATTTAAAAATGATAATAAAGGGAAACAATTTCTAATCACGTGTTTAAATCAACTATTTGCAAACAGAATATTCGCACGAAATGAAAGCATTGATAAATTGATAACATAGTAATTAGATACATAACAAGCAGTTGTTTAGGTGTACTAATGGGGTCGTTTATCTTTACCCATAGCTACTTCTTATCACAAGATTCAGATGAATTCTATTTCAATATTGTTTTTAAAAATTATATATTTGATGCAATAACTCAATATTACTTTTAACCAGACAACAGGCAGAAAACAAACAGAAAACTATCATGTCTTGGCATAACCACTTAAACAAAAATTTAATATTTTTCGGATAGTTTTTGGCATAGTCTCCGGCTACCAGATTGAATTATCACCCCTTTGTTTTTCGTTGTCCAGTAATATAGTTCCTATTAAAAATACAGTTTGATGTTCCCAGTGTCCCATTGGTATTTTATTTTGTTTTGTTTCTTGATTCTAAGATTAACTGTTTTAACCTGTACCATAAATTGAGCATGGAAAGTCAATTACACTAGATATAGAAAAAGGGTTAATTTTCCATACTCATGTCCTCATAAAAAGAGACCAAAGATATCCAATTAAAAACAAAAAAATAAAACTAAAACATTTGTTCCTTATCACATTGCATGCTTTAGTTTTTGTGTTTTTATTGTAGTTTAGGAGGAGATGCGGTTAGAAACTTTACGGTGTTAGGGGAGATAACTCCGTAACTATAAAAAGTTTCGCTAAGCAGACTCATTTTTAAATTGGTTTTTCATGACCGGTATACTACCTTAAGTATTGAAATGATATGTCGCGAAACAAAAAAAAAATTTTTTTGGCGGAAGAAGAATAATAATAATCAGAAGAATTGCTAGAAGGTCTTTACGACCGTAGTCGTGAAAGACCTTAATAAGGACCGGTCGACATTTTTTCATCTGATTTTGACTAAATATGATTAAAAGTAGTATATTTAACATGTTTTGACCACTTTTAGTGCAAAAATGTCAAATTTCATATTTTTTGAAAAAAGGGGGGATAAATTTCATTTTTTTTATTTTTTATATCTGAAACCCTTAAATGGTCAAAATGTGTTGGAATAGTGTCATTAAGTTGATTTGACCTTGAAAAGTCAGTCAAGGTCATACGGTTACTCCATACCTGCGACCGGTGTCAATTTCTTAAAATTCCATTCGTGTCAAATATTTTAGCAATTTTTGGTCATTTTTTTATTTAAATATGTAGAATAGACATTGGACAACTGTTTAGCACATAAAAAGCCTGACTCAAATATGGAAAATTATGTAAAAAAGGGTTCAAAATATGTAGTTATCCTTAAAATTGCATTTTGAGCAATTTATTATGTCGCGACACTTTTCGACTCTTAATTTTCTCATCAGGAAGTAGTCTGAAATTTATGAAATTGTCCTATTCACATCTTTATTAATTCCTTATCACATTGCATGCTTTAGTTTTTGTGTTTTTATTGTAGTTTAGGAGGAGATGCGGTTAGAAACTTTACGGTGTTAGGGGAGATAACTCCGTAACTATAAAAAGTTTCGCTAAGCGGACTCATTTTTAAATTGGTTTTTCATGACCGGTATACTACCTTAAGTATTGAAATGATATGTCGCGAAACAAAAAAAAAAATTTTTTGGCGGAAGAAGAATAATAATAATCAGAAGAATTGCTAGAAGGTCTTTACGACCGTAGTCGTGAAAGACCTTAATAATCATAAGAAATGCAATAAGGTCTTCCCTTTGGAAAGGGAAAGACCTTAATTAAAGTGCCATTTGTTCAGAGAACAAATGAGAGGTCTTTCCCGTTAAGTTGACCTTTGACCTTTGACCTTTGTCTTAAAGTCAAGCTCTTTATTTACTGAAAACAAATATATATATATATTTACTATATATTCTATAACTGTTTAAATGTTATATACATGTAAATAATGCATAAAATGACGTTTTAGGCCGCCATTTTGAAAACATTCAACCGTAACATGTACTTCTTGGGCTTAAATGATAGGTCTTGTCAAGACGGTCATTTTTTATACACATGTCTATTATAATATCTGTTACGGTTTTCAAGTTATTTGCAAAAAACATATTTCGCGAAAACCTGTTTCGGCCGCTATTTCAAAACCGCTCAACCGAATCATGCATTGTTTGGTCTCAAATTGTAGGTCTTTTCAAGACGATCATTTTTTGTTCATATATTGTCTATACTATCTCTTACGGTTTTCGAGTTATAAGTAAAAAACCATTTGACGACCGCCATTTTGGCAATGGTAAACGCAAAAAAAAATTTGACCACAGATTCGTAATCAGGACTCTCAAATCTACCTGGAAACCAAATTTCATCAAAATCGGACAATTTTGACATTTTGCGCCATATGCGCGCAACCAGGAAGTAAATTACAGCATTATTTTTGCAAAAAAAATCATCACCAGGATTCAAGGAACCACTTCCACCAAACAGAATCTTGATAACCATTACCGTCTCTGAGGAGATCCGATAACAAGGGTAAACAGCGTTTTGCGCTATTGCGCCGAAACTACAAATAGTTTAGCGTCATGCCCTTAGTCATTTCTATTCCTGGCAGTGCTGAATAACTGTGCCAAATTTGGTTAAGATCGGTCAAGAAACTTTTTGCTCACGGACGGCAAAAAAAAAAAAGAATAATAATTAAAGTGCCATTTGTTCAGAGAACAAATGAGAGGTCTTTCCCGTTAAGTTGACCTATGACCTTTGTCTTAAAGTCAAGCTCTTTAATTACTGATAATAAATATATAAATCTACTATATTATCTGTTACCGTTTAAATGTTATATACAAGTAAATAATGCATAAGATAATGTTTTTGGCCGCCATTTTGAAACTACTCAACCGTTACATGTACTTGTTGGGTTTAAATGATAGGTCTTGTCAAGACGGTCATTTTTTATACACATGTCTATTATACTATCTGTTACGGTTTTCAAGTTATTGGCAAAAAACGTATTTCGCGAAAACCTGTTTCGGCCGCCATTTCAAAATCGCTCAACCGAATCATGCACTGTTTGGACTCAAATTGTAGGTCTTCTCAAGACGATTATTTTTTGTTCATATATTGTCTATACTATCTCTAACGGTTTTCTAGTTATAAGTGAAAAACCGTTTAACGACCGGTATTATGGCAATGGTAAACGCAAAAAAAGATTTTGACCACAGATTCGTGATCAGGACCCTCAAATCTACCTGGAAACCAAATTTCATCAAAATCGGACAATTTTTACATTTTGCGCCAAGTTTGCGCCATATGCGCGCAACCAGGAAGTAAATTATAGCATTGTTTTTGCAAAAAAAAATCATCATCAGGATTTAATAAACCACTTCCACCAAACAGAATCTTGATAACTATTACCGTTTCGGAGGAGATCTGATAACAAGGGTAAACAGCGTTTTGCGCTATTGCGCCAAAACTATAAAGAGTTGGCGCTCACGGGGTTAACCTTGTCTATTCCTGACAGTGCTGAATAAGTGTGCCAAATTTCGTTAAGATCGGTTGAGAAACTTTTTTCACACGGACGGCAGAAAAAAAAGAAAGAATAATAATTAAAATGCCATTTGTTCAGAGAACAAATGAGAGGTCTTTCCCGTCACCTTGACCTATGACCTTTGACCTTTATCATAAAGTTAAGTTCCTTCATTTCTGATCATAAAAGTATGCATGTTTACCATTTACTATTTCGGTTTTGAACTTATTGTCAAAAAACATGTTCAGCGAAAACATATTATGGCCGCCATTTTGAATTACTCAACCGAATCATGTGCTTTTTGGACTCAAATTATAGGTCTTGATGATACGGACATTTTTCATACACATGTCTATTATACTATCTCCTAAGGTTTTCAAGTTATTGGCAAAAAACGTATTTCGCGAAAACATGTTTCGGCCGCCATTTCGAAACCGCTAAACCGAATCATACACTTCATGGACTCAAATTGTAGGTCTTTTTAAGACGATCATTTTTTGTACATATATTGTCTATACTATCTCTAACGGTTTTCGAGTTAGAAGTAAAAAACCGTTTGACGGCCGCCATTTTGGCAATGGTAAACGCAAAAAAAATTTTGACCACAGATTCGTAATCAGGACCCTCAAATCTACCTGGAAACCAAATTTCATCAAAATCGGACAACATTGACATTTTGCGCCAACTTTGCGCCATACGCGCGCAACCAGGAAGTAAAAAAAAATAATTTTTTTTTCGTGATGACACATCGGCAGGAGTCGGAGAACAGTTTCCACAGTTTAGATTTTTTATATCTGTTACTATCTAGGAGGAGATCTGTGCACAAGGGTAAACAGCGTTTTGCGCTATTGCGCCGAAACTGAAAGGAGTTGGCGTTCACAGGGTCAACCTTCTCTATTCCAGGCATTACTGAACAAGTGTACCAAATTTAGTTAAGATCGGTCAAGACACTTTTTTTTTATTGGCGTCAGAAACTGAAAAGAATAATAATAATAATAATAATTAAAAAGTCATTTGTTCAGAGAACAAATGTGAGGTCTTTCCCTGTCTTACGTTTTTGTTATGGTATTTTATACAAGTTCTAAAGACATTTGAGTCACTTCATTTATGACAAGATGTTCCCAATTATTGTTATATAGACTCCAGAATGAAGATCAGGGGGCCTAGAGTCAGAAAAAGTATGGTTGCTAAGGACTTTAATGTCGGTTGCTATGGACTAGGGGTTACTTCCTGTTGAAAAAACTTAACCCTAAACTCAAAAAGTAGTCTTGGTTTAGAATATATATGGTTGCTATGGACTTTTCATTAATGTTACCTTGTTGCTTGGGAATGACCTTGACCTCTGACCTTTGACCTTGGACTCAAATTGTAGCTCTTTATATACTGATTCATTTAAGTATACATGTTTACTATACTATCTGTTATGGTTTTCAAGTTATTGGCAAAAAACGTGTTTCGCGAAACTTGTTTTGGCCGCCATTTTGAAACCGTTCAACCAAATCATACACTGTTTGGGTTCAAATTGTAGGTAATTTAATCCTCTTTCAAATGAACCCTATGTTTCATTCATCATCTTTTATGGTTTAAAAGTTATTAACAAAAAATCATTTTAAAAATAAGAATCAAGGGCGATAACTCAAAAACGACAAGTTTTACGGTTTCGCACCTGAAACACTTTTTGTAGATTTCGACATGGCGAACATTTTGTCCATGTATTGTCCGCTTCAATTTTGTACGGTTTAAGTGTTATTTCATAAAAACTGTTTACGGTGTCAGCCATTTTCAAAAATGGCTGCCGGTAACCATTCGACTTTGGTCTTAAATTGAAGGGCCCATAATGACGGTCACAAAAAACCCATATGTTTACTATATTATCTCTGACGGTTTAAAAGTTATAAGCCAAAAACGGATAAGCGGAAACGCGTTAAGGGCCATAAGTCGAAAACGGTTTGTCGTACAGTGTTCGACCCTTAATATCAAATAAAGGTCTAAATGAGACGAGTATTTTTCCCATTACATGTCTGCTTCAATTTTGTATGGTTTTTGAGCTATACTGCAAACAAGGTGTATCATGACCTCTGACCTTGAGATTTGACCTTTGACCTTGACATATTTAGATGTAACATATGTCACTTGGGATGATTGGTGAAGGTCCCAAGTCTCTAGGACTAACCGTTTTGAAGAAAAAAAAATTGACGAGTCGCGACCCTTTTCGAGTCAAAAACGCGTAACCAGGAAGTTGTTCGAAAATTTTTTTTTTGGTCTACAAATCATCCCTAGGAGTCAAATGACATTTTCCACTCTTTAGTTTTTTGATAACGGTTATAGTTTTTGAGTAATTTTGCAAACAAGGTTTTCCGGTCTGGGGCAGATAACTCCGTTACTAAAAATAGATCGGTTTCAAAGCATGGGTTTAGGCAAGTATTCGTATGACCGAATAATGGTACTAAGTATCAAAAAGATATGTCGCGACACTTTTCGTCAAATGACCGCGGAAAAGAAGAAGAAAAATAATAATAACCATAAGAAATACAGTAAGGTCTTTCCTTCTGTGGAAGGGAAAGACCTTAATAATAATAATAAAAAGTCATTTGTTCAGAGAACAAATGTGAGGTCTTTCCCATGTTCTTGTTAGTTATGTTTGGTTAGGCTATTTCAGTCTGATTTTGACAATAGTATTAAACTATTAGTTGCGAAAAATGTTCTAGAGTAATGAGCAATGAGTCTGAAGTCAGAAAAAGTATGGTTGCTAAGGACTTTTATGATGGTTGCTATGGACTAGGGGCTACCATTGGTTGAAAAAACTTAACCCTAAACTCAAAAAGTAGTCTTGATTTAGAATATATATGGTTGCTATGGACTTTTCATTAATGTTACCTTGTTGCTAGGGAATGACCTTGACCTATGACCTTTGACCCTGGACTCAAATTGTAGCTCTTTGCATTCTGATTCATTTAAGTGTACATGTTTACTATACTATCTGTTATGGTTTTCAAGTTATGGGCAAAAAACGTGTTTCGCGAAACTTGTTTTGGCCGCCATTTTGAAACCGGTCAACCGAATCATACACTGTTTGGACTCAAATTGTAGGTCTTTTAATTCTCTATCAAATGAACCCTATGTTTCATTCATCATCTTTTATGGTTTAAAAGTTATAAACAAAAAATCATTTTAAAATACGAATCAAGGGCGATAACTCAAAAACGGCAAGTTTTACGCTTTCGCACCTGAAACACTTTTTGTAGATTTCGACATGGCGAACATTTTTTCCATGTATTGTCCGCTTCAATTTTGTACGGTTTAAGTGTTATTTCATAAAAACTGTTTACGGTGTCAGCCATTTTGAAAATGGCTGCCCGTAACCATTCGACTTTGGTCTTAAATTGAAGGGCCCATAATGACGGTCACAAAAAACCCATATGTTTACTATATTATCTCTGACGGTTTAAAAATTATAAGCCAAAAACAGATAAGCCGAAACGCGTTAAGGGCCATAACTCGAAAACGGTTTGTCGTACAGTGTTCGACCCTTTATATCAAATAAAGGTCTAAATGAGACGAGTATTTTTTGCATTACATGTCTGCTTCAATTTTGTATGGTTTTTGAGCTATACTGCAAACAAGGTGTATCATGACCTCTGACCTTGAGATTTGACCTTTGACCTTGACATTTTTAGATGTAACATATGTCACTTGGGATGATTGGTGAAGGTCCCAAGTCTCTAGGACTAACCGTTTTGGAGAAAAAAAGATTGACGTGTCGCGACACTTTTCGAGTCAAAAACGCGTAACCAGGAAGTTGTTCGAAAAATTTTTTTTTGTCTACAAATCATCCCTAGGAGTCAAATGACATTTTCCACTCTTTAGTTTTTTGATAACGGTTTAAATTTTTGAGTAATTTTGCAAACAAGGTTTTCCGGTCTGGGGCAGATAACTCCGTTACTAAAAATAGATCGGTTTCAAAGCATGGGTTTAGGCAAGTATTCGTATGACCAAATAATGGTACCAAGTATCGAAAAGATATGTCGCGACACTTTTCGTCAAATGATGGCAGAAAAGAAGAACAATAATAATCAGAAGAAATACAGTAAGGTCTTTCCTTCTGTGGAAGGGAAAGACCTTAATAATCAGAAGAAATACAATAAGGTCTTTCCTTCAGAAAGGGAAAGACCTTAATAATAGGCCGACGAAATACAATAAGGTCTTCCCTTTGGAAAGGGAAAGACCTTAATTAAACGGCTGATTTTCCCCCGTTAAGAGCCTCATTGCTGGCATTTGTTTGTTTGTTTGTTTTGTTTTTGCTGGTTTTTCAAAAAAAGGGGGGGGGGGTAGTTCATACATGTATGTTATTGCCATACATGTATCTGAAAAGATGGGGGCGGGGACATTTAAGTTTTTTTCTTTTGTGTGTTTTTTTTTTGTTTTGTTTTGTTTTATTTGTTTTGTTTCATTTTGTTTATTTCTTTTGTTTTCTTGTTTTAAACAAACAACAATCAGTAAATCGCAATGGAAAACGGGGGGGGGGGGGGGGGGCGAGCGGGGACGAGTGATTTTATTTTATTCATTCAAAACTAGGTGGCGACATCACTTTGTTGATCTGGGTATCCTTGGTGTCTCGCGCTTTGACGTCATTTTTGAATGACTTTACGACTTAGTTTTTAGATTTCTCAGTACAGCGGTAGACTTTGCAGGGGTCAGACCTATATTGATTTTCCATTCTCTCAACGTATACAGTTAGAATACATGAACGTCACGGATGAGCAAGTTTATAATTAGAATGTGCCTGTTATGGGAATCTTTTGACAATAGTTTACAACATTTGATGACAGGCAAAACTAGTGACATAATTAGTTCATTTTGGATTATTTTAAATAGTTAAGGACGAATTTAGTGAAAACATTCAATTTTCGAAACAGGAATAACGTTGAATAGTGAAATTTGGAGGAAATTCGTCAGGAATTTGTGTGTTTTACGGGACTGCAGAAAACTTTAATTTTGAAAAACTCATTAACCAGAGGACATTTTTGTAAACGGGGACTTTTAGTGCATACATTTGGCTAGGATATCAGCTAGTTTTGACAGCATTTTGGCACTTCCGGTGCATTTGACAAAAGTACAAAGAGGGGTCATGTTACGTTTTTTGAAATTTCGAAAAAATAGAAAGAAAATTTGTATAAAAAAAAATAAGGCGACCCGGCTGGAATGTTTGACAGATTTCAGTCGGGCACATTTTGACGGAGAGGGGGCACCAAAAATTTCCGCACGGAAAAGTTAATTTTTGGCTAAATTAGCGATTTTTGAGTAAAAGCCAGAAAGGGGCGTAACTTCAAAACGGGGCCAGGTACAGACTTTATTTTTAGCTACAACGCGAGAGCTCATTATTCTCAGCAACTGTGCAAAATTTCAGCTCGATCGGTTGAAAAACTTGGTAGTTTATCTGCGCACAACATTTCATAAAAAAAAGCCCGCGGGGGGCATATCTCAAAACGCAAAAAAAAATTTGACCACAGATTCGTAATCAGGACCCTCAAATCTTCCTGGAAACAAAATTTCATCAAAATCGGACAACTTTTACATTTTGCGCCAAGTTTGCGCCATACGCGCGCAACCAGAAAGTAAATTATAGCATTCTTTTTGCATGATAAATCATCACCAGGATGTGAGCTACCATTTCCACTAAACAGAATCTTGATAACTATTACCGTGTCGGAGGAGATCTGATAACAAGGGTAAACAGCGTTTTGCGCTATTGCGCCGAAACTACAATTAATTTAGCGTCGTGTCCATAGCCTAGTCTATTCCTGGTAGTGCTGAATAAGTGTGCAAAATTTCATGAAAATCGGTCAAGGCACTTTTTGTACCCGACTGGAAGAAAAAAAAAAAGAATAATAATAATAATAGGCCGACGAAATACAATAAGGTCTTCCCTTTGGAAAGGGAAAGACCTTAATAATAAAAGGCATAACGAAATCAATAAGGTCTTTCCTACGGAAGGGAAAGACCTTAATAATAATAATAGGCCTAACGAATACAATAAGGTCTTTCCTACGGAAGGGAAAGACCTTAATAATAGGCCGAACGAATACAATAAGGTCTTTCCTACGGAAGGAAAGACCTTAATAATAATTAAAAAGGCATTTGTTCAGAGAACAAATGTGAGGTCTTTCCCTGTCTTATGTTTTTGTTATGGTATTTTATACAAGTACTAAAGACATTTGAGTCACTTTGTTTATGACAAGATGTTGCCAATTATTGTGATATAGGCTCCAGAATGAAAAGCAGGGAACCTAGAGTCAGAAAAAGTATGGTTGTTAAGGACTTTTATGACGGTTGCTATGGACTAAGGGTTACTTCCGGTTGAAAAAACTTAACTCTTAACTCAAAAAGTAGTCTAGGTTTAGAATATATATGGTTGCTATGGACTTTTCATTAATGTTACCTTGTTGCTAGGGAATGACCTTGACCTCTGACCTTTGACCTTGGACTCAAATTGTAGCTCTTTATATACTGATTCATTTAAGTATGCATGTTTACCATACTATCTGTTATGGTTTTCAAGTTATTGGCAAAAAACGTGTTTTGCGAAACTTGTTTTGGCCGCCATTTTGAAACCGTTCAGCCGAATCATGTACTGTTTGGGTTCAAATTGTAGGTAATTTAATCCTGTTTCAAATGAACCCTATGTTTCATTCATCATCTTTTATGGTTTGAAAGTTATAAACAAAAAATCATTTTAAAAATAAGAATCAAGGGCGATAACTCAAAAACGACAAGTTTTACGCTTTCGCACCTGAAACACTTTTTGTAGATTTTGACATGGCGAACATTTTTCCCAGTATTGTCCGCTTCAATTTTGTACGGTTTAAGTGCTATTTTATAAAAACTGTTTACGGTGTCAGCCATTTTGAAAATGGCTGCCCGTAACCATTCGACTTTTGTCTTAAATTGAAGGACATATAATGACGGTCACAATAAACCCATATGTTTACTATATTATCTCTGACGGTTTAAAAGTTATAAGCCAAAAACAGATAAGCCGAAACGCGTTAAGGGCCATAACTCGAAAACGGATTGTCGTACAGTGTTCGACCCTTTAAATCAAATAAAGGTCTAAATGAGAGGAGTATTTTCCCTATTACATGTCTGCTTCAATTTTGTATGGTTTTTGAGCTATACTGCAAACAAGGTGTGCCATGACCTCTGACCTTGAGATTTGACCTTTGACCTTGACATTTTTAAATGCAACATATGCCATCTAGGATGATTGGTAAAGGTCCCAAGTCTCTAGGACTAACCATTTTGAAGAAAAAAATTTTGACGTGTCGCGACAGGTTTCGACTCAAAAACACGTAACCAGGAAGTTGATCGAAATTTTTTTTTTTCGTGATGACATGTTCCCATGAGTCAAGCAACATTTCCCACACTTTAAATTTTTGATATCAGTTACGGTTTAGGAGGAGATCTGTGCACAAGGGTTTTCGGTCTGGGGCAGATAACTCCGTTACTAAAAATAGATCGGTGTCAAAGCATGAGTTTCGGCGAGGATTCCTATGACTGCATAATGGTACCAAGTATGGAAAAGATATGTCGCGACACTTTTCGTATATGGGCGGCGGAAAAGAAGAACAATAATAATTAAAAAGTCATTTGTTCAGAGAACAAATGTTAGGTCTTTCCCTAGACCTTTCGCCTTGTGGATAGATTTAAGCTCTTTTCTTATTAGTCACAAAAAAGTTTATATATTTTCTATATAATCTGTAAGGTTTAAAAGTTAAAAGACAGCATTTTACGATTTTGAAACTTCATAATCGACTTACAAACTTCTGGGGCTCACGTTTTATTTCAGGTAGTTGTACCAATACGACGGGGCTTTGACTGGTCCTGTGATATAGGTGAATATTCCGTGATTATGCCTCAATTTTTCATTTTTGTAATTGCGCTTCGTTTTGTTCCGTTTAAGTTTTGTTTTACATTCTATGACAACATATTTTAAAGGGAGATAAAAGCAAGAAAAAATGTCAAATGTGGTAACAAAAATATCAAATAATATAATCAATATCTCCGTTAAAATCTTATTTGAACATCCGAAACGCGTTATCCAGTTTAAAGCCATTTAAATGAATAGCATTGCTGAAAACATATGACAGATGAATAGTCATTTTTTTATTTTTCTATTTGCGCTTCGTTATGTTCCGTTTAAGTTTTGTTTTACATTTTATGACAACGTGTTTCTAAAGGGAGATAAAAGCAAGAAAAAAATGTCAAATATCAAATAATATAATCAATATCTCCGTTAAAATCTTATTTGAAATCTTCATTTATTTTTTTATTTGACCTGAAATTCTTTTTTTACACCCAAAGCAAGGAATCCTCCCAAATAATTAGAGTTTCGGGTTCCCCTTGTCCAATGTGAAAATTTAAGGTTTCTTTTACGGGATATTCGCAAGTATATTTTAGGTGTTTCAAGCCTCGTTTCAGTAGATTTGACAACGTGTCTGCCATTTGCATTGTTGATAAATTCACAGCGAAGTTTTAAATATTAATTACAGCTAACGTTTTGCGGGGTTGAGGATTACAGACTGATATATATCAGGAGTATAGACCCTAGAGCTGTATTGTGTACCGATTTATGTTAAACAGTTTGATTTGTTTCCTGATTTTTTCGTTTCGACTGTCTGGCCTGTGCTTGAAGAACAATTTTTGTAGTTTGGTAGGTATCAAAATATATACGATAACATGGAAATATCCTACTCACTAAAAATACACAAGTTGCTTCTGCTGTTTGTCCCCTAAAAGTAAACATTTAAAAAAAAAACAACTTCCAATTTAAACAAATCATATGTCCAAAACATCCTAATGCCTGTCAAAGATTAAACACAAAGCAAGTAGTTTTATGCTATATGTCCCGTACAAGCGGATATTTTTGTGTTCAAAAATTAACAAAACTAACAAAGAAACATCCATTTTCCACAGTTGTTTACGCCCGACAATAGGAAAGACGCACTGCGACACTGTCCCAAGCCCTTTGTAATTTGCCAACACTGGCGAACCGTTGTCCTCGACTTGGTGCATAGAGTTACCAGTTCCTGCTTTTCATTTATTTTTAAATATCCTGTTTTACAATAAATAGCTTCGTAGCTGTGTAAACAAGTGTTTTGGTGAATTTTAGCAGGAAATATTATACCCGCCATTTTCCCACACGGGCTTCGGTTGGTACAGTGGATTGAACTGATTTTTGAATTATCATTTTCTATAAGGTCAGTCAGTATTTTAATGCGATATTTATTTTCTTTTACATACACTTGGAGCTTTTTCATGAAATTTGTGCACAAATGTTTGATTTTATCTCAATTTTCATACAAGAGGGTTACTGGATAAAAATGACAATGTCGTGATACATGTATCTTGATTATTTAGATTTTCTACACCATGTACACATGAAATATGAATTATTAGTTGGGTACATGTATATAATTTTTATTTGACAGCAAAAACAATTGCAGACATATTACGGTATGATGCTTTCATTGGCGTTGTCGTTGTTGTCTTAAATTTGTTTAGTCCAAATAATTATGCCGTCTTGGAAGCCTTTTATAATTTTGACGTTTGGCTTCCTGCGACTCTGGGGATCTAGAAAAATTCCAAATGATAAAAAAACCCAGAAAGACGTCATGATTATCTGGACTAAAATTTGTTGTGGTTTTGATAAACTACATGGCCAAAAGGAAGCGTATGTTAATTTAAAGGAAATACTATTTTTCTAGTGGTCGCTTGTGGAAACAATTTTCCCTTTCAAAAAATAATGCAAGTGGATTTTCACCATAAATACTGGTGTATCTACTATAAATGTACATGTATAAAGAAATATCGCTGTATAAAGCTTTTACATGGCTGCCAAAAAAATTGCGGACGTATAATGGTAGTTGCTGTCAAGATTGATCATTCAAGTTTGGTAGTTTTGTAATTACCATTACTTGTAATGCATATGGTCCTTATCCTCAGTGCTGGATTTGGTTTCCTTGTTCGAATGTTTTCGCTTTCAACAATTTTGGTTTTTGACCTTCCAATTTTTTGATTCAAATACTACTGTTGAGTGGTTAAATACCGATATAGAGCATACATTTGTAATTTAACAGTCTATATCCCAGTGGCTTCATAAGGAGGCAGTACCAGGTACATGCACTATTACCAGGCAGCAATTGGTTTGGTATCGTCAGGAAAATTGGAAAAAAGTACCATCTTCAATCTAAAAAGTACCACCAGATTAAAAATTAGTGAAATCCTGATACCGGTTTTGATATTTGTACTGTATTTCATTATGTTGTTCTGGTAGTCTGTTTGTTGTCAATTTGTGATTTGCCAACTGCAATGAATACATGCTATGACATGTAGTAGGATTTTGAAAAAATAAAAAAAA
Organism: Arcuatula senhousia; assembly: GCA_963971305.1. NCBI lineage: Eukaryota > Metazoa > Mollusca > Bivalvia > Mytilida > Mytilidae > Arcuatula > Arcuatula senhousia. The sequence continues at coordinate 2,769,800 of OZ020313.1, forward strand.
TTGCAACAAGCAGCAACATACTTGCAATTTTTTTTTAACAGCAGCTATACATGCAGCAATAGGTGACCAAAACTTTATTTTGTTTTATACTAAAGGTAGGCCACAACACTGGTTTCTTGAGAAATTAAAAAAAATTAAGGGTCAATGTCAGTCAGGTGACTGAAACCAGGCATATTTTTAATTTGGACTAATGTATGTTTTATGTTTTCCTTCTTTAGAAATAATCAAATGTCCCATAAAAGCGGACATTCTATCCTTTGCTATCCATAAGTTATCTTGTTGATAATACATGTATTAATCAAAATGAATTTGACAATGTCCTGTAAAAGCGGACATGCTTCAACTTGTAGCTTATCTGACATAAAATTTAATTGCTTCAAAGAAGGTATGGTTAACTGTTTGACCCTTGTCCGTTTGTGTGAAACAAAATTTTTGTGGTCCTGTTATATTATGGCAATATTGTTGTCATCTTAGACACTTGGTAGAATGTTTATTCAATGGACCGATTCAGAAATTGTATGGCATTTTGGGATTGTGATTGTTCCCAACGTCACTGATTGGATGAGAAGTATTTAACTACATGTAGGAGTTTAATTTTATGTCCAGTTTCATTGTTACTCTCAGAACTGTTATATTTGGCTCGTAATAATTTTTATACCCTTTTATGTTCGACTTTTTTATTCCAACAATTTTACAGTATCACACGATTTAATGTAACTTTATTTTATGGACTAAGCAAAGTTTATATTGTACAGTTTCAAACTATTTTACGTACCTATATATTATGGGTTTGAAGATCGCAATGAAAGTGGGAGGTTTTGTGCTGTAAAACCTGGTTTAACCCATGCCTGTACCAAGTCAGGACCATTGTGATCACCATTTCTCCAGTATGAATATTTTGTTTTTGTCTTTTTCTCTGAACATTGAGATTGATTATTCAAGTTCTGTAGTTTTGTTATTACTTTTATTCTGAATCAGTCCATTATAAAAAATATTATACCCCCACTCGTAAGAGAGGGGGCTATATTGCAATCACCTTGTTATACCCCCACTCTATATTGCAATCACCTTGTCCGTCTGTCTGTCTGTCCGTCCGGTGCAATTTCTCAGCTTCTACTGTAGGGATTGATTTCAAATTTGGTACACAGCTTCAACATGATGAGTCTTACCGTTCCTGCTCTTTCCAGGTCAGTCAGCCAACTACTTCCTGTTTTCCGAGCCGACTTAGACTTTTTTAAGGGTCAACAATGGGAAATTTTCGTAACAGATTTCTCAGCTTCCACTAAAGGGATTGATTTCAGATTTGGTAAACAGCTTTAACATGATGAGTTGTACCATGCCTCCCCTTTTCAGGTCAGTCGGCCGACCACTTCCTGTTTTCCGAGCCGACTTAGACTTTTTCAAGTGTCAACAATGGGAAATTTTTCATAACAGATTTGTCAGCTTCTAGTTCTACTTAAGGGATTGATTTCAAATTTGGTAAACAAAAAAACATTACCATGATGAGTTGAACCATGCCTCCCCTTTCCAGGTCAGTCGGCCAACTACTTCCTGTTTTCTGATCCGACTTAGACTTTTTAAGGGTAAACAATGGGAAATTTTTCGTAACAGATATCTCAGCTTCTACTTAAGGGATTGATTTCATATTTGGTACATTTTTGTAAACAGCTTTATCATGATGAGTTGTACCGTGCCTCCTCTTTCCAGGTCAGTCGGCCAACTACTTCCTGTTTTCCGAGCTGACTTAGACTTTTTAAAGGTAAACAATGGGAAACTTTTTAAAGGTAAACAATGGGAATTTTTGCGTAACATATCTCAGCTTCTACTAAAGGGATTGATTTCAAATTAAGTAAACAGCTTCAGCATAATGAGTTGTACAGTGCCTCCTCTTTCCAGCTCAGTCAGCAGGCTACTTCCTTTTTTGTAATTGGTCGAGTAGGGGTATGCTTAGCACTAAACATTGCAACCATCAGTTGGCTCTTTTTTCAAGGTCTGTCCGTCTTAGAGACTTCAGTTTAACTTTCAGGTTTACCTTTTTGTGACAAAGCTGCGAGTGGGGTATCCGTGTCTTTTTGACACAACCTTGTTTATCATGTATCATTTTCAAAATGGTCGCCATTTTCCCGGAAGCCAAAAATTAAACTTGCTCTGATTTTGATGGAAATTTGTATATAGGGTAAAAGTGGTATGCTGAGCTTATGTTTGGTATTATGTTTTTGGTTATTAAATGAAAAGTATTGTGGGCAGAGGTGAGCTGTTGCTTACTTAAATGTTTAGCTTATTATACCACCTGCAAACAAAGTTTGGGGGGTATATAGGAATCACCCTGTCTGTCTGTCGGTCCGTCCGTCTGTCCACATACCTCGTAAGCGCAACTCCTCCTAAATCCCTTGATGGATTTTGATGAAACTTTACACAAAGGATGTACACCATATGGAGATGTGCATGAAGAGTTTTGGTTGCTATCAGATATCGTTCAAGGGAGATAATTGGACTTAGACTTTTTGAAACAGGTTGTTCAATGGGAGACCTCGTAAGTGCAACTCCTCCTAAACCGCTTGATGGATTTTTAAGACACTTTACATGAATGATGTACACTATATGGAGATGTGCATGAAGAATTTTCGTTGCTATCAGATATCATTCAAGGGAGATAATTGGACTTGGACTTTTTGAAACATGTTGTTCAATGGGAGACCTGGTAAGGGCAACTCCTCCTAAACCGCTTGATGGATTTTGATGACACTTTACATGAAGGATGTACAGTATATGCAGATATGCATGAAGAATTTTGGTTACTGTTGGATATCATTCAAGGGAGATAATTGGACTTAGACTTTGTTAAAGCGGGGGGGTATCCTCCGTGAGCTCACTCACAGTATTCCTTGTTTATCTCTACTAAAGTCTGCATAAAGTCAAGTTTGTCAGAATTAACAAAGTTCCAGGCAATCAATTTAGCTATGCCTGACACATGGTTCGACGACTCATCAGAAGTGCTGTCAGATGAACCCCTATGGGGTAAAAAATAACCTTTTTCATAGATTGAAAGCTCATTGAACTATATAAAAACTCCTTTGAGTAGAAGTTATCAGATGATCATTTTTGTGTGTAATAGCTAATAGAAGAAACTGTTATGCAATACATGAAGTGTAAATACCAGGTAAGTGATTTAGGCTCCTGTGAGCCTCTTGCTAAATTTAATTGTAACCAAAATATTTACCAATTATTTTTTTTACAATAATTTCATTAACTTATATTATAAATATGTTGTTTTCTATTTTCAGAAATGCCTCGTAAAGGGAGAAGTTCATCAGTGAGGATGAAACAGAACAAGCAAAGAATGCGAGAGAAACGCCAGGCAGTAGATGACGCCTCTATGGGGTTGGCACCTAACCAGAAGGAGAAACCCCTAGCCAGGACAATGGCTTCTCCTAGCTCTGCTAGTGAGAAAAATTGTCCAGCCTCCATGGGGATGGCACCTCGGGATGAGGAAAAACCCCTAGCCAGGACAATGGCTTCTCCTAGCTTTGCTAGCGAGAAAAATTGTCCAACCGCCCTGAGTTTCTTATCATCTTTTGAGGGCAGCCTGTCTATCCCACACGAGGATATGGCACCGACCTCTGACTCCCCATCTGGGGTTTGTACTCCACCGAGAGTACCCTCACCAAGGCTATTACACCAAGGCGTTGCAGGACAGGCAAAACTGGTGGAAGTCACCAGGATAATCAAAAGTAGATCTGAAAAGATGTGTCGAATTCATACAAATAACAATACTATTATACAAGCAAATACCAATACTATTATACAAGCAGATAACAATCAGAATATAGACACAGATTTATACAATCAGAATATAGACTCAGATTTATCCAATCAGAATATAGATTCAGATTTATACAATCAGAATGATCAGAATATAGACACAGATTTATACAATCAGAATATAGACTCAGATTTATCCAATCAGAATATAGATTCAGATTTATACAATCAGAATGATCAGAATATAGACTCAGATTTATACAATCAGAATGATCAGAATATAGACTCAGATTTATACAATCAGAATATAGACACAGATTTATACACTCAGAATATAGACAATCCTATTTTACAAACAGATTACAATCAGATATCTAGCAATAATAACAGAACTTTATCTAAATCTGACAGAACTGCAATGATATATGAACTTGATACTGCTTCTGAAATTATACATAAACCTGACACTGTTTTTGAGATTTTACATGAATCTAATACTGTTTCTGAAATTTTACATGAATCTAATACTGTTTCTGAAATTTTACATGAACCTGCTTCTGTAATTTTACATGAACTTGATGCTGCTTCTGATATTGTACATGAGCCTGAAACTTTGCCTGACACTGCTTCTGAATGCCTTCTTGGTGTAGAACTAGATACATGCCACCAGTTAGAGTCGATGCCAACATCAGAAAAGCCCACTTTAAATGCAGCCTCCACAAAATGTGAAAATGAGGTATGTGATATTTTGCCATATTCTTTATTTGAACAAACTATTGTAAGAGGTAGTTTCCATCAAGGGAGTCTTAGATTTGGTTTGAATGCAGGAAAACAATGTGTTGCTAATTGCTTGGTTGCATTAGTACAAAGTAAATTGTCAACAGTTAGCAATTGGAATTTTTCAATGTTGGATACAATTCTTACTCAGGGTAATGATTTGTACACCTGGATTCATGGCAACAATGATTTGCTGTTAGTGTCTGACTTGCCATCTCAAATAGAAATAAATGACATGTTAGTAAATGTTGATATGAAGGAATCATTTGCTGCTTTGATCGATATGGATGAAAACATTGTTATCCCTGGTGCTTTACCTCTTGATCAAGCTATTCAAGAATCTTTGATAGAAGCAGATGGTTGTTTTATCTGTGTACAAGGTACTACATCTCTAATTATAAAGCAGGAAAACAATTTATTTCTATTTGATTCACATGCAAGAAATAAAGTTGGATTTCCTGAAGGTAATGGCACAAGCATACTCATGCGTTTTCCAAGTGTTGATGATTTATATCACCATCTTGTTACCTTTGTAAAACATAATTCACAGGTACAATTTGAAGTTACAGGTGTAGTTCTTCAAATTTCACAAGCAAACACTGTAGGTGCTACTGTTTTACATAATATAAATGAATCTGTTGACAGGATGCAAAAGGTAGAACTTGACCAAAGTGCTAGAAATGTTGGTAAACCTTCAGAAAATAGCATAGATGGCATAGAAATGGTTTGTACTGTTGAAGAACATGAAGAAAGAAGTTCATATGTAGACTCAAAGGTAAGCTCCGAAACTGATGTACAGTTTGTGAGTTCAATGGAAAATGTAAAGTTTGATTTTAAACCAACTGATGCTGCCTTAAGAAGGAAATTATGTAATCTTTTTAAAATACCACAAAAATATATCAATAAGTCGGGTACATATAAAACAGTAATTGGCATGGGAAACCCTGTAAAAACGAAAAGCATTGTTGGTGATGGAAATTGTTTGTTTCGAGCCTTATCTTTTGCAGTTTCACAAAAACAAGAATTTTTTCCCAGGATAAGAGAAGCTATTGTAAATCATAGTTTGAAATATGCTGACCGATTATCCTCCTTTGTTGACTCTGTTTCAGAAGAAGAACATGTAGCTTCATGCAAAATGACAGAAAATGGCAGTTGGGGAACAGCATTTGAAATAATTGCTGCTGCTGATCTTATGAAAACTGACATTTATACTTTTTCTGAAGGTAGATGGTTGAGATACTCAAGTGAACAGATTAGTAAAGATAGTCTTATCAATGAAAAAGCCATATATCTTAAACACCAGAACAACCACTATGAAGTTGTTACAAGTGTTGGCATAGATAAAACTTTAAAAAGAAAAGATCTATTGTCAAACATGAGCATTGAAACCCCTCTTAAGAAAACCAAGAAAGACAAAGAGAAGGAAAAGTATCAATCAACACCTGAAATAAGAGATAGAAAATTAAAACTAGCTAAAGAAACATGAGAAAGATATGCAACAAATGCTGAATTTAGAGAGGACTCTAAGAACCAATATCAGTCAAACAAAAATGCTATAAAGAGAAAACTAGTTGAAAAGTATGCAAATGATTTAGAGTATAGTGGAGATAAAAAAATAATGAAAAAGACTAAATATGCCACTGATACTGATTATCGCCAAAGTTTGAAGGATGCAAGTGTCAATAAGTATGCTACTGATGAATTACATCGCCAGAATGTAAAGGATGCAAGTGTCAATAAGTATGCTACTGATGAATTACATCGCCAGAATGTAAAGGATGCTAGTTGCAAAAAATACCTTGTTGACGAAGAGCACAAAAGAAAAATAGTCAGACAAACTAATGAAAGAAGAGAAGCAGAAATGGATAAACTAAGAAACATTGAAAATGTTATTCAGAAATTCAAATTAGAATGTAAGAATGTTCCAGAATATGTTTGTGGCTGTTGCTTTAGATTGTTTTTTAGAAAGCAAGTCATTGAATGTGATAATAAGATGTATGAAAATAGAGGGTTAGAAGTAGCAAATTTATCAAAGAAATGCATTTCAAGTAAATATATGCATAAATGTGATGGTGACTGTGTGACAGAATGTAAATATGCAAATTCTAGCAGAACATCTCTTTGGATTTGCTTTACTTGCCATAGAAAGTTACTAGTAGGCACTACACCAGCTGAAAGTTTTGCTAATAATCTAGAGTTAGAGGAAGTACCCTCAGAGCTAAACACACTCAACAGTCTTGAGCAACATCTTGTAGCTTTGAATATTTCATTCATGAAAATTCTTGGATTGCCAAAAGGAGGACAAAAAGGAGTTCATGGTCCTGTTGTATGCGTCCCTTCTAATCTACACAAATTAACATCAACCTTGCCTAGATCAGAAGATGATAATCAAATGATAGCTGTGAAACTGAAGAGAAAGATAGAGTATAAAGGTTATCAAGAGTATCAGTACATTAGTACAAAAAAGGTTGAAACTGCCTTGAACTATCTGAAACAGAACAATGTTTGGTATTCAGATGTTCAACTTGCAAATAGTTGGCTAAATCCTATTCCAGAAGAGGATAGTTCTGATAAACAAAATATTCAAAATCAGAAAGAAACTGATGTAATTGAAACAGAAGAACAACATGAAGGCGAGGAATTAAAGAGCCCAAAAGCAATAGTTGAAACAAATTTGCCTAATGGTGATACTGAAAGCAGTCATGATGAAGATTCATATTTGGATGATAAACTTAGAGGCGTTCAACTAAACACATGCCTTCAGCCAGCAGATATTGGACAAGAAATTCTAGATCAATGTTTTGATGAAGTGTTTAATATTTCACCAGCAGATGGTAATAAACCTGTAAGTGTTTTGCAAGAAGATGGCATTGAAGCAAAATCATTCCCAACACATTTTCCAAGTGGAAAAAATACCTTTAAAGAAGAACGAGACGAACGATTATCTCTCCTTAGGTATTTCAATATGAGGTTAATGAGTGCAGACCACAGATTTGCCAATGATACCTCATATATATTTTTTGCTCAATATTTATCAGAGTTGGACCAAGTAATGTCAAATGTGCAAATTTCATTAAGAAAACAATCACCGATAGCAGCAAATGGGAAAAAAGTTACGAGCAAAATGCTCCTAGATAAAGAATGTCTACGAGATTTAATGAGGAAAGATGAAGCAATTAAATATTTGAAACCCATAAGAGGAACACCACCTTATTGGCAGGCTACACAAAAAGATATGTTTGCAATGATTAGACAGTTAGCAAAACCTACATTTTTTTGTTCATTCTCTTCTGCTGATTTTAGATGGTTAGAAATGCTTGAGACTGTAATGAAACAGCAGGGTGATGTTAGAAATATTGAAGATCTAGACTGGAATGAGAAATGCAAGATCTTGTACAGTAACCCTGTGACATTAGCAAGAATGTTTGATCATAGATTTCAAACCTTTCTGAAAGAAGTAATTCTGTCAGATGCTAACCCAATAGGAAAAGTTATTGATTACTTTTACAGAATAGAATTTCAACAGAGAGGTTCTCCACATGCCCATTGTCTATTCTGGATTGAAGGTGCTCCAATATTTGGTGTAGATAGTAATGCTGATGTTGTGAACTTCATCAACCAGTATATTACATGTCAAATTCCAGATAAAGAGGTGGATTTTGAATTGAATGAAATGGTTACATCGCTGCACCAACATAGTAAAAACCATTCAAAGTCATGCAAAAAGAAAGGTACAACATGTCGATTCAACTTCCCAAGACCACCATCTAAAGAGTCATTTATAGCAGAAGTAGTAGAAACAACTGAAGAGACAATAGAACAAGCAAAGCAGAAATTGAGCCAGTTATGGGATTGTATTCTTGATAAAGAAAATGATGGTTTGTCAGTTGATCAAATGTTAGATAAAGTTGGAATGTCACATGAAGACTTTGAAAACATATGCACTGTGGTAGCAAAAAGAGATACAGTTATTCTGAAAAGAAATGCTGATGAAATCTACATCAATCAGTACAATGAACATCTTCTTCGGGCCTGGAATGCAAATATGGACATTCAGTATGTCTTAGATGAATATTCATGTGTAGTATACATCATAAGCTACATTAGCAAAGCTGAACGAGAGTTAGGACTTTTGTTACAACAAACTAAAAATGAAGCTGCTGATGGTAACCTTAATGCTCAACAAACTATGAAAAAAGTTGGCACAGCATACTTGCATCATAGAGAGGTCAGTGCACAAGAAGCAGTATATAGAGTTACAGGATTGAATTTGAAAGGATGTTCTAGAAAAGTAGAATTTGTACCACTAGGGGCTAATCCAAGTAGAATGAGCATTCCTTTGAAAGAAATAGAAAGAGTCAAAAAAGCAAATAAAAGTAGCAACAACAATGACAGTGATGAATCCAACGATGAAGCAATGTGGATGACAAACATTGTAGACCGTTACAAAGCAAGACCGAATATAGAAATGTTTGAAGATATGTGTTTAGCAGAGTTTTGCTCAGATTACAGTGTTCTTGCAAAATCACAAGTACCTCAGAAAATTAACGAAGAAACCACATTCAAACTTATGAAAAATCTTGGTTACATTCGGAAGCGAACTCGAACAAACCCAGCAGTGATCAGGTATCCTAGATTTTCAATTGAAACAGCACCAGAGCAATACTACCAAAGTATGCTACAATTGTTTTTACCTTATCGACTAGAGCAACAGCTAAAACCATCACAGTTTGAGACCTATGAACAGTTCTACATTAATGGGTCTGTAAAGCTAAGCAACAGTGAGCAAATAACAGGTGTCCAAAGTATTGTTGACAACAACAAAGCTAGATATGTCAAAATTGACCAATCTCTAGATAGGGCAGAAAAAGACTTAGAACAAAGAGGGTATGAAGAAGATGCATGGGCTCAACTTTGTCCTGAAACTGAATCAGAGAGATATGAATGCAACCTAGAAGGTACTATTTCTACAGTGGAAGATGAGTTATCTGAAGAAACAATACCTGATCTTAATCAGAATGATGCAGCCCAAGGTACAAACTTATTAACCACCTCTCTATTTCCAAAAAATGAAATAACTCCATTGCTGCAAAATTTGAACAGAAAGCAAAGAGATGTGTTTTACAAGATTAGAGAATGGTGTTTACAAAAAGCAAATGGACAAAATGTGGAACCTTTTCATGTATTTGTAACTGGAGGAGGTGGAACTGGAAAAAGTCATTTGATAAAATGTCTGTATTATGAAATGTCTAGAATACTTTCAAGAGTATTAGAACGACCTGATGACATTTCAGTACTTCTTACAGCGCCTACAGGTACTGCAGCTTTTAATATATCTGGGATGACAATCCACAGTGCTTTAAGCATTTATAAAAACTTGTCAATGGACCATGCACTTTTGAGTGAAGACAAAATAAACACATTGCGTTCTAAGTATGAATCTCTGCAAGTTATCATCATTGATGAAATTTCAATGGTAAACAAAAGACTACTTTTTTTCATCCATGAACGTTTGAGACAGATTAAAAAAATGCCAGAGGACAGTGTGTTTGGAGGTGTATCAGTCATTGCAGTTGGAGATTTCTACCAGTTACCACCAGTAAAAACTAAGAAATCTGAAAAACTGTATGTGGATGATCCTTCTAGCCCTTTGAATCACTTATGGAATGATTTGTTTGAGGTTGTTGAGTTGGATGAGATCATGCGTCAAAAAAATGACTGTCAATTTGTAGAAACTCTGAACAGGATCAGAGTAAGAACAAAGGTCAGTGAACTTGATGAGAAAGACATATCAGTATTGAAGAACAGAATTAAAGAAGGACCAGAAAATGCTTTGCATATCTATGCAACAAATGAAGAAATAAAAGCTCACAACAATGACATGGTTATGAAGCTAGGATCTGAAGTAAAACTTGTTGAAGCTGAAGACTATCAGAAAATTAAAACAAGTGGTCAGTTAGTCAAAAAAGCCTCACACTTCACAGAAAAAGACTTACAATTACCGTCTTCATTGCTGCTAGGAGTGGGTGCAAGAGTAATGTTGATAAAGAACATTGATACCAATGATGGTCTAGTAAACGGTGTTATTGGCACAGTGACAGAGATTGTACAGAATACATTGAACACATTGCCACAGATCATATATATTCACTTTGATAATGAAAATGTTGGCAAAATTGCAACTGTACAAAAGACTATTAATGGAAAAAGATGCATTGGTATTGAACCATCAACAGAAGATGTTCCTAAAAGCAATGGAAATAGAAAACAGTATCCTCTTCAGCTTGCTTGGGGTTGTACAGTTCACAAAGTTCAAGGGTTAACTGTAAATGAATGTGTTATTGACTTAAACAAATGCTTCTCATATGGTCAAGCATATGTAGCACTAAGTCGAGTAACTTCTCTTGATGGACTGTACATTAGGAACATAGATGAGAAGGTCTTGAAAGCAAAAATATATTGTGATCCTGATGTTGAAAGTGGTCTTTTGAAAATGAAAAAGTTTTTGGAAGAGAATGACACATTACCTGATAATGGCCATTGTATAACGTTTTTGTACCACAACATTGAAGGGTTGTTAAGTCATATTGAAGACTTGAGAAAGAACCCAGTTGTCAAAGATACAAGCTTTATATGCTTAACAGAAACATGGCTTGAAAAGGAAATGCGTTGTAGACTTGAAGGTTATACATTGAAACATATTTCAAGATCAGAAGCATTTAATGGTAATACAGAGTTGCACGCCTCTTTAAAGCAAATGCATCATGGTGGTGTTGGAGTCTTTTGTAAGGAAGGTTTTGAAGTTGAAAATGTTAAAGTACAGTGTGAAAATTTGGAATACTTTGTTTTCAAAGTTGTGAGTTTAAATGTAGTCATTGTCACAATCTATAGGACTCAAAAGCACCTGATTCATGATTTCATGACTAATTTTAGAAATCTAATTGATATGTTATTGCTGAACACAGATAAACTTATTGTTTTGGGTGACTTCAATCAAAATATCTTGAAAGAAGATACAGATGTATTAAATTACATGGAATCAATGGGCTTTAGGCAGTTAGTGACAAGACCAACTACTGAGGGTGGCACACTGATTGACCATGTGTACTGCAAAGGAGAAATCCTTTTAGAAATATCTGTGTTACCCACATATTACAGTTATCATGAGGCGATCTTGGTGAAGATGAAATATTAGGGTAATCCAGAGCTAATAAGTTGTACAAACAATATATGAACAAATTTTATAAAATATGTAAATTAAACTGAAAAAAAAATATTTGCCTCCCAAAAATCCAACCCTACGTCCTCGTCGTGGGAGGTGGGTACTTGTGCAAAACCTAATTTGCACAGGTAGCTAACAGGGCTCTGGTACACAAATTGATACTGACGTACGAGGGTTCGATTCCCTCCCTAGGCGTTTAATGAATTTTGCTGGTGCAAAGTGGGCAGATTGCCTAGTGGCCCCACGTCAGTATAAAATAATGTTAAAGAAGTAGTAATTTCAGTTGTAATTCTGTATACTTTCCACAACAGAAGTCATTTGTTTTGTCTCTAAATATAAATTTTTATGCCCCCACGACGTCATGTCTGGGGTAATTAAGTTTTACTCATGTACGTCCGTACGAATTTTTGTCAAGCTTTTCTCAGAAACCATAAATGGGAATGACTTGAAACCTAATAGGATGGTTCAGTATGACAAACTATACGTCCTAAGCGAATGTTAGACATGTATGACATCTACTTCCTGTTTGGCACTGAATCAATACCAAAATCAAAATTTCTGTCAAGCTTTTCTCAGAAACCATACATGGGATGATAAGTCTTCAAAAGTAAGTTAGATGTGTAAATACTATACATGTTACATGTACTTCAAAATGCCCTATTGGTGGCTCTTTGCTTTTTTATACCCTGCCAACTTCTGTTGCGGGGTATATAGTTTTTCAGTCTGTTCGTTCGCTCATCAGTCACACTAATCATTTTCGCCCATTTCGAATAAGCTACTATTCACATCTTCAAATTTTGTACACTGCTTCATTATGAAAAGTACTACACATTGCACCTGCAAATTGGTCATTTCCTTCATGTCTGTCTGTTTGAAAAACTTAGGTTGCCTTTCAGGCTCACCTTCTTTGAGACATACTGAACAAAGAGAGATAATCCAAACTAAAATTTTGAAAAAGAAATTTATGCATATTAATCAAAGCTAGTGTGGTTCTGACCCATCCTTTTTTATTAACATTTTCTTGTTGCTAGGGAATGACATTGACCCATGTACTTTTATATTGAGCTCTTATCACAGATCCCGAATGAAGGTCATAAGGGTAAGTGTCAGAAAAATATGGTTGCTAAGGACTCTTATGTCAGCTGCTATTGACTAAGGTCCACTTCAAGTTGGAGAAAAGACCTTTATGTTGGTTGCTATGGACTTTAAATCACTTCCGGTTGAAAAAACCTAAATCTAAACTCAGAAAGTATGTATATGGTTGGTATGGATTTTCATTAAGGTTACCTTGTTGCTAGGGAATGATCATGACCTTTGACCTTGGGCTCAAATTGTAGCTCTTTGTATGCTCTTTACATAATGATTCATGTAAGTACACATGTTTACTATGCTATCTGTTCTGGTTTTCAAGTTATAGACAAAAATCGTGTTTCACTAAATTGTTTTGGCCGCCATTTTGAAACTGGTCAACCGAATCATGCACTTTTTGGACTCATTTTGTAGGTTTTGTCCCTAAGACCATTTTTTATTCATACATTGTTTATACTATCTCTTAAGGTTTAAAAGTTATAAACATTTGAAACATTTTTTGTAGCTTTCGACATGGTGAACATTTTTCTCATGTATTGTCCGCTTCAATTGTTTACGGTTTTTGTGTTCTACTCAAAAAACAGTTTTCGATGGCAGCCATTTTGAAAATGGCTGCCCGTAGCCATGCAACTTTGGTTTTATATTGAAGGGCATAAGTTTACGGTCTCAAATAACCCACATGTTTACTTTGTTATCTCGAACCGTTTTCAAGTTATAAGCCAAAAACCGTTTAGCCGAAACGCATTAAGGGCCAAAACTCCAAAACGGTTTGTCGCACAGTGTTCGACCCTTTATATCAAATAATGGTCTAAATGAGACAAGTATTTTTCTCATTACATGTCTTCTTCTATCTTGTATGGTTTTTTAGCTAAACTGGTAACAAGGTGTACCATGACCTCTGACCTTGAGATTTGAACTTTGACCTTGACATTTTTGAATGCAACATATGTCACCTAGGATGATTGGTGAAGGTCCCAAGTCTCTAGGACTAACTGTTTTGAAGAAAAAAAATTTGACATGTCGCGACAGGTTTCGACTCAAAAACGCGTAACCAGGAAGTTGATCGAAATTTTTTTTTTTTCGTGATGACATGTTCCTATGAGTCCAGCAACATTTCCCACACTTTAAATTTTTGATATCGGTTAAGGTTTTGGAGGAGATCTGTGCACAAGGGTTTTCAGTTTGGGGCAGATAACTCCGTTACTAAAAATTGATCGGTGTCAAAGCATGAGTTTCGGCGAGGATTTCTATGACCGCATAATGGTACCAAGTATGGAAAAGATATGTCGCGTCACTTTTCGTATATGGGCGGCGGAAAAGAAGAACAATAATAACTAAATGTCACTTCCTGTTGAAAAAAACTTACATCTAAACTCAGAAAGTAGTCTGGTTTAAGAATATGTATTGTTGCTATGGACTTTTCATTAAGGTTACCTTGTTTCTAGGGAATGAGCTTGACCTATGACCTTTGACCTTAACTTAAATTGTAGCTCTTTGCATTCTGATTCATTTAAGTATACATGTTTACTATACTATCTGTTATGGTTTTCAAGTTATTGGCAAAAAATGTGTTTCGCGAAACTTGTCTTGGCCGCCATTTTGGAACCGCTCAACTGAATCATGTACTGTTTGGGTTCAAATTGTAGGTAATTCAATTCTCTTTCAAATAAACCATATGTTTCATTCACCATCTTTTATGGTTAAAAAGTTATAAACAAAAAATCATTTGAAAAATACGAATCAAGGGCGATAACTCAAAAACGACAAGTTTTACGCTTTCGCACCTGAAACACTTTTTGTAGATTTCGACATGGCGAACATTTTTTCCATGTATTGTCCGCTTCAATTTTGTACGGTTTAAGTGTTATTTCATAAAAACTGTTTACGGTGTCAGCCATTTTGAAAATGGCTGCCGGTAACCATTCGACTTTGGTCTTAAATTGAAGGGCCCATAATGACAGTCACAAAAAACCCATATGTTTACTATATTATCTCTGACGGTTTAAAAGTTATAAACGAAAAACGGATAAGCTGAAATGCGTTAAGGGCCATAACTCGAAAACGGTTTGTCGTACAGTGTTCGACCCTTTATATCAAATAAAGGTCTAAATGAGACGAGTATTTTCCCCATTACATGTCTGCTTCAATTTTGTATGGTTTTTGAGCTATACTGCAAACAAGGTGTACCATGACCTCTGACCTTGAGATTTGACCTTTGACCTTGACATTTTTAGATGTAACATATGTCACTTGGGATGATTGGTGAAGGTCCCAAGTCTCTAGGACTAACCGTTTTGAAGAAAAAAATTTTGACGTGTCGCGACAGGTTTCGACTCAAAAACGCGTAACCAGGAAGTTGATCGAAAATTTTTTTTTTTCGTGATGACATGTTCCCATGAGCCCAGCAACATTTCCCACACTTTAAATTTTTGATATCGGTTACGGTTTAGGAGGAGATCTGTGCACAAGGGTTTTCGGTCTGGGGCAGATAACTCCGTTACTAAAAATAGATCGGTGTCAAAGCATGAGTTTCAGCGAGGATTCCTATGACCGCATAATGGTACCAAGTATGGAAAAGATATGTCGCGACACTTTTCGTATATGGGCGGCGGAAAAGAAGAACAATAATAATTAAAAAGTCATTTGTTCAGAGAACAAATGTGAGGTCTTTCCCTGTCTTATGTTTTTGTTATGGTATTTTATACAAGTACTAAAGACATTTGAGTCACTTTGTTTATGACAAGATGTTGCCAATTATTGTTATATAGACTCCAGAATGAAGATCAGGGGGCCTGGAGTCAGAAAAAGTATGGTTGCTAAGGACTTAAATGTCGGTTGCTATGGACTAGGGGTTACTTCCGGTTGAAAAAACTTAACCCTAAACTCAAAAAGTAGTCTTGGTTTAGAATATATATGGTTGCTATGGACTTTTCATTAATGTTACCTTGTTGCTAGGGAATGACCTTGACCTCTGACCTTTGACCTTGGACTCAAATTGTAGCTCTTTATATACTGATTCATTTAAGTATACATGTTTACTATACTATCTGTTATGGTTTTCAAGTTATTGGCAAAAAACGTGTTTCGCGAAACTTGTTTTGGCCGCCATTTTGAAACCGTTTAACCAAATCATGTACTGTTTGGGTTCAAATTGTAGGTAATCTAATCCTCTTTCAAATGAACCCTATGTTTCATTCATCATCTTTTATGGTTTAAAAGTTATTAACAAAAAATCATTTTAAAAATAAGAATCAAGGGCAATAACTCAAAAACGACAAGTTTTACGCTTTCGCACCTGAAACACTTTTTGTAGATTTCGACATGGCGAACATTTTTTTCATGTATTGTCCGCTTCAATTATGTACGGTTTAAGTGTTATTTCATAAAAACTGTTTACGGTGTCAGCCATTTTGAAAATGGCTGCCCATAACCATTCGACTTTGGTCTTAAATTGAAGGACATTTAATGACGGTCACAAAAAACCCATATGTTTACTATATTATCTCTGACGGTTTAAAAGTTATAAGCCAAAAACGAATAAGCGTAAACGTGTAAAGGGCCATAACTCGAAAACGGTTTGTCGTACAGTGTTCGACCCTTTATATCAAACAAAGGTCTACATGAGACGAGTATTTTTCCCATTACATGTCTGCTTCAATTTTGTATGGTTTTTGAGCTATACTGCAAACAAGGTGTACCATGACCTCTGACCTTGAGATTTGACCTTTGACCTTGACATTTTTTAATGCAACATATGTCACCTAGGATGATTGGTGAAGGTCCCAAGTCTCTAGGACTAACCGTTTTGAAGAAAAAAAATTTGACGTGTCGCGACAGGTTTCGACTCAAAAACGCGTAACCAGGAAGTTGATCGAAAAAAATTTTTTTTCGTGATGACATGTTCCCATGAGTCCATCAACATTTCCCACACTTTAAATTTTTGATATCGGTTACGGTTTAGGAGGAGATCTGTGCACAAGGGTTTTCGGTTTGGGGCAGATAACTCCGTTACTAAAAATAGATCGGTGTCAAAGCATGAGTTTCGGCGAGAATTCCTATGACCGTATAATGGTACCAAGTATGGAAAAGATATGTCGCGACACTTTTCGTATATGGGCGGCGGAAAAGAAGAACAATAATAATTAAAAAGTCATTTGTTCAGAGAACAAATGTTAGGTCTTTCCCTAGACCTTTCTCCTTGTGGATAGATTTAAGCTCTTTTCTTATTAGTCACAAAAAAGTTTATATATTTTCTATATAATCTGTAAGGTTTAAAAGTTAAAAGACGGCATTTTACGATTTTGAAACTTCATAATCGACTTACAAACTTCTTGGGCTCACGTTTTATTTCAGGTAGTTGTACCAATACGACGGGGCTTTGACTGGTCCTGTGATATAGGTGAATATTCCGTGATTATGCCTCAATTTTTCATTTTTCTAATTGCGCTTCGTTTTGTTTCGTTTAAGTTTTGTTTTACATTCTATGACAACATATTTTAAAGGGAGATAAAAGCAAGAAAAAATGTCAAATGTGGTAACAAAAATATCAAATAATATAATCAATATCTCCGTTAAAATCTTATTTGAACATCCGAAAGGCGTTATCCAGTTTAAAGCCATTTAAATGAATAGCATTGCTGAAAACATATGACAGGTGAATAGTCATTTTTTTTTTATTTTTCTATTTGCGCTTCGTTATGTTCCGTTTAAGTTTTGTTTTACATTTTATGACAACGTGTTTTTAAAGGGAGATAAAAGCAAGAAAAAAATGTCAAATATCAAATAATATAATCAATATGTCCGTTAAAATCTTATTTGAAATCTTCATTTATTTTTTTATTTGACCTGAAATTCTTTTTTTACACCCAAAGCAAGGAATCCTCCCAAATAATTAGAGTTTCGGGTTCCCCTTGTCCAATGTGAACAATAGGACTTTATAATTTAAGGTTTCTTTTACGGGATATTCGCGTTACTGGAGAAGTCGGACCAAAACAAACTCGGACTATTACAAAGCCGGACTAAAACAAGGTCGGACCATAACAAAATCGGACTACAATACACATAGGATACTTTTTGTTATGGTCCGACTTTGTCATGGTCCGACAATGTTATGGTCCGGGATGTCACGGAATCGATATTCGCAAGTATATTTTAGGTGTTTCAAGCCTCGTTTCAATAGATTTGACAACGTGTCTGCCATTTGCATTGTTGATAAATCCACAGCGAAGTTTTAAATATTAATTACAGCTAACGTTTTGCGGGGTTGAGGATTACAGACTGATATATATCAGGAGTATAGACCCTAGAGCTGTATTGTGTACCGATTTATGTTCAACAGTTTGATTTGTTTCCTGATTTTTTCGTTTCGACTGCCTGGCCTGTGCTTGAACAATTTTTGTAGTTTGGTAGGTATCAAAATATATATGATAACATGGAAATATCCTACTCACTAAAAATACACAAGCAGTCTTCTGCTGTTTGTCCCCTAAAAGTAAACATTATAAAAACCAACTTCCAATTTAAACAAATAATTATATGTCCAAAACATCGTAATGCCTGTCAAAGATTAAACACAAAGCAAGTAGTTTTATGCTATATGTCCCGTACAAGCGGATATTTTTGTGTTAAAAAATTAACAAAACTAACAAAGAAACATCCATTTTCCACAGTTTTTTACGCCCGACAATAGGAAAGACGCACTGCGACACTGCCCCAAGCCCTTTGTAATTTGCCAACACTGGCAAACCGTTGTCCTCGACTTGGTGCATAGAGTTACCAGTTCATGCTTTTCATTTATTTTTAAATATCCTGTTTTACAACAAATAGCTTCGTAGCTGTGTAAACAAATGTTTTGGTGAATTTTAGCAGGAAATATTATACCCGCCATTTTCCCACACGGGCTTGGGTTGGTACAGTGGATTGAACTGATTTTTATACGACCACAAAAAATTTGCGGACGTATTATGGTATGATGCTGTCGTCGTTGTCGTCCTCGTCGTTGTTGTCGGTGTCTGTTAACTTTTTAGTGTTTCCACAATAACTTTAGTTCCAGTTATCCGATTGCTATGAAACTTTACAATGATGTTCCTTACCATAAAAGGATGCATGGGATTGATTTTGGGGGTCCCCCCATTTTTCGTTTAGAAATTAGGGGCCAAAAAAGGGCCAAAAATACTACTTTTTTGTTTGTTTCCACAATAACTTTAGTTCTAGTTATCCAATTGCTATGAAATTTGACAGTGATGTTCCTTACCATACAAGGATGAATGGGATTGATTTTAGGGGTCGCCCCTTTTTTGTTTCGAAATTAGGGGCCCAAAAGGGGGAAAAAATTCAAATATTTTACTTGTTTCCACCATAACTTTGGTCCTAGTTGGCCTATTGCTGTGAAATTTGTCAAGAATGTGTCTTACAATAAAATAATGAACCTGATGAATTTTTGCGCCCCCCTTTTTCTCCGTTGTGTAATTAGGGGCCAAAAGGGGCCAAAATAAAAACTTTTTTATTTGTGGTCCGATTTTGAAATTTTTTTTTACATGTTTGTTCTTGTCAAATAGCGGATACAAAATTAAGAATTAATTTTTGCGACCCCCCCTTTTTCCCCCTATTACATAATTAGGGGCCAAATGGGGCCAAAATCGAAACTTTTTTATTTGTGGTCCGATTTTGAAAATTTTTTTTGCAAGTTTATTTTTGTCAAGTAGCGAATCCAAATTTGAGAATTTATTTTTGCGACCCCCACCCCTTTTTCACCTGTTACGTAATAAGGGGCCGAAATTGAAACTTTTTTATTTCTGGTCCGATTTTGAAATTTTTTTTTGCATGTTTGTTCTTGTCAAATAGCGGATACAAAATTAAGAATTAATTTTTGCGACCCCCCCTTTTTCCCCTTATTACGTAAATAGGGGCCAAATGGGGCCGAAATTGAAACTTTTTTATTTCTGGTCTGATTTTGAAAATTTTTTTTGCATGTTTGTTCTTGTCAAATAGCGAATACAAAATTAAGAATTAATTTTTGCGACCCCCCCTTTTTCCCCCTATTACGTAATTAGGGGCCAAATGGGGCTTTTTTATTAGTGGTCCGATTTTGAAAATTTTTTTTGCAAATTTATTCTTGTCAGGTAGCAAATTTAAATTTAAGAATAAATTTTTGGGGCTGTAATCATAATTTAAAAAAAAATTCTGGTAAGATTTTTAATTTTTTCCCCAAACATTATTCTTTTAAAGAGTAGAATACAACATTCAAAATTTATATTTTTAGCCCCTGGGTTGAAAGTCCATCAGAGAAGCATGTGTCAAAAACCTTTGTCAGTCCACCATGGGCTGCATGTGTCCAGAACAATAGACTATCCATATTAGGCCTAAAACGTACAGGGTTCAACATGTTGCGGTCGTATCATGCTGCGCTCGGCGAAGCTTTTTATTGAATTATCATTTTCTATAAGGTCAGTCAGTATTTTAATGCGATATTTATTTTCTTTTACATACACTTGGAGCTTTTTCATGAAATTTGTGCACAAATGTTTGATTTTATCTCAATTTTCATACAAGAGGGTTACTGGATAAAAATGACAATGTCGTGATACATGTATCTTGATTATTTAGATTTTCTACACCATGTACACATGAAATATGAATTATTAGTTGGGTACATGTATATAATTTTTATTTGACAGCAAAAACAATTGCAGACATATTACGGTATGATGCTTTCATTGGCGTTGTCGTTGTCTTAAATTAGTTGTGGTTTTGATAAACTACATGGCCAAAAAGGAAGCGTATGTTAATTTAAAGGAAATACTATTTTTCTAGTGGTCGCTAGTGGAAACAATTTTCCCTTTCAAAAAATTATGCAAGTGGATTTTCACCATAAATACTGGTGTATCTACTATAAATGTACATGTATAAAGAAATATCGCTGTATAAAGCTTTTACATACATGGCTGCCAAAAAAATTGTGGACGTATAATGGTAGTTGCTGTCAAGATTGATCATTCAAGTTTGGTAGTTTTGTAATTACCATTACTTGTAATGCATATATATGGTCGTTATCCTCAGTGCTGGATTTGGCTTCCTTGTTCGAATGTTTTCGCTTTCAACAATTTTTGTTTTTGACCTTCCAATGTTTTGATTCAAATACTACTGTTGAATGGTTAAATACCGATATAGAGCATACATTTGTAATTTAACAGTCTATATCCCAGTGGCTTCATAAGGAGGCAGTACCAGGTACATGCACTTTTACCAGGCAGCAATTGGTTTGGTATCGTCAGGAAAATTGGAAAAAAGTACCATCTTCAATCTAAAAAGTACCACCAGATTAAAAATAAGTGAAATCCTGATACCGGTTTTGATATTTGTACTGTATTTCATTAGGCACGGACCATTTGATTTTCTGGGGGGGGCCTGGGATTTTACCTTGAGCCGGGAAATTTTTTTCGCCCGCTTTGCGGGCCAGATTATTTTTTTCACACACATATTAAGCAAGGAAATTTTGTTGGCAAGATTATTTTTTTTCAATTGGCAAGATTGAAACCAGATTATTTTTTTCAACCTAGGTGCTGGCCAGATTATTTTTTTTTACCAAACTCAGGGCCAGGAAATTTTTTTCAAAAAAATCCCAGGCCCCCCCCAGAAAATCAAATGGTCCGTGCCTTATGTTGTTCTGGTAGTCTGTTTGTTGTCAATTTGTGATTTGCCAACTGCAATGAATACATGCTATGACATGTAGTAGGATTTTGAAGAAATAAAAAAATGGCAACAAGCAGCAACATACTTGCAATTTTTTTTTAACAGCAGCTATACATGTAGCAATAGGTGACCAAAACTTTTTTTTGTTTTATACTAAAGGTAGGCCACAACACACTGGTTTCTTGACAAATTAAAAAAATAAGGGTCAATGTCAGTCAGGTGACTGAAACCAGGCATATTTTTAATTTGGACTAATGTATGTTTTATGTTTTCCTTCTTTAGAAATAATCAAATGTCCCATAAAAGCGGACATTCTATCCTTTGCTATCCATAAGTTATCTTGTTGATAATACATGTATTAATCAAAATGAATTTGACAATGTCCTGTAAAAGCGGACATGCTTCAACTTGTAGCTTATCTGACATAAAATTTAATTGCTTCAAAGAAGGTATGGTTAACTGTTTGACCCTTGTCCGTTTGTGTGAAACAAAATTTTTGTGGTCCTGTTATATTATGGCAATATTGTTGTCATCTTAGACACTTGGTAGAATGTTTATTCAATGGACCGATTCAGAAATTGTATGGCATTTTGGGATTGTGATTGTTCCCAACGTCACTGATTGGATGAGAAGTATTTAACTAGGAGTTTAATTTTATGTCCAGTTTCATTGTTACTCTCAGAACTGTTATATTTGGCGCCTAATAATTTTTATACCCTTTCATGTTCGACTTTTTTATTCCAACAATTTTACAGTATCACACGATTTAATGTAACTTTATTTTATGGACTAAGCAAAGTTTATATTGTACAGTTTCAAACTATTTTACATACCTTTATATTATGGGCTTGAAGATCGCAATGAAAGTGGGAGGTTTTGTGCCGTAAAACCTGGTTTAACCCATGCCTGTACCAAGTCAGGACCATTGTGATCACCATTTCTCCAGTATGAATATTTTGTTTTTGTCTTTTTCTCTGAACATTGAGATTGATTATTCAAGTTCTGTAGTTTTGTTATTACTTTTATTCTGAATCAGTCCATTATAAAAAATATTATACCCCCACTCGTAAGAGAGGGGGCTATATTGCAATCACCTTGTTATACCCCCACTCTATATTGCAATCACCTTGTCTGTCTGTCTGTCCGTCCGGTGCAATTTCTCAGCTTCTACTGTAGGGATTGATTTCAAATTTGGTACACAGCTTCAGCATGATGAGTCTTACCGTTCCTGCTCTTTCCAGGTCAGTCAGTCAACTACTTCCTGTTTTCCGAGCCGACTTAGACTTTTTTAAGGGTCAACAATGGGAAATTTTCGTAACAGATTTCTCAGCTTCCACTAAAGGGATTGATTTTAGATTTGGTAAACAGCTTTAACATGATGAGTTGTACCGTGCCTCCCCTTTTCAGGTCAGTCGGTCGACCACTTCCTGTTTACCGAGCCGACTTAGACTTTTTTAAGGGTCAACAATGGGAAATTTTTCGTAACAGATATCTCAGCTTCTACTAAAGGGATTGATTTCAAATTTGGTAAACAGCTTTATCATGATGAGTTGTACCGTGCCTCCTCTTTCCAGGTCAGTCGGCCAACTACTTCCTGTTTTCCGAGCTGACTTAGACTTTTTAAAGGTAAACAATGGGAATTTTTGCGTAACATATCTCAGCTTCTACTAAAGGGATTGATTTCAAATTAAGTAAACAGCTTCAGCATAATGAGTTGAACAGTGCCTCCTCTTTCCAGCTCAGTCAGCAGGCTACTTCCTGTTTTGTAATTGGTCGAGTAGGGGTATGCTTAGCACGACTTAGTGCTACCCCTTGTTACATAAAGCACTAAACATTGCAACCATCAGTTGGCTCTTTTTTCAAGGTCTGTCCGTCTTAGAGACTTCAGTTTAACTTACAGGTTTACCTTTTTGTGACAAAGCTGCGAGTGGGGTATCCGTGTCTTTTTGACACAACCTTGTTTATCATGTATCATTTTTAAAATGGTCACCATTTTCCCGGAAGCCAAAATTTGTATATAGGGTAAAAGTGGTATGCTGAGCTTATGTTTGGTATTATGTTTTTGGTTATTGAATGAAAAGTATTGTGGGCAGAGGTGAGCCGTTGCTTACTTAAATGTTTAGCTTATTATTCCCCCTGCAAACAAAGTTTGGGGGGGTATATAGGAATCACCCTGTCTGTCTGTCCGTCCGTCCGTCTGTCCACATACCTCGTAAGTGCAACTCCTCCTAAATCCCTTGATGGATTTTAATGAAACTTTACACAAAGGATGTACACCATATGGAGATGTGCATGAAGAGTTTTGGTTGCTATCAGATATCGTTCAAGGGAGATAATTGGACTTAGACTTTTTGAAACAGGTTGATCAATGGGAGACCTCGTAAGTGCAACTCCTCCTAAACCGCTTGATGGATTTTGATGACACTTTACATGAATGATGTACACTATATGGAGATGTGCATGAAGAATTTTCGTTGCTATCAGATATCATTCAAGGGAGATAATAGGACTTGGACTTTTTGAAACATGTTGTTCAATGGGAGACCTCGTAAGGGCAACTCCTCCTTAACCGCTTGATGGATTTTGATGACACTTTACATGAAGGATGTACACTATATGCAGATATGCATGAAGAATTTTGGTTACTGTTGGATATCATTCAAGGGAGATAATTGGACTTAGACTTTGTTAAAGCGGGGGGGGGGGGGGTATCCTCCGTGAGCTTGCTCACAGTATTCCTTGTTTATCTCTACAAAAGTCTGCATAAAGTCAAGGTTGTCAGAATTAACAAAGTTCCAGGCAATCAATTTAGCTATGCCTGACACATGGTTTGACGACTCATCAGAAGTGCTGTCAGATGAACCCCTATAGGGTAAAAAAATAACCTTTTTCATAGATTGAAAGCTCATTGAACTATATAAAAACTCCTTTGAGTAGAAATTATCAGATGATCATTTTTGTGTGTAATAGCTAATAGAATGTTATGCAATACATGAAGTGTAAATACCAGGTAAGTGATTTAGGCTCCTGTGAGCCTCTTGCTAAATTTAATTGTAACCAAAATATTTACCAATTTTTTTTTTTACAATAATTTCATTAACTTATATTATAAATATGTTGTTTTCTATTTTCAGAAATGCCTCGTAAAGGGAGAAGTTCATCAGTGAGGATGAAACAGAACAAGCAAAGAATGCGAGAGAAACGCCAGGCAGTAGATGACGCCTCTATGGGGTTGGCACCTAACCAGAAGGAGAAACCCCTAGCCAGGGCAATGGCTTCTCCTAGCTCTGCTAGCGAGAAAAATTGTCCAGCCTCCATGGGGATGGCACCTCGGGATGAGGAAAAACCCCTAGCCAGGACAATGGCTTCTCCTAGCTCTGCTAGCGAGAAAAATTGTCCAACCGCCCTGAGTTTCTTATCATCTTTTGAGGGCAGCCTGTCTATCCCACACGAGGATATGGCACCGACCTCTGACTCCCCACCTGGGGTTTGTACTCCACAGAGAGTACCCTCGCCAAGGCTATTACACCAAGGCGTTGCAGGACAGGCAAAACTGGTGGAAGTCACCAGGATAATCAAAAGTAACTCTGAAAAGATGTGTCGAATTCATACAAATACCAATACTATTATACAAGCAAATACCAATACTATTATACAAGCAGATAACAATCAGAATATAGACACAGATTTATACAATCAGAATATAGACTCAGATTTATACAATCAGAATATAGACTCAGATTTATACACTCAGAATATAGACTCAGATTTATACAATCAGAATATAGACACAGATTTACACACTCAGAATATAGACGATCAGATTTTACAAACAGATTACAATCAGGTATCTAGCAATACTAACAGAACTTTATCTAAATCTGACAGAACTGCAATGATAAATGAACTTGATACTGCTTCTGAAATTATACATAAACCTGACACTGTTTCTGAGATTTTACTTGAACCTAATACTGTTTCTGAAATTTTACATGAATCTAATACTGTTTCTGAAATTTTACATGAATCCAATACTGTTTCTGAAATTTTACATGAATCTGCTTCTGTAATTTTACATGAACTTGATGCTGCTTCTGATATTGTACATGAGCCTGAGACTTTGCCTGACACTGCTTCTGAATACCTTATTGGTGTAGAACTAGATACATGCCACCAGTTAGAGTCGATGCCAACATCAGAAAAGCCCACTTCAAATGCAGCCTCCATAAAATGTGAAAATGAGGTATGTGATATTTTGCCATATTCTTTATTTGAACAAACTATTGTAAGAGGTAGTTTCCATCAAGGGAGTCTTAGATTTGGTTTGAATGCAGGAAAACAATGTGTTGCAAATTGCTTGGTTGCATTAGTCCAAAGTAAGTTGTCAACAGTGAGCAATTGGAATTTTTCAATGTTGGATACAATTCTTACTCAGGGTAATGATTTGTACACCTGGATTCATGGCAACAATGATTTGCTGTTAGTGTCGGACTTGCCATCTCAAATAGAAATAAATGACATGTTAGTAAATGTTGATATGAAGGAATCATTTGCTGCTTTGATCGATATGGATGAAAACATTGTTATCCCTGGTGCTTTACCTCTTGATCAAGCTATTCAAGAATCTTTGATAGAAGCAGATGGTTGTTTTATCTGTGTACAAGGTACTACATCTCTAGTTATAAAACAGGAAAACAAATTATTTCTATTTGATTCACATGCAAGAAATGAAGTTGGATTTCCTGAAAGTAATGGCACAAGCATACTCATGCATTTTCCAAGTGTTGATGATTTATATCACCATCTTGTTACCTTTGTAAAACATAATTCACAGGTACAATTTGAAGTTACAGGTGTAGTTCTTCAAATTTCACAAGCAAACACTGTAGGTGCTACTGTTTTACATAATATAAATGAATCTGTTGACAGGATGCAAAAGGTAGAACTTGACCAAAGAGCTAGAAATGTTGGTAAACCTTCAGAAAATAGCATAGATGGCATAGAAATGGTTTGTACTGTTGAAGAACATGAAGAAAGAAGTTTATATGTAGACTCAAAGGTAAGCTCCGAAACTGATGTACAGTTTGTGAGTTCAATGGAAAATGTAAAGTTTGATTTTAAACCAACTGATGCTGCCTTAAGAAGGAAATTATGTAATCTTTTTGAAATACCACAAAAATATATCAATAAGTCGGGTACATATAAAACAGTAATTGGCATGGGAAACCCTGAAAAAACGAAAAGCATTGTTGGTGATGGAAATTGTTTGTTTCGAGCCTTATCTTTTGCAGTTTCACAAAAACAAGAATTTTTTCCCAGGATAAGAGAAGCTATTGTAAATCATAGTTTGAAATATGCTGACCGATTATCCTCCTTTGTTGACTCTGTTTCAGTAGAAGAACACATAGCTTCATGCAAAATGACAGAAAATGGCAGTTGGGGAACAGCATTTGAAATAATTGCTGCTGCTGATCTTATGAAAACTGACATTTATACTTTTTCTGAAGGTAGATGGTTGAGATACTCAAGTGAACAGATTAGTAAAGATAGTCTTATCAATGAAAAAGCCATATATCTTAAACACCAGAACAACCACTATGAAGTTGTTACAAGTGTTGGCATAGATAAAACTTTAAAAAGAAAAGATCTATTGTCAAACATGAGCATTGAAACCCCTCTTAAGAAAACCAAGAAAGACAAAGAGAAGGAAAAGTATCAATCAACACCTGAAATAAGAGATAGAAAATTAAAACTAGCTAAAGAAAGATATGCAACAAATGCTGAATTTAGAGAGGACTCTAAGAACCAATATCAGTCAAACAAAAATGCTATAAAGAGAAAACTAGTTGAAAAGTATGCAAATGATTTAGAGTATAGTGGAGATAAAAAAATAATGAAAAAGACTAAATATGCCACTGATACTGATTATCGCCAAAGTTTGAAGGATGCAAGTGTCAATAAGTATGCTACTGATGAATTACATCGCCAGAATGTAAAGGATGCAAGTGTCAATAAGTATGCTACTGATGAATTACATCGCCAGAATGTAAAGGATGCAAGTGTCAACAAGTATGCTACTGATGAATTACATCGCCAGAATGTAAAGGATGCAAGTGTCAATAAGTATGCTACTGATGAATTACATCGCCAGAATGTAAAGGATGCAAGTGTCAATAAGTATGCTACTGATGAATTACATCGCCAGAATGTAAAGGATGCAAGTGTCAATAAGTATGCTACTGATGAATTACATCGCCAGAATGTAAAGGATGCAAGTGTCAATAAGTATGCTACTGATGAATTACATCGCCAGAATGTAAAGGATGCTAGTTGCAAAAAATACCTTGTTGACGAAGAGCACAAAAGAAAAATAGTCAGACAAACTAATGAAAGAAGAGAAGCAGAAATGGATAAACTAAGAAACATTGAAAATGTTATTCAGAAATTCAAATTAGAATGTAAGAATGTTCCAGAATATGTTTGTGGCTGTTGCTTTAGATTGTTTTTTAGAAAGCAAGTCATTGAATGTGATAATAAGATGTATGAAAATAGAGGGTTAGAAGTAGCAAATTTATCAAAGAAATGCATTTCAAGTAAATATATGCATAAATGTGATGGTGACTGTGTGACAGAATGTAAATATGCAAATTCTAGCAGAACATCTCTTTGGATTTGCTTTACTTGCCATAGAAAGTTACTAGTAGGCACTACACCAGCTGAAAGTTTTGCTAATAATCTAGAGTTAGAGGAAGTACCCACAGAGCTAAACACGCTCAACAGTCTTGAGCAACATCTTGTAGCTTTGAATATTCAATTCATGAAAATTCTTGGATTGCCAAAAGGAGGACAAAAAGGAGTTCATGGTCCTGTTGTATGCGTCCCTTCTAATCTACACAAATTAACATCAACCTTGCCTAGATCAGAAGATGATAATCAAATGATAGCTGTGAAACTGAAGAGAAAGATAGAGTATAAAGGTTATCAAGAGTATCAGTACATTAGTACAAAAAAGGTTGAAACTGCCTTGAACTATCTGAAACAGAACAATGTTTGGTATTCAGATGTTCAACTGGCAAATAGTTGGCTAAATCCTATTCCAGAAGAGGATAGTTCTGATAAACAAAATATTCAAAATCAGAAAGAAACTGATGTAATTGAAACAGAAGAACAACATGAAGGCGAGGAATTGAAGAGCCCAAAAGCAATAGTTGAAACAAATTTGCCTAATGGTGATACTGAAAGCAGTCATGATGAAGATTCATATTTGGATGATAAACTTAGAGGCGTTCAACTAAACACATGCCTTCAGCCAGCAGATATTGGACAAGAAATGCTAGATCAATGTTTTGATGAAGTGTTTAATATTTCACCAGCAGATGGTAATAAACCTGTAAGTGTTTTGCAAGAAGATGGCATTGAAGCAAAATCATTCCCAACACATTTTCCAAGTGGAAAAAATACCTTTAAAGAAGAACGAGACGAACGATTATCTCTCCTTAGGTATTTCAATATGAGGTTAATGAGTGCAGACCACAGATTTGCCAATGATACCTCATATATATTTTTTGCTCAATATTTATCAGAGTTGGACCAAGTAATGTCAAATGTGCAAATTTCATTAAGAAAACAATCACCGATAGCAGCAAATGGGAAAAAAGTTACGAGCAACATGCTCCTAGATAAAGAATGTCTACGAGATTTAATGAGGAAAGATGAAGCAATTAAATATTTGAAACCCATAAGAGGAACACCACCTTATTGGCAGGCTACACAAAAAGATATGTTTGCAATGATTAGACAGTTAGCAAAACCTACATTTTTTTGTTCATTCTCTTCTGCTGATTTTAGATGGTTAGAAATGCTTGAGACTGTAATGAAACAGCAGGGTGATGTTAGAAATATTGAAGATCTAGACTGGAATGAGAAATGCAAGATCTTGTACAGTAACCCTGTGACATTAGCAAGAATGTTTGATCATAGATTTCAAACCTTTCTGAAAGAAGTAGTTCTGTCGGATGCTAACCCAATAGGAAAAGTTATTGATTACTTTTACAGAATAGAATTTCAACAGAGAGGTTCTCCACATGCACATTGTTTATTCTGG
This sequence comes from Arcuatula senhousia, assembly GCA_963971305.1. Lineage (NCBI taxonomy): Eukaryota > Metazoa > Mollusca > Bivalvia > Mytilida > Mytilidae > Arcuatula > Arcuatula senhousia. The sequence goes on from OZ020313.1 coordinate 2,799,445, forward strand.
ATTGAAGGTGCTCCAATATTTGGTGTAGATAGTAATGCTGATGTTGTGAACTTCATCAACCAGTATATTACATGTCAAATTCCAGATAAAGAGGTGGATTTTGAATTGAATGAAATGGTTACATCTCTGCACCAACATAGTAAAAACCATTCAAAGTCATGCAAAAAGAAAGGTACAACATGTCGATTCAACTTCCCAAGACCACCATCTAAAGAGACATTTATAGCAGAAGTAGTAGAAACAACTGAAGAGACAATAGAACAAGCAAAGCAGAAATTGAGCCAGTTATGGGATTGTATTCTTGATAAAGAAAATGATGGTTTGTCAGTTGATCAAATGTTAGATAAAGTTGGAATGTCACATGAAGACTTTGAAAACATATGTGCTGTGGTAGCAAAGAGAGATACAGTTATTCTGAAAAGAAATGCTGATGAAATCTACATCAATCAGTACAATGAACATCTTCTTCGGGCCTGGAATGCAAATATGGACATTCAGTATGTCTTAGATGAATATTCATGTGTAGTATACATCATAAGCTACATTAGCAAAGCTGAACGAGAGTTAGGACTTTTGTTACAACAAACTAAAAATGAAGCTGCTGATGGTAACCTTAATGCTCAACAAACTATGAAAAAAGTTGGCACAGCATACTTGCATCATAGAGAGGTCAGTGCACAAGAAGCAGTATATAGAGTTACAGGATTGAATTTGAAAGGATGTTCTAGAAAAGTAGAATTTATACCACTAGGGGCTAATCCAAGTAGAATGAGCATTCCTTTGAAAGAAATAGAAAGAGTCAAAAAAGCAAATAAAAGTAGCAACAACAATGACAGTGATGAATCTAACGATGAAGCAATGTGGATGACAAACATTGTAGACCGTTACAAAGCAAGACCGAATATAGAAATGTTTGAAGATATGTGTTTAGCAGAGTTTTGCTCAGATTACAATGTTCTTGCAAAATCACAAGTACCTCAGAAAATTAACGAAGAAACCACATTCAAACTTATGAAAAATCTTGGTTACATTCGGAAGCGAACTCGAACGAACCCAGCAGTGATCAGGTATCCTAGATTTTCAATTGAAACAGCACCAGAGCAATACTACCAAAGTATGCTACAATTGTTTTTACCTTATCGACTAGAGCAACAGCTAAAACCATCACAGTTTGAGACCTATGAACAGTTCTACATTAATGGGTCTGTAAAGCTAAGCAACAGTGAGCAAATAATAGGTGTCCAAAGTATTGTTGACAACAACAAAGCTAGATATGTCAAAATTGACCAATCTCTAGATAGGGCAGAAAAAGACTTAGAACAAAGAGGGTATGAAGAAGATGCATGGGCTCAACTTTGTCCTGAAACTGAATCAGAGAGATATGAATGCAACCTAGAAGGTACTATTTCTACAGTGGAAGATGAGGTATCTGAAGAATCAATACCTGATCTTAATCAGAATGATGCAGCCCAAGGTACAAACTTATTAACCACCTCTCTATTTCCAAAAAATGAAATAACTCCATTGCTGCAAAATTTGAACAGAAAGCAAAGAGATGTGTTTTACAAGATTAGAGAATGGTGTTTACAAAAAGCAAATGGACAAAATGTGGAACCTTTTCATGTATTTGTAACTGGAGGAGGTGGAACTGGAAAAAGTCATTTGATAAAATGCCTGTATTATGAAATGTCTAGAATACTTTCAAGAGTATTAGAACGACCTGATGACATTTCAGTACTTCTTACAGCGCCTACAGGTACTGCAGCTTTTAATATATCTGGGATGACAATCCACAGTGCTTTAAGCATTTATAAAAACTTGTCAATGGACCATGCACTTTTGAGTGAAGACAAAATAAACACATTGCGTTCTAAGTATGAATCTCTGCAAGTTATCATCATTGATGAAATTTCAATGGTAAACAAAAGACTACTTTTCTTCATCCATGAACGTTTGAGACAGATTAAAAAAATGCCAGAGGACAGTGTGTTTGGAGGTGTATCAGTCATTGCAGTTGGAGATTTCTACCAGTTACCACCAGTAAAAACTAAGAAATCTGAAAAACTGTATGTGGATGATCCTTCTAGCCCTTTGAATCACTTATGGAATGATTTGTTCGAGGTTGTTGAGTTGGATGAGATCATGCGTCAAAAAAATGACTGTCAATTTGTAGAAACTCTGAACAGGATCAGAGTAAGAACAAAGGTCAGTGAACTTGATGAGAAAGACATATCAGTATTGAAGAACAGAATTAAAGAAGGACCAGAAAATGCTTTGCATATCTATGCAACAAATGAAGAAATAAAAGCTCACAACAATGACATGGTTATGAAGCTAGGATCTGAAGTAAAACTTGTTGAAGCTGAAGACTATCAGAAAATTAAAACAAGTGGTAAGTTAGTCAAAAAAGCCTCACACTTCACAGAAAAAGACTTACAATTACCGTCTTCATTGCTGCTAGGAGTGGGTGCAAGAGTAATGTTGATAAAGAACATTGATACCAATGATGGTCTAGTAAACGGTGTTATTGGAACAGTGACAGAGATTGTACAGAATACATTGAACACATTGCCACAGATCATATATATTCACTTTGATAATGAAAATGTTGGCAAAATTGCAACTGTACAAAAGACTATTAATGGAAAAAGATGCATTGGTATTGAACCATCAACAGAAGATGTTCCTAAAAGCAATGGAAATAGAAAACAGTATCCTCTTCAGCTTGCTTGGGGTTGTACAGTTCACAAAGTTCAAGGGTTAACTGTAAATGAATGTGTTATTGACTTAAACAAATGCTTCTCATATGGTCAAGCATATGTAGCACTAAGTCGAGTAACTTCTCTTGATGGACTGTACATTAGGAACATAGATGAGAAGGTCTTGAAAGCAAAAATATATTGTGATCCTGATGTTGAAAGTGGTCTTTTGAAAATGAAAAAGTTTTTGGAAGAGAATGACACCTTACCTGATAATGGCCATTGTATAACGTTTTTGTACCACAACATTGAAGGGTTGTTAAGTCATATTGAAGACTTGAGAAAGAACCCAGTTGTCAAAGATACAAGCTTTATATGCTTAACAGAAACATGGCTTGAAAAGGAAATGCGTTGTAGACTTGAAGGTTATACATTGAAACATATTTCAAGATCAGAAGCATTTAATGGTAATACAGAGTTGCACGCCTCTTTAAAGCAAATGCATCATGGTGGTGTTGGAGTCTTTTGTAAGAAAGGTTTTGAAGTTGAAAATGTTAAAGTACAGTGTGAAAATTTGGAATACTTTGTTTTCAAAGTTGTGAGTTTAGATGTAACCATTGTCACAATCTACAGAACTCAAAAGCACCTGATTCATGATTTCATGACTAATTTTAGAAATCTAATTGATATGTTATTGCTAAACACAGATAAACTTATTGTTTTGGGTGACTTCAATCAAAATATCTTGAAAGAAGATACAGATGTATTAAATTACATGGAATCAATGGGCTTTAGGCAGTTAGTGACAAGACCAACTACTGAGGGTGGCACACTGATTGACCATGTGTACTGCAAAGGAGAAATCCTTTTAGAAATATCTGTGTTACCCACATATTACAGTTATCATGAGGCGATCTTGGTGAAGATGAAATATTAGGGTAATCCAGAGCTAATTAGTAGTACAAACAATATATGAACAAATTTTATAAAATATGTAAATTAAACTGAAAAAAAAATATTTGCCTCCCAAAAATCCAACCCTACGTCCTCGTCGTGGGAGGTGGGTACTTGTGCAAAACCTAATTTGCACAGGTAGCTAACAGGGCTCTGGTACACAAATTGATACTGACGTACGAGGGTTCGATTCCCTCCCTAGGCGTTTAATGAATTTTGCTGGTGCAAAGTGGGCAGATTGCCTAGTGGCCCCACGTCGGTATAAAATAATGTTAAAGAAGTAGTAATTTCAGTTGTAATTCTGTATACTTTGCACAACAGAAGTCATTTGTTTTGTCTCTACATATAAATTTTTATGCCCCCACGACGTCATGTCTGGGGTAATTAAGTTTTACTCATGTACGTCCGTACGAATTTTTGTCAAGCTTTTCTCAGAAACCATAAATGGGAATGACTTGAAACCTAATAGGATGGTTCAATATGACAAACTATACGTCCTAAGCGAATGTTAGACATGTCTGACATCTACTTCCTGTTTGGCACTGAATCAATACCAAAATCAAAATTTCCGTCAAGCTTTTCTCAGAAACCATACATGGGATGATAAGTCTTCAAAAGTAAGTTAGATGTGTAAATACTATACATGTTACATGTACTGGAAAAGTAACCAAGCAAAAAAAAGATTTTTTTATGCTTACAAAGCTATCATTTCAAAATAAGGAACAAGCTATGGGACATCAGGTCAGAAAAGTTGTGATTGCTAAATTCTTCTTTTGATTGCTAAGGTCTCTTCAAGATAACTTACCTTTTAACTCGGTAAATAGTTCTGAGAGGTGCCGGCTTAATCCAGGTTCATTTTTGTTTTTTATTAAAAGAAAGGTAGAAAAAATATGCAGCTGTTTAAGCCAGCACTAAGACAGGTTTGACTGTTACAGTTGATATCAGTGCAGATGTTGGTTTGTCAGACGTTCTATACTGGATGTGACATGCTGTGTTGATCATTGGCAACGAAACATACCCAACACAACAGGTATGTTGCAATAGACAGGAACTACTTACTCTTACAGACCAACTGAGTCCACTCTCGTAACAACTTAAGAGGGTGTTTTCAGTTGATGTTTGCATATTTCTTGTTTGTTTGTGCTTATTTTGTTTTGTGTTGACCAATTTTGCCTTGCCCTTCAGGCTTCAAAATGCCCTATTGGTGCCTCTTTGCTTTTTTATACCCTGCCAACTTCTGTTGCGGGGTATATAGTTTTTCAGTCTGTTCGTTCGCTCATCAGTCACACTAATCATTTTCGCCCATTTCGAATAAGCTACTATTCACATCTTCAAATTTTGTACACTGCTTCATTATGAAAAGTACTACACATTGCACCTGCAAATTGGTCATTTCCTTCATGTCTGTCTGTTTGAAAAACTTAGGTTGCCTTTCAGGCTCACCTTCTTTGAGACATACTGAACAAAGAGAGAAAATCCAAACTAAAATTTTGAAAAAGAAATTTATGCATATTAATCAAAGCTAGTGTGGTTCTGACGCATCCTTTTTTATTAACATTTTCTTGTTGCTAGGGAATGACATTGACCCATGTACTTTTATATTGAGCTCTTATCACAGATCCCGAATGAAGGTCATAAGGGTAAGTGTCAGAAAAATATGGTTGCTAAGGACTTTTATGTCAGCTGCTATTGACTAAGGTCCACTTCAAGTTGGAGAAAAGACCTTTATGTTGGTTGCTATGGACTTTAAATCACTTCCAGTTGAAAAAACCTAAATCTAAACTCAGAAAGTATGTATATGGTTGGTATGGATTTTCATTAAGGTTACCTTGTTGCTAGGGAATGATCATGACCTTTGACCTTGGGCTCAAATTGTAGCTCTTTGTATGCTCTTTGCATAATGATTCATGTAAGTACACATGTTTACTATGCTATCTGTTCTGGTTTTCAAGTTATAGACAAAAATCGTGTTTCGCTAAATTGTTTTGGCCGCCATTTTGAAACTGGTCAACCAAATCATGCACTTTTTGGACTCATTTTGTAGGTTTTGTCCCTAGGACCATTTTTTATTCATACATTGTTTATACTATCTCTTAAGGTTTAAAAGTTATAAGCAAAAAGCCAGTTTTAACTCTTTTGCGAAACTTCATTTGGCCGCCATTTTGAAACCACTCAACGGAATCATACACTTCTTGAACTCAAATTGTAGGTCTTGCGAAGAGGATCATTTTTTGTTTATATATTGTATATACTATCTCTTACGGTTTAAAAGTTATTATCAAAAAACACATTCTGATGGCGGCCATTTTGAAAATGGCTGCCGGTAGCCATTTAAGTTTGGACTTTTATTAAAGGCGCTTAGATGTCAGTCATGAATAACCCATATGTTTACTATATTATCTGTAACAGTTTAGAAGTTATAAGCCAAAAACCGGTTAACCGAAACCCGTCAAGGGCTATAACTCAAAAACGACAAGTTTAACGTTTTCGCACCTGAAACATTTTTTGTAGCTTTCGACATGGCGAACATTTTTCCCATGTATTGTCCGCTTCAATTGTTTACGGTTTTTGTGTTCTACTCAAAAAACAGTTTTCGATGGCGGCCATTTTGAAAATGGCTGCCCGTAGCCATGCAACTTTGGTTTTATATCGAATGGCATAAGTTTAGGGTCTCAAATAACCCACATGTTTACTTTGTTATCTCAAACCGTTTTCAAGTTATAAGCCAAAAACCGTTTAGCCGAAACGCGTTAAGGGCCATAACTCCAAAACGGTTTGTCGCACAGTGTTCGACCCTTTATATCAAATAAAGGCCTAAATGAGACGAGTATTTTCCCCATTACATGTCTGCTTCAATTTTGTATGGTTTTTGAGCTATACTGCAAACAAGGTGTATCATGACCTCTGACCTTGAGATTTGACCTTTGACCTTGACATTTTTAGATGTAACATATGTCACTTAGGATGATTGGTGAAGGTCCCAAGTCTCTAGGACTAACCGTTTTGAAGAAAAAAATTTTGACGTGTCGCGACAGGTTTCGACTCAAAAACGCGTAACCAGGAAGTTGATCGAAAATTTTTTTTTTTCGTGATGACATATTCCCATGAGTCCAGCAACATTTCCCACACTTTAAATTTTTGATATCGGTTACGGTTTAGGAGGAGATCTGTGCACAAGGGTTTTCGGTCTGGGGCAGATAACTCCGTTACTAAAAATAGATCGGTGTCAAAGCATGAGTTTCGGCGAGGATTCCTATGACCGCATAATGGTACCAAGTATGGAAAAGATATGTCGCGACACTTTTCGTATATGGGCGGCGGAAAAGAAGAACAATAATAATAATAATAATAATAATAATCAGAAGAAATACAGTAAGGTCTTTCCACTGTAGTGGGAAAGACCTTAATTAAAATGCCATTTGTTCAGAGAACAAATGAGAGGTCTTTCCCTGTCTCTTGTCTCTCTGTCGCTTTAGCATGTTAGCATTATGGTGTCCAATACAAGAACTTTAGACAAATGAGTCATTTCGTTTTCGATATGAGGTTACCAATAGTTATCAAATAGATTCCAGAATAAAGATCAAGGGGCCTAGTGTCAGAAAAAGGATGGTTGCTAAGGACATTTTGTTGGTTGCTATGGACAGAAGGTCACTTACGGTTATAAAAACTTACTTTTTATCTCAGAAGGTATTGTTGGTTAAGAATATATATGGTTGCTATGGACTTTTCATAAACGTTACCTTGTTGCTAGGGAATAACCTTGACCCATGACCTTTGACCTTGGACTCAAATTGTAGGTCTTGGCATTCTGATTCATTTAAGTATACATGTTTACTATACTATCTGTTATGGTTTTCAAGTTATGGGCAAAAAACGTGTTTCGCGAAACTTGTTTTGGCCGCCATTTTGGAACCAGTCAACCGAATCATACACTGCTTGGGTTCAAATTGTAGGTCTTTTATTTCTCTATCAAATGAACCCTACATTTCATTCACCATCTGTAACCGTTTCAACGTTATAATTAAAAAACCATTTTCCAAATATGAATCAAGGGCCGTAACTCAAAAACGACAAGTTTTACGCTTTCGCATCTGAAACATTTTTTGTAGCTTTCAATGTAACAGACATTTTTTTCCATGTATTGTCTGCTTAATATTTTTACAGTTTTTGTGTTATACTCAAAAAACAGTTTCTGATGGCGGCCATTTTGAAAATTGCTGTCCGTAGCCATGCGACTTTGGTTTTATATCGAAGGGCATAAGTTTACGGTCTCAAATAACCCACATGTTTACTATGTTATCTCAAACCGTTTTCAAGTTATAAGCCAAAAACCGTTTAGCCCAACCGCGTTAAGGGCCATAACTCGAAAACGGTTTGTCGCACAGTGTTCAACCCTTTATATCAAATAAAGGTCTAAATGAGACAAGTATTTTTCCCATTACATGTCTGCTTCTATCTTGTATGGTTTTTGAGCTAAACTGGTAACAAGGTGTACCATGACCTCTGACCTTGAGATTTGACCTTTGACCTTGACATTTTTGAATGCAACATATGTCACCTAGGATGATTGGTGAAGGTCCCAAGTCTCTAGACCTAACCGTTTTGAAGAAAAAAATTTTGACGTGTCGCGACAGGTTTCGACTCAAAAACGCGTAACCAGGAAGTTGATCGAAAATTTTTTTTTTGCGTGACGAAATGTTGCCAGGAGTCCAGCAACATTTCCCACACTTTAGATTTTTGATACCGGTTACGGTTTCTGAGATTATCTGATAACAAGAGTTTTTGGTCTGGGGCAGATAACTCCGTTACTAAAAATAGATCGGTGTCAAAGCATGAGTTTTGGTGATGATTCATATGACCGCATAATGGTACCAAGTATGGAAAAGATATGTCGCGACACTTTTCATATATGGGCGGCGGAAAAGAAGAACAATAATAATAATAATAATAATAATAATCAGAAGAAATACAGTAAGGTCTTTCCACTGTAGTGGGAAAGACCTTAATAATCAGAAGAAATACAGTAAGGTCTTTCCTTCTGTAAAGGGAAAGACCTTAATAATCAGAAGAAATACAGTAAGGTCTTTCCACTGTAGTGGGAAAGACCTTAATAATAATCATAAGAAATACAGTAAGGTCTTTCCTTCTGTAAAGGGAAAGACCTTAATAATCAGAAGAAATACAGTAACACTACTGGCAAAATAAACGACTGTCTGTACCATAGTCAGGCGTTATGCAACTGATAATTTAAAATAATAACCAAAAAGTACTGTCAAAAAGACTGTTGGCATTTGTCAGGGTTGTGACAGCAGTTTCTTTCGACTGCATTAAACATATTTTATTTACTTATGTTCAACAATGACTGACCCAACTTTTTTTAGTTGTGTCAGTCGTCTCATAACTAATTCAACTTAATTTAAGTTGGTTCAGTCCTTTTACATTTGTTCAAACTTAATATGCGTTGGGTAAAACATTTGACAACTGATTCAACTTATGTTGGGTTGGGACAGTCCTTAATCAGTTATTCCAACCTAATATGCGTTGGGTCAAACGCCTTACAACTGATTCAACTTAAAGTGTGTTGGGTTAGTCCTTTTACAACTATTAAAACTTTGTCTGAGTTGGATCAGTCATTGTTCACCTAATGCAACTTTTTTGCGTTTTGTCAGTAATTTTAGACGCATTCAAACTTTATAAAAGTTTAGTAAGTCATTTTACAACAATCTCAACTTAAAATGTGTTTAGTTAGTCTTATTAATAGAGAGCGTCAATTAGTTTTTTACGGGGAAGGGGGGATTTCTAATCCTGTCATTTTATAAACGGGGAAAAAGTAGATGGGATTTTTTTTGCGCTCTTATGCAAATTTTGGTTAAAAGTTTTAAAATTGCTCTTTTCAAAAACAACATCCTGTCTTTTTTTTCAATTCAATGCACTGCCCTGCCATTTTTGGCATCCTGATTTTTTTTTCCAAATTTAACCATAGCCCCCATTTCTGAACAATGCAATAGAAATATTTTACTTTGTTGTAGTTTTTTTTGCTTTGCTTGGAGATTAAGTTTGTAAACAGTATGGTCTGTAGATATATGGTGTGCCTAAATTCGTAGTTTGCAATTCCGGACCACCTTCTTAAGTCATTACCGATAATTGAATATATAATTTTTAAACAGTTTAGACACTGGCTACGTTTTCCCGGTTGTTTAAAAAGAAAAATGTTAGGCTAATTCTGTAAGATTAAAGAATACTCAGGTTTACAGGGTATTAAGGTTTTTATTCTATGAAAAAAACACACACGTACTATTTCTTTTTTCTCACTTTTGTTTGTAAAAAATACTGTGTGTTACACGTTTTTGGTTTCGCCACAGTCACTGTGATCCGAATTTAGTTTTCCGTGTGAACCAAAGGTTTCACTATTTCACACGAGGAAACCTGGTGACTTTTTCAGTTAACACAGCCGTGTACACGTAGCTAGTTCCAACAATTTATCTTTTTTGTCATTTTAGTTTATTAAAATAGTCATACAAATGTAGTAGAAATTTACACTAGAAAATAATCTGCATCATCATGTTCAAATTTAAAGAAATGTGACCTTTCATTTTCCCCGAGATTTAAACAGAGAGAGCATTTATTAAAGAGAATTAAGGAACCAACCATTTAGCTTCAAAAATAGGGGAGGCCGGTATTATCCTTTAAAGATATTTTAGCAGCAGGATTAAGAAAGATTTCAGCCATATACTAGAAAATGTGTATATGAGCCACAGGATGTCCCTCCCGTTCTTGCAATATTATTACCATATGTATTACCTTGGATATGGACCTTTACAGAGAAATAGATTAAAAGCGTTCTTGCATAAAATATATGCCACAGTGACCTAATTTCTGGTGGGTGATGCCGTGTTCCCAAGATTCATCTAGTAGTAAAATATCATTGACCCCTTACATATAGTATTGGGAAATGGACCTTAACAAAGGATCTAATCTAAGTCATTTATACGTAAAATATAGGTCGCAGTGACCTTATTTCTAGTGGGTGGTGTCATGTTACCTAAGACACATCTAGTGGTGAAATATTATTGACCCTCAACATGTTGTATCCAAGTTAAAAACCTTAACCAAGAACTTAACCAAAGTCATTCATGCATAAAATATAGGTCACAGTGACCTAATTTCTAGTGGGTGGTGTAGCATTTGGTGGTGAAATATCATTGACCCCAAACATCTAGTATCAGAGATATGGACCTTAACCAAGAACTTTATCTAAGTCATTCATGCGTAATATATAGGTCATAGTGTCTCAATTTCTAGTCAGTGGTGTCAACCTACCAAAGACACATCTAGTGGTGAAATATTATTGACCTCCAACATCAAGTATCCAAGTTATAGACCTTTACAAAGAACTTTACGAAGTCGTTCGTGCATAAAAGATAGGTCACAGTGACCTTATTTCTAGCATATAGTGTGAGTGCAGAAAGCCCGGTTTATTTACTCACAGAGTAGTTAGACGTTTTGATAAGTTAACAAATTGTATAAAAACTGCTGTGAAAATTTCTTGATTTATATTGATGGTTGTCCCGACAGGATTTTTATTGCGAACGACTTGTATATTATCTTGTATATGTATATCTGTCTTCGAAGCAGGTTAATTGGCATACCTGTACTTGAAACAGTTTACAATTCTGAAAAAATCATCACTCTAAACATTTCAAACCTGTGAAATGTCATGAAAGTTTTAAACATGTACATAATCTGTTACAGATGGTCACTTATGGTGTAACAGACGAACGGAACTTATGTTCACACTTTTTATTTTTCTGAGCTACATACTTCGTATTAAAATGTTGTAGAAAACAGATAAATGATGCATTTTTTATAATACATGTGCCATATTGTGCTTGTATGTAACAACTTTATACACGCTGCTCATCTACTTCCTGTTTGTAAAATATTAGTGATGTCACTTAATACATAAAAGCGGGATGTCGTTTTATCTTTATCTGCACGTAAAAATGTAAGCATAATATCAATTTTCATTATCTCCTAACCTTCTATACAAGATTTCAAATTCACAGGTCAGAAACGGAAGCAGGTTGTTGATGTTTCTGTGCAAAACACATCATTCCTTGAGAAAACCACCCGGGAGGGTGGCGGCGGTACGTCTAAATACCACACAGGACTCCTTTGTGCACTGATGACCCCAATTGTGCACCAAGGACATGATGTTTCTGTTTGAGGCCATTCAAACTTATGTTAAAGGTCTCGGAATGTTAAAAATAAGTTATTTCAAAAGTTATACAAAGATATCTAAAAAAAATTTTGAGTTCTTTCTCTAGTGCATTTAAAAACCTTTGATGTACCCCGAATTAACCGATCGAAACTGGTTGACAATAAACAGGTATCATGGATATCGACGAATTTCGAAGTCAATAAACAAAGTTACGCATCATTGAATGTATTTCATAAAAAAATGAAATACATTGTGTTGCTTATAAATGCTTAAAAATTACTTGCACGTCAATTCTTTTCAAATTAAAAACATACGATAAAAAGACTTTCAATTTTCAAAAGTTTGAAAGTCTATATTCACTTTCTTGTTTTTCTAAATTATACAACTTGAAATTCCTGAAATTTCTTTAAAGTAAGTACAATCAAATGTATTTGAAAGGCTAATCATAGCAACGCAGAAAAAAGCAAAAAAAATGTTTTTTAATTTCAATTACAGTAAAAAAATCTGAAAATTAATGTCGAACCCTGGAAGTAAGAAAAAATTTCCATTCAAGAATTTGATTAATATTTGGACCAATTAGAAATATGTATTGGTAGTTGCAAAAACTCTGTTACCAAAAATACAGGTCTATGATAAAACGTAAATTTTATACTACTTAACAACTGAACTTTAAAATAAATCTAAAAAATTGTTCCCACGATCCAATTACTTCTTTTTCAAATCGATTATAAATGGATTAAGTATGAATATGAATGGAATTCGAATTTGAATGTATCATGTTTTAAGAGGATAAATGTCGGTTTACGCCACTCTGACGACCTTTTTCGTAACAACTTATTTGCGCCAGTGTATCATTTGCACCACACTTTTTTTTTTTTTGGGGGGGGGTATTTACAGACTTTCATGATTTTTTTCTCACTGTGTTGTTATAGCCTTTTTTAAAGTTTTTTTTGTTTTATTAAATAATAATTTATTTTGAAAGAGGGGATTCCTTACAAAATTCTTTTTCGGACTACATAATATCCTTCATATTTATATGTAAATGTTCGGGTAAATTGGCACAAATCAGTTCAGCAAACTGGCGCATGTCTAACATCTAACTGTAAAACATGTAGCGAAATTGTTACCTCTCAAATCTGTTATTGGTACAAATGGATTCTCCGAGGGACAGACGACTGGGGCTTCCACAGAGATAACATCTTTCTTTCATTTAATAACGAAAAAATACTAATGGATGACATCATGTTGTTTAAATAAATTGTTATTTTGATGAAAACGCATAAAATTTAGTAGCATTAATTACAAAAGAACAAAGGCAATACACGGTCGGTCACATCCATGTGAATGAAAGACACGCCGCAAATTATGCAGAGACTGTTTCTGGGGGTAAAAGAGTTATTATGCTTGAAATATTTGTCACATGAATTTTTCAACAATATTTGGTATTACCAGCTATGCTTTATAGCTTGCAACCTGAAGACACTAACACACAGAAAGTATGATTTTTAACAAGTGGAGGATAATAGGAAAGTTTATATTTAGACTATATTTATACACAGCCTCATATTAAATCCTATTTTAAACATCCCATGAAGAACACAGATAACATGGTACATCAATTGATAACATTCCAATCAGGATGTGTATTGCAAATGAATGGATCGGCCATAAGGAATATCCAGAAACATCATGAAATGTTTAAGGTGTCAACGTGCTTTTTAAATTGCAAAAAAAAACTTTATATACAAAATCATTTGAAATGTTACTCTTATACAAGAAAACAATAACTTTTCAAAGTAAGTTTTATAACTCCTAATGAATCTGTAATGCATAAGAACAATTATTGATTGTTTTAAAATAAAAAGGGAGACAAAAAATATAAGCACACCCAAGTCCACCCCAACGAGTGTATTGAGTTGCAAAAATTAATCTATATACAAAAATATTTAAATGTTTCTTATCATACAAGGAAATAATATAAATTTTAAAGTAAATCATATTCAAATTTTATAAATTCATAATTCATGAAATAAGTAATTGATTGATCAAAACTAAAAAGGGAGACAAAAAATATAAGCACACGTACGTCCGCTTCAACTTGTATGAATGTAATATGCAAAATGCCTAAGATAAAAAAAAAATATTTTTCTGACACGTATGTTTTTCATGCACGCTTCAAAACAGATCATGAGAATTCGTACTTAATATATAGTAATTATATACAGATCTATGACTGATTGAAAAACAATAAGTTACGTTAAAATGAATAAATAAATAAATAAATAATTCATATATTTATTCATGGTAACTAACATATTTTGAAACAACTTTTCGATGATAATTGTTTGTTTTTTATTTAATTGTTTCAGATATTTCCTGACCACGCCGTATCCATAGTATTATATTGTCCCTATATTAGTCTTGTTTATTGTTTGTTGATTCTAGCTATTTTGACTTCCCATGCATGACTGGACATAACAATGGGATGTATCGGCAACAGTGTTTGACATGTTTATTGTACCTACCAAAATCTACGTGCTGTGTATTCCGGTACTTAAATGCATATAAGGGCGCAAATTATTTTCTTTACTTAAAATTGTAAAACATTTTAATTTTGACTCTTTATACAAAAAAGCCTTTATTTGTTTTATTAAACAGTATTATAAGTTAACATAGACCTGTATATTATATTATTATTATACTTTTATACAGGTCTATGATTATAATCATGTATTGGAATTAGCGTTTTTGGACACGCATTCATTTCTTTACTAGCGAACTAAATCAGAGAACTAAATTTTATTTATAATAAAGTTAAAAGAAGAAGTCAGAGAAAGCATGCACAGAATAACAGTTTTCAAAAGAATTCTTCTGCTTAATATTGATAAATTTTCAGAAAAAAAAAGCAATAGTTGTACATGCACCTTTTAAAAACTATTTTTATGGAAAAATAAATCGATTTTACGGAAAAACTTGTTCCTGAGAAACACGGTGATGTAAAAAAGGTAAGCGTAATAAAGTATTAGACGTTGGAGGAATCAGAAATCGTGCGGCGAAAGACCTACCAGCTTTTCAGTGGCTTCTTCAAGTAAGCGACGAATCTGACGAGCTAGGAAATGGAATTATTTTGCATGGTTTTCAGTGATATTAGTTTGAAAGTACATATTAGCCAAAGACATATATTCTTAAAAAAATTACGCATAGATAAAAAATTCCCTATACGTTTAATACAAACCCAAACCATTTCAAAATAATATTGCCGAGCCTCTCTGCAACCGGTTAACATGAAATAAAACAAACATTAAAAAGAAAAATAATGGAGCTAGTTCGTTTAATTTTGCGCAAAATCGTAATGTTTTTAAGATGTTGCCAGTTGAACTCAAGTGTACATTTTACGCATCAACTTTCCGTCAATGAAAAATGTGGGCCGAAAATTTTTCCGTTAGTTAAGATCAATCTACATAAAAACAGGAGACCCATACCAGGCTGGGCCCGGAACAGCACAAAGAAGGATACAAGGACTAATGAAGACATGAACCACTGCATAGACTGATAACAAAACTGAACCCAGGTGGGCCGAATGATTAAGCCGTTCTTGTTACAACACACCTGCGAACCAGATAGTTCTGGTTGAGGCAAACAAGTTACACAAGGTTTTTCATATTTAAAAACTAACTATTGCATTTTTGATGTATATCTCAATTTCTAGTCATTTCTATACTACCGAAAAAAAAATTGCGGACCTATCGTGGAATATGCTGTCGTCCTCGTCTGCGATGTCTGTTAACTTTAGTGTTCTTACAATGACTTTAGGTCTAGCTTCTAACTATCCGAACGCCATGAAATTTGACAATGATGTTCCTTACCATTATAAAAGATGTATAAATGTCGTACGGGGCTAAAAGGGGCAAACAAGTAGGAGATACCCGAAATTAGGGGCCGATAGGGGTAATATTTTTGTAACTGTAACTTATTTTGGTCGGTTTTTGAAAAAAAAAAAAATCCTTGTAAAATGTTGGTGGAAGCTCTATTAAAGGCTGCATTGATTTTCTAGTTGAAGGCTTTGGCAATTTTCAATACATATAATAGCAATATTAAGAATTTGCAAGCACCTTTATATCTCAAGAACTATTAACTCCTAGGTGAATGCATATGCCCCAGTAGTAGCTTAGCACAGTTGCACCCCCATCTTTTGACCTTGACTTTGATTTCCCGGTTGATTTACTTTGACAATTTTCAATACATATAATAGCAATGTTAAGGTTTTGTGAACACCTCTCTATCTAAAGAACTATAATCCACGGATGATGAGACGTGATATGCATATGTCCCAGAAGTAGCTTAGCACAGTTATATCCCCATCTTTTTACCTTGACCTTAATTTTCTGGTATAGTGACTTTGATAATTTTCAATACATATAATAGCAATGTTAAGGTTTTGCGAGCACATCTCTTTATCAAGAACTGTCAGTCCTAGATTGATAAAACTTGGTATGAATATGCCCAATAGTAGCTTTGATTGTGTTTAAGGTATTCTGATGTTGCCGTACTTAAGTCTTAACTCTTGTTTCAAATTTTATTTAAATTGTAAAATCAAAAAATTGTACGCATAAGAGAGCTTAAAACATCTATAGACCCCTCATAATGTGATTAACATACTTAAAGTTGAAATAGTAGTTAAATGACTAACTAAATTTGTATAAAAGTTTTAATGTGTCTAAAATTACTGATCAAACGCAAAATAATTGTAATAGGTGTACAATGACTGACCAAACTCAGACAAAGTTTTAATAGTTGTAAAAAGACTAACCCAACGCACTTTAAGTTGAATCAGTTGTAAGGCGTTTGACCCAACGCATATTAGGTTGGAATAACTGATTGAGGACTGTCCCAACCCAACATAAGTTGAATCAGTTGTCAAATGTTTTACCCAACGCATATTAAGTTTGTTGGGTCAGTCATTGTTGGACAGAAGCAAATAAAATATGTTTAATGCAGTCGAGAGAAACTGCTGTCACAACCATGACAAATGCCAACAGTCTTTTTGACAGTACTTTTCGGTTATTATTTTTAATCGTCAGTTGCATAACGCCTGAGTATGGTACAGACAGTCGTTTATTTTGCCAGTAGTGTAAGGTCTTTCCACTGTAGTGGGAAAGACCTTAATAATAATCATAAGAAATACAGTAAGGTCTTTCCTTCTGAAAAGGGAAAGACCTTAAATAACCGAACTTGGAGGATCAGTCTCAATGTCTAAGAGAAAAGACAAATCATGGAAGACATACCGGAATAGTAAATGGTCGCAATGGTCCTGACTTGGTACAGGCATTACAAAGAAACACAGGTACAATTATCTGGCAGTAGCAAATGCTTACTCACATACTTACTTTATTATCAATGAGTCTTAGAACAAATTAACAGAACACTTAGATAATCGACATATTTACCTTTCTCACATTTGTTCAGATTGGTGAACGTATTTTTATGTTAGACTTTATAATTTTTTTAATGCAAACACACGATTCATTCAATTATTTAACTTCTTAAAATTTGTGAACGAGAAAAAGCCGCGTATTAGTACTTTATATGCATATATTATTTGGAAGTATCCATTGAAGTGAAAGAAGTACAATGTATTTTGAGATCAACCCTAGATACAAATGACAACAAAGTTCCAGACAATAAATTTTGCTACGCCTGACGCGCGTTTCGTCTATTCAAGACTCATCAGAGGTGCTCTACCAAAAATATTGAAAATGCCAAACACTGTATGAATATGAAGAGCATAGAACAATTAAACAAAAAATACCAAACTGGGGAACCAAATTATTACTAAGATAATCAACCTATGTCTGGGGAAGGAAGAACCTTAGGGTTTAGACAATTTTGAAATTTAGACGGATGATTTAAAGCTTTGATGTTTTCTCCAACTAAAAAGTGTTCGTGCCGGAGCGAGCTAACCTCGAGGAATAAAAACTCAACCAGCAGTGCTTACCCTCACGTGTGTTCGAAATACAAATGACAAAAAAGTTCCATACAATAAATTTTGCTACGCCTGACGCGCGTTTCGTCTATTCAAGACTCATCAGAGGTGCTCTACCAAAACTATTGAAAATGTCAAACACTATATGAATATGAAGAGCATAGAACAATTAAACCAAAAATACCAAACTAGATTTGAATACCTAAATCGTAAATCTCAATTGTAAACTATTTTCTTATCATGTCTACAAGCACTTAACAAACAAAAGAGATCAGCGACTAGATAATTTTTTAACCTCACTTTTCTTTATATTTATGATATTCTGTCATTAAACAATTTTTGATTTTGTGACTTTCCCCTTCGCATTTGAACTCAGGAACTTAGATAAAGGACTCAAGAAGAAGTCTTGTTTCATATTTAGATCTCCATCTCTAAATACACTCTTAAGGAAAACTTTCAACAAGGCTCTATGACAAGCGTGATAACTTCAACTTTCCAATCATCAAACAATCCGTCTGCTTCAACGTGTGCCAAAATTGATTCGTTATTGCAAATGTTGCGGGATTAACACGGATTGACTTGACAGAGCGTCACGTCAGAAACATATTGCTAATACAAGGTTATGTTGCTCCTCGGTTGTTGCCTTCAGTAAAGAAATTTTATGGAAACCATTATACGCTTATAAACAAAGAGGGGATGTCTATCATGTACCGCACATGGTTAATATTTGGGGTGCTGGATTTGAGTTCCCTATTCGAACCTTTTGGCTTTGAGTGTTTATTCATTTAAAATTTCTGGATGTTTTGATTAAAGTGCTGCTAATGAGAGGTTACTCCTTGAAATATCGATATACAGATCTGTACAGCACAACCAAATTCATCGTTTTTTGTTGATTTCTGTTGAAACCAGATTACGATGTCAGAAATTATTGACAGGAGAGGACCATTTACCATAGCCAAGTGTTTATAAACTAACGCAATGAATCAGAATATAAGGCACCATTCATAAGGCAATAATTCACGAGATTTCCAATGGACTGACTGTTAAAGTTGAAGGGGACGAAACTTTTTTTTCCTAAAAAAATTGATCTGATTTTAGAAAAAAAAATATTCGAAGGAGTTGTTAAGAAAAATAAGAATGCCTTTTGTTATAATAAATTGATAATGATGAAAACAAAATTTTGTCATGACACCTTTCACAAATAAACCAAGTCACCCCGCTTTAATTTAATGGTCGGTCCTCAAGTGCATACATGGAAAGCATAAGACGCTAGAACACAAGATGAATGATTTCGTTATATTTTCATTACAAAAAAATGTAGTTATACTCATCCCTGATGTTTGGTGGTCAAGGCAGCCTTGTCCGACGTAAGGTTGTAGGCGCCTTTTAATCGATTTTTACAACCTGGCACTACTGGATATATTTTTGCCTCCCAGGAATCAAGCATAGGGTTTCCGTAGTAGGGATTACATTGAAAGATTGCCAAAACAAGTAATGTTGTACTTCTGCAAGTTTAGAGTCCCAAAAAGGTTTACAGGAAAAAAAATCATGTTCTTGTAGACTTGTCTATTTCACAAAATGAATATGGATGTTTGTTGTCATAAAGTGGTTAATTTATCGGGTCTTTAGATAGTGTGATTTGTTTTATCTCCTTTTTGAGTTAATATAATACTAATTGTACACGTAGTTTATTCTCAGTATCTATTAATGAATCGTGAGTACGATTTAGTAGTTTTCAAAAGTGACTGAATCTAAAAAATGACTAAGTTCAACATTAAAATGAATATTTTTCATTTTTTTTAAAACAAATTCCTCTGAATTCTTTTGTGCAATACCACTTAGAAATTAAATTCTCAAGGAATTGGTTGTTTTGGGTTGAACAAATCATTATTTGTACACAGGTTTTTTAGGGGTGCTCTTTCATTTAAAGAAGCAGAGAGTATGGGGTATCCCAATGTCAAAAGTTCGAAAGGGAAGAGACAAAACCAGTAAACACCAACAAGAACGGGACAAAAACAGACAACGTGAAAAACATGGAAACACAAAACAACTGAATACCAATCAACAACGCGAACTCCAGGCTAAACAAAAGTGAACTCAGGTGCTCCGGAAGAGTAAGCAGTTCCTGCTTGCTATAGCACACCCGTCGCGTTGCCTATAGTCCATTCAGCGTGTCAAATCCGGTAAAGGAAGACAAATCAACACCCTATGACAAGCCAACATCTGCACTCATCTGAGAGATCGAAATCCCATATTTGTCTATAAGTGCATGATGTCTTCCGTAAAATTTCTTGAGTGAAGACAGCAATCGAGGAGCAACATAACCCTCCAATCATTCGAAAATGTCTATATTTAATATCGGTCATGTTATAGCTTAATCAACAACATTTTTAATGGGGAAATCTGGAAGGCTAGATCATAAAGAGGACATAAATTACTTCTTTGTGTTTTAGTTTTTGTTTATTGGGAATAATCTTTGTTTGTGTGTTGTGTGCCTAATTCCACATCATAATGGCCTGTTTTCATTGTAGATAGAAAACACAGTTTACAGATACTTACTCTCTCAAAGAACCATGACCACATCATATTAGATGATTAATATGTCAATAAAGGTAATAAGTAAATTACCGAACTTGAAGGATCAATCTCAAATGTCCGTAAGACTAGACAAAACAAGGAAGACATAACGGAAAAATTGAAGACCGCAATGGTCCTGACTTGGTACAGGCATTTCAAAAGAAATGGTGTGTTAAACCAGGTTTTAAGGCGCGCTTAACCTCCCTCTTCCATTGCGGTCTTTGGGTCCGGTAGTTACACAAAACACAACAGTTTGAGATGACATATCAGGGATGCTAGGGTGATCATCTTATGTAACTTTATGTAAATTTTTAGTCGTATTAAGGTTTTTAGTTTTATTATTCAATGCTCTTTATAATCTGGATATTATGCTAGGCCTTTTCAATGTTTTGGGTAGAGACCGCAATGGAAGAGGGAGGTTAAGCGCGCCTTAAAACCTGGTTTAACCCACCATTTCTTTTGAAATGCCTGTACCAAGTCAGGACCATTGCGGTCTTCAATTTTTCCGGTATGTCTTCCTTGTTTTGTCTAGTCTTACGGACATTTGAGATTTATCCTTCAAGTTCGGTAATTTACTTATTACCTTTATTGACATATTAATCATCTAATATGATGTGGTCATGGTTCTTTGAGAGAGTAAGTATCTGTAAACTGTGTTTTCTATCTACAATGAAAACAGGCCATTATGATGTGGAATTAGGCACACAACACACAAACAAAGATTATTCCCAATAAACAAAAACTAAAACACAAAGAAGTAATTTATGTCCTCTTTATGATCTAGCCTTCCAGATTTCCCCATTAAAAATGTTGTTAATTAAGCTATAACATGAACGATATTAAATATAGACATTTTCGAATGATTGGAGGGTTATGTTGCTCCTCGATTGCTGTCTTCACTCAAGAAATTTTACGGAAGACATCATGCACTTATAGACAAATATGGGATTTCGATCTCTCAGATGAGTGCAGATGTTGGCTTGTCATAGGGTGTTGATTTGTCTTCCTTTACCGGATTTGACACGCTGAATGGACTATAGGCAACGCGACGGGTGTGCTATAGCAAGCAGGAACTGCTTACTCTTCCGGAGCACCTGAGTTCACTTTTGTTTAGCCTGGAGTTCGTGTTGTTGATTGATATTCAGTTGTTTTGTGTTTCCATGTTTTTCATGTTGTCTGTTTTTGTCCCGTTCTTGTTGGTGTTTACTGGTTTTGTCTCTTCCCTTTCGAACTTTTGACATTGGGATACCCCATACTCTCTGCTTCTTTAAATGAAAGAGCACCCCTAAAAAACCTGTGTACAAATAATGATTTGTTCAACCCAAAACAACCAATTCCTTACGAATTTAATTTCTAAGTGGTATTGCACAAAATAATTCAGAGGAATTTGTCTAAAAATAATGAAAAATATTCATTTTAATGTTGAACTTAGTCATTTTTTAGATTCAGTCCCTTTTGAAAACTACTAAATCGTACTCACGATTCATTAATAGATACTGAGAATAAACTACGTGTACAATTAGTATTATATTAACTCAAAAAGGAGATAAAACAAATCACACTATCTAAAGACCCGATAAATTAACCACTTTATGACAACAAACATCCATATTCATTTTGTGAAATAGACAAGTCTACAAGAACATGATTTTTTTTCCTGTAAACCTTTTTGGGACTCTAAACTTGCAGAAGTACAACATTACTTGTTTTGGCAATCTTTCAATCCCTACTACGGAAACCCTATGCTTGATTCCTGGGAGGCAAAAATATATCCAGTAGTGCCAGGTTGTAAAAATCGATTAAAAGGCGCCTACAACCTTACGTCGGACAAGGCTGCCTTGACCACCAAACATCAGGGATGAGTATAACTACATTTTTTGTAATGAAAATATAACGAAATCATTCATCTTGTGTTCTAGCGTCTTATGCTTTCCATGTATGCACTTGAGGACCGACCATTAAATTAAAGCGGGGTGACTTGGTTTATTTTTGAAAGGTGTCATGACAAAATTTTGTTTTCATCATTATCAATTTATTATAACAAAAGGCATTCTTATTTTTCTTAACAACTCCTTCGAATATTTTTTTTCTAAAATCAGATTAATTTTTTTAGGAAAAAAAAGTTTCGTCCCCTTCAACTTTAACAGTCAGTCCATTGGAAATCTCGTGAATTATTGCCTTATGAATGGTGCCTTATATTCTGATTCATTGCGTTAGTTTATAAACACTTGGCTATGGTAAATGGTCCTCTCCTGTCAATAATTTCTGACATCGTAGTCTGGTTTCAACAGAAATCAACAAAAAAACGATGAATTTGGTTGTGCTGTACAGATCTGTATATCGATATTTCAAGGAGTAACCTCTCATTAGCAGCACTTAAATCAAAACATCCAAAAATTTTAAATGAATAAACACTCAAAGCCAAAAGGTTCGAATAGGGAACTCAAATCCAGCACCGCAAATATTAACCATGTGCGGTACATGATAGACATCCCCAATTTGTTTATAAGCGTATAATGGTTTCCATAAAATTTCTTTACTGAAGGCAACAACCGAGGAGCAACATAACCTTGTATTAGCAATATGTTTCTGACGTGACGCTCTGTCAAGTCAATCCGTGTTAATCCCGCAAACTTTGCAATAACGAATCAATTTTGGCACACGTTGAAGCAGACGGAGTGTTTGACGATTGGAAAGTTGAAGTTATCACGCTTGTCATAGAGCCTTGTTGAAAGTTTTCCTTAAGAGTGTATTTAGAGATGGAGATCTAAATATGAAACAAGACTTCTTCTTGAGTCCTTTATTTAAGTTCCTGAGTTCAAATGCGATGGGGAAAGTCACAAAATCAAAAATTGTTTAATGACAGAATATCATAAATATAAAATAAGGTGAGGTTAAAAAATTATCTAGTCGCTGATCTCTTTTGTTTGTTAAGTGCTTGTAGACATGATAAGAAAATAGTTTACAATTGAGATTTACGATTTAGGTATTCAAATCTAGTTTGGTCTTTTTGGTTTAATTGTTCTATGCTCTTCATATTCATATAGTGTTTGACATTTTCAATAGTTTTGGTAGAGCGCCTCTGATGAGTCTTGAATAGACGAAACGCGCGTCAGGCGAAGCAAAATTTATTGTATGGAATTTTTTGTCATTTGTATTTCGAACACACGTGAAGGTTAGCACTGCTGGTGGAGTTTTAATTCCCCGAGGTTAGCCCGCTCCGGCACCAACACTTTTGAGTTGGAGAAAACATCAAAGCTTTAAATTATCCGTCTAATTTTCAAAATTGTCTAAACCCAACGGTTCTTCCTACCCCAGACATAGGTTGATTATCTTAGTAATAATTTGGTTCCCCAGTTTGGTATTTTTGGTTTAATTGTTCTATGCTCCTCATATTCATACAGTGTTTGGCATTTTCAATATTTTTGGTAGAGCACCTCTGATGAGTCTTGAATAGACGAAACGCGCGTCAGGCGTAGCAAAATTTATTGTCTGGAACTTTGTTGTCATTTGTATCTAGGGTTGATCTCAAAATACATTGTACTTCTTTCACTTCAATGGATACTTCCAAATAATATATGCATTTAAAGTACTAATACGCGGCTTTTTCTCGTTCACAAATTTTAAGAAGTTAAATAATTGAATGAATCGTACGTTTACATTAAAAAATTTATAAACATAAAAATACGTTCACCAATCTGAACAAATGTGAGAAAGGTAAATATGTCGATTATCTTAGTGTTCTGTTAATTTGTTCTAAGACTCATTGATAATTAAGTAAGTATGTGAGTAAGCATTTGCTACTGCCAGATAATTGTACCTGTGTTTCTTTGTAATGCCTGTACCAAGTCAGGACCATTGCGACCATTTACTATTCCGGTATGTCTTCCATGATTTGTCTTTTCTCTTAGACATTGAGACTGATCCTCCAAGTTCGGTTATTTTGTTATTACTTTAATTTATTACTTTTCAGCTTGTATGCTTGTCTGTTATCAAAATAAAGGTTTTAAACATAACTTCTGAATTTGTAGTATCACTCTCAAATAAAAGGGACAATAAAATGAAGACATACGTGAAAAAAATGGAGATCGCAAAGATACTGAAATTTCTAAAGAACTGATGAGTTAACCAGTTTTATGGCACCAAACCTTCCTCTTCTATTGGAATGGAAGGTCTGACATATGAAAAATAGAACATGACATTAGATTTGCAGTTTATTTCTGAACAAGATCTTCAAAAGAAGCGTCTCGTACGACCTTTATGCGATGTTGGGCGTCAATGACACGATCTTCCGCTATCAAGGTCACGTGAAGAACACCTGACGTGACTGTCTGAATTACATGGACATCCTGGGGGTATGTTACATCTCGGGGGTTTCGGGGTTACGTCGTATGGAAAGGCTGTTCAAGTAAAATGAAAGAAATGTATTTTAATGCATATAGCAGACATTTATCAGTACTTGTTCAAAATATACACACTGAATTGACTGTTAGCAATGTGACGGGTAAGCTATAGCAAGCAGGGACTGCTTACTCTTCTAGACCAAGTAAGTTCACTCTCATTACGACTACACATGCAATGTGTCTTAACGTTTAATTAACGTTAAGCTCGATTAACACTAATTTAACGATAATGTCACACTTATTTAATGTTAAATTAACGTAAATTTTACGTTAAAATATTTAACAATAATTTAGTGTTAAACATTAACGTTTATTTAGTGTTAAACGTTTTAACGTTATAATTTACATGTTGAATTATGTGACGTCAAATGTTAAGATCTTAAATGTTAAATTAACAATCGAGGCTCGATTGACACTAATTTAACGTTAACTTTTAAAATTAGATTAACGTTAACAAAATTGCCTGTGTAAAGTTCGTGTTGTTATTGTTTTTGTTTTTGTTTTATAAGCCTTTTGATTTTTGTTCCGTTATCGCTGGTGTTTACTGGTTTTGTCTTTTCCCTTTTGGACTTTTGACATTCAGATACCCCATGTGTACCTCTGATCTTTCATATTTTATCAAACATGTTTGCATTTGTACGACGGGAGACTTGAATCACTTCAAACTTGACAGTATTGTGAATGATTTACATAATTATTTCAACTTGCTTATGTCCCGATGATGGCTGCAATATCGCCAATTTTCCTACTATACGCCCTGCGTGTGCTTCGTTCAACTTAAAGATTAAAAGAAGCAAAGGGGTACCGATGGGGAATCCGAATGTCAAAAGTTCGAAAGGACAAAGACAAAACCAGTTAACAAACCTGAAACAGCACGACACAGACAACACAAAATACATAACGGCTAACATGCAATCGACATCGGGAACTCAAAATGTTCCGCTGTTCCTGTCAAGGGAGCAACCATTTGATTTTTATGGGGGGGCTATGGATATTTTCTTCGTCCTGCCTTTTTATTTTTGGAAAAAAGTCGAGCCTTGATTATTTTTGCGCGCGTGTGCGCTCAAATTTTTAATTTTTTAAAGTCACTATAAATGTTTTAGCCAAAAATACCATCCTGCCTTTTTTTACTCAAAGCTTTGTCCTGCCTTTTTATTTTTGGAATTTTGCCATCCTGCCTTTTTATTTCAAATTTCACAATAGCCCCCCCCATAAAAATCAAATGGTTGCTCCCTTATTGCAACACATTCGGTGTTTTACTAACGGTCAATACAGCATGTCTAGTCCGGTTATGTAGATCAAAACAAAATGCACATTCATGACGTTGGTATATAAAATATGATTGATGGCATAGAACAAATTATAGGATCAGTATTTTCGGAACACGAACCCATATTATAACTAAGACCAATATTTTCCTTTGGAAGGAATTATCATAACAATAAAATATAAAAATTTTCATGTGTTGATGCCGGAGTGGAAAAAACTTCTGTTTCGCAATTGAATAAACTAATGCATATACTTACTTTTTTCTGCAAAAAAAATAAAACAAATGCATACTTTACATTATTAAAAGTAATTCTTATATATACATGACATGTATTAAATAATTTCAATAAAAAAGTTAAAACTTTCTTTACATTATCATATAAAGAACATAATATTTGTGCTTTGAAGTTTCATTGGCGTGTAAAAGCGTTGACAGTAGCACATTTTGAATGAAGTGCTGTAGGGCTTTTATTGTTCACATCGACTTAAGATAGAGCTACCGAATTTGAATGACCAATCTCAAATGTTTATCGATAAAAAGGTAAAACATTGCATAAGACACGCCTTAAAATGTATGGTTGCAATGGTCCTGACCCGGTACGTGCATCTCAAAACATATGGTCAGTGTTTTATCAGATTTATGACACAATTCCACTCATAATAAAAAAAATAGTAAAATTGTTAACTTTCACCATTAATGATATACAAAAAGATCAAAAATAACTTCTGAGCAGGTATGATCAATTTCCAATCGAAACACTCTCGGCTAATTCCGCCTACAGTATTAACCTTAGGCGGTAATGGCCATGTGGAGTTCCGATTGATCAATTCCAAGTGGCCAGAAAGTAAAACAGTGTTGTTAATGCTGCTTAGAAAACAATTTTGAAGGAACTGCGTTTATTTTTCGTGTAATCGTGTAAAGCGTAGGTGTGGTATTTATTTGGTAATTTAAAAAAAGCAGAGAATACCAATTTGATTGGAACTCATTTGAACATCACTTGGCCTTTCCTTTTCTTAACACTCGAAAAAGGCCGAGCGATGTTCCGAAGTGAATTAGACCGTCCAAAGTATGTTTTTCAAATGATTATACTGTTTCAATATCATAGTACATGTTACAATACTAACTCGATCCGTAAAATGGTCCTTCCAATTTATCAAATTCACACATCTCACAAAAGTGTTTATCATACGTTTCATGTCCAACTATAAAAAGATACAGAAACAATTTTCATGAAACGTGTAAAAATACTCATTTTACAATATGTGTAATATTATACAATTATTGACTTTGATATAGGTTGACATCTATTTTTATCAACCTGAAAAAATGATATTAACCATCCATGAAACACTGGCAATGGAAAGTTGTTTGGTATACGTCACAGATTCTTTGGAATGTTTTCTTTGAACTTTGTTCGAAGGAAATCACGCGATCTATTTTAGTCACTTTCAGGGGTCTTGAATCTTTTTTTAGGAAATAGTAGGGTAACATCGCTTTCCATCCTATTTATTTACTATATTTATACATTTTTAGGCTGTTCTCACTCTACATCAAAACTTTTTAGTGTTGTTTAGGCCAATCAAATGCAATTTTCTAGTTATGTAATATATACTAATATCTGATGTATTGATGTGTGGGTTCATATAAGGAAGATCAAAGCTTTACCACTGAGCATCTAATTAAGTACAAAAAGGGAAACAACAATATTCAAAGTCTAACAAAATAGGAAATACGTTTGTATTAAAAAAACTGTTTGCTGTCCACTCTCGGCGACATGACACAATACCACTGTCTCCGTGACCGACTATTAGACCAAGGTTATTAGGTCTCATACGATCTCTAAAAATTCTTCCATTGGTGATAAAAAACAAAATGGTTTTTGTTTGTTTTAGTTAATGTTTGACTGGTTGTTGAACTAAGATAATTACTTCAATATCCCAATTATGTCTTCATAACCGTGTTGAGTTTTGTGTTACTACCGGACTCTAAGATCGCAATGCAAGAGGGAGGTTTAATGCAAACCTGCTGTAAGCTACCTTTTCTTTTTTTAAGGTGAATAAAGGAAACAACGAATTAAAAGAAAATATCGAACATGGGGGGGGGGTCGATCTAAAATTACAAGAAAAGACAAAACAAGGAAGACAACCGAGCGAAAATGAAATCACAATGCTCTTGACTAAGTACAGACAAAGAAATGCAATTTATCGATTTTCGAAATTCGCCGTTTGATAAAGCCATTTACGCACCACTTCGTTTTGAACAAAGTACGTGATAAGTCGGCAATTTTCAAAAACGTAGGAGAATATAATTTTACGAGTGACATTTTGCAAAGGTGGAGGGTATGGTTGGAAAGTAAAATTATTTGTAAGTAGTATAAAAACGTCAAATTTAAATGGAGTAACGAATAGAGACAAAATATCGATTTTGAAGTGAGTGGGTGAAGTCTTGCCAAGATTGTGGCTTTCAACCTTGTGGGTATTATAGAATAGGGGGTCGATATTTTTTTAAGTAAGGATGAAATACCAAAGTTCGGGTCACGGGGTTTATATGTTTAAAGTTCATGGTTTGGAGCCTAACTGATTTTTTTAAAGCAATCTACTTACCTTCAGAAATGTAATAAAAACTGTCAGATTTCGACAAAGCTTCAATATAAAAGCAACGATATACGCCAAACTCTCTAAAAGAAATAAATTTTTCGATTATTTAAGAAAATTGTCAAGCAGGCCTTTAAATGTAAAAAGTCATTGTTACAAACGAACTTTGATTTCTAAAAAGATAAAGATACACAAGAAAACAGTGTGTAGGACATGTAAACACGCACACTTACACAACATTCATAAACAAATACTGAGAATAAAGTACAATTAACATTATATTAACTTAAGGCAAAAGGAAATAAAACAAATCACAATATCTAAAGTGAATTGGTCTATTCCGGCAGAAAACGATCCATTAAATTAATCACTTTGTGACAACAAACATCAAATTTGATTTTTTTTAAGTCCCGTGCGGGTCCCGGGTGGCGAATAAGCCCACAGCAGAGCCTAGCTTGTAGTAAGAGGTAACTAAGGGTCTTGGGATTCAGATGTCGGGTCAGTGCTCAGCCCATACAGCGAATAAGTGCGTACCCTAGGTTGCTGAATAGGGTAGCCCTCGTCCGCGGGGGTTGTCAGGTCTATTATACGGAAACCCTGACCGCTGACCATAGTGGGCCAAAGTGTGTGGAGAGTGCCACGCTTCATGCATGTAAAAATCCCTTTGTGGATCACAAAATAGAGCACCACATAGGCTTTTTTTCGCCCATTCCCATCTCTCCCCTTTATCCACCAACCCCCATACTTCATTTATCATCATCATTAAGATTTTTCTTGCTTATCGCCTGTAAATAACCTATATATATATATATATATAGCGTTGCACGGGCGTAAAACACCAACTTACTCACTCATTCACTAATGTTGAGAAATAGACAATTCATATAACTCTAAAAGCACACCTAATTTTTTTTCTGTAAACATTTTTTGAGACTCTAAACTTGCAGAGGTGCAACATATCTTGTTTGAGCAATCTTTCAAAGTCTGCTCTACTACGGAACTCCTATGCTTGATTCCTAGGAGGCATAAATATACGCGGTAGTGCCTGTTTGTAAAAATCGATTTAAGATGTTCACTGCTTTTTTTTTTAAATAAATAGGTTTCGAATTTGATGCCTTATATGAAAAGATAATAGTAAAAAGTATAGGATTATAAAAAATAATAGGTACTTGACCTCGTTTAAGATAATTTACGTTAAAGTTTTGGCGGGAAAAGGTTTTCTCTGACTTTTTCATAGGATTAGCATTAGGACGTATTATGTGTTAAAAGCCATGACAGAATAAATAGAATTTGATAAAACTTATCTGTTACTTCTTAATGATAAATTGAAGACATTGATAAAAGGAAAAAAGGGGTTTCATGGGCAAACAAATAACCCTTTTTTGATAGTAAAAACCTTAGGATTTCGAAAAAATGACAGAAAACCCAAAACAAGACTAGCAAGGCGTCTACAACCTCACGTCGGACGATGCTGCTTTTACCACCAAATATCAGGGAGTATAACTAATTAAAAGATTACGAATATGAAATTATTCAACTTGTGATTTAGCCTTGAGAACCGACCTTTAAATTAAAACGGGGGACTTGGTTTATTTTTCTAAAGTTATCACTACAAAAAATTTGTTTTCATCATTACCAATTTATTATAACAAAAGGTTTTTTTAACACCTCCTGAGAATTTTATCTTAAATTAGATTATTTTTTTTACGTCCCTCTTCAAGTCTAATAGTAGGTCAATAGGCAAACCCGTGAATTATTGGTTACTCGTTTCATAACTCCTTGAATGATGCCTTAGGCCACACAGAATTAATTTCTTGTTCTTTGGATATTGACTTTAAGATAAAGAAGCGAGTAAGCGAAATTATTTTTATTAATTTCTTTCTGAAATTCTGATCTTGGAGCGACTGATTTTTTTTTAGGCGAGCGAATTGTTTTTAAATTTTTAAAACTTTTTTTCTGGTTTTTAATGTTAAGCTGATGCGAGCAAGTGACTATTTTTATTTTTATTTTAAAAGAAATTAACTAAAATATAAACAAAATATATTTTAAGTATAACAAAAATTTGTTCTCAGTGTTAAATGGCTTTTCCAATTGATTAATTAATTGTTTAAGCAGAAAACTATTGTCTTGAGTTGTTTTCCTCTGTGAAGACAGATTTCATTGTTTGTATCGGAGTGTTTTGTTTGAGGGGAATTAATATTGGTGCAGTAAACTGAACTAAGCAGCGATTAGACTAAACAGGGTCAAGTTTATTGGAGCACTTGGTCGACAATAGGCAAATTCATTTTTGTTTACCTTTGCAAAAGACAGATATTTTTTAAACGTAGAAATAAAAAATATTTTTAACACAACTTCCGGCACCGGACGCGGGCGGGTTTCCAGTAAATGCGGGAGGAAGACATTTTTTTTCTTAAGGAAACAATTTCACGTGCAGGCGGTCCGACGAACAAGTAATTAATTCGGCGTGGCCTAATATATTTGGATTAATAGCGTAAATTTATAAATACTTTCTAATCGACAACATATTTGTTCAGTTTGGTGGACGTGTTTTTCAGCAAACAATAGGTATCCCAATGGGCACAAATTGTGCACCGTTGCTTGCCGATTTGTTTCTTCATTCATATGAAGCGGACTTCTTACAATCACTTCTAGACAAAAAGGACCGCAAACTTGCTTTATCCTTCAATCTCACATTTCGTTATATTGATGATGTCCTTTCACTAAACAATCCTCAATTTGGTGACTATTTACATCTCATATATCCGAAGGAACTTGAGATAAAGGACACTACAGATTCTAGGAGGTCCGCTTCATATCTGGATCTATTT
This sequence comes from Arcuatula senhousia, assembly GCA_963971305.1. Classification (NCBI taxonomy): domain Eukaryota; kingdom Metazoa; phylum Mollusca; class Bivalvia; order Mytilida; family Mytilidae; genus Arcuatula; species Arcuatula senhousia. Next base: position 2,830,974 of record OZ020313.1, read on the forward strand.
CTCGAAATTGACACACAAGGAAGGCTTTGTACAAAGCTCTATGACAAACGTGATGACTTCAACTTTCCAATAGTTAACTTTCCCTTTCTGTGTAGCAACATTCCGTCCGCTCCAGCATATGGAGTTTATGTATCACAATTGATACGCTATTCCAGAGCATGTGGGGAGTACAACGACTTCCTTGATAGAGCCACACGGCTGACAAGCAAATTGTTAACACAGGGGTACGTTGCTCCCAGGTTGTTGTCATCACTCAAGAAATTTTACGGACGACATCATGTGCTTGTATACAAATACGGGATTTCTATCTCTCAGATGAGCACAGATGTTGGTTTGACATAGAGTTTTGTAATGTCATCCTTTCCGGATTTGACCAACACTTAATCGATCTTTGGCAACGTGACGGGTGTGCTATAGCAAGCAGGAACTGCTTACTCTTCCGGAGCACCTGAGTTCACTCTCGTTTCGACTTGAGTTCGCGTTGCTGAATGCGGTTTTGTTGTTATGTTTGTGTGTGTTTTATGTTGTTATGTGGTTTGTTTTGTTGTGATGATTTTTTGTCTGCCGGTTTTGTCTTTGTCTTTACGGTTTTATGATACTGATTACCCCTTTGGTACACCTTTGCTTTTTACTTGGCTATGATAAATGGTCCTCTCCTGTCAATAATTTCCGACGTCGTCGTCTGGTTTCCTGGTGGTCTTGCTAATGTCGTCCACATTCCAACATAGGGATTCGAAGCGTAATAGATTCCATGTACTTCGTTTTCTTTGCAGTATATAGGTCTATCTCTCCAAATACATGGCCAAAAGACTCCTTAAGGAAAATTTGTTTTAATTATATCTACAGGTTAATATATAAATAAATATAATGCAAATTAATGGAATTGGTCATTACAAACTAATAAATGATAGCACGCATTTGTGTATTTAGAATTTTTTTCTGGAAATATTGTAAAAACTTAATCATTTAATGCTCAACATGAATAAAAATGTTTCCATGATCATGAATTTTGTTTCCAGTAAAACGAAATAAATCTTACCTTTTCTCCTATAGTGGCCAAGAACAAGGCAAGCAAAAAGCGCAACAAATAAAATAGTTTTCAGCATCTTAACACTTCAGCGGCTACAATACTTAATGGATATTTATACTTAATCCTGTTAATTTTAAAAGCTGTTGACGTTCGACCTTCTCCAAATATGTTTTCTTTTAGATGTTCTTTTTTTTTAAAATCCATGTTTATTTGTTAAAGAAATTCAAATGAGTATTGACTATTTGTAAAATGTAAAGAAATAACAGAATTTTTGCTGATGTTTATTTTCTAAAACGTTAAATGATTTTTGCTTATTGCACATAAATAGAAAAAACTCAACTAACAGCATTCGTTCATAACTGACAAAAGTTGTATGTAACTTTATTTGAAAATTGAGTCCATAAACATAATGAAGCTTAATCTAGCCATGGGGATATCAACTACGTGCAGTGAAATAGAATCTTGTTTTTAACGATTATGAATTGAGACCAAAAAATATGTCTTTGATCAATTTCACGTCAAACAAGTTTAACGACTGGAATTGAAGCCAGCAAATTAATTATAGATCATTATTAACATCAGGATTCTTTCATACGGCATTTCGTTGATATATTAAATAATAGTACAAAACTAATAACTTAACAGTAATATTCAGAGTTACAACAAGAAATCACCATACAGATTGACAATTACAAACCACAACAAAGCATTCATCATCATCAAATAATGGTCAAATTGACAAGGCGTAGAACTGAGGAAAATGGTCATTTCCCAGCTTGGTGTACACAGGCAATTTGTCTTAACGTAATATTAACTACTAATTAAGCAAAAAAATCACCCTAACTTAACGTTAAATTAAGGTAGAGCGTGGCACTTGGGTCAAAAATTAATTTGTCAATTGATTTTCTTCAAAATTTGCATAAATGTCCAAAACCATGTACTCTATCATAATTTGATTCAAAATTCATGGGTTTCCTCCCTACTTTTTGAGTTATATCAAGTTAAAGTATCAATATTTTACTATGACTTATATAGGAAAAGCCATAAAAAAACACGCAAAAATGCTCCATTTCTTTTTTTCCTGTCAATAGATTTCTCTTATTGTTTGATAGTTTATAGATCTTGCAACAGTTCATCATCTTACCTTCTTTGACCATACTTTAGCTAAGAATTTATATTACTTTTAAACTACAAATTTTAATAATATTGATAAAATGTGTCTTCACCAGGTATAAAGATTCTAAAAATACAAAAATCTGAAAATACTTTTCAAATTTCATTTTATTTTGGTCACATGACCACTGTCCTTCTCCACCTTAACGTAAGTTCAACGTTTAAATTCTTAACGTGAATTCAGTGTTCAACTTTAACGTTAATTTTCCTGTTGAATTATGCGACGTCAAATGTTAAACTTTAACGTTAAATTAACAATCTAAGCTCGATTAAACGCTAATTCAACGTTAATGTTTATTGGTCTTCTTTTCGGTACTTCAAATGTATAAGTATATTCAAATTTCACATGAACTATTTCGTTTGTTTAATTTTGTTAATGCCTTGCATTCAGTTTTAATATGGAACTCAGTCCCACATATTTTCTTCCAATCTTTTTACCATGTTAATTGTTTTGGTTTTTTTTGGTTGAGTCAGAAGACCAAATAGTCGACATGCTCAATTTTCTTATCGACAACATATTTGTTTAGTTTGGTGGACATGTTTTTCAGCAAACAATAGGGATTCCAATGGGCGCTAATTGTGCACCTTTGCATGCTGATTTGTTTCTATATTCATATGAATCAGGCTTCTTACAATTTCTTCTCGACAAAAAATAACCTAGACAAGCTCTCTCTTTCAACCCCACGTTCTGGATCCGTTATATTAATGATGTCCTCTCACTAAACAAAACTCTGCCGATTTGGTGACTTTCCCGATCTCATTTATCCCCAGTAGCTTTAGATAAAGGACACAACGGATTCTTAAGAAGTCTGCTTCATATTTAGATATAAATCTCGAAGTTGACTCTCAAGGAAGTCATTCAACAAAGCTCTTTGACAAACGTGATGACTTAAACTTTCCAATCGTCAACTTTCTCTTCTTGTGTAGCAACATTCCGTCCGCTCCAGCTTATGGAGTTTACGTATCTGAATCGTTTCGTTCCTCCAGAGCGTGCGGGACTTACATCGATTTCCTTTATAAACAGAGCGTCACGTTTGACGCAAAAATTGCTCACGCAGGGTGATGTTGCTCCTCGGTTGCTGTCTTCACTCAAGAAATTTTACGGCAGAAATCATGCACTTATTGTTTTACTTTGTCATACTGAACCACAAGCCCAAATTCAAATCATTCTCGTGCACAGATTTGAGCAACTTTTTCATCGATAGCCTTAAGAGGAAGCGGACCTTCTGACAGAGCTATTATGCATCGAAGGCGTACAATTTTCCATACTGAACCACCCTACTAAATTGCAAATCATTCTCTTTTACCGCATAACTGACAAAAGCTTGACAAAATTACGAAAGCTTGTTCAGACGATGGGAAAGCCGTACATGAGTTAACATAATAAGAGAAATTTGCAAAATCAGTATAACCAAATTAACCGGTTTTATATTCGCTTTGGTTTTGTTGATTTTTAGAAAAAGTGCGCAATCAAGAATAGTTTGTTTTCTGAACCAATCGACAGCTAAAAAACCTGGAATTTTTAACATGTGTTAGTATCAAATCAAAGAATTTACACCTGTTACATATTTTCTTTTAAGAATGTTATACATTTACACTTTGTACCAAGTGACTTCATGTTAATATATTAATAAAACAATTCTTTTTCCAAAATAATTTAAACACACCAATTGTATGGAACTCTATAGCTGTCTTATGATGATGCTTTCGTTATATGCATTATGCGATGAGAATTTGGCATAATTAGATTATAGTTTATTATAATGAAAAGCACTGAAAAATATCAATTAATGTTTGACAGAATATATCATTTATTAGATATTGAACCTTTGCAAACCATTTCCCTAAGTTTAAAATCCAATTTCAATTCTTTAAGACATTTTTCATCTTTCCACAATTTCTAATGAAGAAAGATTAAACCTGGAACAGTTTTAAAACACAGGTTTCAATCCAAGCGACAAAAAACTTGTAACATCTAATAACGATTCAATGAGACTTAAAATAATGTAATCATCCATTTAAAAGATGTGCAGAGTTCTTTACAAAATTGTAAATTTTAGTGTATAATATATTGTATGTTGACCTTGAGTTTGGGGTACCGACTTTTTGAAAATGTGATTGTTTTGCTTTGAGTGGGACTTTAAATATTTTGAACTTGTATTTCGATAAAAAAAAATTTCGGTGAAGGATTTTCTGGAACACAGAAGAATGCTACCTGATGAACAAAAATATTTGGTAGTAACACAAACAAGTAAAGTACAAGATATTTTAACGCTCTTTATTAAACAAATATGTTCTAACAACCATAAAATGACAAATTATCATTAGATAATCATTATGACGAAATATTATAATATAATGAAAACCACCAAACAGAAGCTATGGCGTTTCATAAGGTTGGAATTTACATTGAGCTTTTGGTGTCGTAATGATTTTTCATTGTCACATTTTGTTTAGGCAGGAAAAAAATATGTATTATCGCCTCCTGTCGGGTCTTAATAAAAAGTGCCTTTTCGAGAGCTTTTCACGCATAACATGTTACAAACCTAGTCTAAAATGCAATGTTAAGTAAAATATCTGGTCTATCACGTATAACATGTTACAAACCCGGTTTTAGATGCAATGTAAAGTAAAATCTCTGAAAAAATTAACATTGAATGGAAGAGAGAAGAGGTAACACTTTTTGAGCAATTGTTTTGTCTCTGAAAAGTTACGCTAACTATCTGCTAAATGTTCCGTCGGCAGTATTTCAGTCATAATATGGATTTTTTTACGCAGCACTTTGAACCAAAAGACCCACTGAAATTCTATCACAGATGAAAAATCATCGCCAATCTGCCAAGAACGCTTGTATGTGTCCATTTCTTCCGCAATAAATAATTTTAATGCACTGGCAACCTTGGTAGCTTCAATTCAAAACCGAGAATTTAAACGACATTGCATTTATTTTCGATTGATGATTGCATTGGTTTCATGTTCAGATACTCTATACATGCCATATCCTTTCTTAAATAATCAATCAAAATTAGTATTTTGTACTTGTATTTTGGGTCGGTAACCGCTCCTGGTGGACCAGAAGTCCCCGAGGGTAACATACACCTGGTCGTCACTCTTTTCTAGAACGAGAATGACTGGTTTTTATCCCCGCGCTAGCGAAAGCGCGGAAATAATGTTTTGCTGTTCGATGTACGTACGTATGGCGTTAATGTCCAAGATAATTTCTGTAACCACTGGAAGTAGAAAGATGAAACTTAAATAATTGATTGCATTGGGTGGAAAATGTGCCAAAGGTTTCGAATTTTGATAATTCCCCCTAGGGGCTGGGCTGCAGAGGTAGCCTAAGGGGACATTTTTTCTTTTGTCACGCAACTCCTCCCAGGTCATTTGGAATATGGACCTGAAACTTGGCTCAGAAGTTGTACTATGGATGTAAATTCTGCCGAAGGATTCGGAATTTTGATAATGCCTCTAGGGACCGAGCTGCATAGGTAGCCTTAGGGCATAATTCCTTCGTCACGCCATTTCTTCTAGATTATTTGGATTATTGAACTGAAACTTAGCTCAGTAGTTGCACTATCGATTTAGATTCTGCCAAAAGATTTGGAATTTTGATAATGTCCATAGGAACTGGGCTGCATATGTAACCTAAGGGCACATTCCTTCGTCACACAACTCCTCCAAGGATATTTGGAAAACGGAACTAAAACTTAGCACAGTAGTTGCACTGTGGATGTAGATTCTACTGAATGTATCGGAATTTTGATAATTCTTAGGGGCTGGGCTGCATAGATAGCATAAGAGCACATTCCTTTGTCATGCATAATTCTTTACATTACTATCTCTCACACTACCAGGAAAAAGTCTCATATTAATACATATACATTTGAAAGCACTAGTAATGCTCATTATAGTCAAAGTTTATTTCTTTCAATTATTTGCCCTTATACTATCAAACACCAGAGAAGCGCAGAGATATGCAACTTGGCTGCTTCGACTAGTTTACAATATTTACAGGGACTCGTAAAGAACAAGATGAAAGTAGCAAAGTCATTTAATCTTACATTCAGATATATTGATGATGTCCTTTCTGTCAATAACACTTCATTTTGGTAGATGGATTCCTTCAATATATCCTCCAGAATTGGAAATTAAAGAGACCAACGAATCAAATTGCTTCACGTCTTTCTTGGATTTGCACCTCGAATTTGACCCCAGGTGGTCATCTCAGTACAAAAATTTACGATAATTTCCAAATTATTAATTTTCCTAATCTACAGAGCAATATACCTACTTCCCCTGCATACGGTGTTTATATTTCACAACTTATTCGATATGCCAGAGCTTGCACTCATTTCACAGATTTTTTTATCAGACACCGATTTCTTCGTGACCGACTTTTGGAGCAGGGCTATAAGAAAATACAGATGGGTCCAAACCTAACCTGTACAAAAGTGAACCGGGAGCAAACATCTAGTTTACTTTTCTGGTTTGTTTTGGTTTGCTCGACCAAACAAAATAGCAAACCACAGTTTACTCAAAACAAACCGTGGTTTGCTTTTTCTAGTTTGGTTTGGTATGAAAAGCAAACCAAACCAAACTAGGCGGCTGGTTTGGTTTGCTCTGACCAAACCAAACTTTGACGCTGGTTTGGTTTGCTCTGACCAAACCAAACTAGGGTGCTGGTTTGGTTTGCTCTGACCAAACTAAACTAGGGCGCTTTTTTGGTTTACTCTTACCAAACTAATCTGAAAAAGATAATATATATCTAAATGATAATAAATTCTTCAAGTAAAACATATTTGTTTGACGAGAACAAATATCATAAAATGATGTCGGACGTCGTATATTTCGATTCTTTGAATCATCTGCGCATGCTCATGGTTTGTTCTTAGCAAACCAAACCAAACCAGGCCGCTGGTTTGGTTTGCTCTAAAAATAGAAAACTTTGGTGATGGTTTGGTTTACTCATAAAATACCAATCTAATATGATGTTAAATGTTTAAATCAGAATTTGTTATTCGATTGAGACATTGAGTGAATAATATTTGTTCATGAAATGTAATAATTGTGAAATAGTTCGGACATTCTTTCACATCGATTATATGAATCATCTGCGCATGCTCGCGGTTTGCTCAGAGCAAACCAAACCAAACCAAACTAGGGCGCTGGTTTGGTTTGCTTTTTAAAGTTTGGTTCGCTCTGACCAAACCAAACCAAACCAAACCAGCCGTCTGGTTTACTTTTCGAGTAAACATTATAGTAAACTTTGGTTTGCTAAAAGTAAACCAAACAAAGTAATAAAGTGAACTTAGACCAAACTTCTAGTTTGCTTTTTTAGTTTGGTTTGCATACAGGTTAGGTTTGGACCCATCTGTACGTCTCATACGATCCCTAAAAAATTATTTCTTTGTTTTCAGCCACTAGTAGAAAAGTTCAAACTTGAGTTAAAAGATATGGTGGTTAATTATTTTACTTAGTGTTTGACTGGTCTGCTGTACTGAGATGATCCCCTCAATATCCAAATAAAGCTGGTTTAATCCACCATTTCATTTGAAATGCCTCTACCAAGTCAGGACCATTGCGATCCACCAGTTCTACGGTATTACCGATTCGTTTTTGTCATTTTCTCTGGACTATGAGATTGATCATTCAAGTTCGGTTGTTTTGTTATTACCTTTATCTAATATTGTTAAATGAGAGAGTCACAATCTTAAAAAATGATGATGGACGGATAAATAAAAAACAATTCAAATAAGCATTTTGCTCTCTTCAGAAAGGGAAAACACTATGTTTAACCTTCTTCATATCGATTTCATGTCATTTTAGGTTATCTGTTATAAATTATTCAAAACATTTAATGTCAATTTCAACAACAACTTTATTTGTATGTGTTACTAGCATTTTCTTAATTAAGGCATTTTGGTAAATGACTATTTTTTTTTGGGGGGGGGCATTTCATAAATAACTGATCGAATTTAGGCATTCTATAGAATCATATCAATTGTAAGTCATTAAATAAAATGAGTAGAAAAATATAAAGGAATTTAACAAAATGTCTGTATCAAATCAAATAACATTCGCGTTTCAAAACATAACCTTGATTAGTACAAGTATAAGCTTTCTAAAAAAGCTTGCTCAGCCCCGGAATTTATTTTTTGTTATGAAAATTTATAACACAATGCATAGTGTACCAATTTCACAGGGGGTTGTCCCATTTGTGTACACTAATTAAATAAATTCAACCCTTTCGTGAAGCTTGTTGAACTTTAACAATTGCTCATTATAACATTTTCATTATGATCAAATATATTGTTTACATATAAGTGGAAGAAAAAGACTAAATTTTCGGGTTACAAACAGCATTGCTGATCGAGATGAAATTTACATGAGCTTTCTTATATCTGAAACATGTGAAATACAAAATTAAAATTAAAGTACCTGTGTTGTGTAGTCTCTCGTCTCTTTTACTTGAGTAACTTGAACGGACGGAAAGTGATCGGAGAAAACACCAAAATCCACAAATTTTATTTACTTTCAACTTTAAAGCTTCTTTTTAGATGCATAAATCACACATTCGTGAGATTTGAAGTATTTTATTGAATTGAAGTTCATGGAATATTGCGTAAAATACTTCAAATCTCCTTGTTTATGCAGGTTGTGTCGTTTATATTTATTCTACATCTCTTTTTCTTCTGTATCGTAAACTCCTCTCGCCATATTCCTTTTCCCACAATCGCCAAACCATGAAGTTCAAACACGTTATTTAAACTATTGTGGCTAACCAGAATTTTTGTATTCGTGTTTAGATTGGCGAACAAAACTAATGGACAAATGAACTCTTACTCAATATGCGTGTGCTCTTTTTTGCAAGCTGGACATTAAAGTGTTATTCGTCCTTGCTCACAATGGTACATGTAACACTTTAATGTCCAGCTTGCAAAAAAGAGCACACGCATATTGAGTAAGAGTTCATTTGTCCATTAGTTTTGTTCGCCAATCTAAACACGAATACAAAAATTCTGGTTAGCCACAATAGTTTAAATAACGTGTTTGAACTTCATGGTTTGGCGATTGTGGGAAAAGGAATATGGCGAGAGGAGTTTACGATACAGAAGAAAAAGAGATGTAGAATAAATATAAACGACACAACCTGCATAAACAAGGAGATTTGAAGTATTTTACGCAATATTCCATGAAATTCAATTCAATAAAATACTTCGAATCTCACGAATGTGTGATTTATGCATCTAAAAAGAAGCTTTAAAGTTGAAAGTAAATAAAATGTGTGGATTTTGGTGTTTTCTCCGATCACTTTCCGTCCGTTCAAGTTACTCAAGTGAAAGAGACGAGAGACTACACAACACAGGTACTTTAATTTTAATTTTGTATTTCACATGTTTCAGATATAAGAAAGCTCATGTAAATTTCATCTCGATCAGCAATGCTGTTTGTAACCCGAAAATTTAGTCTTTTTCTTCGACTTATATGTAAACAATATATTTGATCATAATGAAAATGTTATAATGAGCAATTGTTAAAGTTCAACAAGCTTCACGAAAGGGTTGAATTTATTTAATTAGTGTACACAAATGGGACAACCCCCCTGTGAAATTGGTACACTATGCATTGTGTTATAAATTTTCATAAAAAAATAAATTCCGGGGCTGAGCAAGCTTTTTTAGAAAGCTTATACTTGTACTAATCAAGGTTATGTTTTGAAACGCGAATGTTATTTGATTTGATACAGACATTTTGTTAAATTCCTTTATATTTTTCTACTCATTTCATTTAATGACTTACAATTGATATGATTCTATAGAATGCCTAAATTCGATCAGTTATTTATGAAATGCCCCCCCCCCCAAAAAAAAATAGTCATTTACCAAAATGCCTTAATTAAGAAAATGCTGGTAACACATACAAATAAAGCTGTTGTTGAAATTGACATTAAATGTTTTGAATAATTTATAACAGATAACCTAAAATGACATGAAATCGATATGAAGAAGGTTAAACATAGTGTTTTCCCTTTCTGAAGAGAGCAAAATGCTTATTTGAATTGTTTTTTATTTATCCGTCCATCATCATTTTTTAAGATTGTCACTCTCTCATTTAACAATATTAGATAAAGGTAATAACAAAACAACCGAACTTGAATGCTCAATCTCATAGTCCAGAGAAAATGACAAAAACGAATCGGTCATACCGTAGAACTGGTGGATCGCAATGGTCCTGACTTGGTAGAGGCATTTCAAATGAAATGGTGATTAAACCAGCTTTATTTGGATATTGAGGGGATCATCTCAGTACAGCAGACCAGTCAAACACTAAGTAAAATAATTAACCACCATATCTTTTAACTCAAGTTTGAACTTTTCTACTAGTGGCTGAAAACAAAGAAATAATTCTTTAGGGATCGTATGAGACGTATTTTCTTATAGCCCTGCTCCAAAAGTCGGTCACGAAGAAATCGGTGTCTGATAAAAAAATCTGTGAAATGAGTGCAAGCTCTGGCATATCGAATAAGTTGTGAAATATAAACACCGTATGCAGGGGAAGTAGGTATATTGCTCTGTAGATTAGGAAAATTAATAATTTGGAAATTATCGTAAATTTTTGTACTGAGATGACCACCTGGGGTCAAATTCGAGGTGCAAATCCAAGAAAGACGTGAAGCAATTTGATTCGTTGGTCTCTTTAATTTCCAATTCTGGAGGATATATTGAAGGAATCCATCTACCAAAATGAAGTGTTATTGACAGAAAGGACATCATCAATATATCTGAATGTAAGATTAAATGACTTTGCTACTTTCATCTTGTTCTTTACGAGTCCCTGTAAATATTGTAAACTAGTCGAAGCAGCCAAGTTGCATATCTCTGCGCTTCTCTGGTGTTTGATAGTATAAGGGCAAATAATTGAAAGAAATAAACTTTGACTATAATGAGCATTACTAGTGCTTTCAAATGTATATGTATTAATATGAGACTTTTCCCTGGTAGTGTGAGAGATAGTAATGTAAAGAATTATGCATGACAAAGGAATGTGCTCTTATGCTATCTATGCAGCCCAGCCCCTAAGAATTATCAAAATTCCAATACATTCAGTAGAATCTACATCCACAGTGCAACTACTGTGCTAAGTTTTAGTTCCGTATTCCAAATATCCTTGGAGGAGTTGTGTGACGAAGGAATGTGCCCTTAGGTTACATATGCAGCCCAGTTCCAATGGACATTATCAAAATTCCAAATCTTTTGGCAGAATCTAAATCGATAGTGCAACTACTGAGCTAAGTTTCAGTTCAATATTCCAAATAATCTAGAAGAAATGGCGTGACGAAGGAATTATGCCCTAAGGCTACCTATGCAGCTCGGTCCCTAGAGGCATTATCAAAATTCCGAATCCTTCGGCAGAATTTACATCCATAGTACAGCTTCTGAGCCAAGTTTCAGGTCCATATTCCAAATGACCTGGGAGGAGTTGCGTGACAAAAGAAAAAATGTCCCCTTAGGCTACCTCTGCAGCCCAGCCCCTAGGGGGAATTATCAAAATTCGAAACCTTTGGCACATTTTCCACCCAATGCAATCAATTATTTAAGTTTCATCTTTCTACTTCCAGTGGTTACAGAAATTATCTTGGACATTAACGCCATACGTACGTACATCGAACAGCAAAACATTATTTCCGCGCTTTCGCTAGCGCGGGGATAAAAACCAGTCATTCTCGTTCTAGACAAGAGTGACGACCAGGTGTATGTTACCCTCGGGGACTTCTGGTCCACCAGGAGCGGTTACCGACCCAAAATACAAGTACAAAATACTAATTTTGATTGATTATTTAAGAAAGGATATGGCATGTATAGAGTATCTGAACATGAAACCAATGCAATCATCAATCGAAAATAAATGCAATGTCGTTTAAATTCTCGGTTTTGAATTGAAGCTACCAAGGTTGCCAGTGCATTAAAATTATTTATTGCGGAAGAAATGGACACATACAAGCGTTCTTGGCAGATTGGCGATGATTTTTCATCTGTGATAGAATTTCAGGGGGTCTTTTGGTTCAAAGTGCTGCGTAAAAAAATCCATATTATGACTGAAATACTGCCGACAGAACAATTAGCAGATAGTTAGCGTAACTTTTCAGAGACAAAACAATTGCTCAAAATTTAAAGTGTTACCTCTTCTCTCTTCCATTCAATGTTATTTTTTTCAGAGATTTTACTTTACATTGCATCTAAAACCGGGTTTGTAACATGTAATACGTGATAGACCAGATATTTTACTTAACATTGCATTTTAGACTAGGTTTGTAACATGTTATACGTGAAAAGCTCACGAAAAGGCACTTTTTATTAAGACCCGACAGGAGGCGATAATACATATTTTTTCCTGCCTAAACAAAATGTGACAATGAAAAATCATTACGACACCAAAAGCTCAATGTAAATCCCAACCTTATGAAACGCCATAGCTTCTGTTTGGTGGTTTTCATTATATTATAATATTTCGTCATAATGATTATCTAATGATAATTTGTCATTTTATGGTTGTTAGAACATATTTGTTTAATAAAGAGCGTTAAAATATCTTGTTCTTTATTTGTTTGTGTTACTACCAAATATTTTTGTTCATCAGGTAGCATTCTTCTGTGTTCCAGAAAATCTTTCACCGAAATTTTTTTTTATCGAAATACAAGTTCAAAATATTTAAAGTCCCACTCAAAGCAAAACAATCACATTTTCAAAAAGTCGGTACCCCAAACTCAAGGTCAACATACAATATATTATACACTAAAGTTTACAATTTTGTAAAGAACTCTGCACATCTTTTAAATGGATCATTACATTATTGTAAGTCTCATTGAATCGTTATTAGATGTTACAAGTTTTTTGTCGCTTGGATTGAAACCTGTGTTTTAAAACTGTTCCAGGTTTAATCTTTCTTCATTAAAAATTGTGGAAAGATGAAAAATGTCTTAAAGAATTGAAATTGGATTTTAAACTTAGGGAAATGGTTTGCAAAGGTTCAATATCTAATAAATGATATATTCTGTCAAACATTAATTGATATTTTTCAGCGCTTTTCATTATAATAAACTATAATCTAATTATGCCAAATTTTCATCGCATAATGCATATAACGAAAGCATCATCATAAGACAGCTATAGAGTTCCATACAATTGGTGTGTTTAAATTATTTTGGAAAAAGAATTGTTTTATTAATATTATTAACATGAAGTCACTTGGTACAAAGTGTAAATGTATAACATTCTTACAAGAAAATATGTAACAGGTGTACATTCTTTGATTTGATACTAACACATGTTGAACATTCCAAGTTTTTTAGCTGTCGCTCGGTTCAGAAAACAAACTATTCTTGATTGCGCACTTTTTCTAAAAATCAACAAAACCAAAGCAAATATAAAACCGGTTAATTTGGTTATACTGATTTTGCAAATTTCTCTTATTATGTTAACTCATGTACGGCTTTCCCATCGTCTGAACAAGCTTTCGTAACTTTGTCAAGCTTTTGTCAGTTATGCGGTAAAAGAGAATGATTTGCAATTTAGTAGGGTGGTTCAGTATGGAAAATTGTACGCCTTCGGTGCATAATAGCTCTGTCAGACGTCCGCTTCCTCTTAAGGGTATCAATGAAAAAAATGCTCAAATCTGTGCACGAGAATGATTTGAATTTTGGCTTTTGGTTCAGTATGACAAAGTAAAACAATAAGTGCATGATGTCTGCCGTAAAATTTCTTGAGTGAAGACAGCAACCGAGGAGCAACATCACCCTGCGTGAGCAATTTTTGCGTCAAACGTGACGCTCTGTTTATAAAGGAAATCGATGTAAGTCCCGCACGCTCTGGAGGAACGAAACGATTCAGATACGTAAACTCCATAAGCTGGAGCGGACGGAATGTTGCTACACAAGAAGAGAAAGTTGACGATTGGAAAGTTTAAGTCATCACGTTTGTCAAAGAGCTTTGTTGAATGACTTCCTTGAGAGTCAACTTCGAGATTTATATCTAAATATGAAGCAGACTTCTTAAGAATTCGTTGTGTCCTTTATCTAAAGCTACTGGGGATAAATGAGATCGGGAAAGTCACCAAATCGGCAGAGAATTGTTTAGTGAGAGGACATCATTAATATAACGGATCCAGAACGTGGGGTTGAAAGAGAGAGCTAGTCTAGGTTATTTTTTGTCGAGAAGAAATTGTAAGAAGCCTGATTCATATGAATATAGAAACAAATCAGCATGCAAAGGTGCACAATTAGCGCCCATTGGAATCCCTATTGTTTGCTGAAAAACATGTCCACCAAACTAAACAAATATGTTGTCGATAAGAAAATTGAGCATGTCGACTATTTGGTCTTCTGACTCAACCAAAAAAAAAAAAAAAACAATTAACATGGTAAAAAGATTGGAAGTTTTAACATATGTGGGACTGAGTTCCATATTAAAACTGAATGCAAGGCATTAACAAAATTAAACAAACGAAATAGTTCATGTGAAATTTGAATATACTTATACATTTGAAGTACCGAAAAGAAGACCAATAAACATTAACGTTGAATTAGCGTTTAATCGAGCTTAGATTGTTAATTTAACGTTAAAGTTTAACATTTGACGTCGCATAATTCAACAGGAAAATTAACGTTAAAGTTGAACACTGAATTCACGTTAAGAATTTAAACGTTGAACTTACGTTAAGGTGGAGAAGGACAGTGGTCATGTGACCAAAATAAAATGAAATTTGAAAAGTATTTTGAGATTTTTGTGTTTTTAGAATCTTTATACCTGGTTAAGACACATTTTATCAATATTATTAAAATTTGAAGTTTAAAAGTAATATCAATTCTTAGCTAAAGTATGGTCAAAGAAGGTAAGATGATGAACTGTTGCAAGATCTATAAAATATCAAACAATAAGAGAAATCTATTGACAGGAAAAAAGAAATGGAGCATTTTTGCGTGTTTTTTATGGCTTTTCCTATATAAGTCATAGTAAAATATTGATACTTTAACCTGATATAACTCAAAAAGTAGGGAGGAAACCCATGAATTTTGAATCAAATTATGATAGAGTACATGGTTTTGGACATTTATGCAAATTTTGAAGAAAATCTATTGACAAAT
Source organism: Arcuatula senhousia (assembly GCA_963971305.1). Classification (NCBI taxonomy): domain Eukaryota; kingdom Metazoa; phylum Mollusca; class Bivalvia; order Mytilida; family Mytilidae; genus Arcuatula; species Arcuatula senhousia. The sequence goes on from OZ020313.1 coordinate 2,846,318, forward strand.
TAATTTTTGACCCAAGTGCCACGCTCTACCTTAATTCAACGTTAAATTAGGGTGATTTTTTTGCTTAATTAGTAGTTAATATTACGTTAAGACAAATTGCCTGTGTACACCAAGCTGGGAAAAGACCATTTTCCTCAGTTCTACGCCTTGTCAATTTGACCATTATTTGATGATGATGAATGCTTTGTTGTGGTTTGTAATTGTCAATCTGTATGGTGATTTCTTGTTGTAACTCTGAATATTACTGTTAAGTCATTAGTTTTGTACTATTATTTAATATATATATAAGTAGCTTTAAAGTTGAAAGTAAATAAAATGTGTGGATTTTGGTGTTTTCTCCGATCACTAGATCCGTCCGTTCAAGTTACTCAAGTAAAAGAGACGAGAGACTACACAACACGGGCACTTTGATTTTAATTTTGTATTTCACATGTTTCAGATATAAGAAAGCTCATGTCAATTTCATCTCGATCAGCAATGCTGTTTGTAACCCGAAAATTTAGTCTTTTTCTTCCACTTATATGTAAACAATTTATTTGATCATAATTAAAATGTTATAATGAGCAATTGTTAAAGTTCAACAAGCTTCACGAAAGGGTTGAATTTATCTAATTAGTGTACACAAATGACACAAGCCCCTGTGAAATTGGTACACTTTGCATTGTGTTATTAATTTTCATTAAGAAAAAATAATAAATTCCGGGGCCGAGCAAGCTTTTTTAGAAAGCATATACATTGTTGTACTTGTATTAATCAAGGTTTTGTTTTAAAGCGCTAATGTTATTTGATTTGATACAGGCATTTTGTAAAATTTCTTTATATTTTTCTAGTCATTTTGTTTGATAATTGTTACAATTTTGTAGAATACCTAAATTCGATTGGTAATTTATGAAATGCCAAAATAAAATAGTCAGTTACCTAAATGCCTAAATTAAGAATATGCTGGTCACACATACAAATAAAGCTGTCGTTGAAATTGACATGAAATGTTTTGAATAATTTATAACAAAATACCATAATGACATGAAATCAATATGAAGAAGGCTATACACGAATTAGTCTTTTCCCTTCCTGGAGAGAGCAAAATGCTCATTTGAATTGTTTTTCATTTATCCGTCTATCACCATTTTTTAAAGATTATCACTCTCTTATTTAAGAATATTATAAGTCTATTTGTAAACTAGTCGAAGCAGCAAAGTTGCATATCCTTGCGCTACTCTGGTGTTAGATAGTATAAGGGCAAATAATTGAAAGAAATAAACTATGACTATAATGAGGATTTCTAGTACTTTCAAATGTATATGTACTAATATGAGACTTTTCCCTTGTAGTGGGAGTAATAGTAATATAAAAAATTATGCATCACAAAGGAATGTGCCCTTATGCTATCGATGCAGCCCAGCCCCTCAGGGCATTATCAAAATTCCGAAACATTCGGTAGAATCTACATCCATAGTTCAATTACTGTGCTAAGTTTCAGTTCCGTATTCCAAATATTAATTTGGGAGGAGGTGTACATGTGTGACGAAGGAATTATGTGCCCTTAGGCTACCCATGCAGCCCAGCTTCTAGGGGCACTATCAAAACCCCAAAACCTTAGGCAGAATCTACATCCATAGTGCAACTACTGAGCCAAGTTTCAGTTCCATATTCCAAATAACCTAGGAGGAGTGGCGTAACGAAGGAATAATGTTCTCTTATGCTACATATGCAGCCCAGCCCCTAGGGGCATTATCAAAATTTCGAAACATTTGGCAGAATCTACATCCATAGTGCAACTATTGAGCCAAGTTTTAGTTAAATATCATAAATAACTTATCAGTTGCATGACGAAGGAATTATGTGCCCTAAGGCTACCGATGCAGCCCGGCTCCTAGAGGAATTATCAAAATTCCAAAACCTCCGTCAGAACCTACATCCATAGTGCAACTACTGAGCCAAGTTCCATGTCCATATCAAAATTCCGAAACCTTAGGTAGAATCTACAGCCATAGTACAACTACTGAGCCAACATTAATTTCTGTATTCCAAATAACCTAGGAGGAGGTGCGTGATAAAGGAATAATGTGCCCTTAGGCTACCTATGCAGCCCAGCCCCTAGGGGCATTTCCAAAATTCCGAAACCTTCGGCACAGTCTTCACCCACAATGAAATCAAAAACCCAAATTTCATCTTTCTTCTCTTAGTGGTTACATAGATTATCCTGACATTAACGCCATAACGTGCGTATAAACGTTCGTACACGTACATCGAAGAGCAAAACATTATCCTCGTGCTTTCGCTAGCGGCGGGATAAAAACTAGTCATTCTCAGAGTGACGACCAGATTTATGTTACCCTCGGGGACTTCTCACCAGGAGCGGTTACCGACCCAAAATACAAGTACAAAATACTAATTTTGATTGATGATTTATGAAAGGATATGGCATTTATGGAGTATCTGAACATAAAACCAACACCGTCATCAATCGATAATAAATGCAATGTTGTTTAAATTTTTGGTGTTTTGGAATGAAGCTACCTAGGATGTAAGGACATGGAAATTATAACCCGTGCGGGTTCCGGGTGGCGAATAGGCCCGCAGCAGCGCTAAGCTTGTCGGTAAAAGTCCACTAAAGAGCGCTCAGAAACCTGACATCGGGTCAGGCCGCTTTACCCACAAAGCGACTGGGATGTGTGCCCCAGGTGGTTGAATGGGGCAGCCCGGACATCGAGAGATGCGGGGTCGTCAGGCAATAATGCGGAAAACCTGACCGTAAACCATAGTGGTGCACCGTGTTTGGAAAATGTCACGTTCCTCGCACGTTAAAGAACCCTGCTGCAGGTCTCGGTAAGAGTAGGATCCGTAGGATCCCCATGCAGGAGGTTAAATTTTTCGTCCCTACCCTTCACTCTTTTTTCCAGAGGCAGTCAAAACTCTCCTACCCGATTGGCCATGTGTCCCCATTTCCCCCACTTCAACATCATCATTTCATGTTCATTGTATCACCACTTTCATGTTCATCTCCCGGATATAGCCGACATCGTGCTGCTTGGGAGTAAAGCAATAAATAACTAACTAACTAACTAACTAACATGAAAATTATTTATTGCGGAAGAAATGGACACATCTTTGCAGATCGGCGATGATTTTTCCTCATCTGTGATAGAATTCCAGGGGGTCTTTTTGTTTACAGTGCTGCACTCAACTCGTAAAAAAATCCTTATTATGACTGAAATACTGCCGATTGGACAGTTAGCAGATAGTTAGCGTAACTTTTCAGAGACAAAAAAAATTCACAAAATATAAAGTGTTACCTTTTCTCTCTTCCTTTCAATGTTGAAGACTCTTATTAATTTTTCAGAGATTTTATTTTACATTCATGACATTGCATTTAAAACCGGGTTTGTAACATGTTGTACGTGATAGACTTGTCTAAAAGCTCACGAAAAGGCACTTTTGTTAAGACCGACAGAAGGCGATAATTTTTTCCTGCCTATACAAAACTGTCAAAATGCCAAAATCGTTATCACACCAAAAAGCTAAATGGAAATTCCAACTTTATAAAACTTCATAGCTGCTGTTTGATGTTTTTTATTATATGATAATATTTCGTCATAATGATTATCTTATGATTATTTGTCATTTTATGGTGATACTTTGTCCTAATATGATGATACTTTGTCCTAATATGATGATACTTTGTCCTAATATGATGATACCTTGTCCTAATATGATGATACTGTGTCCTAATGTGATGATACTTTGTCCTAATATGATGATACTTTGTCCTAATGTGATGATACTTTGTCCTAATGTGATAATACTTTGTCCTAATGTGATAATACTTTGTCCTAATATGATAATACTTTGTCCGTTTGTCTTTTTATTTATGACACTTCCTAATAACATTGAATTATGTGACGATACTTTGTCAGTGTTAGATCATATCATAATACTTGATCATTATAAGATCATACTTGTTTATCAAAGATCGAGTGTTAAAATATCTTTTTCTTACTTGTATGTGTTACGAACAAATAGCATTCCAGAAAATCCTTCACCAGAATGTTTTTTTATCGAAATACATATTCAAAATATTTAAAGCGGCTTTAGCCCCACTCAAAACAAAAGAATCACATTTTCAAAAAGTCGGTACCCCAAACTCAAAGTCAACATACAATATATTATACACTAAAATTTACAATTTTTTTATAAAGAATTTTGCTTTCTTTTAAATGTATGATTACATTATTTAAGTCTCATTGAATTTTTATTAAAATTGTTAGATGTTTTTTGTCGCTTGGATTGAAACCTCTGTTAAAAAACTGTTCCGGGTTTAATCTTTCTTCATTAAAAATAGTGGAAAGATGAATAATGTCTTAAAAAATTGAAATTGGATTTTAAACATAAGGAAATGGTTTGCAAAAGTTTAATATCTAATAAACTATATATTCTGTCAAACATCAAAAGATATTTTTCGGTGCTTTTCATTATAATAAACTATAATCTCATTAAGCCAAATTCTCATCGCATAATGACGAAAACATCATCATAAGAGACAGCTATGGCGTTCCATATAATTGGTATGTTTACATTATTTTGAAAAGAACTGTTTTTTTCTGATATAATTAACATACAAACATGTAGTCACTTGGTACAAAGTGTAAATTTATAACATTCTTACAAGAAAAATATGTTACAGGTGTAAAATACTTTGATAAGATTCGAATACGTATTGAAAATTTTAAGTGTTTTAGCTGTAGCTCGGTTCAGAAAACGAACTTTTCTTTAATTTCGCATTTTTTTTCTAAAATAGAAAACATCAAAGCGAATATAAAAAAAAACAGGTTAAATTTGGTTATACTGTATGTGCAAATATCTCTTATCATGTTAACTCATGTACGGCTTGCCCTTTGTCTGTAAGAACTTTCGTAATTTCGTCAAGCTTTTGTCAGTTAAGCGGTAAAAGAGAATGATTTGCAATTCAGTAGGATGGTGCAGTATGAAAAATTGTACTCCTTCGGTGACTGATAGTTCTGTCAGACGTCCGCTTCCTCTTAAGGCTTTATCGATGAAAAAGTTCCTCAAAACTGTGCACGAAAATGATTTGAATTTTGGCTTGTGGTTCAGTATATCAAAGTTAAATATGAAAACACAAAACAACTGAATATCAATCAACAATGCGAACTCCAGTCGAAACGAGAGTGAACTCCGGAAGAGTAAGCAGTTCTTCCTTTCTATAGCACACCCGTCACGTTGCCAACAGTCAATTCGGTGTGTCAAATTTGGTAAAGGAAGACAAAATAAAACCCCATGATAAACCAACATCTGCACTCATCTGAGAGATCGAAATCCCATATTTGTCTATAAGTGCATGATGTCTTCCCTAAAATTTCTTGAGTGAAGACAGCAACCAAGGAGCAACATAACTCTGTGTGAGCAATTTTTGCGTCAGACGTGACGCTCTGCTAAGGAAATCGATGTAAGTCCCGCACGCTATGGAGCAACAAATCAAATGAGATTTGTTACTCCATAGACTGGAACAGACGGAAAGTTGCTACACAAGAACGAAAAGTTGACGATTGGAAAGTTGAAGTCATCATGTTTGTCCTAGAGCTTTGTTGAAAGTCTTCCTCGAGAATCAATTTAGAGATGTAGATCTAAATATAAAGCAGACTTCCTAGAATCCGTTTTGTCCTTTATCTCAAGCTTCTGGTGATATATGAGATCGAAAAAGTCACCAAATCGAGAATTGTTTAGTGAAAGGACATCATCAATATAACGGATCCAGAACGTGGGGTTGAAAGAAGGGGATAGTCTACGATTTGTTTTGTCTAAAAGAGATTGTAATAATTGTCAAATGAAAATAGAAACATATCAGCAAGCAAAGGTGCACAATAAGCGCCCATTGGAATCCCTATTGTTTGCTGAAAAACACGTCCACCAAACTAATCAAATATGTTGTCGATAAAAAAATTGAGCATGTCGACTATTTGGTCTTCTGTATATTTGGTCTTTTTCTTAGACTCATTGATGACAAAGTAAGTCTCACTGTAATCGACTACCAAATATTTGTACCTGCATTTTCCATTCTTTTTGAAAAAAGTTGTGTTTAATCAGTTGTGACAATCGTGATTTGAGTTGTTCATGCGGAAAAGAAGTGTAGAGAGTGGAAAAATCGAAAGTTTTTATGCTGATGCAAGATAAAATTGATTTAGACTAAAGCATATTAAGTTTAGGACATCAACCAGCTAGCCAAAGTACAAAGGAGGGCAGCCAATTTCTCTGCAATTACTACAAGGAAACCACCAGGATGTGTCACCAGAATAATGAACCATCTAGAAAAAAAATCACTTCAACTACGCTGTAAACATCATAGGTAAACTATTATGCTCAGGACCATCAATAACATATTTACAATTGAGCACCACAATTTTGAGTGGGAAAAGGAATATGGCGAGAGGAGTTTACGATACAGAAGAAAAAGAGATGTAGAATAAATATAAACGACACAACCTGCATAAACAAGGAGATTTGAAGTATTTTACGCAATATTCCATGAAATTCAATTCAATAAAATACTTCAAATCTCACGAATGTGTGATTTATGCATCTAAAAAGAAGCTTTAAAGTTGAAAGTAAATAAAATTTGTGGATTTTGGTGTTTCAAGTTACTCAAGTAAAAGAGACGAGAGACTACACAACACAGGCACTTTAATTTTAATTTTGTATTTCACATGTTTCAGATATAAGAAAGCTCATGTAAATTTCATCTCGATCAGCAATGCTGTTTGTAACCCGAAAATTTAGTCTTTTTCTTCCACTTATATGTAAACAATATATTTGATCATAATGAAAATGTTATAATGAGCAATTGTTAAAGTTCAACAAGCTTCACGAAAGGGTTGAATTTATTTAATTAGTGTACACAAATGGGACAACCCCCTGTGAAATTGGTACACTATGCATTGTGTTATAAATTTTCATAAAAAAAATAAATTCCGGGGCTGAGCAAGCTTTTTTAGAAAGCTTATACTTGTACTAATCAAGGTTATGTTTTGAAACGCGAATGTTATTTGATTTGATACAGACATTTTGTTAAATTCCTTTATATTTTTCTACTCATTTTATCTAATGACTTACAATTGATATGATTCTATAGAATGCCTAAATTCGATCAGTTATTTATGAAATGCCCCCCCCCCAAAAAAAAAATAGTCATTTACCAAAATGCCTTAATTAAGAAAATGCTGGTAACACATACAAATAAAGCTGTTGTTGAAATTGACATTAAATGTTTTGAATAATTTATAACAGATAACATAAAATGACATGAAATCGATATGAAGAAGGTTAAACATAGTGTTTTCCCTTTCTGAAGAGAGCAAAATGCTTATTTGAATTGTTTTTTATTTATCCGTCCATCATCATTTTTTAAGATTGTCACTCTCTCATTTAACAATATTAGATAAAGGTAATAACAAAACAACCGAACTTGAATGATCAATCTCATAGTCCAGAGAAAATGACAAACAAAAACGAATCGGTCATACCGTAGAACTGGTGGATCGCAATGGTCCTGACTTGGTAGAGGCATTTCAAATGAAATGGTGGATTAAACCAGCTTTATTTGGATATTGAGGGGATCATCTCAGTACAGCAGACCAGTCAAACACTAAGTAAAATAATTAACCACCATATCTTTTAACTCAAGTTTGAACTTTTCTACTAGTGGCTGAAAACAAAGAAATACTTTTTTAGGGATCGTATGAGACGTATTTTCTTATAGCCCTGCTCCAAAAGTCGGTCACGAAGAAATCGGTGTCTGATAAAAAAATCTGTGAAATGAGTGCAAGCTCTGGCATATCGAATAAGTTGTGAAATATAAACACCGTATGCAGGGGAAGTAGGTATATTGCTCTGTAGATTAGGAAAATTAATAATTTGGAAATTATCGTAAATTTTTGTACTGAGATGACCACCTGGGGTCAAATTCGAGGTGCAAATCCAAGAAAGACGTGAAGCAATTTGATTCGTTGATCTCTTTAATTTCCAATTCTGGAGGATATATTGAAGGAATCCATCTACCAAAATGAAGTGTTATTGACAGAAAGGACATCATCAATATATCTGAATGTAAGATTAAATGACTTTGCTACTTTCATCTTGTTCTTTACGAGTCCCTGTAAATATTGTAAACTAGTCGAAGCAGCCAAGTTGCATATCTCTGCGCTTCTCTGGTGTTTGATAGTATAAGGGCAAATTATTGAAAGAAATAAACTTTGACTATAATGAGCATTACTAGTGCTTTCAAATGTATATGTATTAATATGAGACTTTTCCCTGGTAGTGTAAGAGATAGTAATGTAAAGAATTATGCATGACAAAGGAATGTGCTCTTATGCTATCTATGCACCCCAGCCCCTAAGAATTATCAAAATTCCGATACATTCAGTAGAATCTACATCCACAGTGCAACTACTGTGCTAAGTTTTACTTCCGTATTCCAAATATCCTTGGAGGAGTTGTGTGACGAAGGAATGTGCCCTTAGGTTACATATGCAGCCCAGTTCCTATGGACATTATCAAAATTCCAAATCTTTTGGCAGAATCTAAATCAATAGTGCAACTACTGAGCTAAGTTTCAGTTCAATATTCCAAATAATCTAGAAGAAATGGCGTGACGAAGGAATTATGCCCTAAGGCTACCTATGCAGCTCGGTCCCTAGAGGCATTATCAAAATTCCGAATCCTTCGGCAGAATTTACATCCATAGTACAACTTCTGAGCCAAGTTTCAGGTCCATATTCCAAATGACCTGGGAGGAGTTGCGTGACAAAAGAAAAAATGTCCCCTTAGGCTACCTCTGCAGCCCAGCCCCTAGGGGGAATTATCAAAATTCGAAACCTTTGGCACATTTTCCACCCAATGCAATCAATTATTTAAGTTTCATCTTTCTACTTCCAGTGGTTACAGAAATTATCTTGGACATTAACGCCATACGTACGTACATCGAACAGCAAAACATTATTTCCGCGCTTTCGCTAGCGCGGGGATAAAAACCAGTCATTCTCGTTCTAGACAAGAGTGACGACCAGGTGTATGTTACCCTCGGGGACTTCTGGTCCACCAGGAGCGGTTACCGACCCAAAATACAAGTACAAAATAAAAATTTTGATTGATTATTTAAGAAAGGATATGGCATGTATAGAGTATCTGAACATGAAACCAATGCAATCATCAATCGAAAATAAATGCAATGTCGTTTAAATTCTCGGTTTTGAATTGAAGCTACCAAGGTTGCCAGTGCATTAAAATTATTTATTGCGGAAGAAATGGGCACATACAAGCGTTCTTGGCAGATTGGCGATGATTTTTCATCTGTGATAGAATTTCAGGGGGTCTTTTGGTTCAAAGTGCTGCGTAAAAAAATCCATATTATGACTGAAATACTGCCGACGGAACAATTAGCAGATAGTTAGCGTAACTTTTCAGAGACAAAACAATTGCTCAAAAAGTGTTACCTCTTCTCTCTTCCATTCAATGTTAATTTTTTCAGAGATTTTACTTTACATTGCATCTAAAACCGGGTTTGTAACATGTTATACGTGATAGACCAGATATTTTACTTAACATTGCATTTTAGACTAGGTTTGTAACATGTTATACGTGAAAAGCTCACGAAAAGGCACTTTTTATTAAGACCCGACAGGAGGCGATAATACATATTTTTTTTCCTGCCTAAACAAAATGTGACAATGAAAAATCATTACGACACCAAAAGCTCAATGTAAATCCCAACCTTATGAAACGCCATAGCTTCTGTTTGGTGGTTTTCATTATATTATAATATTTCGTCATAATGATTATCTAATGATAATTTGTCATTTTATGGTTGTTAGAACATATTTGTTTAATAAAGAGCGTTAAAATATCTTGTTCTTTACTTGTTTGTGTTACTACCAAATATTTTTGTTCATCAGGTAGCATTCTTCTGTGTTCCAGAAAATCCTTCACCGAAATTTTTTTTTATCGAAATACAAGTTCAAAATATTTAAAGTCCCACTCAAAGCAAAACAATCACATTTTCAAAAAGTCGGTACCCCAAACTCAAGGTCAACATACAATATATTATACACTAAAATTTACAATTTTGTAAAGAACTCTGCACATCTTTTAAATGGATGATTACATTATTTTAAGTCTCATTGAATCGTTATTAGATGTTACAAGTTTTTTGTCGCTTGGATTGAAACCTGTGTTTTAAAACTGTTCCAGGTTTAATCTTTCTTCATTAAAAATTGTGAAAAGATGAAAAATGTCTTAAAGAATTGAAATTGGATTTTAAACTTAGGGAAATGGTTTGCAAAGGTTCAATATCTAATAAATGATATATTCTGTCAAACATTAATTGATATTTTTCAGTGCTTTTCATTATAATAAACTATAATCTAATTATGCCAAATTCTCATCGCATAATGCATATAACGAAAGCATCATCATAAGACAGCTATAGAGTTCCATACAATTGGTGTGTTTAAATTATTTTGGAAAAAGAATTGTTTTATTAATATATTAACATGAAGTCACTTGGTACAAAGTGTAAATGTATAACATTCTTACAAGAAAATATGTAACAGGTGTAAATTCTTTGATTTGATACTAACACATGTTGAAAATTCCAGGTTTTTTTGCTGTCGCTCGGTTCAGAAAACAAACTATTCTTGATTGCGCACTTTTTCTAAAAATCAACAAAACCAAAGCGAATATAAAACCGGTTAATTTGGTTATACTGATTTTGCAAATTTCTCTTATTATGTTAACTCATGTACGGCTTTCCCATCGTCTGAACAAGCTTTCGTAATTTTGTCAAGCTTTTGTCAGTTATGCGGTAAAAGAGAATGATTTGCAATTTAGTAGGGTGGTTCAGTATGGAAAATTGTACGCCTTCAATGCATAATAGCTCTGTCAGACGTCCGCTTCCTCTTAAGGCTATCGATGAAAAAGTTGCTCAAATCTGTGCACGAGAATGATTTGAATTTTGGCTTGTGGTTCAGTATGACAAAGTAAAACAATAAGTGCATGATGTCTGCCGTAAAATTTCTTGAGTGAAGACAGCAACCGAGGAGCAACATCACCCTGCGTGAGCAATTTTTGCGTCAAACGTGACGCTCTGTTTATAAAGGAAATCGATGTAAGTCCCGCACGCTCTGGAGGAACGAAACGATTCAGATACGTAAACTCCATAAGCTGGAGCGGACGGAATGTTGCTACACAAGAAGAGAAAGTTGACGATTGGAAAGTTTAAGTCATCACGTTTGTCAAAGAGCTTTGTTGAATGACTTCCTTGAGAGTCAACTTCGAGATTTATATCTAAATATGAAGCAGACTTCTTAAGAATCCGTTGTGTCCTTTATCTAAAGCTACTGGGGATAAATGAGATCGGGAAAGTCACCAAATCGGCAGAGAATTGTTTAGTGAGAGGACATCATTAATATAACGGATCCAGAACGTGGGGTTGAAAGAGAGAGCTAGTCTAGGTTATTTTTTGTCGAGAAGAAATTGTAAGAAGCCTGATTCATATGAATATAGAAACAAATCAGCATGCAAAGGTGCACAATTAGCGCCCAATTGAATCCCTATTGTTTGCTGAAAAACATGTCCACCAAACTAAACAAATATGTTGTCGATAAGAAAATTGAGCATGTCGACTATTTGGTCTTCTGACTCAACCAAAAAAAAAAAAAACAATTAACATGGTAAAAAGATTGGAAGTTTTAACATATGTGGGACTGAGTTCCATATTAAAACTGAATGCAAGGCATTAACAAAATTAAACAAACGAAATAGTTCATGTGAAATTTGAATATACTTATACATTTGAAGTACCGAAAAGAAGACCAATAAACATTAACGTTGAATTAGCGTTTAATCGAGCTTAGATTGTTAATTTAACGTTAAAGTTTAACATTTGACGTCGCATAATTCAACAGGAAAATTAACGTTAAAGTTGAACACTGAATTCACGTTAAGAATTTAAACGTTGAACTTACGTTAAGGTGGAGAAGGACAGTGGTCATGTGACCAAAATAAAATGAAATTTGAGAAGTATTTTGAGATTTTTGTGTTTTTAGAATCTTTATACCTGGTTAAGACACATTTTATCAATATTATTAAAATTTGTAGTTTAAAAGTAATATCAATTTTTAGCTTAAGGTTAATGCAGACAGGTGTCACATGACTTTTGTACCTTTAAAAATGCAAAATTTAAGACCAGTGTCTATAAAGTCAATAATAAAAAATAGAATATTGGAATTTATTGAAATGAATAATAAATATTCAATTGTTTAACAATTGCATCAATCGTTTCTTGAATAACACAATTTTTGACAAAAACAAGGGAGATAACTCACTACAAAATTACCCTAAATTTACAATGGAATTGAATAGTAGACAAAAATCTAAGCTGGTGACCCCCTGTTTTCTATGTTTTATTTTAACATATAGGTAAAAATATAACTTTTGACAAAATAAAAACAAGATCCTATTGTAAGGATTTTTTCTGAAACATGATTTTATGCCTAAAATTTGGCCTTTCCTATATAATCTATTGTAATTCAGGCATACTTTAACCACTTCTATTGCAAAAACGAGCATGGTGACCTATCCTTATTTTTATTTTAAATAAAGGATATTAATAACATGTTTCATTTTAGACCATAAATTTTTTTCAGTATAGGTGTCCACATTAACCTTAAGTATGGTCAAAGAAGGTAAGATGATGAACTGTTGCAAGATCTATAAAATATCAAACAATAAGAGAAATCTATTGACAGGAAAAAAAGAAATGGAGCATTTTTGCGTGTTTTTTATAGCTTTCCTATATAAGTCATAGTAAAATATTGATACTTTAACTTGATATAACTCAAAAAGTAGGGAGGAAACCCATGAATTTTGAATCAAATTATGATAGAGTACATGGTTTTGGACATTTATGCAAATTTTGAAGAAAATCTATTGACAAATTAATTTTTGACCCAAGTGCCACGCTCTACCTTAATTTAACGTTAAGTTAGGGTGATTTTTTTGCTTAATTAGTAGTTAATATTACGTTAAGACAAATTGCCTGTGTACACCAAGCTGGGAAATGACCATTTTCCTCAGTTCTACGCCTGTCAATTTGACCATTATTGGATGATGATGAATGCTTTGTGGTTTGTAATAGTCAATCTGTATGGTGATTTCTTGTTGTAACTCCGAATATACCGTATAGCGGGTAATTTTCGCGGCGTGCAAATTTCGCGATTTCATATCAAATAACCAAGGTGTTATATACGCGGACATTTATTTTAGAGATTCTAATGATATTCCCAATACAAATTTAAGTTGATTCTATTTTACGCGGGTTCTAAATTTCGCGATCGAGTAATGGTCGCGAATATAGCGAAAATTAGAACCTCGCGAAAATTTCCCGCTATACGGTAACTGTTAAGTCATTAGTTTTGTACTATTATTTAATATATCAACGAAATACCGTATGAAAGAATCCTTAGTTAATAATGATTTATAATTAAGTTGCTGGTTTCAGTTCCAGTCGTTAAACTTGTTTGACGTGAAATTGATCAAAGACATATTTTTTGGTCTCAATTCAAAATCGTTAAAAACAAGATTCTATTTCACTGCACGTGGTTGATATCCCCATGGCTAGATTAAGCTTCATTATGATAAATGGACTCAATTTTCAACTAAAGTTACATACAACTTTTGTCAGTTATGAACGAATGCTGTTAGTTGAGTTTTTCTATTTATGCGCAGTAAGCAAAAATCATTTAACATTTTAGAAAATAAACATCAGCAAAAAAATTATCAATAAACATTTCTGTTATTTCTTTACATTTTACAAATAGTCAATACTAATTTGAATTTCTTTAACAAATAAACATGGATTTAAAAAAAATAACAACTAAAAGAACATATTTAGAGAAGGTCGAACGTCAACAGCTTTCAAAATTAACAGGATTAAGTATAAATATCCATTAAGTATTGTAGCCGCTGAAGTGTTAAGATGCTGAAAACTATTTTGTTTGTTGCGCTTTTTGCTTGCCTTGTTCTTGGCCACTATAGGAGAAAAGGTAAGATTTATTTCGTTTTACTGGAAACAAAATTCATGATCATGGAAACATTTTTATTCATGTTGAGCATTAAATGATTAAGTTTTTACAATATTTCCAGAAAAAAAATATAAATCACAAATGCGTGCTATCATTTATTAGTTTGTAATGACCTATTCCATTAATTTGCATTATATTTATTTATATATTAACCTGTAGATATAATTAAAACAAATTTTCCTTAAGGAGTCTTTTGGCCATGTATTTGGAGAAATAGACCTATATACTGCAAAGAAAACGAAGTACATGGAATCTATTACGCTTCGAATCCCTATGTTGGAATGTGGACGACATTAGCAAGACCACCAGGAAACCAGACGACGACGTCGGAAATTATTGACAGGAGAGGACCATTTATCATAGCCAAGTATTTATAAATTTACGCAATTAATCCAAATATATTAGGCCACGCCGAATTAATTACTTGTTCGTCGGACCGCCTGCACGTGAAATTGTTTCCTTAAAAAAAAAAATGTCTTCCTCCCACATTTACTGGAAACCCGCCCGCGTCCGGTGCCGGAAGTTGTGTTAAAAATATTTTTTATTTCTACGTTTGAAAAATATCTGTCTTTTGCAAAGGTAAACAAAAATGAATTTGCCTATTGTCAACCAAGTGCTCCAATAAACTTGACCCTGTTTAGTCTAATCGCTGCTTAGTTCAGTTTACTGCACCAATATTCATTCCCCTCAAACAAAACACTCCGATACAAACAATGAAATCTGTCTTCACAGAGGAAAACAACTCAAGACAATAGTTTTCTGCTTAAACAATTAATTAATCAATTGGAAAAGCCATTTAACACTGAGAACAAGTTTTTGTTATACTTAAAATATATTTTGTTTATAATTTAGTTAATTTCTTTTAAAATAAAAATAAAAATAGTCACTTGCTCGCATCAGCTTAATATTAAAAACCAGAAAAAAAGTTTTAAAAATTTAAAAACAATTCGCTCGCCTAAAAAAAATCAGTCGCTCCAAGATCAGAATTTCAGAAAGAAATTAATAAAAATAATTTCGCTTACTCGCTTCTTTATTTTAAAGTCAAAATCCAAAGAACAAGAAATTAATTCTGTGTGGCCTAAGGCATCATTCAAGGAGTTATGAAACGAGTAACCAATAATTCACGGGTTTGCCTCTTGACCTACTATCAAAGTTGAAAGGGGGGACGTAAAAAAATTAATCTAATTCAAGATAAAATTCTCAGGAGGTGTTAAAAAAGCCTTTTGTTATAATAAATTGGTCATGATGAAAACAAAATTTTTGTCGTGATACCTTTAAAAACATAAACCAAGTTCTCAAGGCTAAATCACAAGTTGAATAATTTCATATTCGTAATCTTTTAATTAGTTATACTCCCTGATATTTGGTGGTAAAAGCAGCCTCGTCCGACGTGAGGTTGTAGACGCCTTGCTAGTCTTGTTTTGGGTTTTCTGTCGTTTTTTCGAAATCCTCTGGTTTTTACTATCAAAAAAGGGTCATTTGTTTGCCCATGAAACCCCTTTTTTCTGTTTATCAATGTCTTAAATTTATCATTAAGAAGTAACAGATAAGTTTTATCAAATTCTATTTATTCTGTCATGGCTTTTAACACATAATAAGTGCTAATGCTAATCCTATGAAAAAGTCAGAGAAAACCTTTTCCCGCTAAATCTTTAACGTCAATTATCTTGAAAACGAGGTCAAGTACCTATTATTTTATAATCCTTTACTTTTTACTATTATCTTTTCATATAAGGCATCAAATTCGAAACCTATTTATTTTCAAAAAAAGCAGTGAACATCTTAAATCGATTTTTACAAACAGGCACTACCGCGTATATTTATGCCTCCTAGGAATCAAGCATAGGAGTTCCGTAGTAGAGCAGACTTTGAAAGATTGCTCAAACAAGATATGTTGCACCTCTGCAAGTTTAGAGTCTCAAAAAAAATTTACAGAAAAGAAATTATGTGTTCTTTTAGACTTATATGAATTGTTTATTTCTCAACATTAGTGAATGAGTTTTACGCCCGTGCAACGCTATATATATATGGGTTATTTACAGGCGATAAGCATGAAAAATCATGAAATGATGATGATAAATAAAGTATGGGGGAGGGTGGATAACAAAGGAACAGTAAAATTTTGAAGAACCACGGAAAAGGGGAGAGATGGAAATGGGCGAAAAAAAGCCTATGTGGTGCTCTATTTTGTGATCCACAAAGGGATTTTTACATGCATGAAGCGTGACACACTTTGACCCATAATGGTCAGCGGTCAGGGTTTCCGTATAATAGACCTGACAACCCCCGCGGACGAGGGCTACCCTATTCAGCAACCTAGGGTACGCACTTATTCGCTGTATGGGCTGAGCACTGACCCGACATCTGAATACCAAGACCCTTAGTTACCTCTTACTACAAGCTAGGCTCTGCTGTGGGCTCATTCGCCACCCGGGGCCCGCACAGTGTCCTGCACACTGTTTTCTTGTGTATCTTTATCTTTTCAGAAATCAAAGTTCGTTTGTAACAATGACTTTTTACATTTAAAGGCCTGCTTGACAATTTTCTTAAATAATCGAAAAATTTATTTCTTTTAGAGAGTTTGGCGTATATCGTTGCTTTTATATTGAAGCTTTGTCGAAATCTGACAGTTTTTATTATATTTCTGAAGGTAAGTAGATTGCTTTAAAAAATCAGTTAGGCTCCAAACCATGAACTTTAAACATATAACCCCCGTGACCCGAACTTTGGTATTTCATCCTTACTTAAAAAAATATCGACCCCCTATTCTATAATACCCACAAGGTTGAAAGCCACAATCTTGGCAAGACTTCACCCACTCACTTCAAAATCGATATTTTTGTCTCTATTCGTTACTCCATTTAAATTTGACGTTTTTATACTACTTACAAATAATTTTACTTTCCAACCATACCCTCCAAATTTGCAAAATGTCACTCGTAAAATTATATTCTCCTACGTTTTTGAAAATTGCCGACTTATCACGTACTTTGTTCAAAACGAAGTGGTGCGTAAATGGCTTTATCAAACGGCGAATTTCGAAAATCGATAAATTGCATTTCTTTGTCTGTCCTTAGTCAAGAGCATTGTGATTTCATTTTCGCTCGGTTGTCTTCCTTGTTTTGTCTTTTCTTGTAATTTTAGATCGACCCCCCCCCCCCCATGTTCGGTATTTTCTTTTAATTCGTTGATTCCTTTATTCACCTTAAAAAAAGAAAAGGTAGCTTACAGCAGGTTTGCATTAAACCTCCCTCTTTCATTGCGATCTTAGAGTCCGGTAGTAATACAAAACTCAACACGGTTATGAAGACATAATTGGGATATTGAAGTAATTATCTTAGTTCAACAACCAGTCAAACATTAACCAAAACAAACAATAACCATTTTGTTTTTTATCACCAATGGAAGAATTTTTAGAGATCGTATGAGACCTAATAACCTTGGTCTAATAGTCGGTCACGGAGACAGTGGTATTGTGTCATGTCGCCGAGAGTGGACAGCAAACAGTTTATTTTAATACAAACGTATTTCCTATTTTGTTAGACTTTGAATATTGTTGTTTCCCTTTTTGTACTTAATTATATGCTCAGTGGTATAGCTTTGATCTTCCTTATATCAACCCACACATCAATACATCAGATATTAGTATGTATTACATAACTAGAAAATTGCATTTGATTGGCCTAAACAACACTAAAAAGTTTTGATGTAGAGTGAGAACAGCCTAAAAATGTCTAAATATATTAAATAAATAGGATGGAAAGCGATGTTACCCTACTATTTCCTAAAAATAGATTCAAGACCCCTGAACGTGACTACAATAGATCGCGTGATTTCCCTCGAACAAAGTTCAAAGAAAACATTCCAAAGAATATGTGACGTATACCAAACAACTTTCCATTGCCAGTGTTTCATGGATGGTTAATATCATTTTTTCAGGTTGATAAAAATAGATGTCAACCTATATCAAACTCAATAATTGTATAATATTACACATATTGTAAAATTAGTATTTTTACACGTTTTATGAAAATTGTTCTCTGTATCTTTTTATAGTTGGACATGAAACGTATGATAAACACTTTTGTGAGATGTGTGAATTTGATAAATTGGAAGGACCATTTTACGGATCGAGTTAGTATTGTAACATGTACTATGATATTGAAACAGTATAATCATTTGAAAAACATA
The DNA here is from genome assembly GCA_963971305.1 of Arcuatula senhousia. Lineage (NCBI taxonomy): Eukaryota > Metazoa > Mollusca > Bivalvia > Mytilida > Mytilidae > Arcuatula > Arcuatula senhousia. The sequence goes on from OZ020313.1 coordinate 2,864,662, forward strand.
CTTTGGACGGTCTAATTCACTTCGGAACATCGATCGGCCTTTTTCGAGTGTTAAGAAAAGGAAAGGCCAAGTGATGTTCAAATGAGTTCCAATCAAATTGGTATTCTCTGCTTTTTTTAAATTACCAAATAAATACCACACCTACGCTTTACACGATTACACGAAAAATAAACGCAGTTCCTTCAAAATTGTTTTCTAAGCAGCATTAACAACATTAACTTTCTGGTCACTTGGAATTGATCAATCGGAGCTCCACATGGCCATTACCGCCTAAGGTTAATAATGTAGGCGGAATTAGCCGAGAGTGTTTCGATTGGAAATTGATCATACCTGCTCAGAAGTTATTTTTGATCTTTTTGTATATCATTAATGGTGAAAGTTAACAATTTCACTATTTTTTTTATTATGAGTGGAAGAAGCAGAGGTACCAATGGGGTATCCGAATGTTGTCATAAATCTGATAAAACACTGACCATATGTTTTGAGATGCACGTACCGGGTCAGGACCATTGCAACCATACATTTTAATTGCGTGTCTTATGCAATGTGTTACCTTTTTATCGATAAACATTTGAGATTGGTCATTCAAATTCGGTAGTTCTATCTTAAGTCGATGTGAACAATAAAAGCCCTACAGCACTTCATTCAAAATGTGCTACTGTCAACGCTTTTACACGCCAATGAAACTTCAAAGCACTAATATTATGTTCTTTATATGATAATATAAAGAAAGTTTTAACTTTTTTATTGAAATTATTTAATACATGTCATGTATATATAAGAATTACTTTTAATAATGTAAAGTATGCATTTGTTTTATTTTTTTTGCAGAAAAAAGTAAGTATATGCATTAGTTTATTCAATATAAAATTAAAGTATATCTCTTCTTAAAAAAAACACTCTTGCGAAACAGAAGTTTTTTCCACTCCGGCATCAACACATGAAAATTTTTATATTTTATTTTTATGATACTTCCTTCCAAAGGAAAATATTGGTCTTAGTTATAATATGGGTTCGTGTTCCGCAAATACTGATCCTATAATTTGTTCTATGCCATCAATCATATTTTATATACCAACGTCATGAATGTGCATTTTGTTTTGATCTACATAACCGGACTAGACATGCTGTATTGACCGTTAGTAAATCACCGAATGTGTTGCAATAAGGGAGCAACCATTTGATTTTTATGGGGGGGGGGGGCTATTGTGAAATTTGAAATAAAAAGGCAGGATGGCAAAAATCCAAAAATAAAAAGGCAGGACAAAGCTTTGAGTAAAAAAAGGCAGGATGGTATTTTTGGCTAAAACATTTATAGTGACTTTAAAAAATTAAAAATTTGAGCGCACACGCGCGCAAAAGAAAATCAAGGCTCGACTTTTTTCCAAAAATAAAAAGGCAGGACGAAGAAAATATCCATAGCCCCCCCCCCCATAAAAATTCAAATGGTTGCTCCCTTGACAGGAACAGCGGAACATTTTGAGTTCCCGATGTCGATTGCATGTTAGCCGTAATGTATTTTGTGTTGTCTGTGTCGTGCTGTTTCAGGTTTGTTAACTGGTTTTGTCTTTGTCCTTTCGAACTTTTGACATTCGGATTCCCCATCGGTACCCATTTGCTTCTTTTAATCTTTAAGTTGAACGAAGCACACGCAGGGCGTATAGTAGGAAAATTGGCGATATTGCAGCCATCATCTAAACATAAACAAGTTGAAATAATTATATAAATCATTCACAATACTGTCAATTTTGAAGTGATTCAAGTCTCCCGTCGTACAAATGAAAACATGCTTGATAAAATATGAAAGATCAGAGGTACACATGGGGTATCTGAATGTCAAAAGTCCAAAAGGGACAAGACAAAACCAGTAAACACCAGCGATAACGGAACAAAAATCAAAAGGCTTATAAAACAAAAAAAAAACAATAACAATACGAACTTTACACAGGCAATTTTGTTAACGTTAATCTAATTTTAAAAGTTAACGTTAAATTAGTGTCAATCGAGCCTCGATTGTTAATTTAACATTTAAGATCTAAACATTTGACGTCACATAATTCAACATGTAAATTATAACGTTAAAACGTTTAACACTAAATAAACGTTAATGTTTAACACTAAATCATTGTTAAATATTTTAACGTTAAATTTACGTTAATTTAACATTTAATAAGTGTGACATTATCGTTAAATTAGTGTTAATCGAGCTTAACGTTAATTAAACGTTAAGACACATTGCATGTGTAGTCGTAATGAGAGTGAACTTACTTGGTCTAGAAGAGTAAGCAGTCCCTGCTTGCTATAGCTTACCCGTCACATTGCTAACAGTCAATTCAGTGTGTATATTTTGAACAAGTATTGATAAATGTCTGCTATATGCATTAAAATACATTTCTTTCATTTTACTTGAACAGCCTTTCCATACGACGTAACCCCGAAACCCCCGAGATGTAACATACCCCCAGGATGTCCATGTAATTCAGACAGTCACGTCAGGTGTTCTTCACGTGACCTTGATAGCGGAAGATCGTGTCATTGACGCCCAACATCGCATAAAGGTCGTACGAGACGCTTCTTTTGAAGATCTTGTTCAGAAATAAACTGCAAATCTAATGTCATGTTCTATTTTTCATATGTCAGACCTTCCATTCCAATAGAAGAGGAAGGTTTGGTGCCATAAAACTGGTTAACTCATCAGTTCTTTAGAAATTTCAGTATCTTTGCGATCTCCATTTTTTTCACGTATGTCTTCATTGTATTGTCCCTTTTATTTGAGAGTGATACTACAAATTCAGAAGTTATGTTTAAAACCTTTATTTTGATAACAGACAAGCATACAAGCTGAAAAGTAATAAATAAAAGTAATAACAAAATAACCGAACTTGGAGGATCAGTCTCAATGTCTAAGAGAAAAGACAAATCGTGGAAGACATACCGGAATAGTTAATGGTCGCAATAGTCCTGACTTGGTACAGGCATTACAAAGAAACACAGGTACAATTATCTGGCAGTAGCAAATGCTTACTCACATACTTACTTAATTATCAATGAGTCTTAGAACAAATTAACAGAACACTAAGATAATCGACATATTTACCTTTCTCACATTTGTTCAGATTGGTGAACGTATTTTTATGTTTATAATTTTTTTAATGCAAACGCACGATTCATTCAATTATTTAACTTCTTAAAATTTGTGAACGAGAAAAAGCCGTGTACTAGTACTTAATATGCATATATTATTTGGAAGTATCCATTTAAGTGAAAGAAGTACAATGTATTTTGAGATAAACCCTAGATACAAATGACAACAAAGTTCCAGACAATAAATTTTGCTACGCCTGACGCGCGCTTCGTCTATTCAAGACTCATCAGAGGTGCTCTACCAAAAATATTGAAAATGCCAAACACTGTATGAATATGAAGAGCATAGAACAATTAAACCAAAAATACCAAACTGGGGAACCAAATTATTACTAAGATAATCAACCTATGTCTCGGATAGGAAGAACCTTAGGGTTTAGACAATTTTGAAATTTAGATAGATAATTTAAAGCTTTGATGTTTTCTCCAACTCAAAAGTGTTGGTGCCGAAGCAGGCTAACCTCGGGGAATTTAAACTCTACCAGCAGTGCTAACCTTCACGTGTGTTCGAAATACAAATGACAAAAAAGTTCCATACAATAAATTTTGCTACGCCTGACGCGCGTTTCGTCTTTTCAAGACTCATCAGAGGCGCTCTACAAAAACTATTGAAAATGCCAAACACTATATGAATATGAAGAGCATAGAACAATTAAACCAAAAATACCAAACTAGATTTGAATACCTAAATCGTAAATCTCAATTGTAAACTTTTTTCTTATCATGTCTACAAGCACTTAACAAACAAAAGAGATCAGCGACTAGATAATTTTTTAACCTCACTTTTCTTTGTATTTATGATATTCTGTCATTAAACAATTTTTGATTTTGTGACTTTCCCCATCGCATTTTAACTCAGGAACTTAAATAAAGGACTCAAGAAGAAGTCTTGTTTCATATTTAGATCTCCATCTCTAAATACACTCTTAAGGAAAATTTTCAACAAGGCTCTATGACAAGCGTGATAACTTCAATTTTCCAATCGTCAAACACTCCGTCTGCTTCAACGTGTGCCAAAATTGATTCGTTATTGCAAAGTTTGCAGGATTAACACGGATTGACTTGACAGAGCGTCACGTCAGAAACATATTGCTTATACAAAGTTATGCTGCTCCTCGGTTGTTGCCTTCAGTAAAGAAATTTTATGGAAACCATTATACGTTTATAAACAAATAGGGGATGTCTATCATGTACCGCACATGGTTAATATTTGCGGTGCTGGATTTGAGTTCCCTATTCGAACCTTTTGGCTTTGAGTGTTTATTCATTTAAAATTTCTGGATGTTTTGATTTAAGTGCTGCTAATGAGAGGTTACTCCTTGAAATATCGATATACAGATCCGTACAGCACAACCAAATTCATCGTTTTTTTTGTTGATTTCTGTTGAAACCAGACTACGATGTCAGAAATTATTGACAGGAGAGGACCATTTATCATAGCCAAGTGTTTATAAACTAACGCAATGAATCAAAATATAAGGCACCATTCATAAGGCAATAATTCACGAGATTTCCAATGGACTGACTGTTAAAGTTGAAGGGGAAGAAACTTTTTTTCCTTAAAAAATTAATCTGATTTTAGAAAAAAATATTCACAGGAGTTGTTAAGAAAAATAAGAATACCTTTTGTAATAATAAAATGATAATGATGAAACCAAATTTTGTCGTGATACCTTTCACAAATAAACCAAGTCCCCCCACGCTTTAATTTAATGGTCGGTCCTCAAGTGCACACGTGGAAAGCATAAGACGCTAGAACACAGGATGAATGATTTTGTTATATTTTCATTTTAAAAAAATGTAGTTATACTCATCCCTGATGTTTGGTGGTCAAGGCAGCCTTGTCCGACGTAAGGTTGTAGGCGCCTTTTAATCGATTTTTACAACCTGGCACTACTGGATATCTTTTTGCCTCCCAGATATCAAGCATAGGGTTTCCGTAGTAGGGATTACATTGAAAGATTGCCAAAACAAGTAATGTTGTACTTCTGCAAGTTTAGAGTCCCAAAAAGGTTTACAGGAAAAAAATCATGTTCTTGTAGACTTGTCTGTTTCACAAAATGAATATGGATGTTTGTTGACTTTAATTTATCGGGTCTTTAGATAATGTGATTTGTTTTATCTCCTTTTGAGTTAATATAATACTAATTGTACATGTAGTTTATTCTCAGTATCTATTAATGAATCGTGAGTACGATTTAGTAGTTTTCAAAAGTGTCCGAATCTAAAAAATGACTAAGTTCAACATTGAAATGATTATTTTTCAATTTTTAGAGACAAATTCCTCTGAATTCTTTTGTGCAATACCACTTAGAAATTAAAATCTTATGGAATTGGTTGTTTTGGGTCGAACAAATCATTATTTGTGAAATATTATCATTATTTGTACAGAGGGTTTAGGGGCTGCTCTTTCATATAAAATCATTCGAAAATGTCTATATTTAATATCGTTCATGTTATAGCTTAATTAACAACATTTTTAATAGGGAAATCTGGAAGGCTAGATCATATAGAGGACATAAATTACTTCTTTGTATTTTAGTTTTTGTTTATTGGGAATAATCTTTGTTTGTGTGCTTAATTCCACATCATAATGTTCTGTTTTCATTGTAGATAGAAAACACAGTTTACAGATACTTACTCTCTCAAAGAACCATGACCACCTCATATTAGATGATTAATATGCTAATAAGTGTAATAATTAAATTATCGAACTTATCAATCTCAAATGTCCGTAAGACTAGACAAAACAAGGAAGACATACCGGAAAAATTGAAGACGCAATGATCCTAACTTTGTACAGGCATTTCAAAAGAAAAAGTAGGTTAAACCAGGTTTTAAGGCGCGCTAAACCTCCCTCTTCCATTGCGGTCTTTGGGTCCGGTAGTTACACAAAACACAACAGGTTTGTGATGACATATCAGGGATGCTAGGGTGATCATCTTATGTAACTTTATGTAACTTTGCGTACAATAGTGCATATATGATATGGGTCTTTTTAGCTGTATTATGGTTTTAAGTTTTATTATTCAATGCTCTTTATAATCTGGATATTATGCTAGGCCTTTTCAATGTTTTGGGTAGAGGACCTCTGATGGATCTTGAATAGAGGAAACGTGTTTCAGATATAGCAAAATTTATTGTCTGAAATTTTGTTGTAATTTGTATGTTTAGTCACGGTTGTTTCGTATATTTTTAATTATTTGAATATAAAATGAAATATATTGTACATTTTTTTTTGCTTGAACAAAGAAACAATAACACTGAATATAACAATTTTAAACAACAATACAAACCTAACCTTTGATAAATAATAAATTTAGACCTGTCATTACTATAAATGGTAAATATATCTTAAAATATATTATTTAAAATTGAATTTGATAAACTCATTTTAGTCTTATATTCTCTGTTTTGAAATAAGCCCTTTTAGATTAAAATTACAACAACTGAAACACACTGGAAATTATCATTATCATGTCCCCAACCTTTCAGGAAATACAATAATAGCCATATAAATTTAGGTGATTTAAAAAAATAAATTATTTTTTGCCAATTTAAGATCACATCCCTATGCTCTTGTGCAACACGTTTCCTTTTTTCTATCAGTTTCCTTATGCTATATAATCTATAGTTATTGAAACTTTATTTTGATAAAGATGATGCTATACATGTGCTCAGATATGTTTTATAAAACTTATTCAAATAGTTTCATGTAGCTTATATATTGTTTCTTTAATTTAAATGATTAAATCGGTTAATAGGTTTCAATTAAAGGACTAGGGTTGATTGATAAGGCCCAACATTTATTTTTGTTGGAATTCAAGTAAAAATTGTGACAAGACTTAGTTAATTGTCAGTACTTTAATGCTTCATAGACAATTTTATATTTTTGACCATACTGTGACGTCATAGTGACGTCATAATTGCACAAATTGCACAAAATTTACGAAATCGGCTGTTTTTAGCATATTTTTAATAATTGTCGCTCTGGAAGTGACCACAACACCCATGTACCACAAAATCCTTTGGTAACAAATTATTTTGGTCCTGAAAAATATTTTCCCAAAGTATCTTTTTGGTACATAGCTGTACACACTACTATTGAAAACAAAATAAGCATGAAAATAATGTAAAAAACGCACCAACACTTTTGAGTTGGAGAATACATCAAAGTATTAAATTATCCGTCTAAATTTCAAAATTGTCTAAACCCTAAGGTTCTTCCTACCCCAGACATAGGTTGAATATCTTAGTAATAATTTGATTCCCCAGTTTGGTATTTTTGGTTATACTGTTCTATGCTCTTCATTTTCATACAGTGCTTTGCATTTTCAATATTTTTGGTAGAGCGCCTCTGATGAGTCTTGAATAGACGAAACGCGCGTCAGGCGTAGCAAAATTTATTGTCTGGAACTTTGTTGTCATTTGTATTTTGACCAAATGTTGAAAATTTTCCAAGTTTTAATGCCATTTTCTATATATAGATTAAATTGATTGAAATAATTTTCATTGTTTATTATGTCCCTAACCCTTGCCTAAGAAAATAACACGGTGAATGTAGAATACTAGAACTTTTAATTTTCAGCCATATTTTATCAGCCTACGGTCCTTTGTAAAAGTCCCAGTGTGAATGCAGCCTTTAACATCTATTTAAATAGCATCACAATTATTATTCATATTCATCAACATTGTTAAAGTACTCTCTGGAAAATTGTTTTTTGATAATTTGCAATGTCATCTGTTTCTGCAATTAGGCAATGTCTTAAACAATGTCATTCCACCTTTCCTTTGACGCACCGTAAATTTAACTTTATTTATGTAACTGTTGTTAAGTTCAATAACCTCCACGGGATACCAGTTATCTACGAAAGCAACTGCAACATATGTACCAACTAATATTGCTTTTGATTGTTCAAGTTTCAATACAGAACATAAGGTGTCTTTGAATAATGCAAGTGTGTTTTTCATGAACAAGGAATCTTGGGGAACTTCTAGTGCTAGGTTCGGTATTTTTCTTATTACCTTTCAGTTAGTCTTTCAACAACGCTTCGTTTGCCAGATGGATTCCCCAAGAGTTAAAGACCAATGAAACAACCGAATCAACCGAATCTACTTGTTTCACGTATTTCTTTGATTTAGTACTCATCGCAGTACAAACGATTATGACAAAAGTGACTAGTTTTTTTTTATAAAATTTTCCTAATCAGTAAAATAACGTACCTATTTCACCAGCATATGGGGGTGTATATTTCGCACTTACTCGATATGCCAGGGCTCGTACAAATTTTTCAGATATTTTTAGCCGACAGCGTTGCCTCTGTGATCCACTTTTAGACCAAGGTTGTAGGAAAATACATTGTTAGTCCCGTACATTCTTATAAAGAGTTGTCTTTCGATATCAGCCACTGGTAGCATAAGTCGTAATTATGTCAGATTATTTCGTGCCTATTTCAATAAGATTTTGGCAATTTGTTATCCAGAGATGATCACCTCGTTATCCGTTTTGTTTCACGGCCGTGTTGTGTTTTGTGTTACCGAACCCTAAGATCGCAATGGAAGAGAGAAGTTTGATACCATAAAACCTGGTTCAACACATAATGTCTTTTGAAATGTCTGTACCAAGTTAGGAACGTTGCGGTCTTATATATGTCTTCCTTGTTAAGTGCTTTTTCTTTAAAATTTGCAACCGACCCTCTGTGTTCGTTTTTTTGTTTGTTATTACTTTTATTTATTAAAGAAATATTACAAATAATGCAAACAGAATACCGATGATGACTAGAGGCTCCAAGGAGCCTTATATGTTCGTCTGGTCTTTAACCTTATTGTCTTACGCCTAAAGGAGAACATTTGATTACTAGATGAAGACTTTTGAATAAATGGATAAAGAAAGAAACATATAACTGCAATGGTTCTCATTCTATAGGGTTTAACATAAAAAAAAACGAATGAAAAAAAAAAACACAAAACAAACAAACACCGACAAGACACAAAACAAACGACAATCAATGAGAACTTTATAGAACACATTTCTATTATATCTGTACGCGTGCAAACCAACTGTATATTAATTAAGAGAGATATATAAACATTAATTTACATATAGATCAATGATAACTTGTTATTTATTTCTTACACATTTATTGACTTCCTTTTCACATGTATATACAATCTTATAGATTGACTTGAGGGAATAAAAAAGCCCCTAACCATGTATAGATAGTTTAAAATATACTAAAACTAGAATCACAACAATTACCGGATTTATATAAAAATGCGCAAAAGTGGTGGGTGTTGTTAAAATTTGATCAGAAATAAATATTATTTGAACAGTTCTAGTATGACACCTACATTCTACAGCATCAATAGAAAGTATAGCTGTTCTATGAAAAAAAAACACGTTTGTCTTATGAAACTCACAGCACTTTTCTAAAATCAATTATCTTTGCTGGAATGTAATACAGAAATGAATGTGCACGTTGTACAGGGGTGGGGCAATTGAAATCGGTAATTGCATTACATTGCAATAAATTACATTTTCTGAAGTAATTGAAAGTATTTTTTATTTATTTTCAATTACAAGTATTTGAAAGTATTAAAATACATTTTGAAAATATGTTGTTTTTGCAATGGGGACAAGCTGTCATATATAAACCTGCATCAATCAAAAATGTTCACCTGTATTTTTAATTCTATTTATGCATACATGGCATAAAAGTGTTCAAATTCTTAAAAATAACATTGTGTGCTATCCATAAAGAGTGTCATTCTCAATTCATCACATCAAAGGTAATGGAGGAAAAACGAATTAAAATGTATTTGCAATGTATTTAATTACTTTTTAATTGTATTTGAAAAAAAATCAAATACTTTTCAAAAATCACTTCAATTGCAATATAATATAATTGGAAAAAATGCAATGTAATTGAAAGTATTTAATTACTTTTTAAACCCAACCCTGACGGTTGCGATTTGATCAATGTGATTTGATCAAATAAATATTGGATTACTGAACTAAGTTAACCTTTTATGATATGAAATTATCTTATTATTCCTTTCTTTTCTTCGTATGTCCTTCCTTTGACGGGAACAAAAAGAGTTACAACTTCCGTAATACAATTGTTCAATAAAGTATAAGTAGGTATGTGCTGTTTGTGTCATTGTCTCAATTAAGTAAATCGATTAATACACTCAAAAAGACTCCGCAAATAAACCGATCTCTATAGTACTAAAATAAAGAAGGAAGCAGAGGTACAAATGGGGCATCCCAATGTCAAAAGTCCGAAAAGGCAGAAACAAAACCAGTAAACACCAACAAGAACGGGACAAAAACAGACAACATGTAAAACACTGAATCACAAAATAACTGAAATCAATCAACAACACGATATCCAGTCGAAACAAGATTGAACTCAGGTGCTCCGGAAGAGTAAGCAGTTGCTGCTTGCTAAAGAACACCCGTCGCGTTGCCAATAGTCCATTCAGCGTGTCAGAATTCAGAATTGTAGAATAAAATCCCCTGCTGTGTGCCAGGAATATAATATTGTGACAGGAATACAACACTGTGCTCATGTCTGCCCTTTAATGTGCCTACCAGTTACGCACTTACTTAGTCAGACGATGTATAAACACTTGTTAGTGGTAACAGTTATAATTACAGGGATTAATGCCAATCAAATGGATGATTACAAAGATTCAAAATCATGAAAAAATGACTGAAAAAAGAACTTTGAATTAAATCTCATAAAGCATTGATGTTGTCAATTTAAAGTTTATGTCATCTTCGGATATAGAGGTTTCTAGTGATAACTGGTTATTGCAGCCGGGAGAATACAAGATAATTTTCTGATTTGTTACTTTCTCAGAACTTAATGAAACCTGAGGTCTTGTTAAATATCCCCGGATAAAATTTTATCATTTGCAATGAATATTCTTGTAAAGATTTTCAAATTTTATTTAAAAAAAAACAGTGATCAATGAAAAATTTAAACTTGTCCAACTTTATGCAGATAATTTGATTTTATATTAGCTTAAATAATCGTCTGTATGAATACTGAAAACAGATCACCGACAGGACACAAAGCAAACAACAATCAATGAAAACTTAACAGGGGACAGCTTTATTATGTATATCAGTACGCGTGCATACCAACTGTATATTATAACTTTATTTCAAACTATCAACCCTAAAAACTAGGACTGCAGTTACATATATACAAGCACAAATATAGCATGATCAAAATACAAAATATAAAAAATTGTACATAACAATTCAACATTATAATTGTATAAAAAGATTATTAATTATATTATATTAATATCATAATATATTATATTAACTGAGGGAGATATGCATATTTATTTATAGATCGATGCAGATAAGTTGTTTATTTCTTACGCATGTATTTACATGCTTTTACTTTGTTAGATTTACTTGATGAATTAATGTATTAATTAGCCATGGATACATAAATTTATACAAAAATCATGACAATTACAAGAAAATTGTAAAAATACTTAAAATGGGGATGAGCAGTTGTCGAGACTTGATAAGAAATGAATATATATTTAAACATTTCAAGTATGACACCTTAATTATTCAGCACGATAGTGTAACTGATTTGTGAAAAAATCACTGTCGTGTTTGTGTATGTGAAAAAGATCCAAAATAATGGATAAGAACCTTTGAACGATATTAGCTGAACATTATTTTACGAAAATAGTTGAAAGATTTGTTGGCATACATACTTTTACACATCCACACTCTTACGCACGCACACACGGACGGGCTCCCGATATTTCTATTTCCCAAATCTACCTTGTGACTAGACACATATATAATAGAAGATAATGAGGTGTAGAATAAGTTTAGGCGACGCAGCTCACATTAAAGGGGTAAAATTACAAATACCAAAACGTGGGTATAAACGGTTAATTTTGATATGCTATATATCGATATTTCAAGGAGTAACTTCTCATCAGTAGCATTTAAACCAAAACATTGGAAGGTCAAAATCCAAAACAGTTGAAAACGAAAAGTACTCAAAACCAAAACGTTTGAACAAGGAAGCCAAAATCCAGCACCGGGGATATCGACCATGTGCATTACAAGGAAAGAAACCTGGTGTTTTTAACAATTCTGAATTTAACAATCGGAAATTTCAGCGACAATATATTAGAAATTTTATGGTAATTCGTGTCAGACAAGTCTGACTACCAGGCTTGTGATTACCCTTGGGGACCTCTGGTCCACCAGCAGCGGTAATTTAGGAACACAATAAGAATTCAACAAATAAAGTTAATTACCAAACCAGTATGATCAATCTGAAATATCCAAGAAGAAACGACGAGTTCGGGAGCAACAACAAAATATCAACATCACAAAACCGTTGGATCTGGTAAGCATAACAATACTTAAACTTTTTTGTCAAATCAACAACTACTTTCGTCTGTGAGATAGAAATCTCTTTTCTACAAGCAATGATACTAAATGAATTTCCATAGGCGAAAATACTAAAATTTGTTATCGTAAATTTAACATGTTTAATTCTATATATATATTTATGACATGTGTAGTATCTCATTATATCTTTAAAGACATAGAACCTATCAATTTTGTAATATTTCACATTGAATAAAAAGAACATATATCAAAAGTATACATTCTAAAACTTATCTTTACCGACATAAAAAAACTCATATTTTGCAGCTTTCTATAAAATTATCTTATTTTAATATAAAGTATTGTCCAACATAAATATTTACTTTTGGTAAACCGTTGTGTACAACTAAGCCTCTTTCAGTTCTGTTGACTTCAATACTAACGGCAATAAAATCCGGCCTGCAGAAATATTACGATTGTTGTTATTCTAGAAATGGTGTCCATCAAATGTGAATCCTGAAGAATTCGAAAGAGCTGATGGAGATTCTTAACTCTAAATCAGTTTCATCTTGTAACAGCATCAAAACATTCGATTTCTCAACACTTTACACTTCTATTCCACATGAACAACTGAAATCCCGATTGGCACAGCTGATTAAACGCAGCTTTTTCAAAAAGAATGGAAAACGCAGGTACAAGTATTTGGTAGTCGGTTATAAAAAGACTTACTTTGTCATCCAAGAGTCTAGCAAGAAAAACAAATTTACAGAAGATCGAATAATAGAAATGCTCAACTTTCTTATTGAAAACATATTTGTTCAGTTTGGTGGACGTGTTTTTCAGCAAACAATAGGGATTCCAATGGGCACTAATTGTGCACCTTTGCTTGCTGATTTGTTTCTTCATTCATATGAAGCAGACTTCTTACAATCTCTTCTAGACAAAAAAGACCGTAGACTAGCTCTCTCTTTCAACTTCACGTTCCGTTACATTGATGATGTCCTTTCTCTAAACAATTCTCGATTTGGTGACTTTTTCCATCTCATATATCCCCAGGAGCTTGAGATAAAGGACACAACGGATTCTAGGAAGTCTATTTCATATTTAAAACTTCACCTAGAAATTGACTCACAAGGAAGAATTTCAACAAGACTCTATGACAAACGTGATGACTTCAACTTTCCAATTGTCAACTTTCCCTTCTTGTGTCAGCTCCAGCTTATGGAGTTTACGTATCTCAATTGATTCGTTATTCCAGAGCGTGCGGGACTTACATCGATTTCCTTAGCAGAGCGACACGTCTGACGCAAAATTTGCTAACATAGGGTTATGTTGCTCCTCGGTTGCTGTCTTCACTCAAGAAATTTTAGGGAAAACATCATGCACTTATAGACAAATGACAGATGAGTGCAGATGTTGGCCATGGTTTGTCATAAGGTGTTGATTTGTCTTCCTTTACCGGATTTGACACGCTGAATGGACTATTGGCAACGCGACGGGTGTGCTATAGCAGGCAGGAACTGCTTACTCTTCCGGAGCACCTGAGTTCACTCTTGTTTCGACTGTAGTTCGCGTTGTTGATTGATATTCAGTTATTTTGTGTTTCCATGTTTTACATGTTGTCTGTTTTTGTCCCGTTCCTTTTGGTGTTTACTGGTTTGGTTTCTGCCCTTTCGGACTTTTGATATTCGGATACCCCGTTGGTACCTCTGCTTCTTTCACGTGACCTTTACTGTGTACTGGAAAACTGCAAAACGAAATGAAACCAAAACAGGACGAAAACAAAACGAAATCGGTAAATTAAGAAACCGACTGGTATCGGGTAAAATCGATTCAATTTTCGTTTTTTTCTGGTTTCGCTCGATTTCTTTTCCTATCTGTACAGATTTCGGTTGCTAAATTAACTATTTTCGTTTCCTTCTTTTTCGATTTTGCTTTCGCTCCGTTCCGTTTTGGTTAATTTTTGTTTCTCAATTTACCGCACGCAAGTGTTTGTCCTCTTTTTTGACACTGCGTATTTGTATGCAGTTTTCTCTCGAAAAGAATATTTTTTAACTAACAGTGTCTTCAAATGTTTTACTCTGTATTCTTCAAAAAGTGTGAATTTCATTATTTTTTTTTAAAATTGCGAAAATGATAGGTTCTATGTCTTTTAAAGCTAATAAACTCTTCTTATAGGAACCATTACCGGAATTAAGTATTGCACAACCGGAAGTCAGACTGTGACAGAGCTTGAATCTAGATATTAAAACTTTGCTGGACAGTGATTGGATTATAATATCAAGACAGGATTATCTATGTATGTTTTCAAGTTTTTAAATGGATGTAGTTTAATAAAATAAGAATAAAATTTTCCGCATGATGGATAATTTTTTTGGTGATTTTTCAAACAAGGATGAAATTTTCATTAACACCGGAGAAAATTGTATTTTGATATCCGCCAGCTGAACTAGCGATTTGACACCACTTATGTAATGGAAAAAAAGGTTAAACCATATAGATTTAATTTTATTTACATCAAACACCCTTCAGGGAAAGGTTGAAAGACTGAAAATAGTTGTTTGATTATACAGGGAAAGCAATCGCCATCATGTTCCCTATATCAGTTTCAATATCGGGGGATGAATCCAGATCCAGTTTTTCTGGAATTTGGCAACCCCCCAAAAAACGTGAATATTGTGATGATATAAGCACCAATTAATACAAAATATGCATCTCTAATTCTAATAAAAAAAGTCTTCTTTTTTTAAGTTGGAGTCTTCACTTGTGAAGATGGCTTTCATAATTCTTCTTTCCATATTAAATCAGCTTTTCAGAACACACAGTCATCCTTTTGTAATTCCATGATGTATTCAATGTGCACTAATATCCCAAACTTGGTACTAGTCACGTGATAATACGGACTAGTTTTGTCTGCCTCAAATTTACTGCTTAATTAGTTACGTTGGTCCATATGATGTCTTCCGTATTATTTCTTACTACAACAACCGGGGAGCAACGATATATATTTTATAAATTTGCCTGTTAGATGGGACGTTCTATAAAAGAAATCGCAATACTCACCAATATGTTCTGCCTGTGATAACGAATCAGGTGTTAATGGAGAAACAAAGCAGAAAGCTAGAGTGTATAATTATCCCCCTTTGGGACACATACAGTATATAACAAACACGCCCATTACTCAAGAATGACAAAATAATTCTTGATATCGAAAGCCAGATTATTGTTTTTGCAATTTTAGTTCTTTTTCATAAGCACGAAAAAGAAGATATTTTTAAAAACTGTGAAAATCGATAGTATTAAAGTTATGCATGCTAGGTGAAGTATTTAACAATGAAAACAATAATGTTTTACATTTAAAGGTTAAAATGATTATGAACAGTAAAAGGCCTTTTTCATCGATAGTATCGAAATCAACACCAATAGAAATATTTCACAAGACTAGATTTTACAGCCTTCAATCTTGATTAAACAGAACTCTACGATGTGATAAGAAAAAGGTTTTAAGACAAATTTTTGATTCCAATTCAAAGATGAAATGCGTTGTATTTTTGTCAACAAATGCCAGGGGAATAAATGACCAATCTGGAAGTGTCATATATAAACGACCTTTTTTGAAGTAACTAACTTCTGAGGTTTAACAGGTAATATAACGTTAATGACCACAAAACTAGTACTGTTGTTGTTTTGTTTTACTCGTTGGTGTTCCCTTCAAAGATCTTTAGTACTTTAAAAACTTGATCCTTTTTATAATCAAAGATCCATTAACCTTTTTTAATGTTGTCTGAGAACCAAACCAAATTAAAATTAAATAAAGTAAAATAGCGTAGTCGTTTAAGCAATGGACGTAAAGTTTCGATATATTCGCCATGAAACTAGTCCTCGCCTTGCACGAAGGACTGACTACCATTCAGGAGTCCCATATAAGTCAAATGGTGGTTAATCTACAGAGCTTGGTTTAATTGTTGACAAACCTTCACTTTACAGACAAACAAAGATAAGCATGGACTTCCATTATATTTCAGCCACCAACCCTTCAAGCGGAGACAAAAAATCAGACAGAAAAAAAAAACGATAAGTGACATGAGTTAGAAACTATTTATTTTCCAACGAGTAATTCTCATCAACATAAGCAGTCTGGCGATTCGTTGATTTTGCACCAGTTTATAATACCGCTGAAATATAACAAAAAATATATCAACTGTAAATAACAACCAAAAAAAACAATTGCAGTAGGCTTTTATGTATGATGAAACAAGCATTGTAGCATATCTCCCGTTTTAACCATGAAATAACAAAGTTTCCTTACGCATATTAAAATATTGATAAAGTACGCAAAACAATCTATAGCGACAAAATATGCCAGGAATCTTTGACAAAGCCTTTGTTTGTACTTGTCTTTTTATGTTCTCTGTTCCTTGTTTAGGAAAGGGTCTATCTATGATTATTTCAAAACTGATTTGAATGCTATGCATTTTATTTAGACCATGGGCCAATTGCAGAACGGCGATCATAGCCTACTTGCCTCGTTGAAGGCTGCAGGCGGTTGTCCATTGTGGTTTTTTGAAATTAATAATTGTTACATGTATGTGAGCTGTGACGCGTTCACTTATTCTGCATTTAATTATTAGTTGTTAAATAAAAAAAAGAAAATCAAACTTTACCTTTTCACAGCTTCACACTTATTTTTGTAACGAACGTCATCAACACACACAGGATCGTCATCGTTTGGACAAGGGGGGCAAACACAGTTCGCAACATCTGCATCAATTCCTTCGTCAGGCAGGTAGCACGAAATTTCAATAGCACTGTAAAGATATCAAAAATAATCCAATGATATATTAACAAGTTTGAAAAAAAAATCAGTTTTAAAATGAAACACGCCAAATTGAATGTTTGAAACATATCATTAAAAGATCTGACGCGCCAGCATATCAAGTTTCATTACCCTATAACTTATTGATCCTGAAAGTTGAAAGTGCCAATAAAAAAATTCACTTTTTATCTAATGCATTGAAAATTGTCATGGGCACTCAACCGGAAAATGAAGGGCACGGCCAAAAATGGGGATGAAATTGTGCTAGGCTACTAAAACACATACAGCAATTCAACTTAAACACACGTATCAATATAAAAAACACATACAGCAATACAACTAAAACCCATATTGCAATTCAACTAAAACACGTACAACAATACAACTAAAACCCATACAGCAACTCATCTAAAACACATACATTTATACAATTAAAACACACACAGCATTTAACTTAAACACATACAACAAATGATAACATGGAAAAACCGTTCAACAGTACAGCAACACAACAAATTTATACACCAGCTCCCAAAACACATAAAACACAACAGAAACGTGCCAGCGAAAAGCACATGCCAAAAAGCAATCAAAACACCTACACGAAACAACTTTTAACACGCAACAAGACAACAGAACAAAAACACAATGTTATACAAAAATTACACAACGAAATCCAATTCAACGACCAAAACATCAAAAACGCAACAACACAACAAGACCAAATAGACATAGCTATAATAAACAAAGCACAATAACCAACATTATACGCCACAACATTGAGTTGAAAATGCATCGACACAAACCGTTGTTTCAAAATGAAGTATTTGTAGCATTACTGTTATAATTGTAATACTGTGGATTCATTTACTTTAGAGGTGACCAATTTTCGTGGTTTGTTGAAAAGGACCATTTCGTGGATTGTTAGATTCGTGGTTCTGATGTCTGCAACATACAGAATAATGTTAAATTTTCTTTCGTTGGATATTAAATTTCGTTGGGGTGAAAGCCATGCACGAAAACCACGAAAATTGATACCCCACGAAGAATAATGAAACTACAATAAGTTGATTCATAATTTGACTCACTTGTCACATTCTGCTTCGCAAAGTCGGAATTGTTTTCCTTCCTTGCTGCAAACACGTGTCTTGTTGTGGGATTCAATATCACACTTGTCACAGTGACTTCCATTAGAAAAATGAACAAGTGCTGTCATGGCAACGATTAAAATAATCACTTGATAAGACATGTCAAACTGAAAAGAGCATAAATTGATATACATAAAATAATAAAAATTATAATGATGACAATGCTAGCAAGATTTTAAATAACAATTAAAGGATGATTTTATGTTTGATTTTACCCCCCAAAAATAATTAGTACAGTTGGTGTTTTTTCTTTGTAAATTATGATGATCATGGCGGTAGTATTCAAGATTTAAGTGCCAATCTCTGTAAGAATCAGGCAATGGGTGAATCATGATTAAAAAACACACACGAGTTTGACTTCAAAATGCATAAAAAGTAAAAAAAAATGCATTGGAACTTTTTTTAAAGTCAGTAAATTGAGATATATTTTGATGATATGTATATAATTTTTGAATCTAAGGGAGATAACTCTGTCAAGTCACACTAAATTCCTATCATTTTACAGTGTTCCAGCTAGGCTGTTTTCAGAGGGCGGTCCGCCCGCCGCCTTTGCCTTCGCCCGATTGCCCTTTTCAGAATACCTGCCGGTTTTCATCTCTGCCCTGCCCTTTTTGATCGTACATTTGCCTTTTTCAGTCAATCTTACATAGTTTGTGTATTGAGAATGAAGCCATTTGGGATAATTGAATGGCATATCTACAACCCCAAGCCAATTAACAAATTAAATAAACATGTGTTCTCTAGTCATTTAATTAAAGTATCTATTTTGATTAATCAATTTCAATTACAGGTAAGTTGTCCGATTGCACGGTAAATTTCTCGGCCTCGGTAATGATAACTGTGCACAAATCAGAATCTGAACCCATCTGGATGTTTTCTATCAAAAACAACATTAAATGTGCGCTTTTATTGGAAAATAGAAACGATGTTGATGGATTTGTGAAATGCTCCATCATATTTTTTTGTTTACAAATGATGACAGGAAGCGGAAGTTAAAAACTAAAGACGAACTCTGACCGGAATGGTACTAAATCTCCGGATTTTACTAGCAAATTCAATAAAAATCATATGGATATTCTTAATTGTTTCTTGGGCTTACATTCAAGCTTTTTAGCACTGATATAATGTATGAATGTAATGAAAAGCCTTAAGTCTTGTTATAGAAAACAAGAGGCTCCCCCTAAGCCTAAAAATGCATGTTTGTTTGTTAAAAAGAATGTATGCTGTATTTGATTCTTATTAGCTACATTTGTATGCCCTTTTGAAAGATGAAGTCAACGCATGAATGTGCCCTTTTTTAAAATTCATCCCTGCCCTTTTCAAATCCTGGCTGGAACACTGTTTTAACAGAAATTTGTCTCCATTCTCTGACACTCGAGACAACAACTAATGTTTGTTTCTTCATTAGAAGGCTATTTTAAATGACAATTTATTGTCAAAACCGTCTGTTTTTCAAATCATGATCAAAGTTTTTAAATTTTGCCTGATTCTTTCAGAGAACATGATTTAATAAGCTTGATGGACAAATTTTATGCTGGTATGGCTTTGTTATATTTATAGAATGTTAACAACTGTTTTCGGCTACAATAATTAAACCTAAATGATTTATTGCTTCGACTCCTCATGAATCAGTTGGATTAATATATAATGTAAACAGGCTGGTTACAAATATAATTGGGATTCGTTCGAGATGCAAAGAGGCATACTGCGGAGATGTCAATGTCCCCTCTGCTTTTGTTTTCCGGTAGACACATTGGGAAATTAAATTACAAATTAATTCTATATCTGGTACCCACGTTAAACCTGATCATGACAGATAAAAAAGCGTTTAAGATGAGGATGTCCTAATTTTTAGGATCATAATAAAGAACCTATAAAAGTATTTTTTTACAAAATTAAAATATTCACTGCTTTCTCTTGACATGAAATTAATAGAAACAAAATGACAGGAATTTTTGGTGTTTATTTATCTGAAACACAGTTAAGATTAACTTTTACCAAATTCTACATACGTTTTATCATTAATACGTCAAAATGAAAAAGGTCAAAAGGACAAGCTATCTGATAAAATCAAACAAACAGCACAAAAAGTTGACATACATTTGATTGACATTATATGCTTAACTGAGACATTACAATTAAAAGGATATTGAAAAAAAATAGACATATTATTACTTATCGATTCAATTCGTAAGTTTTTTTTTCGATGAAATACTTTAATTAACATCTTCATCAGTAACAATGAATTAAAAGCACTAAATATCTCTATAAAATCCAATGAATCAGAGCACACTATATGTGACAAAACTGGCATTCAAGTCGCTAAAAATCAAGAACGGTGCAGCGATGTTAATGACGTTAGTCCCGCCAACAGTTAAAAAAAGTATCCAAGAGTTGTCTCCCTTATTGCGACGAATACTCGGAAAAATAAAATTTTGTACCATATAGATTCGATAAAATATTTGTAATTTTAATATCTTATGTAGTCTGACATAATTAATTACAGTTATCCAAACCATTATATTTTTATAAATATTACTCCATAGTTATAAAAATCCGAATAGAAGAAAGTCCCGCCCCTTTTACCTTATTTGGCAAATCAAATTTGATACTTCATTTCTTAAATCGGTTTTAGCAACCCGCAGATCGACATCGATTGTTTTAGAATTTGACCACACAATAAATCATAACATATGGAATTTGAGAATTGCTGTTCATTTTATGTATTTTTGAAAATAATAACAAAAAATTGATATCAAGATAAAAAACGCAGGTTTTCTCAATCTGATTTTTCTGCCAGAGCTTGCACACATTTCACAGAATTTTTGATCAGACACCGGTTTCTTCGTGACCGACTTTTGAAGCAGGGCTATAAGAAAATACGTCTCATACGATCACTAAAAAAATTCTTTCTTCGTTATCAGCCACTAGTAAAAAAGTTCAAAATTGAGTTGAAAGATATGATAGTTAATTGTTTTAATTAGTGTTTGACTGGTGTGCTGTACTGAGATGATCACCTCAATATCCCTATTGTGTCTCACAACTATGTTGTGTTCTATGGTCATTACCGGATCCAGATCGCAATGGAAGAGGGAGGTTTGGCGCCATAAAACCTGGTTTAACCCACCATTTCGTTTGAAATGCCTGTACCAAGTCAGGACCATTGCGATCCACCAGTTCTCCGGTATGACTGATTCGTTTTTGTCATTTTCTCTGGACTATGAGATTGATCATTCAAGTTTGGTAGTTTTGTTATTACCTTTATTTACCCTTTTTGTCCAAAAATTAAAATAATTTCTCATATTATCAACAATGAGCATCTTAATCCAAATAAGTCGATCAAAAAACGAACCCAAATAAATGATTTTTAATCAATTCGATGGTGCTTATCGGGGTGCTAAACTTCAATTTCCAAATCCGAAAAAAACCATGTTGCAGACTAAATGGTTGCCATGGATACTTAGTTATGGTACTATATCAGCAGTATTTTAAAGCATTTATGTATTTTCTAAATACATATCAAATTTCTGTTCATTTCGATATAAAATAACTTGATTTTTTATTTTTTTATGTTCGAAAGGGTCGGGAAACGGACGATTTTCTGGAAAAGTGCATTAACCAACCTGCGGGTGCGATTGATTAAGTGGATTAATGATGAGAGTGAATGATCGCAACAGAATAGTATAGTCGAGCGTTCGTTTCTAATGCTGAAATGTTTAAAATTTGTCATAAACTGAAACGGGTAGTTTAAAATATTTATTTTTTAAACAGAATAAACGACAAAGATGATCATTAACAATGTGTGACAACAAATCTGAATATATCTGTAAGTATGCATGCTAATACCATTTAGACAACAAACTTACTTTAAAGAGTTGAAACTCTTCCTCGGCTAACGACTCTTTGATGTTATTTAGACTACCTTTACAGCATCTTAAACAATAACGATTTAATGATGTTATATATACTTGCTTAACTGAAATTGAAACTCCTCCGTGGCTTATGACTTGATGTCACTTAGTCACATTAATCAATCACACCTGTTGTTATCTGTTGCATTTTAATGTAATTATATACTGATGACCAAAGAGAGCAAACAGATTGAAACATTCTACTGATTAGATACTTTAGGATTTTTTTAATCATTAAATTGAATAATCCTAATGAGACTTCTCTTTACAAAGGTTGGGCATGTAAAAAGTTGTGAATTATTGTGAAATGAAAGTCCACCATTTTTTAAGCAATGCGGTTTTCGAGATTCGTAAATGGAAGAGAGTGGAGAACGCCTTACCAGTTTTCACTTAAATAGACGGTTTCATGAACAAATTTCGGCACAGCTGTTCCCTTTTTATTTAACAATGAGAGGATTTGATGGAAAGTGTTCCAATATTAATTAGCTTGGCAATTTTGAAACCACTTGGTCAACATCCGCTGCTTGTGGACCAGAGGTCCTCGAGGGTAATATAAAGTCTGGTCGTAAGACTTGAAATTACCAACAAATTTTATTATTTGTGTCGTTGAAATTTCCACTTGTTAAATTTAAAATTGTTTAAACACCAGGTTATTCTCCCTGCACATTGTCGGTATCCCTGGCTCTCCTGTTTGATTTTTTTTGTTTTGAACACTTTTTGTTAATACTTTTGTTTTTTAACCTTCCATTGTTTGATTCAAATGCTGCTGATGAGGAGTAACTCATTGAAATATGCATGATTATTATATAGCATAAACAAACTATCCGTTTCAATACCCGTTTTGATCTTTGTAATCAGAAAAGCTAACTAAGATATGTTCTAATTCCTTCTATTGTTGATGAAACTGTTATCTCAAATGTGCTATAATCGTGGCATGTTTGGTTCTAAGAAGCTATTATATTCAAATTAGTTATTAAAATGTCAAAAGTCTAAAAGGGCAAAGACGACAATTCGAGAACAGCAAAAACAGACAGACAACAGAAATACACAAAAACACCTTAATAGCTATCAATAACGAGACATCAATTCGCTGCGAGAGTGAACCCATATATACCACAAGAGTTAGCAGTTCCTGTTTGCTATATCACACCCCTCGCGTTGCTAATGGTCAATAACGCCTGTCAAATCTGACGAAACTCTATGACAAATCAACATCTGCAAAAATCTGAGCAATAAAAGTCCCATATTTGTTCATGAGCAAAAAGTATCTTCAATAAAATTTCTTAGTGAATTCATTTGATGAACACTATATATATAACTTTTTGTTAACAATTTTTTTTTCAGACGTGTCGCTCTACCAAGGAAATCAATGTAAGTCCCACAAGGGCAGGATTAACGAATGTTATGTGATTCAATGGGCGGAAGGAATGTTGCTGAATAAAAATAGAAATTACAACAAAGTTCCAGGCAATAATTTTTGCTTAGGGTTTTAACAATTTTAGAATTAAAATGGATAATTTATAGATATGATGTTATCTTCAACACAAAAAAATGTTGATGCCGGAGAGGTTTTTCCTCTTGGATTTAAACTCCACAAGCAGCACAAACCTTCATGTGTTTTGGAATTAAATATAACAACAAATGTTCAAGCATTCTATTGCGGGATAATACAGGACTCATCAGAAGCAGAAGGGAAAATTGACGATTGAAAGTTCATATCAACCTGTTTGTCATAGAACAAATCAACAAGCAAAGGTGAAAAATTACATAGAAGAGAAATTGAGCTGAGAATTGTAAATCTAGACACTGTTATACCTTTTTTGTTTTTTTTTTGTGGATTGGCTGTATATGTTTTTTGTTTCTTGATTTTTGTTGTAGTGTTTTTATGTATGCGAGTCCTTGTCTTTTTTATTAACTTATTGTTTGATTTTTTTATTGCTCCTTTGGTACACCTTTGGTTCTTTGTTGTTTCTATGTGTAGTTCAAGCCTGCCGTAAACTATAAAAAGGTGTCAATCTTCAGCCATTTGATTCGAAGCGTAATCATGAACCTAAAGTTAATTCATTAACCTTAAATCTTACCGTAAATAACTTAATAATGATTTTATATACGTAACAAAATAAATTGCTAGTGACTTTAGCATATATGTAATTGTAAATGTTAGATATGCCTACGTATTAACGTTCTTTCCACGATGGCCTCTGCATCTTTGTGTTGGTATATCATTATTTTCTTTGACCTTCAGCCTAATAACAATATCAATAACACATGATATATTTGGAATGTTCAATCTTTTGTATACTGCTCATGCATAAAATGAATACAATGTGTTATTAATGTAATGAGATTGTTTACCTTCAAAAACCAAATATGGCGGAAAGTAAGACGCTAAACGAAAAGTGTGACAGGTGCGCACATCAGTCTTATCATTAAGTAAACGCATTTGAGAGCCATCAATACACATATTCAAAATTCTGGAATAACTTTAATTTTCTACGTTACCCGATTGATCATTATATCAATAACACATGATATATTTGGAATGTTCAATCTTTTGTATACTGCTCATGCATAAAATGAATGCAATGTGTTATTAATGTAATGAGATTGTTTACCTTCAAAAACCTAATATGGCGGACAAAAGAAGAAAAAAAACTCTACGTCAACCCATCATCTGGTTTCACCCAAAAGACACAAATCCCATATATGTCTATGAGAGCACGATGTCTGATTTCAAATGTTTAAGGGAATAACAAATGAAGACCAGCATAACCTTGTGTTCGCATTTTTTGTGCGTCATTTGTGACGTGTAACTAAGCAAATCGATGTAAGTCCAAGCTTGAACGAGGAATCAGACTACACTAGAAGGAAAAGTTGACGATTTGAAGAAGTGAAGGTGTACCAAAGAAGTAATCCACATCGTAAAACAGAAAAGACAAAGACAAAATCTGTAGACAAAAAATCATCATAACGAAACACACCATACAACAACAACAACAAAACACACACACACACACACACACAACCACACACACACACACACATAACAACAAAACCGAATTCAGCAACGTGAACCTAAGTCAAAACGAGAGTGAAATGAGGTGCTGCGAAAGAGTAGGCAGTTCTTGCTTGCTATAGCACACCCATCACGTTGCCAAATATCGATTTAGTGTTGGTCTGATCCGGGAAGGATTGCATTACCAAACTCTATGTCAAACCAACATCTGTGCTCATCTGAGAGATAGAAATCCCGTATTTCTATACAAGAACATGATGTCTTCCGTAAAATTTCTTAAGTGATGACAACAACCTGGGAGAAACGTACCCCTGTGTTAACAACTTGCTTGTCAGTCGTGCTCTATCGATGAAGTCGTTATAATCCCCACATGTTCTGGAATAACGAATCAATTGTGATATGTAAACTCCATACTCTGGAGCGGACGGAATGTTGCTACACAGAAGGGAAGTTGACGATTGGAAAATTGAAGTCATTACGTTTGTCAAAGAGCTTCGTACAGAATCTTCCTAGTGTTTCAATTTCGAAAAATAGATCAAAATATGAAGCGGACCTCCTAGAATATGTATTATACTTTATTTAAAGTTCTTTCGAATATATTAGATGTAAATAGTCACCAAAACGAGAATTGTTTAGTGAAAGGACATCATCAATATAACGAAATGTGAGATTGAAGGATAAAGCAAGTCTGTGGCCCTTTTTGTCTAGAAGTCATTGTACGAAGTCCGCTTCATACAAATGAAGAAACAAAACGACAAGCAATTGTGCACAATTTGTACCCATTGGTATACCTATTGTCTGCCAAAAAACACGTCCACCATACTTTTCAAATATGTTGTCGATCAGAAAGTTGAGCATTTTTTTTTATTTGATCTTCTGTAAATGTGTTTCTCTTAATTACTAGACTCTTTGATGACAAAATAAATCTTGTTATAACCGACTACCAAATACTTGTACCTGCCTTTCCGTTCTTTTTTGATAAAGCAACGTTAAATCAACTGTGCCCAACGAGATTTTAATTGTGAATGTGGAATTTAAGTATTTAATGTAGAAAAATCAAAAGTGTTATTGCTATTACAAGATAAACATGACTTCGAATGGAGAATTTCCATCAATTCTTTACAATTTTTGAGAATCCACATTTGATTGACGCCATTTCTGGAGTAACAACAATCGAAATACTTTTAAAGGTTTGATTTTATTGTTGTCAATATTGATGTTAACTCAACTGAAAGAGGTTTTGTTGTACATTTGGATGACCAGCAATAAAACGTTGCTTGCAGTAGTTTTATGTAACTTCGGAATCCAATACAAGGATGGAACGTCATTGTATTTTTTTCAGCACAAATGCCAAAGCAAGAAATACGTGTTGATTATTTCCTCCTTTGACAGTGTTGTTGCTGTATATGTGGTGCTTTTGCTGGTAAAACCAACACCTAATTCAACTGTTAAACAATCAATACTACAGTGTTTTTTGCAAACGAAAATGGTGTTGTTAGGCGCTTTATCAGCAGGTGAAAATTTGATGAAAGTTCAAATTTATTGAAAGCTGAAGTCATAACGTTTTCCATACGATTTTTCTGAAATAATGTCTTTGGTGTTCATTACGAGACAAAGTTATAAATATAAGACAAGACAATATTTTATTTGCGCAAACACATTTACAATAAATGGTTAAGGCATGAAACAAGACTGTCACTTTAACAATAAACATATAGTTTAATCTATATGATATTCATGGTGTGACAGTGGTATCAATACAGTTAAAAATGAGTCATTCTGATCATATATTTAAGCAACTTTTAACAAATCTGGCAGTTACAATCTTGATTGATGTTGCCAAAACCTAAAGTATTAAACAAGTGTTTGACTTGTGTAAGCCAGGTATTTTTGTGTTTAGTTTGTTCCAGTATTTCACAGACCAATGCATTTGGGGGAACTTATGATATGATCCAAAAATTTTGTAATACCAAGTTTAACTTTGATGTGTAGAGATGTACGATTTGTTTCTGCAAATGAAAAATGTAAGTGGTTTTACAATGGACGCCTAACATTTCTTTTATGAATTTAAAATGGGTCTGAGTCATTGTATGTTTTAAATTAAGCATTATATGCAGACTACCTCAATATTAATCCAGTTGTGTCTTTTATCTCAAGTTTATTTAGTTGATCCGTTTTGTCAGAGCATATTTTTTGCGTTTTTGAGTTCACCTCAATATAGCCAAATATCAACAAGAACCTTTATTGTCCCGATCCCCGTCCCCGTAAAAGGTAATTACATTGTTGATGTTATTACATCTAATCACTAATGATTAAAACACACGAAAAAGGAAAGTTATTTAGGGGTGAGGGGACGACCATTTGATTCCGAGGGGGCTGGCAGTTTCGGTCGAGATTATTAATTTTCAAAATTTTGCGACCAGACAATTTATTTTCTGCATACAGTAACTTAATTGGGAAAGGATTTTGGGACAGATTATTCTTTTCTTGCAAACAGACGCCAAATCATTTAACTTTTTCCAGTCGAGAATATTTATTTACAAAAACTGCCAGGCCCCCTCAAAATCAAATGGTCGTCCCCTTATTCATGATTTATTTAATGTTCGACTTGAACAAAAAGAAAATGAATACAGAAAACAATAAAAGATATCTTGTAACACGAAAGAGATTATGATCTGCGAATATTATATCCAGACGCTGGCATACCTTATTTTTATTTCTAAATGTTATTAGGAGCCAGATCCAGCCCCGAGGGTATCGATCATGTGCATTAGAAGGCAATAAACATGGTTTTTAAACAATTTTGAATTCAAAAATTCGAAATTTCAGCGACAAAAAAAATTAGGATTTTATTGTGAATCATGTCAGACAAGTCTGACGACCAGGCTTATGATTACCCACGGGGGACCTCTGGTCCACCAGCAGCGGTTATCCCCCAGTGGTTTCAAAACTACAAATACCAAAACGCGGGTATAAACGGTTAATTTGGATACTATGCCATATATTGATATTTCAAGGAGTAACCTCTCATCAGTATGAATTTGTTTTTGATAAATTTTAAGTCTGAATGGTGTTGAAAACCTAAATAATGAAAGATAAAGTAATCAAACCATAAGCGTTCGAATACGGAAGCCATACCCAGCACCATGGATATCGAGCGTGTTCCATTTGGACAAAAAAATTACTTTAAACACCGGGAACGTCATTATTACAACGGGTCGATTGTGATCCGGAAGTGAAATAAATAAAATCATTCGCACTATAACTTTTATAAGTAATTCATCTATTCCCACCTGCACCCAGCAAATATCTTATGATTTTGTATCAATAATACATATTTACATGTACGTTCTGGTATATTTTATAAAACAGTATGCGACTGAACTGTATGTCATATATTTGTTTGGTGTTTCAACCGTATTTTTTATAGCGACCGGTTTCATCAGTGGTCAATCGTCTCAATTTTTTATGCATTAAGACCATACACCGTTATGTTTGCACTTTATATTCTAAGTAATGTGTAAATATACACTAATTTTCTAATGGAAAACTTTTATTTGTTTCCTTGATTATTATTATATAATATCTGCATTGATCAATGTTTACTTTTTTAGGATCGATTTTAGGATCTCTCTTATATTTCTGTTTCTTTTATAAGCTATCATAGGTTTAGTAGTGAATATTGTTTTACATCTAGAATTTTCACTCAGCTCATTCCAATGTTGTGAAAGAATCCTTTTTAGGTGTTTAAGACCAGGATTAAATTTTGTAATGAATACGATTGTACGTTTTTTTTTGTTTTTTTTTTCTTTGTCTTTCAGAAGTATTCTTCTGTTCAATGTTAAGGTTTCTCTTAATACTTCGTCTATTTCATTTTCTTTATATCCTCTTTTCATGAGTTTTATTTTGAATTCGTTTAAGCTTTTTTTAATACTTGTATGTCATTTGTGTTTGGTAATTGACGGTATGATTCACCTCGAAAAAATCCGTTGAAACAGCTACTGGGATGGCAACTAGTACGCTCTAGATATTGATATGTTTCAGTTTTCTTCATGAAGGGTTTTACATCTAATATACCATCAGTTTCAAATCTTTTCCCTTTGTAAATCAGGGTATCTAAGAATGCTATGCTTTCTCTATTAATTTAGTAAGTAAATTTTAGGTCTTTGTGACTTTTGTTAGCAATTTCTAATAGCTCGTGCATTTCGAGTTCATTCCCTATGTACAATAGAATTATATCGTCACAGTATCTTTTGCATAACAGTATTTTTGACATATGTATAAACTTGTGCATGTTTGGCATGCATATGAGCATTTTATCATGATATTCTGTATTTAAAATTGAAAATCGGCAGCACGACGGCTGTGCTATAGCAGACAGGAACCGCTTACTCTTCCGGAGCACTGAGTTCACTCTCATTACGACTAGAGTTCGTGTTGTCAATTGATATTCAGTAGTCTTTGTGTTTTACATGTTGTCCGTTTTTTTTTGTCCTGCCTTTGGTTGTGTTTACTGTTTTGGTCTCTGTCCTTTCGGACTTTGACATTCGAATGCCCAACGGCACATCTGCATGTTCCTTGATACATGTTTTGTAAAATGTTTATCTTTTTATGTTATAGGCCCATAGCCAATTGTATAATGTATTAGATTTCTTGTCAGATTTGTTATAAATGACCCTGCACTTGTTAAGATAAACCAAAATACCGATCGATTTCCGCTACAATCGGTGCTAGGGGCCTACTAAACGAAAAACAAGCGTTAGCTTTACTTACAAGGCTTCCTAAAAAAAGCGCTATTCCTTCGCTATGTATGAATGGGATACCTCAGGTGACTAGAGCTATACTGACAACAATCTTGGGTTTTCTGAACAAAACTCTTACTCCCAACAGGTAATGATAGTTTGTTTGAATAACAGGGGGTTTCCAGTCGGCTATCTCATAGGAATCTCAAAACTTTTAATGCACCAGTTATGAAGGGTTTTAAATCTAAGTCATTAGTAGCTTGGCTTTATACTATTCTACCGACAAAAGAACAGGGTCCCAATCTATTTTACAGAGCAAATGCTGGATTATTCGTTGCTTTGCTACTAGAGACACGAAATATACTGACTGTGTGACAACTGAGACCCCGTTCACACTAGTAAACATGTATTCGACAACGGAAATGCAAATCTTATCAAAACTATTAAAGACTTCGTGCTTCTCTTACTGCTTTGTTTTTTAACGGTTTCTTTGATTTCTAACAAAAAAATAATTTCATTATTTCATATAAACGAATACAAAAAAAACTTATTTCAATGTTAAAAATGGCAAACGGTCTTTCGCTGATGAAATCTGAATCTTTCTTTTTAAACTTTTGTGTATTTGTATTTGATAATTTTATCTACTCCAATCTTCTGTTCTTTATCATATTAATACATCTAACACATAATAGATTAAGGGACTTTCAATTTGTTTTATTGTTCCCATGCATACAAGATATGCAATATGTTATCTATATAATCAATGATAAAATTAGTTATTAAAAATACAGAAAAAGATACATAAGGTCTTCTTTGATGATAATAAAACAACAGATGATAGATTTAAATATGTTGTATTATGCTAAAGCCCTTAGTTATCAATATTAAGAAAATTATAAATTAAGTCATTGCAAAAAAAACCTCACGAACATACAAATTCAAATCAATTCCACTAGTCAATGGGGTGAAATCGTTTGGGACGATGTGATGGTATATTCTGCCGTTTTCTGAGCATGTGCAGACTTTTTCGAAATCTCACGAAAAATCCTAACGGACATTTTTTTAAGCATAATATTTTGGGTCTCGTGCAATTTTGGAGACTCTACATTAGCGAGCTGCACTTCGCTCGCATAAAATCAATGTCTGTACTTCAGAAAATATATCACATTAAATTTCATTTCGACACTTGGAATAAAAGTGCTAATATTTCACGCCTTTTTCAGTCTACGCATAGAACAAAGTTTTATTTATCTTAATAAATATAGATTTAAACAAGGTAAAAAGTCATTATACCCCCATTAATAAAGTTTATGTGGGGGTATATGAATCATCCTGTCCGTCTGTCTGGGCTATAAATTCAAAGGTTGTTCCTCCTGGTTGAACCCAGCGTGTTCAAATACTTTTTATAATATTTTAGTTATCCTTATGTCATTCTATTGTTTTCTCCATCTTGTCATTCGCACTGTGTTAATTGTTTATGTTTCATTTGTAAATAATATTCTTTGTACCACTGTTTGCACATGGTTTTAAAGAATAAAATTGTCTTGTCTTGTCTTGTCTGTCCGATTGTCAACATACTTAATAAGCGCTTCTTCCTCTAAACTGCTCAATGGATTTTGATAAAACGTTAATAAAAAACGATAAATACATGAAGGAAATACATGCTATGTATTTGTGCATGAAAATTTTCATTCTCTTTGATATCATTCAAGAGATAATAATGGAAATTGCTGTAACTTTATAGTCCGTTTGAAAGCTGTTTACCAAGGGTAAATAATGAATTAGAAATAAGATTTTCAATTAATAAAGAAAACATTTGCACCAAAAATTATGAATTATGAATACATATGTCTGAATTTTCCGTTTTTCAAATCTTGCTACTGTATTAATGATTAGCAAGATATTTCAGTTATATTTGAGGACAGAGGGATCTTCTTTTAATTGTCCTTACTCCTACACCTCATGTTTAAATCTTTATTTCATTACCATTAACTGTATTAACAAAAATTCCCATTACCCCTAATGGTAATGAAATAAAGATTTAAACATGAGGTGTAGGAGTAAGGACAATTAAAAAAGATCCCTCTGTCCACAAATATAACTGACCCGCTTTTTAAGATGCATTTATGGGTCTTTAAAGAGATCAGAATATCTATTCAAGAAGATTCAATTGAATCAAAAAATGAGGCAATCCAATTGTATACAAGAAGGGATATGGTTAAAACCATATCTATTGGTAATCGAGATACGTATATGTCACAGTTAGGCTCCTGAAACATGCATAATGCATTCAGCATCATAGTTATACCTACCATACTAGAATGAAAGATTAGGTTGAAGGGATTAATTCATTGTTATAAGCATCATTTGAACAAATCGTACCAATATGTTTTATGGCACTTTCTAGTTATAAAACAATATGGGAATTGAATGATTCTTTTGAAGTTGTCATTCGTCTGTAAGAACAGGTTACAGTTAATTTAAAAGCATACGATTGCTTAGTATCATTAGGTGCACCTACTACTGGAAAAGAGTGACTGAGCATCCACATTTTGCCTCCTTGTAACCTTAACCGAACATGCATTTGATAACTTTTACCAATCAAACTTTGATTTTAATAGAATATCTATAAAACATGTAAAGTTGAAGCATATTCTGTGTAGTTTCAAATGCATTACAATATATGAATGGGTGTCTTTTTCAAGCAGGCCAATATATGAATAAGGTGGGTATAAAACTTCTGGGCATCTGTACCCTAAAATACTTGGAGTTACCAACCCCCCCCCCCCCCAACGTGGTCTGTAGTGTAGGGTATTTCGGACAACAGAAAGTTTTAATGGTTGAGCCTCAAGTCAAAGTATAACTGATGTCTCTCAAACAGGTTGTGTACATGCACATGGAACGATCGAAAAACGTATCGATTTCATAATTCAATACCTTATTTATAATTTAAAACAATTTCACGAGAAATTAAATCATTAAGATCGCAAAATGTTTGCATGGTTCATAAATACAAAAGTAGAGAGTTGCCAAAACGATAAAAAGATGAAAAAATTAACATATCTTGAAAAGTTCAATCTGTTTGTGTATATTATGCTGCTGAGATAAAAATAGTTCGCGCAGTAATATAAAAAATTTAACTGCAGTAACATCTATTATAGCGCGATAATGCACCGGATGGTGACTTTTCGGTGGTTTTTTTTAATTGATCATTGATAAAAATTTTACACAGTCTCTAATTTATTCACAAACTGGCATGCATTAAAATCAATCATCATGACGAACTATTTTACATCCTATTATGCAACATACGAATCGTTAGGCAATCTACAACAGGGTGAATCTAAGTATACATCTAGAATAGATATTCGAGAATAGGTCTCTCGTATGATAAAAAAGAAGTTTTCCCTATAACCCTTTTCATCCAATGAAGTTCTTCTCTTATCTATTTTTAAGTTAAGAAACTTTGGAAATTTATGTATTTGTATTTGATTAAAGTAATTAATCATTTTTTTGCATAAACGGATCTAGTGATTTTTTATTAATTATTTTCCCTTGGTAAACAACTGTCAAACTTTATACATGAGGAAAGTACGTCACATTATCATGATTATATTGCAACATAAGGTATGGTGGCGTCTAGATAAATATTTTAATACAGTTACATTTTTAAGTTGTTAATATTTTATAATATTATTTTATCAAAATCTTCAAATTAATCAATAAACCATAAAGAGATGTGGAATAAGTGTACGCGACACAACCAACATTAACGAAACGGCAATTTAAAAAATCACAATGGAAAACAACCAGCAGTCTTCAACATTACCAAAGGTCACTGCTCGCTGTTTTGCATTGGCCCAAGACTAAAAATACAATACATAAGATTCAAACAAATCCCTAGAATATCAAAGAAAGACCCATTTCTGGATATAAAACAAAAAACAGATAGTAGACAAGGACAACAAAAGCTTTGACAAGGATTCCTGGCTTAGGACAGGCACATATAAAATGTGGCGGGGTTAAACTAGTTTTAGAATTTCTCACAACAATAAAATTATCTTTCATTCGATAGATATTTTCAAGACTTCTTTTTTTTTAATCGTCTCCATGAAGACGATATAAAGAATTGAAAGCTGATCACATAGAAAAAATAAAAAGCAATCAATTCATTGGATAAAACTCTAAAATCTTGCAGAAGTGAAGCAAAATCTGTGTTATGATTGGCTATAAAAACAGCACATTTTAATATGAGTACGCAGATCCGTCTTCCAGTTACATTGTAGGTATTTTTTCATCATTTTAGGTGAATCTTTATACTGATACCGCAATTCATCGAAACCCAGCTCCTGAATCGGAAAACTCCATACAATAAAGAATTTAGGGGAATTGATTGGTCTGGTAAATTCAAACAAAACACAAAATTTAAATTGTCCTCTCTATCCTTAAGATCTGCCGCCTATTTCTGACCATTTTACACGTATGTAATCAAACCAACATTTTGGCTTTTTGATTTGCCCTCAAAACTTACCATAAGCCACGCCCACACATTAGTAGCTATTTAGAATCAAGATAGGAACACGGCTATTAAGCAGAGCCTCTGGCTATTAAGTTAGGAATTTAAGCTTGGTGGACCGGGACACCTCTTTGATTTTGTTTCCTCGAATGTTATACATAAAACACGTTTTCTGTACAGGAAACTTTGTCTCAAGTTTTAGTAGATTAGCTTCTATAGATTCCAGGGTATTTGTCATTTTATCTAATTAATCACGAAGAGATGGTAAAATTTTGCTTTAAAATCGCGAAGGCGTTCATAATTTTGAACAGAGTTGTACCTAACTTGAAATTTATTTACTGTAACTTGAATTTGATGTGTTTTTGAAAGAAATCACAGGCTTTTGGTTCCAGGATTTTATTTTATTATAAATAACGTGTATATAAAAATTTCATCTCGTCTCTATACTATTTCCGTGAAAATAGTAAAATTGCTAGGGTCAGATTTTTTTTTATTTACATATAATAAAAAAACAATAATCCTGGACCAAAACGCCATTGCCCTGAATAGATAAATAAGCAATAAAAGAAAAAAAAAGGAAAATATTAGACAACAACTTTAGCTTTAAACGGACCTTTTGTGAAAATAAATTTGTATTTTTTTTGTACAGTAATCACAAAAATATAATTTGAACAGATTAGAAGATGTCTGGAAAAACTTTTGTACGTATTTTTTTTTCTTGAAAAATCGTACTAATTCTTAAGAAAAATTAACATTTTAGACAAATAATCATTGAAAGATTGCTGCATAGACCTGTATATCTAATACACAGGTCTATTGTTGCAGCAAAGGTAAAATTGACAAATAGTTATATATAATGGTGGAAGAAATTTCACGAACTTCCAGACGTAAAGAGGAAAATACCCATATGACCTATAGTCTGTAAATTATCGGGTTTTTTTAAGGACTACTTTGTTGACTTGAGACTTAGTTTGTGACTAATCAGTAAACATAATGTAGATACATGCATGTCTAGCTTACAAATCTAATAAAATGATATATTCAGAATGACAGTAAAAGTATCTGTTGAATTAGGGAGCAACCATCTGATATTTCATATTTTGTTTTACCTTTTAAATGTGGCTTCACCTACCATTTATTTACCCATCTGATTTTTATAAGGGGGGGGTACTATGGTGAAATTTGAAATAAAAGGGCATGATGGCAAAAGAAGGAAATAAAAATGCAGGGCAGAGCTTTGAATTAAAACAAGCATTCTGAGAGTAGTGCAAAACAATTCATATTCCCATACCGTTCTCATTTCAGTCACTGGTAAATATTTGTGAAACAAAATAAAACCTAAAGTTGATTAGTTCATTATCTACAAGGGATAATAAAAAGTGCAGAAAATAAACATGATTTCATTGAATTGTCAAAGTTCAAAGGGCAATAACTCATGCGAAAACTTGCGAATGGAAACGAAACATAAACTTGATCTGTAACTCATCATGGTAGACCCACATAGAAAAAATCAGTTCATTATCTACAGCGTTTAGAAAAAGTGTGGAAGACTGACATTTGAGTTAACATACAAAGTTGAAAGGGCCATAACTCCCACATAAATTTGCAGATCGGCACGAAATTCGACGTTGGTCTGTAACTTATCAGTGTTAACACATATACAAAAAATCAGTCCATTATCTATAAGCATTTAGCAAAATAAGTGCGGAAAACGGATATTTCAATGAATTGTCTAAGTTCAAAGACCCATAACTTACGTAAAAAATTGCGGACCGGCACCAAACTT
This sequence comes from Arcuatula senhousia, assembly GCA_963971305.1. Taxonomy (NCBI): domain Eukaryota; kingdom Metazoa; phylum Mollusca; class Bivalvia; order Mytilida; family Mytilidae; genus Arcuatula; species Arcuatula senhousia. The sequence goes on from OZ020313.1 coordinate 2,901,123, forward strand.
TAAATTGGTCTTTAACCCATCATGGTAGACTCGAATACCAAATACCAAAAATCATATCATTATCTATCTGTAAGTGTTTAGAAAAATAGTGCCGAAAACTGAGATGTGACAGAGGGGCGGACAAACGGACAGAGCACAAACCTATAGTCCCCCTCGGCTTTCGTCGGTAGGGGACTAAAAAGGCAGGATTGTGTTTTAGGCTGAAATTTTATAGTAAGTTAAAAAAAAAATCCGCACAGAAGCGCGCTAAAAAAAAACAGGTTCAAATGTTTCTGAAAATAAAAAGGAAGGACCAAAAAAATATCCATAGACCCCAAATAAAAATCAAATGGTCGATCCCTAATAAAACAACTCTCATTTTTTTAATTTTTGGCTTCAATTTTACAGTCTTCTAAATACACACTATGCATATATCTATTCTGCGATCTCAAATGCTATCTCGTTAAATATACCAAATTGGTGAACAATTCGTACAAAAGTGTTTCGAAAACAGTATCAGTTAAAATAGCGGGAGACCAAGCTCCAAAACAGTCTGTAAAGGTAGTTTACGACTATCAGCCGCTGTTTTGGGGGCTTGACGGAAGACATAATGTGCTCCTGTTTCCACAAATTTCTGTCTATCTGGTAACAGGCACAGATGTTGGTCTTTATTGACTTCTAATATTATTTTCTTGCTAAAGTAACGCATCATAAACGGATCCTTTTGGAAATGAATGAATGTTATAATAATTGTTAGGTATCTTTGTGTTTTCGTAAGTTATGGTTAACAGTTATTTTGGGCATCAACATGTTTGTTTAAATCTATACTATACCGTTTTTATTGTGTAAGTTTGAATTTCTTACGCTATATTTTTTGATATTCTTTTTTCAGAATCTTAAAATGAATATACCAATTTGTAACCTCAACAAAAATAACGCCTTTTGGGATTTTAATAAAAGTTACACGTTTTTGTATGTTGTATGTTTCTTTTTCGTATTGTCCTTGCTTATGTTTGCTGGTTTTATCTTTTTTTTTGCCCTTTCGGACTTTGACATTCGAATGCCCCATTTGTATCTCTGCTTCTATCTGTCTTTCGCCAACAACCTCTTAGTCTTTTTAAGCTCAAGAAATATTTATAATTTTGTTCTGTCATTTATTTTTATTAATCATTTCTTCTGTTCCTTAGTGTTTATAACATTGTCGAATTGTTTTACGCAGTAAACTATATGAATAATGAGTTTTTATTTGGATAATATTGATGGTTTTTTTTTAAATTAATTTGATATTTAATTCATAAAATATCTTTATTTGAATTGACATTTTTAAAATCTAGAAGGTAATAAAATGTGAAATACTAGTAAGTGTATGATACACCCCTTAAAATGTAAACACCTAGAAGGTAATAATAATTGTAAAAAAATGATAATTAAAAAAAATGAAATAAGTGTATGATACACCTCCTATAATATAAACACCTATTAAACTAACAATAATGGAAAAAGCCAGTAGTTTTTAAGTTGACCAGTGGTCGCTATTCGCTGTTATGCAATTGTAACTGACATAATTTTTATATAGTTTGAAACTGAACGGACAACTTAACTCGAAAGGTGGCTTTAGGTTGTTTTTCCTAAAACGAACTCATTACTTTTGCTTAATGTGTATTTTAACATTAATTGAAGATAAGATAATGTTTTACTTAATATTAAATTAGTGACGGAATCGTGTTTTTGAGTGTTTCTAAGGCTTTACTGTAAAAACTTGCCATAAACTTACATTTGTACATGTAAACGGAAATTCTAAAAGGACATTTAATTTATTTTAAACACAAATTATAGAAAACAATATCTCGAAACACTTTTTGTTAATTACTTAAGCGACATGCAATAATAATCTCTATTTATTTTCATTGTTAAATTGCATGCTAATAACATTTTGAAAAAAAAACTTACTTTACAAAAAAAGAAACTCCTCCTTGGCTTACGACTTGATAATAGAAAAATCAATCACACCTATAGTCATCTGTTGCATCTAAATGTAATCATATATAAATAAAATGCGTATTAGCATTGTCTCTCGGTGTCTTGACAATAATGATGATACAAAGAGTTGCCATTTGTGTCTTTTTCATTTCTTTACTCGCAGTTATTGAGAAAGGTGGGTAGAAGTAGTAATCATTTTATAGATATTTAATTTAAGAAAATGCATCAATTGGAATATAAGTATGGTCTATTTAAAAATGTACACCTATTTTAATTTATTGTATTTTATGCTTGATTTTTTTACATCAGTCGATAACTATTTTTTATCTAGCTGTCAGTAACTGCGAGTATTCTCAAGAGAGTTCTTCTACGTATAGTTGTTCTTGTATAGTGCTCTTGTCTTAGCTTCTCTCTTGTAGAATATAACTTTAATCGATTTGATTTAAGATTTGTTTTATTTTTGTGCTTTTTAAAAATTATCAATAGGGGAATGTTAGACCAAAAGACTAGTTTAACCCCGCCATTTTTATATGTGTCAATCATAAGCCAATAAGTCAAAACTTTTGACTCCCTGTCATCCTTTTGTTTATCGTTCCAAAACATGACAGAAATGGGTCTCGATGATATTTTTGGCATTGGTTTTGAATCTTATGTATTGGATTTTTACTTGGAAGTCAAGGAATTTCAAAGTATAGTAATGATTTCGGAGAAATCCATCCGCGTTATTTTCCCGAGACTTTATTATTACTTGGTTTGTTTATTTATTTAAAAATTGAAAGTTTGTATTTTGATGTTTAAATGGCGTGTAAAACCGTTCACCGTAGCACATTTTGAATGAAGCGTGCTCGCGCTTCATGATCAAAATGTGCGACCGGTTAACGGCTTCAAAATTAACCCTATGAAACATACAAAATACAAACATTCAATTCTTATAATCAAATTTTAATGTTTTTTTTATTCGTTTCTCATTTTTCATTTTGTTTTGTGGTGTATGTTCGTGTATTTTTTATTTGCGCATTAATATCCAAATGTGAGTTCAAGTTGTGAGAATTTACCTGGATAAGAACAACAATTTTAGTTGTGCGTATAATAAGGTCATGACCCGGCTGCAGCCACGTGATTCAAGGGACATTTCATTGAGATATGAAAGACGATTAAAGTTGTCGATTAACCAATAGAATTACTGCATTATAATTATATGTACGGTAAATGTAATTATTTCGTTCTAATCGATGATATAGTATTTGCTATATTTTTCATAAACCTTTAAAAACTACATTTTGTGAATTACGTAACTTTAGTCTCCTGTGCGATGGGGAAATATATTTCAGCGGGAATATACAAATTATAGAAATTGAAACCATTAATGCTTTATAAAAAAAGCTCAGATAATTAAACTAATTATTTTCTCAGATAAAAGTTACCGAAAAATACATGTAGTTATTTTGATTTCATATCGTTGTAAGAAAGCGTGGTTCATACATTAAATAAGATATATTTAAATTCAGTAAATGCCTTCTTCTGTCGAATAGGTTAAAAACCACAGCACAAATCGCTTGACTTCGTTCAAATGTGACTCCCAAGTACACGGTACCAACGGTACTTTGATTAGTTTTGGACCAATGCAAGACGACGAGCTGCGACCTGTTGTCTCATTGAAGACAGCTGACTATAATCCATTGTGATTCTTGAAATTGCCGTTTCGTCGCATCAGTTATTCTTCATCTCATTATCGTCAACTTCGTACTATTTCGAACCTCTTGAATTCACTTTCCTTAAATTTTAAGTTCGTGTTGGTGATTGCTGCTAAGTTGTTTTCGTTGTGTGTTTTCATGTAGACTGTTTCTTTGTATTAGTTTTTGCCGATTGATTTTGTCATTGTCATTTTGGATTTATAATACTAGAATTTCTCTTTTTTGTAGTCGTTGGCGAGTGTCCAGGGGGAACGTGCAAGCATGCTTGTGCAGATGATGAATTTGAGCAAGGGCACTGTTGTAGGAACAGAAAGTGTTGTGTATCATGTTCAGGTAAGTGTACTTTTGGTGATATTAGTTGATTTATGTGCCATTTATGTGCTGTTTGTGCCATTTATATGCTTTATGTGCCATTTCTGTGCTTTATGTGCCATTTCTTTGCTTTGTGTGCCATTTATGTGCTTTTTGTGCCATTTTTGTGCTTTATGTGCCATTTCTATGCTTAATGTGCCATTTATGTGCTTTATGTGTCATTTATGCATTGTTTTTTATCGTATTGATGTCTTTTTACACGTATTTGCTCTATGGATAAAAAAATACCACCAATTTAGTTCATATAACTACTCTTTTGCCTTAGCTTCTTTGTTTGAGATATACTTAGAAAAACAATTATATCTTTGATATTTATTATCATACGTTAATCCTCTTTTCAAACATTGGCGACTTTCTCCATCTCATATATCTACAGGAACTTGAGATAAAGGACACAACGGATTCTAGGAAGTCTGCTTCATATTTAGATCTTACATCTCGAAATTGACTCTTAAGGAAGACTTTCAACAAGGCTCTATGACAAACATGATAACTTCAACTTTCCAATTGTCAACTTTCCCTTCTTGTGTAGCAACATTCCGTCCGCTCAAATATGGAGTTAACGTATCTCAATTGATTCGTTACTCCAGATTGTGGGGGACTTACATCTCTGCCCTTTCGGACTTTTGATATTCGGATACCCCATTGGTACCTCTGCTTCTTTGATATTTGGAACTGGTTTGAATATATTTCCTATGTATCATTACAAATTAATTAATTTAACCTGGACTGTGTCTAAAACAAGTATTATCAAAATAAAACGAAGGTAGTGAAAACGTTAACACACCTCTATTTAACACGGACACATTTATCTTAAATGCCAAACTCTTGGTTATGCAAGTATTTTCGTCGGGAAAATTTCCGGTTTTACATTTTGGGGGTTTTCTGGTAAATGAGCTTTAATTTTTCATGTTTATTGCCTGGGTCGTAATGTAGGCAGCTGTAAAACTGGCTACAAATAAAGAACAACTTGTATGATACATGTATTATTGATGCAAATCGCAATTTTTTTCGGCCGATGTTTTTTTTAAATATTTTGACCCCTGAGCGTACTACGGCAATACAAATAAAAACTATTTAAGCAATATGTTTGTGATAGTGTGTATTCTTTATGAATTATGTTATTTTTATAATTAAATGTAATTATCATTTAAAGAAATTGATTATTAAACCTTCAAAGGGAATGATTTGATTATCCAAGAACAGTCTTTCTTGTTATTGATTTTAGCCTATAGGTATTAACCTTTGATCCACAGTAGTCAGTTATATTGGTATGGTAGTAATTTTGGAGTTACTCAGGCATATCATTGTGAGCATGATCTTATGAATGGGTGTGTCTGTGTTTGAGTTCTTATTGGCCGAGTACTTTCCAGATTTACTATTTTATTGGTTTGGGTACTTTTCCCGCCTAAACTTTACAGCCCAGTGGATCCTTTGTTTAAGATTATTAGACTTTAGTATTTTGGCCATTATAGTAGCCATATTTCTATTTTGATGAAGAATTTGATATTTGGATATTTGATTAACTTTTCCTGGATCCTTTACTTCTAATTTGAAGGTATTATATATTCTTCATCATTCCTTATTCTTTTGTGAGAGTGTTTTATGCAAGATGTATGATTTTGTGTCATTTTCGAGATAAATCATATTTTGGGTAAAAGATGAACTATTTGTATTTTTTATCATTCATTGTTAACTTTTTCTACAAGTACTTTTAATTCATTGTAATTTGGTTATTGGAATCCTTGATTTGATATTTTATATTTTTCATCTTTGAAAGGAAGCCTAGAGTTGTAATTTTGCAATATTGCTTATTATGTTCATTTTTATATTTCTAGGACACTTGCTTATATAGTATTGGCAGATTGTATTTATTATTGATGAGCAACCTGGTCCCATAGACAGGTACGATACATGTTTTGTGTTTTTGTCATGTTTGTCTTATATGTTTGAATGTATTGTTCAGATATCGTATTTTTGTGTTTTATGTATTGTTTTGTAAATGTCATTACTAGGCTGTATCAAGGATTTCATGAAACTTGTGCTAAGTGTTTTATTTATGTTGTATTGTTTGTATGTGTTCATATGTATTGTGATTGTCTTACTAAATATTTCTTTATGTACTTGTAGGGTTGTTATAAATCTGATAACTGCTAAATAAAGTATTGAAACTTGGATGGTCTTTAATATACAACAAGTCTGTCTGTCACAAATGGCGCCCACGTTAAAAGATGTCAAGATGATGACCACTTTGTGATTTCGAGGACGAAACCAGTTTTGGAAGGAGGGAGGAGATCTCGGAGTAGTGGACTGAACTACACTAACAGGATACCGCTTGCCGGCCGTGATGTGAAACTTCAAGGTTCAAGGACACAGCTGACTTCCGGTGTAAACAGATACACGTGTGGACACTACTTTGCTGCATAAACTGAACATTATTGGTAATTTGTTGCATATTTTATACTGCATATTATTTTTGTATCATTTTTCAGGTCTTTCTGTACATGCATATGCATTTCCACGAGTAATTTACTTGTGAATATTGTATTTTTTGTGCGTATATTTAACTTAGCAATTGTCGTCACCTACGATCAAGTTTGATCTTAGTTTATTGTCGATTTTTGTTTAGATTTTTCATACAACAGTTCATACTGATTTATTTATTTTTTTTTTCAGTACGAGATATTATGTGAGTAATATTACTTGCAAATGTCTTACTGTAGCAGATTATAGAGAGTGAGAGAAAGTTCTTGACACACCCTATTATTATATCAGCCCGACCCCCTCCTAGTCCACTTCCGGGTCATTATGTAGGACATCCAGTCAGGTCATTATCTAGCACATCAGTGTGAAAACCCCTGAGCTAATAATAGCTATATAAGCATAGTGTTTTGTACCCTGATATTGTTTTAAGGTACTGAAGATACATTTTGTGTATAATCCAAGTAGTTTTAGTACTTGGAAGGTGTAACATTAAAAGGATCCTAAGGTATATAGAAATATATAAACATAAACATAAAAGCTAGCTCAAAATAAAATAAAATATAAACAAATCAGCTGATTACTATTGGTCGACCATAAATACTATTGTCGCGCGGTTCTGTTTTGTTCGCATTTGTTTTGCCGATACACTTTGAAAGTCGAAACACGTCGTACGGTTTGTTTTATTTTGCTATTATTTATGTCGCTAAGCAAGCTTATAAAATTTAATGAGAAAGTTCTACAAGAACCATCAGGAACTAGGATCTTGAAACCTGTCATTTTAGGAGATAGCAAAGCTTCATATATCAAATCTGCCGTTACTTCAAGAACTGAGCAAAATATTAAGTTTTATTGCAAATCAGGATATACCGTAACACAAGGTAGACAATTTTTACAGAAGCATCTAAAAGGAATCATTAGAGACTACGGAAACATCAGTCTATATCTTTGGTTCGGAACCTGCAATTTAACTTCCAAAGCTTCAAAAGGACAAATTAGTCTAACATCGTTCAACAATTCAGAAACTGTAACCTCTTTTTGCCAAGAGATCAAGCTTATTTTAGAGTTATTTCAGCATTACCCTAGCTGTAAACTAACTTTATTAGAAACTCCGGTTTATTCAATTAGCACCTGGAACAGCTTCAAAGGACATCCTGAGCCTAAAATTTTTGAAGATCAAGGTCAACAACTTCAAGAACAAATTGTTTTATTAAATAAAGAAATACATTTATTTAACATTAAATTAGGTTCACATTCACCATCATTCTCATCAGATCTATCCGTACAGTCAAAATATAAGAAAGGATCACATCATAATAAAATTGGAATAAGGCATTACTACAACTTCCAATTGTACAAGGACGGGATTCATCCCTTACCAGTCTTAGCTACAACTTGGCTCAAGAAGATTACTAAACAAATTATCACAGATTGTTGGATCAAAGCTAAACATTGTAAGTAGTCAGCCTGGATTTTCCCACGCTATACTACATTTCAATACAATAGTTTAGCATATAAACAGAAATTGAAATTTCAACATGGCTGCTAAAGGAGGAAAAGTAGAATTTTCAGAAGAAGAGGAAAAAGCATTGTTAAAGGTATTTGAGAAGTTGGGAGCAAGACCGAAAACAACAGATCCAAGCGAACTAAAAACTTTCTTAACAGGAATAATGTCAGTTAAATCAGAGCCTGCTGCAACAACAACTACTTCAGCATCAGCAACAAATACAGCTGCAAATAATAATTACACACCAAGAATATCAACATTTTTTGGAGAATCAGGAAAAGGTGAAGCAAATTATGATTTATGGAGATATGAAGTTGAAACATTAAGAAATGCCAACTTTCCAACACATGTAGTGGATATGCAAATAAGAAGGTCACTCAGAGGAGAAGCTGCTAGAGTTGCAATGCGATTAGGACCAACAGCTACACTACAACAGCTTTTAGATAAATTAGATGGAAATTTTGGACTAAGCATATCTAGAGATAAAATAATGGAAGAATTTCACAGTGCTAAACAGAAATTAGGAGAAGATGTCACCAGTTGGGCAAATCGCCTTGAAGATTTAATGTACCGAGCATGCCAACAGAATCTTGTAAGACCAGATGAAATGAATGATAGGCTCTGCTCTATGTTTTGGAGTGGCTTGGATACTAAACTAAAAGAAACATCAGGACATCTCCATTTCATTATCAAAGATTTTGACAAGCTCAAAGCTGCCATGAAAGAACAGGAAAATGAATTTAAACAAGAGGCTCCAGGAAAACCACAAGTTGTAAAGATGGGTATAACTGATAAACCAGAGGAAAAAGATACAGATGGAGAATTGAAAACTATAATCAACAAGCTATCAACTGAAGTAAATGAGATTAAAGTCATTACAAATGAAATGCAACATCAGAACACATGGCAAAATAGAGGAAATCAAAGATATAATAATAAAAGATCAGGTTACAGGAATAATAATAATAGAGGAAATTGGAAACCAAGAAATCAAGGGTATAGAAACTATCCATCATATAATCAAGATTCACAGCAGCAAAATCAACCGCAACCAAAAGAGGATAATGAACAGCACGTACCAGTATGTTGGAGATGTGGCCAAGAAGGTCACTTACAGATAGGCTGTAGGATTAGACTCGACAACAACAAACGAGCTGGTTTAAACTCCAACAGATCGGCATTGAGGGGCAAATAGCTGATCAGAGACCTAACCGCCCTAGATCAAACAACTTTATAGAGAGTAACACTTTAGTAGGATTTGCAAATGAAAGTGACATCATCATAGGAAATGTACAAACAACTGCTCTTTTAGATACTGGATCAACTGTTTCCACAATTAGCAGACAATTTTATACCAAGAATTTTTATGACATTGAAATAAAACCAGTCTCACAGATACTAAACATTGAATGCGCAGATGGAAACAATCTACCTTATGATGGCTACATAGAATTAGACCTTAACATTGTTAACAAGAAAGGAAAATCTTCTATTGATACAGCATTGACAAACTGTCTATTCTTAATAGTACCAGACAGCAAATATAACTCACAAATTCCAGTATTAATTGGCACAAACATCTTAGGCTCATTAATACAACAACTAGAAGGAATACATGGAGAGAAATATCTGCAGTTAAGTCAACTCTACACACCAGTTTATATGGCACTCAGATGCTTAACTTTGAGAGAAAAGTCTCTAAAAAGAAGGAACAATCAACTTGCAATAGTAAAATCTGCAGAAAGAAATAGAATTTTGATACCACCTAACTCAGAGTTAAAAATCAAAGGAATATTAGATAAAGAATTACCATACCACCCTACATGCTGTATCATCCAGTCAACAAAGAATTCAGTAATACCTGATGATATTGACATTACACCAACCATTGTTCCATACACTTATGGTGAAACCAAAGTTATTGATGTCCATATTTCAAATGTATCAACAAGAACTGTTGCTGTACCACCAAATGCTATTATTTGTGAGCTACATCCAGTCACAATTGAAAACATCACAAGAACTGAGGAAGAAATACCAGTAAACAAAGACAGATCTGAGATGGAATCATTATTTACAGAGGAAGGAATTACTATTTGTACTGAAGGATTAACACAAGAAGAAATAGATCAAGGGAAACAACTCATTTTCAAATACTCAGATATCATGTCAAAAGATGAAACAGATATAGGAACAACACACCTTGTAAAACATAGGATAGAATTAACAGATGAGACACCTTTTAAACAGAAACATAGGCGTATACCACCAGCTATGTATGAAGAAGTCAGAAACCATATACAACAACTTCTAGCAAGTGGAGTAATAAGACAGTCTCATTCACCCTTTGCATCAAACATAGTCCTTTGTCGGAAAAAGTCAGGTCAATTGAGAATGTGTGTTGATTACCGCCAATTAAATGATCGAACTATCAAAGATGCACATGCTTTACCTAGAATAGAAGAAATTTTGGAAGCACTTGCAGGAAACTCATACTTTACAGTAATAGATATGAAATCTGGATATCACAATGTAGAGATTCATGAAGATCACAAAGAAAGAACTGCTTTTACTTTAGGACCTTTAGGTTTTTATGAATACAATAAAATGCCATTTGGTTTAGCAAACAGCCCAGTAACTTATCAAAGATTAATGGAAACAATTTTAATGGACTTAAATTTAAAAATTTGCTTTGTTTATTTAGATGATGTTATTATATTTTCTGACACATATCAAGAACACTTAGACAGAATTGATAAAGTTTTCAACAGATTAAAACAAGCTGGATTGAAATTAGCACCAAAGAAATGCTGCTTCTTCATGAGAAAAGTCAAATATGTAGGACATATAGTTTCAAGGAATGGAATAGAACCAGATCCAGATAAAATTGAAAAAGTAAAGTCATGGCCAAGACCAACTACCCCTGAAGAAATTAGGAAGTTTTTAGGATTTGTAGGCTATTATAGGCGATTCATAAAAGACTTTTCAAAGATTGCACGCCCACTCAGTTCAATGATGCCTGTACCAACAAAGAAGAAAAGAGGAAAGACAACTAGTAAACCTAAAGCTAAAGATAAGTTTGCATGGACAGAAGAACAGGATAAGGCTTTCAATACACTCAAGGAATGTCTCATTAATCCACCAGTTCTTGGCTATCCTGATTTTACCAGACCATTTGAACTACACACAGATGCCTCATCAGTAGGACTTGGTGCAGTGCTATATCAGGATCAAGATGGTCAAAAGAGGGTAATAGCTTATGCAAGTAGAAGTTTAACCAAGCCTGAACAACACTACCCAGCTCATAGATTAGAATTTTTAGCCTTAAAATGGTCAATTACAGAAAAGTTCAGCGACTACTTAAGAACAAACAGATTTCTGGTTTTAACAGACAACAATCCTCTCACATATGTCTTAACATCAGCAAAATTAGATGCAACAACTCAGAGGTGGATGGCAGCATTATCATCTTATGATTTTGATATTAAATACAGAAGTGGAATTTCAAATGCAGATGCAGATGGCATATCCAGGTTGCCTGGATTGCTAACCCCTGAAATCTGTACTGAGAGCATATCATCAGACTCCTTCACAGCTATATGCAATGCAGTACCATCATCACCAGCCATTGAAACATTAACTTGCAAACAGAATACTTTAGATAACATCATTTCTACACAAGAATCACCATTGGAACAATTGAACATTCCATTTATACAAAATCAGGATTTATCTTTAAAATATTGGATACAACAGGTAAGGTCAGGAATGAAACCAGATAGAAAGGATATGCCACAAACAGCAGAAAGCAAAGCCATTTACAACAACTTTGATAAATTGGAAATAGATGATGATGTTTTATACAGAGTAACTAAGGATACAGTATCTGGAGAATCTAGGAAACAGTTATTGGTACCATCAGGCTATAGGAAGTACATTCTTCAGAAAATCCACAATGAAATGGGTCACCAAGGAAGAGACCGTACCATGTCCTTGTTACGCGACAGATTTTTCTGGCATGGAATGTCTAAAGATGTCGACATGTGGATAGCTAACTGTGAGAGATGTATAAGAAGGAAAACAACAACTACCCAAAGAGTACCAATGGTTAGTATTGAGACAACCCAGCCATTAGAATTAGTATGTATGGACTTTTTAGGCCTAGAAACATCAAAGGGAGGTCAACAGTACATTCTTGTCATAATGGACCACTTCACTAAGTATGCTGTAGCTGTACCAACCAAGAACACCACTGCTCATACTACTGCTGAAGCTTTTATGAAGAACTTTGTTGTCCATTATGGATTCCCTAAAACCATTCATACAGATCAAGGACCAAACTTTGAAGGGAAATTGATGAAAGAACTGTGTAAGATGACTGGAGTAAAGAAATCCAGAACAACACCTTATCACCCACAGGGAAATGGAGCATGTGAAAGATTTAATAGAACTTTACTCAACATGTTAGGAACCTTAAATACATCACAAAAGCAGGATTGGAAGTCACATGTTTCAACAATGGTTCATGCTTATAATTGTACTCGACATGATACAACAGGAATGACACCCTACTATCTTATGTTTGGTCGAGAACCCCACATCCCTGTAGACATCATATTCAACTTAGACCATTCAACTGGGAATTCAGGAACAAAATATGTAGAAAAGATGAAGGAACGCATGAAATCAGCATATGAACTGGCCATTTCTTGCTCAAGGAAACAACAGGGAAGACAAAAGTCAAATTATGACCTGAAATCCAGAAGTGCTGTACTAGATATTGGAGATAAGGTGTTGGTAAAGATTGTAGCATGGGATGGAAAACACAAACTATCAGATAAATGGGAAGAGGATGTGTATGTTGTGACAAACCAACCAAATCTGAATATTCCAGTGTTTGAAGTGACTAAGGAAAATGGTACTGGTCGTAAGAGGACATTACACAGAAATCTATTGCTACCAATTAAGTCCAAGGAGATAGAGAAAGCACATCAAGGGGAAGTAACTCATGATGACAAGGATGGAGATAGTTCAGAGGAGGATCAAGACTTAGTCTATTTTGATGTACCAAGTCAAGATCAAGGTGTGGAGGAACATTCATTTATAAGTGAGGAACCTGTCATTCAGGTACGGTCAGAAAGTTCTGACAGTACATTTACTGAAAATGTACAGGAGGAAGAAGTTGAAGAACAGGGCCCTGATACAGAAATAGAGAGTGAGGAAGAGGTTATTGAAGAACCAGTCACACGACCTAGAAGACAAACTCGACAACCAAGTTGGATGAGATCTGGTGAGTTCATCATGTCTCAGCAGTCCAGCTGGTTGGTAAGAGTAGAATACCTCAAGGATTTAGCTATGTCAGGAATGTTCCCATCAGTTGAGAAGGATATAGGACTAGCAATAGTGAAAATTGTGACAGAGAATACCGGTAGTGGAAATTCATAGATTTTTGTGGATCAGAATAAGTGTTTTTACTGTTTTATTTTATCAGCTGAATGTAATATTATATTACTTATGTACTTGATTAGCTGACTGTATATTTTAATTGATCTACTGTCATATATTATACTTTCATTGTAGTTTATTGGATAGTAGTTTCCTATACTATGTGATACACTATTTGGTTGCCAATGGTGTAATTATATGTATTATGTCTTTTCTATCATGCATTTACTTGTAATATTTATTGTCACATATAGTTATATTATATATTGTAATGTGTCTTGTATTAGATATGAGATGTATAGTATGTTTAGCTTTATGTTGCCATTGTATTAATAGGGTATGCTTTCTTGTATTTCATATGAGAAGCATTATTTGTAATACTCCTTTTGTATGAATAATGGTGAGGGCACCATTTCAGAAGCAGGGGGAGTATGTGATAGTGTGTATTCTTTATGAATTATGTTATTTTTATAATTAAATGTAATTATCATTTAAAGAAATTGATTATTAAACCTTCAAAGGGAATGATTTGATTATCCAAGAACAGTCTTTCTTGTTATTGATTTTAGCCTATAGGTATTAACCTTTGATCCACAGTAGTCAGTTATATTGGTATGGTAGTAATTTTGGAGTTACTCAGGCATATCATTGTGAGCATGATCTTATGAATGGGTGTGTCTGTGTTTGAGTTCTTATTGGCCGAGTACTTTCCAGATTTACTATTTTATTGGTTTGGGTACTTTTCCCGCCTAAACTTTACAGCCCAGTTGATCCTTTGTTTAAGATTATTAGACTTTAGTATTTTGGCCATTATAGTAGCCATATTTCTATTTTGATGAAGAATTTGATATTTGGATATTTGATTAACTTTTCCTGGATCCTTTACTTCTAATTTGAAGGTATTATATATTCTTCATCATTCCTTATTCTTTTGTGAGAGTGTTTTATGCAAGATGTATGATTTTGTGTCATTTTCGAGATAAATCATATTTTGGGTAAAAGATGAACTATTTGTATTTTTTATCATTCATTGTTAACTTTTTCTACAAGTACTTTTAATTCATTGTAATTTGGTTATTGGAATCCCTGATTTGATATTTTATATTTTTCATCTTTGAAAGGAAGCCTAGAGTTGTAATTTTGCAATATTGCTTATTATGTTCATTTTTATATTTCTAGGACACTTGCTTATATAGTATTGGCAGATTGTATTTATTATTGATGAGCAACCTGGTCCCATAGACAGGTACGATACATGTTTTGTGTTTTTGTCATGTTTGTCTTATATGTTTGAATGTATTGTTCAGATATCGTATTTTTGTGTTTTATGTATTGTTTTGTAAATGTCATTACTAGGCTGTATCAAGGATTTCATGAAACTTGTGCTAAGTGTTTTATTTATGTTGTATTGTTTGTATGTGTTCATATGTATTGTGATTGTCTTACTAAATATTTCTTTATGTACTTGTAGGGTTGTTATAAATCTGATAACTGCTAAATAAAGTATTGAAACTTGGATGGTCTTTAATATACAACAAGTCTGTCTGTCACATGTTATCTTGAAATAAGTAGTTACACAAACTAAGATTAGGTTTGAAATGACAATACAGATAAAAAAAACTACCAAACTACTAGTATATGTTATTAATACCACATTTTCCTTCAATGCCGGCGTGTTAGTAAGTGGATGAAACTTGCAAATGGTCCAATACAATTTAACCAGCAACCAACCCTCTAAATTACACAGCATTCCGTAATATACGGCTTTTGTAATCGACTAGGTCTTAGAACATTTTTGAAACTAGATTGTAAACAGATTCAATATGGGATATTCTTTAGAATCATGGACTTTCAACTAGGCAAGACCTATCAGATATTGCTTCATTTCATTAGTTTCAACCAGCCATTAAACCACAAAAAAATACTGTTTGTTATAATTGACAACGGAAATCAAGAAGGTCATTTTGAACAAATTATAACTATTTGTAACACATATATTCAAACCACAACTATTGAGCGGAAAATCTCATAATATTCAATAGAACTGTATAAGTTATTTAATTTAGAATCTCATTGACAATTTTCAACATAGTTTTAACATTTAATATAAGGTCTAATAAAAAAGCCATAGGATATAAAAAGTGTTGCATTTATTTTAATTGCAGACAAAATAGTATTAATTTTGCCACTTTTCAGGTTCTATTTTCATGCAATAAACTACATAATTCACTATGAAAACAGCTAATTTGATTATGGGTGGATTCAAAATTAAAAAAAAACGTCAGTGGTGTAACACAAAATGTTTTTGATTTGGAAAATATTGCTAAATTGGTAAACAGAATGACCGTTACTATGCGACCGTGATAAATTGTTACAAACTGCCCGATGATAAGTTTTAACTTATAATATAAAAAAAATCAAAGTTTGTGACGATTTAGTCAAAGTTATTTTAAAGATTAATGATAAAAGTCAGTTTTTATTATTCAACGGTAATTAACATGTTTGTACGTGTGCGCATGTTGATGTTTAACCGCCTTTTTGACACACAGGGCTGTAAATTGTAATGGTGCAGAAATCTAAAAATGTTCATATAATGTTCATTAATTTTGGTGACAGTTAGCCCTACTACTTACTTTAAATCTCGAGAATGATACGAAAAGTTAACCGTCAGAAGTTTTGTAGAATTCTCTTTGAAAAATGCATGTTTTTACTACTTTTATTATAGAACAAGTGTGGACTCTAATGCATATTGCCTAGCAAGCCGCTATGGACACAAAAAGCAAAGGTCTGCTTTAGTAACATAAAAAAGACTTTATTATTTCTAGGTCCTGCAAAGGTTTATTGTTGAATTCTATATGTAGCCTTTGCTGTACACATACTATAAAATCGATCTAAAATTAAGCCATGTCGATGAATCTAAGTCATGTAAGTGTTTATCCTAAACATTATTTGTTTTTAGATCCAGTATAAGCATTGTACTATCTCCTATTTAGTTTAAAATAACTGCATCAAAGTTTGGTTATGTTAGTGGAGGAAATAGGAGACTATTGCAGATATAGAAAAGCTGTTGCTTGCTTAAACCTTCAGCTCATCGAGCTGTACAAAAGTCTCCATTGGATCAAAGATGTCACAGTCTGTTGTTCATATATACTTTTAAATCAGCTTAATGTTAAAGTTTAAAAAGGTTTCAATCTTCAAATTATTCTGAGAACAAAAGCTACCAACGGGATTCTGGGAATACCGAAGAAGAAAATAAAACATATATTTTGCGCCTAGAAATTTTTATAATTTTCGTTTTATAATATTATTATTTTCAACATTTAGTTGCATTCCAAGCATGCGGAGATGTAAAAAAAATTGTACATTGTTATTTTGACTTTTTTCCAAGTGTGACCAAAAAGGAAACTGGACTGATCCTCTTTTGTATTTTTAGTCTTGGGTCAATGCAAGACGGCGAGCAGCGACTTATGGTCATGCTGAAGACTGCTGGCTGTTTTCCATTGTAATTTTTAAAATTCACGTTTCTTTATGTTGGTTGTGTGGCGTACAATTATTCCACATCTAATTATCGTCTACTTATCATGGTTATCATTTGTCAGATCAGCCTATGATTTTGAAGTATATAATATTATATGAAATAAGTTTAAACCCAATTGTAGATCTCTTTATGAACATTTGCAATGTACATGTATGCCTTTAAATTTTTTACGTCTAATAGCAATAAATTATATTATAACTCAAACAGGGCCAGATCCAGAAATTTTTGAAAGGAGTTGGTCCACATAAATTCCGCTGTGGACGAAGGACGAAAAGGGGGTGGTTCTAGATGATACTTGCGAAATTTTTGTCGGAAAGGAGGAAAATTCCAATCTCGGACCCCCCCCCGGATCCGCCACTGCTCAAATATTTTTGATTGTCACCTATTCAAAGATTGTCCCTTCCTTTATGATATAGACTAAAGCAAACTTATACACGAACGTTGCAATCCATGTTCCGCACACAGGGGCTTGGATTCTGTTCATTTATATTGACTTTTAAGTCGCCCCCCTACTCTATAATCCAAGCCCCTGTGGTTTTGCACAGTTAAAATTATTTTCTGACATGTTTGTAGTTGTGGCGACATTGGTCTCCGTGTGGTGAATCGACAAAATTATCAAGCATTGATAACATTTTCGAACAACCAATAGCTTGTGACAAATAAGTTAATTTTTCCGGATCCCGCAATAGCTTTGTGAGAAATAGATAAAATTATTTATCCTTATTAAAATGACCTAGATCAAGACAGACGAATGACCTAATGTGGCTATTTTGTCATTTTCTAAAAATCAATAAAATGCTTGAATTGTGTGTGTCTGATTGACCTATTTTGCATAAGCATTATTTCTGTCTGTGATAATAAACTTTATTCAATGAATTAACATTTTGCAGTCAAAAATTTATAAGAAAGTACGCTTAAACATGTGCACAACCTGATAAAGTGACTACGCCATGTACGCTACATGATCTAGTTGAATCGCATTGTTGCTTTAAAACACCGCCACATAAAAGCATGAAAAGCGAAGATGCTGTGTACAACTTTTTTGCAAGATTAAACTTATTTTTGGTGTCCGAATAGTATTTTTGTCCTTTAAACTTTATTCAATTAAGTAAATTTTCGCAATCCAAAATCAAATATCCTTTACGCTAAAGCTATGCAAGATATGCTACACTGACTAAAATATAATCCGAAGCAGAACACATAATCTACTGGTCGCGGCCATATTGTCTTGATGGAAATCCGAAGATTGAGAATCCGAATATAGCCCCCGAGTGAAAAGTGAAAGTATGTACATTGCAAAGAGCTTTTGAAAATATAGAAACGACGGAAACAAACGACCTAATTTCAGTATCGCTGCCTTTTTCTTTATAATAGGTAGTAATAAATAGGGAAAATTCACATTTCCTTCTGCCTTCGTTTTGGTATTTGTAATTTTGAAACCACTGGGTGATTACCACTGTTGTTGACCAGAAGTACCCGAAAGAAACCACAAGCCTGGTCGTCAGACCTGTCTGACACGATTTACTATAATATTTCTATGATTTTTGTCACTGAAATTTCCGAATTTGAATTTCAAAATTTGTTTGAAACACGAGGTTTCTTTCCTTGTAATGCACATGGTCCATATCCTCGGTGCTGAATTTGGCTTCTTTGTTCGAACGTTTTTGTTTTGAGTACTTTTGTACTTTTAGTTTTCAACAGTTTTAGAAATTGACCTTCCAATGTTTTGATTTAAATGCTACTGGTGAGAGATTATTTCTTGAAATATCGATATATAATTTTGAAAACACTTGACGATAAGCGCTGCTGTTGAACAAGAGGTCCCCGAGGATAATCATAAGCCTGGTCGTCAGATTTGTCTGACACAATTTACTATAAAATTTCTAATATTTTTGTCGCTGAAATTTCCGATTTTTAAATTCAGAATTGTTTAAAACACCAGGTTTCTTTCCTTGTAATTGACAATGTCGATATCCTCGCTGCTCGATTTGGCTTCCTTATTCGAACATTTTGGTTTTTAGTACTTTTCGTTTTCAACAGTTTTGGAAATTGACCTTCCAATGTTTTGATTTAAATGCTACCGATGAGAGGTTACTTCTTGAAATATCAATATATAACATATCCAAATTAACCGGTTATTCCCACGTTTTGGTATTTGTAATCTAAAAGCAACTCCATGTATTTTTTTCTTTAAATTTGATTAAATCTTTGTGTTTGACAGTCGTTTAAAAATACTATATAGAAAATGAGGTTCACCCTCAAAATTCTTGTAAAAAGGCAAAAGTATTTATTATTGTTTTTCCTTATCATTTCTATACAAATTATATACCCTTAAGTGATACAGGAAAATACTGAAATTCGAGAGTATTATTCCATCTTTTTATTGTAAGTAACAATTTTGATGTCCATTTAGTCCAACAGAAATCAATAAAGATAGCAAGCATAATTTAATTTTAAGTTATTATAGATGTGCAAAAAGATGTTCACTGATAAACACCCCATCTTACTGTTCCGTTACTGATGGAAAATTGGAACTAAAAGTGTAATGTATCTTAAGGTTAATGAGGACACCTTACCCTGAAATCATCTGCCCATAGAAAATCAAATTTTATTGCCTTAAATATCAAATAATGTTTATATCTTCCATATAAAACGAAAATAAAGATAGGTCACCCAGCTTGTTTTTCCGATATAAGGGTTCAAAGTTTGACTAAATTACAATGTCTATTGAAGGAAATGACATATAAAATGCATTAAATCACTGCTCAAGAAAAAATCTTACATTACAAATTTGATTTTATTAGACCGACTTAATATTATGAAGCAACCTTTTGATTTAAGAGTGAGAAAATAGGGGATCACCAGCTTCGTTTTGAATCTGCCTGTAGAATCCATCGTATTTTGATGGTCATATTTTACATGGATTATATCCCTTGATATTTTCAATACAATGATTTATTAAGTTAATAGTCATAACTCTTTAAAATATTATCATATTTTTAACATTTTTTATATTAATTCATTTAATATTTCTGTAATGAATTTATTGATATGGTAGCATTTACTTTGCATATTTAGAAGTGCTTGGTCACATGACACCTGTCCTCATTAACCTTAAATACAATCTGCTTACAGCCACGTGTAGAGAGGGTGGAGGTCAATGTAAGGACAGCTGTTTACTCTGTGAGTTCCAAAGAAGTGATTTAGGATGCTGTAATGGTAGAAGCTGCTGTATATCGTCAATATGTGAAGGTATATTTAAACTCTGATAAAACTTGGTTTTCTGAAATACCGATCTGAACATCCATGTGGTGCGGAGGTCTTATGGAGTTTAACGTGATAGGTCCCCTGGTGCATATCATTCTGGCGGTGGTTTGTCATGAGCTGGGCAATTCATGGGACACAACAAGCCTGCATTGTCTAATAAACCTTAAGTGATGTTCCGTGTCGGCAAATCACCTTTAAATTACCTAATTAGTTCAGATATCAATGTCTTGTGATTAACTGCCAAATGAGTTTTCATTTCAGTTGGCTTGGAGTTGTAAGTCTGTCAATCACTCAATGGCTTAATTTAATTAACAGTTGACTAAAATTACAGGATATTGTCAGAAAATTACCGACCACCTTACCCAAAAGAAACCAGTAGTAAAGTGTATAATATAGTTATGTGAGGAAACGCGTGTCAAATGTTAAACCACTTCATGGACAGGCATTATAATCTCGTCATTCGTATTGTCACTACAACAGACAGTTTGTTTTAGATTAAAAGATTTAATTTATTTAATATACATGTACTTTTTTTCAGTTCAAGAGGGAAGTCAACCAGTTTCTCTAGATTGTTTTTATCCTTTCGGAAGACCCAATGGTGACACACTCATGCAAATTGCAGATGATGCATTTGAATATCAGACTTTGACTCATAGGTTTAAATTCTTCGGAAACCAGTATTCTGCCGGTAATCGACTTTATGTGAGTACCTTTAAAAGAAACATGCTACCACTTGAAAATGGAGTATATTTAATATAATTTAGAAAGATATGGATGCTAATGGTATGTATCCCTTATTTCCAAAGATAATATATACAGAGATAGGGATGATAATGGTAGGCATCCCTTATTTCTCATGATAATATATATAGGGATAGGGACGCTAATGGAACGTATCCCTTATTACTTATAATAGTATAAGCAGAGATAGGGATGCTAAAGGTACGTTTTCCTTATTCCCCAATATAATATATGCAAATTAAGGGATGCTAATGGTACAAATTCTTTATTTCTTATAATAATATATGCAGAGATAGTGCACTTGCTTTTAATGCTAACTGGTCAGATGAAATATGTGACATTAGAAATTTCAAAACAGGATTTGTTTCTACCCATCTGTTATAAAAATAATTTTATTTTTCAATCATGGTGCTCAAATTTAAATCTAGATAAAGGACGGGAATCCTATATCTGTATCAGTTTTATCGTGTAACAGCATACATTTTTAAAACTTCTTCCACAAAATATACTTCTTTTACACATACACAAGACAAGACACTATTGGTACATTTGGATAATGTAGTTTTGTCAGAGAAGAATAAAAAAACTTAGGTATTCAATATTACAAACTCTTAGTTCGTTATCTATGAGTCTAAGTTTGCAACTGCGCTCACATATTTGTTTCTTCGTTAATGTGAAGCATACGCCATACAATTACTTCTAAAGTAAAATATGACTCGTTCGATCCTTTAACTTCTTTCTTTGTGATATAAAATTATATAAATAACATATAGCTGAGAGGATGATAGAGTAGATTGAAACCCTGAGAAAAGCATTGTCAACTGAGGCGCAGCAGAGGTTGATAGTGTCTTATCGAAGAGTAGCAAAATAATTTATCACCCGCTCAGATATATGTTATTTAGTTTATTATACTGACTCATTTAAGTAATTTTACTCACCGATTATCAAATCTTCTTATTTGTTTTCCTTAAACCGAAATAAAAAAACTTAGGAAAAAATATTATTTGTTTAGGCGTTTGTCTGATTGTAGATGCATTCATAAGTGATAGTTAATAAAGCACTTTGCACGAAATATTGTTGAATCTAAATGCTATCAATTTTACAACTAATTAAGAATTTCAAATTTAGGATGTGCACGAACTTGGTGCACGAAAGGGTGATAGATAAAACATTATGATAATATTATGATAATAGTATGCCTTTCAAAATAACACTCAATGAAGTCTTTTAACAAAATTAATGAAAAAACAAAGGTGATGATTTCATTTTTCCTGTCCTCAACTTGTTTTTCTTGTGTAGCAACAAACAGTACGATACTGCCCATTGAGTAACATATCACATCGGATTATTTTTTCTTAACTTTATATGATACATCATGATTTATTTGTTAATAAATTCGTGGGTGTCAATTTAAGATGCATAAGATTCGGACTGTTTTCAGTGTGCTAAATCGTAAGATATTTGGTATATATGATATTCAGATTGTCACCAAATAAATGATTGTAAAGTGACAGTTTAACATAAATAGAACAGAACTAAAATGAACCAAAGAAGCAATCAAATATTTTTGATCTGATAGACAGATAAGGATAAAATCGATAGACATGAAAACACCACAAAAACAAACAACAACCAGCAGCAATCAGAAGCGTGAAGTCAGGTCGAAACAAGAGTGAAATTAAGTGCTCTGGAAGAGTTAAAAGTGGCTATTAATTTAGCTTGCGTCCAATCCGTTAAGGATAACAATACTAAATACCTAACTAACATTCTCTATGTCTTACCAAATCTGCACACATAGGAGAGATACAAATCTAGAAAGTTGTCTTACCGGGGAGCAACATATCTTTGTATTAACAACTTGCTTGTCAGACGTGACACAATACACCCCACAATTTATGGACTAATGAATCAGTTGTGTTACTCCATAGGCTGAAGCGGACGAAATTTCTCTAGACAAAAACTTAAGTAAATAATAAGAAATGAAGTCATCATGTTTGTTACAGAGCTTTCGATAAAGCCGTCCTAATGTGTCGAATTCAAGATATAAATCTAAATATGAAGCGTTTCTCCTAGAATCTGTACTTTCCTTTATTATAAGTTCTTGGTGATATGGGATGTATATCGTCATCAAATCGAGGATTATCTATAGCTAGTGAAAGGAAGGTGCAGATGTACCAATGGGGTATCCGAATGTCAAAGTCAAAAAGGGCAGAGACAAAACCAGAAAACACAAATAAGGATAAGACAAAAATAAACAGACAAACAATAAAACACGGATACAAAAAAACCTACTAAATATCAATTAACAACGAAAAAAAAATCAACAAGGTGAACTCAGATGGTCCGGGAAAGGAAGCGGTTTCAGTCGGCTTAAGCACACCCGTCGCGTTGAAAATTTTCAATTCAGTGTGTCAAATCCGGTAGAGAAGGACAAAACATCATCAATATTTCGTTTGAAATGCCTGTACCAAGTCAGGACCATTGCGATCCACCAATTCTCCGGTATGACTGATTCGTTTTTGTCATTTTCTCTGGACTATGAGATTGATCATTCAAGTTCGGTAGTTTTGTTATTACCTTTATTTAAAGATTAAAGCTAGTCTGTAATATAAAAGAACATGGTAATTATGTCCTTCCTTTTCCTACCCGTTTTAGAAAAATACTAGCAGCTCATTTGATATACAGATAGCACGGTGGTGTTGATTAAGTCTTATAATAACATTGTTCCCGCGTAATATTTACTACGAGAAAACAGTTAAGTTTCTCACATTTTCTTCCTTTTTTTAAATCGAAAGGACAAACATCAGCAAGTTCATTTATTGTACAATTATTTGGTTTTACAGCTCGGGACAAATGGAGTCATAACATTTGTAGAAGGCGTTTCTGGGTACACACCTACTCCATTCCCTCTCGCCAACAATATTCCAATGATAGCCCCGTACTGGGGAGATACGGATACAAGGCGTGGTGGAGATATATGGTACAGACAGACAATGGATCCTACTTTACTTGGCTTTGCTTCCTCTGAGGTTCAGACTGTGTTTTCCGAGTTTTCCAGTTTTGCCGCGTCTTGGATGTTTATAGCCACATGGGATGAAGTTGTGTCTTATGGCGACTCCAGAACAAACCCATTAGTGAGATTAACATAAGTGTGCGTAATTTGTTTGATAAGAAAAATATTAAATGGAAATAATAATAAACTTTTCTGACTAAATTCTAATATTTTTAGTCATTTGAATTTCCTAGTTTAATTCAAAATTGTTTAAACAACCGGTTTCTTTCCTTGAACTGCATATGATGGATTTACTCGGTGCTGGATTTGGTTTCCCTGTTCGAACGTTTTGGCTTTGAGCACTTTTAATTCAACACTTTTGTTTTCAACCTTCCAATGTATTGATTTTTACTAAATTTAGAGTTTAACGTCGTGACTTAACCTAGATATTAGTCTCAAACGACGTCAATTCTGCTGATGAGAGGTCACTGCTTGGAAAATAGATACACAGCATAACCAAATTAACCATTTTTATTTTCCCGTTTTGGTATTTGTGAGAAAAATGCAAATGTGTACCAGGGGTATTCAAACATCATCATACCGAAAAGAAAAAGACAAAATTGATGGACAAAAAAATCATAAACACAAAACCAACAGCACAACAAAATAAAAACACCTACAAAACAACCGAACCGCATTTAGCAACGTTAACCAGAGTCGTAACGAGAATGAAAGCAGGTGCCCATGAAGAGTAATCAATTCCTGGTTGTTATAGCACACCCATCACGTTGCCAAAGATCGATTTAGTATTCGACAATTCCAAAAAAGATGACATTACAAACTAGGTAAAACCAACCTGTCCTCATCTGAGATATAAATCCCGTTTTTGTCTACAAGCACATGGTGTCTTCTGAAAAAAATCTTCAAAGATGACAACAACCTGAGGGCAACGTACCCCTGTGTTAGGAATTTGCTTGTCAGCCGTTTGGCTCTATCAAGGAAGTCGTTATACTCCGCACATGCTCCGGAATAACAATTCAATTGTCATACGTGAACTCCATATGCTAAAGTCAATGGAATGTTGTTACACGGAAAGTGAAAGTTGACTTTTGGAAATTTGAAGTCATCACGTTTGTCGAAGAGCTTTTCATAAAGCCTTCCTAGTGGTCTCTATAGAAAACCAGTAAAGCGTAAATAGCGGAATTTAAAATTACAAATTAATCAATACAAAAAAGTGAAAGAGTTGTTTATGTTTTTTCTCATTGGGATAATTTTGAGCAAGTTTATTACTTAAGAAAAATAAAATTAAGTTTTATATGTTTATAATTGTAAATGTTAACACGATGTATTTAAAAATCTGATGTACTTGAACTAACAAACTTTTATTAATTATTGTCTATGTACTACCCAGATTACATGGACACTAATTTTACTGGGTACATCATCTATAAAAGCTGTTATAGTTAATGCAATTGTGAACAGCTAAAGTGCAATAAATTAAAAAGCCTCCCTAGTGTGACAATTTTGAAAAAAAATCCAAATATGATGCAAATTTCGACAGCAAATTAATGTTGTATATAAAGTAAATAAATTCAAAAACTGTCCTTTTGAAATAAAAAAAAAACTGTCTTAAAACTTTATTGAATAAATGTTATAAAATAAAAATAAAGTAAAATCTTTGAATTTAGTCTTTTTTTGGTAAAAATATTGATAATTTGATAGGTACTTAGTTACTTAGTTAGGGGGAAGGTTGGTGCCAAAAAACGTTCTTTACCCCGCCACAAAGTGGCTGTCCTAAGCCAGGAATCTTTATCAAAGTTATGTTTGTATTTCGTCGAATTCATGTTACTTATTTTTTGTTAAAAGGGATTGGGCTTGAATCATATGTAGTTTTTTTTATCCAGGGCCAATTGAAACCACTGGTCACATTAAAGACTGATAGCTGTTTTCCATTGCGGATTTTTTAAAACTGTCGTTTATATTGTAGGTTGTGTCGTGTACACTTATACCGCATTTCATTATCTTCTAGTTTTAGAATCTGTAGTATCCTTTATCTCAAGATCCTTTGGATATATGAGATGTAAATAATCACAAGATCGAGGATTATTTAGTGAAAGGACATTATCAATATAACGAAATGTAATATTTAAGGATAAAGCGAGTTTGTGATTCTTTTTGTCTAGAAGTAATTTTAAGAAGTCCGCTTCATATGAATAAAGAAATAAATCGGCAAGCGATGGTGCACAATTTGTACCCAATGGTATACCAATTGTCAGTATTTTGACATCACTGGATCGATTACCGCTGCTGGTGGACGAGGGTAATCACAAGCCTGGTCGTAAGACTTGTCTGACACGAATTTACCAATACATTTCTAATATGTTTTGTCGTTGAAATGCACTATTGTTTAATTCAAAATTGTTTTAAACACCAGGTTTCTGTTCTTGTACTGCACCTTGTCTATATGCTCGGTACTGGATTTAGCTTCCATGTTCAAACGTTTTGGCTATGAGTACTTTTCATTCAAACCTTTTGTTTTTCACCTTCCGTTATTTTGATTTAAATGCTGCTGATGAGGGGTTACTCCTTGAAGAAATAATGATTAATATCATTACCAAATTAAGCGTTCGGTATTTGTCTTTTTTAATATCAAAATTAAAAATATATATTTATTGAATTGTGTAATCACTATACTATCTAATTTTAACAGTGAAAACAAAATATATCGTGAATTTCTTATTCGTTAAGAGTAAAACTATTTGCTTAGACAATAATACAGAAAAAAAACCGTCATAAAGAGTACAACGAAATCATAATACTTTCACAGTAATAAGTAGAAAACCAAACAGATCGGAATTCTAATAAAAACTCTATGCTCAATTTTAACGTCCCAACTATAGTCCATTTGAGTTCTATAATTCAACGAAAATTCTTTTAAATGTTTTTGTCTCTCAAATAAAATTTATTTTTTAAACACAAATAAACTTTTTATTAGTATACGAACTCTGATAACAAAAACCAAGATGTTATCTTCTAAAACAAAAACGTTTTCCATATGGTCTAATGCTAAATATTTCACCAATTTTAATAATACCTAAAATGGTGTGTTTATCTGACGGAACAGCCAGGTGTTTGGCCCACCTGAACATAATTGAAAGGACTAACAATAGGAGATCACATGACCAGTTAGCTCCACAAAGGATTTTTAAAGGTATAGGGAGCAAATGCTGTTCCTGGTCACTAGGTTGTACTCCAATGGATTTCTATGAATGTTTGGTCCATTTGTACTATCAAGGTCTATGGAAAACATTTTTATCAATCATGCAAAAATTTTGAAATATTTTGCCTGAGATCGTATGCCATTGAAAAGTCATGACATACTAAATTAGTTAAAGTATTTTGCAAGACGTAAATTTACAAGCCATTTTTCGTTGATTTATAAAACTCAAACGGACTATAAACTGTGTTCATTGGTTGACAAAGGTGAATAAAATAGCCTCTCGCCTTAATATCTTGCTTATGACACTTTTTCAGAGAAATATTTTCCAAGCAGTTATGGTTACAGACGGGAATCTTTCTTTTGTGATGTTTTTCCTAAATAAGCTGGAATGGTTGTATGGTACAGCATCGGGTGGAATATCAGCTCAGGTAAAAACATATGATATTGTGTATATTTTTGTTCACAGCGAATCTTTGGTTAAACAAGGACGTAGCAGACACAGAGAAAGTATTTTTTAAAATTAATGGTGCTTTTATGAAGATTTGATGATTTTTCTTAGAATTCATGATTTGCTTTCTCATACTTAATTTTAGCCTTTTTAACTGTTATAAATGAAAATGATGGCCGAACGTCAGCTTTCTAAGAAGATTTTTAATTGTCAGTGAGGTTATAATAAAGACGAATCGTTATCCAAAACGTTCTTATAAGGGATCGGCCACCTCATGACACTTGGTCAGTGTTAGCTGTTTTTGCAAGATCTTGTACGAAAACCTGTCTTCCATCACGAGAATAAAGGCTATGAATAATTGTAAATGCTGTCATACCCATTTTTATTTGGTAGGCTGGATTTAATGCTGGAGATGGAACACAATCATTTACTTTGCCAGGATCTCGTACTCAAGCCATTGTCGACGCAGCTTTGTTGTCTAACATACGAGTCCCGGGTAGATATATGTTCAGAGTGGATGAATATAATCTTTCTTTTCCATCGGCACGTAAGTATAAAAGATAAAAGAAACTGACCAGAATTACTATTAAGTTTATAGAAAAAGCAACAAAGTAAAGGAAATAAAAACTCATGAAAAATTAAGGATTTCTGCTTTACAAAATAATTCTAATTATAAGATTTATATTAGGTCGCAATGATTTAATATTTTTTAAAAATGGGTTTGGTTAAAATATTTTATTTATCTGTGCTATATCAATTAAAAAATAAACACTTCTGTTTCTGAACCGAACAAACACAAGCATTCCCTTTTCAGGGTTAAGTATCCACCCAAACATACAGTAACTATGCAAAGATTAACAATTTGTTATCAAAATATAATGCAAGCACACTTAAAATGTAAAATTAAACATAATGCCAACATGTGTGTATGCTTATATACATGTACATATTAAAACATATTTTTACGAACAAAAAGTATTTAAAAAAAAAACAAGAACTTAAGTGGACAAAAAAAACTAAACAATACGATATAATGTATATGAATATCTTTACGCTTTAATACCAATTCGTATGATACATTTAAAACTAACTTGGTTGAACAATTACAAAAAGAAGTATGAAAGCAATTAATGCAAAAATGTCTATTTTTATTTGTTTCTCTCATAAATGATAAAATGCTATACGGCTTTTTGTAAAACAATCAGGGTCTGCTAAGCCTTCTGGAGCATTTGAGTTCACTCTCGTTCGCTTACGTTGTTAATTGCGGTTGGGATGTTATATGACTGAGTTTTTGTACTATGTGTAACTTGTCTTTGTGATAATTGTGACGAAATTCGATTGTCCCATTGTTGCACCTTTCTTTCATAAAAAGATATTATACCGGTAAAATTGTTTCATGTTATTTAACAAAATCATATTGGAAGAAAATGGGCCACCTATTGTGGCCGAAATTTTATTACATGTAAGTCTTATTACATAATATATACACAAAACTATCTAAAGGCAAAGGTGGGGTTCTAAATTAGCCCCTTAAGGTTAAACAATATAACAATAATTAACTTATGAAAATAAACAAAGCTAAACATCAAGACCTACATGTAAAATGGGAGGAGGATGGGGTAGTGGAGGTAATTGTTTTAAAATATTGAAGATTTCACAAAATTATAAGCTATTAAATTGAACTTTGACACCATAAATTATCCAGCGATCAATAATACAAATTGGGGTTCTAAATAGTTAATACAGGGATTGTCATGTGATTAGAAGAGATAAAAATACAAAAAGATTATCATGTGATTAAAATTAAAAGAGGCTCAACACAGGATAATGAAATACAAGAAAATTAAATGTCTGCTCTCAGCATAAACAAATTTATTTTTCAACTAAATTTCCATTTATGCCTTGATCGCACCACCAAATACAAAACCGAATATGTACATGATGTAAGTGCAGCAAGCTTGTTTGCCTTGTAACTAAAGTTTATATTGGCGTTTCAAATAATTAATAACTCATATTGGAAGAAAATGGGCCACCTATTGTGGCCGAAATTTTATTACATGTAAGTCTTATTACATAATATATACACAAAACTATCTAAATTCAAAGGTGGGGTTCTAAATTAGCCACACGATCGAAGATCCCCCCACCCGCACCGTACATGATGTACGTCTACCAATTAAATTTAATTAAATTATTGACTTAAACAAAACATTATGTATGTTTATAAAACTGATATAAAACAAAAAAGCAACAAGTCAAAAACATGTCTTTTATAGAAGATGACTGCTCCTGCTCGTCATCAAACAAATACATGGCAACACTGATTCTTTTACCCTAGCTAAATAAGTCTCATAATATGTGGACATTAATAGAAATAAAAACATACTTAATATATAAAACATATACGACTGCTCCTGCTCGTCATGTACATTTAGTTTCAATAATAACATGTCTACTTAGATATGTGCAACTATGCACCTTAAGAAACTATCTGATTGGGACGGATATATCGTAAAAATGCATTAGAATGCCATCGACCTAAACTTCTTATTTGTGAATCTGATTTTCCAGTTTCCCATGCATGACAACAAGCTCCAATACGAAAACTATGGGATTTATAACACTTTGAAGATAAGCCAATGGACTGAATTGCTTTGTTAAGCATTTGGACAAATTGAGATCTCATTACCGGGGACTTATCAACATTAATAAATAAAGAGCCACCGACAGATCCCCTTACTTGAAGATATTGGTTTAATAGTTCCACAGGACAATATATGTGTTGTACCTTGCGTAGCAAAATATTTGTAACAGAACCTGGTTTAGAATGTTTAAATGATTTGAATTGAATTAAAAACCCTTCTCTGTTTGGTTGCACATCTGATAAATTCAAGCAATTGTTTTTGCCTGTTTTATCTCTTTCAGATGTCGTGATCTCTCCCACTCGTAAAAATGCATAAAACGCAATGGAAAACATGGCTTTATAAAGTCTTTTATAAAAATCAAATTTGCAAATAGAATCTAGAGCATGAAGTAAACTAGTCAAAATAGGTAATGTAATTGGTAACCGACTATCTGATGTAGGAGACTTAGTTTTTATACCTTGAATGACTTTAGATATAAGAAATGATGCTGTTGGGTCAAACACATTCTGCATTTTGTGATAAAAGCTAATTGCTGAATTGTAACTACTAATGGTTGACCCTGAAAACCCCTTGTTGTGAAGATACGCATAGTATAGTGATAGTGATGAGATTGTGACAGGTATTGTGATATTGGAGTTTAAATAATGTTTTCCAAACAAACAAAAATCATTCCATACTCGGCTATACATCTCCTTTGTACGAGGAGCTAATGAAGAGTCAATCAGTTCCTGCACTGTTTGTTTTAAATGTGTAACTTTGGAAGAGATGGGGCAATCATACAAATTAAGTTCATTCCTTCTGTCAAACTGTGAAACTTCTGTATCTGCAATCGTGAAAGAGAGTCACAATAAATATTTTTTGTAGTTGATATATGTAACGCTTTGAATCTGATGTTAAACTTTAAGGAAAGAAAAATTAACTTTCGCAGCAAAGCCATAATTTGTTTCTCTCTACTAGTTAATGTGTTCAATACATAAACTAATGCCTCATTGTCACAATAAAAACATACCGATCGGTTGGCCATTATATCACCCCAAATTTCGACTGCCAATACAATAGGATAAAATTCCTTTATAGTGATATTGTAAGAACTCCATTCAGAGTTCCAAGATCCATATACATAGTAATTTTCAAACATAGCCCCATATGCAAAACCAGAAGCATCTGTATAAAGACACAGTTTATCAGAAGATATCCAATTATCATCTATAAAAAAGCATTTGCCATTAAACTGTTCCAAAAATGATTTCCAAACTTTAAGGTCCTCCCTACAACCCCTTTTAAGTTTCACTCTATGATGAGGTTTTCTTAACCCATAGGTAAGATCATATAACCGTCTTAAAAAGGGGCGACCCGGTACCACAACACTAGTTGCAAAACTCAAAAGGCCGCATAGACTCTGGATTTCTGATAATGTCACCATTCGTTTTTGCAAAAAATCATTAATTGTCTTTTGACATTTTTCTAACTTATCCAGTGGTAAAGAGGCCTCGTGGCGTATGGTATCAAGTTGAATACCCAAAAATGTTAAAACCTGGACAGGACCTACTGTTTTATTTTGAGCCATAGGAATGCCAATGTCATGGCATATTTTTAAAAAAATATCCAAATATGATTGACATAACTTTTCGCCTGGCGCAATGATAAAAAAATCATCAAGTATATGAATAATCCTTCCTTGAGGCATAAAGTTTTGACCTATCCATTCTAAAGATGAACTAAAACGTTCAAAAATTTGACATGCTGATGCAACACCCATAGCAAGGCACTTGTCGTAATAATACTTATTATCCCATTGCATACCAAATTTATAGTAATCATTAGGGGAAATCGGCAAGTTTCTATACGCCATCTCAATATCACATTTCGCCAAAAATACTGGCGAATCATATTGTTTAATTATGTCAATAGCATTTTGAACTTTAGTATATTGGACATATTTCATTTCATCTGGAATTGCATCATTAACTGAATCCCCTTTAGGGTATGACAAATGATGGATCATACGAAACTTATTGGGTTCTTTTTTTGGACATATCCCAATTGGTGAAACATGAAAAACATCAAAAGGGGGCTTTTCAAAAGGACCTGCAAATCTACCAGCATCAACTTCTTTTTTAATCTTCTCTTTTACTATATCTGGTTGATTTAATGCTGATGGTAAATTTTTACAAGAATTATTGGCTTGTTCCAACTCACTGTATACTGAAAATCCTTCAGAAAAACCCTGAATCAAATATGCTTTCTCAAAGCTATCATAACCTTCAAGATAATTATTAAAATTATGAATATTAATAGGAGTAGGAAGGTTTTGACAAGTTGGCCCTAAGTTGTGGTCGAACAATGTTTGGCATTTGTCCTCTTGGACCACGAAAATTACTAACTGGTCGATTGCCTGCTTGACTAGATGTTATATTGTCTCTTGATGAATTGCCAATAATGCGAGGTGATAATAAAGGTGAGTTAGCCATTGTACATCTAGTACTGGGGTGCATTCTATTACTATTGCACCTGTAACACACATGGTTGTACCTGCAAGGTAAAGGGCAATAATTTCCCAAGTGAAACTTAACACAATACCCAAAGGGAATTATTGGTTGTTTGTTTTGGCCAAATTTTCCACCCGTATAGTTTGTAGACGATGCCATCGCCGAGGATTCCCCTGTATGTATATCTTTTGCAGACCTATCTAATAAAGACTCGACATATAACTCCTGATGAGTTACCCCCCAACCTATTTGAAGTTGGCATTTAGAGGACCTAAATTGATGATCATAATACCACCAATTTCCTTTCTTTCTATTTATGAGCTTTATAAGCTCCATGTATTTGATCATGCCAAATTTTTTGTCGTCATTTTCATGCTTTTGCAAATAAATGGTCATATATGTAGAGAAAGCTGTTAGCCAAACATCTAAGGATGAAATTGTGGTATTATTATCATCTTTAACCTTTAATACAGGATTAGCCATGCTATCAATAACAATATTTTTTGGCTTTAAAGCCTTTTCTAGTGTTTCTGGCAGCAAAACATGAAGTTCAATAAACTCATCAGCCCAGATTTGCTTTTTGATGTTTTCCGATACTGATGAACCTAACGGTACTGTGTGATGCATGAAAAGTTTGTCACCTTGAAATTGTGTAGGAACAGATGATGGCATGGATTCTGAACCATCTGTATTTGATGTTGACGGCAAAGGCTCCAAACTGTTGTCATGTTGGTGACGGTTCACCTCATTTGAATTAATATTTCCAGTAGATGAATCTAATTTTGTTTTAAGTGTTTTCACTTCTTCTTTTAACTCTTGAACCGATTCGATAATAGTGTCTAGGACATTTTTTGGTACGGATATCGTGGTTGTCTCACTCGCTGCATTTGAGTCTGATGAAGCCGAGACCTGAACGGTTGGCGCTGTTGATTGTTCTGACGTTTTCTTTGCGCGTTTTGTCCTATTTCCTTCATGGGTTTGGTTTGACACCCGTTTACTCTTTGTACGATTTGGTGGCATCCTGAAAAAACAAATAAATCAGTGGTATCCAATTTATTTAGAAACATTATAGCTACATGGACATGATTACTGGCAATACATAGCTTTCAAGAAGTAGTAAAGCCTCATAATATGCATAAGTCATATAAATTTATTTCTATTTTGGACCGTCTCATATAACACATGCATTTCAATCCATATTCTTTGTAATGTTTATGATTTTAAATGTATTTATATACTACATGTACTCATACATGTACATACATGTATATCGATGTTTGTATTGCATTATTATATATATGATATACATATGTACAGTACATGTACATAAATTTAAAAGTTCATGTATAAATATTCTCATAATGTGTATATTTATATTTGTCTAATGTGCATATATCATATCAATATAGTAAATGGTACGTTGAAATCAGAATTTAATAATAATATGTAAGTATAATATATTCATATGTAAATTAATAATAAATAATATTAATAATTATTGTGTATATATAGTTCATAATATATGTACAGCAAATCATGTACATGTATATAAATCATAATATGTAATAATTTATGTTATAAATTCATCGTATAATAATAATTATAAATATCATACATGTACAAATGTATATCGGCATAGCTATGTGTGGTTTAAGTTGAAACTAGGATCATCGATCTTACCAAATATTTGTTTTTCAGTATAAATAATCAGCCCTCTCAAACTTGTCGCAAGCCTACAGTTTCCTGCATTATTCAAATGTATTTTGTCCTTTTGTAAAATTGTAATGTTTGGAAACTGTAATCCTCTGTGTTTCCAGAGTGTAAACCCCTCCATTGTGTCCAAGAGATTATTTAGTTGTGTCACCCTTTGATTATATTCATCTAAAGACAATCCTTTTTTCGTGTCAACCTTTCCTCGAAAAAAACAAAAGTCCAACTACGATTTCGGCATTGACTAATGATTTGACAATATCACAGAAGTTTTTAATAGCAAAGGCAACATTTT
The DNA here is from genome assembly GCA_963971305.1 of Arcuatula senhousia. Taxonomy (NCBI): domain Eukaryota; kingdom Metazoa; phylum Mollusca; class Bivalvia; order Mytilida; family Mytilidae; genus Arcuatula; species Arcuatula senhousia. The sequence goes on from OZ020313.1 coordinate 2,935,926, forward strand.
CAACTGATTGTTTTTCTTCACTTATGTCATTACTACCTATTTGTATTGCGACGATGTGTGGCTTAAAATCGTATAGCTCAATTAAATGTTTATATAAAGATTGAACATGTCCTCCTCTAATGCCCCGAAATTTAATTTGGTGTTTAGATAATTGAATGTCATATTTTGTTTGTAAATATTGTTCTAATCTTGCAATATGCGAGCTTCCAATAACATAAATTTTCATTGTTCTAATAATAAATTAGACAACAGATTACCTGGATTTCAACTTAGTCACATGATCCAATAAAGTCACATGATCAGATCCGATAAATAAATAAATAAATGTCACATGATACAAATGTATATTGAGGTCACTACACAACACGTGTGGTTTTACTTGTTGAACATCACTCGTGTGCACGCGTGTAAATAATGTACACTAAGTTAATACAGGGATTAAATAAAATTGTCCCTGGCTAATATTTCCGTCATCATTCGGATCCAAATATCCATATAAAAATATTCAAAACACTTAATAAATGACGATAATGGCGAAATTAAGTCCGTTGTTTACAAGCATCGCAGTACAATCGACTTCAATCACTAATTGTACGGTACATCTCGTTGATCAATCGGTTTATATCCAAAATCTCCTACATATTTGACTTTAATTGTCAACAAAATTAACTGATAATTGTTTTAAAATATTGAAGATTTCACAAAATTATAAGCTATTAAATTGAACTTTGACACCATAAATTATCCAGCGATCAATAATACAAATTGGGGTTCTAAATAGTTAATACAGGGATTGTCATGTGATTAGAAGAGATAAAAATACAAAAAGATTATCATGTGATTAAAATTAAAAGAGGCTCAACACATGATAATGAAATACAAGAAAATTAAATGTCTGCTCTCAGCATAAACAAATTTATTTTTCAACTAAATTTCCATTTTTCAGCTCTTGGTGTCTGCCGTGTTGGTGTGGAATAAAGAATTAGTTTATTATTAATAAAGTTATTATAATCTTTAACATTTAATTTAATTTTGATAATTCAGTAATTAAGAATTGATTTTTTAAAATCAAATCTACAGCGTTTTTTTAGAAGCTAAAATACATACAGAAAACAAATCAGTTTGGTTTCAACTGAATGCAGCATTGTGCCTAGAAAACATAGAAAACAAGAGGCTCATCAGAGATTGAATCGCATTTCCTATAATCAATCAAATAAGTCAAATTCTGCTTGAGATATTACTCCCACGGTAGTCAATTAATCAATAATCATTTGTCATGCATAGGTCTAGTGAAAAGAACAAACACACTTTTCTTAGTGTTATAGACAAAATAATTGGACAGTTTGGTTGACGTTTTAAGCAAACCACTGGTATCTTATTGTGCACCTATGCTTCCTGATTTACATTTTTATTCTTAATAAGCAACTATATCACAATCCATTCTTATTTGTGTTCTTCATTCCAAAATTGTCAAATTCTCAAAATAACAAGTTTCTTCATACCTTAGTTTTGGAGGTTGAACTTGTGTTCACTTTTGCATTTAAAACTTTTTATGGTCTACGCTCTTCATATTCACATTGTGTTTTCTTTTTTCCACATTTTGGTGAGCCTTAAGTAAACAAAACGAGCGCTAGGCGTAGCAAAATGTATCGTTTGCCTTGAAAATTTTTATTTATTCGAGTTTTGTCTTGTTATACAGGTTGCCTGCCATGTGATATCTGAGCTTTAAAAATCAAAACACTTGATCCGTTTTTAAATTGTACGCCGCAGCGATTACAGATATATTTGGGATGTGGGTCTTTTTAGGGATCATTTCATAATTCCGTTTAGAAACGATGGACTAAAAAGCAATGTTTCTTTGTTTCACATTAACGTGTTCTGGTTTATCAAACTTTATGAAATTTACATCAATCTAGTTTCGACTGGAGTTCGCGTTGTTGATTGATATTCAGTTATCTTGTGCTTCCATGTTTTACATTTTGTCTGTTTTTGTCCCGTTCTTGTTGGTGTTTACTGGTTTTGTCTCTGCCCTTTCGGACTTTTGACATTCGGATACCTCATTGGTACCTCTGCTTCTTACTTACTGGATTTATTTTTTGGGGGTTTCTCTTTTTTCCGGGGGTGGAGGGAAGGCCAAAAAGAGACAATACAAAACTTTTTTGCAATTCAATTTATGTCCTATCGTGAAAACGAAATAGAGACAATGTTTCGTTTTGATCCCACCTATTCCGTAAAAACATTAGAGGCACAAAGGGGTTAAAAAAGATAATTCTGTTTTCTTGTCTGATTTTCTCTTCAAATTGTTTATAGAAATAATGAACCTTTAATAACTTCATTTATAAATATTCATTGTCAGTCAACCATGGGTTGCATGTGAAAGATATAATTTGATGCAAGTGTCAATAGCTTGACGTTCATTGTCCATAAACTTTGTTTAAACTTTAACTCCTCAGATACCATAATTATTGCAACCAAACTTGCAACAGTTGATTATTATAACATTGTTGGAGCAATACTGATTATTGATTCGTAAAACTATTGCCACCTTGACTAAAAATATAACAAATAGCCCAAAACGGTCAAATATATATAATGTTCTGGTAAGTAAAAGTGACCGGAAAATCTACCTGTTCAGATATACTAATCACGTAGGAGAAATTGTCCTTTTTGCCTGATGGCGAATATGCCCGCAGTAGAGCCTAGCTTGACGTAGCTGGCGACTGAGGGTATTGAGATTCTGATATCGGGTCAGTGCCTAACACTGCCTAACACACAAAACGATCGAGTGCGTAATCCAGGTAGCTGAATAGGGTGGGCCTCGTCGGGGGATATTTTCAGGTTCTATAATACAGAAACCGCTGACCATAATGGGCCTACCTGGAGACTGCTACGTAAACGATTTCTTTGTGGATTGCAAAGTAGTGAACCACATAAGCTTAATGTTAGACCCTACCAATCTTTCCCCCTTTACTGTGGTCTTCCATATTTAGTTTCTTTATTTCCTCTCCTGGCTCCATATTTCACCGTTTTATCATTTTCGTGTTTGCTGCCTGTATATAACCTAAAAAGTGTTGCAAGGGCGTAAAGCACTCACTCACTCACTCACTCAAATTTTGTACGTAAATATGAATTGCAACAAAGTTGAAGTTATTTCGTTTGTATTTTTGGGGGATTTGTTTAAAGACATTGCTGCAGTTGCTTAAACATAATATAGGAGTAATTTATTTTGCAATTTATAAGCCCAATAACTTGAAAGCTTTACAAGATATTTTAGAAATTTAAATTGCATATTGTTGAGCACATAAATATATACTAAAAGATAAACACGGTATAAAATTAAAGGATCAAACATTTTAGGAGTTTTTTTTAATTAGAATTCTAAATTGACCATTGGTACATCATTTCCCTATTATAATGAAATCCGTAACAACTAGAAAAAAATTTCAATTACAATATTGCATCGTTAGGTCAACGCCACAAAAACTTAACTTGGAGCTTTTAAGTGACCGATTTTAGGAGTTATCATCCCTTAATTGTCAAAAAAAAACTGTTTCTTGTTGTCCCGGTCGCCATTACTTATTACGTGGTCCTCCACCCCTTAAAATAGATTTAGGAATCATTGGATATATCTAACAAAAGAACAGATATGGACAACGATGCAACAATTCACTTGTATAAATAGAAAGAGATAAAGAAGAAGAAAAAAGGGGGAACTATGAAAAAATGTTATGAAAATCTATTATGCAACTTTAAAGTGTAAGTTCGCCATTTTCGGATATAAGTTTATTCGATTTATTTTCACCAGAGTAAGCATCATGCCAAGTTTGAGCGTTAAGAAGAGTATATTAAGGGAGCAACCATTTCATTTTTTAGGGGGGGATCTATTGTGAAATTTGAAATAAACAGGCAGGATGGCAAAAATCCAGAAATATACCTTTATCTCTTGAAATTAAACAGTCACATTTTTAATAATAGGCAACCAAGGGCACGAAGCGACATCCCACTAGATGACCTTTTTGATTTTTTTCAAAAATCTGAACAAGAATAACTTTGAAGACGAATATGATATAAATATTGTTTTAGACTCAGATCACCAAAATGAGACACAAAAAAGTTTGATTACTGAAGGTGAAATTATTAGAGCAATTAAGAAGGCGAAAAATAATAAGTCGCCAGGTGAAGACAAAGTGATCAACGAGTATATCGCTTCGTCCCTTGATAAAATGATTTATGTTTATGTAAATCTTTTTAACCTTGTATTTGATGCCGGTGTCTTGCCAGAGGCTTGGCTTATTGGTAATATATTGCCGATATATAAAAATAAAGGCAGTTCTTTGGATGCCAAGAACTATAGACCAATCACTCTGCTTTCATGTATTGGTAAAATTTTTACTTCAGTTCTAAATCAAAGATTGACTGTTTATGTCAAAGACTTTGATATATTGAAAGAAAACCAAGCCGGCTTCAAGCATGGCTACTCGACTACCGACAACCTATTCTCTTTGTATACCTTTTTTGACTATTACGAATGAAACGAAAGAAATTATATTGCGTTTTTATCGATTTCGAAAAAGCTTTCGACTTTGTCTACCGAAATTCTTTATTGCATAAACTTTTACAGATTAATGTAAATGGTAAATTTTTACGAGTCGTTCAAAACATGTATAATGATGTTGAATAAAAAATTTCCCACAATAGCCAATCTTTTGGATTCTTTGCTAGTGAAATAGGTGTCAGACAAGGTGAAAATCTGTCTCACTTGCTGTTCACACTTTATCTAAACGATATACAGTCGAACCTCGTTTGTTTCGAAGTCGAGGGGACTATTGAAAATTATTTGAGTAATCAGAGGTTCGACTCATCCGAGTTACGAATAAACTGGAAGTGGAATCATCTGTCATTTTTTTTTCTGATGTACGATCTCCCATGGCCATGTCTAGATGTAACTCGTATTTTGTTGTGTTTGTGTTTGTCAAGACGTGTCATCGTGCAAATTGTTTCCTTTTTGTGAAATAATTTATTAAATAAAAAATGTTTTAAACAAATAATCCAGTCTTCATCTGATGTAAAAGCCTCTATATAATCAATCATTCAAACATTGATATACAAAATCAGTTACGAAACGAATTCACACACATGTTATTAGTCACTTGTCATGGTGGTCTATTTTGAGTTGGGTTTCTTCTTGAGCTGACGCCGAATTCTTTTATTTTGATAAATATATATTAATCATTTTTAATTTAATCGTAATTAATATATTGAAACTAAAATTATTTAAAAAAAAAAACGGCTTTACTGGATAAATTCGTCTCCTCAGATTAAACACACAATTTACCATGACGTTAAAACGCTTGGGTGATCAGATCAAACAGTTACACATGAATACATGCATGCTCAATCATTAAATAAACAACTCTTTGTATTTTTACACGATATATCAACAAAAAACTTACTCCTCCTTAGAAAATATATTTATATTCATATTGTATTTCATACATGTATATATGTTTTGTATTGTTAATATTTCATCTCTGTAACTATGTATACTTTATGAGAATAAATTCATTCATTCATTCGTCACCTATTCACTCCATTGACTACCCTACTCTTACAATTACCAATTATCCAAAGCGTGGTGCTACATCGGTACGAGGAACTGACGTCTTATACACAGTAAACCCCTGTGAACTATTTGCATTGAAGGACTAATTCTCATATTATCACTTCAAACGATTCATGCAAGGTAATCACAGTAAGGTGTAAGGGAACTTTTAAATTTTAAACAGATAGTCTTGGGAAATTCTACATACTGAACATTGAAATATATTTTAGGAAAATGTCCGTACGGCAAATCTAAGAAATTATTTTGAAATTTTATATTTATCTACGAATTAATTTTGAACTTAACGATTTTTATCCTTTTAAAACTTTTCACAATCAAACATTGGACTGACTTTTATTTCAGCAGTCCCGGAACTTTCTTTGAATTATTTTAAATTGTCCGTTGTGGTACACGTCGATAAATACCACGTGGGTATAGGATGCAACATTCAATCTGTGTATTGGCTTTGAGCAGCCCCAACCAGTACGAATCACATTACCCTCCATAATTGGATTTTTTTTTACGTTCTAAAACCAATTTTATCCTTACTATGCAAAATGAGATGTGGAATATGTGTACGCGACACAACCTTCAATATAATATAAAAGATGCGACACAACCTACAATATAATAAAAAAATATGTCCGCGTGGCTAATTGAAAGGTGACAGATCGTCCAAAAGTTTAATGACAGCTGTTTGTTAATCAAAAAACGACTCAGGCGTCGCCCAGTATAAAAAGGCCTGAACTTAACGACACTATGGACACGGCGTCGTTTCGTAATACAGGTGTCCAAAATATACCAATTTTGTCAAAGACATCATATACCCAGTCTGCGAATCCCAAATTCCAATATAAAAACTTTGATTCTATTCGACTATGCTCTGCATTTTTGAAATACGTTTTGGATTTTAAAAATGTGAAATCTCATTGCTCTGTCAGTAAATGCGGAATAAAGATCTTGTAAGATCTTAATTACTGACACAGAAATTAAGAGCAACTTAACGAATCGGTCATATAACATCTACAGTTGGAATGATTTAAATTGTACATCTGCCAATCTTATTTGCGGACTGGAATGTACCCTTTGTGGACTGATCTATGTTGGTAAGACATAAGGAAGACTAAATGCTCATATGTGTGGCCACAGATCCGGAATCAACAACGACAGTTTTCCTTTCGGTTATCAGCATTTTAACCAACCTGATCATTCCATTTTGTCTTTAAAAGTCCGCATTTTGGAAAAAATTTACCATCCTACAAATAATCCCACTTTAGGTACACCTTTCCGTAAAGAGAGAGAAGAATTCTGGATTCGACGACTGGGAACCGCACTACCTTATGGCTGCAACGACAACATTGGAAGTGTAGGAAATTTATCAGCCCTAGATGCAGTGATGTTAATGTGATGAATCTCTTTGAAAAGACGGAAATACGATATCGCAGTCATGGACATCGTAAATACAATGCACCAAAGTTTTGCGATGTATCAATTAATGGATTGCTTCCGTTTGTCCAAACACCTCTAGGGATTCATCACATTCGAACCAAACTGTACTCTATTCCCCTTTCTAAACTCAATACCTTGTACAAGGAATGTCTAGAAAATCCGGTCACTGACCCTTAGTCTAACATTTATAGACATACTGCTATCGTTCTTGATATCGGTTACAATCGCTAATTCAAACCTGTTGGAGTTCCACGAATACGGTAAAAACAATTGTTCCTTTCTTTCACTTCCATTTTTAAACAAGGGGTTAGATGCTATAAATTAAGGAAATATTCTACACCACAAATCTGTTTCGGAACATGTTCCTCCTTACTTCGAAGCTAAAAGCATTCCCATTATCTCTTATTCCTACACTTCCACCATTGCACCTAAGGTTTTCAACTATAAACAAGTGTTGCGGGATTTCCAAATCAATGATATCAGAGCAAAACCTCCAAACTGTACCTGTGAAAAGTCCCCATTCAAATATAGTCCCTCTGGCAACGTTATCACTGGTGACCTCAACATCGTAAAAATGACTTACTTCGCGATGTTTTGGCTGAAGGATCTAAATATCGTGAGCCAAGACGAATCAACTGGAGCTATAATTTCAAAACAATTATGGATTCAGTTGAGGACTATGCCAGAAAATGAGCCAAAAAAAAAATAGGAGAAAGAATGTGACGTTTTGTCAGAATGGGTAAAAGCTGTGAGGTCATTGGTTTTGAAAAGAATCAATTCTTTGAAAGGCTCAATGAGCACTTAGGCAACATCCATTTTCAGCAACGCTGATGTTGCCAAAACATTGTCCACATTGCATGACAAATATGTTGTTGTACCTGCAGACAAAGCACCAAATAACATCATTTTTGTGTGCAAGAAACACTAAATTGATTTTTGACAGCTGAATTGGGGGTTGGTTGTACCAGCAATAGCACCACATAAACGGCTACAACACTCTCTAAAGAGGAAATCATTGACAATCACAAATCTGTCATTTCCTCCTTCGTCATTTCTGTTGGTGGCAGTAATGATGACATTCCATCCCTGTATTGGATTCCTTAATTACATAAAAATCCATACAAACAGCGCTTCTTGTAGTCGATTATACCTAGACGTACTTTGTCATCAATGAGTCTAAGAGAAAGAACAAATTTACGGAAGACCAAATAATCGACATGCTCAACTTTCTTATTGACAACATATTTGTTCAGTTTGGTGGACGTGTTTTTCAGTAAACAATAGGGATTCCAATGGGCACTAATTGTGCATCTTTGCTTGCTGATTTGTTTTTTCATTCATATGAAACAGACTTCTTACAATCTCTTCTAGACAAAAAAGACCGTAGGCTAGCTCTCTCTTTCAACCTCACGTTCCGTTATATTGATGATGTTCAATACACAATTCACGATTTGGTGACTTTCTCCATCTCATATATCCTCAGGAGAGCTTGAGATACAGGACACAACGGATTCTAGGAAGTCTGCTTCATATTTAGATCTACATCTCGAAATTGACTCTCAAGGAAGACTTTCAACAAGGCTCTATGTCAAACGTGATGACTTCAACTTTCCAATCGTCAACTTTCCCTTCTTGTGTAGCAACATTCCGTCCGCTCCAGGTTATGGAGTTTACGTATCTCAATTGATTCGTTACTCCAGAGCGTGCGGGACTTACATCGATTTCCTTAGCAGAGCGACACGTCTGACGCAAAAATTGCTCACACAGGGTTATGTTGCTCCTCGGTTGCTGTCTTCACTCAATAAATTTTACGGAAGACATCATGCACTTATAGACAAATGGGGGATTTTGATCTCTCAGATGAGTGCAGATGTTGGTTTCTCATAGAGTGATGTTTTGTCTACCTTTACCAGATTTGACACGCTGAATGGACTATTGGTAACGCGACGGGTGTGCTATAGCAAGCAGGAACTGCTTACTCTTCCGGAGCACCTGAGTTCACTCTTGTTTCGACTGGAGTTCGCGTTGTTGATTGATATTCAGTTATTTTGTGTTTCCATGTTTTACATGTTGTCTGTTTTTGTCCCGTTCTTGTTCGTGTTTACTGGTTTTATCTCTGCCCTCTTGGACTTTTGACATTCGGATACCCCATTGGTACCTCTGCTTCTTTCATATTTGCCATTCCACAAATTTGAACTCAAACCAACTCCAATTACGTTTTATGAGCTGTATGACCATTTCGGAATTTTATTCCGCATCAGCAGCACTAGAACCCATGGCAAAACATAGGAAGTGAAAATAAAAACACAAACCAAATGAAATCCGAATAACCAGATATCAGATACTTCATAGTTACAGACAAACTTGATGAAGGGAGTTAAACCTTAGAATTTGTAATTTACAAAGTTTTTATTCAAATACTGCTGATGAGATATTACTCCTTGAAATATCGATATACATATAAATTAAACATTTTAATACCCGTTTTGGTATTTGTATTAAAAAATTAAGACAATGGTTATAAAAAAATGTGTACACATGAGAAATATTTCATGTACAAGTACACCATATCTGAGAATAATATAGAGCATACATTTGAAACACGGGAATTACAAAATATATGCTTGAGGTTAGTTCATGCATTTTATCCAACGAAATATTTCAAATATACAAAGGAGTAGGGGCATCTGACAACAGTATTCAAAGGTTGAGATTTGCGTAAAATTTTAGGCCAAAAACAGGCCTTATCGCCCCTACTCCTTACCTGATCTTTGCGTTGTTTTTGAAAGAAATCCGTAGTGTGTATGCATAAAAAGCTTGTTCTGTTGGCCAATACACAGAAGTTAAGTTAAGTCTTGTAAGTTCCGCCATGTAATTTCTTTTCGAAAACTGATTCGTTTGTTGCCAAAAATAATTATCAGAATTCATTTAGAAGAGGAGAAATAGTTATACAACGGGAATTATTTAATATAACATGTTATATGAATCACCTTAATCAGTCAAAATTGTAAACAGTATATAGTTTTGTTCATTTCAGAGTTACATTAGGTACGGAATTGTAACTAAGAGGGGAAAGTGATCCCGTTTCTCTGGAAAAGCATGAACCCAGAGATGGAAGACAGAAATCAAAGCCAAATTAGACAATGCTGCGAATGATATAACAATATATAATAATAGACTTAAGGGATCGTTATTTCATGTTACACGAATTTTCAAGGCAAATAAAATGAGATTATTAAAATGTGTACTTTGTTGTCATGTTAAATGTTTTATACATATGCCCTAAATCTTGTTTGGTATTGCTTTCTTTGTGAATTTCCTTTCGTTCGCAGTTCAATGTACACTTGACCTAGCGGGTTCGCTCACGTGAGTTGCAAATAAAGGTAATAACAAAACTACCGAGCTTGAATGATCAATCTCATAGTCCAGAGAAAATGACAAAAACGAATCAATCGAGGGGATTTTCTCCTTTAGATGTTACAAAATTGAAATATATTAGTATTTGAATTAAACTAGTCTTGTGTAAGATTTTTTATACCATTGATTTTGCTTTAATGTTATAGATACAAACCGATATAATTTTCATATAACTTGATAATAAAAGAGAATCTCAAGAACTAGTTTACACTTGAAGGAGAGACCCCTTTGTTTTGCAACCTTATGTGCAGATCTGAAAAGATACTTGGAATAAGCTTTTTATGTAGGTTTTATTAAACTCTTGTCTTTGTTATATCTGTGATGATGTTTTATTTTATTTTTGAGTTTTGAAAAGAGAGATTAAGGTGGTTTATTGTCGTTTCGTTATGAAATTGAAATCTGTATCTTGTAAGCTGTCGAGTTTTACCTCCCATAACTTAACATGAACTGGAAGCATAAAGATAGCAGACACTGAGGATATGGGTATAGTCTCATCATTGGCTGATGACGTAGGCGGAAGTTAATATTACTCATTCTCGTTGTTTTAATATCCATTCTTATGGATAGACAGCAGTTGTGATGATGGTCATATGTCAATTACCAAAGTGACCGACTGAAAGTGTCACTCAGTTTTTATGGGATGGTTTCTTGACCCTCCCTTTCCCTCCCCTTTAAACCATTAGATATTACATTTATGGTTTTAGACTGTGATACACCAAAATGTAGACAATTTGTTAATAAATTAGCAACAAACAGTGTTGCCTTTCAGATATTTTACATTGACGGAAAATATAAAATAAAATATATGAGATCAAACAAGAATGGGGGCAAAATTGTCCACATTTTGGTGTACGCATCTTTATGTTTTCAGTTCTAACGCGTCGAGTTTTACTTCCCATAACTTAACATGAACAGGAAGCATAAAGATAGCAGACACTAAGGATATGGGTAGATCGTTATAAATACAGAAAGTTCGTTTTTGTCACATATATGGAAAAACTTTTGCTAGCATATATGAAACTATTTAACTAAATGAGCTCTACAAAAGTCTCTATAGACTGTAGTCATAAGATATTGCTGGCTACGTAACACACTGACAAAAAACGGTCGTCCTTACAAGAAATGTAAATTACAACAAAGTTCTGGACAATAAATTTTGCTACGCCTGACGCGCGTTTCGTCTATTCAAGCGCTCTACCCAAATTCGAATGCCAAACACTATCTGAATATGAAGAGCATTGAATAATCATACCAACAAATGCCGAACTAGAAATCCAAGTTATAACTAAGACCAACCTATGTCTGAAGTAGGAAGAACCTTAGGGTTTTGTTCAACACAAAAGTGTTGATGCCGGAGCGGCCAACCTCGGGGAATTTAAATTCCACCAGCAGCGCTAACCATCACGGATGTTTGAAATATAAATTACAACAAAGTTCCAGACAATAAATTTTGCTACGCCTGACGCGCATTTTGTCTATTCAAGATTCATCAGAGGCGCTCTATCAAAATTGGAAATGCCAAACACTATATGAAAATGAAGAGCATTGAATAATCATACCAAAAAATGCCGAACTAGAAATCCAGTTTATAAATTAGACCAACCTATATCTGGGGTAGGAAGAACATTAGGGTTTTGACAATTTTGAAATTTAAACGGATAATTTATAGATTTGATGTGTTCTTCAACACAAAAGTGTTGATGCCATGGGAAAAATATACCAATGTTGAATGAGTAGTCATTCTTCATCAAATCGATAATTATAGATGGACTTACAAATGTATTTACTTGGCAAAGTAACAAATATAACAAGCATGAACTGCTAACTCTTCCGACACTCGAATTCTACAATGGTACCTCTTTGCTTCCTTCATACATTAAGGGTTCCATACGTTAAATAATCATATGATAGTTTTAATTACCTGAATGTATGAGATTGAAAGCTTTTTATAATTTTCTTCTTTATTCATTTTTGGGGGCCAGCTCTTATGATTTCAAGATAAATCTTAGAAAAAAATCAAGAAAAAGAGCAACAACTCCTAATGGATTGTTGGATGTTCTTCAAAATTTCAGGATAGGTAGATTTTGGAGTGCTTAATGAGTAATATCTGTGAGTTCTTAAAAACATTTTACATCGTCATATTTTACAAAAATGCTTGAATAAACCCCGATTTAGAGGCTGGATGCAATTAATAGAGATAGATTTTGGCGTTTTCAAAAGAAAAAAACCATCAAGGAAACCAATTATGAAGGAAAAGTAAGGAATACAAATACCAAAAAGGGACCTGAAACGGATAATTTGTTTATGATGTGTATCGATATTTCAACGAGTAAACTCTCAGCAGCATTTGAATCTAAACATTGAAAGATCCAAAAGTATTCAACAAAAACTACTCTCAACAATGTTCGAACAGGGAAGCCAAATCCAGCACAGAGAATATGTGCAGTACAAGGAAAGTAACCTGATGTTTTTAAAAAAAAATAATTTAACAATAATTTGAAATTTCAATGACAAAAAGAAAAATGATTTGATAAAATAAAATTGAATTGAAATAAAGGGATAAAAGTAGTGTTTCCTTGTGTTTTTTCGTATGATATCAACTCTAATAAAATTTGATTTTGTTATATATTGATAGAAACTGGTTTACTTTCCATAGCACCTACGTAACTCATGCATCATGTCCAAGCGATTGCCAAAATTTACAAAATTGCCAACCAGAGCCCGATTTTGAGGCCGACATGCAAAGAACGAAAATATATTTGGATGTTCTGGAAAGGAAAATCATCCATTAAACGAATTATGTAGGAAAAGTAATGAGATCAATGACTAATTCAAAGAAAAAAGAATTGAAGTAAAAGTGGGAGGAAGTAGTATCTCCCTTGTGTTTTTTTATACCACACATTGACTCTTACACAATATTGATAGAGGGGAGCAAGTCCCTGTGGTGTATCTTTTTTTACGTGTTCACTTGGCTTTTTGAGACGTACAAAATTCGAATAATTTTGCTTCTTTTTAGATATTTAGTAAAAATGTTTAAGGTTTTCATTTACGGTATCACATGCAGTAATAGTTTAATATCTATAAGATGATCGATGTCGGCGACATGATCTGCCGCTGTCAAGTCGACGAACACGTGATGGACATCTGACGTCATCATCTGATCTGCGCGGGCATCCTGGGGGAATTGTACATCTTACAGGATTAGCTGGTACGTCATAGATGTATGCTAAATATAGTATTTTAAGATCATGGATTAATAGTTATCAAAATTACAAGTAAGGGATGATCGATCTAAAACGTTCAAGAGTGGACAAAATAAGCCGATAACTTTTATGTAATTTCAACAGATCAATAGTTTTGGCAGTTGCATTTCAAAACTTATAATTGGAGACCAAGTCTATCAGCGCGAAACCCTCATAATAATGATAATACCTTCACATTTGAATGAATTATGTAATGTTAAGCTTCTTTATTTTTGATAGTTTTATTGAAATATGTTGGGTTTTTTTTTGTAATGTATACTTTTCATTACCTTAAAAGAAAAAGACCATGAATCCCATAATAATTTTAAACAAACTTATCAAATTATATCTTTCTCAAATTCCTTCAAGAATATTCAAAATACTTGAAAACAAAGAGATAGTCAAATAGTTCACTATAGAAAATATGTACTTACTTCTACCTAAAATGAAAAAAAAAGAATATTTTGAAATAAAATCAAATTTAAAAGATAAAAAAGGGGAGTTTTAACACTTATTATTTTCAGGTCTGAGCATAATTTCCAATATCAGATGAGCAAAAATTTTGGTTTGACATATAGCTTTAATATTGTTGTCATTTATCTAATTTGACTCCCTGGTAAAGTGGCATGTGCGTTATACAAAGAAGACGTTGCTTACTCTTTTGTATCCCCTCTACTCGCTCTCCTTTCCGTGAAGCTGTGGTGTTTTCTGTGTGCTTTTGTGATGATTTAATGTCTACTACCGATTTTACCTTTTCGTAATAACAATATTCGAATGTTACATTGGTACATCTCGCCTCGTAAAATATTTAATTTTCTATTACAGTGTTAAATGAACCTCCTTTGATCAATTTACTTACTCGATCCATAAAGTGGTCCAACCATCTTGTCAAATTCACACATTTCACAAAACGGCCGATCATAGGCGTCACGGCCCTCTGAAGAAGTATATGTAAAACAACAAAAAAATCGTGAACTCATGAATGTAGTGTAAATTTGTTATGTGTTTTTTAACAGACAAAGCTGTCGTTCACATAGAAATACAATGTTTTTTTCATAATTTTTGACAAATAACAAAATTAACATGAAATCGATATAAACATTGTCGTACTAGTAATTTTGGTATTTGTACAAATTTGAGTTTAATTGAGGTTGTCACTCTCTTATCAAAACAGTGACATGTTTTCTTCCATGGCATATTAGATTGATTATCCCAGCGAAAGACTAACATGCTTAATAAGTTTGACTAAATTTTGACAAATTGCTATTCTTGGCACCATATATTGCAGGAATCTTCCTCTAGTTAATGTTTTAGATAATTTATAAAATAATATGGAGTAAATGAACATGAGAATATAACACATATGTTAACTCCAACTGCGATTAATTTTACGAGCTGCATGGGCCTTGGCCATTTTGGAAGTTATTCCTCATTATTGTCATTGTGTCATTATCACACTTTATACTTTTTCATATTCTTTTTTGTTTGATCTTTGTCAAATCTTGTTGGGATTTGATATATCGCCACGCTCCTCCACTTTAATACAAAAACAGAAAAGGGAGGCAAGTGAGAGATGCAATCTTTAGTTGTCCAGAATATGGTTTTTAACATATTGCATAGTTATCTTGGTTAATAGTGAGCAGTATTTGCTGGTCATATTTATCAGCTACTGACAGTTTTTCTTATCACGGCAAATCTTTTTCCCTGTTGATTTATAAAGGTTTTGTCACGTTCACTATAACACAAATTCAAAATTCCGTTAATAAAGGTAATAACAAAACTACCGAACTTGAATGATCAATTTCATAGTCCAGAGAAAATGACAAAAACGAATCAGTCATTCCGGATAATTGGTGGATCGCAATGGTCCTGACTTGGTACAGGCATTTCAAACGAAATGGTGGGTTAAACCAGGTTTTATGGCACCAAACCTCCCTCTTCCATTGCGATCTAAGGATCCGGTAATGACCATAGAACACAACATAGTTGTGAGACATTATAGGGATATTTAGGTGATCATCTTAGTACAGCAGACCAGTCAAACACAAATTAAAACAATTAACCACCATATCTTTTCACTAACTTTTGAACTTTTCTACTAGAGGCTGATAAAGAATTTTTTAGGGATCGTATGAGACGTATTTTCTTATAGCTCTGCTCCAAAAGTCGGTCACGAAGAAATAGGTGTCCTATCAAAAAATCTGTGAAATGTGTGCAAGCTCTGGCATATCGAATAAGTTGTGAAATATAAACACGGTATGCATGGGAAGTAGGTATATTGCTCTGTAGATTAGGAAAATTAATAATTTGAAAATTAGGATCGTCTCTTTTATCGTAAATTTTTGTACTGAGATGACCACCTTGGTCAAATTCGAGGTGCAAATCCAAGTAAGACGTGAAGCAATTTGATTCGGTGGTCTCTTTAATCTCCCATTCTGGAGGATATTTTGAAGGAATCCATCTACCAAATGAAGTGTTATTGACAGAAAGGACATCATCAATATATCTGAATGTAGTCCGTTTGTATGTAGCACTAGCGGAAGTATTACCATCAATGCCTAGTTCTTTTATTAGACAATTGTAATAATGTGCTTTACATACAAAAGCTATATTGTTGGAAGCCTTGTCTGCTGGCGTGACAACATACCTGTCATGGAAGGAAGAGAGACAATGGAGAGCTTCACGATTTCACGATCTCTAAATACAGAAGAAGGCCAGGGGTTCATACATTTGCGAAGTTTGTCTATTCGGCTTCGTACAAGAGATCAGATAGTCCTTATCCAAAGTTAAGTAAAAGGTTTAGTTTTGTTCTCCTTTACCAGCTCTCGTTCATTTGTATTGATTTTGATTTTGCACTTTCGCACTTTTGAAATTCAATTGTTCATTTTGTATTCTGTTTTTGTGATATTTTACCTTCAGCAATGTAATATAGAAAATCTGTTTTTGACAAAGGTTCCACATACATACATCGGTACAAGCCAAATTCTCTACAAAAATTAATAAACAGGTCAAACCTGTTTTTTCTGCATCGTAGATGGGGCTGCTCTGTCCAGTTACAGCCGTTTCAATCGACCATGTAGCCCCTGGTTTAGCTAATTCAATAGGTTACACAGCTAGTAAGGTAGGTGAAGCACGAGAGTGTATGAGATTGCCAACTATTCAAAGTAAAGCTTCTTGAGGCAAAATTTACCTGTACAAAGTTATTGTCTCGTTTATATTTTTTTCACTTATTAAACCTTGAGTAAAAATTTTGATTTTGAATTAATTTGATTGCCTTTTTTGTTATTTATGTCTGTTTGCTTTGCTTTCTTTTCTTAACCTGTTTGAATATTTGAATTTAATTTTTTTCTAAAGTATAAAACTTGATAAACATGAGAAAGCTTAACATGTATGTATCATTTAGTTAGTTGCAGTTTGTACATGCAACCTTAGACTGATCTCCCCATCTACTAATACTACAGTTGCAGTGAACTATTTGGTCACTATTTCTCCCTGCGATACATGCATGTACAAGAAAATATTATATAGTTGTCGTAAATCATGATATATGGAAGATGAAAATTGCACTATGCATTTATTTACTTTATAGTTTTATTCCTTAAAATAGACTATAATCTTTTTTTTTCAGATAATGCCCTACCCTCATCCCTTTTACTGTCATTTCATAGGATAGCTATGTTTACTGATCACCCCAATACAAATTTATGCTCCATCTACCCTCCTATATGGAACGCCATAGCTGCCTTATGATGATGTGTTTCATTATGTGATGATACTTCTTCATTATGTGATGATACTTTGTCATTATGTGGTGGTACTTTGTCATTATGTGATGGTACTTCTTCATTATGTGGTGATACTTTGTCATTATGTGATGATACTTCGTCATTATGTGATGACACTTTGTCATTATGTGATGATACTTTGTCATTATGTGATGGTACTTCTTCATTATGTGATGATACTTTGTCATTATGTGATGATACTTTGTCTTTATGAGATCAAAGTTTATTATTATGAACAGCGCTAAAAAATTTACTCTTTTCTTAAGACAAATATTTTGTTCGACGTGTAGTTTTTCTGTGTACCCCCCCCCCCAAAAGTTTCCAAACGGTCGGTTTCTTGAATTTCAAATCAATAACCAATACATAATTTATTATATATTAAAACTTTGTAAACAACATTTTTCTTCTTTAGTGGTTAATTACTAGTTCTTTGACTAGTGTTGATAGACGCGACCTCTAGTGATAGATTGTATTTTTTCGGTTATTTTTGAATGAAAGACGCTAAAACTCGAACAGTTTTAAACATAGATTTATATCCCGAGCTTAAAATAAAGAACTAAAAAAAACATTAATGAACCTTTAAGTAAAACCGCATGAAAGAAGAAAAATGTTGTTTACAAAGTTTTTATATGTAATAAATTATTATTGGTTATTGATTTGAAATTTGAGAAAGCGACATTTTGAAAACGATTTTTTTTTGGGGGGTACACAGAAAAGCTACCTGTTGAAAAAATAAGAAATGACTACTTTTTCAGCGCCGTTCATAATAATAAACTTTGATCTCATAAAGACAAAGTATCATCACATAATGACAAAGTATCATCACATAATGAAGAAGTATCATCACATAATGACAAAGTATCATCACATAATGAAGAAGTACCATCACATAATGACAAAGTATCATCACATAATGACGAAGTATCATCACATAATGACAAAGTATCACCGCATAATGAAAAAGTATCATCACATAATGACAAAGTACCATCACATAATGACAAAGTACCATCACATAATGACAAAGTACCACCACATAATGACAAAGTATCATCACATAATGAAGAAGTATCATCACATAATGAAACACATCATCATAAGGCAGCTATGGCGTTCCATACTCCTAGCTAAGTTACCTATTGAGTTAACAAAGTCAGGTTTTACATTGCAGATTGAAACAGCTGTTACAAAATAAATCAAATATACATGTATACTGTTTTTGCCATTAAGAATTCATTTTGTACAACTGGTCAAGGAGCTTGTGTTTTTGAAAAAAAATTATAGCAAAATATTCTTAAGACATGAAGATGGATATCTTGTAAAAAATATTCATTACGAAAGATAATGTGACGGCAAACATTTTGTTTCATGACCATGTATCAAAAACGTTGAAAAACAAATGTGTTTCTTTCTTGAACAGAAGATATTGAGACGCAGAATAAATGTGCGAGACACAAGCAAAAAGAAATGTCTATAACATTATACATAAAATAAACACAAATAAGGAAACATTCCGAATTGTTTTCCCTTAAGGATGTTCGAGTGTGACTTTAAAAGTGATGAGATTTTGAAATTAATGCCTACAATCATAAAGGAATGATCAAAAATACAAAATAAGCTAAAAATTTTGATAGGTTATCGGACTCATTTTAAAGATAATAAGAGTTAAAAATTTGGTGGGAAAAGGTTTTCTCTGTTTTTTTTTCATAGCTTTGACATTAGCATAGTTTAGATGTTTAAACCTGTGAAGAAGTGATTAGAATTTGAAAAAAATGTCTAAAAACAGATATTTATGATGTAATTAAGACCTTACATAAAAGAAAATTTGGGGTTACCATGCAAAAAGTTTTGCCTTATTTACCTGGATTCCGAAAAAAATGTAAAAAATCTCAAAAGCTGACCTCCAACATCCTTAAGATTGATATCTCCTTCATGCATGCCCTCTGGAGACAACTAATCTGCCCATCTATTGCAGACCATACTTATAAAATATCAAACATTAAACGAATGTAGGGTCATTAGAATAAAACGAACAATGGTCCTTAATTGATACGGGAGTTGCAGTAAAATCGAGAGTTATAAAAAAAAGTTGAAACGTACCTGAGTAAAAAAAATTGTCCTCGTCTGTCAATCATTTCCGACGGCGTCGTTTGGTCACCAGGAGGTCTCGACAATGTCGTAAAAGTTCCTACTTTGGGATCAGTTGTAAAAAATATAGCATTCTCTTCGGTGTACAGCGGTTTTCCTCTCCATCTACAGGGCCAGTATGCACCTTAAAAAAGAAGAAATGAATGTGAAATTGGTATAAGTAATCAAATGATTTTCTTTTTCAAGTGTCTAATATCCAAAACATTTTGTCATTTATTAGGGCAACATTTTTATTGCAATACGATATAATTGTTCACAGGTATGAAATATACTCATTGGTGGTTTATACATGTATTGAAGATAATTTTCTGTACTCTTTCTTGAATAAGATCTTTTGTTGTAGCAAGCCGAGTCAAATTTAAGGAAAGCTCCATCTTTTGATAAAAAGGCCACACAAAAAGCTGGAGGCATTCTTCCATTGTATGGTTTAAAGTTGTCGCTTAGATATGTGGTAAATATGGCAAAAACGCCTATTCACACATCTAATTATCTGCCTATTGGAAAGCTTAAAGCAAAGAAAATAATGTTGATATTGGCTACTTTAACTACTATAGCAACTTCGTTCCCTAAAAATAAATTTAGATAAACGACGGATTTTTTTACTTCGGAAAAATGTATCTATTAGATACTCGTGGCATACAAAACCCTTAACAACAGAATGAAACTGTGTTTGCTTAAGCAATATTCACACTGCAACATTTTTCGTCATTCATTGCACTTTTAAAAAGTTTCATCGAGAATGCCCTGGTTTGAAACAAAATCCTTTCCTTGTCTGTTATAAAAGTCGCGTTCGTGTTAATGCGTACGTATTAAGTAAAGGCGTTGGATACAGTCTTCAGCAGTATCGTGTTGTGCCTTTACTTTAATTTCTGAAGTCGTATTTACCTTAAATGTAGTTATGTACATGTAAATGTTGAACGATAGCTGTTTGCGCCAGAAAAGCTACTTCAGCAGTATATTTCATAAGGAGCTGAGAATGACCATAGTTAACACGGCCCAATAACCACGGTCAATAGTTTTTTTACCGCTTTGAAACGACTTAACTTATTTGAACAGTTATATATAAAAACCGAAAATCATTTACTATAGAATATCCAAGTTTATCTGTTAATTTATTTTTACCGGTTTGTATTTAAAATTAATGATTTTTTTTATTCACTTCTCATTTCCTAAAACAACAATATCACTAGATTTGTCGTAATTATGAGTTATGTGCAAAGTGATAATTTCTCCTGTGACATGATGATCTTCTGCAAATGGCACACTCCGTTGAAAGTGGTCAGATTGAGATGTGAGCATTATATGCAGCCAACCAATAACCAATTATAATGAAATTACTAGATTTGATTGAAGGCGACGAAAAAATACAAGGTAATTATAGGGAAATTGTCGACCAAAAAAAATGTTTGTGTTACCTAAAAAAAGCAACTTCTTTTGTATAACTTTTAACATATGAACAACAAAAAAGGTGTCTTGTTACCTAAAATATCGAAAAACATTTATCACGAAAAAATATTTGTAAAGCTTTACAAAAATTCATATTCATGAGCTCTAATCTCGCCTTTTGCATGCCCACTGTATTCAAATTTGTAAATTAACTTTGTTGGTTCATACTTGCGGCCAGTTATCTTTATCTCGCGGTTATGGCACATCTACATGGCGACGAAAACATCTAAGCCGCTTAACAAAGGGAATGACAGTACTGGCTCGTGTTTAAGTAAGGAAGATGATTTAGATACTTTACATTGAATTTGTTTATCACCATATTAAAGTCTTGGGGAACAAAACATCCGCGATCCCGATTAATGGCTGTATTAAATACAGTAAAAATATATTTGTCGTCACGAAGGTAAACAAATAACCAATCAACATGGTCGGAATAAAGTTTAAGGCAAATTCGGTAATAAAAGTATATTCTTTTATTAGATTTCGGTCTGAATAACTATAGGAAATTAGGGATGAAAAATGTGATTTTGGTAGACAATATTTAAATTTTCGGTGTTTAGAAATGAAAATTCCTAGGATTTTAGTCAATAAATTATTATTTTCAGGCTAATGCGTTTTTTAGTTACATGGGGTAATTAAGCACATTTTTACCAAATTTGGTGCTTTTACCACAAAATGAACGGTTTTTTTTACTTAGTGGTCGGGTATACAAATAAAGATTAAATTAACCTTTCACGAACAAAACTATGCGAGAATATATAATATTTAATAACTTAAACCCCATCTAAGAAAACCAAGTAAAGTGACAGGAATTTTTTTTTCTGACTTGTGTGAAACGTGGAGACTTTTTACTTAAGAGATAAGCTTCGCTGGCTGATAAAAAATATAAACCTACCTTTTCTACTAAAGTGAGTCGACACGTAGACAAACTGTGAGAACCAGAAAAACGCAACAAACAAAGTAAACTTTGGCATCATAAAGCTTTACCGATCACTCAACTAATATCTGCGACTTTTTATACAATAAGAATACTTTTAACTTATTATATTAACATAATATTTCATAAAAAATGTAGTCAATCGGTACAAAATGTAAATTAAAAACATAACTACAAGAAAATTATTGAAAAATGTAGATTTAAGGTGAGCATATGTTGAACATTCTTGTTTTGTTTTTTTTTTTTTGCTGTCACTTGGTTCATAAAATGAAAAAATGAACTATACGTTTATGAGCACTTGATCTAAAAAAAAAAAAAAACAACAAAGAAAGTAAAAAATGACTAATTTAGCTACGATGTATATGCATATTTTAACTTAGGTTTTACTAATATACGCCTTTCCCTCCAACCGTACGAATTTTCATAATTTCGTAGGCTTTCTCAGTTAAACGATAAATGAAAATGATTTGTAATTCGGAAGGGTGGCAACTTGTACGTCCTCAGCAATTTTTAGAACTGTCAGACTTCCACTACCCTGTTTAGACTTTTCCGATGTAAAACTTCTACTAAGCTTGTATCAAAAACTGCTTACGAGAATTATCTAAAATATGGTCGTTAAGTATGACACAATGTATTTTGACCTGTCAGAATTCTACTTCGTGTTTTTTTGGCACTACAAAGGGACGTTTTAGTCCCATGAACACATTCCTTCTTTAAAAAGGATTATATTTATTAAGTCTATCATGACAAGGTACAGATCAAGTTTACATTTTATATATATAAAACATACTACATATTGAATACGTTCCTTGTACTGACAATCGTAAAATACGGTGACTTAAAATTAAAACATCCATGATGTGCAGTCACCTGACCTTAACTCACCTGAATAAATCAAATAAAGAATCAGTTATTTTTGCGTCCACTTGGTAGCACATTCCCAAAAGCTCTTAGATTTAAGTTATTTCTTTTTCGAATATATTTACCAAGGTTAAGTAATCTTCTCAATGAAAGATAGTGCTAATATAGATTATTTCACTGACAATCAAATGTCAACAAACTGTCACCGCATGGACAAATTGGCGGCGGGTTTTTCATGTGCTCATACCAACGGCATATATGAAGAATGCTTATGTATCAGTAAGTCTAAAAAATCCAAAAAAAAACTTTCAAGACGGCTACTTTTCGGGCCGAGATGAAAGAACGCGTGAACAATATGGAAGGCAACTTTACTTTAACAGTAAGTTAGAAAAAAATTATGGAATATAAATAATACAACAAGGTCAAAAGTGGGTACTACTCTATTCCTTTAATTAGGCGAGCGTGGACATATAATAGAAAAAAATGAGATGTGGAATTAGTGTACGCGAAACAACGTACAATTATATATGACAATTTACAAAATCCACAATGAAAAACAGCCAGTTGCCTTCATTGTGACCAGTGGTAGCTGCTAGCTATAATGCCTTTATCATGGAGTATTCAATACCGACATACCCAGATAGAATCACAGTTTATAAGGAAGAATAATTCAAACGAGTATTTAAAAGTACCAGTTCTTGGTGATATGTTGAAGTTAATGGTAAAACAATTCATGGTACTTAAGCAGTTTAGAGTTGGGATAAAGCAAATTGAAAATTATTTTCTCAAGGACAGGTTAGTGCACGCATCAGCATTATATTTTTGCGTTTATACAGCAAGCATTAGGTCATATGGTTCAGTAATATGAAAGTGGAGTCTTTACTCCAGAAAGTAGATCAGAGGGTATATTTTGCTATATCGACTAAATCGTTGAACCAAGCAGGTCGTTCATGAGCCTTCTTTTAGTAGGAAGGTGGTTGTTCATCGTTTGTCAAACGTTGTTGATATGAGATCAAATTGGCAGTATTTCCATTTAACCAGTGAAGGTGTATTAGTTAGTGTGCTCAAATCAAGTTTAGTAAATGGAAAGAACAAATAGAACATCTTTATGATCTATTGCCTGAGTTTAATCCTCAAAAGAATAGGAAATTTAATGACGGTAATGAACGACCAACAAGCGGCTAAGGCTTCGTCGTATCAAGTGTACAAAGGTGCAGCTAATAAGAAGAAGGTCAGTTCCAAAAACACTAACAATTATTCTTCTGGTTTTTCCAAAAACAGGAAATCTGATGTCAAAAATATGGAGAAATCTGTGCCAACAAGTCTTAAGAGAGTCATTACTTCAACAGTCTGGGGACCAACTAGTACAAATCAGAATAGATCTTACTTGTAATAGTAAGATTAATTTTGAGATTTTTTACTTAGAGTCATATCCAATTCTGACCTCTACAGGTCAGAATGAATCTGAAAAGGAATTGTTTATATCAATTCTGCTCTAATATTTAATTATTTTGGAAATAATATTTCTCAAGACCAAATAATTTCATTTGAATTGTATTACAAGGTCAACGATGACATCTAGCATTTAGAGTGAAAAAATTCTGTGCAATTAGGAAACAGATTGACTCTTAAGCTTCAATTATCATTAATTTCATAACTGATTATTTAAATCTGTTATTAATCTCCACAGTTTGAACATCAATGTGTTAAAAACTAGAAAAAAATGTTATTTTAAAAATTATAAGCATAGTATTTAAGGTTAGTGAGGACACCTGTCATGTGACCAAAAACAGCTTAAAATGCAAAAAAAACAAGTGCAAATGTCACAAATACCTTGAAACTTGTGTTAAATAGTTTCATTTAATAAAACTTAATCAAAATTTATTATTTTTAATACAAATAAAACAACAATTCCTTCATAAATAAAAATTTCAAATAAAACAAGGGAGATAATCCACTTCAAAAATGACAAAAAAATTACAAAGATTTGTATTGTAGACGGAAAAGTAAACTGGTGACCCCCAGTTTTTATTGTTTTATTTCAAAATATATTGTATTTCATTGATTTTTATCAAATAAAAATTAAATTCAAATTCGTGGATTTTTTCTGCGACAAGATTGTATGCTAATTATTTGGCCTTTCCTTTATAATCTATAGTAATTTTGGAAAACTGTGAGCCTAAATTTTGGGAAAACTAGCCTGGAAAGGGGGTCCAATATTTTTACACAAGATAAAGTATATACCTAATACTAATATATCAGAAAATTGGAAATTTTAAATTCGGCATTATTTTTGGGGTCAGGTGTCCTCACTAACCTTAAGACCTTGGTGTTAACGACCACCAAAAGAGATAAATTTACTCCCAAAGGAGGATAGTAAAATTAGATTCCGTAATATTGATGATCTCCTTTTACTGAACAATTCTCGATTTGGTGACTTTCTCAATCTCATATATCCTCAGCAACTTGAGATAAAGGACACAACGGATTCGAAAAAGTCTGCTTCATATTTAGATCTACATCTCGAAATAGACTCTCAAGGAAAACTTTCAACAAAGCTCTATGACAAACGTGACACTTCAACTTTCAAAGTGTCAAAATTCGGTTGTTTTTGTGTTTTGTATTTCTTTGTGCTGTTCATGTTTACCGGTTTTGTCGATGCCCTGTCGGACTTTTGACACTCAAATGCCACATTGGTGCCTCTTTGCTTCTTTCCCTTCTTGTGTATAGAAATGCGTACGCTCCAGTTTATGGAGTTTTTGTATCACAGTTGATTTGCTACTCCAGATATTACATCGATTTCCTTGGCATAGCGTCACGTTTGATACAAAAATTGCTAACACATGGTTATGTCTGCTTCATATTTAGATTGAGTGCATTATGTTTGTTTGTCGTAGACTTTTGTTTTGTCTTCCTTTACCGGACTTGACACACTTAATTGGAAATTAGCAGCACAACGAGTGTGCTATAGCAGACAGGAACCGCTTACTCTTCTGGCTTTCATGTTACGAATTGAGGTCCCGTTGTTGATTTTCGTTTTGTTGATTTTGTGTTTTGTGTTCTTCGCCCCGTCGCTGTTTTTGCGTGCTTACCGATTTATTGTTGCCCTTTCGGAAGATAACTTTAGTGTCAGCTTCCCCGTGCTTCAGTTGTATGCTCTTAAATATTTTGGAGTACTGGAATATGTTTTATAAAGACACAGTTTATATATTTCCAAAATTTGACAACGTTTGGCTATTTCTTTAAAAATTGAAAAAGAAAATATCTGTTTGGTCATTGTTGTAATATTTTTGGCTACTGTTTTTGTTTTATCAAATCTAATATTCTACCTGTTTTCCAAGCTTTTTTTTACTTCTAGCGTGTCTGATTAATGTTAATTCAGAAAAGCACTTCAAACGCAGTGAAATTTCCATTTCAATATGTGGATCGTGTCTTTCTGGCGCATATTGTTTTGTTTTTAATCTAGTTTGTTTAATCTGACTTGTAGAAGTAATAATGGTGCTGACCATTCTGACTTGTACAAGTTGGTCCCCTGACTGGTCAGGAAAGATGGCGAGAAAACTGACACTAAGTCCATATTGGGTTCCTTTCGGATTCTACTAAAGAATGATAGTTGACTAATAAGTAAGTCTTTTAAGTGATTCAAAAATCCTGTTGGGGAAAGGTTGATTCATTTCTTCATAGAATCCGTCGGATGCATATTTTCATGCACCAATATTTCCAAAACATCGTCAGTTCATGAGGTTTTGCAACAGAAAAAAAACATTGTTACCAATGAAAAGCAATGCGTTTTGGTCCAGCTTGTCCAACAAGAGTTTGCACAAAAATTGTAACAGTGATAACAGCGTATCTAAGGGCAAAAAAATATCCAGTTGGTGGTTTATAATAAACAAATAGAAATCCAGTCAGATCCCAACCCAGAGAGGAGTAGTGTATCTTGGGGTCTTTTTCATTTAGACATAGGTCTAAGTTTTCCAACTGTAAAAAAAAATAATAAGCTTGATTCGGAAACTCTTGGTAAAAGAGACAATTGCTCTTCATTTTTTTGTTTTCAAATTTTGGGTATGATGGCATTTTGCATGAAAATATAAATTACAACAAAGTTCCAGACAATTAATTTTGCTACGCCTGACTCGTGTTTCGTCTATTCAAGACTCATAAGAGGCGCTCTACCAAAAGTTGAAATGCCAAACGCTAAATGAATATGAAGAGCAAAGAACAATTATACCAAAAATGCCGAACTTGAAATCCAAATTATAACCAAGGCCAACCTATGTCTGTGTAGGAAGAACCTTAGGGTAAATAATGGTAAAAAAAATAACCGAACTTGACGGATCAATACTAAATGTCCAAGAGAAAAGACAAAACATAAACGACATACCGGAATAGTTATAGATCGTAATGGTCCTGACTTGGTACAAGCATTTCAAATGAAATGGTGGGTTAAACCAGATTTAATGGTGCGCCAAACCTCCCTCTTCCATTTGGATCTTAAGGACCGGTAGTAGTACACAACGCAACACGGCTGTGAAGACATAATATATAGGGATATTAAGATGATCATCTTAGTACAACAATCAGCAAAACATTGATCAAAACAAATATACGTTCAACTTGATTTTGATTTTTTCCACCAAAGGCTGATAACAAAGGAACAGTTTTTAGGGACCGTATGAAACGCATGGAACTAATCAAAAACTCCATATTACACATGAGACCAATACAACTTCATTTGTTGAGTTTTTGAAATCAAATGTGCAAGGAAATATATGTAAAAATTCAATTTACACTTCACCTGAAATCCCATCTTTATGGCACAAACCCCATAAACTGAGTTTATCGACCGTAAACTGTAGTATGCGGTCGATAAACTGGGTTTATCACACGTTAACTATAGTTTGCTGATGGTTATGATAATTTCAGTTGTTCGAAATTTATAATTAGCGGCCGATAATGGGGTTTTCAAATGCTAATTAGGGTTTCTTGGTTTTAAACTGAATTTATCGGTGATAAACAGAGTTTATCGGTGATAAACAGAGTTTATCGGCGATAAACTGAGTTAATCAACCGCAAACTATAGTTTATGGTCGATAAATGCTGTTTTGCGTTGATAAAGTAGCATTTGCACCGCGCATACCAAAGTTAACTGTAGTTAGCGTGCGATAAACCCAGTTTATCAACAGCAAACTATAGTTTACGGTAGATAAATGTGGTTTATCAGGTTTATTGTTATCATCGCGTGCCATACATCTTTCATTGTGGACAAATGTAGACAAGAAGCAGAGGCCGATCATTAGTGTCCCATGAATTCTGTGACCGTCACAACCGATGCTTTCAAAAGCAGTTTTCGGGGTAGAAAGAAGCAAAGGTGTACCAAAGGGGTAATCAGTATCATAAAACCGTAAAGACAGAGACAAAACCGGCAGACAAAAATCATCACAACAAAACAAACCACATAACAACATAAAACACAAACACACATAACAACAAAACCGCATTCAGCAACGCGAACTCAAGTCGAAACGAGAGTGAACTCAGGTGCTCGGGAAGAGTAAGCAGTTCCTGCTTGCTATAGCACACCCGTCACGTTGCCAAAGAACGATTAAGTGTTGGTCAAATCCGGAAAGGATGACATTACAAAACTCTATGTCAAACCAACATCTGTGCTCATCTGAGAGATAGAAATCCCGTATTTGTAAACAAGCACATGATGTCGTCCGTAAAATTTCTTGAGTGATGACAACAACCTGGGAGCAACGTACCCCTGTGTTAACAATTTGCTTGTCAGCCGTGTGGCTCTATCAAGGAAGTCGTTGTACTCACCACATGCTCTGGAATAGCAAATCAGTTGTATTTTGAATCTTCAATATTCAAGAGGAATGTACTCCTAGCCAGACATCTTTGGTACATTAACTGTTTAAGAAATGGAGGCGGTAGACAGATCAAACGGGACCAAACCTAACCTGTACAAAAGTAAACCAAAAGTAAACATTTAGGTTACTTTTCTAGTTTAGTTTGATTTACTTGAAAAAAAACTAGATAGTAAACAATGGTTTCCTCAAGGTATACCGTGGTTTGCTTTTCTAGTTTAGTTTGGTTTCCAAAGTATACTTAACTTAGTAGAGTACACTAAACCAGGACACTAGTATTAAGTGAAAATCTCAATATCTGGGATCTTCGATCAAAAATTGATTCTTTTTCCCAAAAACATCAGAACTATATTGTTCAAATGTTCAATGCATGCAATAGTTTTCGGGTTGACGGAGTGACAAAGTGAAACTAATGAACATATTCTCTCTTGTTTCGACTGGAGTTCGCGTTGTTGATTGATATTCAGTTATTTTGTGTTTCCATGTTTTACATGTTGTCTGTTTTTGTCCCGTTCCTGTTGGTGTTTACCGGTTTTGTCTCTGCCCTTTCGGACTTTTGATATTCGGATACCCCATTGGTACCTCTGCTTCTCTCAGTCTAGACAAGAAATAAAAAAGTATACGTATGTTCATCAACAAAGAGCAGATCAATTTATAGAGACATCAATAAGTTCTCGATCTTGGAAAATGTTCTCTACTTCTCAAAATGCATGTTTGATTTTTTTTTTTATTAACCGCTACTAAAATATGTAAATTAAAACAGTTTTTGTACCAAAATGTAGACATTGTACTTATTTGTAAAGTAATATTACATTACATGTATGTTTTAAAGTGTTACGTATTATTGTAAATCAAGCTAAGGCCTAAAAAAGAATTGCGTTCAAAACAAACTCTGGTCTTTCCAAAAATTTAGGTTTGTAGGTCAGAATTACTTTAAATATCTTATTTTTCCAATACTTTCATGATGCAATTGTAAAATCCAGTGCTTACTTCTCTGAACTTATTATATAAATTACGGAAGAAGAGAAAGTTTGCAAATAGAAAGTTGAAGTCATAACGTTTGTCATGTCTCCCATGAGTGTCTATGCATAAATGTATATCTTAATATATAGCAGACTTAATAAAATCCCGTGTGTCTTTAATAACAATTTCCTAGAGATATATGAGATCGAGGAAGTCACCAAATCAAGGTTTGTTTAGTGAAAGGAGATTATCAATAAAGTGGAAAGAAAGGTTTAAGGTTCATGGTTACACTTCGAATAAAATGGTAGATATTTGATCTATTTTTCTAGTCTATTTACAACTTAAACGACACATAGAAACACAAAATAAAGTGTAACTGCGTCTAGATTTAAAAATCATCGATCATTTTCCCATTACTATTGTTGTTTTCTCTATTCATTTTCTTTCCGTTCGAATTGTACCATAAATATAGCATGTATTACCCCTAAATAACCTTCCATAAAACCGATTGTAAGTTGATTTAATAACACCAATAATGGAATAACTTTGCACGTGGAGGCCAAATGACAGGCCGTTGTTGATATTTGGCTATATTTGGGTGAACTGAAAAGCGCAAAGAAAATGCCCCGGCAAAACGGAACAAGTGTACACGCACAAAATATTAAAAGTTTATGCAAAAATAATTTATCTAGACGCTGCTACGCCTTTTTAAGCAATTGAATGTTTAGTTTAGGCTCCACATAGACTGGGAAAAACCCGTAAATTATCAGTCATTTTTACCAAGTGTAAAGATTAACCTTAAAGAGATCGTATTTGTCAAGAAGTAATTCTAAGAAGTCTGCTACATATGAATGAAGACAAAATAGACAATAACTGGCAATTGGAATCCCGATTGTTTCCTGAAAATACGTCCATCAAACTGAACGACTATGCTGACTTGTATGAGAAAGTTCAGCATGTTGGTTAATTGGTTTTCTGTATATTTGTTGTTGATGTGTATACTGTGTATGTGGTGATTTTGCTGGAAAGAGCAATCCATATTTAAGTTATTTTACAGTAAGTGTAATATTTCTTTCACACAAAAATGATGTTATTGGTGCTTTGTCATAAAATGATTGACAAATGGTGCTTATACTTATTTTAACAACATTTTATCTTTTAAGAAAATCACCATGACCAGTTACTGGGCAGCAGCTGAAAGACTGTACAAAGATATACAACATGGACATTTATATGAATTATTTTCCAACTCGGCTCTGTCCCAAACACATTTTGTTGATGTCTTCATGCACACCTTGAAGAAGCAAATGTCATATCAACAGTTCAGGAAACTGTTTTTTAAAGTAATTGAAGGTGATACAGACCACATAACAAATCAGACTGAACAGATGGCGGTTAACAAGAAAGATGGCACTCTTAATAACGAAGTTAAGAATCACCAGGAATTGTTACTAGGTTTCTTATATAGAGATTTCAATAATCAGGGATATTCTATTCGTATAATCAGGTTCATAGTTTACTACGCCCACAGTCATCTATTACAAAGTATCATAGATTACGTTCTATGTAACGATGATCAGATATCATCTGTCTTTGGGTCAGACCGTGCAGAACAGGTCAGATTGCTCACCCTCGGTGCCTATAGTAATAACTCAGATGTCATAAAGGTGTTACTGAAGTACACAGAGAAGCAGCTTATTAACTTGACCTCTCTGTCAGATGGCATGGATAATTTTTCTAATTGGCACAGTTTACAGACACCGTTCTCTGCTGCCTGTAGTGTTGGTAACTTATCAATTGTTAAGATGTTTTATGAAATGAATGCTGTAATTAACCCAGTAAACAAACCATACTACACCCCTTTGACAGCAGCAGCAGAAGGGGGTCATTGTAAGGTTGTTGAGTTTCTTGTCAACCATGAAGGGGGTGGTAATCCTTGTACTGTAAGCAAAAAGTCACCCCTGTATGTGGCATCTTGGAGAGGTCATTATGATGTTGTTGTGTTTCTTGTTAACCATGGAGGGGAGGTCAATCTTTGTGGGGAAGACAATAAATCACCACTGCTGCATCTCAAGAAAGTCATTTAAATGTTGTCGAGTTTCTTATTAAACATGGAGGGGATGTTAATCTTTTATATGAAAGAAATGAGTCACCGTTATATGTCGTATCTCAGTGAGGTCATTTCGATGTTGTTCAGTTACTTGGTCACCATGGAGGGTGTATCAATCTTTGTACAAGAAAAAATGAGTCACCCCTGTTTGTTGCATCTCGAAAAGGTCATTATAAAGTTATTGAGTTTCTTCTTAAGCACGGAGCAGAAGTTAATATTTGTAATGAAAGGGAAGAGTCGCCACTGAATGTTGCATTTCGAAATAGAAATTCTGACTTGTACCAGATTCTTCTAAACCATGGCGGAAAGCTATCACCAAAAGATACAGCAACAAAGAAACTCCATTAAGACATGCATATAACAAAATATCAAATTATCAAAGGTCCACAATTACCATTATCATTGAAACTAACGTTTTTGTTTAAAGAAATAGTTCCATGACACCTGTTCTTAAAATCAATTCAAAACATTATTCTATTTGAAAAAGTTTAATATTCTAACTGTATGTCTGTATATATGTACTAATTACAAGGCAATGATGCAAACTCTCAAATGTGCTTAATTATGTTTTTTGAATACATGTAATTATAACAAGAGGCTCCCAGGAGCCTGAATCGCTCACCTGACATATGTGCCTGAAGTAACTAAACTCAAGCTAGCGAACAATAAGCCAGCGAACAATAACAAAAATCAAGCTAGCGAACGATAAGCTAGCGAACAATAAGAAAACGCGCGAAAATGGTAATATCTAAAAACCAAAAAATCGCAATATCGTACAATTTTCCTATACACATTTTGCTCACCTGAACCGAAGGGTCATGCGAGCATTAATCTTTGTCGTCCGTCCGTCTGTTACCTTTTTCAAACTTTAACTGCTCTGACACTAAAAGTCCAGCATGGCGTGGTTTTTTTAGTGTATGATGCAAAATTTTGACTTTTTTAAGGAAAAATATAATCGTCGTGGCTAAAAATAGACCATAGAGGTATGTTTTGACCATTTTGACATATTATATTTGTTTTTTGATCAAGGATTTTTAGACATTGACTCGGAAAAAGGGGGGGACTTTCTATATACTAGTACGTGTGGAAGGCGATGATACATGCCGCTGGAATAGCCGGCATTTTCAGGTTGATTTATGTGATTAGTTGGGGAAAAAACTAATGATATAATAAGGTTAAAAATATTTACTTCCTAATTGTATGACAAGACCAACCATTTTATCGCAGTTTAAAAAAGAATAAAGAAACATAATTATATATTGATTTATCTTTTAAATTCTTTTCTTATATACTGTATATACATCTTTAAAAATTTTGTTGATTGAATAACCATTTTTGAATATTTGTAAATGAATACACGATACCAATCTTTATCTTCAGTTTTCAGCGTCAATTATGGGATAAGGTTTTTTTTAAGGGGGGGGGGAGATATTAAAAGGTATTTAATTTTCGAATTCAAATATACGAAAAGTAACCCTATCCCTTCCCCGAGGATAGTAATTTTTACAAATTTTTTATCGAATACATGTTCGGACGGGGGTTTGCATGTAATTACCTATGTCAGTCCGTACTACTTTTTGAGGTGTTTTTTTTTTAAGAAACAATTTATTACCATATGAAAAATAAAGGTAATAACAAGATAACTAACTTGGAGATCCAATCTCAAATGTCCAAGAATTGAAAAGACAAAAAAAAAGATATACCAGAGAAATTGAAGATCAAAATGGTCCTGACTTAGTACAGGATTTCAAAAGAAATGGTAAATTATGGTGTATAAACATAAATGATCGTCCCTTTTTTACCATTTAAATGCATCGGAAATATTTAGCAAATAAAAAGTTAGAAAACTTGCATAGAAAATGATTGAAACAAATATCTATGTCATACACAAGGGTCAACATGTTTAACTTCCGGGTCGGCATCCTCTAAAAAAGTTCTAAAAAAGTAAAACAGTAAATCAAGATATCCAACGCATCCCTTGAAATTGAATAAATGAAAATGTGCAAATGCAAAATAAACATATTTATTTTAGACTTATAAATATTTTTTCTTCAAAACTATCAACATCTTAAGGGGACTTTTTTCAATGCGTGAAAAGTCAAATATGAAAGAAACATCCCAAAAGCTCGGTCCAAACTTTGCCGTAGGGGCTAAGCATAGGCAGTACCAAGACGAAGGGTTATATGGCCAGGGGGACCCTACTTTGACCATGGATTGTGGAACAATGAAAAATTTACCCAGCTGGGGATTTTGGGAATGGATTATGCTAGCATAAAGCTAGCAAATCCCAAAAGCTCGGTCCAAACTTTGCCGTAGGGGCTAAGCATAGGCAGTACCAAGACGAAGGGTTATATGGCCAGGGGGACCCTACTTTGACCATGGATTGTGGAACAATGAAAAATTTACCCAGCTGGGGATTTTGGGAATGGATTATGCTAGCATAAAGCTAGCAAATCCCAAAAGCTCGGTCCAAACTTTGCCGTAGGGGCTAAGCATAGGCAGTACCAAGACGAAGGGTTATATGGCCAGGGGGACCCTACTTTGACCATGGATTGTGGAACAATGAAAAATTTACCCAGCTGGGGATTTTGGGAATGGATTATGCTAGCATAAAGCTAGCAAATCCCAAAAGCTCGGTCCAAACTTTGCCGTAGGGGCTAAGCATAGGCAGTACCAAGACGAAGGGTTATATGGCCAGGGGGACCCTACTTTGACCATGGATTGTGGAACAATGAAAAATTTACCCAGCTGGGGATTTTGGGAATGGATTATGCTAGCATAAAGCTAGCAAATCCCAAAAGCTCGGTCCAAACTTTGCCGTAGGGGCTAAGCATAGGCAGTACCAAGACGAAGGGTTATATGGCCAGGGGGACCCTACTTTGACCATGGATTGTGGAACAATGAAAAATTTACCCAGCTGGGGATTTTGGGAATGGATTATGCTAGCATAAAGCTAGCAAATCCCAAAAGCTCGGTCCAAACTTTGCCGTAGGGGCTAAGCATAGGCAGTACCAAGACGAAGGGTTATATGGCCAGGGGGACCCTACTTTGACCATGGATTGTGGAACAATGAAAAATTTACCCAGCTGGGGATTTTGGGAATGGATTATGCTAGCATAAAGCTAGCAAATCCCAAAAGCTCGGTCCAAACTTTGCCGTAGGGGCTAAGCATAGGCAGTACCAAGACGAAGGGTTATATGGCCAGGGGGACCCTACTTTGACCATGGATTGTGGAACAATGAAAAATTTACCCAGCTGGGGATTTTGGGAATGGATTATGCTAGCATAAAGCTAGCAAATCCCAAAAGCTCGGTCCAAACTTTGCCGTAGGGGCTAAGCATAGGCAGTACCAAGACGAAGGGTTATATGGCCAGGGGGACCCTACTTTGACCATGGATTGTGGAACAATGAAAAATTTACCCAGCTGGGGATTTTGGGAATGGATTATGCTAGCATAAAGCTAGCAAATCCCAAAAGCTCGGTCCAAACTTTGCTTTTTTTCTTGATTGTTGGTCAAAGTTCGGTACCCTCGTCCGTCTGACCGTATATCTTGGTACTCCCTATGGAATGAGCCCTACGGCAATGTTTGGGCCGAGTTTTCGGGATATGCTAGTACTATGTTACCTTTTTCTTGATTGTTGGTCAAAATTGGGTGCCCTCGACCGTCTGTCCCAACATTTTGGTACCACTATGGAATGAGCCCTACGGCAAAGTTTGGACCGAGCTTTTGGGATATGCTAGTCCTATCCTAGCACCATCCAGTCCTTTAATCCCTAGCTGGGTAAATTTTTACTTTTTTCTTGATTGTTGGTCAAAGATGGGTACCCTCGACCAACTGCCCCTACATCTTGCTACCCATATGGAATGAGCCCTACGGCAAAGTTTGGACCGAGCTTTTGGGATATGCTAGTACTATCCTAGCACTATCTAGCCCTTTAATCCCCTGCTGGGTAAATTTGTACTTTTTTCTTGATAGTTGGTCAAACTTGGGTACCCTCGTCCGTCTGCCCCTACATCTTGGTACCCCTATGGAATGAGCCCTACGGCAAAGTTTGGACCGAGCTTTAAGGATTTGCTAGTACTATCCTAGCCCTATATAGTACTTTAATCCCTTGCTGGGTAAATTTTCACTCCTTTCTTGATTGTTTGTCAAAGTTGGGTACCCTCCTCCCTCTGACCTAACATCTTGATACCCCCTATGTAATGAGCCCTACGGCAAAGTTTGGACCGACCTTTTAGGATTTGCTAGTACTATCCTAGCACTATCCAGTCCTTTTATCCCTTGCTTGGTAAAATTTTAGTTTTTTCTTGATTGTTGGTCAAATTTGGGTACCCTCGTCCGTCTGCCCCTACATCTTGGTACCCCTATGGAATGACCCCTACGGCAAAGTTTGGACCGAACTTTTGGGATATGCTAGTACTATCCTAGCACTATCCAGCCGTTTAATCCCCTGCTGGGTAATTTTTTTCTTTTTTTTTTATTGTTGGTCAAAGTTGGGTACCCTCGACCGTCTGCCCCTACATCTTGGTACCCATATGGAATGAGCCCTACGGCAAAGTTTGGAGAGAACTTTTGGGATATGCTAGTACTATCCTAGCACTATCCAGCCGTTTAATCCCCTGCTGGGTAATTTTTTTTCTTTTTTTTTTATTGTTGGTCAAAGTTGGGTACCCTCGACCGTCTGCCCCTACATCTTGGTACCCATATGGAATGAGCCCTACGGCAAAGTTTCGACCGAACTTTTGGGATATGCTAGTACTATCCTAGCACTATCCAGTCCTTTAATCACTAGCTGGGAAATTTTCACTTTTTTCTTCATTGTTGGTAAAAGTTGGGTACCCTGGTCCTTCTGACTTTTGTGAATAAGTGTCCAGGACCGAGCTTTGGTGATTTTTTTCTACTTTACAGGATGCCGAACAAGTATTTGACCTTTAAGAAAAAGTAGCTATTGGTTTCTATTATTTAACATTTGGTCTTTTGATAAAAAATAGCTACTACTGGTTATTCTTCTGCATTGTTTCAATGTGTGTTATCTAGTCACTATCTAATGGATACGAAAAACCTAATATTTATTTGTTCAAACACATTTGCAATAAATGGTTAGGACACATATATTCAAATCAAACATTCAACAAACTTGTACCACAATAAAATGAATTAAACGTAACTAAAACGTTTTAAATACATGTACGTTGATACGTTTTTCCTTAAGTATAGGTGGTCTAGTGGT
Source organism: Arcuatula senhousia (assembly GCA_963971305.1). Classification (NCBI taxonomy): domain Eukaryota; kingdom Metazoa; phylum Mollusca; class Bivalvia; order Mytilida; family Mytilidae; genus Arcuatula; species Arcuatula senhousia. The sequence continues at coordinate 2,972,987 of OZ020313.1, forward strand.
CTAGGGCGCTGGACACCGTGCAGGCGGTGTTGTCGTAGATGACAACCAGTATGGGTTCGAATCCAGCTATAGACCATGTTGGATTTTCTGATGTCAACAGCTTTAAAAATATGATTTATATCACTGTTGGCATATGGATATACTTTCTACCTTTGCAACTAACCTACAATATCAATATATTTACTATACCAACATTCAATGGTCATGCACAGTGTTTACATTTAATTGAAAAGTTTTTTTAACTACAGTAGTAAACCACACCCAGCAAAACAATCACTTTTACCTTCAAAGAGAAATAATTCTATAATAAATTGACCCAATTACATTTTTAACAATAATTAATAAAGTTGAAAATTATAAGAAAAAAATCCAAAAAGCACAGTTCTTAATTCCTACATGGCTTTTTGGGTCTTCTTAAAAAATTTCAGGGTACATAGATCTTGGCATGCTGACCACTTTTACCTGTTTGCAGGAATTTCGATATGTGAGGCCGTTTTTGTGTTATTTGCAAAAAATGCAATTTACCTACCCCTATGGTCTATTTTTAGCCACGACGATTATATTTTTCCTTAAAAAAGTCTTAACTCCACATCATACACTAAAAAAACACGCCATGCTGGACTTTTAGTGTCAGAGCAGTTAAAGTCTGAAAAAGTTAACAGACGGACGGACGACAAAGATTAATGCTCGCATGACCCTTCCGTTCAGGTGAGCAAAAATGTGTATAGGAAAATTGTACGATATTGCGATTTTTTGGTTTTTAGATATTACCATTTTCGCGCGTTTTCTTATTGTTCGCTGGCTTATTGTTCGCTAGCTTGATTTTTGTTATTGTTCGCTGGCTTATTGTTCGCTAGCTTGAGTTTAGTCCTGAAGTAAAGGTTATAAGGCAAAATCTATTTAACGTTGAAAGGGTCATAAGATTAATAAGGGGGTCATCTGACAATATGGTGGATCTAAAGGTGCTGATCACTTTTGTTCTCATTATCAAAATCTAAAAATCTGTCACCCTTTTTGAGTTATTTTAAAAAAAAATGCAGTTTAACCTAATGTTCTATTTTTAGCCACAGCGGCCATGTTTTACAACCAATCAAAAATCTCCACAACAGTTCTATACACCTAATAATATTAAACAATAATACCAAGTTTGGTTCCATTTGGACTTAAAGTGTCAGAGGAGTAAACGTTTTCAATGTAATAAGGAAATGCAGTTAAAATGCTCAATTTTGACATTCCAAGGGCAATAATTCCTCAAAGAAAAGGTCCTATAACGTTGACCCTGTTACAAATTTTGTAGATCTTGATGCGCTTACCAATATGCAATTTAAATTTCTCAAATATCTTGTATAGTTTTCAAGATATTGAGCTAAACAGGTGCAAAATTTGCAAAAAATCCACAAAAAGGGCAATAACTCCTACATGGGATGTTGGATTTTCTTCAAAATTTCAGAGCTGGTAGATCTTGAGGTGCTGATCACTTTTGTTCCCTATCAAAATTTTGAAATCTGTCACCGTTTTAGAGTTATTTGCAAAAAAACTGCCATTTACCCCTATGTTCTATTTTTAGCCACAGCAGCCATGTTTTACGACCAATCAAAAATCCCCACATCAGTTCTATACACCTAATGCTAATAAACAACTATACCAAGTTTGGTTCCATTTGGACTTAAAGTGTCAGAGGAGTTAACATTTTCAATGTAATGAGGAAATGCTGTTAAAATGCTCAATTTTGACGTTCTAAGGGCAATAACTCCTAAAAGGAAAGGTCCTACAACGTTGACTCTATTACATATTTTGTAGATCTTGATGTGCTTAACAATATGCAATTTAAATTTCTCAAATATCTAGTATAGTTTTCAAGATATTGAGCTAAACAGGTGCAAAATTTGCAAAAAATCCACAAAAAGGGCAATAACTCCTACATGGGTTGTTGGATTTTCTTCAAAATTTCAGAGCTGGTAGATCTTGAGGTGCTGATCACTTTTGTTCCCAATCAAAATTTTGAAATCTGTCACCGTTTTAGAGTTATTTGCAAAAAAACTGCCATTTACCCCTATGTTCTATTTTTAGCCACAGCAGCCATGTTTTACGACCAATCAAAAATCCCCACATCAGTTCTATACACCTAATGCTAATATACAACTATAGCAAGTTTGGTTCAATTTGGACTTAAAGTGTCAGAGGAGTTAACGTTTTCAATGTAATGAGGAAATGCTGTTAAAATGCTAAATTGTGACGTTCTAAGGGCAATAACTCCTTAAAGGAAAGATCCTACAACGTTGACCCTGTTACATATTTTGTAGATCTTGATGTGCTTAACAATATGCAATTTGAATTTCTCAAATATCTAGTATAGTTTACAAGATATTGAGCTAAATAGGTGCAAAATTTGCAAAAAATCCACAAAAAGGGCAATAACTCCTACATGGGTCGTTGGATTTTCTTCAAAATTTCAGGGTAGGTAGATCTTGAGGTGCTGATCACTTTTACCCTATGCCAGAATTTTGATATCTGTAGCCGTTTTTGAGTTATTTGCGAAAAACTGCATTTTACCCCTATGTTCTATTTTTAGCCATGGCGGCCATGTTTTACGACGAATCAAAAATCCCCACATCAGTTCTAAGCACCGAATGCTAATGAACAACCATACCAAGTTTCATTGCGATTGGACTTATGGTGTCAGAGGAGTTAACGTTTTAAAAAGTTTACGGACGACGGACGACGGACGACGGACGGACGACGGACGCCAAGTGATGACAATAGCTCACATGACCCTTCGGGTCAGGTGAGCTAAAAAGTCTTTAAGTTACATGGATTTGCCCTTTGAGTTTTTTAAAGTTAATCATGTTAATAAAGATAAGTATTTTATGTCGATCTAATCTTACTCTTCCGGGGCAACTGAGTTCACTTTTGTTACGAATTGAGTTTGTGGTGTTAATTTCTGTGCGGTTGATTTGTGTTTTTGTGCTGTGCTTGCTTCTCGTGTTTACCAGTTTTTTCCTCGTCCTTTCGGTCTTTTGACACCCGAATTCCCAATCGATGACTCTGTGCTTCTTCGTATGACTGTAACTATAATAAATTTTCAACAGAACTATATTGTACCATTTCAGTATCATCAAATGTTTATTTCATGCAAATAGTTTGTATTACTTAAAGTTGATTCGAGAAACACCATTTGTGTAATTAAATATTAAACAAGAATTAACAATAAAATATGTACTATCGCTTGCTACCTAGTTATTCAACTATTCATGTATTATTTATCGCCTGTTGGCATAATAAAAAAATCATTTAAAGTTTACCTAGGCCTTGAGTTCTTGAGACCCAAAGTTAAAAGTGCAGATCTCTGTAAGAATCAGGCAAAATCGAAAATTTTGGAATCATGATTTTAATAACACACGTTTTTTTGACAATGAAGTCTCATTTAAAATAGCCCTCTAATGAAGAAACAATCATAAGTTGTAATCTCCGGTGTCAGAGGATGGAGACAATTTTTTGTTACAATGATAGGGATTAAGTATGACTTGGCACGAGTTATTTCCCTTTGGTAGATCCAAATTTTATATTCATTTCAACCAAAATATATCTCAAATTTCTGACACTTTTGAGTAGTGCAAATGCTTTTTGTGTTACTTTTTAAGCATTTTGAACAGTATTTTGAAGTCAAACTTGTATGGTTTTTTTTTCATCATGATTCACTCACTGCCCGATTCTTACAGAGAATAGCACTTAATTGAAGTCAAGATCATTTGGCAGGTGATTTTAAATAACATTTTCCTGTGGACAAAAAAGTTATAGGTATCATAGGCATTGAGAAAGACAGAACACACAAAAAAAAACAAATTTAACAGTCATTGATGTGTAAAAATGAGACCAAGGCCAGATGACATGGTGACAAACGCAAACACGCTAATTTAATCCATCTGTATGAAAAAATCAGAGGGCTAGCTATTACACTTTCAAGAAATAAATTTTTCACATTACTCATACAATCAAAGTTTACAGCATGAAAACAGTTCACAAAGTCACTGAAGCATGAAAAAGGGTTCAAGGTCTCAGGTCAATGTGACAGTTGCATAGACCTTTACCCAACTGTTTGTATATTAAATATCAGATGCCTAGTTATAATAATTTTCAAGCAATCCATTGTCCACGAAAGTTTTACAAAAAGTTTACGCCGCCACCGGAAAGTAATACCTATGTCTCGCCTTCCGCCACTATTCGTCGCAGACGAGACAAAAACTACTTAATGATGAATTCAAGCTTTTAATTAGTCTTGTCATCAAAAGAAAACTTTTACAGGGGAATGCCATTGGTTTATTATTGTCTTTTTACAAGAAACAACGAGTCCAAATATGGTACATTGCCAAAAACTATCATACCTTTCCCGTATTTTTACCTTAAAAGACCCCTTAAAATCATTTTGCCTATGCTTTCAAATTATTTCAATGTGTTCATGGTGTTATCTATATAATTTTTATAGAAATCTATATCAAATAGAAGATAATGAGACGCAGAATAAATGTATGTGAAACATTCCACATAAAAAAGACTGAAATACGACCAACAGCCTCAAATGAGCACAGTAGGCGCTGTTAGCAGTTTTGTTAAATGATGGTTTGGGTTTCCATGTTAAACTTGCCAATTGTTGGATAGACATCGGCGTTTTCACTTAAAAATAAATTGTTTGCTATTTATGATAGGACTTTGGAGTGATGATCGCTTCATTATACGCTCCATGGCAAAAATGTCAGTATTATAGTTGAACTCATTCAACGTCCGGTTTATTACGCTTGTTTTCTCGAAATTTCGGTGTCTTTTAGACACTGTTTTCTTTAAAAATTTTAGACGTCATTTAAAAACACACGCGTAACCCACAGAAAAAGCTAGTTTGTTTTTCTTTTCAAACAAAAAATGAATAAAATAAATTGTAACTTCGGGAGCGTCACAGGTTTAACCTGCCTCGATCATATTAACAAGTTATACTATAATATATATTCAATGTTGATACCATGCTATCAAAACTTTAAATATCTTTTAACATTTAACCAATTGAAAAGGGTAATAGAAGCAAAGAGACACCAATGGGGCATTCGAGTGTCAATAGTCCGAATGCGCAACGACGAAACCGACAAACACGAACAAGAACAGCACAAAGAAACACAAAACACAAAATCTCCCGAACGGAAATCAACAACGCGAACTCGAGTCTTAACAAGAGTGAACTCAGGTGCTCCAAAAGAGTAAGCGGATCCTACCTGTTATAGCACATCGGTCGTGTTGCTAATTTTTGATTCAGTGTGTCAAATCCGGTAAAGGAAAACAAAACAAATTTTTGCGACAAACCAACATCTGCACTCATTTGAAAGATCTATAGAAATCACATATTTGTCTACGAGTGCACTGTGTCTACCGTAAAATTTCTTGAGTGAAATCAGTAATCGTGGAGCAACATAACCCCGTGTCAGCAATTTCTGTATCAAACGTGACGCTCTGCAAATCGGTGTAATTCCCGCAAGCTCTGGAGTAACGAATCAAATGTGATACGAAGACTCCATAAGCATGAGTGGACGGAATATTGCTACAAAAAAGGGAAAGTTGACGATTGGAAATTTGAAGTCATCACGTTTGTCATAGAGCTTTGTTGAAAGTCTTCCTTGAGAGCAATTTCGAAATGTAGATCTTAATATGAAGCAGACTTTCTGGAATCCGTTGTGTCCTTAATCTCAAGTTCCTGGGGGGGAATATGAGATGGAGAAAGTTACAAATCGAGAATTGTTTAGTGAAAGGGCATCATCAATATAACGAAGAGAGCTAGTCTACGATCCTCTTTGTCTAGGAGAGATTGTAAAAAGTCTTATTCATATGAATACAGAAACAAATCAGCAAGCAAAGGTGCACAATTAGTGCCAACTGGAATCACTATTGTTTGCTGAAAAACGCGTCCACCAAACTAAACAAATAATGTTGTCAATAAGAAAATTGAGCATGTCGATTAATTGGTCTTCTGTATATTTGTTCTTTTTCTTAGACTCATTTCCATTTTGTCTGAAAAGCAATCGTGATTTGAGTTGTTCATGCGGAATAGGAGTTTAAAGAGTGGAGAAATCAAAAGTTTTGATGCTGTTGCAAGATGAAACTGGTTTCGAGCTAAGATTCTCCAATAGCTGTTTCAAATTCTTCAAGATCCACTTTGGATCGACAACATTTCTAGAATAAGAACAATCGTAATATTTCTGGACGCCAGATTTTATTGCGTTAGTATTGGAGTCAACAGAACTGAAAGAGGTTAAGTTGTACATTTTGATGACCCTGCAATGAAGCGCTGTTTGTATGAATTTTTATGTAATTTAGGGATCCAACACAAAGATAAAATGTCATCATTGTCAGCATCAACAGAGAACCAAAAAGAGGAAATGGCAGATTAGTGATTGTCAATTATTTCCTCCTTAGACGGTGTTGTGGCTGTGTATGTGGTGCTTTTGCTGGTACAACCAGCCCCTTATTCGACTGTCAAGCAGTCAATATAGTGTTTCTTGCACACTAAAATCATGATGTCTGCAGCTACAACAACATATTTGTCATGTAAGATGGACAGTGTTTCTGCAACATCAGCGTTGTTAAAAATTGATGTTGCTTAAGTGCTCAGTGAGCCCTTCAAAGAATTGATTCTTTTCAAAATCAATTAAAGTTTGTTTTTGCCTACAAAAACGATGTCTCCCCCCGTTTCCCCAAAAAGTTCCAAGTTCAAAAGGCCCTTACTCCCAAAAAAATATTGATGATCAAATTTTCATGGTTATATGCAAAACTACATATGGTGTCCTTCCTATGTACCAAGTTTCATTGAATTCGGTTCAGTAGTTTCAGAGGAGTTGCGCTGACAAGATGATAAATGAGGATTTTCAGCAAATTTCTAAGTTCAAAGGGCCATAACTCCCACAAAAATTTGAGAATCAAAATTTCCTGGTAATATGCACAACTACATATGATGTCCTTCCTATATACCAAGTTTCATTGAATTCGGTTCAGTAGTTTCAGAGGAGTTGCGCTGACAAGACGATAAATGAGGATTTTCAGCAAATTTCTAAGTTCAAAGGGCCATAACTTCCACAAAAATTTAAGGATCAAAATTTCCTGGTAATATGAACAACTACATATGATGTCCTTCCTATATACCAAGTGTCGTTGAATTCGGCTCAGTAGTTTCAGAGGAGTTGCGCTGACAAGATGATAAATGAGGATTTTCAGCAAATTTCTAAGTTCAAAGGGCCATAACTTCCACAAAAATTTGAGGATCAAAATTTCCTGGTAACATGCACAACTACATATGATGTTCTTCCTATATACCAAGTTTCATTGAATTCGGTTCAGTAGTTTCAGAGGAAGTGCGCTGACAAGATGATAAATGAGGATTTTCAGCAATTTTCTAAGTTCAAAGGGCCATAACTCCCACAAAAATTTGAAGATAAAAATTTCCTGGTAACATGCACAACTACATATGGTGTCCTTCCTATATACCAAGTTTCGTTGAATTTGTTTCAGTAGTTTCAGAGGAGTTGCGCTGACAAACTTTGTGACGGACAGACGGACGGACACGACATAAACAATATGTCTCACCACAAAAGCAATTAATATTAAAGTTTGTTTTTGCCTACAAAAACGATGTCTCCCCCCGTTTCCCCAAAAAGTTCTAAGTTCAAAGGACCATAACTCCCAGCAAACATTTGAGAATCAAAATTCCCTGGTAATATGCACAACTACATATGATGTTCTTCCTGTATACCAAGTTTCATTGAATTCGGTTCAGTAGTTTCAGAGGAGTTGCGCTTACAAGATGATAAATGAGGATTTTCAGCAATTTTCTAAGTTCAAAGGGCCGTTACTCCTACAAAAATTTGAGGATCAAAATTTCCTGGTAACATGCACAACTACATATGGTGTCCTTCCTATATACCAAGTTTCGTTAAATTCAGTTCAGTAGTTTCAGAGGAGTTGCGCTGACAAGATGATAAATGAGGATTTTCAGCAATTTTCTAAGTTCAAGGGGCCATAACTCCCACAAAAATTTGAGGATAAAAATTTCCTGGTAATATGCACAACTACATATGGTGTCCTTCCTATATACCAAGTTTCGTTGAATTTGGTTCAGTAGTTTCAGAGGAGTTGCGCTGACAAACTTTGTGACGGACAGACGGACGGACACGACAAAAACAATATGTCTCCCCACAAAAGTGGGGGAGACATAACTATTACAGAGGGACAGACTGATGGAGTATGACTACGAGACCTGCATTTGCCTTCTGTGACACCAGTAACAAACCTAACAAGAATGGAATTCGAGGGTCCCCCGCCGGTGAAGCAAAAATAATTGAACACGGCTGGTTTTTTAACTTGACCAAGGTATATATAATTGGCACAGGATACGATTACGGCAAAGCCGTAACAATAAGAAATTCTTATTGTTACGGTAAAGACGAAAATCGGGAACGGATGACGGGACGGACACCGAATCTTTTATGACCGTAACAATAAAAAAAATCTTATTATTTCGGCACTTATTCTTACGGCATGGACGATATAATTGGCATAAGAGATTTGCCCAAGATACGATATTTTATAGTTAACTTCTTTCGCTATTTATGATAATAATTTAAATAATTAATAATAAAAGAATAAATTCAGCTCATCGGTAGTTTGTATTGGAAAACATTCTCCGGGCTCTTCTTTGTTGAATAAAACTTTTTGCCGTTAGTGAGTGTCCAGGCTAAAGAGAACTTGATCTTTTCTGTATACGCTCCTATGCTCTTAAGAATTATCTAACACTTACATTGTAAACAATGGACGGACCGGATCAAAATTTTTGTTTTGGGGAAAAATCTAAATCATAGACCGAGCTTTGAAACTCAAAATAGATGTAGATGTATACAACTTGTTCATATTGGTGATCATAAAATCGTTACCATCGTCTGTGATGGATGCCTTGAATGGTTTCACCAGAAATGCACAGGATTAAAACAAAACCCGAAAACCGCATGTGCAATAAGTATATATAGCTTTGAGTTAAATTAGATTATTAGATTTATTTTGCCAGCTTGGATTGCATAAATAAAAGAAATGCCACTCTTTATTTCATATCTTCATTACTATTTGCCGTAATAATAAGTGCCGAAGCAATAAAAACAAAATCTTATTGTTACGGTCGTTAACGATTCGGTCTCTGCCCGGTCATCCGTTCCCGATTTTCGTCGACGTCTTTGCCGTAACAATAACAATTTCTTATTGTTACGGTTTTGCCCAAATTCGCCGTAACCGTTTCCTGTGCCTATATAATTAGTGGTTTAAACATTTGGTATAAATTTCATGAAAATCGGTCAACATCTGTAGGGATGACAGCGCTTACAAGGTCTGTTTTGCAAAAAAACAGAGTCGTTTTTATGGTCAAAGTCCCCTAACTCCTACCTGAGAAAATAATTATGTTTATTGTTATCTCAGCTCCTACACAAATTATAGAAAAATGCTGATTTTCGAACTGTCCAAGGTAGTAGTGATATAAACATTTGGTATAAATTTCATGAAAATCAGACAAAATTTGTAGCCTTGAGAGCGCTTACACAAAGTGTATTGGACAGAGGGAGGGAAAGACGGACAGACGCACGCATTTCTATGTCCCTTCTCCGTGTTGCGGCAGGGGACAAAAATCTAACCTGAATGTTTCAGAAGGACTGACAGACGAACATAGTCAATGCTCCTACTTTCATGCATAGATAGGGCATAATAACCTAAGGTGGCAAGGTGAACAAGAACGAAATTCCAGAGTCCCCCGCCGAGAGTAAAAATTCTTAGTCCGCTTGCTCAACAGGAAATGGGTACTGTAAGCGACAGACCTGAAAATTCATCCCACCAGTCTGCTTCCTTAAAAAGAAATAAATAAGAAACAGACTTGAAAACACATCCCCTACCTGAAGCTGCATACCAAATATCAAAAGCCTTGGATTAATAGTAGCTGAGAAATCTGTTGCGAAAAATTTTCCACTTTTTTACCATAAAAAAAATTCTAAGTCAGCTCGTTAAACAGGAAGTGGGTAAGCAACAGACCTGAAAACGCATCCCACCATATGAGACCCCTACCTGAAGCTGCATACCAACTAGATGGAGTCTTTTCCAGAAGGCATATGTCGCCTGGGTATCTATGTTTGTTTGCCAAACAGGAAGTAGTTAATTTTCATGGCATGTGGCATGTAGTTGCCTGGAAAACTGCGACAAAAATTTGGCATCTATGTCCATTAAAAATAAAATGTTAAGTATTCGCCAAACAGGAAGTAGTAATTTTTTAGGCATAAAATTGCTTTACACCTTAAAGTACTATGTGATGAAGCAACATACCAAATATAAAGAGGCTGTGGCAAATTTTTGTGACACCGCAGGATGCAGACGACAGATAGTGCCAAAGCAACCCCTATATGTCACTTCTGCAACACGTTGCAGGCGATATAAATATCAAAAGCCTAGAATTAATAGTAGCTTAGGAATCTGTTACGAAAATTTTTCCATTTTTGACCCCAAAAAATTTTAAGTTTGGCTTGTTAAACAGGAAGTAGATAGGCGACAGACCTGAAAATGCATCCCACCATATGCACCCCTACCTAAAGCTGCATACCAAATATCAAAAGTCTAGGAATAATAGTAGCTGAGAAATCTGTTACGAAAAAAGTGTGACGGACCAAGGCACGCACGAACACCCAGCATTTCTATGTCCCCGCTCCGCGTTGTGGCAGGGGACAAAAATGGCAATTCTTTCTGACATTATTTGACTTTGGGCTGGGGCAAAAAAACACACCAATAAGATTAGAAATAATCTTTAATAAGACCTTGACTTAATGAAAACAGAGATTTCAATAGGCAATGAAATAGCAAGTAAATGGAGCAATTATACAGTGTAAAATGTGTAGGTTTAATAAATCATATTCTTTTTGTATTATACAAATTATAAAATTTTCTGGAGTTTAGCAAATTCAGACTTAAAAATTACTTGTTTTTGAAATACTTTGCTCATTTCCAAATTATTTGAAACTTTACACTCTGAACAGATCTGGCAAAGGCTTAACTTAAGTTGATACCATTAACAAGTTTAAGACTTAATTCTTTACTACATGTACTTTGAAATGTATTTATTACTCTTATATTATAAACATAATAATGTTGTTAACATACATGTATATCTTGTTTCAAAAACATAATACTTAAGAAACTCAAAAGTTTAATCCCAAAACAAAGTGATATTTATTGTCAATTTTATCAAGCTTACAAGCAAAAAATAACTATGAAAATCAGTGAACAGCTATGTTATTAAACCTTAATTTGTAGGGAAGCATTCAAAATTAAAACACACCAACACTTTCAAGACAGTACAGTGGACATCTTTTGTACCCAATTGGGTGAAAAAACAATAATCTTTTACAAACAAAAGGTAGTTTTTTCTTTACAAAAATATACAGTGTCTTTGTCATTTATCAAGTCAAATCTCTTCATTAAAAATAAATTAATAAGCAATTTATATAACAAATGAACAATAAAAAGAATTCTGTGAAAGGAATTTCTTTCAATTTTATGTACACACAAAATTTACCATTTACAGCAATAAGCAAACATACCCTACTTTATATTGCCAACAGCATGGTAAAAAATTTACCATTTTGTTTACCTTTTAAGTATTATTTACATAATGTAATAAATATTAATTTTAAACATTCGACAATTCCAATGTTAACTTTATATTAAATCATAAAATTGATGGATGGTCCATCTATCTTAAATAAGTGTTAATCAACCTGGGTGTTAAGGTCAGTCAAATGTAGGAAGACTATAAGATTTGTGTTTATTGCTGTAAAAGGTGCGAGTAATACAATGATTTCTTAATGGTATTTACTAGTGAAACATATCAATGTCAATACATTAACAAAGTCATACTCCTATCCTTAAAGATATTCCATAGATGATAGTTACAAGGAACTGTGACATGCATTTTGGATAAGTTTTAATGCCCTTCTAAACAAAAGTCTTTCCAAAGTGTTTAGATCTGTATGTTTGATTCAATCAAAATAATTGAGATTCAAATTTCTTAATTCTAATTATTTAATTTAATAAGCACTAACAAGTACATGTGTGTGAAGGGGGTTCAAATGATACAAGTCTTTTCCCGACAATACATTGGACCTCCCCTAACTGAAGTTGATTTGACTGAAAGCTTCATTCCGTTTCCTATGCATAGCATCATTTAAGGGTTACTGCAAAAAGAACTACATGTTGTATTAAGAGTGGATATATAATAATAAGATATTTGTTGCATTCATGTAACATTTAATAGTGTGAGGAACTTGATTTTATATGCTCAAATAAACAAAATACATAAAAACAACTTGTATATTAATCTACAATGATTGATGAACAGTGTTAACGTAACTTCATTAGCTATCAGTGAAAAACAGATAATGCAGAGAAAGTCATGACTAGTACCACAAACACAACTTATAATTGCACACTAGCATTCTTTATATGAATCAAAAACAACTATTCAGTAACATTTATGAATATGATCATATTCCCTAAGTATTTTTCTGGTCTAGTTGACCCTTAAACCCTTGAGAGATAGCAACTTTCCTTCAGATTGCCTAAGGGCTATTCCAGAAAAAAATTTCTCCTTGGGGAAGAACGCCCATCAAATTTAGGGGTACCACCAATACATTTAATTTTATGTATTGCAATGCATTGTATTTAGAATTTTTGTATCGGACCCCCTCATCAACAGAATTTTAATTCAAGTGCGTTCTGCCCCCGGGATATATTTTTTCTGGGATAGCCCTAAGTGAGCTAAATTTGATGAAAACTTTTTAGCATGCTAAAAAGCTGAAGTATAAGAAAATTTAATCTATCAATTGTTAACTGATGGTTCAGAAAAGAATAAACCTCGTTCTTATTAAATTGTGGTTACATTATAACATTAACTCCGTTGTTTTCTGTCATGACTGTGGTTTCATTATTATTCGTGGGGTATCAATTTTCGTGGTTTTCGTGGTTGGCCTTTACCCACAAAAAGGAAATTTTACATTGTTCTGTAGTCTATGGACTTCAAAACCACGAATTTAAAATTCCATGAACTGATCCTATTTCATCAAACCACGAACATAATTGATACCCACAAAAATAAATGAATCCAGTTTATTAATGTTGGTCCAACAATTGTTTATGACAGGAATAGTACTAGAAAGTTTAGTTACTTAAAATATTACACTGACATTAACACAGGGATTGCTATCTGTCAATAGTATGAGGGTCTAAATGTATTTTCACAAATGACATCTGAACTATTGGTATTAATGTTAACACATCCTTTATTGATGGATACATGTTAATTTTTTTTTTTAAATAAAAAAAATCTCAAACAGTAGCAATTACCATGAGCTTGTTTAAAACTTTATTATGCTGCATTCATCTCGACTATGAATGAAAATTTAGGTCTTTAACAAAAAGTGCTATAAAGTTAAACAAATGTGCAAGATAATGTTGTAATTCTTTTACTGGAAACAACAATCTGACATAACAGTCTACTGTATGAATTTGCAGAAAAAGATAACTTTTAAAAAATTATTAACATTCACAATAATTGATTCCATCAGAAAAAATGTACAAACTTTGAGACCAAAAAAATTGTACATTAATTTAGTCTTCTTCTATTTCTATAAATACAATTCACATTTTAAACATAGAAACCCTGAATTCATGGTATGAATACGTCAATCTTCTGGTGATAGATATTGATTTAAAAAATTCAAATTTGTGGATATCAATTTCTGTGGAATTGAGAATACAGTGAAACTTCTCTAAACCGGACCCCCTGAAAACTGGCCACCCCTCTAAACTGGCCAGTTTGAAAAGTCCCTGCAAAATTGTATTAAAATGCATGTAAAATTACCTCACAATACCGGCCACCCCTGTAAACCGTACACCGGCCGCCTTAAAGAATAATTCCCTTCAGTAGTCAAGTAAATTTAACCCCTGTATATTGGCCACATTAATCATGCCACTGGTCATAAAGTTGTCAAAACATAGGTTATCAAAACAAATCCTTTGAAACCCTACATGAGTAAACCTTAATTAGCATGTAAAAGTCATTCTAAATAAAAACATTGATGATCTAATGAAATGTTTTTGTAGTGGTTTTAAGATTCTGTTGTATTCATGGTATTGTTTATAAACTAATATATAAGTGTCAAAACATCTCAGATCTATATTTTTAAAGTAAAAATTAAAACATTTGTAATATGATTTCTTATCTTTGGTAGTTTTAGAAATTTTAATTTTGATTAAGTATCATGTAAATTATCAAAATAAAATATCTTCTGAATTGCTTTACATACCAAACTTCAGTAATTATGAATTTAAGAATCATGCACCAATAGGCATTCAAAATTTAAAATAGATAACATAGCATTACCTTTTCCTTTAAAAGTTAAAGAAGGGCTTTATAAAATCTATAAGAATATCTCATATATAATACATGTTGTACATGTATTTGGATCATGGGTTCTAGTTTTTATCTATATCTGCCAGTCACTCACAAAACCGGCCACCCCTCTAAACTGGCCATTTTATATGGTCCCATTGGTGGCCAGTTTAGAGAGGTTTCACTGTAATACTAGTTTTATAAATTCATGGTTTTTCTAATTCTTTAAATCAAATCAGTTGTTAATTTCTTTTAGATAAGAAATTTTATATTATGGGCTGGTTTGCTTTTTTAACCCCAAAAATTAATACCCCTCTTCTTTAATTAGGGCTTTTCCAGGAAAAAAATGTCCAAGGGGTCAGATCTCTCTTCAATATTTATTTCCTTGGTGTTTGGTTAAACATGTTTTTAATTCTTAATGCTTAAAATATGAATAAGGTTCTTAAAATTCTGGTGGAAGTACCCTAAATTGGAAGGTGAGATCCAACCCCCTTGAACATTTTTTTCCCTGGAAAAGTCCTTAGCAACACCAGATATTGTTCTAATAAAACATGTTTTCTCCCTGTATACTGATAACCATAGTCATTCATGCTTAGAGGAAATCAAACCAACAGAATCTCTCTCTTAGGATGGAGCACGAAGCAAATAAAAATCTGATAGTATGATGATATGAAGCTATTAACAAATGGAAAGTTGTTTGTTCTAATGTCTTCTTCATTGTTGTTTACACTCGGCTGGTTTGTCAGTCTGAAAAACAAAAGAAGAGAAATCTTAAAGATACAGGTGTCAAATACAGTGGGTTTCATATGGCAGCATTTACAAATTGTGTAAGAAGCAAGAGCTGGTACCAATGGGGCATAAGCATGGCAGAAGTCCAAAAGGACAAAGACAAAACCATGTATCATGAACAAGAACAGCACAAAGAAACAAAAACATTTGCTTTTAAATGTCATGAATTAAAAAATATCTTGAAAAAGATCTGGATTGCAATAAGACTTCTCAAAACTCTGGAAAGTACAGACCAGAACATAACTCATATCCAAGGGATATTTTCTATTGCACAAAAAAAATACTCTGGCACAATATGCTTTACCAAAGAAAAATTTAGATTTTTGGCCATGTTTGCTTAACACAATCACCACAAAAATCATCTAAATGAGCTTAGGGCTGTTCCATTTAAATCAACATGCGAACGGGGGATGATGTTTCTTCAATTTTTCTGTTGGTGGGGGTTAAAATGCATGTTGCTGTGGGGGCGTGATGATTTAATTTCATTTTTCATATTGGTGGGGATGGGGTGTGTCTTGAACAAAATTTTAATGGAATAGCCCAAAAGCTTTACCTCAGACATTTTCTATTTTAAGGAAAACGTTAGTAACTTGCACGTAAAGACATTATTATACTGGATTGAAAAAAATAAGATTGTGATACTAAAGTCCATCCTGACATCACGCATCGATGAATAATCAACAGAAAGATATACAAACATGCTCTGGTCTCAATGAGAAGTCAATGGAAATAAAAGTATAACATAATCTAGAAGCTGGTATAATACATCATATTTTTTGTAAGTAGAATTCATGTAGGTTAGCTAAGTAAAATACATGTAGGTAAGCCAGAAATGACAGAATTTTGTTGAACAGGTGAACGACAGACCTAATTTCTAATCCTCTTGTACATGTACAAGATTCCAATGTTAATACAGCATACCAAATTTCAAAAGACCGTGATAAGTAGCTGCTAAGAAAATTGTGATTTTGATTTTGAAATTCTGTCAAAGTAAATGATGGGATTTTTTAAACAGAAAGAAGATGAGCCACAGCCCTGAAATTGAATCCAAACAGGACCCAACCCTGATAAATTATACAAAATATCAAGTGGCTGCAAATAGTTGTTGTTGAAAAAACTATATCCAAATTTTTCATTGCACAACTGCCAAATTCCATTTTAAAACCAACACCCCCCCCCCCCCCCCGTGGAATCTAACTAGAAATAGTAATGATTGACGTAAAATTTCATGCAAAGTTTGGTAGATTCATAGTAAATGATGTGTTTGCTTTCATAAACAGCAAATAAAATCAATATAAACTTAACAAAATTCCCACATAATTTCATGCAAAATAACAACAGAAAAAGCATCGTTAACCAACACTGATTGACTGAAAAGGATAACACACTCTATCTTCTAGAAAATGTGAACCTGCAAAGCACAAGTCTTAAATTCCTAACTTTCATGTAGGAAATACAGTTTATAATTCATGACATCTACGAAGGACAAACAAATACAATTTTACCATAAATAGTCAGCTGAATAAGAAAGCAATTTGCATGTTCACAAATTCCACAACATTTCAAAATAAGGGGTGATACACAGAAAATTTACCTAGTTCCTCAAGCTTTTCCCTAGAGATAAGATGATAGTGGTTCACTCGATTATTTTGTAATTCTAATGAAACAGGTATAATTTTAAAGATTTTAAAATACATGTAACTATGGTAATGTCCAAATCAAAAATAGATTATATTTTTTTCCTGTCAGCAATATTGCAGCCATAATCAGGACATAACTTTTTTGTTATCATTTCAATAAAAGTTTGTTTTAAAACGAGGCCTAAAGACCATTAAAAAAACAAAACAGCCTTTATACATGTACTTCATTGAATTTAGTTATTGCAACAAGGTTACATCATTAAAAATATACATATATCATGCAATATACATGTATGTAACAGTATAACTTGTATATTATTTCTCTCATAGGTATGGACCCAGATTTTTGACTTAAAGAGAATGCTATCCTTTCAGTCAACTAAAATAATCTGATAAGCTAACTTGATGCATGATGAAAAAATTCTTTGATGAGTATTTTTCAACACGGGGACAAGTTTTTTCGTATATTAAAGTCAAATGATTTTAATTTGACATTTTATGCAAAATTGCATCAAAATTGTTTAAAAAATTATTAACGATGGAATTAAAACAGTATACCTTCATTTTCTTGGTACTCAATTCATCTAACTTTATAATCCAGAAAGAATCAGAATTATTTTGAAATTGATCATATTGAAAAAACAAAACCCATTAAATCACACATTTTTCTTCAAAAAATCATCTTAGTTTGTTTACTGCATTGACAAAAGTTTACATTAAGTTTGGATATTTTGTTCAATGAAAATATTGTCTTTTGTAACTTTTTCCTGTACAAAAATTTCACATCTATTTCAAAAGTTTGAATTTATATTTTTCTTAACAGTAAACTTTCAAAATAAAACTTCATTACCTTCCACTTTTGAAGTGTACAAGCAAAACATGGTTCCAACTTCATTAACTGAATAATGAACAAATGTTTTTACGGAGCAGTCTAACTGTATCGACTACATATTGGTATGTGATATCATGCTTGTAACTATAAACTGAATTTAGGACACTTTCTTTTTGTTGTGTTCTTACTTACGATTGGTATGAGGCCAACGTAAAAAATATCCAACATTTTCATCCCCCCAATTTTGGGGGGGGGGGGGGGGGTCAGAAGGCACTTTTTTTTAATACCCACCATGCATAAAATTTTTATTTTTTTCCTTTATGTTGCATTTGAGAAATATCTAAAAATACCACCACCCATACAATTTTAATTGTAGTGCCTTCTGACTCCCCCCATACAATTAATTCTGGAATATTCCTTAATATTTCCTGTTTATCATCTGTCTTTCTAGCGCAACCAGACAGTACCAAAAACTTTATACTCATCACTTTCCAACGTGAGTTAAACAAAAACTTTGACAAAACACTGATGCAGAGCACTTTCTGCTGACACACTGCTAATCAAATTACCTCTGGTTTATAATCAGGGTCATTTTCTTCGTCATATTCCCCCTCTTCTTCACCCTAACAAAGCAAAACAATAAGTTATATATATGTTTTGATTTAAATGCTACTGATGAGAGGAAATACAAATTAACCAATTATATCTGCGTTTTGGTATTTGTGAATTATACAAAATTCTACATTCTGTGGTTTCATTATTATTTGTGGGGTATCGATTTTTGTTGTTTTCATGGATGACCTTGACCCATGAAATTGAATACCCCATGGAAAGGATAGCTAATATTGATCTGTATGCTGCAGACTTCAAAACCATGAGTTCAAGAATCCAAGAAATGGCCCTTTTTCATCAAACCATGAAAATTGATACAAATGAAAATAAATGAAACCAACTTAGGGCTATTCCAGAAATAAATGTATGGGGGTCGGAAGGCACTTTTTCTTCAAACCCACCATGCGTAAAATTTTAATTTTTTTCCTCTTAACATTGCATTTGAGAAATATCTAAAAATACCACCACCCATAAATTTTTAATTAAAGTGCCTTCTGACCCCCCCATACAATTAATTCTGGAATAGCCCTTACCTTTGTTGCTTATACAGTTACTAGTAAAATAGGTTTGAACAGAGATATAATATGAAAGCAAACACCATGGTAAAATGCTTGTACTTGTTCATTTTTTTCATCATGTAAAAGGTTCCAAGAAAATATATCCCTCTGATGTATTTGTTTTATGATACCTGATATATGATATGGCCTGATAATTAAAATACTTTTCTAAGATTTTGCTTCATCTTTAAATAATACAAACCTCTTCCTCCTCTTCATCAAACTGGAAAAAAAAAACACCAACAAATAAATAAATATTTAAAGCAAAGGAAATTGTGCTGACAAACCCTTGTAATTTCAGGGATCACCACAGTTCAAAATCCAAGAGTGGTGCAAATCTGCAATGACGCTTTTCACTAGCTCAAAAATTTTTGAATTAACATTTTTTTAATTCAAAATAGTGTTATAAGTCTTGTTTTTTAATTCTCAGTTGTGTTTTGGCTATAAATCACAAAATACCTACATTTTCTATTAAAAATAACTATTGTTTATAGGCATAAAGTCTGGAGCTCAAAATTCAAGGGTGGGGGAAACAAATTCAAGAGTGGGGGAGCACCGCCCTTGAATAGCCTGTGGTGAACCCTGAATTTAAATACATTTTTAAAAATAAATATTGCATTATAATGTCACATTCAATGGTTTTTTTACCTATGTATAGAAGTCCTGGCCTGGGTGACACTGAAACTTTCTGATTTGATGACGTCACAACGAGTTGAGAATATTCTCAGACTTCAGTAATTTTTCATGTTTTGTGGCGCCAAGGCCTGGTGTTCTCTTTTAGCAAACTAACAATTCTTATGTAATTAAGGTAAATCCAATGATTTTTTAACACTCTGGTACAGTTCGAAGAGGGATAACACATAAAACACATTTTTTTGTACAAGTATTCATCTGCTGTATCCATACTTCATTATTCAAAGTGCTTTGAATTCCCATAAGGAAAAATTCTTCCAGTGTAAACAAACTTATCAACTGACTGTTGTTATTATTTTAGACTTTGCTGTATGATTTTTCAATAACTTTGCATCTTTGAAGATCCAGTATGATTCCAGCATTATAGTATGAGTTTTCTGGTTTTCTTAATGAACATTACACATCTAAATCTATGAAGCTGCATCAGGTGTTGCATTTTTAGAAAGAAAAGAAAACAAGAGTTGACACTAAAGTATGTCTCGCCTTTCGGCACCATCACAGAGCTCATTGAACGTCTAGCTGAGCCTTCAGAAAAGTAAATGTCAAGGTCATGTGACAGGTGACAGAATTCTGTTTAACAATCACAAAAATGTCTGAAGTGTGCTCTAGATACCATAGTTATTGAGAAACAATGAGATAAGACCAACATTCACTAAGTCATTCAACCATGAAAATGGGGTCGAGGTCACATTACATAGTGACGTCAGTTGTGTATACCATAATTCCCAAGTATCAGATGCCTGGCTATAATATTATACTTTTTACTGAACTCATTTTCCAACCAAAAATCATCTAAGATCACAAAGTCACTGAACTGTGAAAATGGGGTCATGGTCACACAACATGGAGTCAGCTGTGTAGACCAAAACCCCAAATGTCTGTATACCAAATATCAGATGCCTAGCTATTTCACTTTTCTTGGAATTCATTTCCCACAAAAGTCTTACAAAAAAGTTTACGCCGTCGCCGCAGCCGGCAGGAAGTAATACCTATGTCTCGCCTTCAGCGATGCAGGCGAGACAAAAATGACATTAAGAGTAATTTAATTTCACTACATCACTTACATGTATATATTAATTTATTGATTATTTGGATATCAAATATAAAACAAGAACAGATTCTAGGTCCCCTGCCTGTTGAAAGAAAAAAATTTAAGTCGGCCCGTTAAACAGGAAGTAGATAAGCAACAGATCTGAAAAGGCATACTGCCATATGGGACCCCTACCTGGAGCTGCATGCCAAATATTGAAAGCCTATGATAAATAGTTGCTGAGAAAACTATTACAGAAATTAGTGTGATGGACACCAGCATTTCTATGTCCCCGCTCTGCATTGCGGCAGGGGCCAAAAGTAACCAAATCAACCTACATCGTCATCGTTTTCTAATGCTTCACCAGTAAAATATAAGACTGCTCGAGGCACTATTCTCTCTCTAATAAAATGTCCTATTTCAAAATCTGCTGCTAGAAGTGCCTCTAAATCATCATCCTGAAATACAAAGAAACAGGACTTGATAAAACTCAATGGTAAATCTTAATGCACTATAAGTAACATGGGTATTCTTAGATAACTTAAGCAATTGTTAGAAGTCTAGGGGATTTTTAATCTTAGACAATCACTGATGTTGGTTTGGGAGAATTAGTATTATCACCCTTTACCAGATTTTACCCACATTAGATCGATTGTTGGCAATGTGACAGGTGTCATATAGTAAGCAGTAAGCGCTTACTCACACTCATTATGACTTCGAGTTCACGTTGCTGATTTAATTAGGTTGTACTAAGTGTACTGTGCTGATTTTTATGTACAACATTCGATTGTTCCTTGTTTTTGGATAATGGGTGTCAACTTTTGATGTAGGTTTTTCTAATTTGTTTTGTTAAATAATCTTAAAAAATAAAACAGCAAAATCTGACACTTATTTGCAACTTTCATGACCTTTTACTTGATAGCTACAGATATATATATATAAATGAATTACATGCAGAATTTCAATTAAAATCAAACATACCATTTCTGCATCATCTTCTGGTACTGAAAGAAAATCAGACAAATAATGAATTAAAATTAAACATAAGACTATAATATTTATACTGTGTATTGTAATATATGTTTTTACACTTTTTCCAACTATTACAAAACAACAAGAAGCAACTATACCGCTGAGCTATATTTTCAGTCATTATACATGTATTTATTTATCCTGGATTGGGAAACAAGCTTAATGCCTCTATAAATCCCTCTTCAGTTTGCTAGTGTGGTCTTTGAAGCATTTTCCATTGAGCCTAATCTGATCAAACTCTTGAAAGGGGTCTATAACATGCAAGGGGTATTGCACTCCCCATACACAGGACAACATTTTTTCATCCCTTCCGAAAGACTAGCACTGTCCTCACAAATGATGTCAAGTCAAAAAATGGTCCATGAAATTTTCACCCCGAGTTTTCTTTTGTTGCAAAAACAATGCCAATGCCCCCAATTCAAGTTCAAACATTGCATAAGTTCATAGAGCCATAACTCATACAAACTTTTGAACATCCAAATTTCTTGGCAATTTGCACCAAAAATGGTTTATCAGTTGCAAACATGGTTTAGTTAAGCAGAATAACTTTGTGACAGAAAAATGGATGCACAGGACAAAAAAAAATTTCTTCCCACCAAAGTTTGGGAGACAAAATGACCATAGACCAGGATTTTTTTTATGCATTTTGATCATTCAGCATATTTACCTGATGGAGGACTAAAGAAATTAAAGAAGGAATCGTTCTGTACTGTCTTTGTTATAGTTCTAGTTGTTCCTCTTCCTTTATGTTTTTGCTTCTTTTTAATTGTTTTTACTGTTACATTCTGTCCTTTATTCCAGTCTATTTCACAGCTAAAAAAAAAAAAAAAAATCAGCTCAAAACATTGCTGACTGTTAAAAAAATAACATTTTTTTTATGGTCTCTGATAGATGTTTTTTCCAAGGTCTTAATATTGATGTGAAAAGGGGAACAGGGGTAACACTATATCACTCAATATATTAACTGGATGGTTTCAATCCTGATAGATTGAATTTTTACATACATCTACACTTGCTTTATTATCAGTAGGGTTGTGATGCATTAATTTACCTTAATTATAATTAATCAGATCAGCCACGCTTGAATTATATTTGTCAATTTTTATTGAATCAGGTAAAAGAATGTCCATTTATTTCACCAATGTGCCAGCTATAAAAACTAGAATACTGAAGGAAATCCCCATCAGCAAAAAATCTGAGTTTTCCTCCAAAATATTTGACGGATTTTCATGAAATATCTTTATGCCATTTCTCACATCGTACTCAATCACTGTGTTAAACTTAAGATCTGCACTCTGTGTAGTTTTTGAGTTTGAGCGTTCACAAAAACTTTTAATGGAGAACAAAGTGCAATTGTAGGAATTTCACATCTTTGTTGCAAGATCCTAATTACAAGGGTCCTGAATCAAAAGGTCTTAAAAAAACAAGTGTGACTTACCCTTTGCATTTGATAATTTCTGGTCCTTCAAACGACCAAGGATCTGTTTCATCTGGCTCAGATCTCATTGTGTATTGCTTTGTTAGTACAGAGTTCGTAAAAAATTTATTTGATTCGAAATAAAACTCTAATGTAAAACCCTGAAATATATAGAGACAAATGTAATCAATTGATCTAACTTTAACTCTAGGACAACAAGTCAAAGATATAAACAGTGTGTATATTCATCATTGAACAAATACTTGAACATGTCATTATTTTACATCTCATTTATCAAGTTTTTTTGTTAATAATATAACACTGATTAACCTGTTGTATTTAATAAATACCATGTCAAAATATAACATTTTACCAAACAAATTATACCATTTCTTTTTAACTTTAATAACTGTCAGTGATACAATAGTCAATATTTTTTTGGAAAGTTTTATAGGCTCTTTCATAAGTTCTTGGAAAAGACCGGCTGATCTTTCACAAGTGATAGAATTTTTCAGTCTTTTTGCGAGTGGAGCACAGCGGAACGAGCCAAAAGACCCCAAAAATTCTATCACGAGTGAAAGATCATTGCCGGTTTTCCAAAAATGCGTGTAAGTACCTATTTCTTCCGTAAAAAATAAATTTTTATATATTAAAACCTTAGGTGGCTTCAATATAAAAACAAAAAGTTTTAAATAACATTGCATTTAATTGGTCGACATCATCAATCAATATCAATACAAGCGGTTATGATTGGCTAATAGACCAGTGTGAAATCGCTGCACGTGCTCGCATCTCAACCTGGTCATCTCACACTGAAAAAGAGTCATTTACGGAAGAATGACCAATCTAAAGGAACATAACATGTCAAAATCTGCACCACATGCTGTTTAAACCCTTTCCCTGATGGTCATTAGGGCCATATAATGTGTGTCTGTGTTAGTGTGTGTTTGAATTTAACGCCCATTATTGACGCACCTAGGCCATATGAAGGCGTTTTCAGTTTAAATGAAGGAAATCGGAGTACCCGGAGAGAACCATCGACCTTCAGCAGGTGAGTGACAAACCTGAATACATAGGTGGTAAAGTTCAATGTCTGTAAATTACAAAGTGGTATGGCATAGCTACATACTGACAAGTGATTAATCATTTCTGCTACTAACCATATCTTCTGTACTTGAAAATTTAACTTTAACATCTTGTAAATGATTCAATATTGGCTCATCGTGATCCTACAAAGTAGAAAATTTAACTTAAACATCTTGTAAATGGTTCAGTATTGGCTCATTGTGATCCTACAAAATAAATAATTACATGGATTCCAGATATTAAAAAAAACCTCCTTACTTATAAATGGGCTGTTTCTGAACAATATTTCTATTAGGGGGTTTGAAGGCAGTGTATTTATTATTTCTAAAGGTGGTAGGTGTTATGTCATATTTTATCATTAAAGCCATGGGAAATTTTTAGGTAGTGGGTGTTAACATAAAGTGCCTCCAAACCCTCCATGTATTTTTTTCTGGAAATGCTCACCATTCTTAAACTAAATATACTTTACATTGTATCTTAACACAAGTATGACTTTGCCAAATTGTCTTCACAAAAGTTACTACTAATGTGAATGTAAATTTTGCACTAAATCATATACATGTCATGCATGCAAGTGTTTTCTTATTTTTGGAAAATCTGACAAACCAAATCAATCGAGTATCTTAAAACATATGTAGGTAATCTTACAATGGGATATTTGTCATGCTAAATAAATGTAATATTGTTCAAAATTTTGCATATGTCATGTTTGCATTATAATATTTGAGAGGATTCTACACTTATTATTCATTTTGTATATAGATTAACTCAAGTAATGTGCATGCATTTTAAGTTCATTTTGCTCTCACCTGAACCATTTCCAATAACATATCTACATTTTGACTCTCACCTGAATCATTTCCATTAACATATCTTTATCTTGACTCTCACCTGAATCATTTCTGATATCTTCATTTTGACTATGACCTGAATCATTTCTGATAACATATCTACATTTTTGATCTCTCACCTGAATCATTTCTGATAACATATCTACATTTTTAAACACTGTTAACCAAAAACTTGGAACACCTTTAACATCTGCACCTTCATCTATAAAAAGAAAAAACTCTGTCATATTCAAAAATGGTCATATTTCATAAAACAGGAAGAAGTTGAGCTGTGACAGCTGAAATCAAATACCACAATATGGGACCCAATGCTGATGCTGCAAAGCAAATCAAATACTACAGTATGGGACCCAATGCTGATGCTGCAAACCAAATATCAGAAGGTGGTAATAAGAAGTTGAGGAAAATGTCACGAAAATTGTTCCCCCACACCCATCCTCAACATTTAATGTATCACTGTAGTGAAATCCTTAATTTCATACATGCACATGCAATTTTATTCGATAAAATCAGTTCAGTTTATTGTGTAATTTAGTGATAAAGAAAATTAACCATTGTATTTCTTTAATATATAGTGATGTTGATGTTCTCCTGGCAGTGATGTTAAAATACATGAAGTTAGCCCAAGTCTTCGAAAATAGCCACAAGTCTTACACCACTGGGCAGTAAAATTGTCTAGTAACTGACCAATTAAATGCAAAGAAAAATCTGTAAAGGTAAAAAATGGCCAGATTTTGTTAAACAGGAAGTAAGCGAGCAACAGAGCTAAAATCTAATCCAAGGTTATGGGACCCACCCCAATGCTGTATACCAAATGTCAAGTGGCTGTGATAAGTAGTTGCTGAGAAAACTGTTATGAAAATTTCTTCCCCGCCAATCCCCCTGCCCTCCCGTCACCATTTTAGAACCAAGATTTTTCTGTCCGTTAAATCTGCCCAAAAATTGTAAAAAGTAATGATTTAGATGGAACAGTTGTCAGTGATTAAACCTACTATCCTCTTTCTTTTCCTTTCCTTCAGAGTCGGCCTTTTCTGCATCACCTACTTTAGCTTTGTTTTTAACGTCGTCCTAAAACCAAAAATAAAATAAGTTTTAGAACAAATTCATTTCAAAACATCCATACACAATCCAGTACATTTTTACATAAGAATAATGACATGCTTGCCATTCTGCAATTGGCCCAAGGTCAAAATAAAATGCATATAATTCAAATTTAATCATGAACTAGTCAAACATAAAAATATTAACACCCTTTTTAAACAAGGAACAGAAATCTTGAAACCAAAGTGCCACATATTTTTTATAATCATCCAGAAATCATCAATATGAATGAAAACAGGTAGATAGAAGCTAATTTTTTTTTATTGGAAATGGCTTTAAAGCTCATCAACCAAGTAAAACATTGTGTAGAGTAGCATGAATTCAATGTGACAGTGAGAACAAATCATCAAAGTCTCACCATGCAAATCTCTGATACAAACATACATGTAAGGGCTGTTCCAAGAAAATTTCCCACCAGGGGGTGGAATGCCACTAATTATTTTTCTCTAGGTTTGGGGTGTTTTATCTATTTTCGCCCTTGTGTTTAATACTGAAACAATGAAAGCATTAAATTAAAATTCTCTTGGTGGAACCCCTTAAACAAGTAGCATTACCAGGAGGGAAATCTTACTGGAATAGCCCTAATAGATCTACATGCATGTACACTGAAGGGTCAAGATTATAACAATCTTAAAGAATGTTATATTTAATTATCGTTTTGTAATGGTTAAGGTAGAAACCTTTTTAGTTGCAACTTAACATTAAATACAGTAAAACCTGTCTACACCAAATAGCTTCTGTCCTCCATGTCTTTAAGTTGTGGTTGGACAGGGTGAAGGGGAGGAAACTGGATGTGGCCTTATGTCCAGGGATAAAAAGTTTATGTATTTCTTTTGAACTTTGATGGGTTTAGACAGATTTCACCATAAACATAAATAGAAATGGTAAAGACAGCTTTACCGAAAGCTGAGCAACCTTTTCATCTTCTTTTTCCTCATCACTTGGCCAGTCACAATCTTCATCTGTTGGTTCTACTGCCCCTGTCACTACCTGTGATCTCTGAAAAACAAATGATTTATGTACAGAACAAACCAAAGATGTTAATGTGATAAGCTACTATGGAAAGCTGTAGGTTTGTTATGTTACCTTCTGGCTGTCAGTTAACAATCATTGTTGTATTCTATGGGTTTACAGTTTACTGCCAGTTACACGCGATATGGACATTACATAAAGTATTTGTTATTGTTGTTATTATTACTATGTGTATGTATTTCTTGGGAAACGTTTTGAAAGGTTTAATTCAGAGATCATTCCATTGCTTTTCCCATGCAAAAGACAGTCAGCCCCAGGCCACCAGTTGTGCTTTATTTTGATAAACATACACCTCGCTCGTCGCTCTAATTTGTTGACCAGTTAAGGCCAGGGTAGGAAATTCACTGAAAAAGTAACCAGCCCTGAATTGAAATTCTACCTGTTTTTGCTATATAGCCAGTCAAATTTTCATGAATTTCACCCAGCCCTGCCCAAAAGTTACCAGTCTCGGTCTGGCGGGCAGGCTGTTATTTCCAACTCTGGTTAAGGCTATGGGTATTTATTGTATCTGGGTCGTTTTACCTTTGTGTTAGGTTGTTGTAAGCCCATATTCCCTTTTTATTCCCATGCTTTAAAAGTATGTTTGTACTTTCACTTTGCCAACCATGTTTACGATTAGTACTTCCGGGTCACGATGTAACCTACGACCAACCAACCAGAAGACAAGAAACATACCAAGGAGAAATCCCGTCTGTACCACGGTGGTGCGGTGGTGGGTGATACTTTAAATACCATGGAGCATCAAAATGATGTCCGACTTAGACTGACCTTCAGCTAGATAACATTGTTTCTGTGCCTCTGAGACTACCACTACCGGAGGGCATATAGCTGTCAAACCATTTAACCACCTTTGATAACATCAAGGAATCTCTTACCAGAGATGGAGTGGGGTAATATTTATTTTGGCAGGTAATTGTTTGCTAAATGGGATATAAAGGTTTCAAATTTTCTAGTCATTATTGAAGGTGCTCACAGTAACGACACGCATTGAATAAGTAATAGTGATGTCCCCAGGAACCTATAATTTCCAACTCTTGACTTTGCTCCATTATATACCAACCTTTTCAAACATTGGGGCATACTTTGCAGCGTATTTACATTCTAATTCATGGACTTCTTTGTAGAAATCACCCTCTATTTTGGACGAGGCAAACTGTAACTTTTTCAAAGCTTTCAGTCTTCTCTTCACTGACTTTGGTAAGCTAAAACAGAATGTTATTGTTAAAGATAGCGGTAAAATAAATTTCCATTGAGTTAATAGGCAGCCAGCATTTACATCACTTAAACAGTGTTTGCAATTTAGCCCCAAAATTCATATTCAATAGTATCCTATAATTTTTTGTTTTTGCAGTGCAAAATTGTTGCATTTATGCACTAATTCATCAAATAGTTTTTATTTTAATAAAGTTATGTGTTTACAAAATCAGGGTTGCCAATTACTATTTCATGGACTTTTCAAAAGTAAAAGTCAACAAAATTCTCTCTTCTGATATTTTTTGTGTAATTCTTTACCTGTTACCTATTGATTCTCCAACAGTTAAAATCTAGAATTTCAAAATTCAAGGTCCTTTACAGGTTTCACGGATGTCTGGGACCCATGATGAGAAAACACATAGCCATAAATGAGCTTAAGAGTACCTTTGTATGTATCCTGAAGGTGTCCCAATGATGCCGTCCATCCGTGACTGAAGAGCTGCCAGTATCTGTGGGTTCTGCATCATTTGACCGATAGTCGACTGGGTGTTAGTGGCAGGAGATGTACCATCCTCTGAAAAATAATATACATTGAAATGATTTCATTTGTGCGTCACTTATTTATGTGGCTTTCTCAACAAAGAAGAAAAATCTTAAATCATTAATTTGTGAAATCAATGAATAAGTATTATATGAACAATTCACAAAAACTGATGGAAAAAGATTTAAGTTGTACAGTACATGTAGTCCCTTGTTAAAGGCCACTCCAATGATATGGCCAAAATTCTTTGACAACTACCACTTTAAATTCAGAAGTACCCCCAACCCCTCAAATAAGGCCACCTCCCTGCTGCCGCCATAAGCCAGCTTATTCTGGCAAAATAGTCAACATAATATGAATTTCCTCTGAGAATTTCTTTTATGTTTGATATTAGTTTAGACAACACAATAACAAAATTAAAACCAATTTACAGAACAAAGACTGTTAAATTGTCTGTATCCTTAAACTACTTGAATAAATATATATAAAACAATAGCAACTAAAGCACTTTAAGGTTTAGTCATAAGGCCAAGTTAAATATTATGTCCAGCTCTTATTTCTTCCTTCTTAAGCAATATTTTTAACATTCTTTTCCCATGAACTATTTCATATAACCTTTTGGTAGTTCATGTCAACTAGCCAGAGTTAACCATGGATTTTTAAAAGGACTCTTTCCCAATCAAAATTCTTTTAAAGTCATGCGGAATTCCTCACAATTTCAACTTTACTCTTTACTTTTGATTCCCAACATGACCAAATAGGTTATTCACCACCAACCCCCCAAATTCCCCTCAAAGGATCTTCCCCAAAATAGTCCAATAAACCCCTGCCAACATAACAAGCTTTTACAGTCTACCCTCCCTTTTCTCAACATAAAAACAGAAACTAACATTTTATTTTACTTGGCCTAACCACTCATTTTCCATGTTTTCTGGCTCTTGAATTTCAAACACTAATGCTAACAACTCAAGTGTCAACTATTAGTGTTGCCAACTTGGTTATGTGAGTCAAGAAGTTCCTTCAGAAATTGGAAGTTTATCAATGGAATCAATGAAGGAACGACAAATAAATTACTGTGGTTTCATTATTATTGGTGGGATATCAATTTCCATGGATGGCTTTGACCCACGAAATTTGATACTCAACAAATTGGAAATGTTACATTAATCTGTAAGCTGAATACTTCAGAACCACTAATTTAAGAATCCACGAACTTATCACATTTCCTCAAACCATGAAAATTGGTTCCCACAAAAATAAACTAGAAAAACTGTGAGCCGCAGCTCACAAATAAATACCCCCCACCCCCCCAAAAAATTAATCAGATAAAATTTTAAAATAGGAGATGCACATCTACGTTATGTCACAAAGATTGTGTATAAGTTTCATTAAAATCCATCAAGGGGTTTAGGAGGAGTAGCGGATAAGAGATGGGCACCCCCATGTAGTCGAATGGCTGAGTCCATGTATTGCTATGGGAAACCCCAAAATCATTCTGATCAAACTTTCAAATAGAAGGTGCACATCTATATTATGTTACAAAGATTGTGTAAAAGTTTCATGACAATCCATCAAGGGGTTTAGGACAAGTTGTGGATAAGAGAAGGGTACCCCCATGTAGTCGAATGGCTAAGTCCATGTTTTGCTATGGGAAACCCATAAAATCATTCTGATCAAATTTTAAAATAGTAGATGCACATCTACATTATGTCACACAGATTGTGTGTAAGTTTCATGAAAATCCATCAAGGGGTTTAGGAGGAGTTGCGGATAAGAGATGGGTACCCTCATATAGTCGAATGGCTAAGTCCATGTTTTGCTATGGGAAACCCCAAAAATCATTCTGATCAAATTTTAAAATAGTAGGTGCGCATCTACATTATGTCACAAAGATTGTGTGTAAGTTTCATGACAATCCATCAAGGGGTTTAGGAGGAGTTGCGGATAAGAGATGGGTACCCCCATGTATCAAAAGGTTTAGGATAAGTTGTGGATAAGAGAAGGGTACCCCCATGTAGTCGAATGGCTAAGTCCATGTTTTGCTATATGGGAAACCCATAAAATCATTCTGATCAAATTTTAAAATAGTAGATGCACATCTACATTATGTCACACAGATTGTGTGTAAGTTTCATGAAAATCCATCAAAGGGTTTAGGAGGAGTTGCGGATAAGAGATGGGTACCCCCATGTAGTTGAATGGCTAAGTCCATGTTTTGCTATGGGAAACCCCAAAAATCATTCTGATCAAATTTTAAAATAGTAGGTGCACATCTACATTATGTCACAAAGATTGTGTGTAAGTTTCATGAAAATCCACCAAGGGGTTAAGGAGGAGTTGCGGATAAGAGATGGGTACCCTGAAGTGTAACGGAAGGACGGACGGAAGGACGGACGGACACCCCTATCACTATATACCCCCCACTTTTGAAGTGGGGGGTATAATGAATCCACATTACTACTGATGTTTAACTCTTCACATGCAAGTAACATTTGCAGTAATAATTATTTTGTTTTAAATTGTAGCATTTTGATTAGAAAAATCACAAAGGCTATTTCTTTCTTACCAATCAATTCATTCACAAGTTTTATTGCTAAAATCATAACCAATTCAGTAAATTAAGTGAACACAAGACAGTATTACATAAGGCAAAAAAAAAAGTAGGTGAGTTTACTGTCACACGACCCTACCTAATTTTTAACCCCTACCCTAAAGTTTTTTTGAGCATTTTCCATTAAGCACTGTTCAAGTCACAAAGCTGCCCCCATAGACTCAAGGTAAAAAAAAAAAAAATAATAATAATAATTTCCTAGCTACCGACCCTAATTTTTTTCAGCATGTGACAGTAAACACACATACTTTTTTGTTTGGCCTAACACAGGTCAATATTTTAACATTATCTAATCAACTAGACATTTTTTGCTAGAAGCTCCCAAATTACGAGTCATACAAAAGTAATTGGAATAAACAGGAAGTAGACAAAGGAATGACAAGAAATCTAATCACACAATATGGAGCAACATTTTAAGTTTGCATACTATATAACGAGAGGCTGTGATAAGTATATGCTGAAAAATATATGATGCCCAATTCAGTGATTCTGAAGGTGTGTCAGACCGTCTGACATGTCCGGTAAAAATGAATTGGTCTGGTAAAAAATTTGATTTTTTTTACAATGGAACTAATGCGAATTTTTGTTTAAATTAAATTACGTTTCAGTCCGGTAAAATCAAAAGAATCTTTGAAATCACTGCAATTGCCCACCATTCATAATTCTAATACTCAATATTTTAACCCCATGGAATCTGGACCACAAATCATTGAAATTTTAGGGAATTGTAGGGCTTGTGGCCAGTGCATATTTATTCTGAATTTTTTTTTTCAATAGTTAGAGATAAATTGAGATAATGTTAGATCAGCTGTCTTTTCAATGAACTTGTTTAAGAACCAATAATTCTTTTTATTCTGTTGCTGTTTCCAATGCCTTAAGATTTTGCCTGTCTGTTTCCTGACTTTAGACATTGAATTGCCCCATTCTGAACCTCTTTGTTCTATAGTCCTACCTTCTTCTTCTACCTCATCAACTTCTTCCACATCAGGATCGTTCTCTTCTACAGTTGTTGGATTACTATAATAAAATGCTCAAACATTTAAGACTAAAAAAATACCTTAACCATGGTAAACAAATTTTTATTTGTGATTACGTATTTTGTCTTTTAACATATTTAATGTCTCTATGCCGGACCTAGATCCGCCTTTGCTTGCAATTTTCACCCAAATAAATCGCTTGCAAAAATTAGCTGGTTTACAGTACTAGTATATCCCATCTTCTTTCGTGGTAAGTTGCACAAAAAAACTTGGTTTCCTTCTACAATAACATACTTTTCATTTGGTTTATACAGATAATCTACTTCTTTCATAATAAAATTATGTAGATAAGTCTTACTCTTTTTAAAGGAAATTCCACCCCATATTTCTGATCCATATGATGTATCAGGACTTTCACAGCTTTTAAAATTGCAACAAAATAAATTTTAAAATTGAACTTTTATGTCACATAGTTATAATGTGTTATTTGATCTAACAAAGATGAAGTTAAAAATAACTGCCAAGAAATCCATTTGTGCCATCCACTTTTGTAAGTTAAAATACTCATCAGAGTGAATAAAATAAGTTCAAACCTTTCAGGGTCTGCCATTTTTTCTTTAACTTTCCTGCAAAATAAAAGCAGATGTTAACAAAAAAATGTATAATAATGAAATTAATTTTCAGCAGGATTTATTTCCTTAAAACAACTTGTCTCCTCACAAAAAAAAACAAGTACATGTATAAACCATTGTACAGACAAAAGCACTATCACAGATACAAATGTAAGTGACAATAGGCCAAACAAAAAAGTATGTGATTTTACTGTCAGATGCTAAGAAAATTTTGGGTCTGTAGGTAGGAATTTTTTTTTAATAATTTTTTTTTTACCTCGAGTCTATGGGGGCAGCTTTGTGACTTTGACAGTGCTAAATGGAAAATGCTAAAAAAAACTTTAGGGTAAAGGTTAAAAATTAGGTAGGGTCGGGTGACAGTGAACTCACCTACTTTTTTTTTGGGCCCTACCCAAATTTGCTTTTTCAAAATGGCAAATATTTGTCATTCAAAAATGGTCCTATTTTGTAATACAAGAAGTCTGTAATGGACAGACGTGAAATGGACCCCCATGCTGATTTGTCAGATCATTTTCATTTCATTTATACTTTATTTTCATCTCCCTGATAAACATTTGTTAATCAGATTTGTGCTGCTTGGGAGTAATACAATATTTAATTAACATTAATAGGGGTGTAAGTTACCACTTTCCCACGAAGTGATCCGTTTCATGATACATGTACTTGGCTCATCACGATACCTTTTACATTTTATACTTTCATTACTTACAAAAGACCTGCTTGTCATATCGTAAATCAATGGTAATTTTAAAGAAAGTAAATTTGTAGACATTCTCGGGACTTTTCCAATAAATGTAACACCATTAAGAAAGTAAAAACATCATTAAAATTCATTTGAATTTTTCTCTAGTTAGGATACTTTTCCTTGACATAATGCTTTTCATGTCCAAGCCACACAAGTGCCAAGCGATGGCCAAATTTTACAAAATTGTCTGAACAAAGCCCGATTTTGAGGCTTAAAGGCAATGAATGAAGGTACATGTATATGTGGGTGTTTAAGAAAGGAAAATCGTACTGCACATTGACTCTTACAAAATACGGACCGGCTACGATTACCCTCTATGGGTAACAATAAAAAAAAATTATTATTACCCCCCTAATTTTTTTCTTATTGTTACTCTTCAAATTCCAGACGAAAAAGGTGCCATATCCGGAAACACTTTCCAATTTTAGTGAAGGGGGTAACAATAATTTTTTTTTATTGATACCCGTAAGGGGTAATCGTAGCCGCGGCCTACAAAATATTGAAAGAGCCATTAGAGGGGAGCAAGTCCCTGTGGCTCACCAAAAAAATTTGACAGCCCTGCAACATTGAAAGAAATTATCTACAAATCTCTCTGCTTAAGAGAATCTAGATCCCCACTTGTACAATGTGCTTGTTTTGTAATTTCATTCACATATTTCATTGATTCATCGAACAACAATTCAAAATCAAACTGGGATAAACTGTCATTTATCTGCAATAATCGTTTGTGAACTGTCTGGGTAATGAAAAGAGTTTAACTTTTGAGAATCATTCAAATGCGTGTCTTTTTTAAATGGTATGGTGTGTTTTTTGTCTAGTTCTCATTGGAAATCACATTGTCATTTTACCTCAACTCGAACACGAGGGAATTATGGTGGAAAAGGAACGAGAAAAGATGAAAAACGCATTATCATTGGCCTTTCTGATTGGGCAATAGATATTTTAGACCAATGAAAATTCTTCTTACACTTGCGCACTTCTGATTTGGCGGGAGATTCGTCTGCTAAATTCTCCGTGCTTCATTTTAAGATTTAGAACGAAAATGTTATTTTCCCTTCGTTTGTTTGATATCTTCAGATGATAAATTGTCCGATTTGTTACCCCAACAGCAATTCATGAAATTTAAAGACATAAAATATCGAATTATTCCATTTGTCCAAGGGAACAAACTCTTGCTAATTTGTCATCCCAGTTGTCCACCCTTTGCTTTGCCGTCACGCAGTGCTCTACAAAATATTGCAGACACGAGACAGATATTGAGATGGGTAGAAACAGGACACAGAATAAACAGGAAACTGACAAATCAGCCAGACAAAAACCCGAAAAAGGTTGTAGGCAAAAATGTTCAACTTATAAAAAAAATATTTTAATTTTCATTACTTTCTAGGATGTGGAAAGGGGGAGGGTTCTCTTCCCCCGCCCCGTCCACTACACCCCCACTCCCGCCACCTCAACCCCTGTTCCCCTTGTCCGCTCCTGTACCGCTGCTCCCTGCTCCTTCCACCCCCGTTCCCCGCCCATTCTACCCCCGCTTCCTGCCCCTTCTATGCCCACTTTCTGCCTCCTCAACCCGCTGGTCACATTGAAGGCTGTTGGCTGTTTTCCATTGTGGATGTTTTAAATTTACGTTTATATTGTAGGTTGTGTCGCGTACACTTATTCCACATCTCATTTTCTTCTATTTAAGTTTGTTTCTTGTTTAGATTGCTTAAGTTGCTGCACAAACCTGAGAAAATTAAAACTAAATTTAGTTTAATTATCTCAGCACAAACTTAGTGTTTTCATTATACTTTTTAAATTTATTTAATCAGGAAAGAAGACCTATTCTTTGTCAACAACAAAAGTAGAGGAAAAGGACCTTGATCTTAAGGTAAAAGTTGGTTAGACACACAACAACATGTCATATCGAGTCCCAAAGGTCTCGGGGTATGGGGTGTTGGTGGTAATGGGGGTCTCTTTCTTTATAATCTTTATTTGCAAAATACACCCATATGGGTCAAAGCAAAAACAAAAACATGTAAAATACAAAACATATACAGAAAACAACAGAGTATACAGAATATTAACATAATTATGGAGTTATAGTTTTGAGAACATTTTGACCAATGTGGACCCTATTTTCGTAGTACCAGTGACTGCTTTATAAAGTCGCATACAATTGGAATCAGTTCTATATCGGGATTCAAAATTCGTTGCATATGTATAATTTTATTATTTAAGTCGATGTTTTGATTTAAATTTAATTTATTAAACATAGTTTGTCTTAATTGTTTGTTATTGTTACAATACAGAAGAAAATGATATTCATCTTCAACAACTTCACATACAGAGCACAGTCTATTTTCTCTTTTAATATTTCTGTATCTTCCTAATTCTATATTTAATTTGTGGTCGCTGACTCTTAATTGTGTTATTAATTGTCTGTTTTTAAAACTTGTTTCTTTTAATAAATATTGTTCTAAACCAAATTCAGTCTTTAATTGTTTGTATAAAAATAATTTAGAATCATACATGTATACATGCAGGGAGTCAAATTTTCATAAATTTTAGCCAGTCCTGCTAAAAAGTTACCAGTCTTGGGCTGGCAGTCGTATTATTATTTCAAACTTTGTACCACTGAAGAAATCAAACTCGCTGTGATACATGTACTAGTATTGTTACATGTACATTCATGTACCACTGAAGAAATCAAACTCACCATGATACATGTAGTACTGTTTACATGTACATTCATGTACCAATGAAGAAATCAAACTCACCATGATACATTTAGTACTGTTTACATGTACATTCATGTACCAATGAAGAAATCAAACTCACCATGATACATGTACTAGTACTATTACATGTTCATGTATGTAGCAGTGAAGAAATCCAACTCTCCTTAATACATGTCGTACTTATAATTACTGTAACTTGTACATTGTTGCATTCATTTCCATTCATATGTGACATATTATTTTATATTTTTAGTTGTCAAATTGTCAGTAAATGGTATAATTGCTTTGTAAAGCCCAAAACTATAATATTCTTCTTAATAAATTCAATATTTACAAATACATGTAGTTCATTGAACAATATTTGAAACAAATTCCAAAATTCTTTAGTCATATTAAAGTCATAACAAAGATGTGAGATAGTTTCTACACTTTTATCATGATTATTGCAAAGTACACATCTTTGTTTCTGTAGTCTTGCTAGATTTTATCTTGTACAAAAAATCATTGTTGGGAACAAATCTATTTAAGGTAGATGAGGTGTCTAAAAATTTATCCATAGAATTTTCTTAAATTTTGGCCACAGTTAGCTCTAGAATAGTACTTTAAATTTCAATAAAAAAATTAAAAGTTCATCAGAGGAATAATTGTAGAAATGACTTTGATAAATGCATGATTTTTGTACTTTTAATATAGGATCAATAGGGAAAATTCAATTTTTTTTCATCTAAGAAAATCTACTCCATAGATTTTTCAAAGAAATTGTGAAAATTTTTGTTTTGTATTCATTTTTAAATATACTTAATAAAAAATTAAGTTCACCAGCAAAATTGTGGGAAAAATTGAAAAATGTGTTTTTTCCCTATTATTTCTATACAAATTATCTCCCCTTAAAAAGTGCAGCAAAATATTGAAATTCACAAAGAAGGTGGGTTTCATTCAAATTTTTGTTGTAATTATACATTTTGATGTTTACCTAGCCAAATAGATATCAATTAGAATAGCTAGCATTATAAAATTAAAAGTTATGATAGATGTGCAAAAAGATACTCAGTGATAGACACTCCAAATTGTTTGTATTGAAAATTGTATGAGTAAAGATCCTTACATGCTTTTTTGCAAAATTAAAAAAACACTGAGCAGGTGGGTTACATCGTACAATGGTCATATTTTCAGATCAAGATCCCACAGGCACTTGAGAAGGAGATAGTAGATATAATACAGGATGACTTCAAAAAGACCAAAATAACCAAAGACTTATCAAACAGATTAACAGCCAAAAAACTTACCGTGAGTATCATTACTAATACTTTGACGAAGATGATTACCCCTTTGCCTAACAAAAGTTTGGCAGTGTTATATAGGAATTTCCCCGTCTGTCCAGCCGTACACCCATATCTTGTAAATGTAAGTGCAACTTCTCCTAAACCATGCTATGGATTTTGAGCAGTGCCTACTTGCCTCTTTGAAAGCTGCTGGCAGTTGTCTATTTTTGTTTTCTAAATTACTGCTTGTTATGTGAGCTGTCAGTCAGGGATCATCCTTGTAGCAGTGAATTCAATTCACCTATTTAAGTGATACAAATTCACTTGCTCAAGTAGATAAGATTTCTTAACAATCTAAATTCACTTGTACGGGTGATTTTAGGTAAACTGTTTACTCTTTGATCATCTGTAATGATGTTATAGAATTTTTCATGTGGTCAGCAGTATTTTTCTTCTATAGATTAAAATTGAAACTTTATATATCAATCAAAATCATCTTGGCGCAGAAGAATTTGAGTGGGCGCCTGATCTTTGAAAATAAGTCCCTTGAGAAATTAAATGGCTATTAATTTGTACTTACTCTGTCTTTGAAGAGGGAATTTAATTAATCAGACAAGCTTCATCTATAATGATACTAATGAAGTGTAGAAATTGTAAATTTGTTCTTAAATAAACCAAATAAAAAGAAATTTCATTTTGTGGCTATATTAATTTGATAAATTAAAAGTTCACTGGAACAAGTGAAATTTATTCACGCAAAACTGTGTTCACCTATATCAGTGATTTGATTTCACTTGTTCAAGTGAAACAAATTCACTTGTATAAGAATGATCTCTGACTGGCTGTGCTGTGTACACTTATTCCACATTTCATTATTTTCTATTGTTATGAATGAAGTCCATTGGCGTATGGAGATAAGTATGGTGAATATGAAGAAACTTCATTGCTCTCAGATATCATTGAGGGGAAATGTTTCCATTATACATGTGTTATGTAGTTCAATTATGTCAAAATGAAGCAGGGGTATCCTTTTGTGAGCTCACAGTTTTCCTTTTTGGCCAGATTTCAGGGGATGAAAAATGTGGGTTATAAAATGGTGAATGTCAAGCTGGCGGGGAAAACATTATTGTAACAGTTTTCTCAGCAACTACTAATCACAGCCACTTGATATTTGGTATACAGCGTCAGGGTGGGGTCCCATACTGTGGGATTGAATTTCAGGTCTGTCGCTCACCTATTTCCTGTTTAACGAAATCTGACCATTTTTTACTTTGACAGATTTTTAAAACTAATTCAGTAAGTGTAAGAATACTCCTATTACATAAGAGGTCTTGTTTTCGTAACTCAATACTGCGACAAAGGTTAGGATGGCAACAAGTCCAAAAATAGCATGTCATCCAACCTGCAATGTTGTTGGAGTAGTGTAAGAATAGAAAAAATTATACATATCTGACATTTATGTTCACAAGTAGATGAAGTACTGTTGTAGCAAATGATATCTTAAAGTATGAACTATAGCAGGGTTCCCACTGACTTCTAAGATAAGGGGGTACAATCATGACTTTTTCCTGATTTTTTTACCCTTTTATACAAGTTTTGGGAAAATATAGGGTACAGAGCCAATTTTGGAGGTAAAATACTCATTCCAGTACGTGAATGGGCATGCTGTTATCATGTTATAATATAAAAAAGCAGAATTTATTTTAGTTGTAAACATTAACAGTCCATGTTTATTTATCTAAATTCATTTTACTCTATATGTTCTAATTGGATAGATTAAATGTTTTAATTGTAAGAATTTCAAAAAAGGAATTTGGTATTGACCCTGTATTCTTTTTCAAATATTTGTTTAAAATATCAGTTACATTGTTTGTATGATTTTGTCACATTTTGTCAATGATGTTAATTATGAATGTGACAAACTATAAATGAACAAATTTTCCCTGTCTGTGTCATATACATATAGAATATAGGACTTTTTTATTTTGAGATCGATTTTATCACTTGCTTTTGGTGAACCCGAAGGGTGAACCAAAAAACAAGTGATAAAGTCGATCTCAAAATCAAAAAGGCATATATTATCTTTATCGGTAATTAATTGTGACGTAACGTACTGACCCGATAATTTCGGTGATACACACCTGTTCATGAGACAGACTTTATCAGCCAGTACACATCAAAGGAAAAATGTACTAATTTACCGATAAATGTGTTTATATTAATTACATATTGTTCATATTTCATGTATACAGTGGAATTTGTCTAAACCAAACCCTAAATTAAATAAGGACCTGTCAACCAAGCTGATTTAGAGGTCCATTCTTAACATTTCATTTCATTTGCAACCTGCATAAATGGAATCCCTGTCTATACCGAACAAACCTCAAAGGATGTGGTTTAGGCAGGTTTCACTGTATATACTCAAGTAGTTTATTCTTTGATCATGTTGATGAAAAGAAATAGTTCTGTTTGTAAATTTAATTTACATGTATGTTTCCTCTCAGAATCAATTTATTCTGTTGAATTAAAGAATCCTTTGTCTCTCTATGAAAAAGTGTCATAATTGGCTTCATTAAGCTATATACAGAATTTCCTAACTGTCTAACACACTTGATAGATTTAGGAATAATCAATAATGATAAGGCATTTACTAAGATGGAGAGAGTTCTAAGATAAGATTAGATCATCAGATGTAAGGTGTTAGAGTTGTATGGTCAATTTATTTCGGAATGGTAAAAATAAACCAGTTACCATTTTAATTAAAATTCCCAATGGTTTGTTTTGAAAAGTAAAATTTAAATACAACTTAAACATGATTTTACAAAATGATGTAAAATAATGCATGGAGATCAATAATCATTATTTATACATGTGTACATGTATTTTAGTTTATGATCAAGTGAAGATAATTAAGTAAAAGGGGGCATTAAAAATGTTCAGTTTTATATGTTGTAGAGTGAGACTACAGTGTCAGAGAGCTTTGAGAAATCATATATTGAATCCCTGAGAATTAAAAATATTTGTGAAAAAGGGTAGTTCAAAATAAAATATTCATCAAAATTAGTCCTCACTAAAGTTAGCAACTTGCGTGGTTTTAACCACTAAATTGTATTCCCCGATTAAAAAAGACAAAATGTAGTATTAATGAGTCTGATCACTGCCATTGATTAAGTTATTTATTCTAAGATATGTACACCAGTCTGTCCCAGGCAGGCTTCAGTCACACTAAATCTTGTTTATTCTAGGATATGTACACCAGTCTGTCCCAGGCAGGCTACAGTCATACTAAATCTGGTTTATTCTAGGATATGTACACCAGTCTGTCCCAGGCAGGCTTCAGTCATACTAAATCTTGTTTATTCTAGGATATGTACACCAGTCTGTCCCAGGCAGGCTTCAGTCATACTAAATCTTGTTTATTCTAGGATATGTACACTAGTGTGTCCCAGGCATGCTTCAGTCATACTAAATCTTGTTTATTGTAGGATATTTACACCAGTCTGTCCCAGGCAGGCTTCAGTCATACTAAATCTTGTTTATTCTAGGATATGTACACCAGTCTGTCCCAGGCATGCTTCAGTCATACTAAATCTTGTTTATTCTAAGATATGTACACCAGTCTGTCCCAAGCAGGCTTCAGTCACACTAAATCTTGTTTATTCTAGGATATGTACACCAGTCTGTCCCAGGCAGGCTTCAGTCATACTAAATCTTGTTTATTCTAGGATATGTACACTAGTCTGTCCCAGGGAGGCTTCAGTCATACTAAATCTTGTTTATTCTAGGATATGTACACCAGTCTGTCCCAGGCAGGCTTCAGTCATACTAAATCTTGTTTATTCTAGGATATGTACACTAGTGTGTCCCAGGCATGCTTCAGTCATACTAAATCTTGTTTATTGAAGGATATTTACACCAGTCTGTCCCAGGCAGGCTTCAGTCATACTAAATCTTGTTTATTCTAGGATATGTACACCAGTCTGTCCCAGGCATGCTTCAGTCATACTAAATCTTGTTTATTCTAAGATATGTACACCAGTCTGTCCCAAGCAGGCTTCAGTCACACTAAATCTTGTTTATTCTAGGATATGTACACCAGTCTGTCCCAGGCAGGCTTCAGTCATACTAAATCTTGTTTATTCTAGGATATGTACACTAGTCTGTCCCAGGGAGGCTTCAGTCATACTAAATCTTGTTTATTCTAGGATATGTACACCAGTCTGTCCCAGGCAGGCTACAGTGATACTAAATCTTGTTTATTCTAAGATATGTACACCGGTCTGTCTCAGGCAGGCTTCAGTCATACTAAATCTTGTTTATTCTAGGATATGTACACCAGTCTGTCCCAGGCAGGCTTCAGTCATACTAAATCTTGTTTATTCTAGGATATGTACACCAGTCTGTCCCAGGCAGGCTTCAGTCATACTAAATCTTGTTTATTCTAGGATATGTACACCAGTCTGTCCCAGGCTTCAGTCATACTAAATCTTGTTTATTCTAAGATATGTACACCAGTCTGTCTCAGGCAGGCTTCAGTCATACTAAATCTTGTTTATTCTAGGATATGTACACCAGTCTGTCCCAGGCAGGCTACAGTCATACTAAATCTGGTTTATTCTGGGATATGTACACCAGTCTGTCCCAGGCAGGCTTCAGTCATACTAAATCTTGTTTATTCTAGGATATGTACACCAGTCTGTCCCAGGCAGGCTTCAGTCATACTAAATCTTGTTTATTCTAGGATATGTACACCAGTCTGTCCCAGGCAGGCTACAGTCATACTAAATCTTGTTTATTCTAGGATATGTACACCAGTCTGTCCCAGGCAGGCTACAGTCTACAGTCATACTAAATCTTGTTTATTCTAGGATATGTACACCAGTCTGTCCCAGGCAGGCATCAGTCGTACTAAATCTTGTTTATTCTAGGATATGTACACTAGTCTGTCCCAGGCAGGCTTCAGTCATACTAAATCTTGTTTATTCTAGGATATGTACACTAGTCTGTCCCAGGCAGGCTTCAGTCACACTAAATCTTGTTTATTCTAGGATATGTACACCAGTCTGTCCCAGGCAGGCTTCAGTCACACTCAGATAGAACACGCAATGAACAGTACAGTCCTACATGGTGGTGACCTTATTGATGCTTTAGACTGGCTCTGCCTTAATCTGGCTAATGGTAGGGTTAAAAAGTTGCTTAAAAATCAACAGTATAACATTGAACAAATTGTACTTTGTACCTGCTTAAAAAATTTACGCCCGGTAAAAACAAAATTCAGTGAGAAAAAAAATTGCTTGTACATAATGAACATGCATAAGATATTGATATAAGAATAAAAAAAGTACCGCACTGACTGACTGGGGAGTTTAATGTCGTGACTATCTGCAGTGATGTTAAAAAAGTAATCTGAAAGTTTCCTTTTATACCATGAATAAAGAACATGTCTGATTCCCTATAAATACACATCCAAAATACACATGTATCTAAGAGATGGAGCACTCCTTATAAAGCTAAATGTAGACTAAATGATAGCCAAATGTTAATCTGTATGAGTAAAAAAATTACTGATTTTTGTTTTGTAAAATTGTTAACTGTATGTATCTTAGAATACATAAGATACCCTTTTCATACATTTATTATGGCTAGATTTCACATAGTCAGAGATAGTTAAATTCTGGGTTAATAAAATGGTAAAGGGTGGGCCTGGGAATTGTTGATATTTGGTAAGCAATTTCCGAATGGGGTCCCCTATGGATTTCAGGTCTGTTGCTCAACTACTTCCTGTTAAAAGAAATCTGATCAATTTATTATTTTCAGATAAACTACCGCAAGGATTCTCAGACACTATGGAAAAGGAAGAAATCCGAACACGACCAAAGTTTGACAACAGTCTACTAGAACGAACTTCACCTTTAACCTCTTCCAAGAAAAACTCAAAACTTCAAGTATTATCTAAGAGAAACTTAACTAAAGAAGCAAAAACCACTACTGATATTTAGACACAAAAATCAATACTAATATTAAGAATAAAAACCAATACTGACAGTCTTAACTCTCAAATTTATCCAATTAAGCTAAGCTAGTATGTATGTTAGTGTTTACAGAACAAACAAAAATAAAAGGTATAATATACCATCAACATAGTACAATTGCATGGAAACTGTTAACAGTCTCAAAGAGTAAAGTATAAATAAACAAAGTCAATTAATGATTTATAAACAACAGAATATTGTACAAAAGTCAAGAAATAATATTTAAAGTAAAAACTGACATAAGAAAAAAAATCTTAAGGTATTTATTACATTAATTTTAGTTGGTAAGACTTTCATTTGCTTTTATTTTCATATTTTCTGTCACTTATATACA
Source organism: Arcuatula senhousia (assembly GCA_963971305.1). Lineage (NCBI taxonomy): Eukaryota > Metazoa > Mollusca > Bivalvia > Mytilida > Mytilidae > Arcuatula > Arcuatula senhousia. The sequence continues at coordinate 3,017,207 of OZ020313.1, forward strand.
TACAACAAAAATCTTGTGTATTAAGCCTATAATTTGATAGAAACCCAAGCATGCCAAGAAGAAGAATAAGGTGAATATGAAGGACTGGATTCTACAGTATGCTGGTGCTAGTTCTGATGAGTCAGAGGAAGGAGACGACAGAAAATCTGAGGAGGATCCAGTAAGTCATTGACCTTTCACATAACCTTCGACCAATATACTTGACTTTCATTAAATTTTGACCAAAATACATGAACTGTAAACATGCATGTTTTTGCAAGGTATTAATTTTCATGAATTTTGCAGTCATGCATCTTTTGCATGGTTCTGAATATATATCTGTCATGTTGTCTGTGAAAAGAAACCATATAGAAAACATGGAACTTAAAACCCATGAACATAGATGAAATGGTAAAATCACGATATAAGTACTTGTGAAAATAAGTACGTTTACAGTAACCAGAAAGTTATCTGTTAAAATAAATAAAGCAATTTTAAAACAGTTTATACCATCAGGTAGAAATGGTCTAGATATAAGAAATGTTATATCACTGGAAAAAAATATTTTTTTGCCTCATGTATGAAAATAGGGGGCATAATGTTTAATATGATTTTAAAACACCAAACCCTTTCCAATACTTTTAATGTTAAAAATTTCATTTAATTGCATTGAAAATCTGAGAAAAAGTACAAAATTCCTGTTAATTGACATTAAATATTCAAAAATCACCTTGATACCTGTCAAAATCATATGTATTCTTAATGAGGTCTTTGAAGTGTGTTTGCTAAAAGTTGTCAAAACATGTTTTAACAACCTTCATTTATGTCACATTTGTATATAGTAAGCATTAATATACAATTAAAGTGTTACCTGCAAGTAACACATTTGATAATTAGATAAAAATATATAGATTCTTTGTATTTTCTGTTTAAAAATGACATTTCACTTATTGGGGTAATTCAGTTAATTGCATAAAGGACAAGGTACAGTAAGGCCCATATTTGGCCCCCTCTATAATTCAAAATTTCAAAATTTATATGGAAAAGATTTCTTATGCTATCTAGAAGTTCAAGTAAACGAACAAACTTATTCTAATAATTTTTTAAGCCTAGCATCTGACATTTGTGAAAAATAGGATGTCAAAACAAAACAAATATGAAAGATTTCTGTCAAATTGGCTGAAAATGGACGAATTTTGTGTCATTTTTAGGCAAGCGCCAGCGAAGCCTTATGGAGTCTATAGAGTAGTGATGGTTTTCGCGTTTTTTTTCCGTCTAGACGGAGTGATCTTCCTGCATCCAGTCTTGAATAAAATGCTTTATTTTCTATATTTACTTTTCAATATTTGTTAACATGATACACACTTCTATAAATCTCCATTTTAATTGGCATTTTATATGACCGGCACGAGTTTTATTTAGTCCTTTGCATCTTACATGAGGAATTATTTAGTTAAAGGCGATAGAATATACATTATGTATTCATCTATTACTTGATTTGTTCGTATAAATATTTCTGTTATTTGATTGGGTAATGCAAGGAAAATATCTTCTCCATTCATAAATTCAGTATACAATACACATCATTTGGACGAGTTCATTTTACTCGAAGGGGTGTTTCAATCGATACCGTTATAACACGATACCTGTCTTGTGTGTGCAATTGTGTTCATTAACTTTAAATTTGAGGATCCTTTCTTCGCTCATAAAAATTAATATTTCGCAAACATTTTGAACAATATACTTTAACAGAGAATAAATCTATTATAGTTCTTATATATTTCGCTTGCCTTTAAACGCTTTAGCGCTTTGATTTCAATTTTTGGATGCCTCCGCCTTCTTGACCCAGACATTTTGTAAATTAACTTTAAAACTGACTTCAATTAAAGTCTAAATCAGTTGAGAAATCTATGGGTCACGTAGGCGGAGGACTTTGAAAATAACAATGAAAGCTCTAAAAATCAGCATTTTTCTCGATTTTGTTGATTTTACTCTGTTTGAGGTCTCTATAAAATTAAAAACCGAAAAGATTATTGGAAATTGAAAGCATACTCATAAATTTGAACCATTTTACTCCATATATAAAGTGCATTTTAATAATTTTCGCAAGATTTATTTTTTCATAAAATAGGGGGCCAAATATGGCTCTTACCGTACCATGTCCTTTCTCTGACAAATTGTTATGCTAATGAGAGAAATCCACTGTATTGGAATAGACAAAATTTCTGAATGATTTAATTGTGGACCAATAAGAATTTATGGTGAATCAAGTAATATTTAGTGCAACCACAAAAAGCAAACAGAAACCCTATCAGACAGTTGTGCCAGTGATTAAGGAAAAATATCTATTCAACTTAAATTTATGCATCAGCAATGGACAGATTTCCTTGCTTTATTTCAAAGACTAATGTATCAGTTGTTTTTATGCCCATCTAGGAAAGATGGGGGCATATATTGTTCAGGTACATGTATGTTCGTCAGTCTGTCCAAAGTTGCGAGATGATGCATTATGTCTTTTTGACATGTTCTGCTTCCCAGATATTATACTACAGATTAATGAGAGCAAACCTTATTTATTTTAGAATGATAGATACCTCATCTTAACTGCCAAATTACTGGACGCTAAAGAATCAGCCGCAGAGGCCAAACAAAAGGGTGATAAATCCAAACAGAAGGAGCTATCGTCAACAATTAGGCAAACTGTACAAGGTATGTACAAACAAAATTAAAACAGAGTATCACAGGTTATTTTCCCCGTGGTTTAATTTTTCCAGGTCTATAGAAACCGTGAAAATAAATCCAGCGAAAATATCAATCTAACAAACAAATTAACAAACCACAAAAATAAAACCTGCAAAATTGTTTCACATACATGTACCTGATTACAGTAAAGATCGAAAATTTACCGCAGTGAAAATAACCCCAACTATATGGTAGCTTTTACTGAATCTGACATGTGTTAATTTGTCAAAGACTCCAAGATGGCTTGTTCTTAACATGTGCCTAGAATTGTAGAATAAAGTGTTCTGTGTACATTTGAATTTCTTAATCCTTGAGAAATATCAAAAGTATAGAATTCTGTTGGCTCTATGTTAATATATAATCTTATATCACAAACTCAAAAACCAAAAGGACCTTAAGAAGATTTACCATAGAATTCCTTGATTTTACGTGCTGAAGATGTAGAATAAAAGCATTTGTTATATTATATGTGACCTGTACATTAATAAAGTTACATGTACAAAATGTATATAAATTTTAGAAATGAATGAGTTAGAAAATGACAAGAATTTCAACCCTGCTATCAAGATTAAAGATATTGACCAAATGAAAGGGAACCAACCAAGTTCTGCTGAGCCTGGGTCCCCTGATGGACTGGCTGATGCTGCTGAGCCTGAGGCCCCTGATGGATTGGAAGTTCTAGGTGCTGAGTCTTGGGCCAATGATGGGCTAGCTGAGGCAGGTCCAAGTGATAATGGAGGACTATGTCAGGAGGGAGAAGAAGAGGATGATATTGGAGACTCGCTTTCAATGTTTGAAAATCTTGCCATGGAGGAGGAACCTCAAGGTATATGTACAGCTTTTGAATTATCAGTTATAAGGCCCACATTAGAGCATTTAGAGATACTTGGATAAGTGTAGAATGAATTGGGTTATTTCCAGTGTGTGTACTGGTTTTGAACTTGAGCCTGGGTGGCCAAGTGGTCTTAGGCCTTGGTTGAAATACCACTGGGATAATCGATCTCAAATGTCCAAGAACATTAGTCAAAACAAAGCAAAGACATACCAGGGAAATTGAAAAAAAAAATATGGTCCTGACTTGATACAGGCATTTCAAAAGAAATGTGTTAAACTGGGTTTTATAGTTCCAAACCTCCCATTTTGCAATCTTAGGGTGTGGTAGTAAAGCAAAACAAACAAAAAAAAATGGGAAAGTGAGGTGATCATGAAAGCCAAAAAAAAAACAGAAATAAAACAATCATGAGCATTTGCTTTGGTATTATTTTTAATTTTCTACCAATGACTCAATTTGTCAGAGACCTAATAAGACATATTTTAAAATCTTAAAAAAGTCATGAATATTGTTGTTTTACAGAAACTAAGATAGACCTAAGCCAATATGATATCAGACAATTTGAATACACAAGACAACAATGGACAGGGAAGTCTCCCAAACAATTCCTTATAGACTGGTGTAGGAAACACAAAGTAGAGGCTCCAAAGTATCACAAAATGAATCCTCTCAGAAGCTATTGGAAGTGTAGGTAAGGTTATCAAAAAATTTATGAGGGGACCCTACCAATCTTCCACTCTCAGAAGCTTAAAAAAACTGATCAGATTTTTTTTCTTCTATACAAAAATGAATATTGAACAGAAAAAGGACAACAACATATTGAATTTCCACTAAAAATATAAAATTGCTTTAATTTCTCAGGATCTGATATCTTTGTAAAATTTCCAAATTAAACACCTTGGCTTTATAATAACCCTCTTCACCACAGGAACATTAAGGACATTGTGTTCATTTTTAGGGTAACCATTGCCAGGAAAAAAGAAGAAAATATTGATGTTTGTCCTGAAATCTTGTGTGAAAATGTAAAGGAAGCAGAACATTTAGGATGTACACTAGCACTGTACCACCTTTGTAAGGGGCAGGTAAAATATTTATATGTTAATTGCAAATAGGAAACAATGCAAACAAAGATGGTGAATAAGACCTTAAAGTTATTGCAACAATGTCTCAAAATTTTAGATAAATTTTCTGAATACTACTTATGTACATGATGTAGCAGGTAATTTTTACGATGGTTTAATTTTCGTGGGTTAGGTCGTCTCTTAAATATCCATCTAACAGAATGCATACACTTTTATACTTACAAACCACGAAAATAAAACCAACATACTCTCTACACGCTTTATGATACAGATACCGCAAAAATTCCAGTGAGAAACAAACCATTATTTTTTTCTTGGCCTAAAAAGTTTGATTTTTTTTTTTCAGTCAGTCCATCAGCTTTTACCACCACCATACAGAGATGTGTGGTTAGAATGGCAAGATACTGAGAAAGCTGAAGCCAAAGCAGCCCAACTTTCAGAGAACAAGGTACTTATGTTCTGACAAAAATGGTGCGACCTAGGGGTGTAACGATACCACTTTCCCACGATCCGATACAGATCACGATACCTGGCTCACGATCCGATCCGTATCATGATACTTTTATTTCCATTACTTACAAACGACCTGCTTGTCATATCATTGTAAATCGATGTTTATGTTAAAGAAGTATTATCTCCATGTGTTAAATAGAGAGTAATCTGAAGTATTTTCAAGCAAAGGATTTATTTCAGTCCGACAGGCAATGATTTGTGCCGTTGTTGACACCGGAAGCACGCTTTTTTATCTTCTTACCAAAGACTGAAAGTACATTTTTAGGATCGGATCGGAATCGCGAAGTCAAACACGGTATCGATTTCTGGATTGTCGGATAAAATATTGTGATGCACCGGTGAATCGTTACACCCCTAGTGGGACCTGGGTACCCCAATGGTCTAAGGTACTGGTTTAAATACCACACTATTAATCACTAGCTGGAGTTTGAGTCCCGCTTGTAATTAAATTTATAAAAATGGGACATTCCCACCTGCATGTAATTAGGATTGTCAGTTACCTGCCCAAGGTCGTTGGTTTTTGTCTCGCCTGCGAAGCAGAGCGGGACATGGGTGTTACTTTACCGACAGCGGCGTTAACTTTTTGGAAAAGTTTTATGAGCACCTCCATATCTCAAGAACTATAGGTCCTGGGTCGATGAAACTTGGTATGCATATGCCCCAGTAGTAGCTTAGCACAGTTGCATCCCCATCTTTTGACCTTGACCTTGATTTTCCGGTTGAGTGACTTTGATTATTTTCAATACATACATGTATAATAGCAATGGAAAAGTTTTGCGAGCACCTCCATATCTCAAGAACTATATGTCCTAGGTTGATGAAACTTGATATGCATATGCCCCAGTAGTAGCTTAGCACAGTTACATCCTCATCTTTTGACCTTGACCTTGATTTTCTGGTTGAGTGACTTTGATTATTTTCAATACATACATGTATAATAGCAATGGAAAAGTTTTGCGAGCACCTCCATATCTCAAGAACTATATGTCCTAGGTTGATGAAACTTGATATGCATATGCCCCAGTAGTAGCTTAGCACAGTTACATCCTCATCTTTTGACCTTGACCTTGATTTTCCGGTTGAGTTACTTTGATTATTTTTATTGCATATACATGTATTTGCAATGTTTAAAGTTCTATAAACATCTTTTTAACTCAGAAATTGAAAATCCATGTAAATTCAAAATATAGTGGAAGTAAGAAAGAATAATTGTTTTAAGCTATTGGCGTCCGTCGTCCGTCCGTAAATTTTTTCAAACGTTAACTCCTCTGACACCATAAGTCCAATTGAAACCAAACTTGGTGTAGTTGATCTTTAGGGTATGGCCTACAAAACTATCGTTCGGATTTTTGATTTTTAAAAAAACATGGCCGCCGTGGCTAAAAATAGAACATAGGGGTAAATGGCAGTTTTTTGCAAATAACTCAAAAACGGTGACAGATTTTAAAATTTTGATAGGGAACAAAAGTGATCGGCACCTAAAGATTTACCAGCTCTGAAATTTTGAAGAAAATCCAACAAACCATGTAGGAGTTAATGCCCTTTTTGTGGATTTTTGGCAAATTTTGCACCTGTTTAGCTCAATATCTTGAAAAATATACAAGATTTTTGAGAAATTTAAATTGCATATTGTTAAACACAGCAAGATCTACAAAATATGTAATAGGGTCAACATTGTAGGACCTTTCCTTTTAGGAGTTATTGCCCTTAGAACGTCAAAATTGAGCATTTTAACAGCATTTCCTCATTACATTGAAAACGTTAACTCCTCTGACACTTTAAGTCCAAATGGAACCAAACTTGGTATAGTTGTTTATTTGCATTAGGTGTATAGAACTGATGTGGGGATATTTTATTGGTCGTAAAACATGGCCGCTGTGGCTAAAAATAGAACATAGGGTAAATGGCAGTTTTTTGCAAATAACTCTAAAATGGTGACAGATTTTAAAATTTTGATTGGGAACAAAATTGATCAGCACCTCAAGGTCTACCAACTCTGAAATTTTGAAGCAAATCCAACTACCCATGTAGGAGTTATTGCCCTTTTTGTGGATTTTTGGCAAATTTTGCACCTGTTTAGCTCAATATCTTGAAAAATATACAAGATTTTTGAGAAATTTAAATTGCATATTGTTAAGCACATCAAGATCTACAAAATATGTAATAGGGTCAACGTTGTAGGACCTTTCCTTTTAGGAGTTATTGCCCTTAGAACGTCAAAATTGAGCATTTAAAAAGCATTTCCTCATTATATTGAAAACGTTAACTCCTCTGACACTTTAAGTCCAATCGGAACCAAATTTGGTAATATTGTTTATTAGCATTAGGTGTATCGAACTGATTTGGGGATTTTTGATTGGTTGTAAAACATGGCCACTGTGGCTGAAAATAGAATATTAGGTTAAACTGCATTTTTTTGCAAATAACTCAAAAAGTGTGACATATTTTTAGATTTTGATTAAGAACAAAAGTGATCAGCACCTTAAGATCCACCATATTGTCAGATGACCCCCTTATTAATCTTATGACCCTTTCAACGTCAAATATATTTTGCCTAATATCCTTTACTTCAGGCACATATGTCAGGTGAGCGATTCAGGCTCCTGGGAGCCTCTTGTTGATGGTGCCGGCAGGCGAGACATACTTTAGTGTTTACTCTTGTCTCCTGGTAGCCCAGTTTCCTCAACCTTTAAAAATGACTGCCCTACATGACCCAGGTGCAGCAAAAAGAGTGTTAAGCACCAACACATAAACACACATACACACTAAAAAAAGTTATAACATGTACTGGTTTACTCTTACCTTAAGCCTACATTAATACTATTAATCTGCAAATTTTCGCACTGTCTTTTTTGGCGATAGGATGACTGAATTTTAGTTCTTTCAGTTGTAAATGCACACTGTAATATTATTGTCCATAACTACAATGGAATACGAAAATTTTCGCGTTTACACTGGAAATGTTTACTGTGGATTCATTTATTTTCGTGGGTACCAATTGTTGTGCTTTGATGAAAAAGGACAAGTTCATGGATTCTTAAATTCATGGTTTTGAAGACTGCAGCATACAGATTAAATGTTAAATTTCCTTTTCGTGGGTAAAGGCTGGCCCCAAAAACCAAGAAAATTGATAACCCACGAATAATAATGAAACCTCCGTATGCGAAAACAAAACTGCCACATAAATTTTCTGGCATTGTACATGTAGATCACATTAAACCTATGCAATAAAGTCCTGAATATGATTTTACTCCCACAAGCTATGTTGCAAAAGTTAAAATCTTGTTTGTGGTTTACCATACTTTTGTGTTAGAGTTAATTTCTGCTTTCTGGGCAGAGTTGATGTATTCTCAATGAACTGCTGTACAATGTTTACAAGAACTAAACTGGACAGAAAATAGGCAAACTTTTCTATCCCTTACAAAGCTTGACCTTCCTGTCTTAAGTGTCTGAAAGTAGGGGGGCATATAGTGTTTGGGTCGGTTCGTCCATCCGTCCCAAATGTCTTTTGGACATATTCTTGTTTTTCTTACTATTAAAAATTGTACACATATATTCATGGTTTTTTAGCCAAGAGATCAGATGATTTCTAAATTGATGAAGAAGATACAGATGAGTAGTAAAACTGACGACAAACCCTCTGCATCTAAGAGTTGCGAAGATGACGGCACTGTTGACTCATGGGAAAATCTGGAGGATGAGGTATATCTTTGTGTGATAATGCTATCTTTTCCTTAGTTTCATTTTCATTAGAAACACAACAAACTTCATCCTTTAGAAAAAAAAATTAAAATTTAATCAAGCCAAGCAAATCTTTTAAACATAAACATTCAAATCAAGTGACCTTTATTTATAGTCGATAAACATACCATATTTTCCGGAGAATAAAGCGCTCCGGACTTTAAGGCGCAGGGCCGATTTTTAGGGAAATATCTGATTTTATCCATTAATAAAGCGCACCTGAGTATTAAACGCACCCCTTTTTTCAGTCTTATAACGTATATTGAATGATTTTTGTCACAATTATTTCATTTTCAGCACAAAGACTCGCGATGTCGTGGAAGATCGTTTCCATTTTATATTGTGATTTAATTTTGATTTATAAATAAAATTGTGTTTGATTTTAATAAAAATGAATAAATACAGCTTTTGTGTTGACTTATTGTTATTGATTTTAACTGTATATGTGTATATATCAGTATATCGGTAAATTGCAAATTAGTGTATGACACTTGACAGGTGTTATGATTGGCATTTAAATAGTTTGTCGGCAACCTGATTCTCCAGTTATTGTTTTGATTGCAATTAAAGTAAAGTTTATTAACCTTGATATGTTTTGGTTATAATTACCCAAGTTCTGTTTGTGTGATTAATCATTAATAGTTAGCTACAAGCTTGACCACGTGGTGGAAAATAAAAGAAAATCAAAATGGCATACCTGTGCATAGGAATGTGTCCAATCTATAGGCCCTAATTATAGATTTTTTTGTGTGTCCTTGATTATTTATTAACTGTTTATTAAATAAAAATCATCAAAACAAATTGTTCCTTGATCAAACAAATCCATGATATTCACTTGGTAAATCGATGTCAACAGGTCAAAGGTTGTTTTTCTTTAATTTTCCTGCACACGAGTTTTAACTGAATAAATTTTATAAAAGGATATATGTTTGCTCTAAAATAGCTAGAATAGTGACAAAATGATTAGTTGTTCTTGAATTAAAGGAGAAAACAGTCTATATAATTGTAGGGAGAAAATAAACAAAACTCTCTTCAAAAGTAGGGAGAAAATGAACACATCTGTCCATATTATGTAAATTTTACTTACCAGGGTAATAAATGTGGACATTTACCAACATAGAAAAGGGCATATTAAGCACAAAGATATTTAATTTAAATCATTGGAAGAGAAAGGAAAGGGAAAGCATGCTTTTTATTTATTATATAACTTCCATATTTTAGGCACACCTCTGTCTGATTACGTAATCAAAATAAAAATGGCTGATTATGGAGAGAAAAGATCGAAACAACTGAAATACATAATAAACAAACACATTCGAGGGTATTTACTTCTTTATTTCATAAAATGACAAACAAAACATCAGATGGATAAAGCTGAAATAGAAATTGCAGTAGTTTGGTAATGACCCAGATGAATCTTTACTTGAAAACATCGATGTTTTCACACTGGTCAACCTGAAAATTTTTGAAAAAATACACAGACTAAGCGCACCGGTGTACAAACTGCACCCAGAACTTTTCAGAAAAAAAATAGCGGCTTATACACCGGAAAATACGGTATACAGACAACATATTAGAAGTCTGGTGAGCTTTTGATGGACTTAATTAGTCTATGATTGTAGGATATTCAAAATATAATGGTGATAAAGCTTTCTGTCAATTACTGGGATTACTGAAGAGTCTGTCTAAAAGTACAATCTAGCTTAATGAGAGTCTTGCCTTATAAAGACAACATTGAGCAACTAATATCACATGGTTTCTAATCATTTAGTCCTATAGGTCCAAATAAACGAAATTAGAAACATTTTTTTCTGCGTCTTTGCAAGTTTCTTACTAGGCAATGTCTCTCTCATATAATTTATACACGTATAACCTCTTTTCTCTACAGCCTGGAGACATTGTATCATCTACCACTCCTATACATAAGACTTCTAAACAACAACAGACCATGGACAGTCATGCACTACTGAACCTGCATACCAGACGTCAGCAGTCAGACAGGTACCAGTCTTTGTACCAGTCCAGACAGGCACTTCCTGTTTTCCAGCACAGGAAGGGGATAATATCCCAGATCAGGAGAAGTTGTGTGACAGTGGTAGCTGGGGAGACAGGCAGTGGGAAAAGTACACAGATACCTCAATTCTTATTGGAGGTGGGTTTGAAAAGAATTATAATGAAGTATTAATATATATTAGCATGTGATCTGAAATGGCAATTTAGAAGCAGTTATATGTCTTTGAAACTACTGAACAGAATTCAACAAAACTAGAAAGGACACCATATGTAGCAGTGCATACCTTTTGGGGGAAATTGGAAGACATCATTTTTTACTTAAAATTGTTAATGATTAGAACCATGGAGAAACAGTGGAAATATTCTGTTTTGTCATAAATATTGAGCCTATATTAAACTGATGAGATGTTCTTTTTTATGTTTCAGAGTTGTATACTGGACAAGGAAGGACAGCACTGTAACATTGTATGTACAGAGCCGAGGAGAATATCTGCCATCAGTCTAGCCCAGAGGGTATCTGAAGAGATGGGGGAAACTGGATTAGGCAAGAGGGATTCTTTAGTGGGGTACCAGATCAGATTTGAGTCTAAATGTGGACCGAATACCAAACTGACTTACTGTACAACTGGTGTCCTGTTGAGAAAGTTGCAGACTGATACCACACTGAGTAAAGTGACTCATATCATTGTAGATGAGGTAAGATGTATCCCGAAGGCGTAATCTTATTATAAATAATCCTGAAGAACCAGTCTAATTATTAATAAGACTTCCCTTGCTCCTAGAGAAATATATTAATGGGAGCAATCAAATTTTGATTAGATTGCTGTAAGCTCAAATGAATTTCATGTAATTAGAAAGCATCTTTACTGTAAAAGGGGAAATTTTCACAAGGGGTTTATTTTGGCTGATTTCATGATTATAACAAATTTGCAAAAATATCCCCTCGCGTAAATTACATTTAGAAGGACACAATATTCCATGATCTAATATAACACAAAACTAAAACCTCGCGAATGCATTTTGGTACTGAAAATGTGAAATTTAAACCACACAAAATTATCCCGTTTTACAGTAATTAGTTTTTTAGAAGAGACAGTGATCTATTAATGGAATAGGAAGATTATTTACTCATTCTCAAGTTTAAGTCAAACATTTTGCCACTGACATTATCTGGCAGTAGTTTTGAAGATACAAAGTTCTTGACAAAATTAAGAGACATGTTTGAGCTCAATTACTATAAGATTTTCTGTTTAATTTTTTGTTGGGTATCAATTTTCTTGGGTTGGGTTGCTCCACGAAATAAGGTTATCTACGAAATTTGTTGACCCACAAAAAGAAAATTTAACATTGATTTGCATACTGCAAACTTCAGAACCAAAAATTTAAGAAACCACGAAATGAGCAATCAGCAATCCACGAAAATGGGTAACAAATGAATCCAACTTTTGCAAGATTTCATGAAGTGAAAACAGTTTTCTCAGCAATTACTTGACCATAATAAGATAATTCTTAGATTATCATCCAAATTTCTAGAAAATATGGGGAGGGCGGGTGAATTTTATTTTTTAATTTTTTATCCATTTTGATAAAATATTCTGTCATTTTAAAGAAAATTAGGCCACACAGAATTAATTTCTTGTTCTTTGGATTTTGACTTTTAAAAAAAGGAGCGAGCGAGCAAAATTATTTTTATTAATTTTTTTTCTGAAAATCTGATTTTTAGGAGCGACTGATTTTTTTTTAGGCGAGCGACTTGTTTTTAAATTTTTAAAAAGTTTTTTTCTGGTTTTTAATGTAAAAGTGAGGCGAGCGAGCGATTATTTTTATTTTTGAAGAAAATAAGTGAAATATTAAAAAACTTTTATTTAAAGTATAACAAATGCTTCTTCTCATTGGTTTATGGCTTTTCCAATTGATCAATATATTATTTAAGCAGGAAATAGTTTTCTTTAGTTGTTTTTTTCTCTCTGAAGAGTTGCTGTCTTGGCTTACTATCAATAGCCACAAGCAGACCAAGAGAAAGTCAATTACACCAAACAAGTATGACTATGTCCCAAAATCTTGCTGGCAAGGCATAATTTTAAGATAAAATAATAAAAAGAAAAACAACTTCCTATCTTTATTCACAAAAAAAACATAAAACAACAATAACAATTTGTAAATATTTATTTGAAAAATATAACAAAACAATCCTTGGTCAATGCTGAATTGGATGTTCATAGATGGTGTCATTAATATCCCATTATTGTCCTTACACATAAGTTAGGGATTTTCCTTAATGTTTTCAATTTGAACCATGTTGTTTTTACATGTATAACTGAGGTCATCCGAGATAAACTAGTACCACAGGAACTTGAATCTATCAATAAAAGGGGTCGACTATACATTGTATATGGCATTCTTTAAATGTTATGAATGTTTTTAAATAAATCAATGTAAGAGTCTTCCATTTGACATGCAATTACCGTATTTTGTAACATAACTTTTACTTGGTGGCAACAGATTTCATTGTTTTCATCGGAGCATTTGTTTGAGGGGAATGAAACGTAGTTTCAATGTCTTTTATCCTGAATGTATCTCCAATATTGGAGCAATAAACTTAACTAACAAGCGATTAGACAATTTATAAGAGTACATGTACATGGTTGAAAATCGGCAATTTTTTTGTTGTTTACTTTTGGGGTGTCAGTATTTTGTGTAACCCGAACCCGAACCAGAACCAGAATTTCAGAACCGAAGATTTTTAAAATGGCAATTCACCAAATTTAACCGCAAATTTTCTGTTGAACCAGAATGTGCTAACAAAAATCGAGGACAAATAGATTAAGAATTGTTTTAAACTAAAAAAAAAATGGTCATATCTTGCGTTTATAACCAAAAAATGTTTAATAAGTGGGTAATTTGTGTAACCCGCGCCTAACATAATCCCTTAATGCGATTATAGATTAAGTGGTTATAGGGGGAATTGGGTAAGAAGGTACACAGAAAACAGTTTTTTTTATGAAAAATAGTTTGCGCACACATACGTCAATTTAAAAATATATTAATGTACTTATCTGCATCTTGGACAGGTAAAAGTGTTGTCTGCAGAAAAGCTGTTTCTTAAATCATCGCTAGCGCATCTGTAGTGATACCACTTTTCACACGAATCACAAGACACCATATTGTCAAAAAAGTTCGGCAAATTGCAACCTATTGCACATTCTTTATTTCTACGATGCTAATGGTGAGAGAATTTTTACACAGTTTAATTGGTTTTTGAATAGCTTCGATTTGAGGGAAAGGTTCCATTATTTTGTTCAGAAAACAGTTATACAAATGAGATCTCATCAAATCAGGATTGAAATTCACACTGGCCCCTCCGGTTTAATTACGGAAACAAAATTCGGTCACAATCTGTGTTATTATTTTGTTCTTGAACGACGGGAATTTTTACTTCTATTTTAGGACTATGTTGATTGTAAATTCTGCAAAGTTGTATTTGTGTTGATGATGATATTGTCTGTCGCGGGTTTTTACTGTCCAGCAAGTAAATGGAATCATTAATATCTTGGATTGAAGTCACCCAATGATCATGCCCTGTGTGATGAATTTGCACAGACGGCGGCTTAACATGTCTCATTCTCAAAGTGTAGTGCCACATATTGTTTGAAAAGACGGGTACATATCCAGTGTACTGAAAACCATTGACTTTAGGAAACTGGTTGCACAAAAGTTCTTGTGAGAAATTGATAATCTTTCAACATAATTTGTTCCCATTGACTATATCAAATTTTTGGCGAAAGTTAAGTGTCGTTTTGTCCGAAAGGCTCAGCCACGCTCGCTTAGAAACGGGTTGGTCGGGTGAATTTGTTAGCTTTTCCTTGGTTGGTTGATTCACATTTTCATGTCCTGGTTATACATTTTTTGTAACTTTTTTTAAATGAGAGTCCCAATTATCTTTGATTTCCGAAACATTTGGCATTGGACTTTCGTCGCAAGTTTTAACTTCCAGGGATGCAAACTTTATCTTTTTCTAGAGTTGGTTGATGATTTTGAGGGTGACTGCCGTTAAGAATTGAACGCGGAGTTTGATAGCAGCCAGGTGACTTTGTTGTCGGTTCGTCCTTTCCGGGGATGGAACAAATAAATGATGTTTTCCTAGTAGAGTCCGGAGCTGGTATAACCGAAACGTCATCACATGGTCTCGGTTGTTTCTTTCCTGCTTTTTTATCTGGTCTTTTTCTGGTGTTCTTACGTAACTGGGTCAAATTGAGAACTCGCTTCTTGCATATATCTTCAATTCCTATACTCATTTTGACCGCAAGTAAATGGTAACAAGAACTTAGTGAAGGACATACACACGTTTCTGTAGGATAGAGCTGAACACTGTCCTTATCACCTTTTGAGCCTTCGACCACAAATGCACCAGCTTCAGGTAAATAGAAAACGCATTTCTCCTTTACTGCAGCGATAGCTAATGCGCGTTGAGACGTACTTTTCAAATGTTCATGTTCTTTTGATGGACGTGAAGACATTTCATTCTCCTTCTCCTCTTCGATATAGGTTTAAGTGACAGCTCGGCTTTCACCAGGGCAACAATATCGTTTGGATGGCATACGTCTGCTGGCATGAGTATATCTTCAGGGCCAACGGCAACGTTCGCGTGCCTTTGTTTTAGTTTGTAATTTCCTACTCCACAAAATGCGCGCAAAAGTTCGTGAACATAGTACACTTGAAGGTAATAAAAACTTAAAACGGCGGAATCGATTGGAACTTCTTTCCATTCTATCAACCTCTTAATCATAGCATTCATATTTTCGACAATATTGTTCGTTGTAGCGGAATATGGATCATAAACATTAGCATCTTCTAAAATCCAGCGTGCTGCATGATTGACGATATCTTCTTCAAGCTTGTAATGGAAATATTCTTTAAATGGCATCCTCCAGTTATCGGATAAATCGATCAGGTTTCTATGAGTGTACACTGCTCTGTCAGCCGCTCCACCTCCGTGTTCACGTAAAAAATGTTTAATGTCGCTGCGAATGTGGTTCCAGCAGTAAAACAGTTTTGCCTTCGGTACATTTTCTAAGATAGCATTCCTTAGTCCAAATTCTCGATCTGTAACTATAACGGTTTCGCGTTTTACGAAATTAGGAACCAATTTAACCATTTTTCTCCAAAACCGGTCATGAATTTCTCCACTTTTCCTGTCGTGAATGAGAAATGCTGCAGGAATAGTGATGCCCCCTTGGAAAAGTACATGTCTAAAAACTAAAACAGATACATAAAAGTCACCGATTTCAAAAGTTGTGTCATAAGAGATGATAACGGGCTCATCCGATTTCACAGCTATGGCTTTGTTTAATTCACTCAGTCACGGTTTCTGGATGCGCGATCAGTCAAGATAAGTCAGGATAGATATCTATGTCGTGGATATTGCCGTCCAAGTGATACGCCAGCTGCAAAGTATTATATATTTGATCATGAGAAAGTCGCCTCTCCCTTCTGATTTTTCTTTGTAGATTCCGTACTTGTTCGTTATTTCGGGGGTTCATCACTCCTTGATATTGTGCTGGTACGCTTTTGTTAACTACCATTTCTTTATACATAGCATTTGGTTCCTTTTCAGTTCCTTTATCCTTTATTTCTTGCAAAACGGACAGGAAACTTCTTCTATATTCGGTAGGATTTTCAGACTTATCATTTCCGTGAGGGAATGGGACATACTCAGATTAGTCTCCCAGATACTGAATTAATTTAACGGTACAATCGTTTATAAAGTATACACGTCGTCTAAATAAATTTGATCCCTTTGTATCATTCGGTCCATTACTTATATTGTCACATCTCACGTATACAGAGGTTTTTTTTTAGGAATACCATACCTTCCTTTATTTACCCATCTGTATCCATCACACGCCCAGTCTTTGGTTTTCCCCGATATTCCATTAACAACATATACTTCATTGCCCTTTGGTTTAAATGGTGGAACTTCAGATACTCGATTAAGATCTGGATTGAGTAAAATTGAGGAATTTTCATTGAAATCCAAATAGTCAGCACAAGTTTTATATACCACGGCTTGCTGTACAGATCCACCGCCTGACTGGACACATAAATAGGGAAACTCCTCTAAGTTATTGATATCTATAGAACCGTTGGTTACTTTTGAATGTGGACTTGTTGGTGATTTTTTTACATTAAGTCCCGTCAAAACATCTCTATAGCTCATAACCGCATATTTTCCTTTAAGACGCTTTTCCTGTAAATTTGTAATTTGAGGTAAGGGTGGAAAAGAGGAATCATAACCAGATGATTTCACCAACAGACTCATTGTTTCTTTATATTCAAATTGATTTCAAGCTAAAAATAAAGAAGAGGAAAAGTTTACCAATGGAGTCTTATAATGAATTGGAAAGTAGTCAAGATTTAAATGTGTAATGGTTACTTTAACGTTATAATTTAAACGAACAAAACATGATTAAGGGTATTTTTTTATTCGATCTTTATGCGTTTTTTTTTTCAATAACAACCATAAAATGAAACAATTATTAAAAAACTATCATGCATGTTTCAGTTGGAGAACAATATAACCGATTTAAGAAAAATTCTGTTGTTACTACAGATGTGTAATAGGGTAGCTATGTGTGAAATTATTATATAACATTTTGGGGTTAAATTTAATACTTTTTCAAATTTTTTGGATATGTTTATTTTTCATTCTAATCAAAACATTTTAAGTTTTCCAATTTGTTTCTTATGTCACAAATCTTTTGAGCAATACTTGTTTGAGTCAACTGTCAAATCAATTAGTACCATGTAGTTTTAATTAGCAGTTTAATTAGTCATAATCTTACTGTACACTAAACTTATTTTAACTCAATTAACTAATTAGTGAAATGTATCACTCAAGCCATTTTGAGTACTTTTTACATTTGGCTTAAATACTGTAACATCACAACATTAAGACACTTTTAAGTCAGTCATCATGTAGTGCAGACCACCAGCACATGTTGTATGCTGAACAGGGCACAGCCCTGGTGCCAACAGCGAGCAGCCGTTTATGAAGTAATGCACTTAATCTGCAAAGCAGACGCGACTTCAGGCCAAGCCGAGGTAACCAGGACTCAGCACCATCCGCCCCTGTAACATCAGATCAGCACCATGGCAGTAAGTTCGTACACATGACACCGTGAGGATTCCACACGTGCTATACGGGGCAGCGGTCACAGTCAGACGTGCTGGCTGCTGACAAAGAGTGAGCATCAAACTGAACAAGTCGCCACTTCAGGACATGAACAAGACTGGACCAACCCGCCACCGCAGCAGCATACAACTCAAATTCATTGGACTTTCGAAACTGTGCTAACTTTTATTCTTTGGACTTTTAAATATTTCATTTGGATTTTGAATCAAATTTAATTGTGAAATTCTAAACTTTGGACTATGTGAAATCTTTAACTTTGAATTATTTTTGTTATTGTTTTTAATATTGAATTTTGTTTATATAAATTGTTAAAGCTTGTTGTTTTGTCTGATATTAGAATGCCACGCCATGCCCGCATTGTCCTGTGGGTCTTTGCACTGCTAAACCTCCCCCTAGGGTGGTGCACGGACCACGCAGTGACAGATGCCAAAAGTGAACTATAAGATAGTTGCTTGCACTCGACTAGATTGACCATGACCACGTATGTTTTTACTACTTTGCACGTTGAAATATTCCGAGTTTCTCTGATTCGGTAATTTTTACAAATATATCATTGAAATTAAAAAAAAATTGAAAACAAAATAATCAAGTATAATTACCTTTGTAATAATGTTTCAGATCTTTTCTAAATCTGTTCGTGTTTAAGTATAGTTGTACTTTGGATACTGAACACTCAGTGAGATAGAATGGAAGATAAATTAATGTTGAAATTTATATATTTTGCAGGTGAGAAATATAGTACCTTCATGTGGGATAGTTTTATGAAAAAAAAATTATTAAAAAGTGACAGAATGAATGAAGTTTAACACTTTTAGCACCTATCATAGTGCGTATATGCCTAAAGGCATATGATATTAATTTCACACTTTGATAAAATATCCTGAATAAGACAGAGGAAATCAGATTATTAGATGACTAAATAAACACAATCTTGTCAGTTGAACAAGTTTCAGTAAATGATATATTTGTTTTTCGTACATAATCCTGATTATCATTAAGATTGACACCAGTCTGGTTACACAAAATATCAACTTGGAATCGATTTTTTTATCAAATAAGTGTTGAAAAAAGTAATGTTCTCCAAATAAAAACATGAAAGTTAAGACTGAAATAAGGTAAAAACGTGCAGACATTAAAATATTTAATGACATTGCTAATATAACTGGGAAAAATTGAATTTGACTATTTTCGGTTCTGAAATCTTGGTTCGGGTTCGGGTTCGGGTTACACAAATTACCGACACCCTTACTTTTGCAAAAGACAAATATTTTTCAAACGCGGAGAAAAAAATATTTTTGAACACAACTTCCGGCTCCTGGCGCGGGCGGGTTTCCGGTAAATGAGGGCGGAAGAAATTTATATTTTTTTCTTAAGGAAACAATTTCACATGCGGGCGGTCCGACGAACAAGTAATTAATTCGGCGTGGCCTTAGCCAAAATTTTGCAAAATTTCCCACAAAATCTAAATGAATTTTTTTGAAGGCTGAAAAAATCAGGGTTGGAGGGGATGAGAATCAAGGATTTTTTTATACGACCGCAAAAAATTTGCGGACGTATTATGGTATGATGCTGTCGTCGTCATCGTCGGTGTCTGTTAACTTTTTAGTGTTTCCACAATAACTTTAGTTTCAGTTATCCGATTGCTAGGAAACTTTACAATGATGTTCCTTACCATAAAAGGATGAATGGGATTGATTTTGGGGGTCCCCCCATTTGTCATTTAGAAATTAGGGGCCAAAAAAGGGCCAAAAATACTACTTTTTTGTTTGTTTCCACAATAACTTT
This sequence comes from Arcuatula senhousia, assembly GCA_963971305.1. Lineage (NCBI taxonomy): Eukaryota > Metazoa > Mollusca > Bivalvia > Mytilida > Mytilidae > Arcuatula > Arcuatula senhousia. The sequence continues at coordinate 3,037,086 of OZ020313.1, forward strand.
AGTTCTAGTTATCCGATTGCTATGAAATTTGTCAGTGATGTTCCTTACCATACAAGGATGAATGGGATTGATTTTGGGGGTCCCCCCTTTTTTGTTTCGAAATTAAGGGCCTAATAGGGGCAAAAAAATTCAAATATTTTACTTGTTTCCACCATAACTTTTGTCCTAGTTGGCCTATTGCTGTGAAATTTGTCAAGAATGTTTCTTACAATAAAAGAATGAACCTGATGAATTTTTGCACCCCCTTTTTCTCCGTTGTGTAATTAGGGGCCAAAAGGGGCCTAAATAAAAACTTCTTTATTTGTGGTCCGATTTTGAAATTTTTTTTATGCCCCCGCGACAACATGTCGGGGGGGCATTAAGTTTTACTCATGTCCGTCCGTACGTCCGTACGAATTTCCGTCAAGCTTTTCTCAGAAACCGTAAATAGGAATGACTTGAAACTTGGTAGGATGGTTCAGTATGACAAACTATATGTCCTAAGCGAATTTTAGACCTGTCGGACATCTACTTCCTGTTTGCGGCTGGATCGATACCAAAATCGACATGAAAATTTCCGTCAAGCTTTTCTCAGAAACTGTACATGAGAATGACTTGAAACTTGGTAGGATGGTTCAGTATGACAAACTATATGTTCTAAGCGAATTTTGGACCTGTCGGACATCTACTTCCTGTTTGGGGCTGGACCGATACCTAAATCGACATGAAAATTTCCGTCAAGCTTTTCTCAGAAACTGTACATGGGAATGATTTGAAACTTGGTAGGATGGTTAAGTATGATTAACTATGCGTCCTAAGCAACTTTCAGACCTTTCGGACTTCAACTTTTTATTTGAGGCCAGCGGGGGCATCCGTGTCCCATGGACACATTCTTTCTTTATTTGCATGTTTGTTCTTGTCAAATAGCGGATACAAAATTAAGAATTAATTTTTGTGACCCCCCTTTTTCCCCCTATTACGTAATTAGGGGCCAAATGGGGCCAAAATCAAAACTTTTTTATTTGTGGTCCGATTTTGAATTTTTTTTTTGCAAATTTATTCTTGTTGGGTAGCGAATCCCAATTGGAGAATTAATTTTTGCGACCATCCCTTTTTTCACTTGTTTTGTGATTAGGGGCCAAAAGGGGCCGTAATCAAAACTTTTTTATTTCTGGTTTGTTTTTGAAAATTTTTTTTGCAAGTTTATTTTTGTCAAGTAGCGAATCCAAATTTGAGAATTTATTTTTGCGACCCCTACCCCTTTTTCACCTGTGACGTAATAAGGGGCAAAAAGGGGCCCAAATCGAAACTTTTTTAATTCTTGTCCTATTTTGATAATTTTTTTGCAAGTTTATTCTTGTCAAGTAGCAGATATATTTTTGTGTCCCCTTTTTTTTACTGTTACGTTATTAGGGACCAAAAAGGGGCCAAAATTGTAACTTTTTTATTTCTGGTCCGATTTTGAAAATTTTTTTGCATGTTTGTTCTTGTCAAATAGCGGATACAAAATTCAGAATTGATTTTTGCGACCCCCCTTTTTTCCCCCTATTACGTAACTAGGGGCCAAATGGGGCTTTTTTATTTGTGGTCCGATTTTGAAAATTTTTTTTGCAAATTTATTCTTGTCAGGTAGCGATTCTAAATTTAAGAATAATTTTTTGGGGCTGTAATCATAATTTAAAAAAAAATTGTGGTACGATTTTTAATTTTTTCCCCAAACATTATTCTTTTAAAGAGTAGAATACAACATTCAAAATTTATATTTTTACCCCCTGGGTTGAAAGTCCATCAGAGTAGCATGTGTCAAAAACCTTTGTCAGTCCACCATGGGCTGCATGTGTCCAGAGCAATAGACTATCCATATTAGGCCTAAAAGGTACAGGGTTCAACATGTTGCGGTCGTATCATGCTGCGCTCGGCAAAGCTTTTCTTTATAATGGCCTTATCACAGCCTTCTTTTGATATTAAGTATACAGCATCAGTATTGGGGTCCCATATCATGGGGTTATCATGGGGTTAAATTTCAGGTCTGTTTCTTACTTAATTCCTCTTTTACGAAATCTGTCAATTTTTGTCTTTGACCCATTTTCTATATTTCTACAGGTTCATGAGAGAAGTGTACAGTCAGACTTCCTTCTGGTTATTCTAAAGAGATTGATGAACAAGAGACCTGACCTGAAAGTAATACTGATGAGTGCCACCTTAGACAGTGTCAAGTTCTCAGAATACTTCCAGAATTGTCCTGTTATTAATATTCCTGGGAGGACTTTTCCTGTACAGGTATGGCCTACTGTAGGATTAAATAGGGGGAGGGTTACTCTGAGAGACTGAGTGCCATGCTAGACAGTGTCAAGTTTTCAGAGTACATTGTACTTTCAGAATTGTCCGGTCATTAACATCCCAGGGAGAACTTTCCCTGTACAGGTATGGCCTACTGTAGGATTAAATAGGGGGAGGGTTGCTCTGAAGGGACTGAGTGCCATGCTAGACAGTGTCAAGTTTTCAGAGTACTTTCAGAATTGTCCAGTCATAAACATCACAGGGAGAACTTTCCCTGTACAGGTATTGCCTACTGTAGGATTAAATAGGGGGAGGGTTGCTCTGAAGGGACTGAGTGCCACACTAGACAGTGTCAAGTTTTCAGAGTACTTTCAGAATTGTCCAGTCATAAACATCCCAGGGAGAACTTTCCCTGTACAGGTATGGCCTACTGTAGGATTAAATAGGGGGAGGGTTGCTCTGAAGGGACTGAGTGCCATGCTAGACAGTGTCAAGTTTTCAGAGTACTTTCAGAATTGTCCAGTCATAAACATCCCAGGGAGAACTTTCCCTGTACAGGTATGGCCTGCTGTAGTATTAAATGATTAGGGGGGGGGGGGGTGTTCTGAAAAGAGAATAATTGCCATCCTTAATTGATAGCATATCATGTAAGTACAACAACTTCAAAACTGCTTGATATATTTTGATGAAACTTAAAAAAACAAAGGAAGTATACACCTTAATAAAGAAATTTCAATTTTTTTTGGGAGTAAGGGCCTTTTGAACTTGGAACTTTTTGGGGGAAAAGGGGGGAGACATCGTTTTTGTAGGCAAAACAAACTTTAATTTTTATTTGATATTGAATGTTTCTATATTTCAGTTGTATTATATGGAGGATGTTATAGAGAGGACTGGTTATGTTTTAGAAGAAGACTCGCCTTACTCACTCAGATCAGATCAATTGGTTAATGTGAGTAAAATAGTGAAAATTGTCACCCATACCAGACCTGGCCAAATCATTATAGAGTAGGCTGGACCATTGGTCCCACAACATTATTTGACTTGCTGGTCAGGCGACATGACGACCCCAAAATATGGCAGACATCTGTGAATTTGGATAGATGAAAGTCACAACACATGAAAAATAAATATTTTGTACACACTAACTTAAATCATTCAAATTTCTAAAAAAACCTCTTTTAATAAGTATTGTTAACCCTAAAGGGGGGGTGGTAGCAATAGCGCGAGCCGGCACTGGTTTAGTACGTCACCTTGGTTCGTGACTTGGTTATGGTTTTGTTTGTCACTGGTTACGTGACCGTCACTGGTTACGTGATCGTCACTGGTTACGTGACCGTCACTGGTTACGTGACCGTCACTGGTTACGTGATCGTCACTGGTTGCGTGACTTTGGTTTACAATGGTTATAAGTATCACAGGACACTGGTGGCATGACAAAACAGGAATATTGGTAAATAATCAATTCAGATAAACCATTTAACATTTAATGGTCAAAGTTATAATAAAAATATAACTAACAGTTCATTCTTAAAGCCCTCAAAGTTATATGTAAATAAATATCCAAGTCCCCCTTTTAGTAACAATTGCCGACCGTGTGAATTATGTAAGATTTACTACGGCTGTAGTAAATATTACGTCACTCCATCTCCATGAATGGTAAGAGGTTCCTTAAGGTTATCAAAGGTGGTTTAATGGTTTGACAGCTATATCCCCTCTAGTAGTGGTAGTCTCAGAGGCACAGAAACGATGTTATCTTGCTGAGGGTCAGTCCCAGTCTGACGTCATTTCGACGCTCCGTGGTATTTATATAAAAAGGAAGTACCACCGACCACCGTGGGACAGCCGGGGCCTCTCCGTGGTACATTTCTGGTCTTCTGGTTGGTTGGTCGTAGGTTACACCGTGACCCGGAAGTACTAATCGTAAACATGGTCGGCAAAGTGAAAGTACAAAACGTACTTGGAAAACATGGGAATAAAAGGGGAATATGGGCTTACAACAACCTTACACAAAGGGGAAATCAACCCAGTTACAATGAATACCCTTAGCCTGAACTGGTCAACAAATAAGAGGGACGAGCAAGGTGTACGTTTATCAAAATAAAGCACAACCGGCGGCCTGGGGCTGACCGTCGTTTGCATGGGCAAAAGAATGGAACGAACTCTTAATTAAACCTTACAAAACGTTTCCCAAGAAAAACACACACATAGTAATAATAACAACAATAGCAAATACTTCATGTAATGTCCATATCGCGAGTGACTGGCAGTAAACCGCAAACACATAGCAGATAAGAAAGAGTGTTTACTGACAGTCAGAAATAAACATCATTACAAACCTACAGCTTACACCCTAGCCGTGACATAGCCCCCCACCCAGGAAGAGTTCGTCCCGAACTTAAAAAAAGGAACGCCTACCTAACCAAATCCTACCTAACACCTTAACGGATATAAACGGTATCTTCATCTGTTCTATGGTTATCTCAAGGGTTTACTATGGTTATCCAAATGGTAACTATACTGGTTATTACATGGTTCCACAGGTTATCTTGGGTAGCAAGATATCAACGTAAAAGCTTGGTATCTTTGGTAGTAAGATACCAACGTAAAAGCTTGGAACAGTATGGTTGAAGAAATGGCTCGACTTCCACTGTCGTCACCGTAGCTTATAATAAAATCTCTAACACCGTTAGGAAATGTATAAGCTTGTCAAACAAAAAATACAGAAAAATAAAAATAGTATTTGCAAATACAGGTTACTCGTCACCAGGCAGTAATACTCTCTTAGTACTCCATAAAGACACGTCAGCAACTGCATCTACAAATATGGTATAATATTTACTCATGAAGATTATCACCCGTCACCGGACCTATACCCTCTTGGTATTCCACAAAGACACGTCAGTGAGTCTTCTGACTGAGAAATATTGGTGGATAAAAATTAAGGTCTTCAACCACAAGGTTCAATTCAATGGTTATCAAGGTTAATGGAATTTATTCATTGGTCACATGAATAAATAGACGTCAGGTTTGGTAGGACATCCAATGGTAATTACATGGTATAAGACAAGGTTCAATACTAGGTATCACTGTAAAATTTGAACTTCAATGTATAACACAAAGGTAAACAATATGTATTCATGGTCACTGAATACATCTACTCAAATCTCATGGGACATTCTTTCTGCTTATGTCCCTTTAAACTGCAGAGAAAACACTTTTGATTTCTCCTATTAAAATGGTCATTTGCTGTATCATCTGGAAGATCACTGCTCTGTGATCTCACAAAGGACCTCTTTTGGTTAGACTTTCTCTGAAATACCTCAAACTTTATAGCTAAAGATAATAGTTCATCTATATCATCAACATTTGACTTGAATAATGCCCACTCAAGGTTATGGTCATTTAGAGATTTTCTAAATGTTTTACAAGCAATTCTGTCCTGTACATCAGAAGGAGCTTTCGGGTAAGCAAGACGTACAAGTCTTCCTATATCATATGCCAAATCTTGTAATGGTTCCCCCTGTTTGCGAGCTCTGGCCTCTAACTGCAACATGTAGACCTCAGTTTGGTTATCTGGTAAAAAATACTTGGTTAAAATCTGCAATAACTGGTTATAGGAGGGAGGATTACTAATGCTAATGCTCTCCAATACTGACAAGGCAGTTCCTTGCGTACAGGCTATCAATTGAAGGGCTTTGGTTTGGTCTGACCAACTATTAAGGTGGGCTACTGCTTCAAAATGGAGGCAATAATCTGCCCAGCTTCCTGACCCGTCAAAATAATTAGGTTTGGTGTAGCCATGTTTGACATGTTGGTTTTCTACTGGTCTAAAATTTGGTACATCAGAGGGGATGGTTGTCGGACTGGTGAGACTAGTTGGAATAATTGGTCTTGGACTACCACTACCAGGGATATAGCTGTTCTGGGTATTTCTATATGGTGCATCAGATGTAGACATATCTGGTCTAAATCTCTGGAACAAAGTTTCCATTTGGTCTCTCAACTTCATGGTTATTTCAAATAACTGCTTAATCTGCTCACCTGTCTCTCTGGTATTTTGTTGCAAAGCGGTCATATGGTCAATAACAAATTTTCTCAGCTCTTGGTTTTCAAACATTAACTGATTATAAAATCTCTGGTTATCAATATCATGGTTATCTATGTTGCTCTGGTTATCATGATTATCTACATGTATGTTGCTTTGGTTATCATGGTTACTCATAATTGAGCTATACATAAATCAAAATAAAGCATATAAATATAAATATAAGTTTCTTTGGAAATAATTTCCTGGGTTTATCCCACCGCCGGACACCAAATGTTAACCCTAAAGGGGGGGTGGTAGCAATAGCGCGAGCCGGCACTGGTTTAGTACGTCACCTTGGTTCGTGACTTGGTTATGGTTTTGTTTGTCACTGGTTACGTGACCGTCACTGGTTACGTGATCGTCACTGGTTACGTGACCGTCACTGGTTACGTGACCGTCACTGGTTACGTGATCGTCACTGGTTGCGTGACTTTGGTTTACAATGGTTATAAGTATCACAGGACACTGGTGGCATGACAAAACAGGAATATTGGTAAATAATCAATTCAGATAAACCATTTAACATTTAATGGTCAAAGTTATAATAAAAATATAACTAACAGTTCATTCTTAAAGCCCTCAAAGTTATATGTAAATAAATATCCAAGTCCCCCCTTTTAGTAACAATTGCCGACCGTGTGAATTATGTAAGATTTACTACGGCTGTAGTAAATATTACGTCACTCCATCTCCATGAATGGTAAGAGGTTCCTTAAGGTTATCAAAGGTGGTTTAATGGTTTGACAGCTATATCCCCTCTAGTAGTGGTAGTCTCAGAGGCACAGAAACGATGTTATCTTGCTGAGGGTCAGTCCCAGTCTGACGTCATTTCGACGCTCCGTGGTATTTATATAAAAAGGAAGTACCACCGACCACCGTGGGACAGCCGGGGCCTCTCCGTGGTACATTTCTGGTCTTCTGGTTGGTTGGTCGTAGGTTACACCGTGACCCGGAAGTACTAATCGTAAACATGGTCGGCAAAGTGAAAGTACAAAACGTACTTGGAAAACATGGGAATAAAAGGGGAATATGGGCTTACAACAACCTTACACAAAGGGGAAATCAACCCAGTTACAATGAATACCCTTAGCCTGAACTGGTCAACAAATAAGAGGGACGAGCAAGGTGTAAGTTTATCAAAATAAAGCACAACCGGCGGCCTGGGGCTGACCGTCGTTTGCATGGGCAAAAGAATGGAACGAACTCTTAATTAAACCTTACAAAACGTTTCCCAAGAAAAACACACACATAGTAATAATAACAACAATAGCAAATACTTCATGTAATGTCCATATCGCGAGTGACTGGCAGTAAACCGCAAACACATAGCAGATAAGAAAGAGTGTTTACTGACAGTCAGAAATAAACATCATTACAAACCTACAGCTTACACCCTAGCCGTGACAGAATCTCACTATTTTAAGGGTGGTTAAAAATAGAAATTATTTGTTCTCTGTGTCATGCATGAAAGTACAATATTAAAATGACATATAGAAAACAAAAGAACAAAAGACCAACTGGTTGAGGTGTGTTCTAGAAAATGTAATGCTCTTATGACAAAGGATGACCCGTTTTTTTGAACCCCTGCTTCTTATAGATAAAAAAGTTTTAAATTATGCATACTATGGTTTCATTATTATTCGAGGGGTATCAATTTTCGTGGTTTTCATGGGTGCCCCACGAAAAGGGAATTTAACATTGATCTGAGTGCTGCAGACTTCAGAACCAGGAATTTAAGAATCCATGAACTTATCAATCTTCACTTAACCACCAAAATTGGTACCCTTGAAAATAAATGAATCCATAGTAATACTTTTAAGATTCTTCTTATGTTGACCATCTCAGAGAAAAGAGTTATCCTTGGGTGAAGGACGTGAGAAGTTTCCCTGATTAGAATTGAAAGTTCAGTATTACAAATGTATATACTTTACTAAAATTTAAAATGTGTTTTTAAAGGAGGAGCAAGCCAGTGTACTGGTTACAGAGAAGGGAGGGGACCAGTCTAAAGTGGACTTATTCTGGACCAAGGACAGTATATCAACACTTGATACAGTGAGTAGTACATATGTTTCAGGCATATATAATACCCAACTTCAGTTTGAATTTAAATCCAATAAATGTTTCCCATTCATTCTGTGTTTGAAATTTTCTTGAGACTTTTCTTGGCAACTAGATGTATAAATCAAATTGATCCGATAGTTGGTATGCAATCAAAGTGTATTGAACATTCAGAATATACTGTGCTTTCAATATTATCCATTGGGTATCAATTTTCATGGGTGGCCTTTAACCAAGAAAGTTGATACTCCAGGAAAAGGAAATTTAACATTGATCTGTATGCAGCAATTTTCTAAACCGAGAATGAATCCACAGTTGCAATGATATTAACATTTTTTTGGGGGGGGAAGGGGTGTAGTACATGTAGGAGTTTACTAAATAAGAAGTGACTCAAATTTGTTGTTTTATTTTTTCTTAGACCACATTATCTCCTGAGACCTACTGCCTCAAAACCAGAAACACGGTAACCAGAATGAACCAGAATAGAATCAACTTTGACCTCATCATTGTAAGTTTGTAAAATCATATACATGTAGATTCATCAACAACAGCAGCAAAGAGATACCGAACGGGCAATTGAATGTCAAAAGGGCAAAGAAAAAACCTGTAAACACCAACAAGAACAGCAGAAAGAAACCGACAACATAAAATCAGCTGAAAAGCTGAAATCAATAACACAAACTCATGTCATAACAAAAGAGAACTTAGGTTCTCAGGAAGGGTAAGCAGCTCCTGGTTGTTGCAACACAGCTGCAGTGTTGCTAACAGTCAATTCAGCATGTCAAATCTGGTAAAGGAGAACAAAACAACCATATGACAAGCCAACTACTGCTCATTTACAAAGTGAATAAAGACCAAAGTTTTTCAGTGATTCAGTAGGTTTTTACATCCATAAATTCTTAATTCAGTCTTTCAGTAAATGCATTATTGTTTTGATTTTTATACAACTTCAAACTGCATAATTTTTGTGATTATATTACTATGGTTTCATTATTTTTCCTTTGATATCAATTTTCGTTGCTCATTGTTATGGCCTTGACCCACAAAATTTGTATGCCACAAAAAGAAAATGTGTCTGTATGCTGCAGACTTCAGAACCACAAATTTAAGAATCTTCCAACGGACCCTTTTTCACCAAACCATGAAAATAAACGAATCAACAGTATATTGCTCATTTTAAAACCAAAACACTGTACCCAAGGACACATGATTGATGAAATTTCTATTTTTAGGAGACATTATTGTACATAAGGAAGTCTTCAGAGTTCAGCTCAATAGATGGCGCTGTTTTAATTTTCCTTCCTGGTCTGGCTGACATTCAGGAGATGTATGAACTGCTACAGACAGATAGAAAATTCTGTGATTCTAACAAGTAGGTTGCATACAGTGGATTCATTTTATTGAAAACATCTGGAGGGAGTATATAGCAGGGATTCAAATTATCATTTCAAGAGCAAAAGGTCCAGAACTTTTTGGAGTTCTAGGTGACATGCTGATGCATTTTCTCTTGTCTTTTGGATTTAATTTCAAGTTAATTTTGGGGTCATGCATATAATACTCTTATTGCTTGTTATACCCATGCTTCAAAGAACAGGGGGTAAAATGTTCTTCTTACATGTATGTCCATTCATAGTTCTGTGGTAACGTAGGTTCGTCACACTTTGTTCCCATTGGCTTAAAACTTAAGGGCTAAGTATTAGGTTGCTGATATTTTGTTCTGAAAGCAAGGATATCACTAGTTAGCATTAGCTCACAATTCATAATGTAAAAGGGGAAATCTTTTCAAGGGTTTTACTTAAGGGAATTCTGGATCACCAATATCTTCACAAAAATAAAACCATACAAAGATTTAATTTCATTTTAAATGCAAATAAAAGCCAGTCAATTCTCATTGCAAACACTAAAATATCCCATTTTACAGTAAGAGAACTGATACAACATTTCTATTTTTAGGTATCAGATTCTTGCTTTGCATTCTGTCCTTTCATCATCAGATCAGAACTTGGCATTCAAGGTGCCTCCACCTGGTGTCAGGAAGATCGTCATAGCAACAAACATTGCAGAAACTGGAATCACCATTCCTGATGTTGTGTTTGTTATTGACGCTGGGAAGGTGAAGGAAACCAGGTAAAGTTTAACCTGTCTTAAACAGAACCACAAATAAACAGAAAAATTTTCTGTGCTGAACCCTGGAAACTAATAGCCTAAATAAACTAAAAACCTTTCTAATCCAAACTGATTTTTGTTTCGCCTGCAACAAAAAGGCGAAAAAGGCCAGACATAGGTATCACTTCCTAACTGATTTTTGTTTCACCTGCAACAAAAAGGCAAAAAAAGGCCAGACATACATGTAGGTATCACTTTCCAACAGCTTTTGTGAAAAATGAATTGCTTGAAAAGTATATACTTAGGCATCTGGTATTTGGTATACAGTCACTTGGTATTCTAACAATCTGGTAACATGAAGTGTAATCTTGGCCGCATTTTCACACACCACGACTCTGTGAACTTAGGTCTTATTGGGGTTGTACACTTCTTTCTAAGACTTTCTGAAAAGTTTAATATACAGGCATCTTATATTTAGTATACAGACACTTAGGTTGTGGTCTGGGCAAATGGCACCATGCTGTGTGACCCTGATGCAATTTTCACCCTTCAATGACTCTGTGAACTTATAGACATTAACTTCTTTGTAAGACTTTTGTGGAAAACAAATTACTTGAAAAGTATAATACTTAGACATCTGATATTTAGTTTACAGACACTTTGGGTTGTGGTCTATGATACTAATGTACCATGCCATGTGACCTTGAACCCATTTTCTCGCTTCAATGACTTTGAACTTAGATCTTTCAAAGGTACAAAGAATCCAGTCACATGGACTTGTAGCAAGTTGTATTGGCAGTTTTAACTTTTACTATGTTTGTACATCTTCTTCTATTTCAGGTACATAGAGTCCAGTCAAATGAGTTCATTGAAGGAGGTTTTCATCAGTAAAGCTAACGCCAAACAAAGACAGGGTAGAGCTGGTCGTGTCAGAGAAGGATTTTGTTTCAGATTGTATACTAACCAAAAGTAAGATCTTTTTGGCCAGACTTCATGGAGTGAATAACTATCTGGGTTTTAAAATGGTGAATGTCGAGTATGTGGATGGGGAAAAATTTTTCTCAACTACCTATCACAGCCACTTGATATTTTGTATACACGAACAGGGTGGGGTCACATTAAGTGGTATTCCATACAGGTATGCCACTCACCTACTTTCTGTTGAACGAAATTCAGCCATTTTAGACGACAGAATATTTAATCTTTTAGGCATGATTTTCGTAGTGCTGAAAGTTCTTAAGACATCTAAAAATCTAAAAATGATTTCCACACGTGCTGTCCTTTGAAATGATTTTCATTTAGTCTGTTCTCAAAATCTTTATGATAGTTGTTTAATCAAAATCTTTTTGTCTTTTAGGTACAAAGATTTGGCAGATTACACTGTTCCAGAAATTCAACGAGTTCCCCTGGAGGAATTGTGTTTACATATAATGGTTTGTATTTCATAGATTATACTGTTCCAGAAATTCAACGAGTTCCCCTGGAGGAATTGTGTTTACATATAATGGTTTGTATTTCATAGATTATACTGTGCCAGAAATTCAACGAGTTCCCCTGGAAGAATTGTGTTTACATATCATGGTTTGTATTTCATAGATTATACTGTGCCAGAAATTCAACGAGTTCCACTGGAAGAATTGTGTTTACATATCATGGTTTGTATTTCATAGATTATACTGTGCCAGAAATTCAACGAGTTCCACTGGAAGAATTGTGTTTACATATCATGGTTTGTATTTCATAGATTATACTGTTCCAGAAATTCAACGAGTTCCCCTGGAAGAATTGTGTTTACATATAATGGTTTGTATTTCATAGATTATACTGTTCCAGAAATTCAAAGAGTTCCCCTGGAAGAATTGTGTTTACATATCATGGTTTATATTTCATAGATTATACTGTTCCAGAAATTCAACGAGTTCCCCTGGAGGAATTGTGTTTACATGTAATGGTTTGTATTTCATAGATTATACTGTGCCAGAAATTCAACGAGTTCCCCTGAAGGAATTGTGTTTACATATAATGGTTTGTATTTCATAGATTACACTGTTCCAGAAATTCAACGAGTTCCCCTGGAGGAATTGTGTTTACATATAATGGTTTGTATTTCATAGATTATACTGTGCCAGAAATTCAACGAGTTCCCCTGGAGGAATTGTGTTTACATATCATGGTTTGTATTTCATAGATTACACTGTTCCAGAAATTCAACGAGTTCCCCTGGAGGAATTGTGTTTACATATAATGGTTTGTATTTCATAGATTATACTGTGCCAGAAATTCAACGAGTTCCCCTGGAGGAATTGTGTTTACATGTAATGGTTTGTATTTCATAGATTATACTGTGCCAGAAATTCAACGAGTTCCCCTGAAGGAATTGTGTTTACATATAATGGTTTGTATTTCATAACACATGCCAATTAAACAAATCTTTAGTATTGTTATAGTATTTCGTTCATTAAGAACTGTAAGATTTTATTTAGAAGACATGCATATTCATAGAGACCAATTTTGATGTTTTTGAAATTGAACATTGAATATTTTTTTTCTATAACTACTTTTCATAACTTTTAAAATTTCATGCAACCCTCGCCAATAATTTTTTTTTGGAAATTTTTTTTTTTTTTTTTTTTGCCAATTTTGCGCTTTTTGACTCCGTCAGTATTCTAGTCTCACATGTCAATTAAAAAAAAACTTTAGTATTGTAATAGTATTTGTTTCATTAAAGACTGTAAAGTTTGATTTGGAAAAATTCTAAGAGACCAATATTGATGTCTTTGAAATTGAACACATAAAATATTTTTTTTCAATAACTACCTTTCACAGCTATTAAAATTTCATGCAACCCTCTTCAATATTTTTTTTTAAAACATAGATTTTGTTGCCAACTTTGCCCTTCATGACTTTGCCAATTTTCTAGCCTTCATATCTGTTTGTAGAAGTGTGATCTCGGGGAGCCAGAGAATTTCCTGTCTGAGTGCTTAGACCCTCCTAGATCACAGGTTATTGCCAGAGCCATGAGTCTACTGTATGAGATAGGGGCCTGTAAGGGTGTGGCTAGCCTGACACCCCTAGGACACCATCTAGCAGCTCTTCCTGTCCATGCTAGGATTGGAAAGATGCTGTTGTTTGGAGCTATTTTTGGATACCTGGAAGCAGTGGTAAGGCTATAATTATATACATGATATATGGCCCATCAAAAGAGTACACTGATTTTTAGAATTTGTCTTGAATTCTATAAAGGAATCGAAAAATTGGAGTATACATGTATATGCATTACACAAAATTACATTATGAACATTGATGTAGAACTAAGCAACGCAACATTGTAGCAAAGTCACAGTGAGGCCTTCAACATAGAGTTGACATCTGCACCTCACTGCAAGTTTAGGATGGCCACTAGCACCTGTTTGCAAAGTGTAATTACGCAGCATACAACTTTGATCTTATTTTTTGCACCTGAAAACTATTGAAATCTTCTCTCGTGTGAACCTTGGGTGAGCCACTTTTTTTTTATGATAAGTGGAACCCTCTTACAGATCTGAAATCATACACAGTGATTTTAATTAAAAATACCATTTTAAGATTTACATATTTCAATTTTATGCAAAAAATTAAAAAGATATTAGTGCTTCTGTCAGTATTATAGTTGGGATGATTTGTTTTGTAGGCTGTGATAGCTGCCGCAATGACCACAAAGTCTCCCTTCATGGCTCCTATAGATAAACTTGACCTGGCTAACATGGCTAAGTCTTCTTTATCATGCTCCTGTTCGGACCATCTAACACTGTATAGAGCTTATGTAGGGTAAGTCTTATAACACTTGACCAGGCTAACATGGCCAAGACTTCTTTATCATGCTCCTGTTCGGACCATCTAACACTGTATAGAGCCTATGAAGGGTAGGTCTTATAACACTTGACCTAGCTAACATGGCTAAGTCTTCTTTATCATGCTCCTGTTCGGACCATCTAACACTGTATAGAGCTTATGTAGGGTAAGTCTTATTACACTTGACCAGGCTAACATGGCTAGGTCTTCTTTATCATGCTCCTGCTCAGACCATCTAACACTGTATAGAGCTTATGTAGGGTAAGTCTTATAACACTTGACCAGGCTAACATGGCCAAGACTTCTTTATCATGCTCCTGCTCAGACCATCTAACACTGTATAGAGCCTATGAAGGGTAGGTCTTATAACACTTGACCTAGCTAACATGGCTAAGTCTTCTTTATCATGCTCCTGCTCAGACCATAGAGCTTATGTAGGGTAAGTCTTATTAACATTTTATATTTTGAATTTGTTAAGGCTTTGGTTTATTATCATGTTGCAAAGTCACATATTATATGGATTCTCTTAGGCTTTATCTGTTGTGTAAAAAGTTAATACTCTGTCTCAGTTGGTAAGTAATTTTTCTTGTACAGTATAGTACTGTCAAAGTAATAATTATTGTCTGGTCTCAATTATCAGATGTCAGACAAACTGATAAAATTAGATTGCCAATAAAAAAGCAATGTCACAATGCTTTCATCTGCCTACTTAATAAAATCTGGCCGTTTTTGACAGTTTTTAAGTCCCATTGAAGAAAAGTATGAGGGGGCATATAGTGTTTTGGTCTGTTCTTCTGTCCATTCCAAATGTTGGGAGATGGGGCATAATGTCTTTCTGAACTATTCTTTTTTTTATATTTCAAGATGGAAGAATGCTCAACAGAAAGGTTATCAAACAGAACAGTCTTATTGCCAGAAGAACTTTTTGAAAAGGAATACACTACTAGAAATAGAGGTATCTTATCTAACTTTTATAAACTGTAAATGTAGTTTATCATGCTATATATTGTTGGACGGTGTAAATCAGCCATATTTATTACATGCAAATATGCAATATTTATATGTAAATCAAAGTAAGAAAATTGAAAACCATGAAAAAAAATGACTGCGAATAGACATTTGGGTTGAATGTGCTAATAAAAGAAACCACGAAAATTAATATGTTTACAGTTTTCATAGTAATGTTCCCTGCAACTGGATGCAAAGTGACATGTTTTTTCACCTTGGCACTATCTATCATCTTGTGGTGTCACAAACATTTCCATCACAGTTTTCTGGGCAACTTGAATTCACATCACAGGTTCTTCAGATTGGCATGAAGTTCCTATTAAAATCCAACATATAGGGATGCAAATTAAGCTTGTATTTTACCATCATTCAAGTTGTTAAATTCAATCTAATGACTAGGAGTGTGATGTTTGCAGATTCTGATCTCAATTTAAAAGTTTTTCCCCACTAGCCAGAAGTGCATCTGGTTTATAATTGACTCGTACAATTTGTAAATATGTATATACAAAAAGAAACCTTTTCATTAAAAAATTATGGCAAAAATTTTCGTCACCAGTGGATATTAAATTTGCAGTGTAGTGACACTGATATTCAAGAAAGGCAAGAGGATGGCGTAAAAACATTAATTACAGATGGAATTTATATTAACATTGGTCTTGTATAATGATTTGCATCAGATTGTAAGAAGATAGAATCGTTACACCCCTACAAATGACTTTTAGTTAGATCTTTTACACTT
Organism: Arcuatula senhousia; assembly: GCA_963971305.1. Lineage (NCBI taxonomy): Eukaryota > Metazoa > Mollusca > Bivalvia > Mytilida > Mytilidae > Arcuatula > Arcuatula senhousia. The sequence continues at coordinate 3,053,174 of OZ020313.1, forward strand.
GACATGTACAATGTATGTCCAGCTTCATTTACAAATTGTGTTTTATTTTTCTATTTCTATATACATGTTTTGTACATCAAGCAATATTAATCAATCCTTTTGTAGAATGTTAAGAATGACCTTGTGAAGCTTGTAAGGTCGATAGGATTTTCTGACATCCCATCATCCAATGGTAACATCACACAACAATACTCTGATGTCCTTGACATAAGTAAGTCATCCCGGACTACTGAATCAGATCTAAACAAGAATATGGTTGCCATGGTGAAGGCAGTCATTGCTGCTGGACTATATCCTAATGTTGCCAAGGTAACATACGATGCTCCCCCAGACGCTGCAGTAAATCCCAGGAAGATGGCTTGTTTAGCTGAGACAGCTCAGGGTCCTGCTCATGTACATCCATCATCTGTAAACAGACAACTAGCCACTAATGGATGGATAGCCTTCCAAGAAAAGGTCAATTGTAAACACATGAAAATCATTGAAATTTAATTTTTTTTTAGTATTTACACTTTAACTCTTTACCGTTCCTATGACCCGAATTCGGGTCATAAGCGTTTTTTCAGGGGTCGCATAACTTTGAAGTCATATGCAACTATCAAAACCTGGTTGAAATAATAAGTGTTATATATGACAATAAAGCTGATTTTCTCTAGTTTACAAAAATATAAATTTTATTTTGTAAATATATAATAATCAATGATTTATTTTATAAAAACTAAAGTATGTAGACCGTAAAAAAATGACGTAATTTTTTTCAACTTTAAAAAATCGGTGTCCGAGACAAAATCATCAGCGGTATGATTATTTCGTCATCTAGAGAAAAAAGAAATTTATGTCTAAAAAGGTAGCAAAATTCTCTATCTAAATGTGTTGGAATTTTATATTTTAACCGATCTCATAAAAAACTGTAAACAATTGTTTTTCACTTTCGATTTCAGTCGCGGAAGTAAACCGCGTTTTTTTCTAATGTTTTTACTTGACGACGAATAACTTTTTTCTAGAATTGAAATAGGAAAAAGTAAATCGAACGAAATTTTGAGGAGAAAATTAGCTTTCATTTGATATAAACTGCATAATTTTAGCTTATGTAATAAACTTCCAGCGATCGTTTGAAGTTGGCGATATTTTGAGTCAAAGTCAATATTTAGGACGTTGCGGAAGCGTTGTCTAAAATGTGGACGTGAAAAACAAAACGTGGAAAAATGGACATCGCGTTTTCAGCCTCTGGTGCCGTTTTGTGAGTGTTATAGCATAGGAAACGAATATATTGCATTTTACCCCTTTTATTAGAATTACGAATTTCAGTTTAATAACTTTTGAAATGATTTGTTTCTTTTTTTAAATTTTAATGTCTTAAGCAAAATAACAAATTTCTTCTATATTTATTGTTTGCTTTTCCTATATATTCCTGGCTATGTTGTTCTGAAGGAAAGGAAATTTAAACTCCTAAAATAAATAAAATATGAATCTAATATGCTATCAGTAAACAGTTACACGCGTGGCTGTCCGTGTATATATGTATATATTTTTTTATCATTTTGCATTCTCGCAGGGTTTTACCGCTATTGTTTACCGCTATTGTTAACCACTGGAAATCTGAAGACAGTCCGAAAGATAACGGTGTAAGATTTTTTTACAAAGAAAAGGATAATACATAGAAGAAGTTTGTAGACAACAGGTTAGAATTAGACTGTTGTCTATCATTTCCCCATTTTGTCCTTTTTATAGGATTTTGCACATGTAAAACTTTTTCAAGTCACTGTGGAAACAATAGCCGGTATTATCATTGTCCTGCTTCTTCTTCCAATTTGTTTTGTCTTTTGGGAAGGGGATATAGTCAGAGTATATAAAAGATCACAATGTACATGGTTTACATGTTTATAAGGTTTGAACTTTTTTTCAAGGTTTAATTAACATTTTATTATCTGTTTGACCAGAGGTTTCTGAAAAGTTTAATTCACAAAACTGTGACGGACGATTAGCGGGGGACGAAAATCATAACTATTGATAACAAATGTAAAATTTAATACAATGTTATACATGTAGGTATACATAATTCACAATCCAATTGGGTCACAGATATAAAAATATAATATAATAGTGATGGTTAACATACGAGGGCTGTCCGTAAAGTTCGTGGACAAGCAAAGATTTGAACCAATACGACGTACTAGGAATTTGTTCTTTAAATAATAATAATTTTGAACATTTTCCTTTATTTCTGGTTTATTGTTTTGCAAATGTTCGACATAAATAGTGCTACATTTTTAATTATTTGACTCGCTGTATGGTGGGTCGGAGCAATGGTAAAAAATTTTCGGAAATATTCAGAATGCTTAAAACAAGATCTCGCTATGCATATGCAATATCTAGCGATGCAATAAAATTTGTACTACAGTGTTGCAAATAGTTAAAATGATGCACATACCAAATTTGAAGGGTTCATAATTTTAATTTATCGAGAAATCGGTATTTTGAGAATTGACATCAGTTTCAGCGACGTAGAAAAAGTAACGTTTTGCGAAGAGGTGGAGCGATGGACGTTTATAAAATTGTATGCTTGGGTCTGAAAAATATTAACAGATATACACAGATTCTTTAAATTGTGGAAAAAGCTTACTAAGATACTTACGATGGCATGTGCATTTCAGATTGAGATAGAAAATAACCGATTGGCATGTTTTGTCGTATTAAGATATAACCATATTTCCAATATAGTGCTGTCCCTACCAATATACTTTACTTGGAGTTGTATTGTTGATGTTAACAACTTGAATTTCCATGCAATTTGCGAATCAAATGTTTACAGAAATGAAACAATACATGCAGAAATATGAATAAAGATGCATCTGACAAAATATAATGTTCAAAACTCATAAAAGTTTTTAAAATATTGCATTCAATATGACCATATGGAAGAGAAATTGTTTAATTTGACGTCGAAAAATATGAACGTCTTGCTCCGGGTTATTAATACGATTTTTTTTCTAAATGATGAAAAATCAAATTGTAGTTGTTTGTTTATTCTAAAATTCGGTACACCTTTTTATAAGACTACTTATTCTATTATAACAAAATTTGAAGAAAATCCAATAAACATTATTTATTTTATATCAACTGTCTACGAACTTTACGGACAGCCCTCGTATATATTATTTGGATTTACTTCAGGTCTGAATTTTATGAAATAGTTTATACTTTCACAATATGGAATAGACTAAATAACTGCGGAGAGAAGAGGTTCAAACAGAAAGTTGAAGACCGACAGTACTTTTATTATACATTGATCCAATCTGCAGGCTTATAGCCCATAATGATTCGTTCAAATCTTTTTTTTTTAAATTGTTATTTAAACGTAGGAAAGAAAAGTACGTTACGGACAAAAGTCGGTTTGTGCTTTAGTTTGCTTCTCAAAGTTGTGTCAAAATTTAATGAAAATGAAACTTTGTACACTCTTATACAATATAAGATGAAATTGACAATAGAAAAGAAAATAGTTTTAACATACGCATGAATATGAGGGGCAGCGTTGTTTAAAAAAAAAAGACTATTCAGAGGGATTTCTAACCCGGTGTTAAATCATTGAATAAGATAAGAATATCTGGAGAAGTTTTGTGTTGTTAATGTATCTATCCCAAAAGTATTAACTTGTTCTTGTTCTAGCACTTTAATCATTATAATAAGCAGAGGCACCAAAGGGGCATTCGAGTGTCAAAAGTCCGAAAAGGCAACGACAAAACCGGTAAACATGAACAAGAACAGCACAAGGAAACACAAAACATAAAATCAACCGAACAGAAATCAACAACGCGAACTCAAGTCGTAACAAGAGTGAACTCGGGTGCTCCGCAAGAGTAAGCGGTTCCTGCCTGCTATAGCACACCCGCCGCGCTGCCATTTTTATAAATGGGGGAATAACAGTCATAACAGCAGGGGGGTATGCTACAGCAACATGATACTAGTAGCATGCATGCACATCGTATTTTTATGCCCCATCTGCGAATGAAGAGTCGTTCGGGTCCGTTCGTCCGTCATTAATCCCAATATTTCCAAATTCCCATTTACTAACAAATGCCACATTAATCATATTGGTATGGTAGGTGCATCTAGTCATGTTTATCACAATGCATGCCTCGGATGCTGGATGTGACCTGTATTTTCCGCATGAATGACCACTTATAGAAGAATGGTTAAAGTCTATTTCCACTAACTGACAAATGCCACATCAATCATATTGGTATGGTAGGTGCACCTAGTGATGCAAAACAATGAATGCTTCAAGTGCTGGATGTGACTTATATTTTCCGCATGAATGACCACTCACAGAAGTAGGGATAAATTCTATTCCCACTTACTGACATGTGCCACATCAACTATATTGGTATGGTAGGTGCACCTACTAATGCTTAGCACAATGTATGCTTCAGAAGCTGGCTGTGACCTATATTTTCCGCATGAATGACCATCTATAGAAGAATGGTTCAAGTCCATTTCATCTTACTGATAAGTGCCAAAGAAACCATTTTGTTATGGTAGGTGCACCTAGTGATTGCGGAAAAAAATAAATGTTGCAAGATGGGGCATTATGTCTTTTGGACATATTCTTATTTCAGGTGTATTGGCGATTTTACTGCCAAATTCTGCAAACCAAAGTAATGTAATATCACATATAGGGCAAATAGTCATGCATAAACAAATTATGAATTATAATTAAAAAAAATAAAAGGATTGTTCGGGTGTCATTCACTCATGATCTGATACGTCACACAATCAGACAGACAGTATTGTTTTAATGCTCTGTTTCTGTCACACCTGCCAAGAAGCACAGTGATGTCAATAAAACAGTTTATGAATTTATTCTGAATATGCAATGTTAACTTTACCTTCTTATGTAGCAACATTTCGTTCGCTCTAGCTTTACCTTCCTGTGTAGCACATGTAGCAACATTTTTACGCTCCGGCTTATGAAGTTTACAAATCGCAACTGCATGATTCGTTCATATTCCAGAGCTTATGGAACATACATCTGCCACACTTGTCACATTACTCCTCATTTGTTGTCTTAACTTGAACATGTTATGGCAGACATCATGCGCTTTTGGGATTTCTTCCTCTCTCAGAGCACATATGTTGGGCTTGCCATGCTGAATTAAAACAATCTGAAATTGCTTACCCTTCCTGACACGCGACTTTACTCCTCTTAAGACCTGGGTTCACGTTGTTGGTTGACTTTCATTTGTTTTATATGTTTTATGTTTTTATGTGCTGTTCTCGTTTGTTTTAACTGGGTTTGTCTCTGCCCTTTCGAATGCCCCATTGGTACCTCTCTGATTTTTAGAGCAGTGACATATTAGGACCAATACCGACGACCAAACACACTACACACAAACACATTATAGATGTCATTGTAACAATATACATATATTGCCCAAACATTTTAAGTACTTTCAATGTTGAAGTGCTTTTGTGTCTCCTGTTGTTTTTGTTTAGTTTGTTCCTTTATTTGTTTCTACTTTTCGTTTATTAGTGTACGTAAGCGGCGACTAAGCGTCTCTGGATTTGACGTAAATGCCCAGCCCACAGAATAACCGAGGTGTGTATCCTAGTTGGCTGTTGCTGCAGAGGGCATCATCCGCATCAGGTCATAATACAGAAAGCCTTAACGCTGACCCTAGTTGACCAACGCGTGTGGAGAGTGTAGAGTTGCTTCCACATAAAAAAATCTCTTTGTGAGCTGCCAAGCATTGCACCACGTAGACTCAATTTTCCGCCACTTATACTCATCTCTCCCGCTTTCCAATGGTCTACTGTTTCTTTGTTTCCCATCCCTACCCAATATTTCTCATCATCATCATTTACCTATAGTGTTGCTTTGACGTAAAACTCACCGATTCACATAATCACTCAGGTGTTCATATGGTAACAAAATCATTTTCATGTTAATGATATTGTGTTTTAAGAAATTCTAACGTATATGAGTGCCATTTCAGTATGGTACACTTTTTTACGCAAAACATCGTGCACTTTAAAATATTACTAACGTAAAGGTTAAAATTCATATGACCTTGGGGATAAATAATCAAGGTCAGATGCTGTAGACATTGACCAATACCTGATCATGTCAACAATATACATACCATAAAACTTATTTAAGCTTTTTGAAAAACTAAATATTAAAATATTAGGAAAAGTAACGTTAATTTCAAATTTTGGTTAAATCAACAGAGTTATTTTGCTCCGTTACCATAGCAACCATGGTTGCTAAGGTTGCTTTGTGTTGTATATTTATCACAAAAACTAAACATTTTTAAAATAACGCATTAATAAGGTAGCAATGGCACAACTATCAAAAAATATTCAGGTTTATAGCATTTTTTTCATATTTTTTGGAGATTACAGTGGTTGCCTAGCAACCGATTAAAAGCTATTATCCTTGACAATTTTACCAAACTTTGTTTGAAAAGTAAACTTAGGATTATATGCTACTTAAATAAAAACTAATCTGACTCTATTTCAACATTAATCTTTATATTATCTGCAATTGAAAATGAACAACCATTAATTTTGGGCATAAATATCATTAAAATATGTACTTATTGATGGTTGCCATGGTAACCAACATGTTCAATTTTTCAACATTGACCTAAATTATGAAACAATATTATCACCCAAGACCAATAAGGTATAACCTGTTGGTATTTCCTTGGTACTTGATTGTATGCAAGTATAAAAACGAAAGACACCATTTTGAAGCAATATTTTCTATAAAAATGCCCAAACGGTAAAGAGTTAAGTATTTTCAGATCTGTTTCCTAAATCAATTCACTGTAGTGTACATGAGGGGGATTGGCAGACACTGTGTTGGGCCAAATCAAGAGGTTGTCTTCAATAAAGCTATAAAATCTACAACATTTAAAAAAAATCAAAAACATGTATCTTCAGACCAATCCTTTTCACGTACATGACAGTAAATAGTAAGGCTGTTGCAGAATTAATGTGAGGTGAGGTCCAGATGTGCAATTTTTTTGCTACCCAACTACATATTCCAGTGAATATAATATTTCTATATTGCTATTACATAAAAATATCCTCTGAAACCCTCTGCCCCCATCACATTTTTATGGCATGCCCAGGTATATGGGTCCAACATTATGATTAACCTTTTTTGTACGTATGTAACACTTAGTTTTAAGTTCTTGGTTAAGGTGCATATCTTGGATACTATATGAAGGGGGTCAATATTTGTTTAGTACAGAATTGAACGCTGATAGACACATTTTCTTGATTATTTTTGAACATATATTAAAAATGATGTTTGTCTTGAGATCAATTTAAGGACCATTGTTGACCACTGCACTACTGTTTACAGTTTAAAGCTTTTATTAAAAGTAAATCCATGTAATTGTCAATTCTAAGTAAGATATGAAAACGATCTGTGTTTCTAAATGATATGGTTTATGATAAAGATAAAGATAATTTTATTAAACTAATCACAGTGCCCAAGATTTGAGCAGAATAATCAAACAGTTATAACACAAAACATATATGATTTGATTGATTGGAGTACATATAAAAAGACATACAATATACCTAATAACATCAACAAATAGTTCACTAATCATTAAACAAGACAACTCGAATTAATAACACATATATTAAGCACGGAGGGAAACAGCCCCCTCCCTATAAAGGATAACTTCTCTTTCTTTAAATAATTTATTTATAAGTTTGGAAACTGATGATATAATAAAATTATCCTCAGAAACCAAGAGCCAAGTTAGTTTTTGTTCATTATTCAATGTTTTAAAGTTCTTTTTATCTATTTATCTATTATTTGTTTAAAATCATCATTTCTTATTGTATTTAATTTTGAACACTTGAGTAAAAAGTGTTCCTCATCTTCAACTTCCTGTTTGCACATTCTGCAGATTCTGTCCTCTGCTTTAATATTTATATAGCGGCCTCGCTCAATGTCTAAGTTATGGGCACTTATTCTGAATTTAGTTAGTATTTGTCTGTCCTGTTTATTGACATGTAGTAAGTATGGTTCAAATTTAAATATATTTTTAAATTTTCTATATGTGCGCAGCTTATTGCCTTGCTCAGATTTCCTTTTATCATTAAATAAATTATTTTTCCAAATTTGTTGAAACTTTTCCTTTAGCTTCTTTTTAACTTTATTTATAATAACAGTTTCTTTTAAATTATTAGCATTCTTATATAAATGTGACAATTTTAGATAGTTGAATAATTCTTTTATGCATCCCAGCCATGATTCTTGACTCTGGTTCTCAGTATTTTTATAATATGTTTGATATTTCAGGTGACCACATCGAAGATCTACCTTCGGGAGACAACACTTGTCTCCCCTTTTTCCCTTCTTCTGTTTGGAGGTGACATTCATGTACTACATACATCCCAACAAGTTTCTGTTGATGATAGGATCAAATTTAAGGTATGTGCTAGCTGGCGAGGTATACTTTATGTGCCCATACTTGTTTCTTCAGTCTGTTTCATGCCTTTGATAGATACACTGAAAATTGCTTTAATTAAGATTGATACATCATTATTTTACAAAATTTGGTACTGTGTATTTATAAGTTATGATAAAGACAAAGTGTATCACCCACAAAGTTTACAGGCAATAAAAATGAAGAAAGAACAACTTCATATGTTTCAAGAAAACATCCTGAAAACCATAATATTTCTGACAGAGTTTAATATCCCAACTGGCAGTCTATGGTGAAAAAAACCTGTTAATTTATTTTTCACTAGGGAAAAGAAAGCTAGAACTACATGTATTATACAATCATGAATTTGAGCAAGAACTTTATCAAAATACAGGTTGAAAACTTTTTTAAAAAATCAATAAACGTCTAGTTGACAGTATTTGTAATTACTTTACAGGCCTATGCTAAGACTGGTGTGATTTTTAGAGAGCTTAGAAAGCTGCTAGATGATCTACTGGATCAGAAGTTACAGACTCCTTCACTTAATCTATTAGGTAAATCTAAGTGTTTGGCATTTTCTATATTTTGGATAGAGTGTGTCAGGCATAGCATAATTAATTGTCTGGAACTGTTTTGTAATTTTGATTTCATGGAATTAAAAACTCCTAACGCATCTGTTCTACATTTATATTTTTACTGTACAGACTTTTATAATTCAATCTTAATAAACACATCTTCTAAAATAATGAACGCTGTGTGAATTGGCAGGGTGCAGTAAAAATGTTTTGGCAGCAGTTTTCTGAGCGACTACTTTTCACAGCATCTTGATATTTGGTATGCAGCTTCAACATGAGGTCTCCAAATGCTAGATTCAATGGCAATTTCTTACATACTTCCAGTTTATCAAAATCTGGTTATGTTTTTCATTGAACAATTTAGAAAAAAAAATTATTAGCTATCATCTTAATGTCCCTACATTTTGGCAATATGCCTTTTTAGCTCACCGGACCCTTCGGGTCAGGTGAGATGTTGCCGTCACTTGGCGTTTGGCGTCCGTCGTCCGTCCGTAAACTTTTAGAAACTTGAACTCCTCTGACACCATAAGTCAGATTGTAACCTAACTTGGTGTGGTTATTCTTTGGGGTATGGTGTACAAAACTGTGGATTGATGATTTTTAAAAAAACATGGCCACCATGGCTAAAAATAGAACATAGGGGTCAAATTACAGTTTTTTGCAAATAACTCAAAAACAGTAACAGATATCAAAATTCTGGCAGAGGTTAAAGTGATCAGCACCTCAAGATCTACCTGCCCAGAAATTTTCAAGAAGATCCAACAACCGATGTAGGAGTTATTGCCCTTTTTCTGGATTTTTTCAAAATTTTGCTCTTATTTAGCCCTATATCTTGAAAACTATACAAGATATTTTAAAGATTCAAATTGCATATGATTAAGCACATCAAGATCTACATTTCATGTAATTAGGTCAAAGCTGTAGAACCATTTCTTTTAGGAGTTATGGCCCTTAAAGCGTCAAAATTTACCATTTTTGTCTCGCCTGCGAAGCAGAGCGGGACATAGGTGTTACTTTACCGGCGACAACGGCGGCGTTAACTTTTTGGAAAAGTTTTATGAGCACCTCCATATCTCAAGAACTATATGTCCTAGGTTGATGAAACTTGGTATGCATATGCCCCAGTAGTAGCTTAGCACAGTTGCATCCCCACTCTTGACCTTGACCTTGATTTTCCGGTTGAGTGACTTTGACAATTTTCAATACATATAATAGCAATGGAAAAGTTTTGCGAGCACCTCCATATCTCAAGAACTATAGGTCCTAGGTTGATGAAACTTGGTATGCATATGCCCCAGTAGTAGCTTAGCACAGTTGCATCCCCATCTTTTGACCTTGACCTTGATTTTCTGGTTGAGTGACTTTGACAATTTTCAATACATATAATAGCAATGGAAAAGTTTTGCGAGCATCTCCATATCTCAAGAACTATAAGTCCTAGGTTAATGAAACTTGGTATGCATATGCCCCAGTAGTAGCTGAGCAAAGTTGCATCCCCATCTTTTGACCTTGACCTTGATTTTCCGGTTGAGTGACTTTGACAATTTTCAAAACATATAATAGCAATGGAAAAATTTTGCGAGCACCTCCATATCATAAGAACTATAAGTCCTAGGTTGATGAAACTTGGTATGCATATGCCCCAGTTGTAGCTTAGCACAGTTACATCCTCATCTTTTGACCTTGACCTTGATTTTCCGGTTGAGTGACTTTGATTATTTTTATTGCATATATTTGCAATGTTTAAGTTCTATAATCATTTTTTGATCTCAGAAACTGAAAATCCATGTAGATTCAAAATATAGTGGAAGTAATTAAGAAAGAATAATTGTTTCTGATGGTGCCGGCAGGCGAGACATACTTAAGTGTTAACTCTTGTTCATTACTTTTACCCTGAATTTCAAAGATCAACTTGTCTGACACCATAAATCCAACTTCAACCAAACTTGGCACAGTTTTTTAATAGCATTAATGCTACAATTCTGTCGTTCGGATTTTTGATTCGTCAAAAAATATGGCCTCCATGGCTTAAAAAGAACATAGGGGTCAAATGACAGTTTTTTGCAAATAACTAAAAAACGCTAACAGATATCAAAATTCTGTTGGGAGACAAAAGTGATAAGCATTTCAAGATCTACCTGCTCTGAAATTTTAAAGAAGATCCAACAATCGACATAGGAGTTATTGCCCTTTTACTGGATTTTTTTTCAAAATTTTTCACTTATTTAGCCCTATATCTTGAAAACTATACGAGATATTTCAAAAATTCAAATTGCATATGATTAACCACATCAAGATTTACAATCCATGTAATTAGGTCAAAGCTGTAGAACCATTTCTTTTAGGAGTTATTAACCTTAAAGCGTCAATATTTACCATTGTTCATTACTTTTCCCCTAACTTGTCTGAAACAGTAAGACCAACTGCATCTTAACATGGCACACTGTTTGATAGCTTATATGCTACAACTCTATTGTTCAGATTTTTGATTCGTAAAAAACATGGCCACCATGGCTAAAAATAGAACATAGGGGCAAATTTCATTTTTTTTGCTAATAACTCAAAACTGGTTTCAGATATCAAAATTGTGCAAGAATCAAAAGTGATCAGCATATTAAGATTTACCTGTCCTGAAATTTCGGAAAAGATCTGACTGCTGATGTGGGAGTTTTTTTTGCCAAATTCGCACTTATTAAGCCCAATATCTTGAAAACTAACCAAGATATTTCATAAATTTAAATCGCATATAGTTGAGCACAATAATATCTACAAATATATGTATCTGTGTAGTTCAGGTGAGCGATTCAGGCTCTTGGGAGCCTCTTGTTCTAAATTGTTTAACATTGTTAAACATCATTTATATTCTACAGTTTTTGCAATGTTTCATTTTAAAACAATATTTTTTATTTCACCAGACCATAACATCATCCAATTGATTTGCAAACTTATAGAGAGTGAAAAGTGAAATGACCCTCAAAGTTCAAAGAACAGAAATCCAAATGTGAAATCAGTCTCCGTGACCAGAAAGCCAATCTTCTGAACCAAGAGGATTAAAATGGAAGAGAGGAACGAAAACGAAGAAATTAAACATTTGACCTTGAGAACTTTTTAATGAGTTAATACAAACACCTTAGAAAGAAGTTGACAAGACAAAAGAACAGAGAAGATGAAGCATATTAAGAAGGTGTAAAGAAAAGAACAAAAACAACAAAGGTCAACACCTTGGAAGTGAAAGACCTACAATAAACACAAAATGCAGGAAAGTAGCCCCCAATGTAAAGTGATGGTTTAAGTTATGTTCTGCCAGTCTCACATATCACCAGGGTACAAATGTGTTTTACTAAATAGTTCTTACTATGTAGGTAAATGTACACCACTTCTTTTTTTTTAAGTTAGAGTTCTGTCTACATTTCAAAAAAATGTATAATCACTAAACATCAAGATGAGATCAATATAAATCATAAAAATATTTACAGAAGACAAAGGTGGGTTCAAAAATAAGCCACCAGAAAACATTTCATACCTTTACTTTAAATATAATCTGCAATTTGTCAACGATTTCCAAGAAAAAATAACAAATAAACAGTCAAATATTGATTAATAATGTAGTTTCTTACCAGTAAAACACCTGGAGAAAAAATTATTTACCCTCTAAAACTAATGGCTAATGTCCAATTTTATATACATGTATCATTTTAAAGAACACCATCATTCTCTAAAATGTTCACCTTTGGGAATTTCAGGCCTCTGAGGCACCATAACCTAAACATATTTCTTGGTTTGCACATATTTGCAAGTAGTTGTTTAAACTGCACTCTATCATTATACTCCTCAATAGACAAGTTTTTGTCTTTTAAATAACTGTCTGATAATTATGTCCCCGAACACGAAGTGTCGGGGACATATTGTTTTTGCTCGGTTTCTTATTATTATTATTATTATTATTATTATTATTATTATTATTATTAAGTCGCCCAAAACAAAGTTTGGGAGACTTATTGTTTTTGCACCGTTTCTTATTATTATTATTATTATTATTATTATTCTTCTGATTCTTTATCGTAAAGCTGTCCTCCCTAATACAAGAAAACGGTTCAAGGAAATTTAATAACACTTGTTGGATTGGATAGTGGGTCACTCATAGGCGTGTAATCATGTTTTGAAATTTTCAAGATGGCCGCCGTTTCAAAATGGCGGCCGTCGGAAAAAGTGGGCGGAAAATTTTTTTTCATCGGATCGTCTTGAAAATTTGTCATCTGGGTAAAGCGGGTATGCTGAATTTAAATCTGCGACCAGATTTGAAATCCGATTTCCGGTTTCAAAATGGCGGCCATTTTACTACACCCGCCCCCTTTAAAATGTGAACTTTGTCCGATTTCAATGAAATTTGATTTCTATACATATTTTATTGTACTTAATGGGAAGAAAAGGTATCCAAGGCGATTTTGGGCGACTTGTGTGTTGGCATCCCAACACAAATTATAGCTAGTTATTATTATTTTTCTCGGTATTCTGGATCGTGAACTTGTCCACCTCATTTTTTCGACATCTTTTAAGGTAGGAAGCTGAAACTTCATATATCAAGAGTATGGAATGGGAGATTGTGCTTTTTGTATTTTTCGTCGAAATCGAACGACCCCTTATAGGTCAAAAAAGGGCCTCAAAATGGCTCCTCGAAACCGAAGTTGAATTTTACCTGGCATTTCTGATCCGGCAGGGGTAACACAAATTCCTTTATGGGGTAAGTGTAGACTTTCGATACCTTTCATTTAAAAAAAAAATTTTGAAAATCGGACTTACGGTTCTCAAAATTTTGCAAAAAATCGAAATTTAATTTTTTTGTCAAATTGAGTTATCTTTCTTGGAACAATATATTTTGTAATAGTAATGTAAAAATTCTTAACTTTGTTATTTCTTAATGAAAATTGGTTTACAAGGTAATAGTGGTATGCCGAGTTCATTTTTGGTATCGAACAAAATTTTTGGCGGCCATTTTTAAAATGGCGGCTAAAATTGCCGCCATTTTCCCGCCAAAAATTAAACTTGCTCCAATTTTGATGAAAATTGGTATATAAGGTAATAGTGGCATGGCGAGTTGATTTTTAACATCAATTTTTTTTTATCGTTGGCCATTTTCAAAATGGCCGCCGTTTCCCGCCAAAATTAAAGTTACTCTGATTTTGATGAAAATTGGTATATAAAGTAATAGTGGTATGGCGAGTTGATTTTTTACATCAAAATTTTTTTATCATCGGCCATTTTCAAAATGGCCGCCGTTTCCCGCCAAAATCAAAGTTACTCTGATTTTGATGAAAATTGGTATATAAGGTAAAAGTGGTATGGCGAACTTATTTTTGACATCAAATTTTTTTTAGAGTCTCTTAGCATTTGAGATAACTTATGTTATCCAATTTTCATCAAAATAGGAGTAAGTTTAATTTTGGCCATTTCCCGCCAAAATTAAACTTACTCCTATTTTGATGAAAATTGGATATAATAAGTTATCTCAAATGCTAAGAGACATTGACAAAGAGGGGTACGTGAGGGGACATTTTTGTGACTCGCTTGCGATCACAATTAGAACTAGTTTTTTGTGCACTTACCAATCTCAGGACATTTTCACAAAAGTATGTTAAAGCCTGACCAACACTATGCTTTGTGTTCACACAGAGGTCATTGCCTCCCATTTGGGAAACCAAAACATCTGGTTGAACAAAAACAATTCTACTAAATACTTGTACAAGTTTTGACATGGCTACCTCTTATTCCTCTGAAATTTATTATTACTTGGTTTAACTGTTAGTCATAGTAATTGTTTATATAACTTTTTAATTGAGCAATGTGAGAACGACTGATTATGGTCACTTGCATACTGTTTATATGTACGCCAACAACATTTATATAAGTCATGCAGACAAGACAACAGATTACCTGTACCAATAGCTACCAATAACTGTAAATACATGGTCAAAAAGTTAATACACATTCTTGAATATTATTGTTCTCCAAACTAAATAGAAAACCAAACTATGTTTTAACTAAGTCTGTATAAAAGTAGATAATCAATGTGTTTAAGAGGCTCCAGCATTTTCCACAGTTAATTTCAAATGTAGCACTTTGACCACTTCAGAAAAACACAATTTCCAATAGAATATTGAAGATAAAATTTATGCTGCAATCAATGCACATAAGAGATTTCTATGAGGGGTTTACCAATTAAATGCTAATGGTCAATTTAAAACCTTCTTTGAATTTGATAATTAAACTTCATCCACTATTGTTGTAATTAGCTATTTTTCTTCTTCGTTATTATCATTTTAGTGCCTTATTCTGTGTTAGATTATGCTCACACTTTGCTCAAATTCCAGCCTGAAACTGATTTATAGCAATCAAAATAAATATTGACAATTTTTCAGAAAATTGTAGTGAATCATAAATTATAATGTATAGAGTATAAGATAAAAACTAGGAATATGGCAACAATTATTTTTGTTTGTTGATTCTTAATTATTCCATATAATATAAATAAAGATATATGATATAATTTCCTTAACACAGGTAACACAATATCTTTAAATAAAATTTATCATGCTTTTCTCAAATAAAAACTTAATTCTAGTGTCTTCTTCTGTTGGTTTATTTATTTCATTTTCATATTGACCACCATTTTGAAACAATGTGTGGATATTTGTACTCTTTAAATACCAACATCCATTTTCTTCTTTGAAATAAGAAAAAAATATATAATTTTTAATGTACTTTATTTTATCATCTTTTTCCTTGAAGTCTTGTCTCAGTAATCTCATTTAATTATTAAATTTACAGAAATAGAATTTTTATATAATAAATAAATATATTTAAACAAAATAATTGTTTGTTAAAGTGTAATTTAATTCAAAAAGTTTTATTTCATGTAATTATTTTAGCAAGATGTAACTATTTACTCATTGTTTTGTAAAGGAATACTCACCATCTTATATCATTGCAAGCTGGTGATAAATTTATTTCATGTAATTATTTTAGCCAGATGTGACTATTTACTCATTGTCTTGTAAATGAATACTCACTATCTTTTATCATTGCAAACTGGAGATAAGTTGTATTTCATGTAATTATTTGTGTTTACACCTTGGCATGACCTGTGGCCATCATGTACAATCAATACCAATATTTTGTCAAACTGACTTGGACAATTTAAACCATTTAATTGTTCAGGGTAACTGGTTGTTTGAACAGTAATTTGTTGATCATCACTGTTTTGACACCTTTAAGATGTAAGCTTGTTTATTTGGATTACCAATTAAATAATAAGATCTTGCAGTTGTTCATAATTAAATACAGCAAATAATAATGACATTTTACTTTTATTTTATGAATAATTACAAAATTATTTATGTTTTGGATAAAAAAAAATGTTAACATTGTTAATGTAAAAGACAAAGTTAAATATAATTTGTTAGTCAATAACTAAGTTGCATAATATTCTGTGCATTTTTTTCTTCAAATTATTTGTTGTTATACACACGACTTTTTCTTCTGTTTTAACAAGAATTTTTATACATTTTTTCAAGGGAGTTTTGAAAAGCAATAATGTGGGGGGGGGGGTTGTTTTTTTAAATAACAATGAAAAAACAATGTCTTTTATTGTTTGTTATCTAAAAATAGGCAACACACATGTTATGTGTTTGGCCTAAGAGACAGAACAACATTTTTTTCAATATTGTTAAAGTATATTTAAGACATGGAAAATAACATAAGAGGTTAAGACAGCATTGTTCTGAATTATTACTGCAGAACTAACTCAAGTGTGAACAGCCATTGTTTGCAAGGTGTTTAAGTGAATCATTCTTTCAGAAATTGATACTTTTGCCAATGAAAATCAATATTTGGGAACCAAATAGTGAAATTTTGTGGTTCATCATTGGGTTATGTTTACAGTCAGTTATATGTATATGTATATAACAAAGGAATGCACATTTGGTTATAAATCTTGTAAAAATTCATATAAACAAAAACATTTTACCTGTACTTCAGCTAACAATTGGTCTTTATCAACTTTATTTTTTTTTTCAAAAAAGGTGTTCTTTAGAGTCTGATATAGTATTTTTCATCAATTTCAATAAGAACCAACTTCTTACCAGATCAGAACACTGTAGTATTTTTTTTCTCTCCCAAGAACTCTTTCTAAGCTTTTGCAAAGATCCAATATAGAATTCCCTCTTTTATTCTTTGTCTGGTAGTTTCTGAGTGTTTAAATTGCTCAACACCATACTCTTGTTTGCAAAAATGACTATAAAGCCACCTTTGTTTATTCATTGTGAGCTAAAGCTATATATATGATATTATTAAAGAGAGTTTATCTAATAACTAGTTTCAATTTAATAATAAAGGGGGTTAATTTATTTACTTAGTACAATTGAAAAATAAGAAGGGTTAATAAAAAGCTTTTATTTGCCCTATATTTAATCAATTTTACTTTTCCAGACAAACTGGTCAATTTAATGTGTCCACGTGATTTTATTTATAACGAAAACATTTGATGTAGCTTCTAATATACTTTTCCCTTGTTTTTGTCTGATTCTGATTTTTGGACATAACAGTTTCCTATGCATTGATGATCTCAGTTTGGGTGTTTTCATTAATACCACATATTTTGTGACTGCCTTTTCATACTACTGATATTCAAATGCCCTATTGTTACCTTTGCTTCTTGCAGTCATGATTTTGTGACTGCCTTTTTGTATGTCTGACATTCGAATGCCCCATTGGTACCTCTTTGCTTCTTGCAGTCATGATTTTGTGACTGCCTTTTTGTATGTCTGACATTCGAATGCCCCATTGGTACCTCTTTGCTTCTTGCAGTCATGATTTTGTGACTGCCTTTTTGTATGTCTGACATTCGAATGCCCCATTGGTACCTCTTTGCTTCTTGGAGTCATGATTTTGTGACTGCCTTTTCATACAACTGATATTCGAATATTGGTTCCTCTTTGCTTCTTGCAGTTATGATTTTGTGACTGCCTTTTCATACTACTGACATTCGAATGCCCCATTGGTACCTCTTTGCTTCTTGCAGTCATGATTTTGTGACTGCCTTTTTGTACTTCTAACATTCGAATGCCCCATTGTTACTTTTTTGCTTCTTGCAATCATGAACAGTGTGTATATACATGTACTGCAAAGATGGAGGGAGAGTAGAAGATACTTCAATTGTTGATACGTTTATCTCTTGTAACTCAATTGTCCCCTTCATTACTTGTCTAATAGTTGCAGTTTTCTTTATTGTGTGACATAGTTTTTAGAGGAAAATGAATGTACAAACATGTATATCTTTATGAGTATTTCCCAAAAATCAGAACGTTATTCTGTTTGTGAAAATAACTTTTTATTATTAACTAGAATAAGATTATTATCATTTTTTCCAGCATTTGTTATTTATCAATTTATCAGTTATGAAGAAAAAAATATAAAATGAACAAAACAAATGTGTTATTTTTATACAAAATTGTTCATAAGAGAAGTATTAAATTATTGGTGTTTTCCCTAATTAGATCCACAATTGTTCTTAACATTGTTTTTTTTTTCTGGAGATTTACCGAAGCCTGGCTTGTCCTCAAGTTCTGAGTAGAAAAGAAAAATAAGATGTATATTAAAAATATTTTCAAGACATTTTGTAAAATTTGTATATTTTGTCATAGTTAAGATTTATTAGTTTCATAATCCCTTTTTGCAAGTATTTCTTTAACTTTTCATTTAAAATAAGAGTTGAGTGTTCCTCATTACATAATTCTCATTTCGTTTAGTTTAACAAATATTGGTATAAAATGTCAGGGATTTTAAATTGACATTATTCTGCACTAGAAACAGTTGATAAAAGTCTATCTTGCATGAATTTTTCTGGAGATTTACCGAAGCCTGGCTTGTCTCCAAGTTCTGAGTAGAAAAAAAAATAAATGATTATTTAGAAGATTTAAAGACATTTTGTATAATTTGTATATTTTGTCATATTTAAGATTTTAGTTTCATAATCCCTTTTTGCAGGTATTTCTTGAACTTTTCATTTGAAATAAGAGTTGATTGTTTATCATTACAGAATTTTCTTTTTGTTTGGTCTTAACAATCTTGATATAAATATGTCAGGGATTTTAAATTGACATTATTCTGCACTAGACACAATTGAAAAAGTCTACCTTACATGAATTTATTTTTCTGGAGATTTACCGAAGCCTGGCTTGTCTTCAAGTTCTGAGTAGTAGCAAAATATTCATTATTTTAAGAAAGGTCAAAAATGTGATAATCGTTATACAAAATTGTCTTGTTACAGTGTTAATTTTAGATATCATTTGATAGATTGCATTTATATTGTCTTTAAAGACTTCAGTTCTCCGATATGTCTTTTTTGTTTTGTCTTTTCTCATGGACATTTGAGATTACCTTTATATACATAATCTTCTTTGGCAGTACATCCTTACTCATGTACTTTAATAGATGCTAAAAGTACTTATTCTATTGAACAATATTAAATTTACAATTGGAATGTGTTTTCTATGTTCCAACAAAAATAGCTGTATGAGAAAATATATATATATAATGTACACGGTTTCAAGTAACCTTACTTGACATTTTTTTCTGGAGATTTACCGAAGCCTGGCCTGTCTCCAAGTTCTGAAGAGTAGAAAAATAGATTAAAAAATAATGCTGTTGAATGTCTGTATCAAGGAATATATATTAATAAGGACAATCAACTTTCCTTATTAGAAGATTATTCAGCAAAGTGTGCTTTCTTGAAAGAATCAATTTTATATTCCATATTGACAAGTCTGTCTTGACCATTATATTAAGAAATGAGTTCAGAAAAGTTATTATTAATATATTTCAACTTGTTTATGTCTTGATTATGGCTGACAGTAAGTAAACAACAATCAACTAATCAGAAAATTTATTAAATAGCTATATATCAACATACAATGTACTGCTATTTTTTTTATATTACAATCTTTTTTATAATTGAAATCAAACAATTCTGAGCACTCTGTGAAAAAAATCAGTGCTTATTTAATGTTAATTGGAATATATTTTTAAAAAAATGTTAAACCAATATTTTATTAACTTATATGTCTTTTGTGAAATAATTCCAAAAGTCAATACATGTAACAGTTATTATTATTTTTAATATTTAATACAAATTTATTTACTTGTTTTTTTTCTGCATTTGAAATGAGCCGAAGCCTGACCTGTCTCCAAGTTCTGAGAAATTGGTAGTCATTGTATGCCTTTCTCAATGTCATATAAATCTTTGTGGAGGGAGAGAAAACAAAAATGTTTGTTGATATGTAAATGTTTCTGTCAGGTTATGAAATATTGTTTTTAAGCTTATTATAATTAATTCAGTGTGTCATTTTCATGTATAAAGAAAAACAGTATAACATTAATGTTTTATAATATGAAATCAAAATTACAATAAGGTTCTAAGCAATAAATACTGATATTTAATAAATCTATAGATATTTAATTTGTCTGTTTTACATTAATTTTCCTGCTGGTCTATACTTACTCACTGGCAACACAATCCTAACAAGTCAGTTACCTGCCCAAAGTCGATGGTTTCCTCCTGGTACTCGTTTCCTCCACCATTAAAACTGACCACCCTACATGGCCCAGGTGCGTGGATAAAGGGCGTTATACACCAACATACACACACACACAATCATGACAAGTCAGTTACCTTCCCCAGGTCAGTGGTTTCCTCCTGGTACTCCGGTTTCCTCCACCATTCAAACTCACCGACCTACATGGGCCAGGTGCGTACATAAAGGGAGTTAAACACCAACACACACACACACACACACACACACACACACACACACACAATCATGACAAGTCAGTTACCTGCCCAAAGTCAGTGGTTTCCTTAGGGTACTTTGGTTTCCTCCACCATTAAAACTGACCGCCCTACATGGCCCATGTTCATGGATAAAGGGCGTTAAACACCAACACACACACACATGACAAGTCAGTTACCCGCTCAAGGTCGGTGGTTTCCTCCTGGTACCTCGGTTTCCTCCACCATTAAAACTGACTTTTTCAGGGCTGGATTTGAATTATTTGCATTTTGTTTTGACCATGGGCCAATTGCAGAACCGCGAGCAGTGCCAAATGGCTTCGTTGAAGGCTGCTGTGGTTTTTCTAAATTGCCGTTTAATTATGGACTGTGTCACGTACACTTAATCCACATCTCATTATGTTCTACTCCCTACATGGCCCAGGTGCGTGGATAAAGGGCGTTTAACACCAACACACACACACACAATCATAACAATACATGTATTAGACTTCAAATGCATTTCAGGTACACGCAGCCATTTAACATGAATTAAATACAGTAGAGCTAGAGCAGTCAAGAGAACATTAACCAAGATTTAAATACATTTTTTTATTTTTTTTTGCAATACATACATTTATGAATGAAAATTAATATTAGAAACAACATGACTTTTGCATAATCTCTATCTTCGTTTTTGTAAGATTTGTGTAACCACCAGTTGTTATTTTGATATGCGTTGCTTCTCATACATTTATCATCTGTTAACAATATAGAAGGAACTGAAATAACTAACAAAATTGTTTGGAAGAATGACACAAATAGTTGTGTAAAGTAGGTTCAAATTTGCAGTTCAGATATTGTTTGGAAGATCTTCACACATCTATATATATAACAAAAGCAAAGAAGAATCACTGTGGCATTCAAATGTGGAATTAGCACTAGATGCTCCCAGTAACCTGAACCTTTCCCCTGACTTCAGTGACTCATGGAGTGAATAAAGGTAATAACAAAACTACCGAACTTGAATGATCAATCTCATAGTCCAGAGAAAATGACAAAAACGAATCAGTCATACCGGAGAACTGGTGGATCGCAATGGTCCTGACTTGGTACAGGCATTTCAAACGAAATGGTGGGTTAAACCAGGTTTTATGGCGCCAAACCTCCCTCTTCCATTGCGATCTTAGGATCCGGTAATGACCACAGAACACAACATAGTTGTGAGACACAATAGGGATATTGAGGTGATCATCTCAGTACAGCAGACCAGTCAAACACTAATTAAAACAATTGACTATCATATCTTTTAACTCAATTTTGAACTTTTCTACTAGTGGCTGATAACGAAGAAAGAATTTTTTTAGTGATCGTATGAGACGTATTTTCTTATAGCCCTGCTTCAAAAGTCGGTCACGAAGAAATCGGTGTCTGATCAAAAAATCTGTGAAATGTGTGCAAGCTCTGGCATATCGAATAAGTTGAGAAATATAAACACCGTATGCAGGAGAAGTAGGTATATTGCTCTGTAGATTAGGAAAATTAATAATTTGAAAATTAAAATCGTCTCGTTTATCGTAAATTTTTGTACTGAGATGACCACCTGGGTCAAATTCGAGGTGCAAATCCAAGAAAGACGTGAAGCAATTAGATTCGGTGGTCTCTTTAATCTCCAAAGTTTTCCAAAAGCAATTAGATTCGGTGGTCTCTTTAATCTCCAAAGTTTTCCAAAATCTTTAATCTCAGAAGTTATCTGAGGTGAAAAATCCATTTAAGGATGAAGAGTTAATTGAACTCAAGATTAAAGCAAGCAAACATTATCTCTATCTGTGACAGCTTTCATTTAAATGGTAAAACACACCAAAAAAACATTATTTTCACCTTTAAAGGACCATAAGCCCTTTAAGGGGTCATTTAACAATTTTGAACCTGAAATCATTTCTCCAATGCTAACTCCCTCTTGCAGTTAAAGTTTTCAAGATAAATCCGAAAACTGTTGAAATGGTCAATTTTGACGATTAAGGGGAAATAAATCCTACTTTTTATAAACGTAAACATATCAAACAAAATAAATTTCAATTACAATCAGCAGCACGAGCTTATTAGGGTGAACTCTAGCGATCTGGAATACAAATGACAAAGTTCCAGACAATAAATTTTGCTACGCCTGACGCGCGTTTCGTCTATTCAAGACTCATCAGAGGCGCTCTACCAAAAATATTGAAAATGCCAAACACTGTATGAATATGAAGAGCAAAGAACAGTATAACCAAAAATACCAAACTGGGGAACCAAATTATATCTAAGATATTCAACCTATGTCTGGGGTAGGAAGAACCTTAGGGTTTAGACAATTTTGAAATTTACACGGATAATGTAAAGCTTTGATGTATTCTCCAACTCAAAAGTGTTGGTGCCGGAGCGGGCTAACCTCGGGGAATTTAAACTCCACCAGCAGTGGAGAATGAATGGATGATAAATATGGCTTTCTTTTTGTGAACATTTTTGGCGTCCACGTGCACGTCTCATTCGAAATATTTTGTTTTCAGCTAAATATACTAGCTGATATAAAACGACGTTAAATCGCACACCATATCCTTTTCTGAATTATTAAATTTAAATCACCGTTCATTCTATTTAATTTCCTCTAGATCAATGTACAGATTGTATGGTTCGTTTTCAACCATTTTTGTCGGGTCAATTTCTTCATAACCCGATTCTACGGGTATCTGTTCATAGTGACCAATCATTTCACCGGAATCAGTCTTGTTGTCCTGGTTATCTGTCCTGGTATACGTTCGAGTGGTATCTGTTTCTCCATGGGCAGCAAAGTAACTTGGAAAACAAAGGTTATAATAAAATTACCAAACTGGGAGAATCAATTTCAAATGTCCAAGAGAAAGACAAAACAAAGAAGACATATCGGAGAAATTGAAGGCTGCAATGGTCCTGACTTAGTAAAGGCATTTTCAAAGCAATGTTGGTCAAACAAGATTTAATAGTGCACCAAACCTCTCGCTTCCATTGCGATCTTAGGGTCTGGTAGTAGCACAAAAACCAATTAACAGTTAGATAGTTGTAAATTGTAATACAAATTAGAAATATTGAGGTGATCATCTCAGTACAACAACCAGTCAAACACTAATCAAAGGTATTAAATAATTATAGTTTAAAATATATTTTTTTTACTTTTAAATATATTCTTACGGACAAACTTTTTCACTTTTGGTTGGCCAATGGGGAAAATCGTCAAAATTTAAAGTTAAAACGTTAACTAGATAGTCTTGCTTGTGTGTTAGGGTTGAACGGCCTTTTTCGACACACCATGACCATATAGGGCGGCCATTTTGAATGGTGGAGGAAACCACCCACCATGGACAGACCTTATCACATACAGGTGGGAAAGTCCCGTTTTTGTGACTCGAACACTACCTGAGAGGTTAGCGGCTAGTGATCAATAGTGTGGTACCAAGGCCCTTCAAATTTTCATTATTGAATGCTCTATTGGTTCATGGACAATGCATCTCTGAATGTGCGTCTTTATATCTATTTTATCTTATCAGTAAACGGAGTTGTCTCATATATACAGAGTGGTAATTTACATTTGAGACACTACGTATTTATCATAGGGAAAGGGGGCAAAAAGGCCGGAAATAGGAATTTTCTTTATATTAAAAAAATCCTGACGTAACAATTCAACTTGATATGGACAGTTGAAATACTTAACAAGGGTACTAAATCTATTTTTTTAACAACGGAGAACCATTTATGTGTTCGATTATCTCCTTTTAACATACACATGAACGTCATACGTTCGTCATAATTATGTTTAATATGTGTTTTTATCATAATTTAATGTTCACCGTATGTTTGGTGCCCATGTGATAAACATGTTAATCTTAACATAATTAAAATTTTAATACATGTATGTTAACATATTATAAAACACATTTAAATTTAAAATATGAGTTACGCATTGGAAATAGATTTGAAATATTTTTTCTCAATATCTTTATATGATAAGGGCATATCAACCGATTATTAAAGAAGCTGATTAAGTATACAAAAGGTTATAACAATAATGCTGTACGTGGATGATCCTAATCATTTGTCCAAAAACAAACGACAAAACAAGGAAAAGATTGACCTGATAAATCGAAGACAGCAATTGTAGTAAATAGTAACATGCATTTAAAAAAAAATGGTTTTAAAATGGTTTTACAACCCCACATCTTTCAATTCAATTCAGATATAAGAATTTGGTAGTAGCACAATACCCAACACGGTTGTGAAAGACAATTAGGAAAATGATGTTGTTATTCTCAGTACAGAAGATAACAAACTAAGGAGAAAACAAATGGTTCTTTTTAATTGAATAGTTTATACTTACATGCGAGTCCTGGCACCACTTTGAATCGACCCTGAAAGTAAAAAAAAACGGAGAATATATTTAACTAAAAAGAGAGAACTGTTCTTATAAACAGTGGTTTTGTGGAAATTGAAATAAATCCATGTTTATTATTTAAAGGAAGTTTCTGGTCGGAATTGTGGTTTGAGATTTGAAATTATTTTGAATTGAAATTATTACCTGCTGTAGTTAAATACCTTCTTTATTTTTGAGATATTATTACCTAATTTCATATTTTCTAAGTATTAACTTTCTCCTTACCTCTTTTTCTCAAAACTATCACAATGCCAACAACCACCATCACAATAATAAGAATCCCCACTGCTGAAAAGGCAAGTGGCATTCTCCAATCCTTGGTCATGCTGTGTTCTGAAAGAATGAAAACAAACATTTTTGAATTCGTAGTGTATGCTATTCGTTTATTTAAGAATATGATCCTCTTTTGACATTTTAAGATCGGTTTTGAGTCATACACATAATACTTTTTATTTATTAGTGGAAATTGCAAAACAGCGAGCAGCGACCACTGGTCACATTGAAGACTGATGACTGCCTTCCATTCTGAATTTTGTAAATGTCATGATCGTCTGTTATATAAACCTGGAACCAGGTTTTCGAAGGTATATTTTGATTGTGACTCTCCTCGATTTGTCTTTTAAGATAAACTGGGTTAAGTTGTCATAACTGTTAATATATTTCCGAAAACACGGCTTCTGGTGTTTGGCCTCATGTAATATAATTTACTAAACTATTAAAGATGTATAAGATATGAAAAAATAGAGACATAAGGTCCCTAAGGTTCTTGCTACCCAAGACATAGGTTGGTCTTGGTCATAAGTTGGTCTCTAGTTCGACATTTTTTTGTATTATTCTATGCTTTTCATAGTCATATAGTGTTTGGCATTTTCAACTTTTGGTAGAGCGCCTCTGATGAGGCTTGAATAGACAGAACGCGCGATAAGGTGTAGAAAAATTTATTGTCTGGAGCATTGTTGTTATTTATATATATATACCTGATGCAATATCAAAACCGATGCTTTCGCTTGTCGTAAAGTTTGCATATTTGACCTCACAAAGACAGACTCCTTTACTATAATTAGTGTCAACAAATAAATCTATGGTTATTTTAGTAAGCGAGCCATTCGCGTGCCTTGTTGTCGACGTAGTAGGCACATTGATACAAGTGAATTTGATTTCCACTTCTAAGTCAGTTAAAACTATACAATTGGTTTGGGTCGTTGTTCCTTCAGATAAGGGTAGCCTGTCTTTTAAGTTGATAGTTGGTCCTACGATATCTGAAAGAAAATAAACAATGCAGTTAATTAAAGATTCTATAATATGTTGTCCAGTTTTATTCACTGTTTACATTTTCAATCTTTTAATTAATACGATGAAAAACGAATCAATCTTGTTTTTCAACACTGAATTGCGATATCAGGAGTAGTGCAAGATTCCGTGCGCTTGTTGTGTAAAATGTATGTTTTACTGAAAAAAAAAGATAACGATCATCTATCAGTATCTGTATAAAAGAATACTTAATTGTGTACATGTTTTGTTTATTCTCTTAACTATGTACACGTTTTATTTATTCTCATAATTGTGTCTGCATTATCTATTTTTGTCTGTAAAGATTACTAGTACTCTGTCCGTAATTTAAATAAAATACCCTTTCAATACATATATTTTATTTCCTTGAATACTTATAACCTTAAAAGGTATGGTTAGGGTAAGAATATCAAAAGATCTTAGATGAAGGTACAAAAATACTTAGAATTCTCCATAGGTCGCTAAAACTAGTCGTTTTCAAAATAAGAATGACTTTGAAATTCGGCAGGAAAACCTTTTCTTTGACTTTTATAAACATGATCCTAAGCATCTCCATGGCTTTCATGCACCATATTTGTGAAATTCTTACCTAAAATATCTATTAAAACCGTAGAAGAACTTCTGTATGTCAAATTGTTTAAATTATACTTTATTGCACAAGAAACTTCAACTTTCCCTGATTCTGATGACAAATCCATTTTCAGATAGAATTCTTTACTATTGTTGAGACAGCCACAGTTATTCCCCAAGCAAGGTGATCCATGCTTAGTCGACTGGCATCTCAATCCATCGTATTTTATGACATCAAAGGTGTTCCCATTTAGGAGGAATTCTGCAGAACCATCATCTGACCTTGTGCCTGATGAACAGTTCACCCATAATGGATCGCCTCTTTTTACATGTGCTGGTGCTATGAGATGGGGAGTTGCCGCTGAAATGGTATCCAGAAAATAAAATACAATTGAATAATCGATTAGTAAAGGGCTGATTGATAGATTGATTGATTGATCGATGTTTGCTGTAGATGAAGATCAATATAAGGTAATGATCATAGAAAGTTTATTTAAGTAGTGCACACATTCTAAGAGGTGTGCTGGAAATCATGTGGTCATCGTTTAGTGACTGATAGCAAAGTAATGTACAATAGCTTATCAATAAAGCTGAAAGAAATTATAAAAAGAAAAAAAAACTTGAGAATACGAAATGAATTCCTCATAATCCCAAAAGGTTCAATAACATTTTGTTGGATCGATCATTTTAAAAGTATGCAAGTACTATTGCTAAACGTGCTCATACATCTTACCAAGTAAGTTTAATGAACCAGTTCGATCAGAAAACCCTGAGTTAAAAAGACCCACAGAAAAACGAAGTGTATCAGATAATCTTGACATATTCTTTTGTTTTTAATATTGGGAAAATGTTTTATTATGAATAATGAAATATAGAATGGCCCGACACTTACCTCCTTGGTTAAAAAAGGATTGAACTGTCAAAAAGAAGATTACTTTAGACTCCATGTTAAGTGAAGTTAATGTTGTTAAAAACATACTTTTCGTATCAAATTAATATTAAAATAAAAATCATTCAAAGAAAAAATATTCTATTTTAAATATTTCCTTAAAACATATCATTCCGTTAATTGATGAATGAAAAAACCTTTAATATATTGCGGAAGTATGGAGATATATGACCTTATAATATATTTTTTAATGTTAGCTAGATTTATCATTTTTATACTTAAAACTAGAAAGTATGTTCGAAGTCCGTAAAACATACATTTCTTACCTGCAAATTTTTCATTATTAGTATGCTTGATAAAGGGATAAATTTGTTTTCAAATACTACAACAGTCCATTTGATAGAAAAAGTAAGAAATATTCCAACAAAAGACAGGAAATCAAACTGTGTTAAACTAAGTGAAAAATGTTCACGGAAATCGATGGCCTTTATTTTTTTTTCTTAGTGTGAAAAACATTATTTTAGGTAAAAAGCAAAAGGAAGGCATGCTGTCAAGCATATGAAACATTACGGTTGGTAATTATATCATCTTCTGTTTTGTTGATGCAGCCCTTTACATGATGACATCTAAAATAAAATATTGGAAACATTTTTTTAGAAACAATTATCAAGTCATGAATAAACCTAGCAATGAAATGTATAACACGGACATGTTACAAATGGCTATGTCCCCGTCGCATTTAAATTAAAACCCTTAAAACAAGGTTCCAGTACTGTTGATTTGTTTTAGATGAGAACAATGCACAAAATATATCCAGCAGTTTCAAGGGATGTATATAAACCTCCAATGCACACAGTCGGTTAAATCTGAAGCATGGGACCGAAACTATCGATATTGTCCTTGACCATTAAGTCGATGACAGAGTTTATATCAAATCAAAACATAATACGATGGAGATACTCATTTGTCATTTTCATCTTATCACATTTTGAACCGACAAATGAGTATCTCCATCGTGTTATGTTTTGATTTGATATAAACTCTGTCGTTGAATAGCAATCCTATAAAATTTCAGCAAAATCAATTCGAGTCGAAGAGGAGTTGCGACCACAAAGTCTTCCTATGACTTAAAATGCAAAGTCGATAAAGTCATATAACTTAGATCCTAAGATCCTAAGATCGCAATGGAAGAGGGAGGTTTGGCGCCATAAAACCTGGTTTAACCCACCACTTTTTTGGAAGTGCCTGTACCAAGTCAGGACCATTGTGATCTTAAATTCTTCTGGTTTTGTGTTTCTCTCAAATAAAAATTACAACAAAGTTATTTTGTTCATGATAATTTCCATATCCTACATGTCCTATTATTTTCGACTTATAAAACCTAATTCCAAGAAAATTTTACAGTGTCATACTATTCTATGTAACTATATATGTTATGGACTTGAAGATCGCAATGGAAGAGGGAGGTTTGGCGCCATAAAACCTGGTTTAACCCACCATTTCGTTTGAAATGCCTGTACCAAGTCAGGACCATTGCGATCCACCAAATCTCCGGTATGACTGATTCGTTTTTGTCATTTTCTCTGGACTATGAGATTGATCATTCAAGTTCGGTAGTTTTGTTATTACCTTTATTTATATAAAATTAGTAGAGAACCAAAATAGCGAACGTTGCAATAAGATCAACTAAATATGAGGACAAAAATCTCACGAAATTTTAGCAAAAAACGATAGAACCTTATAACTCCAATAAAATTTGTCAAAAAATGTTGCGAAATGATTAATTACATTTAGTGACAAATAATCATTTAGATTTCAGCAAAATCCAGCCAGTCGTCTTAGTCAAACTGCGTCCATATAGAGTGACAGATGGATGCACGGATGGAGATTGACCTTTACTAGGCCCCTTTGTCGCGTTGCGGCAGAAAGGCGGGGACAAAACCCTATTTATTTCATTTTATTTTAGGTGATATTCTAGATTTGAATACCAAACAATCTAAAGTTATCTAAAGATAATTTAAGAAAAAGAGGGGACAAAATGGGAGATGTACTTACATTGAAACACAATAAGTTTAAATGACATTTTCTTAAACAAACTTTCAAAACTCACATTTCATATTCTCTTTTACAATTGCAAACATAAGCACAAGATATTCCATAATGGTTGCCAGGACATTTTGTACAAAATGTTGCTCCTTCGAACGAAAAATAACCTTCTGAACATTCTGAAAAGATAAGATTTATTGATAAGGTATGTTCTACCTTCATAACATTGTATACCTAATACAGCTATATTGTAATATTAATTGAATGACTTAAATGTTTTCATTGTTGAGACATAATCGCAATGTATTCATCGTGATTAGAAAAACTAAAAGCAGTTCTAATATTTAATTATTGATCATTTATGATCTGTCATTAAGGTTTGTTGTAATTTTACAAACTTAAATGTCATTGTGCACTTTAACTGTTAAATAAGGCATAGACTAACAAGACGGATTTTTGTGATCGTCAGATTGAAAGACCATCTAGTTTATTAAAAAAAAAAGATTTATAACCAGGAATTTGGATATACATTTCTATACAAAGATGACAGTTAAAAGTGATTTGAAATACTTAGTAATTTTTTCTAGACAGAGTCTCACGAACATCACAGTAACATCGCGTACTCGAATATAAAAAAAAGTTTTACATTACGGCAATAAATCATTACTTGTTTTCTAATCCTTTATAAACATTCAATATTTGAGTATTTGGCAATTCCATACTATCTAAAAAACTTGATTTACATTCCGAACTAACTGTATTGATTGTTTAACATTCAATACTAACTATATTGCTTGTTTTACATTCCATACTACCTATATAGCTTGTTTTACATTCCATACTAACAATATAACTTGTTTTACATTCCATACTACCTATACAGCTTGTTTTACATTCCATACTACCTATATAGCTTGTTTTACATTCCATACTACCTATATAGCTTATTTTACATTCCATTCTACCTATATAGCTTATTTTACATTCCATTCTACCTATATAGCTTGTTTTACATTCCATACTAACTATATAGCTTGTTTTACATTCCATACTACCTATACAGCTTGTTTTACATTCCATTCTACCTATATAGCTTGTTTTACATTCCATACTACCTATATAGCTTGTTTTACATTCCATTCTACCTATATAGCTTGTTTTACATTCCATATTAACAATACAGCCTGTTTTACATTCCATTCTACCAATACAGCCTGTTTTACATTCCATTCTACCTATATAGCTTGTTTTACATTCCATACTAACTATATAGCTTGTTTTACATTCCATATTAACAATACAGCCTGTTTTACATTCAATATTAACAATACAGCCTGTTTTACATTCCATATTAACAATACAACTTGTTTTACATTCCATACCAACAATTTAACTTGTTTTACATTCCATACTAACAATATAACTTGTTTTACATCCCATACTACCTACGTAACTTGTTTAACATTTCATACTAACAATATAACTTGTTTTACATTCCATACTACCTATATAGCTTGTTTAACATTCAATACTAACTATATTGCTAGTTTTACATTCCATACTAACTATATAGCTAGTTTAATATTCAATCCTAACCATACAGCTTGTTTAACATTCCTTACTAACTACATTGTACTATTTAACTTGTTTAACATTCCATACCATCTACATACTAGATAGTTTAACATTCCATACTAACTACATATTCTATACTAACAATATTATACTATTTAGCTTGTTTAACATTCCATACTAACAATATTGTACTATTTAGCTTGTTTTACAATCCATATTATCTGTATAGCTCATTTTACATTTTATACAATTAAACAGCTTGTTTTGTATTAAATACCTACTTGTGCATTCTGTTCCATTATAAAAGTAGTCGGCACAACAAACTAGTGAAGCAGAGTTCTCATTTATGCTGCAAAATTAAGATGAACAAAAAACGATAATGAAGAAAACCTTTTTCTATATTGAAAGAACTAACTTTGTAATCAGTGAATACTTAGTACTAAGAAAGGCGACACATTTTTATCAAAGGTGTTGGCAGGTCAGGTTATCAGATTTTTTTAGAGTCCTCTACTAGGCCATTCTATCGAAATCGGGTTTACATTTGCATGGTACCCCAATTTGTTTCTTTTGTTTAAGGTCTTTATTACATCATAAAATATTTGTTTTACATTTTTCATTCAAATTCTAGGCTACCCTAGTCACTTTTTACAGGGTTAAAGGGCTTAACGGTGATACTGTTAAAGCTATGAAAAAAGCAGGGAAACCCTTTATCGGTAATTAGCGGCTTTTTTCCTTTGATCTCACCTACCTGATATTTTTTAGTATCAGTGGACAGCCAGTGATACAAGAAAATATCAGTTGGGAGCACTTGATGATTGTGACGTCATGTGATGAAATGTGACGTAATTTGTGACGTCGTATGACATTATTGTACTGTAAACTTGTTAACTGTGTGAGTTTTTTTATTACCGATAAAAAGAAATTAATATACTTTCCTTTTTGGTACTATCTACATCTAGTCTCGTATCAGACTCGTCCTATCGGACTCGTCTGATACTCACCCAGATATAGATAGTATCAAAAAGGAAAGTACATAATATTCTATATTTCTCGCCAAATTTTGAACTTACATTATCTACAATGAGTACGTTAATCTATCAAAATCTTAATCTATTTTTTAAAATCATTTCCTTAATAAGCTCACGCACAGCGCGAGCTAAATTGACTGATTATGATGCCTTAAACCGGAAGACGTATATAAAGCTTGTCATAAATCCGCACCCAATAACACGGAATGCAAAATTAAATTCCTTTTTTGGAATTTTCAATTTAAAAAATAATAAACATAGTTAATGTATTAGTACAAATTATTTCAAGTATTTCCAGCTATGAAATGTTTTACATGTAAAGACTTTTAATAAAAAATCAGGCATATTTTAATTATTGCCGTCTATTCTATCACTAGAGGTCGCATCCATCAAAACAAAATGACAAACGGACTGGCTACGATTACCCTCTACGGGTAACAATAAAAAAAATTTATTGTTACCCCCTTCACTAAAATCGGAAACGGTTTACGGATATGGCACCCTTTTCGTCCGGAATTCTAAGAGTAACAATAAGAAAAAAATTAGGATTACTCCCCTTATTGTTACTCGCCAAATGGAGAAAAAAATATGTTGTTGTTTTTTTTTGGTTTTTTTTTTTGTATGATGATGTATTTTAGACACATTATCATAAGTATCACAAAAAGAGATACCAAATTGACTTCCGAATATCAAAAGTCCGAAATTTCTTAGACAACAAGATAACACAAAGAAACAAACAACATTAAATTACAAAAAAACATGAAAAACTGAATGGAATTATATAAAATTATTTAAAGACTGACCGAACCTTTTATCAATTATCCAAACAACAATTGCATTGCAATGTCCTGTAACTTTATGCCGTGAGCTACATGTATAAGGTATATCAAATGTCGCGGATTAGTATCGGGTTAGTATATTAAATGATTACTTTTCACAAAAAGTCCATAAACTGATCGGAATGTCTGAAGAAACGGATCACAAAAGGTCAAAGTTAAAAGATTTGACTCCGACGAAAACCTATCACAGTATAGCAGATATGTCACTCCATATGCCTTCCGGTACATCGCACAACAAATGGAACTAAGCAGTAAGCTGAATAACGAAACGCCTATAATTCCTGAAACAGTAGCTGTGTCTATATCGGGAAGCGAAGGACATTTAACGGTGACAGAAAATTCATGCCAGTGCAGTTTCTTCAAGTGTATGTCATTACCGTGCAAGCATATATTCTACTTTCGCCGTAAAGCTAACCGTCCTATATTCGACAAAAAACTTGTTGCTTATCGGTGGTCGAGATCGTACTACAAAAAAGCCATGTTTTGACACACAAATTTCTTTAAGCATATTTCGTATACTAGTATTATGATCCTCTCATTAGCCGCTTGATGGATATAAAACTTTTTATCAAGTATGTTTTACTTTAATATATTGAGATGTGGATGCGTCTACTTTTTTGCTCATAGAAGTCCTTGTTTTTACAGAAAATCCAACTGCAGATAACATAACTTGTATTGAAGACGAAAACATTGCTTCTCTGTTTGATGAGTCCCGTGCGGGGCCCGGGTGGCGAATAGGCCCGCAGCAGAGCCTAGCTTGTCGTAAGAGGCGACTAAGGGTCTTGGGATTCTGACGTCGGGTCAGTGCTCAGCCCACAGAGCGACCAAGTGTGTACCCTAGGTGGCTGAATAGGGTAGCCCTCGTCCGCGGGGGTTGTCAGGTCTATAATACGGAAACCCTGACCGCTGACCATAGTGCGCCAACGTGTGTGGAGAATGCCACGCTTCATGCACGTAAAAGACCCCTTTGTGGACCGCCAAGTAGTGCACCACATAGGCTAAATTTTCCGCCCCTACCCACTTCTCCCCTTTTCCTGTGGTTCTTCAAAATTTACCGTCCTTGTGTTTCCCACCCCATCCCATACTTCATATATCATCATCATTTCATGTTCATTGTATCATACTTTTCATGTTCATCGCCTGTAAATAACCTATATAGCGTTGCACGGGCGTAAAACACCAACTCACTCACTCACTCACTCTGTTTGATGAAAGACCTAGCACGGCTATTGTTTGCGACGGGTGCCTGGAATGGCACCATTTAAAGATTGAAGGCACCACCAAAAACAGCGTATTGGATGTGTCGCAAATGCCTCGAGTCATCATAAACAAAAATGAAAAATGTTTGTTATTCTGAATATAAACATAACTCAAAATAAAACAATTTCATTTTTGAAACATTTTTTTTTTCATTTGGCGAGTAACAATAAGGCGGGTAATCCTAATTTTTTTCTTATTGTTACTCTTCAAATTCCGGACGAAAAAGATGCCGTATCCGGAAACCGTGTCCGATTTTAGTGAAGGGGGTAACAATAATTTTTTTTATTGTTACCCGTAAGGGGTAATCGTAGCCGTGGCCAATGACAAAAGCACAGGAACCTGTCATTCTAATTTTCGCGAAACAAGACCCCAAAAAAGCTGTGCATTGTCAACCAAAATGTAAATAAAATGGATACTGGGAATGAAATTTGTCTGCTAAAGTATTCACATTATTTGTTTGGTTGACACAGTCCGATTTCCACCGAAAAGAGAACAAAAGAATTTAACTCTTCTATCAAACGAGGTAGAAAAGTGCTATTGGGTTGTTTACGCTGTTGTCAAGACCTTTAAAAAGTTATTAAACGACACTTTTTGACAAAATTGTTCTTAAATACGGATTACACATTTATTTCTTAACTTACATACAAAATATTACGACCGAAAATCTTTTACGTTTACAAATATTTTAACTTTTGTGTCAAATTGGGGGGGGGGGGGTTGTTATTTACTGTTACACTTTTTTGCCCGTGACAGGAAAAATCTACAAAAAATTCCAGTTACACAGTAAATATTTTCCTATAAATTGATGTTACAGTCAAGGTGGCACCTCAAACATTTACAGAGATACGTAATTCTAAAGTTGGTTCTTTTTAGTGCCTGTGTTATAACTATTTACCCAACGAACACACCCGTCCTTGACATTGCGATAAATAACAAAAGAAAAATGCTATCTATTCACTAAAATATTTTTATAAAAAATAGTTTCATTTAATTTGTATGAAAATTAAAAAAATAAAACAAATTTTCATTTAAAGAATCAAAAGGATATTTAATTTATTTTGAGTTGCGAGGATTTCACCTACTTAAATACACAGACATTGAATAACGACCAATCTTGTGTTTTGTTGATCTTTGATCACTTTATCCAAATTAATAGAGAACCGGTTTTATATAAGATTGATAAACAAATTCAGTGATAAGTACCCGTTAAGAAAACAAAAACAATGTGTATCGCTTGAGTAGCAACACAAACTGTTTATATAAAATATAAGTGAATTGGATTCAAATAATTATAGGTTTTGTTCTTTGTTTCAAAATGTATTGTTTTGCATCTTGTATAGTAATGTTATAAATAAGTTAATTCGTTTTAATGTATAGAAACTGTACAAATTTGACGGCTTTTGTATATTCCACGCCTCCCCCTTTTCAAAGTCATTTCAAAACTTCCATGCAATTGACAAGTTTCCTTTTCAAGATTAACAGTGGTCGTTTGTATTAGCCACAACATCTTCATAATATCATGGAAAACAGTCGCGCAAATCTAAATCTGAACAATATATTTTATCATGGCAATGTCGGATCCAGAGGGGGGGGGGTGATCGGGGTTTTGAATGTCCTTTCCATTGAATAAGTTTGTTACTTTCGTGCAAGTTTTTTGCGAAATTGACCATAAACCCTCCTCCTTTCCTCAGAAGACAATAAGCGGTACCCCCCCCCACTTTCTGCTGTGAATCAATTCTGGATCTGCCCCTCACGGTCTGCAACAAAAGTTTTCCTATCCAAATGTTAAAATTAAAAGATAAACGATACATGAATTAGAATTTAGATGGAGGTAGTAAGTCTGCATTTCAAAATTAAGTAAATTATATATCTGTTATTTCTTTTGCGCAATGTTACATCTCTATAAAAACCTATCAAACACACCATTTGTACTTGGTCAAATATAACATTAATTCCCCTGAAATTACTTGACTACGGACTATTCAAAAGTGTTACATTTTTTTGCCCGTGTGCATAGAATTTTTCCAATTAGCTGATTCGGTGTCTTTTTGTATTTGCAATTACTAAAGCCAATGTGTAGGTGGCACCCATGGAAACAAATACACAGGAATTTTTTAACAAAAACAGAGTATCAGTTCCGCTTGGCCTTAACGACGTGTTTGTGTTAAAATAATGAATCTCTATCATTAGGTATAGTGATTTAGATTGTATTCATAGAGGCAGAAATATGTCTAGACCTTACCTTTTAAATTACAAGTCGCTTAATCCAACACCTGATTTTTAATCGCATATTGTATAAGAGTGCATCTCACCTAAGCGTCATGTATTTTTAAGGTACTATTTTTAACCTTTTTACAGGAGAGCGAAAAAATAGGGCAGATAATTTTTTAACGGTGGAAAACGGACTGGACAAGTAGAACTCAAGTGTACATTTTACGATTCAATTTCCCGTTTACATCAATGCAAAATGTTTCGTGAAAAACATTAGTCGTGTTCTACTCACAATCTCTTAAAAACCATTGAAGTTAGGATTTTGGTCAAAATTAATCAAACAATCTTTATTTTGTTTTCTTTCTACTGGATTTTATTTCGTGAAAATCGGTTACAGAATAGCTCGGCAATAATGTTTTGAAATTGTTTCGATTTGCATTAAACCTACGGGGAATTTTCTATCTATGCGTAACTTTTTTTGAAGAGTATAGAATAATGCATGGACATTTTAAAGGGTGACATAAAAATATATAGAAAAAGAATTTACATATTTGCAATATTGTACAAAGAAATAAAGGATTATAATGATTTGACACCTAAAAAAGACCACTTTCCGTCTAAATTATTAGACTCTTTGTTAAAAATTCATATATTCTATTTCATAAAATGAAACAAGAAAATTGCTTGATTGAGGAACGCACGCCAACTATTATTTTGAAGTGACGGTTTTAGAGGAATGCTTCGCCATCATAAAATTGATTATCTAGTATGTATATTTTGAAACCACTGGGTTGATAACCGCTGCTGATGGACCAGATGCCCCTGGGTAATCACAAGCCTGGTTGTAAGACTTGTCTGCCACGAATTTACAATTAATTTAGATATTTTTGTCGTTGAAATTTTCGATTGTAAAATTCAAAATTGTTTCAAACACCAGGCTTCTTTCTTGTACTGCACATGGTCGATATCCATAGTGCTGGATTTGACTTCCCTGTTCGAACTTTTTGGCTTTGAGTACTTTTGATTCAATACTTTTTGATTTGACCTTCCAATATTTTAATTCAAATTAGACATTGGAGGTTTGTTTGCAAAAGTGCTAAACCTTTTCATCATAATAAATGTGCAAACCACGAGGATCACGAAAACTAACGAAAACTCCCAAAACCTCCTAACTTTCAACAACTGGATTTCGATTGTTAGCCTGTCGTTCGCAAAAGTCCATTTAATTTGCATAGGATAAAGGGGACATTGGTTAGCGATCGCATTATTAAACAGCATCAGGCGAGCCATCCTTGGCTCATAAACACATTTTCTAGTTTAAAAAAAAATATATAATTATAGTGTACTTACCAAACGCCGTCTTTAATGTTTCGGAAAAATGTGCTGCCGAGACTGGCGTGTAACAATATCAGAGTAAAACATGCATGTATCATCTTTACATTACTATGAAAATGGAACTCAAATAAGGAAATAAAGGAGATACAATACACATTGAATATAAAGGGGAAATGGATCGTGATTAATTGATGCAGTACGGTTCATAAGTCCGTTTTTACAGTTATAAAAATAGAAAATTTGTGCAAAACGAACATAGTAAATAAATAATTGTTCAGTGACACCAGCTGCATCTAGATTTTTATATTGTTTATAAAGTAGAGTTGCAAAAACGCATAATTAACTATGTTCAAAATTATTGTTGTAATCAAAATCCATGAAAGCCGGGTCTGCTTTCAGAAAGTCTTCATTTTGCAATTTTTGGGGTAGAAAATTTAAGGTTGACGACCTACAGGCATCACCAAGACTTTTAGTATACATATTTCAACTATGCTGGCTCTTCTAAATAAACATCTTCAGGTACTTTTAGGTTACATTCAAATCTGAATTTATCCACTTGGCACTTATCCGACTTATCAATACAATGGTTTTTTCATGTCCATACATTCCCCCAAAAAGCTAAATAGTTTTTATAGCGTTAACCTTGGTATAAATGGTTGTATTTTGTTTAAAGGTTGGCTTAATTGTTGGTTTGATTGAAGACAACAATTTAAAAGAACAAAGAAACAACATTTGCGTACTGTAAAATCATTTGATAATAACAGCACTTGCATTGGTACCGTTTAATTATGACATTATTATTTTTATTTATTTCAGCTAATCAAGGACCTTCGCAGATACTCTATAAAATATTAAATGATTAAAAATAAATTCCTCTTCTTGTCTAAAGCAAATAAACAAAACATAAGTATCCCTTTTTGTTGCTGGAGACGACAGGTGATAGTCAAGCTATAGATCTCATTTGCAATTCGTTTAAATAAAACTGCAAATGTTATGTCATACAGCTTTATTTTCACTGGTTATTAACCAAAATAATTCTTCGTTATTATTTAAGTTTAAAAAGTTATGACATGCTATTGAAATAATTTCAAACAGTTCTTGTCTCTCTTCAACAAAATTTGTACAGAGTATAAGAAAGTGTATCTCATTCTCTACTTCTTCAGAGTCACATTGAAGGCAGTGTCTAAGGTGTGGAGGTATACCCTGGTATCTACCAGATTCAATCCGCAAATGATGGGATGAAATTCTAAGTTGTGTTAAGCTTTTCCTCCACTCAAAATTGCTAATAGGACTCAAATAATTTTCAAACCCATGACTAGTTTTGAATTTAACAAAATATCTTAATTTGCCCTCTGAATTGTTGGATAATTGGTATTCCCATTATTTTAATGTAAGAATCTTTAACTATGTTTCTAATTTTCTCTTTTGACTTTCTATTATCCTTCAGTTTTTGGTATATTTTCTATAATTTCATGGACAGATCCACTCCCTGAAGGCTAATGCTGTTCATGTAAAAATTTTGATTCTTGGAAAGCATCATCTTCAAGTGGAAATTTTTCATTGTTTTTTAAACGAATCCAATATTTGATCATAGCTTTAACAATGTCAAAGTGAAGTGAAAATCTTCCCAGTTCTGAAAAAAACTGCACAATTTGTTTTCTTTTTGTGTACCCCAAGTATAAAATTACAGAATCTTATGTGCAATTTTTCACAGGTAATGTTACCATAAATATTGTCAAGTGAAGGAGAACCATTT
The DNA here is from genome assembly GCA_963971305.1 of Arcuatula senhousia. Classification (NCBI taxonomy): domain Eukaryota; kingdom Metazoa; phylum Mollusca; class Bivalvia; order Mytilida; family Mytilidae; genus Arcuatula; species Arcuatula senhousia. Next base: position 3,093,266 of record OZ020313.1, read on the forward strand.
CTAAATCTAGCAGTATAAGGGTTGAAAATCCTCATATCTCACAGCCATATAAAAGAATAGGCTTTATTGTATGATCAAATACATTACCACTAGTCTTTACATTTGAGTTATTAGTCAAAAAGTCTTTTTGTAGTTTATAGTATTCCTTTAGATTCTTTTTGTATAACTCATTTTGAGCAGAGGAGAATGTACCTGAAGCACTAAAACACACCTAGATATTAACAGTGTTGCACATATTACATGTATATTATGTATATGACCACTCTCAGACTCTATGACCTAAATGACATAGTTAAGGATATTTTAATATTTTAGATAACATTTGCTGTCTGGTAATTGTCTGGTTTTGTATGTTTTTTGTAGAATCAGTTAGATAGTAAATATTTTGAGTAGCAACAAGTCGCATTTTGTGCCTTGCACGTGTATATTATAATGACAACCATGACGGTAGTCATGTCAAAGTAACTACGTGACCCTTTTTTTTGGAAAACGTATTAAAAATTTCGTCATTTCGTCATTTGATCTAAAAGCAGGACACCGAACTAACATTGCTCAAAGATGGGAAAATAGAAAAATATATTTTCGTACAACCTATAAACTGTTTCCGGAATTACCGAGAAAAAGCAACCGACTCTAAGACCAAGGTTACGAGAAAATGCGTCTCATACGGTCCCTAAAATTTTTTTCCTTCGTTATCAGCAACTGGTGGAACAATTCAAAATTAAGTTGAACATATTGGTTATTGTTTGTTTTGATTAGTGTTTTCCTGATTGTAGTACTAAGATGAGCATCGTGTTATCGTGTTATCGTATTATAAATACATCGTATTATGTCTTCACAACCGTTCTTCATTTTGTAAACGATAAAGAGATGTGGAATAAGTGTACGCGACACAACCAACATTAAAGAAACGACAATTTAAAAAATCACAATGGAAAACAGCCAGTAGTCTTCAACATGACCAGAGGTCACTGCTCGCTGTCTTGCATTGGCCCAATACTAAAAATACAGTACATAAGATTCAAACAAATCTCTAGATTATCATTAAAAGGCCCATTTATTGACATAAAATAGATAGTAGACAAGGACAAACAAAAGCTTTGACAAGGATTCCTGGCTTAGGACAGGCACATATAAAATGTGGCGGGGTTAAACTAGTTTTTTTAGCACAACCTTCCCCCTTTTGTTTATTGTGTTACTATCGGTCCCTAAGATCGCAATGGAAGAGGGAGGCTTGGCGCGCCATAAAACCTGGTTTTACCCACCCTTTCATTTGAAATGCCTGTACCAAGTCAGGACCTTTGTGATCCATAACTATTCCGGTGTGTCTTCTATATTTTGTCTTTTCTCTTGAACATTAAAATTGATACTACAAGTTCCGTAATTTTGTTATTACCTTTTTTTACTTCTTTGGGATAAATCAATTAGATGCTGTTATTCTAGCCTTTTTTATTCGTAACAAATAAAAAGATCGAGTTTTAAGAAGAGCACAATTGGTTCCCATGGAAATGTCAATGACTAGGTGGTAAATTTGTTGACCAAAATTATATCAATTTTATCCAAAAGACAACTTTAAAAACTTTGTATATTTCTTTACTCATATGACTTACAAAATAATTTCGAAATTTTACAACAGATGTAGTGATTTTTAGATATTAAAGCACCATTAACCAAATATTTTACATTTGTGAAGAGCTTCATCAATCTGTGAATGTCGTTTATATACCTTAAGTAGCAATATAAAAGGAAAAAAAGATAAGTACAAAATAAGTGGTCACTATGGTCTATGTTTCATTTCACTGCTTTTGATTGGTTATCCAACTTAAGCCGGGCGGGGAATTGTGGCAACTATCATTTAGCCTATCAGTTAAGATGATGATAGCAGTAAAGGTTTTTAGTCTAGTTGTCCTTCTTGGGTTAAGTGCTCAATCAGGTTAGTTCGATCTTTTGCTTTACACTGATCATCTTAGTAATAATTTGGTTCCCTAGTTTAGTATTTATGTTTAATTGTTCCCTGCTCTTAATAATCATACAATGAATAGTGTTTGGTATTTTTCAATATTTTTGGTAGAGCGCCTCTGATGAACCTTGAATAGACAAAACGCGCGTCAGGCGTAGCAAAATTTATTGTCTGGAACTTTGTTGTTATTTTCATTCCGAACACCTGTAAAGGTTAGCACTGCTGGTGGAGTTTTTAATTCCCCGAGGGTAGCCCGCTCCGGCACCAACACTCTTGGGTTGTAGAACACATCAAAGCTTTAAATTATCGCTTAAATTAAAAAAAAAATCTAAACCCTAAGGTTCTTCCTAACAAGACATAGGTTGATCATCTTAGTAATAATTTGGTTCCCCGGTTTGGAATTTTTGGTTTTATTGCGCCCTGCTCTTAATGATCATATAGTGTTTGGCATTTTCAATATTTTGGTAGAGCGACTCTGATGAGTCTTGAATAACGAAACGCGCAATAGGCGTAGCAAAATTTATTGTCTGGACTTTTGTTGTCATTTTTATTTCATTAGTATTGAAATTCTTTTTTTAATTTTAATTTGCGGTCCCTTTTAAATCTTTATTCATTTATTTTTTTTATTTCGATCATTTTGTAATGGGTATCTGATAAATTATTTTTTAAAGTTATTTATCACCTATGTATTTACATTTAATAGTTTTTAATATACACATGCATTATTGTAACTTAATACATTATTGTTTCTTTTGTTGTCTAATCTATAGGAATTTGCACTTTGAGTATCATATGTATAGATGGAGCGCTATATAAGAATTGTACGAGTGCTGTCCGAAAAGTTCGTGGACAATCAAAGATTTGAACCTATTCGATGCACTTCGCATAATAGCAATTTTGAACATATTCCTTTCATTTCTGGTTTATTGTTTAACAAAAGCTCGACAGAAATAGTGCTACATTTTCAATTATTTAATATGGTGGGTTAGAGCAATGTAAGAATTTTTTTTAGAGTTATTCAAAATGCTTAAAACAAGACCTTGCTATTCTCATAAAATATCTAACGATGTAATAAAACTTGTCCTACAGTGCTGCCAATAGTCAGGACGACGCACATGTCAAATTTGAAGGGTGTATGATTTTAATTTGTTGAGAAATCAGTATTTTAAGAATTGACGTCATTTTCATTAACGTAGAAACAATTAACGTAGGCTGCTGTAATGGTAGAAGCTGCTGTATATCGTCAATATGTGAAGGTATAAATAACCTTCAACAAAACTCATAACTTTAAATCTGAACCTCCATATGGTGTCAACCCACTCTGATAGAATGATAACCTTTAACAAAACTAAGTTTTCTCATAACTTTCAATCTGAACATCCATGTGGTGTTAATGTTCAACGAGGTTTGTTGGTTGTCAACCACTCTGATAGACTCTAGTAAATTGGAAGGAAATTGATTTTGAATTTGTTGCACAGTTTGAGTGTGACCGTATCATCTCTTTGCGATTAGATTTTTTGATCAGACACCGATTTCTTCGTGACCGACTTTTAGAGCAGGGCTATAAGAAAACACGTCTCATACGATTCCTAAAAAAATCTTTCTTAATTATCAGCCACAAGTAGAAAAATTCAAAATTGAGTTAAAAGATAAGGTGGTTAATTGTTTTAATTAGTGTTTGACTGGTCTGCTGTAATGTGATGATCACCTCAATATCCCTATTGTGTCTTACAACTATGTTGTGTTCTATGGTCATTACCGGATCATCAGATCACAATGGAAGAGGTAGGTTTGGCGCCATATGCATAAAGCCTGGTTTAACCCACCATTTCGTTTGAAATGCCTGTACCAAGTCAGGACCATTGCGATGCACCAATTCTTCGGTATGACTGGTTCGTTTTTGTCATTTTTTCTGGACTATGAGATTGATCATTTAAGTTCGGTAATTTTGTAATTACCTTTATCAACTCTCTGTTTTCCAAAATATGACGTGGCAGTATTCTTTACATCATGTAATGAAGTCACTTACTTAAGGGTGTACTTGCACCAAACACAAATATTTTCCCGTCAATGGATTCTTTAATATGTAAATAGACACACCAAGAGATACACTTTGGAAATTTGATTTGAGAAAAACATGTTACTGTGTTAGTTGTCGAGATAATTGACTCTGAAAGTTGGCTCATTTACATTGAAATATTAAAGAAAGTGTCCAAGTTTCAAGGAAAATTGTAAGTAAACAAAAAACGGTTCAGTGATTTTTTCGACAATGTAATCAATCAAACGCAAAAATTTGTTACAAACTAGTCAAAATTGGCAAATTCAGTCGTAAATTATCTCCTTTTGTGTCAAAATGCAGAAATATAATTTAATGTTTGGTTTAATGAATAATTTATAGAGTAAAATTAACAAAATAAAGGAACTAGTTGTTTCAATGGTCTAAGTATCAGAGCAAAATTTGAAAAAAAAAATGTTCTATAGCTAATCAAACTAAAAATTTTAATTGTCAAATTCATTAATGAAAGCAACTTAAAACGATAGATTCAGAAACAGGAAAATATATTTTTTATTTTAAAAATTTAAAAATTGCACGGAGTAAATAATTTTTAAATTAAAGAAAATTTTCACTTCCTGTGCTTTTATTTCGTTTCCGGTGAGTCGAATTTTTTATCCCTTTCCTCATTATAGATTTAAACTGTATCCCGAAATTAAATGGACTAGAGTTTGGCGCTTTGGTCGTTATTAGCAATAAAATTGCAGAAAAAAATATTTAAAAAGTAGAGAAAATAGCAAACCACACAAAATTTAAGTTTGGCGTGCACCAACGTGCATTCATCAAATAAATTGAAACTTGGCATTTTGACAGAAATTGCACAGATAAATATGAGGGATACCACATCTCATTTGATCTACATAAGGGTCACCATGAATTTTAGAAGCGAAATATCAACAAAATAACAAATCTCTGAATGAAATATTTTGTTGTAGAAGCTATATTCTATTATGTTTTTGATGAAAAATTAATATCTTGAACACTTTTCAGCATTAAATTCTACAGTCAGTTTAAATTTGTATTTGGCTGGTCATTTGATCATCTGCATTGTAATCATCTCCTTAACTTCACACCTAATCCATCATATCGGTGAATTGAAAATCACATTTCTAGTCACCAGCATTATAAAAGCAAAGATATACCTAGGAAGAGTTCTACTGTCAAAAGTACGAAAGGGCAGAAATAAAAGTGGCAAACACGAATGAAAACAGCACGAAGACAAAACAATAGACACCGTGCACTCGTAGACAGATATGGGATTTCTATCTCTCAAATGAGTGCAGATGTTGATTTGTCATAGAATTTTGTTTTTGTCTTCCTTGGCCGGATTTGACACACATAATTGTAAAATTAACAGCACCACGAGTGTGCTTTAGCAGGCATGAACTGCCTACTTTCCCGGAGCACCTGAGTTCGCGTTGCTGATTTTCATTGGTTAATTTCGTGTTTCTTTTTGCTGTTCTAGTTCGTGTTTAGCCATTTTGTCGTTGCCTTTTCAAACTTTTGACACCTAAATGCCCGAATGATACCTCTTTTTTCTTTCTGCATCCATCTGAGAGTTAGAAATTCGATATATGTATATCTATGAGTGCATTATGTCTTACAAAAAAACGAGAACTAACATAATTTTGTGTCAATCGTTAAGTTCTTCCAAGGACATCGACAGAAATCCCACGAGCTCGATCCGGAATTATGAATCAATTGTGAAACGTAAACAGCATAAGATTGAGTGGACGGAACGTTGCTACACAAGAAGGAAAAGTTGGTGATTGGAAAGTTGAAGTCATAACGGTTGTCAAAGAGTTTTGTAGAAAGTCGTATTTGAGAGGTCATTTCGAGATGTAGATCTTATTTTGAAGATGACTTCCTAGAATCCTTTGTATCCTTTATCTCTTTAATTATATATTAGAGTGATCCTCTTTGAAGTGCGTTTTTTTTTTCAATACAAGGATGAACTTCCATCATTTCTAACACCAACAGAGAGCATAAAAGGAGAAAATGACAAATTTTTTAGTGTCAATTATTTCCTCCTTCGAAAGTGATGTTGCTGTGTATGTGGGGCTTCTGCTGGTAACATAATGTCACAATTTAATACATGATATTTCACTCTTCCTGTAACAAAAATCTGAGTTCATATTTTACAAGTATTAGAATATATGATAGAAATAGGAAAAACCCACTTGTCAAATCTTGGATCTCTTTATTGACATGCAGTATAAGATTGTCTGTCCTTAACCAGAAAACTCTTTGTAGTTTATGCCATTTACATTTAACAGTTCAAGAGGGACGTGAACCAGTTTCTCTTGATTGTTATTATCCATTCGGAGATCTCAATGGCGACACACCCATGCAAATTGCAGATGATGGATTTGAAACCCTGTCTTTGACTTATGACTTCTCCTTCTTTGACAATCTTTATTCTGCTGGAGATAGTTTTTATGTGAGTACAATCATTAGAAACATGCTATTGTTTTAGATGACACACACAAAATATATTTGAAAGTTAGCTTTTAATGTCCGCTTTAGTAGTCATGCAAGTTGACATTTATATACTGTAAACCAATAATTTTCGCGACTGCAATATTTCGCGTTAAAGTGTCATAGGGCTATTTCGCAGCTATTTATTTTTGCGATTTCTCGTATTAATCGTTTAATCACTATTAAAATGAGCCATTTTGCGACTTTTTACCTTCACGAATTGCTGTTCCTCGCGAAATCCGGGAATATAAATCGCTCGCGGAAATAAGTTGGTTACAGTATACCATTTCGACATTTAATACAAGCTATTTTACTATGATCTGTATAAATTCCATCGTGTCCTTATGATATTTTCCTAATGGCGGATCGAGTCTTGAGAATTAGAAAAAAACAATACCAACAAAAGGGACCATCAGAAACTTCTAAAATTCACGCATTTGGTTTTACAGCTTGGGATAAATGGAGTAGTTACATTTATAGAAGGCGTTAGAGGGTTCACACCTGATCCCTTTCCTCTCGCTAACAATATTCCAATGATAGCCCCATACTGGGGAGATACGGATACAAGGCGTGGTGGAAATATATGGTACAGACAGACAATGGATCCTACTTTACTTGGCTTTGCCTCCGCTGAGGTACAAGCTATCTTTCCCGAGTTTTCCAGGTTTTCGGCGTACTGGATGTTTATAGGCACATGGGATGAAGTTGTTTCTTACGGCGACAATTCAGTAAACCCTTTGGTAAATAAGAATTAGTTGAATTAATTTGTTTAATAGATACTAAAAAAATAAAATAGCAAATGATAATTTTTTTTCAAATTTGTAAAAGGTATTTAATCATTTATTTAATTAATCATTTTATGATTCATTAAATAAGCATAAATTGAGAGTATCGTTAAAATGTTTTAAATTAAATAATATAATTGACTCAGTATGATGCCTTCAGCCGGAAAACGTATAAGCTTGTCACATGACCGCACTCAATTACTGGGATTGCAAAATTAAATTCTATTTTGTAATTTACAAAAAAAAATATACATAGTTATTGTATTTATATAATTATTTAAAGTATTCCCAGCTATGAAATGTTTTAATGAAAGAAAATTAAGACTATTAGCATATTTTTAAGGAGACTGGACACGATTTTTCACTTTTGTGTATTATGATTTTTCACTTTTGTGTATTATGATGAAAATCTATCAAAATATGATAAAATATGTCATACAACCTTATTTGTTGATTTACGCCTTAATTCTGAACCCCTCTCGGACAAGATAGACCAATGGCAGGTGCACCCATCTTACTCTAATGTAAATATGAATTAGTTAAATTAATTTGTTTAATAGATACTAAAAAATCAAAATAGCAAATGACACAAATATCTTTATTTTTAGATTTGTAAAATGTATTTCTTCATTAATTTACTTAATCACTCTATGATTCATCATTTAAACACAAAATGTGAGTATCATTAAAATGTTTTAAATAAAATAATATTGAAATAATAAATTACTAAAAATCCTACTTAACCCATGAATAACATATTTCTTAAAATGTATCTATTAAGTGGTGAATCAATCTCTTTTATTATTCTTTTTAGTGATAATAAAAAAGGTATATAGAAAATTGTGCATTCGTTAGGAGTAAATTTTTGAGTTTGCTTATACAATAAAAGCACAAGAACTGTCACTTTGTTTCCCGAATAAAATGATATATTTAGAGTTATTTGCCATATCATTAGGATTCCAAGGAAAACTTTCACATTGATAAGTATCCAAGCTAAGCTGCATTGTCTTGTAAGGTGTTTTCGATAATAAGGATTTTTGGAAAACTATTTTTAAACATGGACCTGCAAGTCACGTGCAAGCATTCTTGCGATACAATACCATAAATTGAAAGTACAAACATATAAATTTATGTCAACTTGCCGAAATCACATAAAATGCTGCTATAATAAATTATTGTTTGTTATCTATTTTCTCTAAGCTGTCATATAACTAGCGAATTTTATAAAACCTGTTCACTAGCAATCGGTATAATCATTTACATTTTAATCAAACAGATCAGTGACGTCTGCTTAAATAAACTCTCGCTGGGCGGGAGCTAAATTGACTGAGTATGATGCCTTCAACCGGAAGACGTATAAGCCAGTCACATATCCGCACACAATAACAGGGAATGCAAAATTGAATTCCTATTTTGTATGTTCGCGTTGTTGATTTCAATTCGGTTGATTTTGTGTTTTGTGTTTCTTCGTGCTGTTTTTGTTCGTGTTTGCCGGTTTCGTCATTAACTTTTTGGACTTTTGCCACTTGAATGCCCCATTGATGCCTCTTGGCTTCTTTGTTATTTACATTTAGAAAAAAATAATATACATAGTTATTGTATTAATATAATTATTGTAAGAATTGATTGCTATGAAATATTTTAAATGTAAAGAAAATTAGGACTTTTGACATATTTAAAAGGAGACGGACACGATTTTTCACTTTTGTGTATTATGATAAAAATCTATCAAAAAATGTGATATCTTACAACATTGTTTTGTTAATTTACGCCTTTTAACACCACATTTTATATATTTTTTTATGGCCTCTGAAATGTGCTAAAATATCAGCATTTGAATCCAAAACGAAGCTTGAGGTCACATTGATATGATATGTGCATAGCAAATCAGTATTATTTTAAATACATAGTCATTGAAAAACGACTAAACATGCCATAATTATTATTATGCATTTGGTTGCAATAGCAGATATAAATGTGAAAGTTTTTTTTTCACATTCCCGTAATTCTTAGACTAACTTAGCAGTCGTCGCGGCAAAACATAGACTTTGCTCTGTGCATTTGTACAAAGAGAATAGTTTGATGCGTCGAGAACATTTACTCTCTAGCAGCTGTAAGCATACTTTGCGGTATTCAGACAAACCGTGCCAGGGCTCATCTTGATTAAGACTTAAAATTTAAAGTCCGCCTTCGAGATTCATGTCCCTCCTTTACTTCTCTGCAGCAAGAAGCATGTTAGCAGAAGAGAGTAAAGACGTATGCCCCGGTTTACGAATTGACTTCCCACTGGGTGGATGTAACACAATATGAATCGCTTAATTATACTGGAAAATGTGTAAAAAGGTTGCACGCATAGTGAAAGGTTGTTTTGGGGCAAAATCTGGCCTTTACTTATGCTTTTATGACACGTTACTACCTGCGTAGTTAGAGGGTCAATACTCATACCGGTGTTAATTGGCAATTTGCATCATAAATTGATTAAGTGATTATTAACAAACAATTTAGAAGCGGGCGTAAATTTATTCAATTTTGTTGTATTCTGTTTACCTGAAGTCTGGCAGACATAAACAAAATCTAGACATACGGTATATTTTTTTCTTGAGTCTAGATTTAAACAAAGAATATAAAAATTCACATTAAAATATATGACCGTGGTAATATAGTATAAATGTAAATTCACACTACAGTAGCAGTTCAGAGTGCACAGCAGCAAACTGGCAATATATGATATTTATAATATTTATAAATGACTCGAGCTTATCGAATACTAGTTTGTTTGCTATTATCATGATTATATAAAAGTAACACATTCAATCAAGTAAAACGGATGTATAGTATATGCTCATCTTCATTATACACGTTATGAGCTTAACGTTACTTTATGCTTGCGATTTTTTTATTTATGTGATTTTCAAAGCAATTTTAAAATTTAATTTCTATATACATTTTTAAACTTACTTATAATTAACTGATTTATGGTCTTTTGTGATTCTGGCAAAAGAAACCTGTTACCTAGAGCCGATATATATCGACTTCTTTTTCTTTTTTAAAACAACACTTCATTTCAAAAACTAGCTATATTTTGATGGAAATTTTGTGAATATATATGTAGGTAATTATTTTTTATCGAGAAGCATAGATTGTATTAAAAATCGGAAGGACGATTAACAATAAAGACTATTAGTATTGGTTGACAGGTTATTTCTGACTGTTAACGTACTTGTATAAAAAAAAATAAGTTTGAGAATTGAGAAGAAAACCTGCAACATATGAATTACAAGCATTATATAATACATGATATGGGAATTTCACAAGGGTCTTTGATGCCATTCATTTAAACAACTGTAAAACGATATGTAATAAACGACACCGTTCCTTATTGCATAGTAAAATAAAATATCATTAGTAGATCACTAACTGGCTCTTATTACGTCAGCAGGTCACGCGTTGCACATCTCATTCAAATTTTCTCGATCGACGGAAGCGGTAATAATGATCCTAATTACTCGATTTATGACTTTATCGTGAAGAATGGATTAGTATTATGGTGATTATTACTGTTTTTTATGATAATAAGATCTTATATAAAATTTTGAAAAATCGTGTCCAGTTTCCTTTAATGATTAACGTAGCAATTGTCCATTCTATCACTAGAGGTTGCGTCCATAAAAACAAAATACCAGAAGCGCGGGAACCTGTTATTCTAGTTTTCGAAACAAGACCCCAAAAACAGCTGTACATTGTCACTTGAATAGTTTAGCAGTCATATTTTAATCTCTGCAGTCATCACTATTTACTTTGTCCTCAGTAAACAAATTTGTTTTTGTTATCAGTCTTTCTCTAGCCGGCTTTGCTTCGAAAATGAAAGTAGAAATTCTTAAAAGGTGTTTTTTGCAAGTTTTTTGCATTGTTCTTTTTAGAAGCTTGCATCGATTGCTGTTATTTATAGATAATGAGTTCTTGCTTTAATGAAAGTATTAGCTACCATATATATATATAAGAAAGTTACTTTATCTGCAGAAGCTGATCAGGTTTAGCCTGCAAAAATAGTGTCTTTCTGGCGTGAAAAGACATTGTGTACAACCTTAACAAAATTACCGAATATACCTGACGTTTTTTTGTTGTTGTAAAAGAATACCGTGATCTCTATTTAAAAATTCATTATAATTTCAACAAAGTTATGATTTTGGAAGATGCACTTGAGAATTCATTTCATTTCTATCTGATGTAACACCAACAAAATAACTGGATAAATATTATGATAATACTTTAGACCACCATAGTCCATTTCTAGACATTAAACTTCCATAAGCTTTTTTTACTAATTGTCATTTTTAAGCATTAAAGCAATCAAGCATGTCGGTTTTGTGTGATGACACTCAACGAAATAATTATTGTTTGAAGTGTTGTGTCGGATTTAAAATCGATAACTTTTTTTTACATCAGTCGATTGATGGTTTTCAGCTAGCTGTCAGTAACAGCGAGTGTTTTATAGAGAGTTTCTTTGCCATCCTTTCGTTTGTTCTTGTTGTCTTTGTTCTAAGGATCTCTCTAGTAGAATTGAACTTTGATCGATTTTATTTTAAATTTTAAAAAAATGTTTAGAAGGTAAAACCACATTTAAAAGCTAAAATCCAACTAATAAATCATAATAAAAGGTAAAAATTGAGCCAAAACAATAAAAAGATGCCTAAATTTTCGGATCCCACGTCCTTCCTTAAAGCAACTAAAGAGAAAAAGTGTAGGTACATCACGAGAACTCGAGTTTAATGTCCATGTGAAAATAATTACTGAAATCATTCCCATACATGAAACACTTTATGAATGAAAATGCTTTTATTCTCTATAGTTGCATTTTTTTTCAGAAGAATACTAAAAATTTGGACTAAAACAAAGTCTATTTACCTGTATGAATTAGAAAGTTAATAGGTCAGCAAAGTTTGCTGACTCATCATATTTATTGTTTTAACTCAAAATTTGAAGACTCTCAATTGTGATTTGCTCTGCATGTTTGTCTTTTTTCTATTACTTACATATAAACATAAGGAACAGCTAATAGGTTCAGATGGTCTTTTGATTTTCATGAATGTTTATTTCTATGATTTTAACAAGATTTGGTAAATACAAATGACAACAAAGTTCCAGACAATAAATTTTGCTACGCCTGACGCGCGTTTCGTCTATTCAAGACTCATCAGAGGCGCTCTACCAAAAATATTGAAAATGCCAAACACTGTATGAATATGAAGAGCATAGAACAGTATAACCAAAAATACCAAACTGGAGAACCAAATTATTACTAAGATATTCAACCTATGTCTGGGGTAGGAAGAACCTTAGGGTTTAGACAATTTTGAAATTTAGACGGATAATTTAAAGCTTTGATGTATTCTCCAACTCAAAAGTGTTGGTGCCGGAGCGGGCTAACCTCGGGGAATTTAAACTCCACCAGCAGTGCTAACCTTCACGTGTGTTCGAAATACAAATGACAACAAAGTTCCAGACAATAAATTTTGCTACGCCTGACGCGCGTTTCGTCTATTCAAGACTCATCAGAGGCGCTCTACCAAAAATATTGAAAATGCCAAACACTGTATGAATATGAAGAGCATAGAACAGTATAACCAAAAATACCAAACTGGAGAACCAAATTATTACTAAGATATTCAACCTATGTCTGGGGTAGGAAGAACCTTAGGGTTTAGACAATTTTGAAATTTAGACGGATAATTTAAAGCTTTGATGTATTCTCCAACTCAAAAGTGTTGGTGCCGGAGCGGGCTAACCTCGGGGAATTTAAACTCCACCAGCAGTGCTAACCTTCACGTGTGTAACTCATTTATTCATATAGACCTCAATAAAAGCATTAAACTGTGATTTTGTGAATATTTTGGCATCCTGTAAACTTTGGAATGGAACATATAAAATATCAGTAATTTTGTCTCTACCTCCAACTAACTTTATTTACATCATACAAAGTAATAAACGACATAGAAAGGTATACTAGTTTATTCTTCATCATTTTATGTGAAATAACAAAAATGCATGACATGATGGTTTGTTTAGGGAAAAGGAAGAAGCTGTATTTTCAATTAACGGAAAAATGTATGAAATATTTTTATTGTTGAATAATAGAGATTTTTACATAAATATACAAAATTGGTCAAGTAATAATGTCTATGGGCAAATAATTAATGAAATCATTCCTATTGATTTACCTTGGAGGCAAAATGACAGGAAATTGTTGACATTTGGCTCTATATTTGGGTGAATTGAAAAACGCAAAGAAAATGCACCGGTTAAACGAATCAAACGACACGTAATTACAAATACTAAAACTGTTGGCAAAACATTATTTATTAACACGCTGCTATCATGGCTATGTCTTATTAAGCAATTGAATGTGAAGTTAAGGCTGCACCTTGATTGAGAAAAAAAAATTAAATAGTATTATTTTTTCCAAAGAAAAAAGATGACCTTAAAACTAGATCAATCTTCGTTTTTGCGCTATAAGTACAGCTTAATTTTCATCTAGATTTCAAATTTAGGGGGTAATATACAAATCTAGTTAGACAGCATCATTTCTTAAATCAGAAAATCTATAGATTCCGTAAAAAAATAAAATAGATATTGCACATATATAGTTTTCAAGAATAAATAAAATTATAAGAACAGAATTCTTCGGTCCCCCACCGAGCGCAAATAGTTCTAAGTCGGCACATTAAACAAGAAATAGGTAAGCAACCGACCTAAAATTTATTTCCACCATATGACACTCCTACCTTAAGCAGCATACCAAATAAGAAAAGCCTGCAAATATAAATTACTGGATACATAAACTGTGACGGACGCACACACAGACGGACGATGGGGAATTTCTATAGCCCCGGTCCGTGTTGCAAGAAGCAAAGGTGTACCAAAGGGGTAATCAGTATCATAAAACCGTAAAGACGAAGACAAAACCGGCAGACAAAAAATCATCACAACAAAACAAACCACATAACAACATAAAACACACACACATATTACAACAAAACCGCATTCAGCAACGCGAACTCAAGTCGAAACGAGAGTGAACTCAGGTGCTCCGGAAGAGTAAGCAGTTCCTGCTTGCTATAGCACACCCGTCACGTTGCCAAAGATCGATTAAGTGTTGGTCAAATCCGGAAAGGATGACATTACAAAACTCTATGTCAAACCAACATCTGTGCTCATCTGAGAGATAGAAATCCCGTATTTGTATACGAGCACATGATGTCGTCCGTAAAATTTCTTGAGTGATGACAACAACCTGGGAGCAACGTACCCCTGTGTTAACAATTTGCTTGTCAGCCGTGTGGCTCTATCAAGGAAGTCGTTGTACTCCCCACATGCTCTGGAATAGCGAATCAATTGTGATACGTAAACCCCATATGCTGGAGCGGACGGAATGTTGCTACACAGAAAGGGAAAGTTAACTATTGGAAAGTTGAAGTCATCACGTTTGTCATAGAGCTTTGTACAAAGCCTTCCTTGTGTGTCAATTTCGAGAAATAGATCCAGATATGAAGCGGACCTCCTAGAATCTGTAGTGTCCTTTATCTCAAGTTCCTTCGGATATATGAGATGTAAATAGTCACCAAATCGAGGATTGTTTAGTGAAAGGACATCATCAATATAACGAAATGTGAGATTGAAGGATAAAGCAAGTTTGCGGTCCTTTTTGTCTAGAAGTGATTGTAAGAAGTCCGCTTCATATGAATGAAGAAACAAATCGGCAAGCAATGGTGCACAATTTGTGCCCATTGGGATACCTATTGTTTGCTGAAAAACACGTCCACCAAACTGAACAAATATGTTGTCGATTAGAAAGTTGAGCATTTCTATTATTTGATCTTCTGTAAATTTGTTTTTCTTGCTAGACTCTTGGATGACAAAGTAAGTCTTTTTATAACCGACTACCAAATACTTGTACCTGCGTTTTCCGTTCTTTTTGATAAAGATACGTTTAATCAGCTGTGCCAAACGAGATTTTAGTTGTGAATGTGGAATTGAAGTATATAATGTAGAGAAATCAAACGTTTTAATGCTATTGCATGATGAAAATGACTTAGAATGGAGATTTTCCATCAGTTCTTTAGAATTTTTGAGAATCCACATTTGATTGACGCCATTTCTAGAGTAACACCAATCGAAATACTTTTGAATGCTTGATTTTATTGCCGTCAATATTGATGTTAACAAAACTGAAAGAGGCTTAGTTGTACATTTGGATGACCCAGCAATAAATCGTTGCTTGTATGGAGTTTTATGTAACTTTGGAATCCAATACAAGGATGGAACGTCATCGTTCTTTTTGTCAACAGAAATGCCAAAGGAAGATATGACAGAATTATGATTGTTGATTATTTCCTCCTTTGACAGTGTTGTTGCTGTATATGTGGTGCTTTTGCTAGTACAACCAACGCCTAATTCAGCTGTTAAACAATCAATATAGTGTCTTTTGCATACGAAAATGATGTTGTTAGGCGCTTTATCAGCAGGTACGACAACATATTTGTCATGTAAGGTGGACAATGTCTTCGCAACATCAGGGTTGTTGAAAATAGATGTTGCCTTGGTGCTCATCGAGCCTTTCAAAGAGTTAATCCTTTTCAAAACCAACGACCTCACAGACTTTACCCACTCAGAAAGAACGTCGCTTTCCTTTTCATGTTCTTTTTTGGCCCATTTTCTGGCATAGTCTTCAACTGAATCCATAATTGTTTTGAAATTATGGTTCCAGTTGATTGCTCTAGGTTCACGATATTTTGGTCCTTTGGCCAAAACATCGCGGAGTTGGTCATTTTCCACTATGTTGAGGTCCCCGGTAATGACGTGGCCAGAGGGACTATATTTGAATGGGGATTTGTCACAAGAACAGTCTGGTGGTTTTGCTTTGAGGTCGTTGATTTGGTAATCCCGCAAAACTTGTTTGTAGTTAAATACCTTAGGTGCAATGGTGGAAGTATAGGAATAAGAAATGACGGGAACACTTGTGTCTTTGAAATAAGAAGGGATATGTTCTGTAACAGATTTATGGTGTAAAATGTTTCCTAAATTTATGGCATCCAAACCTTTGTTTAAAAATGGAAGAGAAATGAAAGAGCGATTGTCCTTGTTGTTTTCGTGTGGAACACCGACTGGTTTGAATAATCGGTTGTATCCAATGTCAAGAACAATGGCTGTAAGACGGTACAGGTTGGATTTAAAATCAGTCACTGGATTTTCGAGACATTCTTTGTATAGTGTGTGAAGTTTGGAAAGAGGAATAGAATACAATTTAGTGCGAATGTGATGAATCCCGAGAGGTTGTTGGATAGACGAAAGCAGTCCATTGATAGACACGTCATGTACCTTCGGTGAATTGTACTTCCGATGTCCATGACTGCGTTTGCGCCTTTCCTGTTGTTCAAAAAGATTCATCACATTCACATCATTGCATCTTGGACTTGATAAGTTCCCTAAACTGCCAATGTTGTCGTTGCAACCATAAGGTAAAGCGGTGCCTAACCTTCTAATCCAGAATTCTTCTCGTTGTTTTCGAAATGGCGTACTTAAAGTGGGATTGTTGGTGGTATGGTATATTTTTTCAAGAATGCGGACTTTCATGGACAAGATGGAATGGTCCGGTTGATTAAAATGTTGGTAAATGAAAGGGAATTTGTCGGTGTTAATTCCGGATCTGTGGCCACTTATACGGGCATTCAATCTGCCTTTAGTCTCCCCAACATATATCAATCCGCATAAAGTGCATTCTAGTGCATAAATAACGTTTGAAGATGTACAGTTCAAATCATCCCAACTGTTGATGTACGTACGGTTTGTTAAATTGCTCTTAATTTGTGGATCAGTGATTAGAATAGCGCATGTTTTACAGTTTTTTATTCCACATTTTTTTATTGTGCAATGACTTTCGATGTTTTCAAAGTCTAAAACGTCTTCCAAAAGTACAGAGCATTGTCGTATGTTGTTGACTGAATCTGAGTTTTTATATTGGAATTCTGGATTTTCAGACTGTTTGTGTGATATTGTGGTAGAAACGGGGATAGTTTGGACACCTGTCTTACAAAACGATGCCGTGTCCGTGGCGTCGTTAGGTTCAGGCCTTTTTATACTGGGCGACGCCTGAGCCAGTATCTGTGCTTGGTTCCTTGTAATCATGCTATGGTAGCTACTGGGCTGATGATGTCCTCGGGGACAAATGTCCACCAGCAGAGACATCGACCCAGTGGTATGAAAGAAGCAAAGGTGAGCAATCTGAGCAATGGCTTTTGTAACAGTGGTTCAACAGTAATATTACAACAGTTAATATTCTCTTCTTGGTATAATTGAGAATAAGTTGATAGTTATTTCTCTGTTGACTACGGTAACCATGAACCAGCTTTAAACTTCTATTAGGAATGAGCAGAAAATGTACATTTATTTCGTCCCCATTATTTTATGTCATTTAGACCAAAATGTGTTAAAAGAAAACTTTGAATATTTTTTTTTACCATATTAGCCTAAAACATGGTTCATTTCGATCAAAATTATTCGACTACGATACATATATTTTTAGTTTAATCAATACAGCGATTAATTAGGGCCCCGGATGTTTTGTTCCCAAAGACTTTATTAGCAAATTCAACGAAAACCATCTAAATCATCTTCATTACTTAAATACGACTCATTATTGTCATTTTTTGTTTGTTTGACAGCTTCGGTGTTTTCATCGCCAAGTAGATTTCTACACGGGCTTAAACCTCAAGATACAGGGTATTGCTCGTGCGTGTGAATCAGCAAAGTTTATAAACAAAATTTAATACAGTGTATACGCGGGATAAGTGCCCAAGAATATGATCTTTTGTAAAGCTTTACAAATATCATTAAGTGATGTTTTTTCGATTTTTAGATTGAAAGGGTACCACAACTGTATTTTTTGTTCATATGTTAAAAATAAGACAAACGAGTTGTGTGTTAGCCTCTTTTTGTTAGTTTAAAATATTTTTCGTAAACAATATCCCTTAAATACTGTCACATGGGCTTTACATAATTTAATCTATGCAGATAGAACATATCATTTGGACTTAACGTGCACACAAACACTATGGGTTTCCTTCTCTTCTCAATCCCATCTGCACTATAGATAATGATAAAAAAAATACACATTCATAAATTGAAATTCTTTAGTAGTATTTTGTCTTAAAAATATAAATTTCTCGAATTTTACTTTACAGTCATCAATATTGCAACGGTTTAAAAAGGGGAAACATCAGTATGCCGGAAAAATTAGTATGTGTTAACACATACAGGATTTTCCCCTATGGGAAAACGTAGTATTTACTCATTTTTTCCCCGAGGGAAAATCTAGTATATACTTGATTTCCAGGGGGAAAGCTGAGTATATACTTATTTTTTTTCGGTAGGAAATTCTAATTTGGGAAAAAAAACTAGCATGCAACACCGGTAGTGCATTTCTTTAAAATTACAACCAATTTGTAAAATAATTATGTTTTCTTAAAAATGGTTACCATCCACTTAGGAAGGAACGAATATCATGTGATGAAAATTTTAAACTCAAAAAGCAAAATAAAAAAATAAACATTACAATGACAAATTTAATAATAAAAAAAAGTTTTTTTTTGTTTTTTTTTTAAATTAACAATACATTTAAGAAAGATGAAATATCATATATAGTAAATGTTTAAAAACTAAAGATTTTGACATTCAAAGACAAATTCATCAACAAATAATTTAAGAATATTTTAACATAACGTGTTAAACCATGGCAACCCGTTATATGCATGAATATAAGATTGAAATTTAAATCCAAGCAACACTATCTAGGCTTTGTAAAGGCGAAAACAAGAAGACGATGATTAAATGAACATGCGGTGCCCGGATGAGGTGGTGGTGAGAAATATGAGGACGGGATGGGAAATCAAAGAACAGTGAAAGGGACAAATTTAATAATCGACTTTTATTGTTTGAATGAATGTATCATTATTCATTGTTATTGTCGATTACTCTCAAAATCACTCTATTATTGCTCTGTTTGTTTCCACCTACATGGAGTTTTGTGTACCCACAAAAGAATGAATTTGATAGTAAGATGGAGTTTTAAATTATATGCCGGAAATAATTTTAACAAAGCATATTTCGCCCTTTATATTCTTAAAATGTCTTGTTTTTCCATGTCACTATATAGAATTATTTAACAATTTCAGAAAAATAATTTCCAAGTAGTCTTGGTAACGAATGGGACTCTGTCGTTTGTGATGTTTTTCTTTTATAAGCTTGAATGGTTGTACGGGACGTCATCAAATAGTATACCATCTCAGGTAAGATACGAATGATTTTTCACTTTTTAGCTTAGCAACGAAATTAAGGATAAAACAAATAATATTCTTATGTAGACAAACGCTTTGATCCATTCTTTATATATTTTCGTAAACATTGTTAAAATTTCATCATTTAATCTGGATATTTTAGTCTATAAATTGGAAAATATATGTCCTTCGCAGAGTCTATTAAGACATTCTGTGTGTGTCGTGCATCGTCCATCTTATGACTCACTTCCACCAGTTTCAGCTGCAGATGTGTTTAATGAATAATCTATCAGTTGACACACTTCCGCCAGTTCCAGCTTCAGATTTGTTTCATGAATAATCTATCAGTTGACACACTACCGCCAGTTCCATCTTCAGATGTGTTTCATGAATAATATATCTCTTGACACACTACCGTCAGTTTTAGCTGCAGATGTGTTTCATGAATAATCTATCAGCTGACACACTACCGTCAGTTTCAGCTGCAGATGTGTTGCATGAATAATCTATCAGTTGACACACTACCGCCAGTTTTAGCTTCAGATGTGTTTCATGAATAATCTATCAGTTGACACACTACCGTCAGTTTTAGTTGCTTCTTACTTCAAGAGAAGACATTCAATTTGCCTGAACAGTGTAAGTCTTCCATTATGATGAGGAAATGGTAAGACTTCTTGAAAATTAAAGCTAAGAATAAGAGCTATCAAACTTGTTTTAATTGGTAGGCTGGATTAAATGCTGGAGATGGAATACAATCCTATACTTTGCCCGGATCTCGTACTCAAGCCATTCTCGACGCAGCTATGTTGTCTAACATGGGAGTTCCGGGTAGATTTATGTTCCGAGTGGATGAATATAATCTTTCTTTTCCATCGGCACGTAAGTATAATAGATTAAAAAAAAACTGACCAGAATTACTATTAAGCTTAAAGAAAAAGCATTAAACTAAAGGGAGCAGAAACGGACGAGAACATTACTTTTAGAATGATTCTTACTTTAGAAAACAATGCTTATTATAAAATAAATATTAAGTTCCAATGGATTTCATTTTTTAAATATATATATTTTTGATTAAATATTCTAATATCTTTATTATTTCACTTAAAAAGACACTTTTGCAATTCGCACTTTTCTGTTCAAAGTCTTTAAGCTAATCAAACCCCCACTCTCTTTTGCAGGGTTCAATATCGACCCTAACGTACAATTGCTATACGAAGATGTACAATCTATAATCAAATGTAACGCCAGTTTAAAAAAATGAAATAACTAAGATGCATAAATTAGTGAACAAAAAAATTAGCAATACGATATATGTTAATGAATATTCTTTACGCTTTAGTGTCAATTCGTATGGTGAATTAAAACTAAGTTATTGTACAAGCACATAAACAGTTAAAAACAAAAATATCTATTTCTATTGCATGTTGTTCCTCTACTAAATGAAAAAATATATAAAAAAAAAAACAAAATGTTATACGGGTTTGCTATATTTATCAAGATCTGCCTTGCAGTTCCTCTAATAAATAAAAAAAAAATATGTATAAAAAACAACTTGTTAAAATGTTATACCGGTTTGCTATATTTACAATGTACCATGATCTGCATTTTGGGGCTCTTGAGTTCACTCTCGTTGGACTTTAGATTAGGTCAAAAATTGCAGTTGGGATGTTATATGACTGTTTTTTGTTTCATGTGTGATTTGATTTCGTAATGATTGTGACGATAATCAATTGTCCCATTGTGCAACTTTCTTTCTTAAAAATGTATGATCTGATAAAATTTTAATATTTTAGTTTCATGTAATTAACGAAAATCTTATTTTTCAGCTCTGGGTGTCTGTCGTGTTGGTGTAGAGTAAAGAATCAGTTTATTATTAATAAAATCATTAGAACCTTATACATTATAACTTTTTGATACTTTTGGATTGATCTTTTTTCACGAAAATATATCGTTTTCTGAGAAGCTATAAAAATATATACAGAGAAATTTTCATTCAACTGAACGTAGCATTGTGTCTAGAACTGATAAGATAAAAAAATGCATACTGTTCAAAATTATTCCTTAAAATGTCAAAAATATCATTGCAAGACCTCCTTCTGAACAAAACACACCTAAGCCTATATCGTGAAGACGAATGATCACAAACATAAATTTTGACAGACATTCCTTGCTAGACAAGCACATCTAAAATGTGGCGGGGTTAAACAAGTCTTTCCGGCCCAAAATACAATACCAAAACGGATATAAAACGGTTGATTTTGCTATGATGTATATCGATATTTCAAGGAGTAACCTCTCAACAGAGCATTTCAATCAAAACATTGCAAAATCAAAAAAAAACAAAATTAATAAATGAAAAGTTCTCAAAACCAAAAAGTTCGAACAGGAAAGCATAAGTCAGCACCGAGGATATCGACAATGAGCATTACAAGGAAATTACTTCGGTGTTTTTTACAAGTGTTGAAGTAAAATTTACTTTATGTTTTAGAATTTAATTTTATACGTTTACACGGGATTATTTAAGATGTACCGGTTCTTTTAGTACCTTCACAGAATATATGCATCGAAAATATAAAACAAACAACAAAGCACTATGTTAATGTTATTGTGATCAAAATATTATCGAATGAGATTTCTATGGCCTCTGAATGACAAATAAACAACTGATACACAATTTTTTTATACAACGGCTTTAAAAAAAATAACTTAATAGTTGTTTTTGGTTCATATAAAGAATGCTAGTGTGTAATTATAAGTTGTGTTTATGGCGCTAATCATGATTTTCTCTGCATTATATATTTTCTTTTAAACTGAAATCTAATGCAGTTTCTTTTCCTTTGTTCGACAATCATTTTAAATTATTATACAAGATCTGTTTTTGTATTTTGTCTATTTGAGCAAATAACATGTATAAGGCCAAGTTTCCATACTCATAAATCAAGTTGAATGCAAAAATAATCTTTAAAAAAAATCTTAGGGTTCAGTCAATTTGAAATTTATTCAGATATTTAAAGCTTTGATGTGTTCTCCAACACAAAATGTTGGTGCCGAAGCGGGCTAACCTCAGGGAATTAAAACTCCACCAGCAGCGCTAACCTTCACGGGTGTTCAAAATTACAACAAAATTTCAGACAATAAATTTGCTACGCCTGACGCGCGTCTAAATACTACATGTAGTTTTTGCAGTTACCCTTAAATGACACTTTTCATAGGAAAAGAAATGAAGCTTTCAGGCAACTTGGGCCCAAAAGACTAGTTTAACTCCGCTATATTTTTAATGTGCCTGTCCTAAGCCAGGAATCCTTGTCAAGGCTTTTGTTTGTCTTTGTCAACTATCTGATCTTTGTTTTGTGTCCAGAAATGGGTCTTTCGTTGATAATCTAGGGATTTGTTTCAATCAAAATTGTTTCAAGACAGCGAGCAGTGACCTCTGATCATGTTGAAGACTACTGGCTGTTTTCTATTGTGATTTTTAAATTGCCGTATCTTTAATGTTGGTTGTGTTGCGTACATTTAATCCACATCTCTTTATGGTCAATTAAACTTCAGTCTAATAATGTCGAACGAAAAGTCGTATAGTCGGGACAATACTTGTTTAAGTGACACATGTACTTGGTAATGCTTATAAGTTAAACTTTTTTGAGTCTGATTTAGTATGATTTATCAGTCAAATCAAGCTTACAGATGCACACTTGTTGAAGTCATTGCCCACACCTTTCACAGAAATAAACACAAATCTGATAGACTTACACACACAAATAATCTTGAAGTCTTTATTGGCAAAACTGAAAAAAAATAACGATTTGTGATCTATAAAAACAAATGATTCATTTAACATGCACTTTTTACAAATGTATAATTGCTCCATTACAATGTTTACATTGCTAATTCATTTCCTATTGACTGATCTTAACATCGACTAACACTTGTTTAGCATAAATGTAATATCAATTAAACATTTATTTTTTTCAAATG
The DNA here is from genome assembly GCA_963971305.1 of Arcuatula senhousia. Taxonomy (NCBI): domain Eukaryota; kingdom Metazoa; phylum Mollusca; class Bivalvia; order Mytilida; family Mytilidae; genus Arcuatula; species Arcuatula senhousia. The sequence continues at coordinate 3,116,846 of OZ020313.1, forward strand.
TTTTAAATTTCATGTTAATATGTGTTAATTAGGACTTAAAGTTATGATTGGATCTTATTATCACGAATTCAGTGTTACTGTCGTTTGTTGGTATAAGGTGGAACCTCGCTTATCATGAATTTAATGTTAATATGTCGTTAGTTGGTATAAGGGGGAACATCGATTATCACGAATTCAGTGTTAATGTCGTTAGTTGATATAAGATTGAACCTTGCTTATTACGAATTAAATGTTAAAATGTCATTAGTTAGTATAAGGGGCAACATCGATTATCACGAATTCAGTGTTAATGTCGTTAGTTGATATAAGATTGAACCTCGCTTATTACGACTTAAATGTCAATATGTCGTTAGTTGGTATAAGTTAAAACAAAAATTGTTGTGCAATAATTATAAAGTTTTCTACCATTATGTTCATTAATAATAGGGTATTTGTGCTCATTGCTTTAAAGGGTAAAATTCGTGTGCACATCACATTGAGATACTTTTCACACAATTCTCTTAATTTTTCGTTCATTAAATAAAACGTCGATTAATCTATTTTTAATGAAAAGATCTGACTTGATAAACAATGAAGACACTGAATATTTTTGTAAAGAAAAAGCTACTTTTTGTTTGTAAAAGATTATATTGGATTTTGAACCAAAAGGATAGAATAAATATCAACTGTACTGTTTTGAAAGTGTTGGTTTGCGTTCATTTTTGAATGCTCCTCTAAAAATTTTGGGTTAGTAAAATAACATTTTGCTAATTTTCCATCTTATTTTTTTTTATTGTAAGCTTTTTCTGGTGTGTTAATAATAAGTATCACTTTGCTTTTATACTTTTGAGTTACTCAAGTATTATGATTTTTCTCAGCCATTTTATGTTAATTAAAGTAATAAATACATTTCAAATTACATGCAGTACACTATTAAATCTGCAACTTGTTTCGAATACTACTAATTTTAAATTTAACCTTTGCCAGATGTGTTTACAGTGTAAAATTGCAAATTATTTTAAAATGAGCAAAGTATTTAAAAAATAATTAATTTTATAATAATAAAGGGTCCAATAGGGGTAAATAATACAAACTTTGTATTTGCTCACCTGACCCTAAAGTGTATCGTGATCTATTGTCATCACTTGGCGTCCATTGTCGTCGTTATTAACTTTTCTTCTTTTTAAAAAATCTCATCTAAACTACTTGATGCAAACATCATGTATGGTATGTCATTTATCGAAATTGTAAAAAATCGTGACTGCTGACTTAAAATTATGACCTCCGTCGCTATAAAATAACAGGCGGATCAGTTCCGGTTTTAGGCTTTTAAATCAAAAAGTACAATAGATATATAAATCTGAAGCAGATGAGCCCCGATAGAGGTTATGGCCATTTCAAGTGCATGTTTTAGCCTTTAGAATGCAAAATGTTGCAGATAGTTAAAAGCTGTTGATTGCTTAAACCTTCAGCTCATTTAGCTCTACAAAAGTCTCCATTGGCTTGAATGTGTCATATATGAACCCTTGTAGGGGTTTTGGTCTTTTAAAAGACGAAAAGTAGCATTTTGATTCTATTTTGCCTATATGATGAAAAATTTTGCCGAGAGAAAAAGCTGTTGTTTGCTTAAAATTTCAGTTTATTTAGATCTCCAAAAATATTTAATAAGCTGAAGCTGGCAAATTACTTCTTATAGTTGTGACCCCTAACTGCTAAGCTTTTTTTTGTCTTGCAGAGTAAACCTATAAAAGATTAAAAACCGATTTTTGCTTAAATGATTGACTATATGGTGATCCTTTATCAGCGTTTTCTTGCCTCAGATGTTCCAAAATATTTTCATTCAATCAGTCATTAAAGTCAGGTGAGCAATTCATGCTCCCGGGAGCCTCTTGTTTCTTGACTTTTTGTTTTTAAAATTTTGTTAGAAATGATGAATAATTTTAGTTCCCAAAATTCAGTTGCATGTGACAAATATGCTTTGGTGCTGTGTCAAGATCTAAAAATGTATTTACTATCCATTTTGGTAACAGAACATGCAGGTTTTGACCGAATCTTGATATGGATGCTGGTCACTATCGATGATATACCCATTGACCAAAAATCATTCATCAACCACTTGCATTTGATGGGATTTTGAATTAAACCAAAACTTTAACCATTCATTCCTTCATTCATTCATGTGGAACATGTAGGTCAAGGTGACCTAATGTTGTACGGATGTTGTTTACCATCAGGTACCCACTGTCCTAGGCCTCTATCATTTGAAGCTGCTATAATATGGAAGGTCATTTAAAAAACTAATCCGAGTCATTTATGCAGACAATTCAGGCCAGGTTGAGGTAACTTTATTACAGTTGTACGCTACTATCCAAGATGTACCTACTGACCCAATATCATTTTTTTACTTGCTGTTGCTGAGATTTGGACCTTATCCAAAACTTTAAAATGATTCAACCATTCTTAAAAGGAAGGCCAATGTGTTCTGATATTGGGTACTCAAAGACCCAATATTATTTTTCTACCTCTTGTAGTTGCTGAGATATGGACCGTAGCCAAATCTTTTAAATGAGTCATTAATTCTTAAAATGTAGGCCAAGGTGACCTTGATAGGCATGTTTGTTACATACTGACAAAATATTATTTATTTATGATGTATAGTTTTGAGGTAACTGATAAAAGAAGAAGCGTTACAGAAGTACAAACGAACAAATGAACCAAACACTATAACCCTTCCCAAACGTCGATGGGCTCCGGATAATAAGATAATAAAATAGAGACATTACTATAGTGTCTGTTTATGGTATTATCGAGTTTTATCTGTATTTGGTTTGTGTGGAAGTTGCTGTATATTATTTTCATGGTCAATTTACTCTTTTGTATTTACTTCTGCAAAACCCTTTTAAAAACATCTCTGAGGATGAACACTTGCCAGAAGCGGTGTAAAACGATAAAAACAGACCTGTTTTTGACTGTCTATCCACTATGAGTTTTTTCTTAAAGGTTAAAGATATTTTTTTTCATAGCAATTGAGAATATGCACATTTATACATTTTTATTATGGTGCCCTTTCTGAATTTTTAGAGTAACATTTGATGGTAATAGCACTATTATTATCTTTCACTATTGCATACATGTATGTGTTCCAGGGTGATACCATGCATCTTGATGGAAAACGTCAACTTGTAGGTTAACCTTATCTTAATGTGGTACAGTGGGACGACAAAAGGGTCCCTTAACTATATACGTATGGCATTTAAAAAGAACATTATTAAACAGTTTTAAAAGACACTTCATGTTACTGTATACATTTATTTTTAGTGGAGAAAAAAGAACAGTGCATAAATACAATATGATTCCTAGTTAGCAATAATTATTACTACACATATAAAAGATAGAAAATAGTAAAGGATCTTGTTTCAATTATTCTTCACGATAAATAAATTTAAATTTTCGCTTTAAGGGAGTACATAATATGTTTCATAAAAAAAGTTAATTGTCTTAGCAAGTATATATTAATTTTTCTATAAAACAAGCATTCTGAGAGTATTGCAAAACCCCTACCGGCCTCATATTTCAGTCACTGGTAACAATTTGTCAAACAAATGAATACCTTAACTTGATCAGTTTATTATCTACAAGGAACAATAAAAAAGTTTAGAAAAGAAAATTGTAATAGACTTTCAAACTTCAAAGGGCCATATCTCCCATAAACATTTGTGGACCGGCATGAAACTCAAACTTGATCTGTAACTTATCAAGGTAAATTCACATACCAAAAATCAGTTCATTTTCTATAAGCGTTTAGAAAAAAGTGCGGAAAAATGAAATTTTAGTGAATTTTCAAAGTTCAAAGGGCCATAACTCACATAAAAAATTGTGGACCGACACCAAACTCAAACTTGATCTGTAACTTATCAAGGTAAAGTCACATACTAAAAATCAGTTCATTATCTATAAGCGTTTAGAAAAAAGTGCGGAAAACTGAAATTTTAGTGAATTTTCAAAGTTCAAAGGGCCATAACTCCCATAAAAAAGTGTGAACCGGCAGAAAACTTTAAATTGATCTGTAACTCATCAAGGTAAACTTACATACCAAAAATCAGTTCATTATCTATAAGCGTTCTGAAAAAAAGTGCGGAAAACTGAGGCGTTACAGACAGACGGACAGACAGACAGAGCGCAAACCTATAGTCCCCTTCGGCTTTCGCCTGTAGGGGACTAATAATCAAATCCTACATTCCAGGAAAATAACTGCAATCAACTCTGATCTTCAGGACAACTCAGCAATGTAAAAGAGAAGGGTTATGCTTACATCATGAATATCAAAATGTTTTTTTTTCTAAATGAATTTACATGTATAGGCAATACTGAATGCATTTTAATAAAAATAAATGTTTGCCTATAAATATATAATATCAAATTATTTTTTAAAGTTGAAATTGATGTTTTTTTACCATAATAACTTGTTGTAAAAACCGTTCCCAAACGTATATGTTTAACTTGGTATATAAAAAGGCAAATTTGCACAATCACATTAAAAACCAGAGTAAACAAACACAATGTCTTGCTTGTTGGCACCATCAGAAACAATAATTCTTACTTCCACTATTTTTTGAATTTATAAGCATTTTCAAAGTTAAACTTTCACAGAAGATATTTTGATTATCAAACACTTCTACAAAAATAGAATATATCAGGAACATTTTAAAACAAGAGCTTACACACCATAATAACAAAAATATACTAATAAAAAGAGCAATCAAGACACAAATGCATACATGTAAAGTTCTAGTAACAAAAATTATACCGATATCTGATTGCTAAGCATAGTAACATTACAACTCAACATGTTTCAGTCATTCTATAACGTAATTGTTTCGAAGCAGAACACATAAGTATATAAAAGACATGAAGAAAATATTCTGTATAGCATTTATGAGGCAATAGGCTGGTCACACTAGAAAAAAAAAACACATCAACAATTAATTTCAAGCATTCTGGACTAGATAACATAATTATACTAGAATACTGACAAAGTCAGAAAGGGCCCCGCGGCAAAAAATCTAAGTGTTTTCAAAATCATACGAACTTTGATTATAACCACTAAAGCATGTTTCATTGAGTTTTATTGTTCAAATTCCAATACTCAAACTCTGTGATTTTCGATAAAAAATGAAGTTTTTTACAAAAATATTAATCAGATTTGCAAAAACATTTAATATACAAATCATGACATGCAACCTAGCAGCTGTACAAAGTTTCAGAACTGAATTGTTTACAGTTTTTGAGTTTTAGTGTTCACAAAGTCCATTTCTCAAAATCTGTGATTTTTGAAAAAAAATGAAGTTTTTTTTCAAAAATATTAAACGTTTTTGCATGAAATTTTAATATGCAAATCATGACATGCTATTAAGTAGCTGTACAAAATTTCAGAACTGTGGTGTAAATAGTTTTTGAGTTTTAGTGTTCACAAGAATTGTTGACGGACGGACAGACGGACAAATGGACGGACGGACAGACGGACAAAGTGAAAACTATAGGGCGTGCGCATCTTCGATGCGGGCCCTAATTATCTATAAATAAAAGGCTTCACTAAGCACAGAATGACACGACTGCAACATGTTGAAACCTTGCTCTGGACACATGAGCCAATGGTAGACTGGCATTTTTTTTACACATGCATTATTTGGACTTTCTTCCACATTTCACAAGGATTTCAATAGATTTTTATTTAACAGCAGATAAGAAATAGTGTAAAAAATAAAAACAAATATTTGAATTGTTTCCCCTATTGGGCCCCTAATTACCAAACAAAAAAGTAGGACCATCATATTCAATCTTAACAAGATTGCTACGCGTAGCCATGTGTCCCCCGCCGCCGCATAAAAGTTGTGTGGTATGTCAATTCAAGAGATATATTTTCTGAGAAACGATTCAAATTGGTTGTCAAAATATGGGATGATAACCTACTAACAGTACCCTATCAGTGTGTAAAGTTCCAGCAACATCCATTCAATAATATCCAAGGAGTTGAACCCACAAAAACGTTTGACAAAGTCCCATTTTTCAGACTGAAAAATCACAAATGCGTAAATAACTCGAAAACCGTAAAAATCGCTTCAAATTTTTTTTTCGTATTATTATAGAGTACCTTTTGCTCTAACAGCCTACAAAATGTCAGAACCATGTGCACCTAGGTAACTGAGTTTTTGAATGTCCTATATTTTGACCTTTCTTCCGTTTCCAGGAGTTGCACCCACAAAAAACGTGACGGAAGGACGGACGGAGACCATTACTAAGTCCCTCCGACGCGTTGCGGCGGGGGACAATTATGGTATTAAACATTAATGTAAAATTCTTAAGCATTTGGTTACACAGAACAAAAGTTAACGTGTGAACAAACCAAATAGTAGCATTTTTTACCCCTTTTGGACACCTAACTTCTTTTGAAATGCATGTACCATTGCGGTCTTCAATTTTTCCAGTAAGTCTTTCTTGTTTTGTCTCGTCTTATGGACATTTGAGATTGATTCTCCAATTTTGCTTATTTATTTATTACCTTTTTATTCTAGATGAAAACAGAGAGACCCTAAAAATCAACCCATCCATCCTTTTATGATAAAGAATATCATTGTCAAATTTCATTGCGATCAGATAACGTGTAGTAAAGTTATTGTGGGTACACTAAAGATAACAGCAGCAATGGCCGCAAAAACGACGACAGCACCATACCATAATTTATTTGCACATTGTATTGCAGTTGTATGAAAATAAAGATATCAAAACTGACACTTCTCAACCTTGCAGTAAATGGCTTTGCTATATATAAACATATATATATTAGATACATTTAGATACCCTTCAGCTTAAATACAAACAATATACAAGGTATGCAAATATATACACTTTTAAATTCTTGACATTTTGTTCTTAATTCTTTAATTATAAGCATGCAATTAAAATAAGTATTGATTGAATGACAAATGGATTTAGAATGTTCTCACTGACTTAATGACTTAGAATGTTCTCTCCGACTTATTGATTTAGAATGTTCTCTCTGAATGGTGATTTAGAATGTTCTCTCTGAATGATGATTTAGAATATTCTAACGAACTTCATGATTTAGAATGTTCTCTCTGATTTAATGATTTAGAATGTTCTCGCTGACTGAATGATTTAGAATGTTCTCTCTGACTTAATGATTTAGAATGTTCTCGCTGACTGAATGATTTAGAATGTTCTTGCTGACTTAATGATTTAGAATGTTCTCGCTGACTTAATGATTTAGAATGTTCACGCTGACTTAATGATAACAAACAAATGACTGACAAAACAGTGTCATCTTATAAAAGTATAAATTTACAAAATGTATTATTAAACAAATATTCTTAACTTACTATATCAAAAGATCTAAACTTAACAGTTTTAAGTCTCAGAAAATACAAACAAACCTTGTGATACACATGCATACAACTGTACAAATGCAGCACAATTTGTTCTTAACAAGTACCTGATAGAATATGAAATAAAATTTAGATCATGTACCATACATATTCTTACTGACTTCATATTAAAATATCTTAAAAGATGACATAGTTCTTAAAATAATCCATATCATATTATCAAATCAGCATAAAAATGGAAAAAAATCTATAGTAGAACCCAAAGATCTAAACATAACAGCTTTAAAGTATAGGAAAATACAAACAAATATTGTGATACACATTAATACAAGTGTACAGATACAGCGCAATTTGTATTAAATAGGTATCTGATAGAATATGACATAAAACTTTAATGTTAAAAAGGATAACATGTATCATAAATATACTAACTGACTTCATATTCAAATATCTTAACTAATGACATTGTTCTTTAAAAAAATCCATATCATAATATCAAATCAGCATCAAAATGAAAAAAAATCTATAGTAGAACCTTAATAGTCCCGAACCACATTAAAAAATGACACCAATATCAAAATATAGTCATTTGTTCTTTAAAACAGTCCATAACAGAATATGAAATCAAAATAAACTGTTGTATAATAATAATATCCATTGTATTTATTTCTACAAAAAATAAGCACATTTGCTAGTTTCCTTATTGTCCAGTAACAATTACATACATACATACATTTAATTAAACAATTCACAAATCAAATTAGATTTCTTTTTAGTAACAGGTGTTATCTAAAATTGAAAGAAAATGACAGTAATGGATAACATGATCTATTGTGGAATTTCGACAATTAAGTATTGATTATTTGACTGATTTTGTTTGAAGAAGCTGTACAATGTCTGAGTATCCCTCCTTTGTTGCTATATCTAATGGTGATTCATTCCAAAAAGTACAAATATTAATATCCCCACCATGATTAACAAGAAACTCAACAACCTTATAATAACCTCCCCTTGCTGCAACTAACAGTGGTGACCAATTGAATGCATTACAAAGATTGACCTCCCCTCCATGGTTAACAAGAAACTCAACAACCTTATAATAACCTCCCTCTGCTGCAACATACAGTGGTGACTCATTGTCTCCATCACAAAGATTGACCTCCCCTCCATGGTTTACAAGAAACTCAACAACATTAAAATAACCTCCCCTTGCTGCTGCATACAGTGGTGACTGATTGCAATCATCACAAAAATTGACCTCCCCTCCATGGTTTACAAGAAACTCAACAACCTTATAATAACCTCCCCATGCTGCAACAAACAGTGGTGACTCATTGTCTCCATTACAAAGATTGACTTCCCCTCCATGGTTAACAAGATACTCAACAACCTTATAATAACCTTCCCATGCTGCAACTAACAGTGGTGACTCTTTGAAATCATTACAAACATTGACCTCCCCTCCCTTGTTAACAAGAAACTCAACAACCTTATAATGACCTCCCCGTGCTGCTTCTAACAATGGTGACTGATTGAATGCATTACAAAGATTGACCTCCCCTCCGTGGTTAACAAGATACTCAACAACCTTATAATAACCTCCCCATGCTGCAACTAACAGCGGTGACTCATTGTCTCCATTAAAAAGATTGACCTTCCCTCCATGGTAAACAAGAAACTCAACAACATCAAAATAACCGCCCCTTGCTGCAGCTGTCAAAGGGGTGTGGTATGGTTTGTTCACTGGGTTAATTACAGCATTCATTTCATAAAATATCTTAACAATTGATAAGTTACCAACACTACAGGCAGCAGTGAAAGGTGTATGTAATCTATGCCTATTGAAACAATCAATCATATTATCTGACACAGAGGTCATATTGACACATTTCTTCTCTAAATAATGCATTAACAACTTAATGACGTCTTGGTTATTACTAAAGACACCAAGGGTAAGCAGTCTGGTCTGTTCTGTATGGTCTGACCCAATGACAGATGATATTTGATCATTGTTACATAGAACATAATTTATAATACTTTGTAAAAAATAACTGTGACCGTAGTATACTATGAAACTAATTAGACGAATAAAATGTCCCCTCTTTCTATAGAATCCATCATCATCATCATTAATTAAGTAACCTTCATCTAAGTAACCTAACAACAATTTCTGACGATTCTCTTCCTCATAATGATAAGTCTCATCTTTCCTGTTATCCATCACCTCTTTACTCTGCTTGGTTATGTGGTCTATATCACCTTCAATGACTTCAAGAAACATTTTCTTGAACTGTTGATATGACATTTGCTTCTTCAAACTGTCCATGAAAACATCAACAAAATGTGTATGAGACAGAGCAGGGTTGGTGAACACATCATATAAATGTCCATCTTTTATGTCTTTGTACAATCTGTCAGCTAACTTTGAATACATATCTTTTTTGATTTCAATCTTGAGATCATCATCTGATTCTTTTCTGGATAGAATAATCTTGTTACATATGAAGCTACTGGGCATGCATTTTATCATTACATCAACATTCCCCTTCCCAAAATGGTATGCCACTATTTCATAAATGGAGTCATGTATAAATGTGTAGTCCTCACCTGACATTGTAAGGTATGTTCCGCTTAAGTGTTGCAGTGCATCTTGTATAAGACTGTTGCTTGGATTGGGACTATCACCACATGCATCAAAGACTTCTTTGGTTAACTCTTCATCTATAGATGACAAAGGTTTGTACAGACCTGAAATCTTCTTTGAATTAAGCATACAAAGGACAAGAACTGCATAATGATATTCTTCCATTTTGTCTAGTTCATCCTTGACACAGTTAATTGGGTAATCAAAGAACTTTTGGCCTTTTTTCTGATACTCCTCGGAAGAAGCAAATATTCTACAAAGCAATGGAAACATTGGGTGACTGTCTTTTAGTGATATGCCTTCATAAACCTCTGGTCTGACATCAGCTTTCTTGCAATGATTCTGTAGCATGTGCTGTTTAGTATCTTCATTAAGATGATTTTCCTTATCTTCTATATCTATAAAATTATCTAGAACAAAGCATCCCCTTTTCTTAGCCTCATTAAATACAGATTTTCTACAAGTACAAATGAGTTTAGAATTAACCCCTAATGCATTTGAAATGGAATCTCTGCAATTATTCAGACTATTAAATAATGACATATCTACAGAAAATACTCCTAAAACATCGTCTAAAATAAATAACTGATTTATGTTTTTGTCACCAAACTGTTTGATCTCTCCAGGAGAATCTACTGGAACAATCTCATATCCATTCTGTTTATACTGTAGAGCTACATGTCGGGCTAAGCTTGTTTTACCTGCTCCAGGACCTCCTATGATAGTCACAATCTTGTTACTCTTTATTTCTGTTAAAGCTGATTTGACACCTTCCGTTTCACCATAAAAAACCTCCTCGTTGGTAGCCCAATTCCGTAACTGGTCAAGGTGATTTTCTGAAAATATAAATAATTGTTAAAGTTAGTATTTGCAACATTTGTCAAACATTATATTTTTCTGTAACAAAATAGTACATTATTATGTAATAACAAGTCTGACCACTAAAAGTATGTCTCGGCTATCGGCACCATCACTAAAATAAACTACTTGTGCTTTCATTTCTTGATATAAACACAAGATAAGGATCCTAGAAGGCTGAATCACTCAACTGGTCTTGATGTCAACCCTATTAAGACTTTTGTAGACCTAAATGAGCTGAACATTTAAGCAAGCAACACCTTTCTCTTTCGGAAATAGTTTTCATTCTATTGGCCAAAACATGAAAACAGGTAAAATGTAGGGCTGTTATCCCTTTAAGGGTCATCTGACAACTTTGATGTTATGAAGGCTTTTGTAATGCTAAATAAGCTGAACATTTAAGCAAGCAGCAGCTTTTCTCCATCTGCAATAGTTTTCATGTTATAGGCCAGGCCTAAAACACTTTTTTCATCTATAAACCCCTGTAAGGGGTCATCCGACAACTTTGACTTATGAAGACTTTTGTAGAGCTAAATAAGCTGAACATTTAACCAAGCAGCAGCTTTTCTCTTTCTGCAAAAGTTTTTCTTCCATAGGCAAATAAAAGGCTTCGCCGAGTACAGCACGAGACGACTGCAACATGTTGAACCCTGAACGTTTTAGGCCCAATATGGATAGTCTATTGCTTTGGACTCATGCAGCCCATGGTGAACTGACAAAGGTTTTTGACAAATGCTCTTCTGATGGACTTTCGACCCAGGGGGTAAAAATATAAATTTTCTATTTTGTATTCTACTCTTCAAAAGAATAATGTTTGGGGGAAAAATTAAAAATCGAACCAGAAATTTTTTAAAATTATGATTACAGCCCCGTAGGTAATGAGCGAAAGAAAGGTGGGGGTTGCAAAAATTTATTCTTAAATTTATAATCCCTAATTGGCAAGGATGAACTTGTAAAAAAAACATTTTTTAATCGAACCAGAAATAAAAAAGTTACGATTTTGGCCCCTTTTGGTCCCTAATAACATAACAGTAAAAAAGGGACACAAAAATATATCTGCTACTTAATATAAACTTGCAAAAAAATTGTCAAAATCGGACAAGAATTAAAAAAGTTTCGATTTCGGCCCATTTTGGCCCCTTATTACGTAACAGGTGAAAAAGGGGTGGGGTCACAAAAATAAATTCTCAAATTTGAATTCGCTACTTGACAAAAATAAACTTGCAAAAAAACTTTTCAAAAACAAACCAGAAACAAAAGATTTTTGATTACGGCCCCTTTTGGTCCCTAATTACAAAACAAGTGAAAAAAGGGTTGGTCGCAAAAATTAATTCTCAAATTTGGATTCGCTACCTGACAAGAATAAACTTGCAAAAAATATTTTCAAAATTGCACCACAAATAAAAAAGTTTCCATTTTGGCCCCATTTGGCCCCTTATAACTTAAAAGGGGGTAAAGGGGGGGTCGCAAAATTAATTCTTAATTTTGTATCTGCTATTTGACAAGAACAAACATGCAAAAAAAAATTTCAAAATCAAACCACAAATAAAAGTTTTTAATTTGGCCCCTTTTGGCCCCTAATTACACAACGGGGAAAAAGGGGCCGCAAATAATTGCCAGGTTCATTCTTTTTTTGTAAGAAACATTCTTGACAAATTTCACAGCATTGCCCAACTGGAACAAAAGTTATGGTTGAAACAAGTAAAATATTTGAATTTTTTGCCCCTTTTGGGGCCCCTAATTTCGAAACAAAAAAAGACGGGACCCCCAAAATCAATCCCATTCATCCTTGTGTGGTAGGGAATATCAATGTCAAATTTCATAGCAATCGGATATCAAGAACTAAAGTTATTGTGGAAACAAACAAAAAAGTAGTATTTTTTGCCCCTTTTTGGCCTCTAATTTCTAAACGAAAAATGGGGGGACCCCAAAATCAATCCCATTCATCCTTAGATGGTTAGGAACATCATTGTCAAGTTTCATAGCAATTGGATAATTGGAACTAAAGTTATTATGGAAACACTAAAAAGTTAACAGACAACGACGACGACGACAACGACAACAACGACAGCATCATACCATAATATGTCCGCAAATTTTCTGCGGTCGTATAAAAACATGAAAAACCTTATTTTATGCAGCAGTAACCCCTATAGTGGGTCATCTGACAACTCTGACATTATGTAGACTTTTGTAGAGCTAAATAAGCTTAACAATTAACCAAGCAACAACTCTTCTTTATCTACAATAGTTTTCATTCTATAAGCCAAAAACATAAAAAAACACACTATTTTTCACCTTTAAGGGACTGTAACTACTATAAGGTTTCATCTGACGTCGACAAAATGGAGACTTGTGTAGAACTTTCCATGCTGAAGAAGTAGGGTGGCATCAGATTTCATCTATCTCATATACTTTTTTGATTTACAAGCCAAAATTATGCCCTTGGGCTAAAGCTCTCGGAATGATATGGGTGTTTGGGGATATGAAAACACTCACATGATACTCCATATATAATGTTGTAAAATCAAAGTGAGTTATGAACAGAGCATCAAAGGGCATTTGTTTGTTGTAAGTACAAAAAGGTCAGACAAAATCAGTAGAAAAAGGTTATATGAAACCAAAGGAAACAAAAACATACAAAACTAAACTGCTTAAGTCAAACGACACTAAACTCAGGTGCCCAAGAAGGGTAAGCAGTTCATTCAAGTTACTATAAACACTCTATGACAAACTAACTAATATTATAAGCATGTGAAATTTGACAGTTTTGTTGAATTTCAGCAGTTCCCTTAATTTTTTAAAACTATATATTCAGCATCTCCCTCAATTTTTTATAACTTCATTATTTGTTTTGAATATAAAACTTAATAACGAGAAGCAAAGGTACCAATGGGGCATCCGAATGTCAAAAGTCCAAAGGGCAATGACAAAACCAGTAAACACCAAGAAGAACTGGACAAAAACAGACAACATTTAAATCATGGAAACACAAAATAACTGAATATCAATCAACATCGCGAACCCCAGTCGAAACAAGAGTGAACTCAGGTGCTCCAGAAGAGTAAGCAGTTCCTGCTTGCTATAGCACACACGTCGCATAGTCAATAGTCCATTCAGCGTGTCAAATCCAGTAAAGGAAGACAAAACAACACCCTATGACAAACCAACATTTGCACTCATATGAGAGATGGAATCCCATATTTGTCTATAAGTGCATGATGTCTTCCGTAAAATTTCTTGAGTGGAGACAGCAACCGAGGAGCAACATAACCCTGTGTGAGCAATTTTTGCGTCAGACATGTCGCTCTTCTAAGGAAATCGATGTAAGTCCCGCACACTCTGGAGTAACTAATCAATTGAGATACGTAAACTCCATAAGCTGGAGCGGACGGAATGTTGCTACACAAGAAGGGAAAGTTGACGATTGGAAAGTTGAAGTCATCACGTTTGTAATAGAGCCTTGTTGAAAGTCTTCCTTCAGAGTAAATTTCGAGATGTAGATCTAAATAAGAAGCAGACTTCCTGTGTTTTCCATTCTTTTTTAAAAAGCTGCGTTTAATTAGATGTGTTAATCGCGATTTCAGTTGTGCATGTGGAATAGAAGTGTAAAGTGTGGAGAAATTGAATGGTTTGATGCTGTTACAAGATAAAACTGATTTAGAGTTAAGAGTCTTCATCAGTTCTTTCGAATTCTTCAGGATCCACATTTGATTGGCACCATTTCTGGAATAACAAGTTTCACCACATCATAAGATATTTTACCTCTGATATGCTTCTGTATGTGGTCCTGGTCTGGCCTGGCTTCAAGACTCGCTATTCTTGTGTTTTGCTGAGTCTGGATCTTTTTCATATCATCAATGTCTTGTTGTAACTCATTAACTTCTTTCCTAAACAGTAAGATATCATCTACCATTTGATTCCTGATGTCTTGATTCAGTGGTTTAAGTTTCAAGTCATTAACATTGGCAGTTAAGGCACCATTACTCAATCTGTGTATTGTCTGTAAATACAGAATAAAAGAAACAAAATATCAATTAAAAACCAAATAAAGAAATGGAGCAGTCGCACACAACAGCTAATTAATCTCCTTGCCTGTTTATTAAAATTTAAGTCAAGGTGACCTACATTTTGTAAATCTGGAACAGATGTTGATTACTATCTAAGATATACCCATCAAACTAATATCATTCTTCTAACACAATGTTGCTGAGATAAGGACCTTAACCAAAACTTTAACCTGAGTCCTTCATGCAGAAAATGTAGGTAAAGGTGATTTTCATAATTTGATGCTGATTACCATTAAAGATCAAAACCCTTATTTTTGTTTTGTTTAATTTTTAAACATATGAACACAAGAAATGTAGTCGAAGTTCCCTATTTATCAAAAAATTAAAAAAACAATGGTCATTTACCGTATAACGTGTAATTTTCGCGGCCTGCAAATTTTGCGATTTCATACCAAATGACCTAGTTTTTATTTAAGCGGACATCTATTTTCGCGATTTCATTATATTCTCGATACAAATTAATATTGATTCTATATTACGCGGGTTCAATATTTCGCGATAGAATAATGGTCGCGGATATAGCGAAAATTAGAACCTCGCGACAATTTCCCTCTATACGGTATATATCTAATCCATTATATTTCATATTCAATACACCTTAAATTTAAATTGATTTTCCAAATTCTAGGCCAAGTTTGGACAGCTAAAAAAGTTTTTGTCCGTTTCCATTGTTTTCTATCACAAAATTCTGCTAACTTTCTATCAAGATTCCATCGATTTTTTATTCTAATTCCATCAACTTTCCATGACCATTCTGTCAATTTTCTATCAACATTTTTCACCGGCGCAACTCTTTTCTACCAGTTTTGAAAGTTCAATCAAACTGACCCAAAACTATAGTTCTAATTAAGTGATGGAATTTTGCTGGAATTCTGATAGAAATCTGAACGAAGGGTACAGAAATGTGCAGTCTTGTCTGGTCAAAATGCTTGTAATCTACAAAGATACTTTACCTAGACACGCGATGGAGAGGGTAATCAAACAGTGATCAATAGTGTAATATACTACAAAGATACTTTACCTAGACATGCAATAGAGAGGGTAATCAAAGAGTGACCAATAGTGTAATATACTACAAAGATACTTTACCTAGACACGCAATAGAGAGGGTAATCAAATAGTGATCAATAGTGTAATATACTACAAAGATACTTTACCTAGACACGCAATAGAGAGGGTAATCAAATAGTGATCAATAGTGTAATATACTACAAAGATACTTTACCTAGATATGCAATAGAAAGGGTAATCAAATAGTGACCAATAGTGTAATATACTACAAAGATACTTTACCTTGACACGCAATAGAGAGGGTAATCAAATAGTAATCAATAGTGTAATATACTACAAAGACAATTTACCTAGACACGCAATAGAGAGGGTAATCAAAGAGTGATCAATAGTGTAATATACTACAAAGATACTTTACCTAGACACGCAATAGAGAGGGTAATCAAAGAGTGATCAATAGTGTAATATACTACAAAGACACTTTACCTAGACACGCGATAGAGAGGGTAATCAAATAGTGACCAATAGTGTAATATACTACAAAGATACTTTACCTAGACATGCAATAGAGAGGGTAATCAAATAGTGATCAATAGTGTAATATACTACAAAGATACTTTACCTAGACACGCAATAGAGAGGGTAATCAAAGAGTGATCAATAGTGTAATATACTACAAAGACACTTTACCTAGACACGCGATAGAGAGGGTAATCAAATAGTGATCAATAGTGTAATATACTACAAAGACACTTTACCTAGACATGCAATAGAGAGGGTAATCAAATAGTGATCAATAGTGTAATATACTACAAAGATACTTTACCTAGACATGCAATAGAGAGGGTAATCAAAGAGTGATAAATAGTGTAATATACTACATGTACAAAGATACTTTACCTAGACACGCAATAGAGAGGGTAATCAAATAGTGATCAATAGTGTAATATACTACAAAGATACTTTACATAGACACGCAATAGAGAGGGTAATCAAATAGTGATCAATAGTGTAATATACTACAAAGATACTTTACCTAGACACGCAATAGAGAGGGTAATCAAACAGTGATCAATAGTGTAATATACTACAAAGACACTTTACCTAGACATGCAATAGAGAGGGTAATCAAATAGTGATCAATAGTGTAATATACTACAAAGATACTTTACCTAGACATGCAATAGAGAGGGTAATCAAATAGTGACCAATAGTGTAATATACTACAAAGATACTTTACCGAGACACGCAATAGAGAGGGTAATCAAATAGTGATCAATATTGTAATATACTAAAAAGACAATTTACCTAGACACGCAATAGAGAGGGTAATCAAAGAGTGATCAATAGTGTAATATACTACAAAGACACTTTACCTAGACACGCAATAGAGAGGGTAATCAAATAGTGATCAATAGTGTAATATACTACAAAGATACTTTACCTAGACATGCAATAGAGAGGGTAATCAAATAGTGACCAATAGTGTAATATACTACAAAGATACTTTACCTAGACACGCAATAGAGAGGGTAATCAAATAGTGATCAATATTGTAATATACTAAAAAGACAATTTACCTAGACACGCAATAGAGAGGGTAATCAAAGAGTGATCAATAGTGTAATATACTACAAAGATACTTTACCTAGACACGCAATAGAGAGGGTAATCAAATAGTGATCAATAGTGTAATATACTACAAAGACACTTTACCTAGACACGCGATAGAGAGGGTAATCAAATAGTGACCAATAGTGTAATATACTACAAAGATACTTTACCTAGACATGCAATGGAGAGGGTAATCAAATAGTGATCAATAGTGTAATATACTACAAAGATACTTTACCTAGACACGCAATAGAGAAGGTAATCAAAGAGTGATCAATAGTGTAATATACTACAAAGACACTTTACCTAGACACGCGATAGAGAGGGTAATCAAATAGTGATCAATAGTGTAATATACTACAAAGACACTTTACCTAGACACGCGATAGAGAGGGTAATCAAACAGTGATCAATAGTGTAATATACTACAAAGACACTTTACCTAGACACGCAATAGAGAGGGTAATCAAATAGTGATCAATAGTGTAATATCCTACAAAGATACTTTACCTAGACACGCAATAGAGAGGGTAATCAAATAGTGATCAATAGTGTAATAAACTACAAAGATACTTTACCTAGACACGCAATAGAGAGGGTAATCAAATAGTGATCAATAGTGTAATATACTACAAAGACACTTTACCTAGACACACAATAGAGAGGGTAATCAAAGAGTGATCAATAATGCAATATACTACAAAGATACTTTACCTAGACACGCAATAGAGAGGGTAATCAAATAGGGATCAATAGTGTAATATACTACAAAGATACTTTTCCTAGACATGCAATAGAGAGGGTAATCAAATAGTGATCAATAGTGTAATATACTACAAAGATACTTTACCTAGACACGCAATAGAGAGGGTAATCAAACAGTGATCAATAGTGTAATATACTACAAAGACACTTTACCTAGACATGCAATAGAGAGGGTAATCAAATAGTGATCAATAGTGTAATATACTACAAAGATACTTTACCTAGACACGCGATAGAGAGGGTAATCAAATAGTGATCAATAGTGTAATATACTACAAAGATACTTTAACTAGACACGCAATAGAGAGGGTAATCAAAGAGTGATCAATAGTGTAATATACTACAAAGATACCTTACCTAGACACGCATAGAGAGGGTAATCAAATAGTGATCAATAGTGTAATATACTACAAAGACACTTTACCTAGACATGCAATAGAGAGGGTAATCAAATAGTGATCAATAGTGTAATATACTACAAAGACACTTTACCTAGACACGCAATAGAGAGGGTAATCAAATAGTGATCAATAGTGTAATATTCTACAAAGACACTTTACCTAGACACGCAATAGAGAGGGTAATCAAAGAGTGATCAATAGTGTAATATACTACAAAGATACTTTACCTAGACACGCGATAGAGAGGGTAATCAAATAGTGATCAATAGTGTAATATACTACAAAGACACTTTACCTAGACACGCAATAGAGAGGGTAATCAAATAGTGATCAATAGTGTAATATACTACAAAGACACTTTACCTAGACACACAATAGAGAGGGTAATCAAACAGTGATCAATAGTGTAATATACTACAAAGACACTTTACCTAAACATGCAATAGAGAGGGTAATCAAATAGTGATCAATAGTGTAATATATTAACCAGCAGCTTAGACCACTTTGCCAACCATACCCCATATACTGTGGATTAATGTTTTTTGGTGGGTACAATTTTTTGTGGTTTGATAAGAAAGTATCAGTTGGTAGATTTTTTTTAACAAATACAAATAATTCTATTTAGAAATACCTACATTACAATTTATTGGAACAGCCCAGGCAACTAATTACGAGCTTCCCCTTATTACAAGATCGCTTTACCCGGGATTGCAATGCGATAAAAAAAGAGTTCCAAGCATATTTAAAAAATGTTTTCCATGTTTACCAATACAATTTCTAATTTAGATTCTTAAAGTCTGCAGCATACAGATCAATGTTAATATCCTTTCCATTGAGTATCAAATTTTGTGGATACTCCACAAATAATATTGAAACCACAGTGTGTGCATATTCTGATTATGTTTCGATTGTATCATTAGATGTTTTGCCAATAAGTTGTTCTTTCCGAATGTATGCATTGTAGCATAACCATTTTTTCCGGCCTTTTATGATTTTATCTCTGTAATGTCAAAACAATCATATAGAGCTACTTGCCTGACTTAACTCAGTCCACTTTAATTTGAAATCACTTTCCGTTAACAAACATTGTTCACTGTGAGCCAAGAAATTTCGGAACTTTCTGACTCTCTCGACATCATCTGTTTCTGATACATCACTGGCAAGTGGTTCTTTACCCCATCCTTGTGCAGGAGCTGGGACTGATAATGTATTCCTTATCAATTTATACAGCAATGAAAAGTCAAAATGTGTTGACTGTGGCAGGAGAGGTATATCTATAATACACAAATTATTTTGTTTTAAGAATGAACATGAAACAGTCTATAAAAATCAAACAAGAGACACCCAGGAGCCTGAATCGCTCACATGGTCTTTAAGCCATAAAGGTTTTGTCTTTGAGAGGTCATCTGACAACTTCAACCAATGAAGACTTTTGTAGAGCTTAATGTTTAAGCAAGTAACATATTTTCTTTATCTGAAATAGTTTTAATTCTGTAGGGCAAAAACCGCTATTTTTTACCTTAAAAGGGCCATAACCTTTAAGAGGTCATCTGACAACTTTGACCCAATGAAAACTTTCGTAGAGCTTTTGATTCAGAAGAGGCTATGATCCTTTGGATTCTTTCTATCTATTCTAGTTGCCGAGTTATACATGTTATATGCCATTTTAAGTGATTTTACCCTATGTTCTATTTTTAGCAGCAGTGGCCAAGTTTTTAAACAACCCTTGGTTGCCAACAGGTCATAAGTCATTCCTGCAAAGTTTCAGTGATATCATTGTAGTCTATTTGCCAATTAGCTTCACATTTTATTCTGGAATCAATTTAATTTCTTTGTACATTGTATTAGCACTATGGAAAATATATTGGTTACAGAATGGCATACAGATTGTACAATTGCATTTAATGAAAGTTCATAAATAACCTACATATTACCTGGAAAAAGAACATTTAGTTGTTCTGGGAAGCATCTCCATTTTCCTCTTAAATTTGTTTCGTGAGTTCTTAAATGGTTATGTAGATCTCCTAGAGGAACGGTTTTGTCAAAGAAACTACGGACAGAATCCACGGCCAAGTTCTGACATAGAAGGTAAAAACGAAGAAAATTTGTCTCCTCAGGTGGAATTGGACATAATACACCTAAGACAAGGAAAAAATATAATAAATAAAAGAAACTAGTATTTCAAAAAAAGTTTTCAAGTTCAACATTTTACCTATATTTTAAACAATAAAAGTGTGAGAAGCTGCTCACAAACAAATTTCCCCCCCTCCAAAAGAAAAAAATTCTATGTCATAAGTATTAAAGTTCAATATTCTACCTATCTTTCATTCAGAACAATAATATGTCAGAAAAGCATAGTAGATGTAAATGCCCTACCTCCAGCATTTGGAACGGACAGACCAACAGACAGACCTGAATACTATACAGTATGCACTCCTACTTTTATAGTAGGGGCATCAAAAGTTGAGTATGAAATGATTTCGCTATATCAGAATAGATATTTTAATTTAAAATGCTTCCTTATCGATTATGTTGAAAACAATAAAAACAATATGTCCATGGGACACAGATGCTGAGGTAGAGTAAACAGTAAGTAGAAATCAGACAGGTGTTTATGTCAATAAGAAGATACATACTGTCATACTGAACCATCTTACCAAGTTTCAAATTATTCTCCTGAGTACAAATGCTGATAAAAGCTTGACGGAAATTAACACATTAATTTTAATATGGGCCCAATCCTAAACAAGAAGTTGATGTCTGACAGGTCTGAAAGAACAGGTTGCCGTACAGAACCATCCTTCAAAGTTTCAAATCATTCTATTGTACATTTTCTGAGAGATTTTAGCTTGATGGGAATTTTCACGTAAATTTTTATATGGGCCCAGTCCCACACAGGAAGTAGAAGTCTGATGGACCAGAGGTCCCCGAGGGTAATCACAAGCCTGGTCATCAGACTTGTTTACCACGATTTACCATAAAATTTCTAATATTTTTGTCGCTGAAATTTCTGAATCTTAAATTCAAAATTGTTTAGAACACCAGGTTTCTTTCCTTGTAATGCACATGGTCGATATCCTCGGTGCTTGATTTTGCTTCTTTGTTCGAACGTTTTGGTTTTGAGTACTTTTCATTTTCAACAGTTTGGGAATTTGACCTTCCAAATTCTCCTTGAAATATCGATATATAGCATATCCAAATTCACCGTTTATGCCCACATTTCAGGTATTTGTTATGCTGACATGTCGCTTAGGACATCCAGTTTGTCATACTGAACAATCCTACCAAATTTCAAATAATTCTCATGTACAGCTTCAGAGAAAACCATGACGAAAATTTCGCATAAATTTTCATATCAGCCCAGCCCCAAACAGGAAGTAAAAGTCCAACAGGTCTGAAAGTCACTTAAAACATACAGTTTGTCATACTGTACCATTCTGCAAAATTCAAATCTTTTAGGACGTACAGACAGACACAAATTAACTTAATGTCCCCCCCCCGACTAGTCGTCTCTGGGACAAAAAATAACTTTTGGGGGGGTGGAGTACTCATATAATCCAATCTGACTGCAGGGGGACCTCTATGTGAATATTGTTTTTATTAGCTTTCAGTTAAATTTGATCTTTTTCTACATTTATCATGCTTACTTATGTAGGTTGTGTTTATACACTTATAAATTTCACATCTCATTATCTCCTATTAACATGATTAAATTACTTTCATCAAATCTAACTTTCTTTAAATTACCTGATGTATCAGTCCCGACACTAGTGACTGCAGGTGGAGGACTGCTGGTGGTAACACTAGTGACTGCAGGTGGAGGACTGCTGGTGGTAACACTAGTGACTGCAGGTGGAGGACTTCTGGTGGTAATACTAGTGACTGCAGGTGGAGGACTTTTGGTGGTAACACTAGTGACTGCAGGTGGAGGACTTTTGGTGGTAACACTAGTGACTGAAGGTGAAGAGTTGCTGGTGGCAATACTAGTGACTGCAGGTGAAGGATTGTTGGTGGTAACGCTAGTGACTGCAGCTGAAGGATTGCTGGTGGTAATACTAGTGACTGCAGGTGAAGGACCTCTATTGGAAACACTAGTGACTGCAGTTGGAAGACTGCTGGTGGCAGCGTAAGTTGCTACATGTTGAGACCTTTTCTTGTTATCTTTAGATGTTTTTGAATGGGACTTACCCATTTCAACACTTATAAAATTCCTGTTAAAACAAATTACTTTTGAATAATATCTTCTTGCGCCAAAACATGGACAGGTTAGAAAGATGAACCATCAGATGATTTTTATGATCTGTTTCTTACTTTGGTGGAATATTTTGAAAATTAAGAGTAAATATATGTACAAAAAATTAGAGAAATAATTCAGTAGTATTAATTGAAAGTGTTCATCAACAATAAATAAGAAACTGTGAGCAGTTGCGCATAAACAAAAACACAACCCCCCCGAAAATATCTATAACATAAGATCGAATTTTAAATGGATGTGCATATACACATACAATATGTCACACAGATTGTGTAAGATCAAGATTTACAATCTGGATTGATCTATCTAGCTCGTTTGGCACTTGTACAGAACCTAGTTAAGGAGCTAAATTATTGCATTTTGTTTAAAATATACATATGTCTTTATAGATATATAACTTATTATATGTATTCCAGAGACCGGAAATAATTTACAGACAAGTGAAGTTACAGATACAGATATTCCACTAAACCAATTAATGGTGTCCAAACTCTGAGAAATTACACTCAATGAAAATAATACGCAATAATTGTATTATGGAAATAAACTGATTTGATTTATAAACAACAAAGCACAATACAACATATACGATACATTTAACTTGCACAGAATATGATATCAATGAAATAAAAAGCTTCGCCGAACACAGCCTAATACGACCGCAACATGCTGAGCCCTGTACATTGGAGGCCCAAATGGATTTTCGTATTCTTTTGGACTCACAAAGCTTTTTGAAAAAAAATGCATTCTATGGTGGGTTTTCGAAATATATTTATTTTTTAATAAACCCGGTATTTATACCAACCTTTTTAGGAAAACTAATATGATCGATGGTTTTGATCCCTTTGGCCTTAATTTCACAGAAACAGAAAAGATTAAAAATGCGACAGGATTTATATAGGAATTCAAGTAAAAAAAATCTAAAAAAATCTAAAAAAATTAGGCTCATCCTCAACTGAATTCTGACATAATTGACATAATCTTATTTTAATTTTTGCATTCTGTACCATTGCGCCTTCCACTTTTGATTTCCAAGTCATGACAACGTGTTCTGAATTGAGATATCATTTTTTCTACATGTTTGGGTGTTTATAATTTCAAGCAGGGTTCAGATATAAATAAAATTATTGAATTTTCTGGTTCTTAGTTTGTTAATTACCATGAATTACAATTGATTCGTTACTCCAGAGCGTGCGGGACTTAAATCGATTTCCTTAGCAGAGCGACACGTCTGACGCAAAAATTGCTCACACAGGGTTATGTTGCTCCTCGGTTGCTGTCTTCACTCAAGAAATGTTACGGAAGACATCATGCACTTATAGACAAATATGGGATTTCGATCTCTCAGATGAGTGCAGATGTTGGTTTGTCATAGGGTGTTGTTTTGTCTTCTTTTACTGGATTTGACACGCTGAATGGACTATTGGCAACGCGACGGGTGTGCTATAGCAAGCAGGAACTGCTTACTCTTCCGGAGCACCTGAGTTCACTCTTGTTTCGACTGGAGTTCGCGTTGTTGATTGATATTCAGTTGTTTTGTGTTTCCATGTTTTACGTGTTGTCTTTTTTTGTCCCGTTCTTGTTTGTGTTTACTGGTTTAGTCTCTGCCGCTTCGGACTATTGACATTCGGATACCCCATTGGTACCTCTGCTTCTTAGGTTATTTCCAGAGGGTTTTTTTAGCATAAATGTTGGTTTTGTCGTAACTTTTACGTCTCTTTTGATGAAATTTTAAATTTGATTTGTCATTTGAAATTATGTTAAAAGATGATACATAATGTGTATAAGGAGACAAGACCTTAGAACTGAAAATATTTTTTCTTTTGATAATGAAAAGTACCGAATTTGGAAGTCACTTTTTTGTTGAAAAAAAAATGCGCGACACTCAAAAAAGAAAATGAAAACTAATTTTCGAAACGGCATGTATTCAAAAAAAAAATAATCCTCGTTTTCATCGTTTTTTTCATCAAGGAATTAACTTGCATTTTTGTATATAGGTTCACCTATGATAACGCTTATACACGGTTTGTATAAAACATTGAGCAACATACAGAAATCAATTTTCATTGTGATATTCGTATGACTTTGACATTTGTGTTTTAGTCAAATGTACTCGTAATACATGCACACTGTTTGAATTATCATGAAACGATGCATCACGTATCATAATGACTTTCAAATGACCTTGAACTTTATCCTCAGTTTCTAATGATAGGTCTTTTTAATGCAAAGTGTGTTCAGTTCATAACTTTTTTTTTCAAAGTGCTTTGCTGAAAGGCTGGTGAATGTACTATGATATATAATTTGTCCACAGTGTTTTTTCTATGATACTAACTTTTTTCAATAATATATCACTTTATTACACTAGTACTGTAGCTGTAATTAATTACATCGCCTACTACAGCTTTAGCAATCAATGTAACCAGAATGTTAATAT
The DNA here is from genome assembly GCA_963971305.1 of Arcuatula senhousia. Classification (NCBI taxonomy): domain Eukaryota; kingdom Metazoa; phylum Mollusca; class Bivalvia; order Mytilida; family Mytilidae; genus Arcuatula; species Arcuatula senhousia. The sequence goes on from OZ020313.1 coordinate 3,142,283, forward strand.
CTCTATAAGCAGGGAATTATATAGACCATGTAATAATGAAGGTTAGTTAAATTGCAACATAGACATGATGAATAAAACATACCTTATATAAATTATTAGACAAAAACTACATATCATATTTACTTTGACGACAATATAAGAAAACACTAATTTACGAGCAAAATGTGGCTGGGTTATAATTTTTTCTATCCTTTGACATAGAACACTGGTATTTTACAACATTATTTTTTCTGCATTATTGTGTGTTCCTTATGACCTTCAACTCTGCCCTTACAAATTCGAGTCAATGTTAATTAAACATGCAAAGTGTTTGGGTCGTAACATTTTAACATTTAAAAATTAACTGAATTTTTATACTAAGATTGCAGATGTATTTTCTTTATAATTGGTGTAAACAATAGAGGGAGAGTTGATCTCCAGGTCGATTGTGCAATTAAGACGGACTATGGAAAGGAAGAAATCCGCTTATCCAGTTGTTAATCGTTGTATCAGTATGGCACGCTGATACAGAAGGTCGAAGTTCTATATTTCTCAAGGCAATTGACACTAGTCCTGTGTGGTTGTGAATGTATACTTGCATTCATTTCTCACAAATGTTCGACTTCAGAAGATGACGATTTTGACATGGATTTCAAATATTAAGGAACAAGTACAAATGGCATGCATATGCTCACTTATTTTGATCCAGTACCAATGGAGCAGTCGAATATTAAAAGTTGAAACCAATTATAACGATCGAGAACAGCACGAAGAAACATATAACTTAAAACACCAACAACCGAATATGAATCAATTAACACGAACCTAGGTCGTAACGAGAGTGAATCCTGGTGCCAATAATAATAGGAAGTTGTTAAGCCAGTGTGCCAATCCGATTAAGGAGGTCAAAAAGAAGACCTTACGCAAACAAAAATCTGCACTCATATGAGTGATAGAAGTCCCATACTTGACTATGAACGCACAAGGTCTTCCATAATATGCTATTTCATTAAACACAACAAAAACTGTGAAGCAACATAGCCCTGTGTTAGCAATCTTTGTATCAGACTTGACGCCCTTCTTAGGAAATCAATGTAAGTGCCACAAGCTTTATGAAATACAAATGACAACAAAGTTCCAGACAATAAATTTTGCTACGCCTGACGCGCATTTCGTCTATTCAAGACTCATCAGAGGCACTCTACCAAAATATTGAAAATGCCAAACACTGTATGAATATGAAGAGCATAGAACAGTATAACCAAAAATAAAGCGTTATCACTCGTATTATGATTGTTTCGTGTTTCGACTGGAGTTCGCGTTGTTGATTGATATTCAGTTGTTTTGTGTTTCCATGTACTACATGTTGTCTGTTTTTGTCCTGTTCTTGTTGGTGTTAACTGGTTTTGTCTCTGCCCTTTCGGACTTTTGACATTCGGATACCCCATTGGTACCTCTGCTTCTTTCATCCATAATTAAGAGGGGACATAGTGTTGCTACACAAGAATGGAAAATTGAATTCATTACGTTTGTCATAGAGCCTTATTTAGTGTCATTTAAATTATAGAGATAATTCAACAAAACCTATACATTCTCGTGTAAATTTAAAACAAATGCTCGAATAACCATCAAAGACCTAGTACAAAATAATATAATATGATGTTATTGAAAGGTATTATCATTTACGTTATCAAATATTAACTTACCAAGAGACTCTTGGTGACCAATTTACACCTTTAATTCCGTATTGAAATATTGAAATTTAATTTAATGTATAAACTTTGTTGAATACCTATTTTAAATGAATTTAACACGAGAAGATCACTTAACCGAATTAACATTCAAGACCAATAGAGGGGGACTATCATTCATTAACTTTTATTTAAAGCTCTACAAAGAAGAACAATGGGCTATTGATTTAAGTTAAAACAAATTTAAATGCATTATGATATCTGAATATAATCATTTATTCAATCTAAAATATTGGTAAGACCAGCGAGTACCCTTAATGCTTGACATGTATGAAGCGAGAAATTGTGTAAAAATATTAAAGAATTCGCAATAGTTTTATTAAAGTGTATCAAAATACAAATACCAAAATGTGCATAAAAACATATATCAAGAAATAATCTCTCATCAACAGCATTTGAATATAAACATCAAAGACATGAATTCACGTGTATCATTACTCTAAATATAAAGATGAAAAAATAAAGATAATTCTTCAGTATGGAATAAATTAATGATTTTTTTCACGCAACAATAGCTGTAGCTTTTTTCAACATTTATGTCTTGGCAAGCGTTACCTATAGCGAGCAAAGAATAACGAGTGAGAAAAAAAGGTTAATTTCTTCATTTGTGTTTAAGTAAAATATGTTTGACTTTCGTAAAAGTTTTTGAAAACTTCACCCAAGAAATTTTACGTTAGTCACCATGCGCGAGTTGATAAATATCGGATTTCTTCCAGATGAGTGCAGGGTTTTGCTTTGTCTTTCATTTATCGGACTGTTGACACTCGAATGCCCCATTGGTGCCTCTTTGCTTCTTGAAAATAAACAAATATCCCTCTAAAAATTTAAGCACTTGTGGTGATTAGATTTTAACAAACAGTTTGAACCAATTAAAGAGTATTGCATTGTTGCATTTAAGGAAGAAAATGTGATAAAAGTAAACATGAACTTACCAATAGCGAATTTGTGAACAATTAACATTTCAAATTCTGCATTAAATGATCGAATAAATGTTTTATATTAACTAAAGACACTTTATTAACTTCCTGTTTTCAATGAATTTCAAAAAAGATGATCAATTTGTCAAACATCATTCATAATCATTAATAGAGCGTGTACGTCATAAACCAAGTTATATTTAATGCCCTGCAAGAATAATCTATTTTAAAGCACAAACATTGAACAAAACTTAACACGATGGTATTTATAGATATATCCATTCATTCGATCTTAAAATTTGGTAGTTTTCCAGAACACTATACTGTCATTTGAACAGAGTCAATAGGTGTTTAACAAAAATTAAGATGTACATGTACCTATTTAGTTTTAGATTTTTAATCATACAAATATACAATAGGACTATAATTTGAATGTTTCGCAGAGGATTTGAAAGGGAAAAGAATACTTTAAATGTATATTGAAAAAACATGCGTATTTAAATATGTTGCAGTTGGAGCTAACATATGTGTAATGGGTTCGTGCTCATTTACTCCATACCATTTTCATAAGCAACAAAACTACCAAACAGGGATGATCAATCTCATATATCAAAGAAGAAAAAATAAAACAAGGGAAAGACATACCAGAGAAATTGAAGATCGCAATGATCCTGAATTGGTATAGGCATTTCAATAGAAATGGTAGGTTGGATGAGGTTTCATGAAGATGAGCATACTTCATAAAATGAGGTTTGTAAGTTACCTGCTCAAGGTCGGTGGTTTCCTCCGGGTACTCCGGTTTCCTCCACCATTAAACACTGACCGCCCTACATGGCCCAGGTGCGTCGATAAAGGGCGTTAAATACCAACACACACACACACACACAAACATACAATGAGAATACTTTTAAAGGCCATTAAGATATAAATATATCTAATAACAAGTAGAGGGAGTGACGATAGAGTTTATTTCAAAACTTTTTTGTATGTACATGTACAACCTGTATGACTTTCTAAAATGCAATTTTTAAGAATACAGAAAAAAAACGCTGTAATGAAAATGAGAAAATGGGATAAACAACAAAGACACATTATTACGAAGTTATTTTTTTGTTTCCATGTTTTAAATGTTGTCTGTTTTTGTCCCGTTCTTGTCGGTCTTAACTGGTTGTGTCTCTGCCCTTTCGGACTTTTGACATATGGATGCCCCACTGGTACCTCTGCTTTTAGTGCAGTGACCAACTATAATAAAGTCGATTATTAAGAGAGTTTAATTTCACTTCATAACATAAAGCTGAAAATTTGCACATTTGTCGAAAAATGGTTATTCTTTGATTTTAACTTGGTCGTCAACAAGTCGTACGGTGCAATTTTTCGCGAAAGTGGATTTTTTGACAAATTTTATATTAAAAAAAATTATGTTAGTTGCTTCTGTGAAAGGTCTATTTTCTTTTCAAAATATGATAAATTGTCTGTTTCACAACATTTTTTACAAAAAGGAACATTGTTTTACATAAAAACACAAATTTACAGAGTATACACTAATTGGTCAAAGAGTTTTTGGCGTTTATTATAGACTATGATTAAATACGAAAGAATAGGACTTTACTTGGAAAGTGATTATGGCATAAGTTTACTTCCCAAATGAAGTGGGTTGTTTTTCTTGAGTGCAAATTTACGTCGTAGATTTTATTTCTTTCTTTTGTATTGGGCCATGATGTTTTCTGTTGATTGCTCGTTTTTATTTTCTCCTTTTGCATATACAATTGTGTTAAAGGCACATTGTTTTTATCATACAGATGCACAATTTTTTTGACAGAAATCTCTTAGTCTTGTTATCGCAGATATAGCAAATGGATTGGACATCAAGTTATACCAACTTATCGGTTGTCCTCTCCGTAAATGTGCAACACAAAAATATGCCGACGACATGCATGCAGTGCACACAAGTTGCAATGAAGACATTTTAGTCGATAGTTGCCATAGACTGTTGCACAGGACATGTAGCCTGTACGATATCAGCACCACTGAGTGAATCTTTGTTCTCCGAAGTACATGTTTATATTTCTCACACCTCATTTTACTGACCCTTTTATAGAGTAGTAATATGTGATGTTACATTAACCTTTTCTTCTGGTCTGATAAATCCCCAAGAGCGTCGTTAACATGTCGGGTACTTACTTAAAGGTTCGTAGTTCGATATGTTTGTCAATGGTGAAAATTTCATTACTTTCAATTGCAAGAATGGCATCCAGAAATGATGCTAGAACTTCAGAAAGGACAAAAAAGGTTGTTCAGTACATAAATGTAGATGTCGATAAAAACTATTAGGTTCATTTGGATGGTTATCCAAGGATACACTTGCAAACTGCTACTGATCCAATAAATAAATGTACATTACACAAATCCATACAAAAACTTATCATGCACTACAACTTAACATGTATAATTCCTATAATAAAAACACCCATCAGATCACCCCAGATAAACCGTGTCATGAAACTTAATAAGAACACAAATGTATGTGCTTCAAAATCTATATCGGTATTCCAAAAGGATTACCACCCCTACTCATCTACTCAACTACTCACCACTTTGTACCCCTTTGCTTGCCGATTTGTTTCTTCATTCATATGAAGCAGTCTTCTTACAATCACTTCTGGATAAAAAAGACCGTAGACTGATTCTATTGTTCAACCGCTACTAAACAATCCTCGCTTTGGTGATTTTCTACATCTCATATATCCCAAAGAACTTGAGATAAAAGACACTACGGATTCTGAGAAGTCTGTTTTATTTTTAGATCTACATCTCAAAAAAGACACTCAGGGAGAACTTTAAACAAAAATCTATATGACAAACGTGATGACTTCAACTTTCCTTTCTTGTGAGGAAACATTCCGTCCGCTCCAGCGTATGGCGTTTACCTTTCAAAATTGATTCTTTACTCCAGAGCTTGCAAGGTATACGCTTAACACAAATATTGTTTACACAGGGTTATGTTGTTCCTCGTTGGTTGCCATCACTTAAGAACTTTTATGGAAGACATCATCAGCTCATTCATAGATATGGAGTTTCTGTTAAGATGAGTGCAGATGTTGGTTTGTCATAGACTTTTGTTTTGTTCTCCTATACCAGATTTGTCATTTTTTGTTTATCATTGGCAGCGCGACGGGTGTGTTGCAACAGGCAGGAACTGCTTACTCTTCCGGAGCACCTGAGTTCACTCTCGTTACGACTTAAGTTCGGGTTGTTATAGTTGATGTTTATGTGTTGTTGTGTTTCTTGAATGTTCGTGCATGTTCCGTTTGGTGTTTACCTATTTTGCCTTCCATCTTTCGGACATTTGGCTTCGGAATGCCCCTTTGGTGCCTTCTTTGCTTCCTTTGGAATATAATTAAATAGCAATAGAACAAACATTTTTTTAGAAAAATACTGGTTGCTCAGCAAAATCATACTAAAGATAAAATGTTTTGAATGTGATATAAAACGAAAAAGTTCGAACGTTTCGGTTTTGCGTACTTTTCGTTTTCAATAGTTTTGCATGGTGCTCGTTTTAGAAAAAAAACCGCTGAAAATAAATAAACAAAACTGTTTTTATTGATATCTTTTTAAACAAAACTAATTTGAAAACACCGACACCAGTTTTTTTTTGTTTTTGTTTTTTTTTATATAAATATATAGGTTGACCCGCCGCCTTTTACTAATAAAACTCATTTTAATATTATTTTCGAAGCCGGCTTTAATTCTCGATGATATTTTTGTTGAATTAGACAAACTTCAAGTTTAAATGTCGTCGAAAATAAACCATTAACTAAACAAAATTTTGAATATTGGAAAAAATATATTGTTGTGATTCTAGTGGTTTTGTAGGGTGCATGTATTTGTGTCCGAATTGTAAGCCTTGTGTTTAAGTTATGTCAAAGTTTGTTTTAGTATTCAAATAAGATATGATATTTCTTCAAAATTTTACCAAAATGAATTTCTAAAAGCTTATAATCTTTTCTAGATAAAAACTTTTAGGTATCAAATTAGCACGAACGCCTCCCCCTTTTTTAAAGTGAAATGAAATCTTAACGGTGTTTCCTTTATTTATAAAAAGCTATATATCGGCTCAAATAAAGTGAAATATTCAATTTCACTTGTTTGTTCGATGTTTGTACCTAAAATAATTGTCAAATCGCAGAAAATTGGTGTTTCTCAAAAAACCGTTAAAAACACAGGTTGACCTTTGACCTTGATTTTAGAAAATTTGCACCAATTTTGACTTTGACGACCAAGCTTATTTTGAAGCAGATATAATAAGGAATCGAAAGAGGTATAATATAGCTGTATGTTATTCATGACGATTAAACTTTTTAAAAAGTGGTCTTGGTCACCCGCCTATTTATTGTTACACTTAAAAAGGATTAAAACAACTATTGACTAACATCATTTGATGAGGTGAAGAAGCTGTGGGTACTTTATTACACTATAGCTGTGAACAAATACATCGCCTGCTACAGCTTTCGCAAGCGATGTACCCAGTAATATTAATATCTATATAACCAGGGTATTATATAGACAATGTAATTCACAAATGTTTTAATCAGGGTTAGTTAAAGTACATTTAGACATGATAAATATTACATATTTCCATCTTAAATTATTAGACAAATACAGCATTAAATGAACATTTACATAACAATAAGAAAATAAAACAGTAAATCTCATGCGACACACATCATTGATTCAGGTGTTGATTTGTGTCACTTTTACGGACATTTAAATTTAGAATGACCACGTGCTTGTGTCGGATTTACAAACATTCAATGAAGTAAGTATTTAATAACTGAAATAGTTCAACGCTCATGATCTTTAAAATATAGCTAGAAAGGCTTTAAAATATTGAGATTTAAGCACATAATTTGAAAGGGATTCAATTAAAGAATTGATCTGAAATCGTACACCCCTGTACAAATCCTGTTCAGTAAGTTGCTTTTGTTGATACTTTACTAGGTTTCAATTTTTCCAAATTACCCATTTGACTAAGCTGATCAATGTGTTTACTATATTGGCAATCATAACATTGCCCTCATGATAACCAAGAAAAATATTGAATTTTTCAATTTGGATCTCTTGATCAAAAGTATTCTTAACAAACTCCTGGAGGTTAGATATTCAATTCTTAAATAAATGAAATATATTGCATTTCGAAATAAAGTTGATAACAAAATTTTTAAACTCATTTAGATCATTCTTAATGTAAAAAAGACAAAACATGGAAGACATATTAAAAAGAAGGCCACAATGGTCCTATGTAGTTTTGTATAGGCATTTCTAATGAATGGTGGGTATGGTTGCATTGCACGACAAACCTCCCTCTCCCTCTTTACGTAATAAAGATACATTTTGAGACAGGAAATTAGACTTAATTACATAGAACTTTTACTTCATTTTAAAAGCTTCATTGAATAAACTAATCGTGGACATCAACTTTAATAAGTCGATCCAACACACATATTATAATGTATACGGCAAATATCGTTTGGATATGTCTATTTTCATTTGGAAGGGGCCAGGGTTAATAGTATTACGAATTTACCAAGTCTTCAAAAATTCCAGATAATATTGCAAAGGTAACATACAATACTCCTCCAGACGCTGCAGTAAATTCAAGAAAGACGGCTTGTGAGACAGCTCAGGGTCCAGCTCATATACATCCGTCATCAGTTAACAGACAACTAGCTACCAATGGATGGATTGCATACCAAAAAGGTAAATTGTTAACATAAAAATTCCTTGAAATTTAATAAAATTTAAAATTTGCACCTATTAAGTTATTTCAGAAAACTGTTTTCCTAGATTAATTCACTGTAGTGTTCATGAGGAGGATTGATAGACACTTTGTTTGATAAAATCAGGGGTTGTTTATTCAATGGAATTGTATAAAATCTACAGCTTTTAAAAAAACAAACATCTTCAGACCAATCCTTTTCGCGTACATGACAGTAATTTGTAGGACTGTTGCAGAATTAATGTGAGGTGAGGTCCAGATGCGCATTTTTACCTATTACATTGAATATGATATTTTTCTATATTGCTTTTGCACGAAAATTTCCTCTGAAACACTCTGCCACAAACTCTTTTTTAATGGCATGCCCAAGTATATGGGTCCAACATTATATTTTTTGGTAGAGCGCCTCTGATGAGTCTTGGATAGACGAAACGCGCGTCAGGCGTAGCAAAATTTATTGCCTGGAACTTTGTTGTCATTTGTATTTCGAACACACGTGAAGGTTAGCACTGCTGGTGGAGTGTAAATTCCCCTAGGTTAGCCCGCTCCGGCACTAACACTTTTGAGTTGGAGAATACATCAAAGCTTTAAATTATCCGTCTAAATTTCAAAATTGTCTAATCCCTAAGGTTCTTCCTACCCCAGACATAGGTTGAATATCTTAGTAATAATTTGGTTCCCCAGTTTGGTATTTTTGGTTATACTGTTCTATGCTCTTCATATTCATACAGTGTTTGGCATTTTCAATATTTTTGGTAGAGCGCCTCTGATGAGTCTTGGATAGACGAAACGCGCGTCAGGCGTAGCAAAATTTATTGTCTGGAACTTTGTTGTCATTTGTATTTCGAACACACGTGAAGGTTAGCACTGCTGGTGGAGTGTAAATTCCCCGAGGTTAGCCCGCTCCGGCACCAACACTTTTGAGTTGGAGAATACATCAAAGCTTTAAATTATCCGTCTAAATTTCAAAATTGTCTAATCCCTAAGGTTCTTCCTACCCCAGACATAGGTTGAATATCTTAGTAATAATTTGGTTCCCCAGTTTGGTATTTTTGGTTATATTGTTCTATGCTCTTCATATTCATACAGTGTTTGGCATTTTCAATATTTTTGGTAGAGCGCCTCTGATGAGTCTTGGATAGACGAAACGCGCGTCAGGCGTAGCAAAATTTATTGTCTGGAACTTTGTTGTCATTTGTATTTCACCCTTTTGTACGTATGTAACACTTAGGTTTAAGTTCTTGGTTAAGGTGCATGTCTTTGATACGATTTGAAGGAGGTCAATATTTTTTTAGGACAGAATTGGTACTTATAGACACATTTTCTAGATTATTATTGAACATATATTAAATAAAGGTAATAACAAAACTACCGAACTTGAATGATCAATCTCATAGTCCAGAGAAAATGACAAAAACGAATCGAATCAGTCATACCGGAGAACTGGTGGATCGCAATGGTCCTGACTTGGTACAGGCATTTCAAACGAAATGGTGGGTTAAAAATGATGTTTATCTTGATATGAATGAAATGACCATTGTTGACCACTACACTACGTTTAAAGTTTAAAGCTTTGATATAATTATCAATTTTAAGTAAAATATGAAAACGATCTGTGTTTCTAAATGATATGGTTTATGTTTGATATTTCATGTGACCACATCGAAGATCTACCTTCGGGAGACAACACTTATCTCCCCTTTTTCTTCTGTTTGGAGGAGACATTCATGTACTACATACATCTCAACAAATTTCTCTTGATGATAGGATCAAATTTAAGGTAAATAGTAACTTTTCAAGAAGCTATAACTGCATGGAGATAGAAATTAAATGTAGGAGTTCTGTGTTTGTGCTAGCTGGTGAGACATACTTTATGTGCCAATACTTGTTTCTTCAGTTTGTATAATGCTTTTGCTAGATACAATGAAAATTGCTTCTATTAAGATTGATACATCTTTATTTTAATGCAAGTGTTTTCTAAATATTAGATTTCATACATATGAATCTTGGTACAGTGTATTTATAAGTTATGATAAAGACAAAGTGTATCACCCACAAAGTTTACAGGCAACAAAAATGAAGACAGAAAACAGCATATGTTTCAAGAAAACATCCTGAAAACCATGATATTTCTGCCAGAGTTAAATATCACAACTGGCAGTTAATGGTGAAAAAAACCTGTTAATATATTTTTCCCCAGGGAAAAGAGAGCTAGAGCTACATGTATTATACAATCATGAATCAAGAACGTTAACAAAACACAGGTTGAAAACTGTAAAAACAATTATTTCAATAAATGTCTAGTTCCGGTAGGGGTACGAACCATACTCTGAAGTACTAAAAATTCATAGTATTTTGGTGAATTTTGGTGTATCGTACAAATTTTGAACTTTCCATTCGGTACAATTCAGGATTATTTGTCACTATTTTAGATTTTTACATTGGAAACCTTCGTTGCTAAGATTACAATATTAGTCCTAGCCATGGCTGACGTGATTGCCGATGATAAAAACAATTAAAAAAAAACGCCTCCAACAAAATACCATCTTAACCAATCAGAATATTAGTATACAGAATGCTTGATTAATCTCTCATTATTTTCCTCAGATGTAGAACGCATCTCAATATAGAAACAGCCAAAAGCGTACAGATCTTTACTGCTATATATATGTTAAAAGCATCTAAAATAGTTGCATCAAAATAGAGAACTACTGAGTTCTCAAGAATAATATGGCTAGAAAATTCAGTAAAAAGCTGAAAAAGAGAAAAGCTTATCAGAAAAGAGATAGCTTGATAATAAAGGCGAAAGAAATTAAATCGACAAAACTAGCCAAGAAAATACAAGATGCAAAGAAATATGTCAGAAATTTCTCGTCTCATCCTTTAAGCGACGACCAAATCATAATCTTATCAAAAGGTGTAAAATTTATACCCACACCAAAGTCTGAAAAATGCAACATTGCACTAATGAGAGATTTTTCTAATTTTGAACGCAGGATGCGTTGTACATATTTACTTACTAAAGAAGATAACAAACAAATGCATCCCTTTTTTATAAAGACTGAATATACCCCAAGCCTATTTATGCGAAGCATTAGAAAACTATTTGTTCGCAACTAGATATGAAATCAATAAAATCAAACCTGAAAATCAGATTTGTAATATTTCAAGGTCAGAATGGAATGCCCTAAGTGATCTAAGGTCAAATGATGACATCGTAATAAAAAAGGCAGATAAAAATTCCACAATCTGTGTAATTGATAAACAAATTTACAATGCTGAAGGATTAAGACAGCTAGAAAACGACACCTACTACGAAACAATTCAACATTCCAATGCGAATGAATTTACAAATGCAGCCGTTGATATCATAGAGAATGCCTTTAAATCAAAACAAATTGATGAAATGAGCTATAACTACATTTGTCAAGATCTAGATAGTAGAAAACTGGGACATTTCTTTATGTTGCCAAAAATGCATAAGATCCCAATTAATATATTGAAAGAAATGGAAGTAGATTATGAACTTCGAAAAAATTATCTTATAACTCCCCGCCCAATCATCAGCCTATGCGGTACATTATTACATAACGTTGGACGTTTCATTGATCATATATTATTACCTATGGTTCAAAACCAACGCACTTATACTAGAGATACCAAACATTTCATAAAAAAATCGAAAGTATAAAAGTTCCACAGGACACCTTTCTAATTACATGCGATGCATCTAATATGTATACTAACTTAGAAATTAATGAAACACTTGAAGCCGTAAACAGACTGTTGGACAAAGTTGATATAAACAACTATTCAATTAAAATTCCGAGAAAAGAAACAATACTAGAATTACTTAACATAATACTGAAATACAATGATTTTACATTCAATGACCAAATCTATAAGCAAAAAAATAGGCGTCCCTATGGGATGTAGTATCTCTGCAGAATTAGCAGACATTAGAATGTACGAAATATTTGAAAACATTCTAAACAAATATGAGCATAAGGGCAAAATAATCTTCTGTGCAAGATATAGAGATGACATATTCCTTTTACATAAAGGATCAGAACCTGAAATTAATGAATTCTTCCAACTAGCTAATTCTTGCCATAAGCTATTGAAATTTACATATGATATTTCTTGCTTAGAAATGCCATTCTTAGACACATTCATATACAAAGGGGAAAGATTTAACCTGAATGGAACTCTTGACCTAAAAACATATACGAAAAAAAACGGATACATTCCAATATTTAGAAAGGGGAAGCTCGCATCCCCAAGGGGTATTAAAAGGCTTCATTAAAGGAGAGATTATAAGACAAATCAGAAATACAAGTGATGCAATGCAGCTTCAAAACATTATTAAAGTCTTCAAAATCAGACTTATACAGAGAAGTTATAAATCTACAGAGTTTGCATTGATGAAATAATACAAAATACAATTCATCTAAACAGAAAAGATCTGTTACAAGATAATAGACGTGGTAATGATAAAACCATAATGTTGGTAACGAAGTTCAATCTAGCCATAAAACAATTAAAAACATATTAATTAAACATTGGCAGATATTGCAGAGCAATAAAAGATGAAGGCAATTATTTAATAGGCTTCCTATGATTGCATACAAAAGAGGAAAACACTTTCAAGATTTGTTAAAAAATAAACAACAATTCTAATAGAAGGACACTCAGAAACAGAAAACAATAAAAATACAAAAGAATGTTTTTGACAACTGATGAGACCGAGCATTCTTAATTTAATGTCAATACTGTAAATAAAAAATTAATACAGTAAGGTCGAAACACCATAATTAATATTCAGAATTTGAATAAAATGTCAAACATCAAAGTTAGAATTTTATTCTAAATAGCTCGTGCAGCTATATGAAAAGAAGAGATAACAGACTAATTATAGATGTAATACTGTTAAATGAATTGAACAATAATAAGGAATCCAGTCTTAGATAGCGAAACATGACCTCAAATAATGAATATAAATTCAATATTTTAATTAAGCGAAACAGAAAATGAGGAAAGGGTTTTAGGCTGAACGGTGCAGAGATGAGATTTTGTGACTTTTTTTATAACGTATCGTTCGATTAGTGTATTGTTTCAACCCTAGTTGACAGTATTTGTAATTACTTTTCAGGCTTATGCTAAGACCGGTGTAATATTTAGAGAGCTTAGAAAGCTAATAGATGACCTGCTGGATTAGAAGTTACAGACCCCTCACTTAATCTATTAGGTAATTCTAAGTCTGGAACAGTGTTTTTTTATTTTGGTTTTGATTTCATGGAAATTAAAAACTTCAAACGGGTATGTTCAACAGTTGAACTTTTAACTGCCCAGGCTTTTACTACTCAATCTTAATAAATACATATTCTAAAATAGTTGATTTTGAGCGGATGAGTAACATGCTGAATGTTATTTTCAACAGTTTTCTTAGCAACTATTTTTCACAGCATCTTGATATTTGGTAATTTTGGCAATATGCCTTTTCTTAAATTCTTAAAAATGGTTAACATTGTTAAACATTTATATTCTACAGTTTTTGCAATGTTTCATTTTAAAAAACAATATTTTTATTTTACCAGACCATAACATCATCCAGTTGATTTGCAAACTTATAGAGAGTGAAAAGTGAAATGACCTTCAAAGTTCAAAGAGCAGAAATTCAAATGTGAAATCAGCCTCCGTGACCAGAAAATCAATCTTCTGAACCAAGAGGGTTTAAATGGAAGAGAGGAACAAAAACCAAAGAAATTTAACGGTTGACCTTGAGAACTTTTTATACGACCGCAAAATTTTTGCGATCGTATAATGTTATGGCGATGTCGTCGTTGTCGTTGTCGGCGTCGGCGTCGTCGTCGGCGTCGTCGTCTGTGAACACTTTGGTTTCCGTGCGATAACTTGAGTAAATATTGACCGATTGTTATGAAATTTTGATATGATGTTTGTTACCACTTAAGGAAGGTTGGTATTGTATTTGGGGGTTGTGGCCCCTATCATTTTAGAAAAAAAGGCCAAAAAGGGCTAAAACGGGTGTATTGACAAAACTGTTGTAAAAAGTTTATTATTCATTCGATTTTGAAAATTTTTTTTTATTGAATTCATCATAAAATTCTGTCAACAAAATGTGTCAATGGTTTTGATATATATTGCACTGTTGTTACATTGATACTGGGGGTCAAAAAGGGCCACACCCAAAAAATTGACTTTTTTATTATTGGTCCGATTTTCAAAATCTTTTTTTCATTGGAATCCTTGTGAAAATCCCTGTCTGCGTTTTTCAATCAGATTTGCAATATCTCTTACCGTTTTTGAGAAATTAGGGGTCAAAGGGGCCAAAAACGCCATGCTGAATGTTATTTTCAACAGTTTTCTTAGCAACTATTTTTCACAGCATCTTGATATTTGGTAATTTTGGCCAATGGCAAAGATCCACGGCTGTTAGATTTAAGATCTATGCCCAGACAGCAAGGTTACACAATACAAAGAGTATCTTTAAATAAAATTTATCATGCTTTTCTCAAATAAAAACTTAATTCCAGTGTCTTCTTGTGTTTGTTTATTAATTTCATTTTCATATTGACCACCATTTTGAAACCATGTGTGGACATCTGTACTCTTAAAATACCAATATCCACTTTCTTCTTTTGAAATAAGAAAAAATAAATAATTTTAATGTACTTTATTTCATCTTCTTTTTCCTTGAAGTCTTGTCTCAGTAATCTCATTTAAATATTAAATTTATAGAAATCTGAAATAGAATGTTGATATAATAAATAGATATATTATATATAAACAAAATAATGGTTTGTTAAAGTGTAATTGAATTAAAAAAGTTTTATTTCATGTAATTATCCTAGCAAGATGTAACTATTTACTCATTGTTTTGTGAATGAATACTTACTATCTTTTATCATTGCAAACTGGAGATAAGTTTGATTATACATGTAATTATTTGTTTTTACACCTTGGCATGACCTGGGGTCATCATGTGCAATCATTACCAATACTTTGTCAAACTGACTTGCACAATTAAAACCCTTAAATTGTACAAAACTACATGTTCAGGGTAACTGGTTGTTTAAATAGTAATTTATTGATCATCACTGTTTTGAGAGCTTTACTTACGGTTTTTACAAAAGATGTGAGCTTATGTTTTGTTGGATTACCAATTATGATCCAGCAATTGATCATAATAAAATACAACAAATAATAATGAAATAATATTTTTATTTCACAAATAATTACAAAACTGTTTTATGTCTTGTATAAAACATTTTGTTAACACTGTTAAGGTAAATAATAAAGTTAAATATAATTTGTTTGTCAATAACTAAGCTACATAATATTCTGTGCTATTTTTTTCAAATTATACACATGAATGTATTTCTTCTGTATTTATAATTATTGTTATACATTTTTCAAGGATTTTTTTCAAAGCAATAAGGGAAATTCCATAAATGAATAGATGGGGGTGAAAGGCAACTTTTTTTTTAGACTCCACCACCCACACAAATTTATATATAAAATTTATAATAAGGAATAATGGAAGTCGACGTAGTTTACCCAACGACCCACCTAAAAAATATAAAGTGCCTTCCTATCCCCCTCCAATTTTTTATGGAATAGCTTTAACATGTTTTTTTAATAACAATGTAAAAACAAAACAATGAATGTCTTTCATTGTTATCTAAAAATAGGCAACACACATGTTATGTGTTTTTGCCTAAGAGACAGAACGAATTTTTTTTCAATATTGTAAAAGTAAATTTAAGACATGACATACTTTTTTTTCTGTAAAAAAATATAAGATTTTAAGACAGCATTTTTTCTGAATTATTGCTACAGAAATAACTCAAATGTGAACAGCCATTGTGGACAAGGTGTTTAAGTCAAACATTCTTACAGAAGTTGATACCTTTGCCAATGAGAATCAATAAAGTTATATCTTGAAACCAAATAGTTAGTGAAATTTTGTGGTTCACCCATGGGTTTATGTTTACTGTCAATTATATGTATATGTATGTAACATAGGAATGCACATTTAATTATAAATCTTGTAAAATTCATCTGAACAAAAACATTTTACATGTACTTCAGCTAACAATTGGTCTTCATCAACTTTGTTTTTTTTTTCAAAAAAGGTGTTCTTTGGAGTACTGATGTAGTATTTTTCATTATTTTCAACAAGCACACACTTCTTACTAGATCAGAACACTGTACTAGTTTTATCCTTCCGATGATCAATTTTAAGCTTTTGCAAAGATTTGTTTTTTAGAATTCCATCTTTTATTCTTTGTCTGGTAGTTTCTGAGTGTTTAGATTGCTCAACACCATACTCTTGTTTGCACTTTAGAAATGACTAAATCACCTTTGTTTTATTCATCGTTTGAGTTAAAGCAATATTTATAATATTATTAAAGAACTAGTTACAATTTAAGGATTAAAGGGGTTAATTTATTTATTAAGAGCAATTGAAGAATAAGTATGGTTTAACAATAAGATTATTATCATTTTTTCCTAGCATTTCTTATTTATCAATTTATCAGTTATGAAGAAACAACTATAAAATGAACTATACAAATGTGTTATTTTTATACAAAACTGTTCATAAGAGAAGTATTAGATTATTGGTGTTTTCCCTAATTAGATCCACAATTGTTCTTTACATTGTTTTTTTTCTGGAGATTTACCGAAGCCTGGCTTGTCCTCAAGTTCTGAGTAGAAAAGAAAAATTAGATGTTTATTTCAAAGATTTTCAAGACATTTTGTAAAATTTGTATATTTTGTCATATTTAAGATTTTAGTTTCATAATCCCTTTTGGCAGGTATTTCTTGAACTTTTCATTTAAAATGAAAGTTGAGTGTTTGTCATTCATTACAGAATTCTCATTTCGTTTAGTTTAACAAATATTGATTTAAAATGTCAGGGATTTTAAATTGACATTATTCTGTACTAGAAACAGTTGAAAAAAGTCTATCTTGCATGAATTTTTCTGGAGATTTACCGAAGCCTGACTTGTCTCCAAGTTCTGAGTAGAAAAGAAAAATAAAATGATTATTTAAAAGATTTTAAAAACATTTTGTATATTTTGTCATATCTAAGATTTTAGTTTCATAATCCCTTTTTGCAGGTATTTCTTGAACTTTTCATTTGAAATAAGAGTGCATAATTTTCTTTTTGTTTGGTCTTAAAAATCTTGATATAAAAATGTCAGGGATTTTAAATTGACATTATTCTGCCTAGACACAATTGAAAAAGTCTACCTTACATGAATTTATTTTTCTGGAGATTTACCGAAGCCTGACTTGTCTCCAAGTTCTGAGTAGAAAAGAAAAAAATAAATGATTATTTAGAAGATTTAAAGACATTTTGTATAATTTGTATATTTTGTCATATTTAAGATTTTAGTTTCATAATCCCTTTTTGCAGGTATTTTTTTAACTTTTCATTTGAAATAAGAGTTGATTGTTTGTAGTTACAGAATTTTCTTTTCGTTTGGTTTAAAAAATGTCAGGGATTTTAAATTAACATTATTCTGCACTAGAAACAGTTGCTAGTCTACCTCGCATGAATTTTTCTGGAGATTTACCGAAGCCTGACTTGTCTTCAAGTTCTGAGTAGCAGCAAAATATTAATTATTTTAAGAAAGGTCAAAAATGTGATATTCGATTTACAAAATTGTCTTGTTACAGCCTTAATATCATTTGATAAATTGCATTTATATTTTCTTTAAAGACTTCAGTTCTCCGATATGTCTTCCTTGTTTTGTCTTTTCTCATGGACATTTGAGATTACCTTTATATATATATATAATCTTCTTTGGCAGTCCATCCTTACTCTTGTACTTTAATAGATGCTAAATGTACTTACTCTATTGAACAATATCAAATTTACAATTGGAATGTGTTTTCTATGTTCCAACAAAAGTAGCTGTATGAGAAAAGATATATATACAATATACATGTTTTCAATTTACCTTACTTGACATTTTTTTTCTGGAGATTTACCGAAGCTCTGAAAAGTAGAAAAATAGATTAAAAAATAATGCTGTTGTATGCCTGTATCAAGGAATATATATTAATAAGGAAAATCAACTATCCTTATTAGAAGATTATTCAGCAAAGTGTGCTTTCTTGAAAGAATCAATTTTATATTCCATATTGACAAGTCTGCCTTGACCATTATATTAAAAAAAAGAAATCAGAACAATTTACAACTTGTTTATGTCCTGATTATGGCTGAAATATAACGGACGGGACAGTAGGCAGACAACAATCAACTAATTAGAAAATTTATTAAATAGACATACAATGTACTACTATTTTATATTACAATTTATTTTATAATTGAAATCGAACAATTCTGAGCACTCTGTGAGAAAGTAACCACCTTATTTAATTTTAATTGGAAAGTAAAGACATGTAAAATTTATGTTTTATGAACTTGTATATCTTTTTATGAAATGATTGCCTAGGTCAATACATGTTACTGTTATTTTCATTTATTTAATACAAATTTATTTACTTAATATTTTTCTGCATTTGAAATGAACTGAAGCCTGACCTGTCTCCAAGTTCTGAGAAATTGGTGGTCATTGTATTCATTTCTCAATGTCATACGAATCTTTGTGTAGGGAGAGAAATAAAAAAAAATGTTTGTTGATATGTAAATGTTTCTGTCGGGTTATTAATTAGTGTTTTAACCTTATCATAATTAATTCAGTGTGTCATTTTCATGTATAAAGAAAAACAGTATAACATTAATGTTTTATAATATGAAATCAAAATTACATCTAGGTTCTAAGCAATAGATAGTGATATTTAATAAATCTTGAAATCTTTAATTTGTTTGTTTTATTTTAATTTTCCTGCTGCCATGCCCCATTTTTTTAAATAGACCCCTTAAAGTAAACCCTTTTCAGACACTTGGGGTTTGATAGAATGCAATTTTAGTGGGGGTTCAAATGGAAGTATTTCCTAAGTCACTAGCAACACAAGCATGTGGTTTCCTTAGGTTTTCCAGATTCTTCTACCATTGAAAATGACCGCCCTAAATGGCCCAGGTACATCGATAAAGGGTGTTAAACACACACATACACACACACACTCATGGAGTGAAAATAATTTGGGTTATCTGAGATGAAATTGCAATAAAGGATCACCATACAATTTCCACCTTATAATGAAGGCCTTTGTACAGCACATGTAGCCAAACTTTCAGGCAAACAGAGGTCATCAGCGTAATGGATATTTTTGAAGAGTTAATTGAACTGAAGATTTAAGCAAGCAGCATTTTATCTCTATCTGTAACAGCTTTCATTCAAAAGGTCAAACACACAAAAAAAAACATTATTTTCACCTTTAAAGGACCATAACCCCTTTGAGGGTTAATTGACAATTTCGAGCATGAAATCATTTCTCCAATGCTAACTTCTTCTAGCAGTGAAAATTTTCAAGATAGGTCCAAAACTGTTAAAATGGTCAATTTTAACGATAAAGGGGAAATAACTCATACTGTTTATAAACGCAAACATATCTAACTAAATAACTTCCAATTACAATCAGCAGCACGAGCTTAACGTGCTAGGGTGAACTCTAGCGACCTGGAATGAATATATTGTGTATCTGGCTTTCTTGTTGTGAACATTTTTGGCGTCCACGTCTCTTTCGACATATTTGTTTTTTAGTTTTTTTAGTTTAATATACTGGCTGATATAAACATTCGTGAAATCATACGACATATCCTTTTCTGAATTATTAAATTTAAATCATCGTTTCCTCTAGATCAAGTCTAGATTTTTAGATTTATGGTTCGTTGCTGCTTTTAACCATTTTTGTCGGGTCAATTTCTTCATAGCCCGATTCTACTGGTATCTGTTCATAGTGACCAATCATTTCGTCGGAATCAGTCTTGTTGTCATGGTTATCTGTCATGGTATACGTTCGAGTGGTATCTGTTTCTCCATGGGCAGCAAAGTAACTTTCAAAACAAATGTTATATTAAAATTAACAAACTTGGAGAATAATTATCAAATGTCCAAGACAAAAGACTAAACAATGAAGACATATTGGAGAAATTAAAAACTGCAACAGTCCTGACTTGGTTCAGGCATTTTCAAAGAAATGATGGGTTAAACAAGGTTCGATAGTGCGTACAACCTCCCTCTTCCATTGCGATCTTAGGGTCTGTTAGTAGCACAAAACACAACAGAGATATTAAGGTGATCATCTCAGGACAACAATCAGCCAAACACTTATCAATAGTATTAGATAATTATAGTTTGAATATCAACTTTTGAATATATTCAGATGTCCCCGAGGGTAAACACAAGCCTGGAAGTCAGACTTGTCTGACACGAATTACCATAAAATTTCTAATATATTGTCGCTGAAATTTCCGATTGTTAAATTCAAAATAGATGAAAACACCAGGTTTCTTTCCTTGTAATGCACATGGTCGATATCCTCGGTGCTGGATTTGGCTTCCTTGTTCGAACGTTTTGGTTTTGAGTACTTTTCGTTTTCAACTGTTTTGGATTTTGACCTTTCTGTGTTTTGGTTTGAATGCTACTGATGAGAGGTTACTCCTTGAAATATCGATATATAGCATATCCAAATTAACCGTTTATACCCGCGTTTTGGTATTTGTAATTACGGACAAACTATTTCACTTCGTATGGCCGATGGGGCTTGGAGTGTTCTAAAATATATATTTTGAATCATATTTTTTATGGAAAAAATATTTTGACAAGGCAGAAAAAATATTTCTGAAGAGAGATTTCTCCTTTTGTTATAAAGTAATGTCAAAAATGAAAAAAAAAATTAATGGCCGCTTTAAAAAAGATAATATGTTCTGACCCGGTTAAGGTCATGATTTTCTTAAACCGTTATTTAAGGTTAAAAGGTTTGTCTTTCAATCAAAATTCGCTAAAATTTAAAGTATAAACTTGATGCAAATTTATGTAAATCTTGTGTATGTTAGGGTTGAACGCCCTTTCCGACGCACCGGGGCCATATAGGGAGGTCAATTAGAATGGCAGAGGAAACCACCAACCTTAGACAGACCTTATCACATACAGATGGAAAAGTCCCTTTTCTTGTAAGTAGAACAACACCTGAGAGGTGAGCGGCTAGTGTTTAATAGTGTGGTATCTAACCAGCGCCAACCAGACCCTTCAAATTTTCATTATTGAATGCTCTATTGGTTCATGGACAATGTACCTCTGCATGAGATTTGGTATACGAAGTTGTCTCATATATGCAGAGTGGTAATTAACATTTGAGACAATAAGGCCCGAGACCATAGTTATTTTTTCCAAATTTTTAATGCATTTTCAATAATGCCTTATGTGAAATTAAAAAAAATCGCACCATTTCGTTTTAAATGAAACTTTGGCCACAAAGTTCATTAGCTTCCAGAACATTAGTTAAAAATTCAGAAAATCCTACCATCTAAAAAGATTTTGATTTTTTTTTTAATTTACACCTAAGAGGGTCAGAAAAGAGGTGCTTAAAAAATGAAAAAATCACCTTTTTGCACTTAGCCGAATCACAACTTTATCAATGAATTTCAAAAAAATTAAAGCTTGATAAATTTATACTATTTTTTATCCTCGCCTGCCAAAGTCAACAAATTTTGATTTTTCATTGCTGTATAAACTGATAAGGAATACATTACCAATCCCAGCTCCTGCTCAAGGATGGGGTAAAAACCACTGGCCAGTGATATATCAGAAACAGATGATGTGGAGAGAGTTAGAAAGTTTCGAAATTTCTTGGCCCATAGTGAACAATGTTTGTTAACGGAAAGTGATTTCAAATTAAAGTGGATTGAGTTAAGTCAGGCAAGTAGCTCTATATGATTGTTCTTAACATTACAGGGATAAATTATAAAAGGCCGGAAAAAATGGTTATGCTACAATGCATACATTCGGAAAGAACAACTTATTGGTAAAATATCTAACAGTACAATCGAAACATAACCAGATTATGCACACACTGTTTTTTCAATATTATTTGTGGAGTATCCACAAAATTTGATACCCAATGGAAAGGATATTAACATTGATCTGTATGCTGCAGACTTTAATAATCTAAATTAGAAATTGTATTGGTAAACATGGAAAACAATTTTTAAATATGCTTGGAACTCTTTTTTTATCGCATTGCAATCCCGGGTAAAGTGATCTTGTAATAAGGGAAAGCTCGGAATTAGTTGCCTTAGCTGTTCCAAGAAACAGATATTTCTAAATAAAATTATTTGTATTTGTCAAAAAAATCTACCAACTGATACTTTCTTAAAAATCCACAAAAAATTGTACCCACCAAAAAACATTAATGCACAGTATATGGGGTATGGTTGGCAAAGTGGTCTAAGCTGCTGTTAATATATTACACTATTGATCACTATTTTATTACCCTCTCTATCGCATGTCTAGGTAAAGTATCTTTGTAGTATATTACACTATTGATCACTATTTGATTACCCTCTCTATCGCATGTCTAGGTAAAGTGTCTTTGTAGTATATTACACTATTGATCACTATTTGATTACCCTCTCTATTGCGTGTCTAGGTAAAGTATCTTTGTAGTATATTACACTATTGATCACTATTTGATTACCCTCTCTATCGCGGGTCTAGGTAAAGTATCTTTGTAGTATATTACACTATTGATCACTATTTGATTACCCTCTCTATCACGGGTCTAGGTAAAGTATCTTTGTAGTATATTACACTATTGATCACTATTTGATTACTCTCTCTATCGCATGTCTAGGTAAAGTGTCTTTGTAGTATATCACACTATTGATCACTATTTGATTACCCTCTCTATCGCGTGTCTAGGTAAAGTATCTTTGTAGTATATTACACTATTGATCACTATTTGATTACCCTCTCTATCGCGTGTCTAGGTAAAGTATCTTTGTAGGTTACAAGACGAGACTTCACATTTCTGTATCCTTCTTTCAGATTTCTCTCAGAATTCCAGCAAAATTCCATCACTTAATTAGAACTATAGGTTTGGGTCAGTTTGATTGAACTTGGCCGAGTATTGTCACTGGTTTTTTTTTCGTCAAAACTGGTAGAAAAGAGTTGCGCCGGTGAAAAATGTTGATAGAAAATTGACAGAATGGTGATGGAAAGTTGATGGAATTATAATAAAAAATCGATGGAATCATGATAGACAGTTAGCAAAATTTTGTGATAGAAAACAAAGGAAACGGACAGAAACTTTTCCAGCTGTCCAAACATGGCCTAGAATTTGGAAAATCAATTTTAATTTAAGGTGTATTGAATATGACATATAATGGAGTAGATGTATAAATGACGAATGTTTTTCAATTTTTTGATAAATAGGGAACTTCGACTACATTTTTTGTGTTCATATGTTTAAAAATTAAACAAAACATAAATTAAGCTTTTGATCTTTGATGGTAATCAGCACCAGTATCAAAATTAGGCCACATTGACCTACATTTTCTGCATGAATGACTCAGGGTAAAGTTTTGGTTAGATCATTATCTCAGCAACAATGTGTTAGAGTAATAATATTAGTTTGGTGGGTATATCTTAAATAGTAATTAACATCTGTTTCAGATTTAGGTCACCTTGATTTATTCTTTTATAAACAGGCAAGAGGATTAGCTGTCGTGTGCGACTGCTCCATTTCTTTATTTGGTTGTTAATTGATATTTCTTGAGTTTCTTTTATTCTGTATTTACAGACTATACACAGACTGAGAATTGGTGCCTTAACTCCCAATGTTAATGACTTGAAACTTAAACCACTGAATCAAGACATCAGGAATCAAATGGTAGATGATATCTTACTGTTTAGGAAAGAAGTTAATGAGTTGCAACAAGACATTGATGATATGAAAAAAATCCAAACTCAGCAAAACACAAGAATAGCGAGTCTTGAAGCCAGGCCAGTCCCGGACCACATACCGAAGCATATCAGAGGTAAAATATCTTATGATGTGGCGAAACTTGTTATTCCAGAAATGGTGCCAATCAAATGTGGATCCTGAAAAAATCGAAAGAACTGATGAGGATTCATAACTCTAAATCAGTTTTATCTTGTAACAGCATCAAACCATTCGATTTCTCCACACTTTGCACTTCTATTCCACATGCACAACTGAAATCGCGATTGGCACAGCTGATTAAACACAGCTTTTTCAAAAAGAATGGAAAACGCAGGTACAAACTTCTTGTAGTCGATTATACCATGACTTACTTTGTCATCAATAAGTCTAAGAAAAAGAACAAATTTACAGAAAACAAAATAATCGACATGCTCAACTTTCTTAATGACAACATATTTATTCAGTTTGGTGGACGTGTTTTTCAATAGGGATTCGAATGGGCACCAATTGTATACCTTTGCTTGCTGATTTGTTTCTTCATTCATATGAAGCAGACTTCTTACAATCTCTTCTGGACAAAAAAGACAGTAGACTAAGTCTCTTTCAACCTCACGTTCCGTTATATTGATGATGTCCTTTCACTAAACAATTCTCGATTTGGTTACTTTCTCCATCTCATATATCCCCAGGAGCTTGAGATAAAGGTAATAGTACGATTTATATAGCGCCTTATATAAAATACAATACTCTAAAGCGCTTTACAATTAAAAATAAAATACTAAAATCTTGCAAATGAACATGTGAAACATATCAATAAAACTCAGTCAATAATAAAAGTAATAAAAATCCAGTACTGAGGAGTAAAAACCTTAAAAAATATAGGAACTGTGACAATAAGTAAAAAACGCACAACTGCATAAAAACTATCAAAATGGGAAAAAAAACATAGAAACTAAGACATAACCCAAGAAAAAGGATTTCAATATAAAAATATAGATAGATAATAATGATAATGAAATATAAATGAGATAAGGACATAATTTGAAAAGTAAAATTTAAAATATTAGTCTGTTCAGTAGCTTAGAAACGGCTTACAGTTATTAAAACGCTTAAAAAGCTAGTCTATAAAAGTATGTTTTTAACCTCTTTTTGAAAATGTTTAGCGACTTGGACTGCTTAACGTCACTTGGAAGATCATTCCACAACTTTGCTGATGCCCATCCAAATTGACGCTCTCCATACGTTTTAGTCCGTATATTTGGAAGTACGAGTCTTGTCGTGGTTTCTGACCGTAAAGATCTCGTTGGCTTGTACACATGGAGAAGTTCATCAAGATAGGAAGGCGCTGTTTCATGCAAGGAGCGATACACAAGTGTCAAGATCTTAAACTGTGGACGGTAACATACAGGTAACCAGTGAAGATCTGCCAGAATAGGAGTAATGTGTTCCCGTTTTGGCGTTCTAGTCACCAGACGAGCTGCCGTGTTCTGGACTTTTTGTAAACGATTGAGAGTTGTCTTCTTTATACCATGCAACAGACTGTTTCCATAGTCAAGTCTAGCCGTTATAGTTGAATTAACCATAGTTTTGCATGCCTCGGTTGTTAAGCAGCGTCTGATTCTTCCAATTTTACAAATCTGAAAATTGCACGACTTCACAATTGCTGAAACTTGTTGGTCCATGTTGAGGTGCTGGTCGAAAAATACACCTAGGTTTCGTACACATGGAACGCTTTCTATTGTATGTTCACCAACTTTTAGCTGCAGTTTCGGCACAGACGTGACGTTTTGTTTGGATATGAAAACAATTAACTCAGTTTTGTCCTGATTTAGTTTAAGAAGGTTTGATGTCATCCAGGAACCAATGTCTGCGATACATGCTTCAAGTCGAGAAAAGTAATCGTCCCAGTTGTCTAGAGGCTTGATGATGAGGTAAACTTGGGTATCATCCGCATAGCAATGAAACAGCATTCCATGGCGGCGACAAATGTTTCCTATAGGCATAGAGAAAATACAATATAACTTAGGGCCCAAGACGGATCCTTGCGGCACACCGAAAGGCAAAGGACGGGAATCTGATCTCACTGTTCCAATAGTCACTGTTTGTTGTCGATTTTTCAAATATGACTGAATCCAAGCGAGCGCAGCTCCACGAACTCCATAAGTTACTGACATGCGTTTGAAAAGAATTTCATGATCAATCACATCGAATGCAGCGGATAAATCAAGAAGCACGAGAACTGCTGAAGATCGTTGATCCAGCGCTGTCACAATGTCGTTATGCACTTTGAGGAGGGCAGTTTCAGTAGAGTGCTGAGAACGATAAGCAGACTGAAAAGGATCTCGCAGGCTGTTGTTGTCCAGATGGGAATCGATTCTACGTGCTACAACTTTCTCAACGATCTTTGAGATGAATGATAAATTAGAGACTGGACGGTAATTTTTTAATGTTTCTTTGTCGAGACCAGGTTTTTTAAGAAGAGGCCTAACTAAAGCTTCCTTGAACTTAGACGGAAAGGTACTTTGGTTGAAAGACGAATTGACTATTCCAGTAATAATAGGTAGAAGCGGATTTAGACACTCCTTCAGCAGCCTAGTATGCATTGGATCTAGTTCACACTGTTTCGATGGAGCCTTCATTATGATTGATGTTATCTCATCTTCTGAAGCATGGTTAAATTCTGTAAGTAATGGTCCCGTGTATAGATGATGGAAAATGTTTACCATTGTCAAAAAGTTTAATCATCTAACTTGAAACCTTAATGATATTTAAATCATTTACTTAGGATTTGTTTTTCTTTAAATAAGGGGGCCAAATGTGGCCCTTATTGTACCTTGTACATGCTTAATATTAGTTAGTTTGTCATAGAGTGTTTATAGTAACTTGAATGAACTGCTTACCCTTCTTGAGCACCTGAGTTTAGTGTCGTTTGACTTAAGCAGTTTAGTTTTCTGTGTTTTTGTTTCCTTTGGTTTCATATAACCTTATGTCTACTGATTTTGTCTGACCTTTTTGTACCTACAACAAACAAATGCCCTTTGATGCTCTGTTCATAACTCACTTTGATTTTACAACATTATATATGGAATATCATGTGAGTGTTTTCATATCCACAAACGCCCATATCTTTCCGAGAGCTTTAGCCCAAGGGCATGATTTTGGCTTGTAAATCAAAAAAAGTATAAGAGATAGATGAAATCTGATGCCACCCTACTTCTTCAGCTTGGAAAGTTCTACAAAAGTCTCCATTTTGCCGACGTCAGATGAAACCTTATAGTAGTTATAGTCCCTTAAAGGTGAAAAATAGTGTTTTTTTTTTGTTTTTGGCTTAGAGAATGAAAACTATTGTAGCTAAGAGCTGTTGCTTGGTTAATTGTTCAGCTCATTTAGCTCATAATGTCAAAGTTGTCAGATGACCCATTATAGGGGTTACAGCCCATAAAATAAGGTTTTTCATGCTTTTTCGTATATAATACGACTGCAAAAAAATTGCGGACATATAATGGTATGATGCTGTCGTCGTTGTCGTCGTCGTTGTCGTTGTCGTTGTCGTCGTCGTTGCCGTCGTCGTCGTCGTCGTTGTCTGTTAACTTTTTAGTGTTTCCATAATAACTTTAGTTCCAGTTATCTAATTGCTATGAAACTTGACAATGATGTTCCTTACCATAAAAGGATGAATGGGATTGATTTTGGGGTCCCCCCATTTTTCGTTTAGAAATTAGGGGCCAAAAAAGGGCCAAAAATACTACTTTTTTGTTTGTTTCCACAATAACTTTAGTTCTAGTTATCCGAAATTTGACAGTGATGTTTCCTACCATACAAGGATGAATTGGATTGATTTTGGGGGTCCCCTCCTTTTTTGTTTCGAAATTAGGGGTCCCAAAAGGGGCAAAAAAATCAAATATTTTACTTGTTTCCACCATAACTTTGGTTTCAGTTGGCCAATTGCTGTGAAATTTGTCAAGAATGTTTCTTACAATAAAAGAATGAACCTGGCAAATTTTTGCGCCCCCTTTTCCCCCGTTGTGTAATTAGGGGCCAATAGGGGCCAAATTAAAAACTTTTATTTGTGGTCTGATTTTGAAATTTTTTTTGCATGTTTGTTCTTGTCAAGAATCAGATACAAAATTAAGAATTAATTTTGCAACCCCCCCCCTTTACCCCTTATTAAGTTATTAGGGGCCAAATGGGTCCAAAATGGAAACTTTTTTATTTGTGGTCCAATTTTGAAAAAAAAATTTGCAAGTTTATTCTTGTCAGGTAGCGAATCCAAATTTGAGAATTAATTTTTGCGACCATCCCTTTTTTCACTTGTTTTGTAATAAGGGACCAAAAGGGGCCGTAATCAAAAATCTTTTATTTCTGGTTTGTTTTTGAAAAGTTTTTTTGCAAGTTTATTTTTGTCAAGTAGGGAATTCAAATTTGAGAATTTATTTTTGCGACCCCACCCCTTTTTCAACTGTTACGTAATAAGGGGCCAAAATGGGCCGATATCGAAACTTGTCCGATTTTGACAATTTTTTGTAAGTTTATATTAAGTAGCAGATATATTTTTGTGTCCCCTTTTTTACTGTTATGTTATTAGGGACCAAAAGGGGCCAAAATCGTAACTTTTTTTTATTTCTGGTCCGATTAAATTTTTTTTTTTTTACAAGTTCATCCTTGCCAAGTAGCGATTCTAAATTTAAGAATAAATTTTTGCGACCCCCACCTTTCTTTCGCTCAATACCTACGGGGCTGTAATCATAATTTAAACAAAATTCTGGTTCGATTTTTAATTTTTTTCCCCAAACATTATTCTTTTCAAGAGTAGAATACAAAATTGAAAATTTATATTTTTAACCCCCTGGGTCGAAAGTCAATCAGAGAAGCATGTGTCAAAAACCTTTGTTAGTCCACCATGGGCTGCATGTGTCCAGAGCAATAGACTATCCATATTGGGCCTAAAACGTACAGGGTTCAACATGTTGCGGTCGTCTCATGCAGCGCTCGGCGAAGCCTTTTATTTGCCTATAGAAGAAAAACTTTTGCAGAAAGAGAAAAGCTGCTGCTTGGTTAAATGTTCAGCTTATTTAGCTCTACAAAAGTCTTCATAAGTCAAAGTTGTCGGATGACCCCTTACAGGGGTTTAAAGTGAAAAAAGTGTTTAAGGCCTGGCCTATAACATGAAAACTATTGCAGATGGAGAAAAGCTGCTGCTTGCTTAAATGTTCAGCTTATTTAGCATTACAAAAGCCTTCATAGCGTCGAAGTTGTCAGATGACACTTAAAGGGATAACAGCCCTACATTTTAAATGTTTTACCTGTTTTCATGTTTTGGCCAATAGAATGAAAACTATTGCCGAAAGAGAAAGGTGTTGCTTGCTTAAATGTTCAGCTCATTTAGCTCTACAAAAGTCTTCATAGGGTTGACATCAAGACCAGTTCAGCTATTCAGCCTTCTAGGATCCTCATGTTGTGTTTATATCAAGAAATGAAAGCTCAGGTAGTTTATTTTAGTGATGGTGCCGGTAGCCGAGACATACTTTTAGTGGCCAGACTTATGACATAATAATGTATTATTTTGTTACAGAAAAATATAATGTTTGACAAAGTTGCAAATACTAACTTTAAAGATTATTTATCTTTTCAGAAAATCACCTTGACCAGTTACGGAAATGGGCGACCTACGAGGAAGTTTTTTATGGTGAAAAGGAAGGTGTCAAATCAGCTTTAACAGAAATAAAGAGTAACAAGATTCTGACTATCATAGGAGGTCCTGGAGCTGGTAAAACAAGCTTAGCCCGACATGTAGCTCTACAGTATAAACAGAATGGATATGAGATTGTTCCTGTGGATTCTCCTGGAGAGATCAAACAGTTTGGTGACAAAAACATTAATCAGTTATTTATTTTAGACGGTTTTAGGAGTATTTTCTGTAGATATGTCATTATTTAATAGTCTAAATAATTGCAGAGATTCCATTTCAAATGCATTAGGGGTAAATTCTAAACTCATTTGTACTTGTAGAAAATCTGTATTTATTGAGGCTAAGAAAAGAAGATGTTTTGTTCTAGATAATTTTATATATATAGAAGACAAGGAAAATCATCTTAATGAAGATAATGAACAGCACATACTACAGAATCATTGCAAGAAAGCTGATGTCAGTCCAGAGATTTATGAAGGCATATAACTAAAAGACAGTCACCCAATGTTTCCATTGCTTTGTAGAATGTTTGCTTCTTCCGAGGAGTATCAAAAAAAAGGCCAAAAATTATTTGATTATCCAGTTAAATGTGTCAAGGATGAACTGGACAAAATGGAAGAATATCATTATGCAATTCTTGTCCTGTGTATGCTTAATTCAAAGAAGATTTCAGGTCTGAGCAAACCTTTGTCTTCTATTGATGGAGAGTTAACCAAAGAAGTCTTTGATGCATGTGGTGATAGTCCCAATCCAAGCAGCAAAAAGATACTAGATGTACTACAACACTTAAATGGAACATACCTCACAATGTCAGGTCAGGACTACACATTTATACATGACTCCATTTATGAAATAGTCGCATACCATTTTGGGAAGGGGAATGTTGAAATCATGATAAAATTCATGCCCAGTAGCTTTATATGTAATAAGATCATTCTATCCAGGAAAGAATCAGAGGATGATCTCAATATTGAAATCAAGGAAGATATGTATTCAAAGTTAGCTGACAAATTGTACAAAGATATAAAAGATGGACATTTATATGATGTGTTCACCAACCCTGCTCTGTCTCATACACATTTTGTTGATGTCTTCATGGACACCATGAAGAAGCAAATGTCATATCAACAGTTCAAGAAAATGTTTCTTGAAGTCATTGAAGGTAATACAGACCACATAACAAACCAGAGTGAACAGATTGTGGATAACAGGAAAGATGGGACTTATAATTATAAGGAAGAGAATCGTCAGAAATTGTTGTTAGGTTACTTAGATGAAGGTTACTTAATTAATGATGATGATGATGATGATGATGATGATGATGAATTCTATAGAAAGAGGGGACATTTTATTCGTCTTCGTCCAATTAGTATCATAGTATACTACGGTCATAGTTATTTTTTACAAAGTATCATAAATTATGTTTTATGTAACAATGATCAAATATCATCTGTCATTGGGTCAGACCATGCAGAACAGACCAGACTGCTTACCCTTGGTGTCTATAGTAATAGACAAGACGTCATAAAGTTGTTAATGAATTATATAGAGAAGGAATGTGTCAACATGACCTCTCTGCCAGATAAAATAGATGATTTTTCTAATAGGCATAGATTCCATACACCGTTCTCTGCTGCCTGTAGTATTGGTAACTTATCAATTGTTAAGATGTTTTATGAAATGAATGCTGTAATTAACCCAGTAAACAAACCATACTACACCCCTTTGACAGCAGCAGCAGCGGGAGGTTATTTTGATATTGTTGTGTTTCTTGTTAACCATAGAGGGGAGGTCAATCTTTGTGATAAATACAATGAGTCACCACTGTTAGCAGCAGCACGGGGAGGTCATTATAAGGTTGTTGAGTTTCTTGTGAACCATGGAGGGGAAGTCAATCTTTGTGATAAATACAATGAGTCACCACTGTTAGCAGCAGCACGGGGAGGTTATTATAATGTTGTTGAGTTTCTTGTTAACCATGGAGGGGAGGTCAATCTTTGTAATTTTTTAAACGAGTCACCACTGTAAGCAGCAGCACGGGGAGATCATTTTAATGTTGTTGAGTTTCTTGTTAACCATGGAGGGGAGGTCAATCTTCATAATAATTTGAAGAAGTCACCACTGTTTGTTGCAGCATGGGGAGGCCATTATAATGTTGTTGAGTTTCTTCTGAATCATTGTGGAGATATTTATATTCGTGATTATCGGAATAAATCACCATTAGATATAGCAAAAGAGAAGGGACACTCGGACATTGTACGCCTTCTTCAAACCAAATCAGTCAAATAATCAATGCTTTTCTATCAAAATTCCACAATAGCAAATATTATCCATTACTGTCATTTTCGTTCAAGTTTTCAGATAACACCTGTTACAAAAAAAAATCTAAAAATAATCTTTTTACTATAATATATTGTGATTTTTTATCTGAATGTCTGTCTGTATGTAATTGTTACTGGACAATAAGTAAACTAGCAAATGTCCTTAATTTATTTGTAGAAATAAATACAATGGATATTATTATTATACAACAGTTTATTTTGATTTCATATTCTGATTCGGACTGTTTTAAAGAACAAATGACTATATTTAGATATTGGTGTCATTTTTAAGGTGGTTCAGGACTATTAAGGTTCTACTATAGATTTTTTTTTTCATTTTGATGCTGATTTGATAAATTAAATATGATATGGATTTTTTTTAAAGAACAATGACATTAGTTAAAAGATATTTGAATATGAAGTCAATTAGTATATTTATGATACATGTTATCCTTTTTAACATTACAATTTTATGTCATATTCTATCAGATACCTATTTAAAACAAATTGCGCTGTATTTGTTTTGGAAGGCAATTTAGCGTTTCTCAAAAAGAGACTCTAGCGTGTATCCCGAGATAGTGTATAACGATGTTACATGTAATAATCCGGAGTCGGTGTCTACTGCCTTTGCGTCCTTCTTCGCTGACATTTACCGAGAAGGAAATAATGAACATTTTGATGACACTTTCAAACAAGAAATTGAGACTAGATATCACGACATCCTTCAATTGTGTAGTGATAAAGAAGATGTACTTCCTGGTGGCGAATTCACTGACGATGAAGTTAAAAACTCAATCTCTAACTTGAAACATAAAAAGGCACCCGGACATGACCGTATTCAAAACGAGCATTTGATACATGGCGGAAATGTAATAGTCCGTTTCATACGCTCATTTTTTAACAAAATTGTATATTCTGGGAATATTCCTAAACGCTGGAAACTTGGATTAATTGTGCCAATTTATAAAGGAGGATCCAAACAGAAAACAAATCCCGAAAATTATAGACCCGTCAGTCTCCTCTCAGTGGTACTTAAGCTCTTCGAAAATTTAGTGAAGTCTAGGATTACATCTTTCATTATGAATGAGACATTTATAAATCCTCAACAACAGGAATTTCAAGAACGCCTTGGCTGTACCACAGCCTCATTTAATCTTCATGAAACTATTGTACACAATATTGAAATGTCTAGCAAAGTATTCGTAGCGTATCTCGATAGCAAACAAGCTTTTGACTCCGTATGGAGAATTGGTTTAATGTATAAACTTTAAAATATAGGTATAGTCGGGAAAACATGGTGTATAATTAATGATATGCATTTTGAAACTTATAGTGCTATAGTTGCTAACCAAACATGTTCAGAATTTTTTCCTGTCTTGCAAGGTGTAAGACAGGGTGGGGTTTTGTCAGGTCTACTTTACTTGATTTTTATAGATGAAATGATTTCTGACCTAGAAAAAATTAACAATGCAACAGGTGTTTATAATATCATTAGTTGTTGCCCCTCCTAAGCAGATGATGTTGCTTGCATTAGCTTGTCGCCTGCGGGGCTACAGGAGATGCTTGACTTGTGCACGTCATATTCCAGGAAATGGCGATTCCGTTTCATCGCCAAGAAATCGGCGGTACTGCAATTCTCAAAGAACACCCGTGAGCCTAGATTAACTTATCCGTGGACAATTGGTGGGCATTTTGTTCCAGTTTTAGAAGATTACGTTCATCTTGGAGTTCTAATGAACTGTTCATTTAAGTGACTGGAACGAACATCTGAAGCTTGCAGGAAAGGACGCAATGCATTTTTTGCTTTAAACAAGCTGAATTCCACATCTGTCAATCCTATCGTATTATTACGGCTTTATAAGACTATAGTTTTGCCATCTGTTCTTTATGGTTGTGAAAACTGGAACAAGCTAAAAACAGCAGACGTGAAAGTTCTTAACCGGTTCCAACATTTTATTGCGAAACACATACTTAACCTGAAAAGTAGAACACAATCAGACATGTGTGAGATTTTGTTAGGGATTTACCCGATAACTGTCGAAATTGAGAAGAGAAAACTAATGTTTCTCCAGAGACTAATATATTAACATGATACCAGTCGTACTAAGCAGATATTCCTTGTCCGTCTTTTTTTCTTTTTTTGTTGACTCTAATCGTGTCCAACTTGGCTATATTCCAGAGATATTCGAAATTCTTGATAGCTACGAACTTCTTGAACATTTAAAAGATTTCATATTGACTGGTTATTTTCCAAACAAGCGGGAGTGGAAACAATTTGTTAACAATGCAATTCACGATGTACAGGAAAGTAAATGGAAACACAGAATAAGTGCGGACAATGACTTTGAACGATTTAGCCAAGTTGTTGACTCAATTGAAATAGCGCCATTCTGGAAAATCGCAGTAACAAAATACGATATAAAGAACTATTATTTCGTAACAAAGCTGCTCACTGATCCCCCAAACAGTACCGGAGGCTTTTGTGTACTTTGTAGTCGTGCATTCTCAGATGTATACGTCCATGCATGTTGCAACTGCACCTCAACTCATTCATTACAAAATGTTTTCTGGGACATGGTAATTGAAAATTTCCCGTTGGGACTCTTTACAGAAATTTACGAGTGTGACGATGATCAGCTGTTTACTGTGTTGATAGGGAAACACATTGAATCCGTTGATATTGACCTTTATGATTTTTCTAGACTATGCCACGTACATATAGTGCAATGTCTCGGACACTATCATAAGTCGCTCCTAAGTGCCGTCGCGCAAGCTAATGCAGGGTGTGTTTAGCTACCTACTCTTCTTTTTTCAATGTTAACTCTAGTTTTGCTATAGTATAATATTTTGACGTTTTTGTAGGTTATTTACTATTTGTAAAAGTATGTCTATTGTTTATGTTATAACCTATATTTATAATTTGTAATATA
Organism: Arcuatula senhousia; assembly: GCA_963971305.1. Lineage (NCBI taxonomy): Eukaryota > Metazoa > Mollusca > Bivalvia > Mytilida > Mytilidae > Arcuatula > Arcuatula senhousia. The sequence goes on from OZ020313.1 coordinate 3,177,531, forward strand.
CGTTGTCTTGAATCTCTATAAGAGGAAATAAAGAAATGATTGATTGAATTTATTTGTAGAAATAAATACAATGGATATTATTATTATACAACAGTTTATTTTGATTTCATATTCTGATTCGGACTGTTTTAAAGCACAAATGACTATATTTAGATATTGGTGTCATTTTTAAGGTGGTTCAGGACTATTAAGGTTCTACTATAGATTTTTTTTTCGTTTTGATGCTGATTTGATAATATGATATGGATTTTTTTAAAGAACAATGACATTAGTTAAAAGATATTTGAATATGAAGTCAGTTAGTATATTTATGGTACATGTTTTCCTTTTTAACATTAAAATTTTATGTCATATTCTATCAGATACCTATTTAAAACAAATTGCGCTGTATTTGTACAGTTGTATAAATGTGTATCACAATATTTGTTTGTATTTTCCTAGACTTTAAGGCTGTTAAGTTTAGATCTTTTGGGTTCTACTATAGATTTTTTTTCCATTTTTATGCTGATTTGATAATATGATATGGATTATTTTAAGAACTATGTCATCTTTTAAGATATTTTAATATGAAGTCAGTTAGAATATGTATGGTACATGATCTAAATTTTATTTCATATTCTATCAGGTACTTGTTAAGAACAAATTGTGCTGCATTTGTACAGTTGTATGCATGTGTATCACAAGGTTTGTTTGTATTTTCTTAGACTTAAAACTGTTAAGTTTAGATCTTTTGATATAGTTAGTTAAGAATATTTGTTTGATAATACATTTTGTAAATTTATACTTTTATAAGATGACACTGTTTTGTTATCATTAAGTCAGAGAGATCATTCTAAATCATAAAGTCAACGAGAACATTTAAATCATTAAGTCAGAGAGAACATTCTTAATCCATGTTTCATAGTTGTTTTTCCATTTTCAACCAATACTTAATTTGGATTACATGCTTATAATTGAAGAAATAAAGACAAAATGCTAAGAATTTTAAAGTGTATATATTTGTCACAATTGTGTTTGCATACTATGTATATTGTTTGTATTTAAGCAAACGGGTATCTAAATGTATAGTAAATATATAAATAGCAAAGCCATAAATGGTTGAGAAGTGTCAGTTTTGTTATCTACATTTTCATACGACTGCAATATAATGTGCCAAAAAATTATGGAACGGTGCTGTCGTCGTTTTAGCGGCCATTGTTGTCTGTTATCTTTAGTGTACCCACAGTAACTTTACTACAAGTTATCTGATCGCTATGAAATTTGACAATGATATTCTTTATCATAAAAGGATGGATGGGTTGATTTTAAGTGTCTCTCTATTTTCATCTAGAATAAAAAGGTAATAACAAAATTACCAAACTTGGAGAATCAATCTCAAATGTCCATAATAGATTTAATTTATTGATCCTCAATAAACAGTTGATGCACGGAATCTGATTTATTTACACTACAACCTGAAATTAGTGTTTTAAAAGGGCTTTTTATTTTCCATCATTCTAAAGATAAAAATTCCTACCAGAAACTAAACAAGGAAGTCTTACTGGAAAAATTGAAGACCGCAATGGTCCTGACTTGGTACAGGCATATTTCAAAAGAAGTTAGGGGTCCAAAAGGGGTACAAACATGCTACTATTTGGTTTGTTCACGCATTAACTGTTGTTCTGTGTAACCAAATGCTTTAGAATTTTACATTAATGTTTCATACCATAAATAAGATTGATTATGATGGTCCTCCTTTTTTGGGAAAACTTCAAATATTTATTTTGTATTTTTAACCCAATTTTTTGTATCTGCTGTTGAACAAAAATCTATTGAATTCCTTTTGAAATGTGGTAGAAAGTCCTATAAATAATGCACGTGTAAAACAATTAGTCAGTCTACCATAGGCTGCATGTGTCCAGAGCAAGGGTTCAACATGTTGCAGTCGTATCATGCTGTGCTTGGTGAAGTTTTTTTTATTAGCTCACCTGACCCGAAGGGTCATGTGAGCTATTGTCATCGTTAGTCGTCCGTCGTCCGTCGTTAACTTTTCTTCAAAGATCTTCTTCTCTGAAACCACTGATGGGATTGCTTTGAAACTTTGTACACTTGATCTTTAGGATGTCCTCTACCAAGTTTGTGAATTATATACAGGTCAACCAACCAACATGGCCGCCGTTGCTAAAAAAAGAAAAGGGGGGCCAGACCTTTGTTTTTGGCTTATAACTCGAAAAGTATAAGAGATAGAAAAAATCTGATGCAACCCTCTATGTTCAGCATCAAAAGCTCTACAGATCTCTTCCTTGAGTCGAAGTTGTAAAACGACTCCTTATAGGAGTTATTGCCCTTTAATCATCAAAATTGACCATTTTAGCAGTTTTTGGACTATATCTTGAAAACCGTTAGAGCTAGAGAAAACGTTAGTATTGCAAAATTGTTAGGCTCATTGAGATCTACAAAACTGATTGCATTGTCAAAATTGTCAGATCAGCCGTTTAAGAGTTATTCCCCTTTAACTGTTTTTTCCATTAATTTTAACTGATTTTCAAAAATCTTCTTCTCTGAAACCACTGAAGGGATTGCATTGATACTTGGTATACTTGATCATTAGGATGTCCTCTACCAAGTTTGTGAATTATATACACGTCGACCAACCAACATGACAGCCGTTGCTAAAAATAGAACAGGGGGGTCAGACCATTGTTTTTTGCCTATAACTCGAAAAGTATAAGAGATAGAGAAAATCCGTAGCAACCAATCATGTTCAGCATCAAAAGCTCTACAAATCTCTCCATTGAGTCAAAGTTGTGAAACGACTCCTTATAGGAGTTATTGCCCTTTGATCATCAAAATTGACCATTTTAGCAGTTTTTGGACTATATCTTGAAAACCGTTAGAGCTAGAGGAAAAGTTAGCATTGCATAATTGTTAAGAGGCTGTCCAAGCAAAACTCAGGCAATAGCTGGCACATGACAAATTTTGTTTTTCAAAAATTTTCATTGATTTCACATCAGGTTAACCTCCAATCCCCAAAACAAATGCAGATTTTTGGTTTATTGAAGTGATAACTTAGATAAAATTTACATAGAATGCATTGAAATTATGCAGAAAAAGGGAGATAACTCTTGGATATTTGCAAAATTTGGTTGCTTTGTTCATGAACTTTCGGGCTGAATCACAAGCCATCCATGATGCTTTCAAACGAATCCTTGCGATTTTTGTTTTACATATGAGTCCAACAATATATTAAAACAATAAATTTGCTGGGATAAAATTCTTCATGTGCCAGCTTCTGTAGGCTTTTGCCTGATTTCTACATGGACAGCCTCTTAAGCTCATTGAGATCTACAAAAATGATTGCAGGGTCAAAATTTTCAGATCAGCCGTTTAAGAGTTATTCCCCTTTAACTGTTTTTTCCATTAATTTTAACTGATTTTCAAAAATCTTCTTCTCTGAAACTACTGAAGGGATTGCATTGATACTTGGTATACTTGATCATTAGGATGTCCTCTACCAAATTTGTGAATTATATACACATCGACCAACCAACATGGCGGCCGTTGCTAAAAATAGAACAGGGGGGTCAGACCATTGTTTTTGGCTTATAACTCGAAAAGTATAAGAGATAGAGAAAATCCGAAGCAACCAATCATGTTCAGCATCAAAAGCTCTACAAATCTCTCCATTGAGTCGAAGTTGTAAAACGACTCCTTATAGGAGTTATTGCCCTTTAATCATCAAAATTGACCATTTTAGCAGTTTTTGGACTATATCTTGAAAACCGTTAGAGCTAGAGAAAAAGTTACTATTGCAAAATTGTTAGGCTCATTGAGATCTACAAAATGATTTCAAGGTCAAAATTGTCAGATCAGCCGTTAAAGAGTTATTCCCCTTTAACTATTTTTTCCATTGATTTTAACTAATTTTCAAAAATCTTCTTCTCTGAAACCACTGAAGGGATTGCATTGATACTTGGTATACTTGATCATTAGGATGTCCTCTACCAAGTTTGTGAATTATATACACGTCGACCAACCAACATGGCGGCCGTTGCTAAAAATTGTACAGGGGGTCAAGACCATGGTTTTTGGCTTATAACTCGAAAAGTATAAGAGATAGAAAAAATCCGAAGCAACCAATCATGTTCAGCATCAAAAGCTCTACAAATCTCTCAATTGAGTCAAAGTTGTGGAACGACTCCTTATAGGAGTTATTGCCCTTTGATCATCAAAATTGACCATTTTAGCAGTTTTTGGACTATATCTTGAAAACCGCTAGAGCTAGAGGAAAAGTTAGCATTGCAGAATTGTTAAGCTCATTGAGTTTTACAAAAATGATTTCAGGGTCAAAATTGTCAGATCAGCCGTTGAAGAGTTATTCCCCTTTAACTGTTTTTTCCATTAATTTTAACTGATTTTCAAAAATTTTGTTCTCTGAAACAACTGAAGGGATTGCATTGATACTTGGTATACTTGGTCATTAGGATGTCCTCTACCAAGTTTGTGAATTATATATACGTCGACCAACCAACATGGCGGCCGTTGCTAAAAATAGAACAGGGGGGTCAGACCATTGTATTTGGCTTATAACTCGAAAAGTATAAGAGATAGAGAAAATCCGAAGCAACCAATCATGTTCAGCATCAAAAGCTCTACAAATCTCTCCATTGAGTCGAAGTTGTGAAACCACTCCTTTTAGGAGTTATTGCCCTTTAATCATCAAAATTGACGATTTTAGCAGTTTTTTATCTTGAAAACCGTTAGGGCTAGAGAAAAAGTTAGTATTGCAAAATTGTTAGGCTCATTGAGATCTACAAAAATGATTTCAGGGTCAAAATTGTCAGATCAGCCGTTTAAGAGTTATTCCCCTTTAACTGTTTTTCATTAATATTAACTCATTTTCAAAAATCTTCTCTGAAACCACTAAAGGGATTGCATTGATACTTGATCTTTAGGATGTCCTCTACCAAGTTTGTGAATTATATACATGTCAACCAACCAACATGGCCGCCGTTGCTAAAAATAGAACAGGGGGTCAGACCATTGTTTTTGGCTTATAACTCGAAAAGTATAAGAGATAGAGAAAAACCGAAGCAACTGTTCTTATTCAGCATCAAAAGGTCCTTATAGGAGTTGTTGCCCTTGAATTCTATTAATTTAAATTGATTTTCAAAAATCTTCTCTGAAACCACTAAAGGGATTGTTTTGCAACTTTGTATACTTGAAAGTTTGTGAAAGTTATTCAAACTTTGGCATAAGAGATCAGGTGAGCGATTCAGGCTCCTGGGAGCCTCTAGTTTTTTAGATAAAATGTGTTATCTAGTCCAGAATGCTTGAAATTTACTTTGTGATTTGATTTATCTAGTGTGACCAACATATTGTCTCATAAATGCTATTCATTATTTTTTCTTCATGTTTTGTGAATACTAATGTGTTCTGCTCCGAAACCATTGATAAATAAAATATATTGAGATGTAATGTCGCTATGCTTAGCAATCCAATATTGGTATACTTTTTGTTAAAATATTTTTAATTTACAAATTTGTATCTTGATTGCTTTTTTATTAGTATACTTTTGTTATTATAGTATGCTAGCTCTTGATTTAAAATGTCCTTAATATGTTCAGCAGATCTATTTTGTGTAAGTGTGGGATAATCAAAATATCTTCTGTAAAAATTCAACTTTTTACTCCAAGGGAACAATTTAAGGGTTTATATAGGTCAGGTTATCAAAGGAAAAGTATATAAGGTATAAGTCATTTTGCCTACTTTGTCCTGTAATTGTTTTGTTTATAAAATGTTGGTGTGTTTGTTTTAAGATATGATTGTGTGAATTTTGCTACGCCTGACGCGCGTTTCGTCTATTCAAGACTCATCAGAGGCGCTCTACCAAAAATATTGAAAATGCAAAATACATTATGATTATGAAGAGCATAAAACAGTAAAACCAAAAATACGAAACTAGCGAATAAAATTACTACTTCGATGATCAACCCATGTCTGGATACCCTTCTGCTTAAATACAAACAATATACATAGTATGCAAACACAATTGTGACAAATATATCCACTTTAAAATTCTTGGCATTTTGTCTTTATTTCTTCAATTATAAGCATGTAATCCAAATTCAGTATTGGTTGAAAATGGAAAAACAACTATAAAACATGGATTAAGAATGTTCTCTCTGACTTAATGATTTAAATGTTCTCGTTGACTTTATGATTTAGAATGATCTCTCTGACTTAATGATAACAAAACAGTGTCATCTTATAAAAGTATAAATTTACAAAATGTATTATCAAACAAATATTCTTAACTAACTATATCAAAAGATCTAAACTTAACAGTTTTAAGTCTAAGAAAATACAAACAAACCTTGTGATACACATGCATACAACTGTACAAATGCAGCACAATTTGTTCTTAACAAGTACCTGATAGAATATGAAATAAAATTTAGATCATGTACCATACATATTCTAACTGACTTCATATTAAAATATCTTAAAAGATGACATAGTTCTTAAAATAATCCATATCATATTATCAAATCAGCATAAAAATGGAAAAAAAATCTATAGTAGAACCCAAAAGATCTAAACTTAACAGCTTTAAAGTCTAGGAAAATACAAACAAATACTGTGATACACATTAATACAACTGTACAAATACAGCGCAATTTGTTTTAAATAGGTATCTGATAGAATATGACATAAAATTTTAATATTAAAAAGGATAACATGTACCATAAATATACTAACTGACTTCATATTCAAATATCTTTTAACTAATGTCATTGTTTTTTAAAAAAATCCATATCATATTATCAAATCAGCATCAAAATGAGAAAAAAAATCTATAGTAGAACCTTATTTGTCACCTTCGGAGGAGAGATTTTTCAACAACAAATCGGCATTCCAATGGGCACAAACTGTGCTCCTCTCCTCGCCGATTTGTTTTTATACTCTTACGAGACTGAATTTCTTCAGGGACTCGTAAAGAACAAGAAGATGAAAGAGGCAAGGTCATTTAATCTTACATTCAGATATATTGACGATGTCCTTTCTATCAATAACACTTCATTTGGTAGTTGGATTCCTTCAATATATCCTCCGGAATTGGAGATTAAAGAGACCACCGAATCTAATTGCTTCACGTCTTTCTTGGATTTGCACCTCGAATTTGACCCAGGTGGTCATCTCAGTACAAAAATTTACGATAAACGAGACGATTTTAATTTTCAAATTATTAATTTTCCTAATCTACAGAGCAATATACCTACTTCTCCTGCATACGGTGTTTATATTTCTCAACTTATTCGATATGCCAGAGCTTGCACACATTTCACAGATTTTTTGATCAGACACCGGTTTCTTCGTGACCGACTTTTGAAGCAGGGCTATAAGAAAATACGTCTCATACGATCACTAAAAAAATTCTTTCTTCGTTATCAGCCACTAGTAGAAAAGTTCAAAATTGAGTTAAAAGATATGATAGTTAAATGTTTTAATTAGTGTTTGACTGGTGTGCTGTACTGAGATGATCACCTCAATATCCCTATTGTGTCTCACAACTATGTTGTGTTCTATGGTCATTACCGGATCCTAAGATCGCAATGGAAGAGGGAGGTTTGGCGCCATAAAACCTGGTTTAACCCACCATTTCGTTTGAAATGCCTGTACCAAGTCAGGACCATTGCGATCCACCAGTTCTCCGGTATGACTGATTCGTTTTTGTCATTTTCTCTGGACTATGAGATTGATCATTCAAGTTCGGTAGTTTTGTTATTACCTTTACTTAATAGTCCTGAACCACCTTAAAAATGAAACCAATATCTAAATATAGACATTTGTTCTTTAAAACAGTCCGAATCAGAATATGAAATCAAAATAAACTGTTGTATAATAATAATATCCATTGTATTTATTTCTACAAATAAATAAAGGACATTTGCTAGTGTACTTATTGTCCAGTAACAATTACATACAGACAGGCATTCAGATAAAAAATCACAATATATTATAGTAAAAAGAATATTTTTAGATTTTTTTTGTAACAGGTGTTATCTGAAAACTTGAACGAAAATGACAGTAATGGATAATATTTGCTATTGTGGAATTTTGATAGAAAAGCATTGATTATTTGACTGATTTGGTTTGAAGAAGGCGTACAATGTCCGAGTGTCCCTTCTCTTTTGCTATATCTAATGGTGATTTATTCCGATAATCACGAATATAAATATCTCCACCATGATTCAGAAGAAACTCAACAACATTAAAATGATCTCCCCGTGCTGCTGCTAAGAGTGGTGACTCGTTTAAAAAATTACAACGATTGACCTTCCCTCCATGGTTAACAAGAAACTCAACAACATTAAAATGATCTCCCCGTGCTGCTGCTAAGAGTGGTGACTCGTTTAAAAAATTACAACGATTGACCTTCCCTCCATGGTTAACAAGAAACTCAACAACATTATAATAACCTCCCCGTGCTGCTGCTAACAGTGGTGACTCATTGTATTTATCACAAAGATTGACTTCCCCTCCATGGTTCACAAGAAACTCAACAACCTTATAATAACCTCCCCGTGCTGCGGCTAACAGTGGTGACTCATTGCATTTATCACAAAGATTGACCTCCCCACTATGGTTCACAAGAAACTCAACAACCTTATAATAACCTCCCCGTGCTGCTGCTAACAGTGGTGACTCATTGTATTTATCACAAAGATTGACCTCCCCTCTATGGTTAACAAGAAACTCAACAACCTTATAATAACCTCCCCGTGCTGCTGCTAACAGTGGTGACTCATTGTATTTATCACAAAGATTGACTTCCCCTCCATGGTTCACAAGAAACTCAACAACCTTATAATAACCTCCCCGTGCTGCTGCTAACAGTGGTGACTCATTGTATTTATCACAAAGATTGACTGCCCCTCCATGGTTCACAAGAAACTCAACAATCTTATAATAACCTCCCCGTGCTGCTGCTAACAGTGGTGACTCATTGTATTTATCACAAAGATTGACCTCCCCTCTATGGTTAACAAGAAACTCAACAATATCAAAATAACCTCCCGCTGCTGCTGCTGTCAAAGGGGTGTAGTATGGTTTGTTTACTGGGTTAATTACAGCATTCATTTCATAAAACATCTTAACAATTGATAAGTTACCAATACTACAGGCAGCAGAGAACGGTGTATGGAATCTATGCCTATAAGAAAAATCATCTATATTATCTGGCAGAGAGGTCATGTTGACACATTCCTTTTCTATATAATTCATTAACAACTTTATGACGTCTTGTCTATTACTATAGACACCAAGGGTAAGCAGTCTGGTCTGTTCTGCATGGTCTGACCCAATGACAGATGATATTTGATCATTGTTACATAAAACATAATTTATGATACTTTGTAAAAAATAACTCTGACCGTAGTATACTATGAAACTAATTAGACGAATAAAATGTCCCCTCTTTCTATAGAATTCATCATCATCATCATCATCATCATCATCATCATCATCATCATCATCATCATTATTTAAGTAACCTTCATCTAAGTAACCTAACAACAATTTCTGACAATTCTGTTCCTCATAATAACGAGTTCTATCTTTCTTGGTAACCATCATCTCTTTACTTTGGTTGGTTATGTGGTCTGTATTTCCTTTAATGACTTCAAGGAACATTTTCTTGAACTGTTGATATGACAAAAGATTATTCAGGGTGCCCATGAACACATCAACAAAATGTGTATGAGACAGAGCAGGGTTGGTAAATACATCATATAAATGTCCATCTTTTATGTCATTGTACAGCCTGTCAGCTAACTTGGAATACATATCTTCCTTGATTTCAATCTTGAGATCATCATCTGATTCTTTTCTGGATAGAATAATCTTGTTACATATGAAGCTACTGGGCATGAATTTTATCATGACTTCAACATTTTCCTTCCCAAAATGGTATGCGACTATTTCATAAATGGAGTCATGTATAAATGTGTAGTCCTCACCAGACTTTGTAAGGTATGTCCCATTAAAGTGTTGAAGTGCATCTAGTATCTTTTTGTTGCTTGGATTGGGACTATCACCACATGCATCAAAGACTTCTTTGGTTAATTCTCTATCAATAGACAACAAAGGTTTGCCCAGACCTGAAATCTTCTTTGAATTAAGCATACAAAGAACAAGAACTGCATAATGATATTCTTCCATTTTGTCTAGTTCATCCTTGACACAGTTAGTTGGGTAATCAAAGAACTTTTGGCCTTTTTTCTGATACTCCTCGGAAGAAGCAAACATTCTACAAAGCAATGGAAACATAGGGTGACTGTCTTTTAGTGATATGCCTTCATAAATCTCTGGACTGACATCAGCTTTTTTGCAATGATTCTGTAACATGTGCTGTTTATTATCTTCATTAAGATGATTTTCCTTGTCTTCTATATCTATAAAATTATCTAGAACAAAACATCCCCTTTTCTTAGCCTCATTAAATACAGATTTTCTACAAGTACAAATGAGTTTAGAATTTACCCCTACTGCATTTGAAATGGAATCTCTGCAATTATTTAGACTATTCAATAATAACATATCTACAGAAAATACTCCTAAAACATCGTCTAAAATAAATAACTGATTAATGTTTTTGTCACCAAACTGTTTGATCTCTCCAGGAGAATCCACAGGAACAATCTCATATCCACTCTTCTTATACTGTAGAGCTACATGTCGGGCTAAGCTTGTTTTACCTGCTCCAGGACCTCCTATGATAGTCACAATCTTGTTACTCTTTATTTCTGTTAAAGCTGATTTGACACCTTCCGTTTCACCATAAAAAACCTCCTCGTGGGTCGCCCAATTCCGTAACTGGTCAAGGTGATTTTCTGAAAATATAAATAATTGTTAAAGTTTGTATTTGCAACATTTGTCAAACATTATATTTTTCTGTAACAAAATAGTACATTATTATGAAATAACAAGTCTGACCACTAAAAGTATGTCTCGGATACCAGCACCATCACTAAAATAAACTACTTGAGCTTTCATTTCTTGATATAAACACAACATGAGGATCCTAGAAGGCTGAATCGCTCAACTGGTCTTGATGTCAACCCTATGAAGACTTTTGTAGAGCTAAATGAGCTGAACATTTAAGCAAGCAACACCTTTCTCTTTCGGAAATAGTTTTCATTCTATTGGCCAAAACATGAAAACAGGTAAAATGTAGGGCTGTTATCCCTTTAAGGGTCATCTGACAACTTCGATGCTATGAAGGCTTTTGTAATGCTAAATAAGCTGAACATTTAAGCAAGAAGCAGCTTTTCTCCATCTGCAATAGTTTTCATGTTATAGGCCAGGCCTAAATCACTTTTTTCATCTATTAACCCCTGTAAGGGGTCATCCGACGACTTTGACTTATGAAGACTTTTGTAGAGCTAAATAAGCTGAACATTTATCCAAGCAGCAGCTTTTTCTCTTTCTGCAAAAGTTGTTCTTCTATAGGCATATAAAAGGCTTCGCCGAGTGCAGCATGAGACAACCACAACATGTTGAACCCTGTACGTTGTAGGCCCAATATGGATAGTCTAATGCTCTGGACACATGCAGCCCATGGTGGACTGACAAAGGTTTTTGACACATGCTTCTCTGATGGACTTTTGACCCAGGGGGTAAAATGTAAATTTTCTATTTTGTATTCTTCTCTTGAAAAGAATAATGTTTGAGGGAAAAAATTAAAAATCGAACCATAATTTTTTTAAAATTATGATTACAGATTAATGAGCGAAAGAAAGGTAGGGGTCGCAAAAATTTATTCTTAAATTTAGAATCCCTACTTGGCAAGGATGAACTTGTAAACAATTTTTTTTAATCGAACCAGAAATAAAAAAGTTACGATTTTGGCCCCTTTTGGTCCCTAATAACATAACAGTAAAAAAAGGGGACACAAAAATATATCTGCTACTTAATATAAACTTGCAAAAAAATTGTCAAAATCGGACAAGAATTAAAAATTAAAAAGATTTTTGATTACGGCCCCTTTTGGTCCCTAATTACAAAACAAGTGAAAAAAGGGATGGTCGCAAAAATTAATTCTCAAATTTGGATTCGCTACCTGACAGGAATAAACTTGAAAAAAAAATTTCAAAATTGGACCACAAATAAAAAAGTTTCCATTTTGGCCCCATTTGGCCCCTAATAACTTAATAGCCCCTAATTACACAACGGGGAAAAAGGGAACGCAAAAATTTGCCAGGTTCATTCTTTTATTGTAAGAAACATTCTTGACAAAGGAAAAGATATGATAAGTGCTAAATTTGGCCCCTTATTTACCAATTTTTTAAAAATAATTGAACTGAAGTTATATTATTCTAGATCAGTTCTTAGATAAACAAGGGATAGTAAAATAGCATTAATTTTAAATAAATATTGTTTATAACGTCACAGTGACGTCATCAAATTATGTGGAAATGGCATTTTTGTGAAAAAGTATAAAAATTATGCAAATTTTGAGTAGTTTTTGGCAAATTTAACTATGAGCCACACAGAGTACCACAAAGATATTTTTGTGGTCTGTTTCTATATTAAAAATGATTATCTACATAAATTTTTGTAGTGGTACTCTGTATGGCTCATGGTTAAATTTGCTGAAACCACGTCAAAATTGCAGGTTTTTTACAGTTTTTCACCAAATCACGATTCTTAAGCCACTTTCGGTAATTATTTCAACACCATAATGTAACACTTTAAACGAAATAATGCTGTGATAGTAAGTTAAACTAATTTAAAGTATATATCACATACTTTTAGCTTATTTTAATAATTTCAAAATTGGGGGGCAAAATTGGGCCCTTATCATATCTTGTCCTTTCACAGCAATTGCCCAACTGGAACAAAAGTTATGGTTGAAACAAGTAAAATATTTGAATTTTTTGTCCCTTTTGGGGCCCCTAATTTCAAAACAAAAAAAGAGGGGACCCCCAAAATCAATCCCATTCATTCTTGTGTGGTAGGGAACATCAATGTCAAATTTCATAGCAATCGGATAACTAGAACTAAAGTTATTGTGGAAACAAACAAAAAAGAAGTAGTTTTGGCCCTTTTTTGGCCTCTAATTTCTAAACGAAAAATGGGGGGACCCCAAAATCAATCCCATTCATCCTTTTATGGTAAGGAACATCATTGTCAAGTTTCATAGCAATTGGATAACTGGAACTAAAGTTATTATGGAAACACTAAAAAGTTAACAGACAACGACGACGACGACCATGACGACGACGACAACGACGACAGCATCATACCATATGTCCGCAAATTGTTTGCGGTCGTATAAAAACATGAAAAACCTTATTTTATGCAGCAGTAACCCTATAGTGGGTCATCTGACAACTTTGACATTATGAAGACTTTTGTAGAGCTAAATAAGCTGAACAATTAACCAAGCAACAACTCTTCTTTATCTACAATAGTTTTCATTCTATAAGCCAAAAACATAAAAAAAACACTATTTTTCACCTTTAAGGGACTGTAACTACTATAAGGTTTCATCTGACGTCGACAAAATGGAGACTTTTGTAGAACTTTCCATGCTGAAGAAGTAGGGTGGCATCAGATTTCATCTATCTCTTATACTTTTTTGATTTACAAGCCAAAATCATGCCCTTGGGCTTAAGCTCAAGCTCTCGGAATGATATGGGCGTTTGTGGATATGAAAACACTCACATGATATTCCATATATAATGTTGTAAAATCAAAGTGAGTTATGAACAGAGCATCAAAGGGCATGTGTTTGTTGTAAGTACAAAAAAGGTCAGACAAAATCAGTAGACATAATGTTATATGAAACCAGAGGAAACAAAAACACACAAAACTAAACTGCTTAAGTCAAACGACACTAAACTCAGGTGCTCAAGAAGGGTAAGCAGTTCATTCAAGTTACTATAAACACTCTATGACAAACTAACTAATATTATAAGCATGTGAAATTTGACAGTTTTGTTGAATTTCAGCATTTCCCTTAATTTTTTAAAACTATATATTCAGCATCTCCCTCAATTTTTTATAACTTCATAAAAAAACATCCAAAGCTATTAGAGTTATCTCTCTTTCATTATAAGCTTATGCCTCATAATTTGATTTGATTAATAAACTTAACAACGGGAAGCAAAGGTACCAATGGGGCATCCGAATGTCAAAAGTCCGAAAGGACAGAGACAAAACCAGTAAACACCAACAAGAACGGGACAAAAACAGACAACATGTAAAACATGGAAACACAAAATAACTGAATATCAATCAACAACGCGAACCCCAGTCGAAACAAGAGTGAACTCGGGTGCTCCGGAAGAGTAAGCAGTTCATGCTTGCTATAGCACACCCGTCGCATAGCCAATAGTCCATTCAGCGTGTCAAATCCGGTACAGGAAGACAAAACAACACCATATGACAAATTAACATCTGCACTCATCTAAGAGATGGAATCCCATATTTGTCTATAAGTGCATGATGTCTTCTGTAAAATTTCTTGAGTGGAGACAGCAACTGAGGAGCAACATAACCCTGTGTGAGCTATTTTTGCGTCAGATGTGTCGCTCTTCTAAGGAAATCGATGTAAGTCCTGCACGCTCTGGAGTAACTAATCAATTGAGATACGTAAACTCAATAAGCTGGAGCAGATGGAATGTTGCTACACAAGAAGGGAAAGTTGACGATTGGAAAGTTGAAGTCATCACGTTTGTCATAGAGCCTTGTAGAAAGTCTTACTTCAGAGTAAATTTCGAGATGTAGATCTAAATGAAAGAACCTTAGTGAGCACGCTCACATACCCCACGCCTTCCGCTATTGGACCATCAATGTTATCCTTGACGAATTAGTATTTAGCTACAGGAATCAATAATATTGAATGATTGTAAAAGTGAATTTGAATGTGCAAGCATTTGAAAATCAAAACTAAGTTGTGTCACATTTCTAAGTCCTAAGGGCCATAACTCCCGCAAAAAATTGTGAATCAAATATTCCTGGTAATATGCACAACTACATATGGTGTACTTTTTGCATACCAAGTTTTGTTAAATTCTGTCCAGTAGTTTAAGAGGAGTTGCGTTCACAAACTGTAATCATGATTTTCTGCAAATTTCTAAGTCCAAAGGGCCATAACTCCCACAAAAAATTGCAGGTCAAATATTCCTGGTAATATGCACAGCTACATATGGTGTAGTTCTTGCATACCAAGTTTGGTTAAATTATGTTCAGTAGTTTTAGAGGAGTTGCGTTCTCAAATTGTAATCATGATTTTCTGCAAATTTCTAAGTCCAAAGGGCCATTACTCCAATAATAATTTGCATATCTAAAATTCCTGGTAACATGCACAACTACATATGGTGTACTTCTTACATACCAAGTTTAATTAAATTCTGTCCAGCAGTTTAAGAGGAGTTGCGTTCACAAACTGTTATCATGATTTTCTGCAAATTTCTAAGTCAAAAGGGCCATAACTCTCATAAAAATTTGCAGATCAAAAATTACTGGTAACATGCACAACTACATATGGTGTGCTTCTTGCATACCAAGTTTGGTTAAATTCTGTCCAGTAGTTTAAGAGGAGTTGCGTTCACAAACTGTAATCATGATTTTCTGCAAATTTCTAAGTCGAAAGGGCCATAACTCTCATAAAAATTTGCAGATCAAAAATTCCTTGTAATATGCACAACTACATATAATGTACTTCTTGCATACCAAGTTTGGTTAAATTCTGTTCCGTAGTTTAGGAGGAGTTGCGATTACAATCTTTGATCAGAGACGGACCGACGGACGGACGGACGGACCAGTCAAAAACATTATACCTTTCGCAACTTCGTTGCGTGGGGTATAATAAGAAGCAGACTTCCTAGAATATGTTGTGTCCTTTATCTCAAGCTCCTGGGGATATATTAGATGGAGAAAGTCACCAAATCGAGAATTGTTTAGTGAAAGGACATCATCAATATAACGGAACGTGAGGTAGAAAAAGAGAGATAGTCTACGTTTTCTTTTTTGTCCAGAAGAGATTGTAAGAAGTCTGCTCCATACGAATGAAGAAACAAATCTGCAAGCAAAGGTACACAATTGGTGCCCATTGGAATCCCTATTGAAAAACACGTCCACCAAACTGAATAAATATGTTGTCATTAAGAAAGTTGAGCATGTCGATTATTTGGTCGACTGTAAATTTGTTCTTTTTCTTAGACTCATTGATGACAAAGTAAGTCTTGGTATAATCGACTACAGGAAATTTGTACCTGCGTTTTCCATTCTTTTTTAAAAAAGCTTCATGTAATCAGTTGTGTTAATCGCGATTTCAGTTGTGCATGTGGAAAAGAAGTGTAAAGTGTGGAGAAGTCGAATGGTTTGATTCTGTTACAAGATAAAACTGATTTAGAGTTAAGAATCTTCATCAGTTCTATCGAATTCTTCAAAATCCACATTTGATTGGCACCATTTCTGGAATAACAAGTTTCGCCACATCATAAGATATTTTACCTCTGATATGCTTCGGTATGTGGTCCGGGACTGGTCTAGCTTCAAGACTCGCAATTTTTGTGTTTTGCACAGTCTGGATCTTTTTCATATCATCAATGTCTTGTTGTAACTCATTAACTTCTTTCCTAAACAGTAAAATATCATCAACCATTTGATTCCTGATGTCTTGATTCAGTGGTTTAAGTTTCAAGTCATTAACATTGGGAGTTAAGGCACCATTACTCAGTCTGTGTATTGTCTGTAATTACAGAATAAAAGAAACTTAAGAAATATCAATTAACAACCAAATAAAGAAATGGAGCAGTCGCACACGACAGCTAATTAATCTCCTTGCCTGTTTATTAAAGAATAAGTCAAGGTGACCTTAATCTGAAACAGATGTTAATTACTATCTAAAATATACCCACCAAACTAATATTATTACTCTAGCACATTGTTGTTGAGATAATGATCTAACCAAAACTTTATTCTGAGTCATTCATGCAGAAAATGTAGGTCAAGGTGATTTTGTAATTTTATGCTGATTACCATTAAAGATCAAAAGCCTTATTTTTGTTTTGTTTAATTTTTAAACATATGAACACAACAAATGTAGTCGAAGTTTCCTATTTATCAAAAACTTGAAAAACAATGGTCATTTATACTTCTACTCCATTATATTTCATATTCAATACACCTTTAACTTAAATTGATTTTCCAAATTCTAGGCCATGTTTGGACAGCTGGAAAAGTTTCTGTCCGTTTCCATTTCTTCTATCACAAAATTTTGCTAACTTTCTATCAAGATTCCATCGATTTTTTTATTATAATTCCATCAACTTTCCATCACCATTCTGTCAATTTTCTATCAACATTTTTCACCGGCGCAACTCTTTTCTACCAGTTTTGACGGAAAAAAACAGTGACAATACTCGGCCAAGTTAAATCAAACTGACCCAAACCTATATTTCTAATTAAGTGATGGAATTTTGCTGGAATTCTGATAGAAATCTGAATGAAGGGTACAGAAATGTGAAGTCTTGTCTTGTCAAAATACTTGTGATCTACAAAGATACTTTACCTAGACACGCGATAGAGAGGGTAATCAAACAGTGATCAATAGTATAATATATTAACCAGCAGCTTAGACCACTTTGCCACCCATACCCCATATACTGTGGATTAATTTTTTTTTGTGGATACCAATTTTTGTGGTTTGATAAGAAAGTATGGGTTCTTCACTCAAGAAATTTTATGGAAGACATCATGCACTTATAGACAAATATGGGATTTCGATCTTTTAGATGCGTGCAGATGTTGGTTTGTCATAGGGTTCTGTTTTGTCTTCCATTACCGGATTTTACAAGCTAAATGGACTATTGGCAATGCGACGAATGTGCTATAGCAAGAAGGAACTGCTTACTCTTCCGGAGCACCTCAGTTCACTCTTGTTTCGACTGGAGTTCGCGTTGTTGATTGATATTCAGTTATTTTGTGTTTCTATGTTTTACATGATGTCTGTTTTTGTCCCGTTCTTGTTGGTGTTTACTGGTGTTGTCTCTGCCTTTTCGGACTTTTGACATTCGGATACCCAATTGGTATCTCTGCTTCTGTCTTTGATTATTATTTGTAACAATTAATTATAATTTTATTTATAAATACAATGTACCTGTAAAAATTTCTCGGAACAGCCGAGGCAACTAATTCTGAGATAAGCAGAGGCACCAAAGGGGCATTCTAGTGTCAAAAGTCCGAAAAGGCAACGACAAAACCGGTAAACATGAACAAGAACAGCACAAGGAAACACAAAACATAAAAACAACCGAACAGAAATCAACAACGCGAACTCAAGAGCTTCCCTTTCTTACAAAATCGCATAACCGCGGATTGCAATACGATAAAAAAAGAATTCCAAGGTTTTCCATGTTTACCAATACAATTTCTAATTTAGATTCTTAAAGTCTGCAGCATACAGATCAATGTTAATATCCTTTCCATTAGGTATCAAATTTTGTGGATACTCCACAAATAATAATGAAACCACAGTGTGTGCATAATCTGATTATGTTTTGATTGTATTATTAGATGTTTTACCAATAAGTTGTTCTTTCCGAATGTATGCATTGTAGCATAACCATTTTTTTCAGGCCTTTTATGATTTTATCTCTATAATGTCAAAACAATCATAAAGAGCTACTTGCCTGACTTAACTCAGTCCACACTAATTTGAAATCACTTTCCTTAAAAAAACATTGTTCACAATGAGCCAAGAAATTTCGGAACTTTCTGACTCTCTCGACATCATCTGTTTCTGATATGTCATTGGCGAGTGGTTCTTTACCCCATCCTTGAGCAGGAGCTGGGATTGGTAATGTATTCCTTACCAATTTATACAGCAAAGAAAAATCAAAATTTGTTGACTTTGGCAGGAGAGGTATATCTACAATACATAAACTAGATTACTGAAAAAGTCAGAAAGGGCCCCGCGGCAAAAAATGTAAGTGTTTTCAAAATTATATTAACTATGATTACAACCACTAAGGGATGACCAAAAGAATGTGTATGAAACTTCAGAGCTGTATTGTTAATAGCCTTTGAGTTTTATTGTTCAAAAATTCCAATTCTCAAAATCTATGATTTTTTTCCAAAAAATATTAAACAGATTTGCACGAAATTTTAATATGCAAATCATGACATGCTACTTGGCAGCTGTACAAAGTTTCAGAGCTGTATTTTTAACAGTTTTTGAGTATTAGTGTTCACAAAGGCCAATTCTCAAAATCTGTGATTTTCGATAAAAAATGAAGTTTTTTATAAAAATATTTCACATTTTTCAAATAAATTATAATAAGAAAATTATGACATGCTACTAAGTAGCTGTACAAAATTTCAGAACTGTGGTGCTAATAGTTTTTGAGTTATAGTGTTCACAAAGTCCAATTCTCAAAATCTGTGATTTTCGATAAAAAATTAAATTTTTTTTCCAAAAATATTTAACCAATTTGCACGAAATTTTAATATGCAAATCATGACATGCTACCTAGTAGCTGTACAAAGTTTCAGAACTGTATTGTTAACAGTTTTTGAGTTTTATTGTTCACAAAGGCCAGTTCTCAAAATCTGTGATTTTCGAAAAAAAATGAAGTTTTTTTACAAAAAAATTTCACGTTTTTCCATGAAATTTGAATATGCAAATTATGACATGCTACTGAGTAGCTGTACAAAATTTCAGAACTGTGGTGTTAAAAGTTTTTGAGTTTTAGTGTTCACAAGAATTGTTGACGGATGGACAGAAGGACGGACGGACGGACGGACGGACAAATTAAAAACTATAGGGCGTCCACATCTTTGATGCGGGGCCCTAATTTTTTGTTTGTTTTAAGAATGAACATGAAACGGTCTATAAAATCCAAACAAAAAGCTCCCAGAACCCTGAATCGCTCACCTGGTCTTAAACCAATTAGGGTTTCTTTAACGGGTCATCTGACAACTTCATCCAATGAAGAATTTTGTAGAGTTTAATGAGCTGAAGGTTTAAGCAAGCAGCCTCTTTTCTTTATCTGAAATAAGTTTTCATTCTCAAGGGCAAAAACATGAAACAACGGCTATTTTTTACCTTAAAAGGGCCTCAACCCCTTTCAGGGGTCATCTGAGAACTTTGACCCAATGGAGATTTTTGAAGAGCTTTTTATTCTAAAGAGCCTAAAATCTGATGGATTTTTTTCTATTCTAGTTGCTGAGATATACACGATACATGTAAGCCATTTTAAGTCATATTTCCCTAGGTTCTATTTTTAGCAGCAGCGCCATGTTTTTAACAATCATTTCAAAATGAGGATCTTTTGTTGCAAACATTGTAAATCATTCCTGTAAAGTTTCACTTTCAGTCAAATTTTTCAAAGGTTTAGAGGAAAATATTTTTAAATTGTAAACAGACGACCACAGACAACGACAGACAACAATGGATGCTTAATGATAGCAAAAACTCACATGGACTTTTGCAAGGTGAGCTAAAAAAGTTCTTATTTATAGACACACATTCTAGTGGTTAACTTTTTTGTTAAACTTTTTTGGGGGGGGGTTGTTTTGTGGGTTTTTTTGTTGTTGTGAATTTAGGATATGACCAAACTGCATGTATGTGATGTCCAGCTTAAATGTTGGTCAACATTGGAAAGTTTTGTTATGATACCAGGAAGGTCAATTTTCACATGAATTATTTTGCTTGTTCAATTTTGTTAATGCCTTGCATTCAGTTTTAATATGGAACTCAGTCCCACATATGTAGAAACTTCCAATCTTTTTACCATGTTAATTGTTTTTTTTTTTGGGGGGGGGGTTGAGTGAGCGTTCGAATGGGGCAAGAAATTTGATACTTTTTGGGGATAAAAATAAATTTAAAAATAAAAAGGTCAAAGATCCATAGTTAAATGGCTATTTAAAATAAATAAGAGAATACGGGCACAAAGTAAAAACTAAATATATTTTTATAAAACTCTCAGTAAAAGTACATGATCTAATTCAAATCTTGTGAAAAATAGGGGGTAGGAGGGGGTATCATCCTGAAGTCCCGGCAAATAAAACAAGACATCCCGGATTCCCGCGAAAATAAATGTGTGATTCCCGCATCCCGAAAATTGAAAATGGCTAAATTCCGTTCCCGTTAAGGGTTTAGCCGAATTCCCGTTGAAATAAATGGGCTTTCCCGCAAAAGGTCCTACCAACCCTCAAAATAGTTAAGAGCGTCCTTGTCAGCAGGTATTTTGCTGTCAATTATTTTTCAATCATCGAAACTTTATATTGCAGGTTTATTATTTTTATTTTGAATTTTACCTGTATCTTGATCAATGATTGTTTAGATATATGTAAAAAAATTAACAGTAAATCATTATGCTTTTCATTAGTCAGAAACAGATGGTGCTACCTGAACTGAGCCTGAAGATCAATCCTTAAAAGTATACTTCAATGTACTTGGTGGTGTTAGCCAATTCATTGTATCACAATGATAAAATATTAATAAATATTTCATTACTATAATAGGTGAGAATGACTCGAGATTTTTGCATTGAATTAAAGTTCATGAATAACCTTTATATTACCTGGAAAAAGAACTTTAAGTTGTGGTGGGTAGCATTTCCATTTTCCTCTTAAATTTGTTTCGTGAGTTCTTAAATGGTAATGCAGATCTCCTAGAGGAACTTTTCTGTCAAAGAAACTTCGAACAGAATCCACAGCCAGGTTCTGACATAAAAGGTAAAAACGGAGAAAATTGGTCTCCTCAGGTGGAATTGGACACAATACACCTAAGACATGGAAAAATATAATAAATAAAAAAAAATAGAATTACAACAAAAGTTTTCAAGTTCAACATTTTACCTATATTTTAAACAATAACACTGTGAGAAGCTGCTCACAAACTAATATCCCCCCCCAAAAAAAATCTATGTCATAAGTATTAAAGTTCAATATTCTACCTATCTTTCATTCAGAACAATAATATGTCAGAAAGGCATAGTACATGTAAATGCCCTATCTCCAACATTTGGAACGGACAGACCTGAATACTATACAGTATGCGCTCCTACTTTTATAGTAGGGGCATCAAAAGTTGAGTATGAAATGATTTCGCTATGTCAGAATAGATATTTTAATTTAACATGCTTCCTAATCGATTATGTTGGAAACAATAAAGAAAAAAATATGTCCATGTGACACAGATGCTCAGGTAGAGTAAACAGTAAGTAGAAATCAGACAGGTTTGTATGTCAATAAGAAGATACAGTTTGTCATACTGAACCATTTTACCAAGTTTCAAATCATTCTCTAGTACAATTGCTGATAAAAGCTTGACGGAAATTAACACATTAATTTTCATATCGGCCCAATTCTAAACAAGAAGTAGATGTCTGACAGGTCTGAAAGTACCGGTTGCCGTACAGAACCATCCTTCAAAGTTTCAAATCATTCTATTGTACATTTTCTGAGAGTTTAGCTTGATGGGAATTTTCGCGTAAGTTTTGAGATGGGCCCAGTCCCACACAAGAAGTAGAAGTCTGATGGACCAGAGGTCCCGAGGGTAATGACAAGCCTGGTCGTCAGACTTGTCTGACACGATTTACCATAAAATTTCTAATATCTTTTTCGCTGAAATTTCTGAATCTTAAATTCAAAATTGTTTAGAACACCAGGTTTCTTTCCTTGTAATGCACATGGTCGATATCCTCGGTGCTGGATTTGGCTTCTTTGTTCGAACGTTTTGGTTTTGAGTACTTTTCGTTTTCAACAATTTGGGAATTTGACCTTCCAATGTTTTGATTAAAATACTACTGATGAGAGGTTACTCCTTGATATATCGATATATAGCATATCCAAATTCACCGTTTATACCGGCATTTTGGTATTTGTTATTTTGAAACCATTAGGCGATAACCGCTGCTGGTGGACCAGAGGTCCCGAGGGTAATCACAAGCCTAGTCGTCAGACTTTTCTGACACAATTTACCAGAAAATTTCTTTGTTGTCGCTGAAATTTCCGATTCTTAAATTCAAAATTGTTTAAAACACCAGGTTTCTTTCCTTGTAATGCACATGGTCGATATCCTTGGTGCTGGATTTGGCTTCTTTGTTCGAACGTTTTGGTTTTGAGTACTTTTCGTTTTCAACAGTTTGGGAATTTGACCTTCCAATGTTTTGATTAAAATGCTACTGATGGGAGGTTACTCCTTGAAATATCGATATATAGCATATCCAAATTCACCGTATAAACCTAGCTGCATTTTGGAGTTTGTTATTTTGAAGCACTGGTCGATAACCGCTGCTGGTGGACCAGAGGTCCCTGAGGGAAATCACAAGCCTGGTCGTCAGACTTGTCTGACACGATTTTCCATAAAATTTCTAATATTTTTTTCGTTGAAATTTCCGAATCTTAAATTCAAAATTGTTTAAAACACCAGGTTTCTTTCCTTGTAATGCACATGGTCGATATCCTTGGTGCTGGATTTGGCTTCTTTGTTCGAACGTTTTGGTTTTGAGTACTATTCGTTTTCAACAGTTTTGGAATTTGACCTTCCAATGTTTTGATTAAAATGCTACTGATGATGAAATATCGATATATAGCATATCCAATTCACCATTTATACCCGCATTTTGGTATTTGTTATTCTGACATGTGGCTTAGGACATCCAGTTTGTCATACTAAACAATCCTACCAAATTTCAAATAATGCTCATATACAGCTTCAGAGAAAACCATGACGAAAATTTTACATAAATTTTCATATCAGCCCAGTCCCAAACAGGAAGTAAAAATCCAACGGGTCTGAAAGTCACTTAGAACATACAGTATGTCATACGGAACCATCCTGCAAAATTTAAATCTGTTAGGACTTACAGACAGACACAAATTTTAATGCCCCCCCCGACTCTGGGACATAAAAAATAACTTTTGAGGGGTGGAGTACTCATTTAATCCACTCTGACTGCAGGGGGACCTATATGTGTATATTGTTTTTATTAGCTTTCAGTTAAATTTAATCTTCTTCTACATTTTTCATGCTTAATACTTATGTAGGTTGTGTTTATACACTTATATATTTCACATCTCATTATCTCCTATTAACATGATTAAATTACTTTCATCAAATCTAACTTTCTTTAAATTACCTGATGTATCAGTCCCGACACTAGTGACTGCAATTGGAGGACTGCTGGTGGAAACACTATAGACTGCAGGTGGAGGACTGCTGGTGGTTACACTAGTGACTGCAGGTGGAGGACTTCTGGTGGTAACACTAGTGACTGTAGGTGGAGGACTTCTGGTGGAAGCACTAGTGACTGCAGGTGGAGGACTGCTGGTGGTAACACTTGTGACTGCAGATGGATGACTTCTGGTGGTAACACTAGTGACTGCAGGTGGAGGACTTTTGGTGGCAACACTAGTGACTGCATGTGGAGGACTTCTGGTGGTAACACTAGTGACTGCAGGTGGAGGACTTCTGGTGGTAACACTAGTTACTGCAGGTGGAGGACTGCTGGTGGTAACACTAGTGACTGCAGGTGGAGGACTTTTGGTGGCAACACTAGTGACTGCAGGTGGAGGACTTCTGGTGGTAACACTAGTTACTGCAGGTGGAGGACTTTTGGTGGCAACACTAGTGACTGCAGGTGGAGGACTTCTGGTGGTAACACTAGTGACTGCAGGTGAAGGATTTCTGGTGGTAACACTAGTTCCTGAAGGTGGAGGACTTTTGGTAGCAACACTTGTGACTGCAGGTGGAGGACTGCTGGTGGTAACGCTAGTGACTGCAGGTGAAGGATTGCTGGTGGTAACACTAGTGACTGCAGGTGAAGGACCTCTATTGGAAACACTAGTGACTGCAGGTGGAATACTGCTGATGGCAGCGTAAGTTGCTACCGATTGAGACCTTTTCTTGTCATCTCTAGATGTTTTTGATTGGGACTTGCCCATTTCAACACTTATACAATTCCTGTTGAAACAAATTACATTTGATTAATTTTGTCCTGCGCCAAAACATGGACAGGTTAGAAAGATGAGTCATCAGATGATTTTATCATGTGTTTCTTACTTTGGTGAATTATTCTGAAAATTTAGAGTAAATATATGTAAAAAAAATTAGAGAAATAATTCAGTAGTATTAATTAAAAGTGTTCATCCAATTAAATTAGAAAACTGTGAGCAGTTACGCATAAACAAAAACACAACCCCCCCAGAAAATATCTATAACATAAGATCGAATTTTGAATATGTACATATACATATACATTATGTCACAAAGATTGTGTAAGATCAAGCTTTACTATCTCGATTGATCTATCTAGCTCGTTTGGCACTTGTACAGAACCTTGTTAAAGGAGATAAATTATTGCATTCTGTTTAAAATATTCATACTGTATTTTCATTTATTTTCGTGTGGATAAAATTTCGTGGTTAAGAGCAAAAAACTAAACTAGTGGGGACAAATATTCGTTTTTTTAATTTTGAAATATACTATTTAACTAAATATTTTAGATTTGTGGGGATTTAATTTCGTGGATTTCTCTTATCCATGAAATAAAAAGATTAAATCCCCACGAATATTTCTGCTTCTACAGTACATGATGTCTTTATTAATTTCAGATTTATAACTTATTATATGTATTCCAGAGACCAGAAATAATTTACAGACAAGTGAAGATACAGATACAGATATTCTACTACACCAATTAATGGTGTCCAAACTCTGAGCAATTACAATCAATGAAAACAATACGCATATGTAGTTAAACTGATTGGATTTATAAACAAAAAAGCACAATACAACATATGAGATACATTTAACTAGCACAAAATATGATATCAATGAAAAAAAGCTTCGCCGAACACAGCATGATTCGACTGCAACGCATACAGCCTACGATGATCTCACAAAGCTTTTTGAAAAATGCATTCTATGGTCGGTTTTCGAAACATATTAATTTTTAATAAACCCGGTTTTTATACCAACCTGTTAGGAAAACTATTATGATCGATGGTTTTGACCCTTTGGTCTTAATTTCACAAAAACAGAAAAAGATCAAAATTCGACAGGATTTATACAAGGAGTTCAATTTAAAAAAAAGATTCAGAAAATCAGACGGCTGAGGCTAGATTTTGACCACCTATAGCATAATAACGGTGCAACACACATACAAACCATTGATTGACACATTTAGTTAACTGAAATATTGAGGATTACAATGAAAAAAAATATCAAAATCAGATATTCTAGCAAAATTTCAGTCATGTTCTTACTTCAAATCCCATTTTAAATTCTTAAAAGTGTTTAAAAGTTTGGTATTTGTATATGCAAAATAAAACAAAAACAGTTCCGGCATTTATTGAAGCAATAATGATTTATCAAATATTCTTAGTGTCCATCCAATTTTCTCATCATTTTCATTAATGTAGAAAAAAAGAAACAGACTATAGTCTGGTTTTTTGTGTCTAAATTTAGATCGAGTCATAATACTTGTTTTAAGGTGGGACGATACCATATGACATATATCCAGATTTTAATTAAAATTTACAGACACATAGTTCTTACTAATATACATCCATATATGAAATAAAAAATGGAGGTTCCGGACCTTGTTTTTGAAATATATGCATTTGAAAACAGCAATTTTGGCGGGAAATTAACAAAGAGATATAGGAAAAACGCAACTTACACACCCTTCACTTTTACTTTTTTGACAAAAAATTGGACTTGCAATATCCAAATTTTGACCAAAAACTAACATTATATTCCTTGGAAAATTTGCGATGCAATGAGGTAAAATAAAGGATATGTACCGGACTTCGTTTTTATACCCCGCCACACGAAGTGGCAGGGTATTATGTTATACCCTCAGTTTTTTTTGGTGTCTGTCCGTCCGTCCGTCTGTCTGTCTGTCTGTCCGTCTGTCTGTCCGTCCCCCGAAGGTTTCCGACCAATAACTTGAAAACGCGTCAAAGGATTTGAATGATATTTTGCACAGCTGTTTAGTACAATAAAATACAGGTCAAGTTCGATTTCAAGCATGATCCAAAAAACAGTTTTCGAGATAGGCCACTTTGAAAAATCAAATTTCATGAAATTTTGAGTTTCCGACCAATAACTTGAAAACGCGTCAAAGGATTTGAATGATATTTTGCACAGCTGTTTAGTACAATAAAATACAGGTCAGTTTAGATTTCCAGCATGATCCAAAAAATAGTTTTCGAGATAGGCCACTTTGAAAAATCAAATTTCATGAAATTTTGAGTTTCCGACCAATAACTTGAAAACGCGTCAAAGGATTTGAATGATATTTTGCACAGCTGTTAAGTACAATAAAATACAGGTCAAGTTTGATTTCCAGCATGATCCAATAAATAATTTTTGAGATAGGCAACTTTGAAAAATCAAATTTCATGAAATTTTGAGTTTCCGACCAATAACTTGAAAACGCTTCATGGGATTCAAATGATATTTTGTACAGCTATTGAGTACAATAAAATACAGGTCAAGTTCAATTTCCAGCTTGATATGAAAAATAGTTTTCGAGAAAGGCCACTTTGAAATCAAATTTTATGAACTTTTGATATTATAACGTGGCGGGGTATCATTTAATGTCCCATTACATGCCCTATTTTTAAGATACGGTTTCGTTAACATTGCCTATACGTAAAAATAGCAATAGAATCTAACTAAAATTGACGTCGAGTTTTACAACGTTCTGACAGATTTTTCAGTGTACAGGTAAATTTTATCGGTAACGTCGTTTTTAACGCAACGTCCCACCTTAATATAGAAATTTCACTTTCAAAACGATGAAAGTTTCAAACCAAAAGGTGCTTTGTAAAAAAATCATTTTTCGTCTAGGTTACGCGTATTGATTTACCATGTTCATAGGGGGGTACCCTGGTTTTCGATTTTTAAAAAATAGATCTTACCCGAATTTGATTTTTTTTGGCACAGAACCTTTGTGTTGACATGCGTATGTTTATTTTAGCCAATAAAACATTGGGGTTCGTGCGGCGTTTATGGGCATAATTTTTTGTCGAAAAAAGGGGGGTGATTTTTTAACGTTATTTTAAATGCACATTTTTACATTATTATGTGCGCATAGGTGACTTCAGAATTTCTTTGCCAGTATTACCCAAAAGCTTGCTTGGTGCTATATTTAGAAACAACAAATTATATAAACAGATTAATAAATGTTGTGGTGTGGCAAGTTAAAATGGAGACAATAAAATAAGTAGGTTGGTTAAACCACACATAAAAGGTAAAAATATCAAATATAAAACTAATATAAATTAATAAAGAATACATCTAAAATCTAAAAAGCCCAAATTTTCGGCTTTCAGCCTTCGTCGGGGGCAGAGCAAAGAATAAAATCACGACCGCCACGGTCTGAGGACAACCAACAAGTGAATATAGTAAAAAGTGTTCACTCGATAAAAACAACCACGTCATCATCACCCAAATCCTGAACTGAGCAATATAACAATAGGCCAAATCATACCCAAAGAATCAAATTAAGTAAATAACTAATAAATGATTTGATTTTTGACATTGATGCCGAAAGGACGTGCTGTTCCCAGGAATTTTATTATTCTCTGCTCAAGGAACTGTCTTTGTTTCTCGCCGTGATGGGTTTGAAGCAGAACCGTGACTTGCATATCTTTTATACTGTGGCCGGACCCTCGAAAATGCTCCCCAACTGGACATTCAGTATCTCTGGTGACACTGTTTTTGTGTTCCACAAAACGGTCCCCGAGTCTCCGACAAGTTTCACCAACATAAATCATGGAACATCGCTTACATCTTATAGCGTATACGACGTTTTCGGTAATGCAGGTGAACCCATCCTTCAGTTGGAAAGCTTTCGAGGGACCAACCACAGCATCGGTCTCCCATGTGAACGGACAAGTAGAGCAGCGAGTTCTTTTACAAGGACGTGTACCTTTGAAGCTGGCGGGTTGACGTGACGACCTATACGAACTGCTGACCAGGTGCTGTTTAAGACTCTTGCCCTTTCTAAAAGCCGTAATAGGGGTAGAGTCAGCAAAAACAGTGGACATATACTCATCTTTGAGGACAATGGATTTAAAGTTGCGAATAAGGATGTTCTGGATGGCAACATTGTGAGGGTGATAAGTAAGGACCAATGGAACACGATCATTGGTGCTCTTCACCCGGGGCTCCATTGCCTCGCGTCTGTTCACACGGGAAACCGAGGACACGGCCCTGTCCAAGACTTTGTCAGGATAACCTCTCTTCGTGAAGAAAGATCTCATCTTGTTACACTGGATCCCAAAATCCTTATCGTCATTGCAGATACGACGAAGCCTCAGAAACTGCGACTTCGGGATGGCGTCTTTGCAGGAGGAAGGATGACAGGATTCGTAATTCAGATAACAATGAGCATCGGTAGGTTTAAAGAACACCGACGTAGAGATCTTACCGTCTGTGATAGTACAGTTAATGTCAAGGAATGAGAGGCTATCCTGAGTGATGTTGAAAGTGTATTTGATTGCAGGGTGGTAGGAAGAGACAAAGTTGATAAAAGATTTCAACTCCTCTTCACTGTCGGATGAGACTCCAAATACATCATCGATGAACCGTTTGTAAAGTTCCGGGACTGGACCGATGTATTCGGAGAACATTTTTTCCTCTAAATACCCTACAAACAAACACGCAAAACTTGGACCCATTTTGGTGCCCATGGCTACGCCACCCGATTGGTTGTAGAACTTCCCATCGAACTGAAAAGTATTCAGGTTGAGGACAAGTTCCGCCATTCTCAACACTATATCAGTACTGATGTGAGGATTGGGTCTCCTGTCCAAAAAGTGTTTTAAAGCTACCAAGGCGTCATTGTTGGGTATGCTGGTGTATAAAGCAGTGACATCCATAGTAAACAGTCTGAAATCGGAGTTTTCTGGCTCAAAGAACTCAAGGATATTCAGAGCGTGGGTAGTGTCCTTAATGTATGTAGGTAGGTTCTCCACAATAGGAATGAAAATATCGTGGAGGAAACTGGAAATGTGTTCTGTGGGACAACTACACGCTGAAACGATCGGCCTACCTGGGTTACCAAGTTTGTGTATCTTGGGAAGCATATAGAAACGAGACGTTCTCGGTTGCGATACTACAAGACGCGATGCTTCCTCGGGCAGATCGTCGTTTTCTATGGATGTCTTGATGAAGTCTTTGACAGATTTTTGGTTGATTTTGGTGTTGTTAGAGCGAAGTTCTGTGTAAAATTGAGAGTCAGACAGTTGAAACTCGCCCTCAGAGACATAACAACGAGCGTCCCACGCTACAACTGCACCACCTTTATCAGCAGGTTTGATGACAATATCGCTGCGTGTTCTGAGTTGGTGAAGCGCGGCACGTTCATCAGATGTAAGGTTATGTCTCTTGAGCGGTTTCGTATCTAGGCTGTCGATCTGACTTTGGCAGGTTCGGAAGTAATCTTGAAGGATCGGAAATAAAGACGCCTTGGGGGTAAAATTTGATTTTTTCTTAATGAATTTACTAAATAGTGAAGGAGCTTGATTAGAAGAATCAGAACTCTCTGTTTCTTTATCATGGAAAAAAGCTTTGAGTAAGAGGCGGCGGAAAAAAATGTTGTATATCAGTCTCATTTTGAAACTGATCTGCTACGGATGTAGTAGGTACAAAATTGAGACCTTTTGACAGGAGACTTTTCTCGGAAGAACTTAACACCAATGACTCTGGAATACAGCGGACAACCTCGTCCAGATTCACCTCTGTAGGTGGCGGGTCACTTACCACCTCGGCCACGTTGACAGGACGACCAGGATTGTCTCGCTGTACCTTCTCCTGCTTAGAGACGGATAAATACTGGAAAAGTTCAGTGTTTAAAACCCGAATATGGGAGATTATAGAGTTAGCGAGTAGCTTGTGACAAGAGGAAAATAGGTAATTTTTAATGATCATTTTCCTGAGGCGGAAACGCTCTAATTGTTCAGAGAAAGATTTAATAGCCAATTTCATCAGGTTTAAGGAGTAATATGTGGATATGCGAGAGAACTCAGCATTCAGGTGCGGATTTTGAAGAATGGCATGAATAGGATGAAACGATGATTTGAAACCAGATGGAACAGTACGAGATATGATACAACGACGAAGGAATGTAAGGTGGCTGTTACATTTGGTGAGATGGACGGTGGTGTTATAAAGGTCGACAGCAATTTTCTGGACATGTGGTGGGTGTGAATAAAGAGTAATTTTGAATTTCGAAAATAAATTTGATAAAAAGCTTTTTAGGCAGGGCATGGTCACAACGGTAGTAAATGTAAATAGATTAATAAATGTTGTGGTGTGGCAAGTTAAAATGGAGACAATAAAATAAGTAGGTTGGTTAAACCACACATAAAAGGTAAAAATATCAAATATAAAACTAATATAAATTAATAAAGAATACATCTAAAATCTAAAAAGCCCAAATTTTCGGCTTTCAGCCTTCGTCGGGGGCAGAGCAAAGAATAAAATCACGACCGCCACGGTCTGAGGACAACCAACAAGTGAATATAGTAAAAAGTGTTCACTCGATAAAAACAACCACGTCATCATCACCCAAATCCTGAACTGAGCAATATAACAATAGGCCAAATCATACCCAAAGAATCAAATTAAGTAAATAACTAATAAATGATTTGATTTTTGACATTGATGCCGAAAGGACGTGCTGTTCCCAGGAATTTTAGGGAATAAAATTCAAAACTATAACTACGTGTGTTTAAAACCCTTTAATGTAACCACAGGGACTTGCTCCCCTCTATATTATATAAACCAATGGAAGAAGCAAAGGTGTACCAAAGGGGTAATCAGTATCATAAAACCGTAAAGACAAAGACAAAACCGGCAGACAAAATCATCACAACAAAACAAACCACATAACAACATAAAACACAAACACACATAACAACAAAACCGCATTCAGCAACGCGAACTCAAGTCGAAACGCGAATGAACTCAGGTGCTCCGGAAAAGTAAGCAGTTCCTGCTTGCTATAGCACACCCGTCACGTTGCCAAAGATCGATTAAGTGTTGGTCAAATCCGGAAAGGATGACATTACAAAACTCTATGTCAAACCAACATCTGTGCTCATCTGAGAGATAGAAATCCCGTATTTGTATACAAGCACATGATGTCGTCCGTAAAATTTCTTGAGTGATGACAACAATCTGGGATCAACGTACCCCTGTGTTAACAAATCAAACATTTTAATGCTATTACATGATGAAAATGACTTAGAATGGAGATTTTCCATCAGTTCTTTGGAATTTTTGAGAATCCACATTTGATTGACGCCATTTCTAGAGTAACAACAATCGAAATACTTTTGAATGCTTGATTTTATTGCCGTCAATATTGATGTTAACAAAACTGAAAGAGGCTTAGTTGTACATTTGGATGACCCAGCAATAAATCGTTGCTTGTATGGAGTTTTATGTAACTTTGGAATCCAATACAAGGATGGAACGTCATCGTTCTTTTTGTCAACAGAAAGGCCAAAGGAAGAAATGACAGAATTATGATTGTTGATTATTTCCTCCTTTGACAGTGTTGTTGCTGTATATGTGGTGCTTTTGCTAGTACAACCAACCCCTAATTGAGCTGTTAAACAATCAATATAGTGTCTTTTGCATACGAAAATGATGTTGTTAGGCGCTTTATCAGCAGGCACGACAACATATTTGTCATGTAAGGTGGACAATGTCTTCGCAACATCAGGGTTGTTGAAAATAGATGTTGCCTTGGTGCTCATCGAGCTTTTCAAAGAGTTAATCCTTTTCAAAACCAACGACCTCACAGACTTTACCCACTCAGAAAGAACGTCGCTTTCCTTTTCATGTTCTTTTTTGGCCCATTTTCTGGCATAGTCTTCAACTGAATCCATAATTGTTTTGAAATTATGGTTCCAGTTGATTGCTCTAGGCTCACAATATTTTGGTGCTTTGGCCAAAACATCGCGGAGTTGGTCATTTTCCACTATGTTGAGGTCCCCGGTAATGACGTGGCCAGAGGGACTATATTTGAGGAAATCATTTCTGTATTTTCTCCTACGCTTTATGTTGGGTTCAAAAACTTACCGGTGACCGGGATTTGCTAATGCGCAATAGTAACCTACCACAGAATTCAGAATCATAAAAAAGGTTGAATTGTATGAGCTATTTGCGGTAATTTATGGAAGATATATAGTGAGATGTGGAATAAAATTTAAGCTGACTTTATGTTAAAACCTAAAAATTGTAATGCTCCCAAAATAATGTCATGACTGGAACCAAAAAGAATATATCAAAGACATGACAAAGGTTCCAGGATAAGACTTTTTCAAGAGGAGTTACAGATAATAAGAGCATACACTTTCATTTAATGAATTGTTTTCAATTGCTTTATATCTTTTTACAAATAATAGTACGATAACCATGAGAACCATGTCACCAATTACTGTCAAAGATACTATGCTTCTATCTGATAACCACTGAACGTATCAAGTTTTCAACATTTAGCAAATTCTCTTGTTTTGAATATATCTCTAAATGGTGTAATTTAATAAATGTTTTAATCCCATGACATACAAACAATATGGTATTTTCTAGCTATTCCATTCTGTATATATTCTACATGCATGTTTAGCAATATGTTAAACATGAAAAACAAAAGCGTTCCCTGGCCATGTGTCTGGATGACCATTCCCCAATAAAGAACGTATTTTTGGATTGAAAAAAAAAGTTTTATAGCTTTTGTAATGAAATCAATAATAAAGATTAAGAATATATAAAATTTTATATTATTCAAAATTTATGACATACCAGATCATGATTTCGCCATTTGAGACCAATTTCCAGACCAGACCATGTTTTAGTCATTTAGAGACCAATTTCCAGACCAGACCATATTTTAGTCATTGACCAAATTCCAGACCAGACCATGTTTTAGTCATTAGGAGACCAATTTCCGGAACAGACCAATTTCCAGACCAGACCAATGAGACCAGACCAGCTTTAAGTGTATGCCGCCTGCTACAGCTTTCGCAATCAATGTTACCAGTCATGTTAAAATCGTAATAAGCCGAAAAATTTTATAGACCATGTAATAATGAAGGTGAGGTAAATTACAATATAGACATGATGAATACAACATACCTTCATATAAATGATTAGACAAAAACTACATATCATATTAACTTTGACGACACTATAAAAAAAAACCACACTAATTTTCGAGCAAAATGTGGCTGGGTAATATCTTTTATATTCATTGACATAGTACACTTGTATTTTACAACATGATTTTCTGCATTGTTGAGTGTTCCTTACGACTTTCATCTTTGCCCTTACAAATTCGAGTTAATGTGAATTGAACATGCAAAGTGTTTAGGGTCGTAACTTTTTAACATTGAAGAATTAATGGAAATCTAATATTAAGATTTATCATAATTATAATTGGTGTCAACAATTGAGGGAGAGTTGATCTCCATGTCAATTTTGCAATTAAGACGGACTAAGGAAAGGAAGAAATCCACTTATCCAGTTGTTAATCGTTGTATCAGTATGGCACGCTGATACAGAGGGTCGAAGGTCTATATTTCTAAATGCAATTAACACTAGTCCTGTGGTTGTGAATGTATACTTGCATTCATTTCTCACAACTTTTCGACTTGAAATAGAAGATGAAAATTTTTGACATGAATTTCAATTATTAAGGAACAAGGACAAATGGCAATCATGCTCACTTATTTTGATTTAGCTGTAGAAGCTTTTCGGGAGAATGAAGATTGCATAAATGACAAGGGTTGTATGGAGGCTAATATGCTTTTGATTTTTGATAGAGTATACATGTAAATAACAACGATCACCAACACGTGAATAATTCTATAAAAATAACTGACAGAACAAATCTTTTCATTTAACAATGAAAAAATAGTTGCTGCATTTGTATCAATATCAAATTCAAAATAAACATATTAAGGATATAATTTTCCCCAAACAGCCTTGTCAAGTAGGTACACAGAAGTCAATATGTGGATCATAACATTACTTTATAAAAAAATATATTTACCCATGCCGAATAAAATAACGTTACAAACCAATACTATTTGGTTGCGAAATATTAGCTGGTAAGTTATAGAAAAAAAAAACGTTTATGTTAAGGATGTTCGCTACTATTGTGGAAAATAAATAGGTTTCAAATTTGATGCCTTAAATGAAAAGATACATGAGATAATAGTAAAAGGTAAAAAATAAGCAAATAATTGATTGGTTCGTGACTTCGTTTTCAAGATAATTGACATTAAATTTTTAGCGGGAAAAGGTTTTCTCTGATTTTTTTCACAGGTTTACCATTAGCACTATTTAGCTGTTAAAACCCATGACAGAATAAATAGGATTTGATTAAGCTTTGTCTTTAACCTTTTTATGACATATTACATACATTAATAACAAGAAAATAAGGGTTTCGTGGGCAAAATGTTTAACCCTATTTTGATTGTAATATCCAGAGGATTCCGAAAAAATGACAAAAATACCAAAACAAGATCAGCGAGCATCCTTAAGAACTTTTCTATCAAACCGGCGAAAAGTTTTATTATTTATCCCAATTTAAAAGGGCATTTTGATTTTTTTATTGATTTATAGGTCAAACAAAGCCTAAAACACTTGAACTATTAAATATTCTTAAATCGAGGCCGGGATTTGACTCAGAAGGCTCTGACTTTTTAAAAGGCCAGGCCATCTTCACATCTTCACATGTTAAATTATCATAAAATTATATAAGTATGAAAGAGTAAATGGATTTTGTGATTTATCAGCACCGAACATTACTAGTACCTTGTTTTTTTTTCAAATTACCTTCTTTGTCAACCATTACTAGTAACTAGGTAAGAATGTCTAGTGCGGATACCGACAACGTTCAATTTACATGTTTACAAGTAGGAGCAAAGATGTACCAAATGGAGCAGTCGAATGTTAAAAGTTCAAACCAGTAAACACGATCGAGAACAGCACGAAGAAACATACAACTTAAAACACCAACAACCGAATATGAATCAACAACATGAACTCAAGTCGTAACGAGAGTGAATCCTGGTGCCCCGTAATAATAAGAAGATGTCAAGCCAGTGTGCCAATCCGATTAAGGAGACCAAAAAGAAGACCTTATGGCTAACCAAAATCTAAACTCATATGAGTGATATAAATCCCATACTTGACTATGAACGCATAAGGTCTTCCATAATATGCTTTTTCATTAAACGCAACAACCGTGAAGTAACATAACCCTGTGCTAGCAATCTTTGTGTCAGACTTGACACCCTTCCTAGGAAATCGATGTAAGCTCTGAGATCATATATCAGCTATCATACGTATAACCCATGATTAAGAGCGGACAGAATGTTGCTACACAAGAATGGAAAATTAAATGCATTACGTTTGTCATAGAGCCCAGCTGGTTAATGTATTTATTAAGTGTCACATTTAAATTATAGAGATAATTCAACAAAACCTAAACATTCTCGTGTAAATTTAAAACAAATGCCCGGATAAACATCAAAGATCTAGTAGAAATAAATATGTTATGATGGTATTGAAAGGTATTATCATTTACTTTATTGAATATTAACTTACAAAGAGAGTCCTGGCGACCAATTTACACCTTTCCTTTAATTCCGTATTAAAATATTGATATTTAATGTTATGTATAAACTTTGTTGAATACCCATTTTAAATAAATTTTACACGAGAAGATCGCTTTACCAAATTAACATTCAAAATCAATAGAGGGGGAATTATCAATCACTGACTTTTATTTAAAGCTCTACAAAGAAGAACAATGGGTTATTGATTTAAAACAAATAGTAATGCGAAACACGTAGAGTGATATGATATTTAAATATTATCATTTATTCAATCTTAAATATTGGTATAAGACCAGCAAGCATCCTTAATGCATAACATGTATGATTCGAGAAATTGTGTAAAAAAACATTAAAGAATTTGCAATAGTTTTATTAAAGTGAATCATCAACATCATTTAAATCTAATCATCAAAGACATGAATTAACGTGTATCATTACTCTAAATATAAAGATGAAAAAATAAAGATTATTCTTCAGTATGTAATAAATTAATGATTTTTCTCACAAAACAATAGCTGTAGCTTTTTTTCAACATTCATGTCTTGGCAAGCGTTACTTATAGCGAGCAAAAATTGACGAGTGTGAAAAAGGGTTGATTTCTTCTTTTGTGTTTAACAAAAATATGTTTGACTTTCGAAAAAGTTTTTAAAAACTTCAACCAAGAAATTTTACGGTAAACACCATGCTCTCGTAGTTAAATATTGGATTTCTATCTTGCAGATGAGTGCAGATGTTGTTTTGTCATAGGGTTTTGTAATGGCTTCCTTTATCGAATTTTTGACACTCGAATGTCCCATTGGTGCCTCTTTGCTTCTTGAAAATAAACAAATACCCCGCTCGTGAAAATTTAAACACTGCTGGTGGTTAGATTTGAAAACACAGTTTGAGCCAATTGAAGATTACTGCAATTAAGGGCGAAAATGTGATAAAAGTAAACATTAACTTACCAATGGCGAATTTGTAAACAATTTACATTTCAAATTCTGCATTAAATGATCGAACAAAATGTTGTATATTAACCAAAGACACTTTATTAAATCCTGTTTTCAATGAATTTCACAAAAGACGATCATTTTGTCAAACATCATTCATAATCATTAATAGAGCGTGTACGTCATAAACCAAGTTATATTTAATGCCCTGCAAGAATAATCTATTTTAAAGCACAAACATTTAACAAAACTTAACACGATGGTATTTATAGATATACCCATTCATTCGATCTTTAAAATTTGGTAGTTTTCCAGAACACTATACTGTCATTTGAACAGAGTCAATAGGTGTTTAACAAAAAATAAGATGTACATGTGCCTATTTAGTTTTAGATTTTTTATCATACAAATATACAATAGGACTATAATTTTAATGTTTTGCAGAGGATTTGAAAGGGAAAATAATATTTTGAATGTATATTGAAAAAAAACATGCTCATTTAAATTTGTCGCAGTTTGAGCTAACATATGTGTAATGGGTTCGTGTTCATTTACTCCAAACCATTTTTATAAGCAACAAAACTACCAAACAGGGATGATCAATCTCATATATCCAAGAAGAAAAAATAAAACAAGGGAAAGACATACCAGAGAAATTGAAGATCGCAATGATCCTGAATTGGTATAGGCATTTCAACAGAAATGGTAGGTTGGATGAGGCTTTATGAAGATGAGCATACTTCATAAAATGAGGTTTGTCAGTTACCTGCTCAAGGTCGGTGGTTTCCTCTGGGTACTCCGGTTTCCTCCACCATTAAACACTGACCGCCCTACATGGCCCAGGTGCGTCAATAAAGGGCGTTAAACACCAATACACACACACGCACACACACACACACACACACATAAAATGAGCATACTTTTAAAGGCCATTAAG
Organism: Arcuatula senhousia; assembly: GCA_963971305.1. NCBI lineage: Eukaryota > Metazoa > Mollusca > Bivalvia > Mytilida > Mytilidae > Arcuatula > Arcuatula senhousia. The sequence continues at coordinate 3,216,054 of OZ020313.1, forward strand.
ATATAAATATAGCTAATAACAAGGGAGTGACGATAGAGGTTATTTCAAAACTTTTGTGTATGAACATGTACAACCTGTATGACTTTCTAAAGTGAAATGTTTAAGAATACATAAAAAAACCGTTGTAATGAAAATGAGAAAATGGGATAAACAACAAAAACCCTTTATTACGAAGGTGAAATACATTAGTAAAATATTAATTTAGCAGCACCAACTTGTCGTTATCTCAATTCTGCATGAAAATTATAGAATTCTAATTTATGTATATACCACAATAACTTAGTTCAATGTATATTTTCAATAAATTTTACAAACAAGATCGTTTTACAAAACCCATTTAAAAATCAATAGAAATAAAAATGACAACAAAGTTCCAGACATTAAATTTTGCTACGCCTGATGCGCGTTTCGTCTATTCAAGACTCATCAGTGGCGTTCTACCAAAAAAATTGAAAAAAAGGCAACACTGTATGCAAAACAAGTAAAGTGATATCGTTTATAAATATAATCATTTATCCCATCTTTAATTTTTTTATGGTTTTCCATTACATTAAACTGCCAAGTCATTTGAACAGTTTGAACAGATTCAATAGGTATTTTAAGAAAGTTTTAAAATCTATCTAGTAGTCATTTTTAGAGGTTGGACCGTTCAAAAATATATACTTAAAGACAATGTTATGAGCATGCTTGGAAAGAGAGTATAGAAAAAAGAACCAAAGAATAGCATTCATTTAATCAAACTTTTACAAAGACGTGAGCTCGGTTAGGGTAAGCCATTAAACTTAGTTCAACCAACAATTTCTTTTGAAATGTCTGAGCAAAGTCAAGACCATGGTAATTTCTCCGGTTTGTCATCCTTGTTTGTTTTTTCTCTTGGACATTTGAGATTGATCCTCGAATTTCAGTAATTTTGTTATTCACTTATTTACCCTCTTTTATACATTTCCTTAATGAGATACTGTTACTACCAAAGACCGAAACATTATTATAATTTTATCATGCACTTATAGACAAATATGTGATTTCGATCTCTCAGATGAGTGCAGATGTTGGTTTGTCATAAGGTCATATTTTGTCTTCCTTTACCGGATTTGACACGCTGAATGGACTGTTGGCAACGCGACGGGTGTGCTAAAGCAAGCAGGAACTGCTTCCAGAGCACCTGAGTTCACTCTTGTTTCGACTGGAGCTCGTGTTGTTGATTGATATTCAGTTATTTTGTGTTTCCATGTTTTAAATGTTGTCTGTTTTGTCCCGTTCTTGTCGGTCTTAACTGGTTTTGTCTCTGCCTTTTCGGACTTTTGACATATGGATGCCCCGTTGGTACCTCTGCTTTTTTGTTACACTTAAAAAGGATTAAAACAACTATTGACTAACATTATTTGATAAGGTGAAGAAGCCGGGGTACATGTAACATTAAAAAAACAACCGTTTTCACGATAACACTAAAACGAAACCAACCGGATTTAACAATAACATTTAACTCGTGACCGGCTACATAGTACATTATTTTGTTGACCCATGCTTCAAGAAATTAAAATTACCGTCGAATTAATGTAATTTAATGAATGCCACTTGAAGAGTGGCTACAGAGATGATACTGTGGTTTCATTATTATTCGTTGGGTATCAATTTTCATGGTTTTCGTGTGTGGTGTTGACCCACGTAATTAGATACCCTACGAGAAGGAATTTTAACATTGATCTGTTTGCTTCAGACTTCAGAACCAGGAATTAAAGAATCCACAAACCAATGTTCATCGAACCACGAAAATTGGTACCCACGAAAATAAATGAATCCACAGTAGCTATATAGATAAAGAGTCCTTGAAAATGAAATACACACAATCTAAACGTCATTTATTTGTTAGCACAAATCAATGTTGTACATCTGAAAAGAGTTCATAAGATAATCAAAACTCCCCGTTTCCCTTTGGCATTCTAGTTTGGTTATATTTGGCTTAACAGATTTCACGATTACGCGTTAACTGGGGTGTATATCCCTAGTTGTATCATAATCGAATTTCCCATGGCCATGAAAAACATTTTTCTTCATATTTCTTGATAAATTGGTTGATTGTTGTATTACCGTACAATAAAACGTACAATACATCATACCTATAAACATTGAAGTCTAACCATTATACTAAAATGAATTATTTAGAAAGAGTCCGCCATAAATTTATGAAATATTATTTTATTAAATTTGTTGGCGTTTTCAAAAGATCAGACATGCAAGAAAATTAAATATTGTTATAACATATTATAAGTATTTCATAAAAAGGACATTATTTTTTCTTTCAAAATTATTCCCATTTGGAAATTATAACAAATGCATGTAGGTCCATCAGTTTGATATACGTGTATTGGTCTTGACTGTGCAGTTTATAGTTATTTGTTATGGATAACTTATGTCTTTGATTACCATAGAATATAAGTGAACTATTGTTTTAAGTTGCTATTAAATTTTCGATAGCTCACGGTAGGTGTCATGTCATGCTAGAAGCCCATTGGTTCTCTTCCGTCTTGTTGGGATTTTATTTTCAATAGAAGCCCCGGTCTTCATTTACCCAATGAAGATTATTTGCGCTTTCAAGGCAAACCTTAAAAATGTACTAGAAGGTAAATTTTACAAATTCAAACTATTTTAACTATTGTTAAAAACCAATATGTCCGCATTTATTGTTGAAATTTTTGTTTTTTACTTACCATGTTATTTACATAATATGTATTGTTTTAGGACTAAAGGTTAAATGAAGTAATTGGTTCAGTAAAATCAAAAAATGTCGCATGGTTTTCATTGGTACAAATATGATTACATTTACCGTGCATATAATTAAAATGCACTAAATCTATAATAATCGCGTTTCATTCAAAATGTGCTACGTCAACAGTTTTACACGCCAAAGAAACATCAAAATACAAACATTCAATTCTTTTTTTTTACAATACTATATCACTTTATTACACTATAGCTGTGAACAATTACATCGCCTGCTACAGCTTTCGCAAGCGATGTACCCAGTAATATTAATATCTATATAAGCAGGGTATTATATAGACAATGTAATTCACAAATGTTATAATCAGGGTTAGTTAAAGTACATTTAGACATGATAAATATTACATATTTCCATCTTAAATAATTAGACAAATACAGCATTAAATGAACATTTACATAACAATAAGAAAATAAAACAGTAAATCTCATGCGACACACATCATTGATTCAGGTGTTGATTTGTGTCACTTTTACGGACATTTAAATTTAGAATGACCACGTGCTTGTGTCGGATTTACAAACATTCAATTAAGTAAGTATTTGATAACTGAAATAGTTCAACGCTCATGATCTTTAAAATATAGCTAGAAAGGCTCTAAAATATTGAGATTTAAGCACAGAATTTGAAAGGGATTCAATTAAAGAATTGATCTGAAATCGTACATCCCTGTACAAATCCTGTTCAGTAAGTTGCTTTTGTTGATACTTTACTAGGTTTCGATTTTTCCAAATTACCCATTTGACTAAGCTGATCAATGTGTTTACTATATTGACAATCATAACATTGCCCTCATGATAACCAAGAAAAATATTGAATTTTTCAATTTGGATCTCTTGATCAAAAGTATTCTTAACAAACTCCTGGAGGTTTGATATTCAATTCTTAAATAAATGAAATATATTGCATTTCGAAATAAAGTTGATAACAAAATTTTTAAACTCATTTAGATCATTCTTAATGTAAAAAAGACAAAACATGGAAGACAAATAAAAAAGAAGGCCACAATGGTCCTATGTAGTTTTGTATAGGCATTTTTAATGAATGGTGGGTATGGTTTCATTGCACGACAAACCTCCCTCTCCCTCTTTACGTAATAAAGATACATTTTGAGACAGGAAATTAGACTTAATTGCATAGAACTTTTACTTCATTTTAAAAGCTTCATTGAATAAACTAATCGTGGACATCAACTTTAATAAGTCGATCCAACACACATATTATAATGTATACGGCAAATATCGTTTGGATATGTCTATTTGGAAGGGGCCAGGGTTAATAGTATTACGAATGTACCAAGTCTTCAAAAATTCCAGATAATATTGCAAAGGTAACATACAATACTCCTCCAGACGCTTCAGTAAATTCAAGAAAGACGGCTTGTGAGACAGCTCAGGGTCCAGCTCATATACATCCGTCATCAGTTAACAGACAACTAGCTACCAATGGATGGATTGCATACCAAAAAGGTAAATTGTTAACATAAAAATTCCTTGAAATTTAATAAAATTTAAAATTTGCACCTATTAAGTTATTTCAGAAAACTGTTTTCCTAGATTAATTCACTGTAGTGTTCATGAGGAGGATTGATAGACACTTTGTTTGATAAAATCAGGGGTTGTTTATTCAATGAAATTGTATAAAATCTACAGCTTTTAAAAAAACAAACATCTTCAGACCAATCCTTTTCGCGTACATGACAGTAATTTGTAGGACTGTTGCAGAATTAATGTGAGGTGAGGTCCAGATGCGCATTTTTTTGGCTACCCAACTACCTATTACATTGAATATGATATTTTTATATATTGTTTTTGCACGAAAATCTCCTCTGAAACACTCTGCCACAAACTCTTTTTTAATGGCATGCCCAAGTATATGGGTCCAACATTATATTTTTTGGTAGAGCGCCTCTGATGAGTCTTGGATAGACGAAACGCGCGTCAGGCGTAGCAAAATTTATTGTCTGGAACTTTGTTGTCATTTGTATTTCGAACACACGTGAAGGTTAGCACTGCTGGTGGAGTGTAAATTCCCCGAGGTTAGCCCGCTCCGGCACCAACACTTTTGAGTTGGAGAATACATCAAAGCTTTAAATTATTCGTCTAAATTTCAAAATTGTCTAATCCCTAAGGTTCTTCCTACCCCAGACATAGGTTGAATATCTTAGTAATAATTTGGTTCCCCAGTTTGGTATTTTTGGTTATACTGTTCTATGCTCTTCATATTCATACAGTGTTTGGCATTTTCAATATTTTTGGTAGAGCGCCTCTGATGAGTCTTGGATAGACGAAACGTGCGTCAGGCGTAGCAAAATTTATTGTCTGGAACTTTGTTGTCATTTGTATTTCGAACACACGTGAAGGTTAGCACTGCTGGTGGAGTGTAAATTCCCCGAGGTTAGCCCGCTCCGGCACCAACACTTTTGAGTTGGAGAATACATCAAAGCTTTAAATTATCCGTCTAAATTTCAAAATTGTCTAATCCCTAAGGTTCTTCCTACCCCAGACATAGGTTGAATATCTTAGTAATAATTTGGTTCCCAAGTTTGATATTTTTGGTTATACTGTTCTATGCTCTTCATATTCATACAGTGTTTGGCATTTTCAATATTTTTGGTAGAGCGCCTCTGATGAGTCTTGGATAGACGAAACGCGCGTCAGGCGTAGCAAAATTTATTGTCTGGAACTTTGTTGTCATTTGTATTTCGAACACACGTGAAGGTTAGCACTGCTGGTGGAGTGTAAATTCCCCGAGGTTAGCCCGCTCCGGCACCAACACTTTTGAGTTGGAGAATACATCAAAGCTTTAAATTATCCGTCTAAATTTCAAAATTGTCTAAACCCTAAGGTTCTTCCTATCCCAGACATAGGTTGAATATCTTAGTAATAATTTGGTTCCCCAGTTTGGTATTTTTGGTTATACTGTTCTATGCTCTTCATATTCATACAGTGTTTGGCATTTTCAATATTTTTGGTAGAGCGCCTCTGATGAGTCTTGGATAGACGAAACGTGCGTCAGGCGTAGCAAAATTTATTGTCTGGAACTTTGTTGTCATTTGTATTTCACCCTTTTGTACGTATGTAACACTTAGTTTTAAGTTCTTGGTTAAGGTGCATATCTTTGATACTATTTGAAGGAGGTCAATATTTTTTTAGGACAGAATTGGTACTTATAGACACATTTTCTAGATTATTATTGAACATATATCAAAAATGATGTTTGTCTTGATATGAATGAAATGACCATTGTTGACCACTACACTACGTTTAAAGTTTAAAGCTTTGATATAATTATCAATTTTAAATAAAATATGAAAACGATCTGTGTTTCTAAATGATATGGTTTATGTTTGATATTTCATGTGACCACATCGAAGATCTACCTTCGGGAGACAACACTTATCTCCCCTTTTTTCTTCTGTTTGGAGGAGACATTCATGTACTACATACATCTCAACAAATTTCTCTTGATGATAGGATCAAATTTAAGGTAAATAGTAACTTTTCAAGAAGCTATAACTGCATGGAGATAGAAATTAAATGTAGGAGTTCTGTGTTTGTGCTAGCTGGTGAGACATACTTTATGTGCCAATACTTGTTTCTTCAGTCTGTATAATGCTTTTGCTAGATACAATGAAAATTGCTTCTATTAAGATTGATACATCTTTATTTTAATGCAAGTTTTTTCTAAATATTAGATTTCATACATATGAATCTTGGTACAGTGTATTTATAAGTTATGATAAAGACAAAGTGTATCACCAACAAAGTTTACAGGCAACAAAAATGAAGACAGAAAACAGCATATGTTTCAAGAAAACATCCTGAAAACCATGATATTTCTGCCAGAGTTAAATATCACAACTGGCAGTTAATGGTGAAAAAAACCTGTTAATATATTTTTCCCTAGGGAAAAGAGAGCTAGAGCTACATGTATTATACAATCATGAATCAAGAACTTTAACAAAATACAGGTTGAAAACTGTAAAAAAAAATTATTTCAATAAATGTCTAGTTCACATTAGGGGTACGAACCATACTCTGAAGTACTAAAAATGCATAGTATTTTGGTGAATTTTGGTGTATCGTACAAATTTTGAACTTTCCATTCGGTACAATTCAGGATTATTTGTCACTATTTTAGATTTTTACATTGGAAACCTTCGTTGCTAAGATTACAATATTAGACCTAGCCGTGGCTGACGTGATTGCCGATGATAAAAACAATTTAAAAAAAACGCCTCCAACAAAATACCATCTTAACCAATCAGAATATTAGTATACAGAATGCTTGATTAATCTATCATTATTTTCCTCAGATGTAGAACGCATCTCGATATAGAAACAGCCAAAAGCGTACAGATCTTTACTGCTATATATATGTTAAAAGCATCTAAAAAAGTTGCATCAAAATAGAGAACTACTGAGTTCTTTAAGAATAATATGGCTAGAAAATTCAGTAAAAAGCTGAAAAAGAGAAAAGCTTATCAGAAAAGAGATAGCTTGATAATAAAGTCGAAAGAAATTAAATCGACAAAACTAGCCAAGAAAATACAAGATGCAAAGAAATATGTCAGAAATTTCTCGTCTCATCCTTTAAGCGACGACCAAATCATAATCTTATCAAAAGGTGTAAAATGTATACCCACACCAAAGTCTGAAAAATGCAACATTGCACTAATGAGAGATTTTTCTAATTTTGAACGCAGGATGCGTTGTACATATTTACTTACTAAAGAAGATAACAAACAAATGCATCCCTTTTATATAAAGACTGGATATACCCCCAACCTATTTATGCAAAGCATTAGAAAGCTATTTGTTCGCAACTAGATATGAAATCAATAAAATCAAACCTGAAAATCAGATTTGTAATATTTCAAGGTCAGAATGGAATGCCCTAAGTGATCTAAGGTCCAATGATGACATCGTAATAAAAAAGGCAGATAAAAATTCCACAATCTGTGTAATTGATAAACAAATTTACAATGCTGAAGGATTAAGACAGCTAGAAAACGACACCTATTACGAAACAATTCAACATTCCAATGCGAATGAATTTACAAATGCAGCCGTTGATATCATAGAGAATGCCTTTAAATCAAAACAAATTGATGAAATGAGCTATAACTACATTTGTCAAGATCTAGATAGTAGAAAACTGGGACATTTCTTTATGTTGCCAAAAATGCATAAGATCCCAATTAATATATTGAAAGAAATGGAAGTAGATTATGAACTTCGAAAAAATTATCTTATAACTCGCCGCCCAATCGTCAGCCTATGCGGTACATTATTACATAACGGTGGACGTTTCATTGATCATATATTATTACCTATGGTTCAAAACCAATGCACTTATACTAGAGATACCAAACATTTCATAAAAAATCGAAAGTATAAAAGTTCCACAGGACACCTTTCTAATTACATGCGATGCATCTAATATGTATACTAACTTAGAAATTAATAAAACACTCGAAGCCGTAAACAGACTGTTGGACAAAGTTGATATAAACAACTATTCAATTAAAATTCCGAGAAAAAGAAACAATACTAGAATTACTTAGCATAATACTGAAATACAATGATTTTACATTCAATGACCAAATCTATAAGCAAAAAAATAGGCGTCCCTATGGGAGGTAGTATCTCTGCAGAATTAGCAGACATTAGAATGTACGAAATATTTGAAAACATTCTAAACAAATATGAGCATAAGGGCAAAATAATCTTCTGTGCAAGATATAGAGATGACATATTCCTTTTACATAAAGGATCAGAAGCTGAAATTCATGAATTCTTCCAACTAGCTAATTCTTGCCATAAGCTATTGAAATTAACATATGATATTTCTTGCTTAGAAATGCCATTCTTAGACACATTCATATACAAAGGGGAAAGATTTAACCTGAATGGAACTCTTGACCTAAAAACATATACGAAAAAAACGGATACATTCCAATATTTAGAAAGGGGAAGCTCACATCCCCAAGGGGTATTAAAAGGCTTCATTAAAGGTGAGATTATAAGACATATCAGAAATACAAGTGATGCAATGCAGCTTCAAAACATCATTAAAGTCTTCAAAAATCAGACTTATACAGAGAAGTTATAAATCTACAGAGTTTGATGAAATAATACAAAATACAATTCATCTAAACAGAAAAGATCTGTTACAAGATAATAGACGTGGTAATGATAAAACCATAATGTTGGTAACGAAGTTCAATCTAGCCATAAAACAATTAAAAACATATTAATTAAACATTGGCAGATATTGCAGAGCAATAAAAGATGAAGGCAATTATTTAATAGGCTTCCTATGATTGCATACAAAAGAGGAAAAAACTTTCAAGATTTGTTAAAAAATAAACAACAATTCTAATAGAAGGACACTCAGAAACAGAAAACAATAAAAATACAAAAGAATGTTTTTGACAACTGATGAGACCGAGCATTCTTAATTTAATGTCAATACTGTAAATAAAAAATTAATACAGTAAGGTCGAAACACCATAATTAATATTCAGAATTTGAATAAAATGTCAAACATCAAAGTTAGAATTTTATTCTAAATAGCTCGTGCAGCTATAGGAAAAGAAGAAATAACAGACTAATTATAGATGTAATAATGTTAAATGAATTGAACAATAATAAGGAATCCTATCTTAGATAGCGAAACATGACCTCAAATAATGAATATAAATTCAATATTTTAATTAAGCGAAACAGAAAATGAGAAAAGGGTCTTAGGCTGAACGGTGCAGAGATGAGATTTTGTGACTTTTTTATAACGTATCTTGGGATTAGTGTATTGTTTCAACCCTAGTTGACAGTATTTGTAATTACTTTTCAGGCTTACGCTAAGAGTGGTGTGATTTTTAGAGAGCTTAGAAAGCTGCTAGATGACCTCCTTGATCAGAAGTTACAGACTCCTTCACTTAATCTTTTAGGTAGATCTAAGTGTTTGGCATTTCTAATATTTTGGTTAGAGTGTCAGGCAAAATTAATTGTCTGGAAATGTGTTTTTGATTTTGATTTCATGGAAATTAAAAATTCCAAACAGGTATGTTCAACATTTAAACTTTAACTGCTCAGGCTTTTACTATTCAATTTTAAAAAATACATATTCTAAAATAGTTGATTTTGAGCGGATGAGTAGCATGCTGAATTTTTTTTATCAAAAGTTTTCTGAGCAACTTTTTTTCACAGAATCTTGATATTTGGTAATTTTGCCAATATACCTTTTCCTAAATTCTTTAAAATGTTTAACACTGGTAAACATTTATATGCTACAGTTTTTGCAATGATTCATTTTAAAACAATATTTCTATTTTACCAGACCATAACATCATCCAATTGATTTGCAAACTTATAGAAAGTGAAAAGTGAAATGACCTTCAAAGTTCAAAGAGCAGAAATTCAAATGTGAAATCAGCCTCCGTGACCAGAAAATCAATCTTCTGAACCAAGAGGGTTTTGAAATCTTTTTATGATGAGTTATTACAGACATCTGAAAAATAGAAGTGGAAAAGACAAAAGAACAGAGAAGATCAAGTATCAAAAAATGTGTAAAGAAAAGAACAAAAACTACAAAGATCAACACCTTGGAAGTGAGAAAACTAGAATGAATAAACATCAAATACAGGAAAGTAGCTGAGAAACTGAGAAAACCCTAATGTTACTTGTAAAGTTATGGCATGACATTTAAGTTATGTTCTGCCAGTACAAATGTATATCACCAGGGTACAAGTCAGTTTTACAAATTAGTTCTTACTTTGTGGATAAATGTCCACAAACTTTATTTATAACTTTTTGTAATAAGATTGTTATTTATATCAGGGATCACCATGGCTCAAAATCCAAGGATGATAGTCCTTTTCCTTACTCATAAAAAAAAATACGGTGACATTTATTTATTCATAATAGTGTTATCATTCTTCCGTAAATGACTCTTTTCAGTGTGAGATGACCAGGTTGAGATACGAGCACGTGCAGAGATCTCGCACTGGTCAATTAACCAATAATAACCGCTGGTACTAATATTGATCGATGATGTCGACCAATGAAATGAAATGTTATTTAAACTTTCGGTTTTTAGAATGAAGTCACCTAAGGTTTCAGAATATAAAAATTTTATTTTTAGGAAGAAATAGGTACTTACACGCGTTCTTGGAAAACCGGCAATGATCGTTCACTCGTGATAGAATTGTTTGGGTCTTTTGACTCGTTCCGCTGCGCTTCACATGCACAGACTGAAAAATTCTATCACTCATGAAAGATCAGCCGGTCTTTTCCAAGAACTTATGTAAGAACCTATAAGTCTTTCTGTTTTCTTTTCCCACTTGTTCTTTTGTTACCAATCACAATATACATGTATTTCCTATTTAAAAACATTGTTCTAGAAATAAAGTCAAACTTAAGTATGGGGCTCAAAATTCAAGGTTAGGGGAGCATCACCCTTGATTAGCCTGTGGTGAACTTTGTACATGTATGTTTTAATATAGAATGTACATGTATGAATCCTTGTGCTGGATTGTTTACCAATTTGAAGTGCTTACTGCTAAGAACAGGTTGTTGGAAAATGTCACTTGTTTAAGCAGGTAAGTCTCAGGTAAACTTTTAGTACTGTTTCTGTTTAGCCATGTACTTGTAAATAATAGCAAGTAGCTATGGTTTTTGATAGTTTTTAAGTATCAGTGATTATAACATAATTAAAATGTCTTTTTTATCTTTTGGTGACAGGTATACACAGGTGCGCACAGTTAAACCAGGCTAATGAAATAAATGATTTTTTTTATTTTAAATGTGGGTTTTTAGCATACTAAGGGTTAAAATACACATTCTTAATAATATTGCTCTCCAAACTAAATAGGAACCAATCACAATGTTTTAAGTAAGTTCCTTTAAGATAATCGATATGTTTAAGCAGCTCCAGCATTTTCTTCATTTAATTTCAAATGTAGCACTTTGACCACTTCAGAAAACACAATTTTCCAATGAAATATTGAAGATAAAATTTTTGCTGCAATCAAAACACACAAAAATTTTCGATGAGGGGTTAACCAATTAAATGTCATTAGGGTCAATGTAAAACCTACTTTGGACCTGATAATAAAGCTCCATCCACTCTTGTTGTACTCAGCTATTTTTCTTCTTCATTATTATTATTTAAGTGCATTCCTCTGCGTTAGAGTATGCTTACACTTTGCTTAATAATAGATGAATCAAATTCCAGCCTTATACTGATTTATAACAATTTAAATAAATATTGACAAATTTTCAGAAAATAGTAGTGAATCATGAATTATAATGTATGGAGTATAAGAATATGGCAACAATTTTTTGTTTGTTCGTTGATTCTTTATTGTACTAGATAATTCAAATAAAGATTTATGATATAAAGTCGAACACCACCCTGTTTTAACACTGCACAAAAAACTATGTCAGCAATATTCCCTTAAAATAAAATAAAAAAAAGTATATACCATATCATGCCATATATAATGTAAAGTTTTTTTTACATTTTTTTTCCCTTAATCTGACAGGGGGTGCACAATAAATCTATTTAAAACATTTGATACTTTTCATGACCAATGGCAATGGTGAAAGATCGAGGGCTGTCAGGTTTTAGATTTAAGATCCATGCACAGAAAGCCACCTAACATATCTTTAAATAAAATTTATCATGCTTTTCTCAAATAAAAACTTAATTCTAGTGTCTTCTTGTGTTGGTTTATTTATTTCATTTCATATTGACAACCATTTTGAAACAATGTGTAGATATTTGTACTCTTAAAAATACCAATATCCACTTTCTTCCTTTGAAATAAGAAAAAATATATATAATTTTTATGTTCTTTATTTCATCTCTATTTACCTTGAAGTCTTGTTTCACTAATCTCATTTAAATATTAGATTTATAGAAATTATATATAGATATATTCAAACAATATAATGGTTTGTTAAAGTGTAATTTAATTCAAAAAGGTTTTTTTCATGTAATTATTTTAGAAAGATGTGACTATTTACTCTTTGTTTTGTAAATGAATACTCTTTATCTATATCATTGCAAACTGGAGATATGGGCTGCATTTGTCCAGAGCAATTGACTATCCATATGGGGCCTAAAACGTACAGGGTTCAACTTGTTGCGGTCATATCATGCTGCGCTCGGCGAAGCTTTTAATTATATACTTTTTTCATCTTTTTTCCCTTGAAGTCTTGTCTCAGTTATCTCATTTAAATATTAAATTTATAGAAATAGAATGTTTATATAATAAATGAATATATTTAAACAAAATAATGGTTTTTTAAAGTGTAATTGAATTCAAAAAGTTTTATTTCATGTAATTATCTTAGCAAGATTTATATATTTACTCATTGTTTTGTAAATGAATACTCACTATCTTTTATCATTGCAAACTGGAGATAAGTTTAATTATACAGGTAATTATTTGTTTTTACACCTTGGCTTGACCTGGGGTCATCATGTGCAATCATTACCAATATTTTGTCAAACTGACTTGGACCATCTAATGGTACAAAACTACATGTTCAGGGTAACTGGTTGTTTGGAAAGTAATTTGTTGATCATCACTAGTTTGACACTTTTACTGCTTAAACAAAAGATGTGTGCTTGTTTTGTTGGATTACCAATTATCATCTAGCAATTGTTCATAATGAAAAACATCAAATGATATGAAATAATATTTTTATTTCACAAATAATTAAAAAACTATTTTATGTCTTGGATACAAAAATGTTGACATTGTTAATGTAAAAAACAAAGTTAAATATAATTTGTTGGTCAATAACTAAGGTGCATAATATTCTGTGCTATTTTTTTTCAAATTATACACATGAATGTATTTCTTCTGTATTTATAATTATTGTTATACATTTTTCAAGGATTTTTTTTTTAAAGCAATAAGGGCAATTCCATAAATGAATAGATGGGGGTGAAAGGCAACTTTTTTTTAGACTCCACCACCCACACAAATTTATATATAAAATTTGTAATAAGAAATAATGGAAGTCGACGTAGTTTACCCAACGACCCATCTAGAAAATATAAAGTGCCTTCCTATCCCCCTCCAATTTTTTATGGAATAGCTTTAACATGTTTTTTGTCTCGCCTGCGAAGCAGAGCGGGACATAGGTGTTACTTTACCGGCGACGGTGGCGTTAACTTTTTGGAAAAGTTTTATGAGCACCTCCATATTTCAAGAACTATAGGTCCTGGATTGATGAAACTTGGTATGCATTTGCCCCAGTAGTAGCTAAGCACAGTTGCATCCCCATCTTTTGACCTTGACCTTGATTTTCCGGTTGAGTGACTTTGACAATTTTCAATACATATAATAGCAATGGAAAAGTTTAGCGAGCACCTCCATATCTCAAGAACTATAAGTCCTAGGTTGATGAAACTTGGTATGCATATGCCCCAGTAGTAGCTTAGCACAGTTGCATCCCCATCTTTTGACCTTGACCTTGAATTTTCGGTTGAGTGACTTTGACAATTTTCAATACATATAATAGCAATGAAAAAGGTTTGTGAGCAACTCCATATCTCAAGAACTATAGGTTCTAGGTTGATGAAACTTGGTATGGGTATGCCCCAGTAGAAGCTCAGCACAGTTGCATCCCCATCTTTTGACCTTGACATTGATTTTCCGGTTGAGTGACTTTGACAATTTTCAATACATATAATAGCAATGGAAAAGTTTTGCGAGCACCTCCATATCTCAAGAACTATAAGTCCTAGGTTGATGAAACTTGGTATGCATATGTCCCAGTAGTAGCTTAGCACAGTTACATCCTCATCTTTTGACCTTGACCTTGATTTTCCAGTCCAGTGACTTTGATTATTTTTATTGCATATATTTGCAATGTTTAGGTTCTATAAACATCTTTTGATCTCAGAAACTGAAAATCCATGTAAATTCAAAATATAGTGGAAGTAAGAAAGAATAATGGTGCCGGCAGGCGAGACATACTTTAGTGTTAACTCTTGTTTAATAACAATGTAAAAACAAAACAATGAATGTCTTTCATTGTTATCTAAAAATAGGCAACACACATGTTATGTGTTTTGGCCTAAGAGACAGAACAAATTTTTTTTCAATATTGTTAAAGTAAATTTAAGACATGACATACTTTTTTTCTGTAAAAAAATATAAGATTTTAAGACAGCATTTTTTCTGAATTATTGCTACAGAAATAACTCAAATGTGAACAGCCATTGTGGACAAGGTGTTTAAGTCAAACATTCTTACAGAAGTTGATACCTTTGCTTATTAAAATCAATAAAGTTATAATTGGAAACCAAATAGTTAGTGAAATTTTGTGGTTCACCCATGGGTTTATGTTTACTGTCAATTATATGTATATGTATGTAACATAGGAATGCACATTTAATTATAAATCTTGTAAAAATTCATCTGAACAAAAACATTTTACATGTACTTCAGCTAACAATTGGTCTTCATCAACTTTGTTTTTTTTTTCAAAAAAGGTGTTCTTTGGAGTACTGATGTAGTATTTTTCATTATTTTCAACAAGCACACACTTCTTACTAGATCAGAACACTGTACTAGTTTTATCCTTCCGATGATCATTTTTAAGCTTTTGCAAAGATCTGTTTTTAGCTCACCTGACCCGAAGGGTCATGTGAGCTATTGCTATCACTTTGCGTCCGTCGTCCGTTAGCTTTTTTCAAACATCTTCTTCTCTGAAACTGCTTGGCCAATTGCAGCCAAACTTGATATGGTTGTTCCTTAGGGTATTGTGCAAAAAGTTTGCGTTGGAATTTTTGATACGTCAAAAAACATGGCCGCTGTTACTAAAAATAGAACAGGGGGGTCAAATACAGTTTTTTGCAAATAACTCAAAAACAGTCACAGATATCAAAATTCTGGCTAAAGTTAAAGTAATCAGCACCTCAAGATCTACCTGCCCAGAAATTTTCAAAAAGATCCAACAACCGATGTAGGAGTTATTGCCCTTTTTCTGGATTTTTTCAAAATTTTGCACTTATTTAGCCCTATATCTTAAAAACTATACAAGATATTTTAAAAATTCAAATTGCATATGATTGAGCACGTCAAGATCTACGTTTCATATAATTAGGTCAAAGCTGTAGAACCATTTCTTTTAGGAGTTATGGCCCTTAAAGCGTCAAATTTTACCATTTTTCATTACTTTTCCCCTGAATTTCAAAGATGAACTTTTCTGACACCATACATCCAACTTCAACCAAACTTGGCACAGTTGCTTAATAGCATAATTGCTACAGTTCTATTGTTTGGATTTTTGATTCGTCAAAAAATATGGCCGCCATGGCTAAAAATAGAACATAGGGGTAAATTGCAGTTTTTTGCTAATTACTCAAAAATAATTACAGATATCAAAATTTTGATGGGAGACAAAAGTGATCAGCATCTTAAGATCTACCTGCTCTGAAATTTTTTAGAAGATCCAACAATCGACATAGGAGTTATTGCCCTTTTTCTGGATTTTTTGAAAATTTTGCACTTATTTAGCCCTATATCTTGAAAACTATACAAGATATTTTAAAAATTCAAATTGCATATGATTAAGCACATCAAGATCTACATTTTATGTAATTAGGTCAAAGCTGTAGAACCATTTCTTTTAGGAGTTATGGCCCTTAAAGCGTCAAAATTTACCATTTTCCATTGTTTAATAGCTTATAAGCTACAACTCTATTGTCAGATTTTTTATTCGTAAAAAAACATGGCCACCATGGCTAAAATAGAACAGCATGTTAAGATTTACCTGTCCTGAAATTTCAAAAAAGATCTGACTGCTGATGTGGGAGTTATTGTTCTTTTTCCTAATTTTCGCCAAATTTGCACTTATTAAGCCCAATATCTTAAAAACTAACCAAGATATTTCAGAAATTTAAATCGCATATGGTTAAGCACAATAATATCTACAAATATTTGTATCTGTGTAGTTCAGGTGAGCGATTCAGGCTCTTGGGAGCCTCTTGTTTAGAATTCCATCTTTTATTCTTTGTCTGGTAGTTTCTGAGTGTTTAGATTGCTCAACACCATACTCTTGTTTGCACTTTAGAAATGACTAAACCACCTTTGTTTTATTCATCGTTTGAGTTAAAGCAATATTTATAATAATATTAAAGAGAGTTTATTTAATAACTAGTTACAATTTAAGGATTAAAGGGGTTAATTTATTTATTAAGAGCAATTGAAGAATAAGTATGGTTTAATAATCTTTTATTTCCCTACATTTAATACCACATATTTTGTGACTGCCTTTTCATACTACTGATATTCAAATGCCCCATTGGTACCTCTTTGTTTCTTGCAGTTATGATTTTGTGACTGCCTTTTCATACTACTGATATTCGAATGCCCCATTGGTACCTCTTTGCTTCTTGCAGTAATGATTTTGTGACTGCCTTTTTGTACGTCTGACATTCGAATGCCCCATTGGTACCTCTTTGCTTCTTGCAGTTATGATTTTGTGACTGCCTTTTTGTACGTCTGACATTCGAATGCCCTATTGGTACCTCTTTGCTTCTAGCAGTCATGATTTTGTGACTGCTTTTCCCTATGCCTGACATTTGAATGCCCCATTGGTACCTCTTTGCTTCTTGCAGTCATCATTTTGTGACTGCCTTTTCGTATGCCTGACATTCGAATGCCCCATTGGTACCTCTTTGCTTCTTGCAGTCATGATTTTGTGACTGCCTTTTTGTACTTCTAACATTCGAATGACCCATTGTTACTTTTTTGCTTCTTGCAATCATGAACAGTGTGTATATACATGTACTGCAAAGATGGAGGGAGAGTAGAAGATACTTCAATTGTTGGTGTATTTATCTCTTGTAACTCAATTGTCCCCTTCATTACTTGTCAAGTAGTTGCAGTTTTTTTTATTGTGTGAAGTAGTTCTTAGAGAAAAATGAAAGTACAAACATGTATATTTTAATGAGTATTTACCAAAATTCAGAAAGTTCATTCTTTTTGTGAAAATAACTTTTTACTAACGATGTAAATAAAGGGAACATGACTTTGGCTGTTCCAGATACTCTATCAATTAGAATAAAATTATTATAATTTTCTTTCCCAGCATTATTTTATTTATCAATTTATCAGTTATGAAGAAACAAAATATAAAATGAACAATACAAATGTGTTATTTTTATGCAAAGCTGTTCATAAGAGAAGTTTTAAATTATTGGTGTTTTCCCTCTTTAGATCCACATTTGTTCTTAACATTATTTTTTCTGGAGATTTACCGAAGCCTGGCTTGTCTCCAAGTTCTGAGTAGAAAAGAAAAATAAGATGTTTATTTAAAAGATTTTAAAGACATTTTGTATTATTTGTGTATTTTGTCACATTTAAGATTGTAGTTTCATAATCCTTTGCAGGTATTTCATGAACTTTTCATTTAAAACAAGAGTTGAGTGTTCGGCATAACATAATTTTCTTTTTGTTTGGTCTTAACAATCTTGATATAAAATGTCAGGGATTTTAGATTGACATTATTCTGCACTAGACACAATTGAAAAAGTCTACCTTACATGAATTTATTTTTCTGGAGATTTACCGAAGCCTGACTTGTCTTCAAGTTCTGAGTAGTAGCGAAATATTAATTATTTTAAGAAAGGTCAAAAATGTGATATTAGTTATACAAAATTGTCTTGTTACAGCCTTTATTTTAGATATCATTTGATAAATTGCATTTATATTGTCTTTAAAGACTTCAGTTCTCCGATATGTCTTCCTTGTTTTGTCTTTTCTCATGGACATTTGAGATTAGATTTATATATATATATAATCTTCTTTGGCAGTCCATCCTTACACATGTACTTTAATATATGCTAAATGTACTTACTCTATTGAACAATATTAAATTTACAATTGGAATGTGTTTTCTATGTTCCAACAACAATAGCTGTATGAGAAAATATATATATATATATATATAATGTACACGGTTTCGAGTAACCTTACTTGACATTTTTTTCTGGAGATTTACCGAAGCCTGGCCTGTCTCCAAGTTCTGAAGAGTAGAAAAATAGATTAAAAAATAATACTGTTGAATGTCTTTATCAAGGAATATATATTAATGTGAACAATCAACTATCCTTTAAATTAAACGATTATTCAGCAAAGTGTGCTTTCTTGAAAGAATCAATTTTATATTCCATATTGACAAGTCTGTCTTGACCATTATATTAAGAAATGAGTTCAGAAACGTTATTTATTAATATATTTGAACTTGTTTATGTCTTAATTATGGCTGACAGTAAGTAAACAACAATCAACTAATCAGAAAATTTATTAAATAGCTATATATAGACATACAATGTACTGCTATTTTTTTTATATTACAATCTTTTCTATAATTTAAATCAAACAATTCTGAGCACTCTTTGAAAAAATCAGTGCTTATTTAATGTTAATTGGAATATATTTTTAAAAAAAATGTTAAACCAATATTTTAATTATTAACTTATATGTCTTTTGTGAAATAATTCTAAAAGTCAATACATGTTACAGTTATTATTATTTTTAATATTTAATCCAAATTTATTTACTTGTTTTTTTTTCTGCATTTGAAATGAGCCGAAGCCTGACCTGTCTCCAAGTTCTGAGAAATTGGTGGTCATTGTTTGCCTTTCTGAATATCATACAAATATTTGTTTAGGGAGAGAAATAAAAAAATGTTTGTTGATATGTAAATGTTTCTGTCAGGTTATTAATTAGTGTTTTAACCTTATTACAATTAATTCAGTGTGTAATTTTCATGTATAAAGAAAAACAGTATAACAATAATGTTTTGTAATATGAAATCAAAATTACATCTAGGTTCTAAGCAATAGATAGTGATATTTATTAAATCTTGAAATCTTTAATTTGTTTGTTTTATATTAATTTTCCTGCTGGTCTACAATAAGTCACCGGCAACACAAGCATGTGGTTTTCTTAGGGTACTCCAGTTTCCTCCACCATTGAAACTAACCGCCCTACATGGCCAAGGTACATTGATAAAGGGCGTTAAACACAAACATACACACACACACTCATGGAGTGAAAATAATTTGGGTTATCTGAGATGAAAATCCAATAAAGGATCACCATACAATTTCCACCTTATAATGAAGGCATTTGTACAGCACATGTAGCCAAACTTTCAAGCAAACAGAGGAGGTCCTCAGCGTAATGGATATTTTTGAAAAGTTAATTGAACTGAAGATTTAAGCAAGCAACATTTTATCTCTATCTGTAACAGCTTTCATTAAAAAGGTCAAACACACAAAAAACATTATTTTCATCTTTAAAGGACCATAACCCCTTTAAGGGTTAATTTACAATTTCGAGCATGAAATCATTTCTCCAATGCTAACTTACTTTAGCAGTGAAAATTTTCAAGACAGGTCCAAAACTGTTAAAATGGTCAATTTTAACGATTAAGGGGAAATAACTCATATTTTTATAAATGCAAACATATCCAACTAAATAAATTTCAATTCCACTCAGCAGCACAAGCTTAACTTACTAGGGTGAACTCTAGCGACCTGGAATGAATATATGGTTAATCTGGCTTTCTTGTTTTGAACATTTTTGGCGTCCACGTCTCATTCGACATATTTGTTTTTTAGCTTAATATACTGGCTGATATAAACATTCATGAAATCATACAACATATCCTTTTCTGAATGATTCAATTTAAATCATCGTTCATTCTATTTAATTTCCTCTAGATCAATGTACAGATTGTATGGTTCGTTTTTAACCATTTTTGTCGGGTCAATTTCTTCATAGCCCGATTCTACGGGTATCTGTTCATAGTGACCAATCATTTCGCCGGAATCAGTCTTGTTGTCCTGGTTATCTGTCCTGGTATACGTTCGAGTGGTATCTGTTTCTCCATGGGCAGCAAAGTAACTTGGAAAACAAAGGTTATAATAAAATACCAAACTGGGAGAATCAATTTCAAATGTCCAAGAGAAAGACAAAACAGAGAAGACGTATCGGAGAAATTGAAGGCTGCAATGGTCCTGACTTAGTATTAAAAGGCATTTTCAAAGCAATGTTGGTCAAACAAGGTTTAATAGTGCACCAAACCTCTCGCTTCCATTGCGATCTTAGGGTCTGGTAGTAGCACAAAAACCAATTAACAGTTAGATAGTTGTAATCAGGCGTGGGGTAATGCAAATGTGTAATGGTAATGCATTGCAATGCATTACATTTTTTAAAGTAATTCAATGTAATGTGTAATGCACCATTTTTTGCATTACATGTAATGGTAATTCAAGGCATTACTTTCTCAAAAATGCATGTAATTCATATATTATAAACGAATTACATTGCATTACTATTATTCAATCTGAAAAGGAAGAAGGGTCAGTAAAATTTTCAACATTTTATAGCAGAATTATGAAGTAATGGAATCATAAAACATATTGTTCTAAAATTTAATTTGAAGTGAAGCCATACAAACACAAAATAATTGAATATTTTCTTTTGACACTTTTGGAAAAACAACTTAATCAGAGTGTCAAAACAAATCTTCTGTAAATATTAAATGGCTTCAAGTTAAAAATACTAATTAAGTTTTTTTTTATCATGTTTATAGTACATGTATATATTTTCTATTAAACAGAATAAAGTTGACCATGAACCAAGAAAGTTAAAATTGGCAAATAAATTTCAAATTACCCAACAAAATATGCAAAAATGACATATATTTCGATTGTTAATCCTCATTCAGTAATACTATGTTATCTTCCTTGACAAAAATGATAAAATCTTTTAAATAATTTTATAAATGCTTTAAATTTAACTTTACAACTGCTTTGATTTACAATCTTATTTTTGTAAAGATCACAAGCTGACTTTTCGACAAACTTTGCCCATTCATGATATAATCTCCTTCAATAAATGAGTTATGAACATATATTTTTAAAGAATAATATTCTTCAATACATGAGTAATGAACAATATCCATTATTTAATATATGAGTTATAAACATATATACTTTTTAAACTTTTATTTTTTATACATTTGTTTCGTTCATGGCACGATGTATAAATAAAAAGCTACGCGGAGCGCAGCATGATACCACCGCAATAAGTTGAACCCTGTACGTTGGAGGCCCAATATGGATAGTCCATTGCTTTGGTCATATGAAGCCCATGGTGGACTTACAAAGCTTTTTGACACATGCATCCTGTGGTGGACACATATATAGGTACATTAACATCTAATACAAAAAGCCTTATCTAATCAATGTAATAATTGACATTTTTGGCCCTTTGACCCATAATTTCTCAAAAACGGTAAAAGATATTGCAAATCTCATTACAAAATAAGGCAGGGATTTTCACAAGGAATCCAATAAAAAAAGGATTTTAAAAATCGGACAAAAGATAAAAAAGTGTATTTTATGGGCATTGCCTGTCTTTACCCCCCCCCTTCCTGAAGCAATGTATGGTGAAATACATTTAAAAATCATTGACACATTTGGTAGAAAGAAGTTTATGAGCACTTCAACAAACAAAGAAATTTCAAAATTGAATGAATAATAAACATTCTACAACAGTTTTGTCAATACACCCATTTCCCCTTTTGGTCCTTTTTTCTAAAACAATAGAGGCCACAAATCCCAAATACAAGACCAAAATTTCAAATTACCCAACAAAATATGCAAAAATGACATATATTTCGATTGTTAATCCTCATTCAGTAATACTATGTTATCTTCCTTGACAAAAATGATAAAATCTTTTAAATAATTTTATAAATGCTTTAAATTTAACTTTACAACTGCTTTGATTTACAATCTTATTTTTGTAAAGATCACAAGCTGGCTTTTCGACAAACTTTGCCCATTCATGATATAATCTCCTTCAATAAATGAGTTATGAACATATATTTTTAAAGAATAATATTCTTCAATACATGAGTAATGAACAATATTCATTATTTAATATATGAGTTATAAACATATACTTTTTAAACTTTTATTTTTTATACATTTGTTTTGTTCATGGCACGATGTATAAATAAAAAGCTACGCCGAGCGCAGCATGATACCACCGCAATAAGTTGAACCCTGTACGTTGGAGGCCCAATATGGATAGTCCATTGCTTTGGTCACATGAAGCCCATGTTGGACTTACAAAGCTTTTTGACACATGCATCCTGTGGTGGCGCATATATATATTTACATAAACATCTAATACAAAAAGCCTTATCTAATCAATGTATTAATTGACATTTTCGGCCCTTTGACCCATAATTTCTCAAAAACGGTAAAAGATATTGCAAACCTGATTACAAAATAAGGCAGGGATTTTCACAAGGAATCCAATAAAAAAAGGATTTTAAAAATCGGACAAAAGATAAAAAAAGTTGATTTTATGGGCGTTGCCTGTCTTTACCCCCCTCCTGAAGCAATGTATGGTGAAATACATTTAAAAATCATTGACACATTTGGTAGAACGAATTTTATGAGCACTTCAACAAAATAAGAAATTTCAAAATTGAATGAATAATAAACATTCTACAACAGTTATTTCAATACACCCATTTCCCCTTTTGGTCCTTTTTTCTAAAACAATAGAGGCCACAAATCCCAAATAGAAGACCAACATTCCTTTAGTGGATATAATCATCATATCAAAACTTCATAACAATTGACTGGCCCACTACAACTAGTTATTTTTTTGTATAAAACAAACTTTAAGAAATGGCGTTTTTGGTCCCTTTGACCCCTAATTTCTCAAAAATGGTAAGAGATATATGAAAAACACATGCAGGGATTTTCACAAGGATTCCAATGAAAAACAGATTTTGAAATTCGGACCACAAATAAAAAAGTCTTTTTTTTGTTGTGGCCCCTTTTTGAACCCCCGTAGTAATGTAACAGTGCAACGTATATCAAAACCATTGAAACATTTTGTTGACATAATTTCATGATAAATTCAATAAAAAAAAAAGAATTTTCAAAATTAGATGAATAATGAACATTATACAACAGTATTGTCAATACACCAATTTTAGCCCTTTTTGGCCCTTTTTTCTAAAACGGTAGGGGCCACAATCCCCAAATACAATTCAAACCTTCCTTAAGCAGTAAAAAACATCATATCAAAATTTTCTAACATTTGGTCAACATTTACTCAAGTTATTGCACGGAAACCAAAGTGTCCACAGATGACGACAACGACAACAACGACGACGACATCGCCATAACATACGATCGCAAAAATTTTGCGGTCGTATGAAAATATACATTGAAAAAGACATTTTAGTCTTTGAAACAAAGTTCTTGCTTAGCAACTTTTTAACTATTTTGTTTTGTTTTTGTGCCAAGAAATACAATGTATCAGTATATAAAAGTTTATAAGTTCTGAATTATCAAGTTTTTATTAGAAACTTTCTAAACAAAGTTTAATTAGGTATGGTGGGTGTTGCAAACAAGTTAACGGAACTTAAAAATGTAATGGTAATTCAATGCATTACTTAGCTAAAGTAATGGTAATTCAATGCATTTCTTTTCAAAATCCTTGTAATGGTAATGGTAATTCAATGCAAGTTTTCTCAATGTAATGGTAATTCAATGCATTACATTGCAATGTAATTCACACCATGCCTGGTTGCAATACAAAATAGAAATATTGAGGTGATCATCTCAGTACAACAACCAGTCAAACACTAATCAAAGGTATTAAATAATTATAGTTTAAAATATTTTTTTTTTACTTTTGAATATATTCTTACGGACAAACTTTTTCACTTTTGTTTGGCCAATGGGGAAAATCGTCAAAATTTAAAGTTAAAACGTTAACTAGATGCAAAATTAATGTAAGTCTTGCTTGTGTGTTAGGGTTGAACGGCCTTTTTCGACACACCATGACCATATAGGGCGGCCAGTTTGAATGGTGGAGGAAACCACCCACCATGGACAGACCTTATCACATACAGGTGGGAAAGTCCCGTTTTTGTGACTCGAACACTACCTGAGAGGTTAGCGGCTAGTGATCAATCGTGTTGTACCAAGGCCCTTCAAATTTTCATTATTGAATGCTCTATTGGTTCATCGACATTGCATCTCTGAATGTGCATCTTTATATCTATTCTCTCTTATCAGTAAACAGAGTTGTCTCATATATGCAGAGTGGTAATTTACATTTGAGACACTACGTATTTATCATAGGGAAAGGGGGGCAAAAAGGCCGGAAATAGGAATTTTCTTTATATTAAAAAAATATTGACGTAACAATTCAACTTGATATGGACAGTTGAAATACTTAACAAGGGTACTAAATCTATTTTTTAGCAACGGAGAACTATTTATGTGTTCGATTATCTCCTTTTAACATACACATACGTTCGTCATAATTATGTTTAATATGTGTTTTTATCATAATCTAATGTTCACCGTATGTTTTGTGCCCATGTGATAAACATGTTGATCATAACATAATTAAAATTTTAATACATGTATGTTAACATATTATAAAAACACATTTAAATTTAAAATATGAGCGACGCATTGGCAATATATTTGAATTATTTTTTCTCAATATCTTTATATGATAAGGGCATATCAACCGATTATTAAAGAAGCTGATTAAGTATACAAAAGGTTATAACAATAATGCTGTACTGGGATGATCCTAATCATTTGTCCAAAAACAAACGACAAAACAAGGAAAAGATTGACCTGATAAATTTAAGACAGCAATTGTAGTAAATAGGAACATGCATTTTAAAATGGTTTTACAACCCCACATCTTTCAATTCAATTCAGATATAAGAACTTGGTAGTAGCACAATACCCAACAAGGTTGTGAAAGACAATTAGGAAAATGATGTTGTTATTTCAGTACAAAAGATAACAAACTAAGGAGAAAACAAACGGTTCTTTTTTATTGAATAGTTTATACTTACATGCGAGTCCTGGCACCACTTTGAATCGACCCTGAAAGTAAAAAAAAACGGAGAACATGTTTAATTAACATAAAAAGAGAGAACTGTTCTTATAAACAGTGGTTTTGTGGAAGTTGAAATAAATCCATGTTTATCATTTAAAGGAAGTTTCTGGTCGGAATTGTGGTTTGAGATTTGAAATTATTACCTGCTGTAGTTAAATACCTTCTTTATTTTTGAGGAATTTACCTAATTTTATATTTTCTAAGTATTTACTTTCTTCTTACCTCTTCTTTTCAAAACTATCACAATGCCAATAACCACCATAAGAACAATCAGAAACCCTACTGCTGAAAAGACCAGTGGCGTTCTCCAATCCTTGGTCATGCTGTGTTCTGAAAGAATGAAAACAAACATTTTTCCTCTTTTGACATTTTAAGATCGGTTTTGAGTCATACACATAATACTTTTATATTTATTAGTGGAAATTGCAAAACAGCGAGCAGCGACCACTGGTCACATTGAAGACTGATGTGGATTTTGAAAATGTCATGATCGTCTCTTATATAAACCTGGAACCAGATTTTCGAAGGTATAATTTGATTGTGACTCTCCTCGATTTGTCTTTTAAGATGTACTAGGTTAAGTTGTCATAACTGTTAATATATATTTCCGAAAACACGGCTTCTGGTGTTTGGCCTCATGTAATAAAATTTACTAAACTATTAAAGATGTATAAGAAATGAAAAAATAGAGACATAAGGTCCTTAAGGTTCTTGCTACCACAGACATAGGTTGGTCTTGGTCATAAGTTGGTCTCTAGTTCGACATTATTTTGTATTATTCTATGCTTTTCATAGTCATATAGTGTTTGGCATTTTCAACTTTTGGTAGAGCGCCTCTGATGAGGCTTGAATAGACAGAACGCGCAATAAGGTGTAGAAAAATTTATTGTCTGGAGCTTTGTTGTTATTTATATATATATACCTGATGCAATATCAAAACCGATGCTTTCGCTTGTCGTAAAGTTTGCATATTTGACCTCACAAAGACAGACTCCTTTACTATAAATAGTGTCAACAAATAAATCTATGGTTATTTTAGTAAGCGATCCATTCGTGTGTCTTGTTTTCGACGTAGAAGATATATTGATACAAGTGAATTTGATTTCCACTTCTAAGTAAGTTAAAACTATACAATTGGTTTGGGTCGTTGTTCCTTCAGATAAGGGTAGCCTTTCTTTTAAGTTGATAGTTGGTCCTACGATATCTGAAAGAAAATAAGTATTGCAGTAAATTAAAGATTCTACAATATGTAGTCCAGTTTTATTCATTTTTTCACATTTTCAATCTTTTGATTGATACGATGAGAAACGAATTAATCTCGTTTTTCAAAACTAAATTGCGAATTCAGGAGTAGTGCAAGCTGTATTTATTCCAAGTTGTGTAAAATGTATGTTTTACTGAAAAAAAAAAAGATATAGATCATCTACCAGTATCTGTTTAAAAGAATGCTTAATTATGTTTTGTTTATTCTCTTAATTTTGTACACGTTTTATTTATTCTTATAATTGTGTTTGTATTATTATTTTTTGTCTATAAAGATTACTCTGTATGTAGTTTAAAAACAAAATTAAAAAAATATCATTTCAAAGGATATATTTTATTTGCTTGAATACTTATAACCTTAAGAGTTAGGGTATATGGTTAGGGTAAGAATAACAAAAGATTTAAGATAAGGGTACAAAAATACTTAGAGTTCTCAATAGGTTGCTAAAATCAATCGTTTTCAAAATAAGTATTACTTTAAAATTCGGCAGGAAAACTTTATATTTGACTTTTATTTACATGATCCTAAGCATCTCCATGGCTTTAATGCACCATATTTGTGAAATTCTTACCTAAAATATCTATAATAACCGTAGAAGAACTTCTGTATGTCAAATTGTTTATATTATACTTCATTGCACAAGAAACTTCAACTTTCCCTGATTCTGATGACAAATCCATTTTCAGATAAAAATCTTTACTATTGTTGAGACAGCCACAGTTATTTCCCAAGCAAGGTGATCCATGCTTTGTCGACTGGCATCTCAATCCATCGTATTTTATGACATCGAAGGTGTTCCCATTAAGGAGGAATTCTGCAGAACCATCATCTGACCTTGTGCCTGATGAACAGTTTACCCATAATGGATCGCCTCTTTTTACATGTGCTGGTGCCATTAGATGGGGAGTTGCCGCTGAAATGGTATTCAGAAAATAAAATACGATTGAATAATCGATTAGTATAGGGCTGGTTGATAGATTGATTGATTGATCGATATTTGCTGTAGATGAATATCAAGAGAACGTAATGATCATAGAAAGTTTAGTTAAGCAGTGCACATATTCTTAGAGGTGTGGTGGAAATCTGGTTGCCATTGCTTATTAACTGATAGCAAAGTAATGTACAATAGCTTATTAATAAAGTTGAAAGGAATATTCCATATTCTTTTGTTTTTAATATTTTAAAAAGAAAAAAATAAGAATACGAAATAATTTCCTCATAATCCCAAAAGGTTCAATAATATTTTGTTAGATCGATCATTTTAAAAGTATGTAGGTACTATTGCCAAACGTGTTCATACATCTTACCAAGTCGGTTTTATGATCCAGATCGATCAGAAAACCCTGAGTTAAGAAGACCCACAGAAGTGGATCAGACAATCTTGACATTGGGAAAATGTTTTGATTATGAATAATGAAACATAGAATGGTCCGACACTTACCTCCATGGTTAAGAAAGGATTGAATTGTCAAAAAGAAGATTACTTTAGACTCCATGTTAAGTGAAGTGAAGTTAATATTGTAAAATACAGACTTTTTGTATCAAAATAATATTTAAATTTAAATCATTCATAGAAAAAATATTTGATTTTTTAAAATATTTCCTTAAGCAATTTTATTCCGTATATTGATGAAATGCCAAAACTTTTAATTGCGGAAATTTGAGATATATGACCTGATCTGAACTTATAAAATATTTTTTAATGTAAGATAGAACTATCATTTTTATAGTGAAAATTAGAAAAAATGCTCAAAGCTCATAATAAGTCTTAGACATCAGTTATTAGGGACATATAATTTTTATCTGGCAGGGGGGGGGGGGGGGGCTGGCCAAAAAGTAGGGGGGTCAATTTTATTTTTCTTGATAAAAAATGGGGGTTAGATTTTTTATAACTCGATAGAGGGGGATCAATTTAATTATGTGATTAAAATAAAAAGAAGGAGTTTTAATGTTTTAAATTTCAGTACTGCATGTTTACACTGTATATCCTCCCCTTCCATTTAACATGGTACATTTGAAAGTTATATTCTGGGGGGCACTTTTATGGATAGGGAGGTGCCGCTGAGGTGTTGAAACCCACCCTATTCATATATTTTGAAATTGAAAATTGGATACCTTATAATATATTTTACTGAAGAGCACACCCTTATCCCATAATTGATGCTGAGACTGAAGATAAGTATCAGTTATTTATTTATAACAATTCAAAGATGTTTAGTCAGTCAACAAACACTTTTACCCATGTAGGAATACATTTGTATTAGAACAGAAGTAAGAATTTAATAGTCTGGCTTGTTAAATAACCAACATTTAATTATTATTGACCTTATCACATATTCTCAACTCGAAAAATGGTACCTTTTCCAGTGGCACATCCTATTACCTTCAATATAGGAA
This sequence comes from Arcuatula senhousia, assembly GCA_963971305.1. Lineage (NCBI taxonomy): Eukaryota > Metazoa > Mollusca > Bivalvia > Mytilida > Mytilidae > Arcuatula > Arcuatula senhousia. The sequence goes on from OZ020313.1 coordinate 3,245,499, forward strand.
GTGTCCCCCCCGAGGTTATATTGTTACCTCTGGCCTGATACACGTGTTAAGCTTTCTTTGCTTTGGAATAAACTATTTGTGGGATGTGTTCTTTATCAAAGCGACAGTGTTTTTTTAAATAGCTAACTAGAAAATAGTGTTTATTGCCGACAATGTTTGTCCCCGAGGAAACGGCTATCTTGGACAATTTTAAGAGTGGGATGTGCCGTTTTCGATTTGAATTCATATCCCATTTTAAAATTTTAAATCTTTTTCATTGAATATTAAAAAGGATAGCCATTTTATATAAACTTTTCTTCAAACTATACCCATTTTCATATAATTTCCCCCCCAAAAAACAATCATGCCCATATTTTTGGCAGATCTTTGTTCTCCTTTATATAGTAAGTTCATACCTTGTCTGGACGAATTGAACCAATACCACTTGATAAAACAAGGGGTTGCACTAAGTCGTGCTAAGCATACCCCCACTCAACTATTCAGAAAACAGGACGTAGATGACTGACTTGCCCAGAAAGGGGACAATGCATCATGCTTAAGCTTTATACTAAATTAGAAATTAATCCCTTAAGTAGAAATTGAGAAATCTGTTCATTTTTTACCCTTAAAATAGTCTAAGTTGGCTCGGAAAACAGGAAGTAGATGAACAACTGACATGAAAAGGGGAGGCACGGTACAACTCATCATGCATAATCTGTGTACCAAATTATAAATCAATCCCTTCAGTAGAAGCTTAGAAATCTGTTACGAAAATGTTTCCATTTTTGACCCTTAAAATAGTCTAAGTCGGCTCGAAAAACAGGAAGTATATGACCGACTGACCTGAAAAGGGGAGGCACGGTACAACTCATCATGCGCTAAACCTGTATACCAAATTTAAAATCAATCCCTTCTGTAGAAGCTGAGAAAACTGTTACGAAAAATTTCCCATTTTTGACCCTTAAAATAGTCTAAGTCAGCTCGGAAAACAGTAAGTAGATCATGGGGTGACCTGAAAAGTGGAGGAAATGTACATTGCATCATGCTTAAGCTGTCTACCAAATTTGAAATCAATCCTCTTTCAATAGAAGCCGAGATATTGTACCGGACGGACAGACGGACAGACGGACGGACGGACGGACGGACAAGGTGATTGCAATATAGCCCCCTCTCTTACGAGTGGGGGTATAATTAAGCTCTAATAATATACTTTTCTATATTATACAATTATCCCCCTAGTTGAAGTGTGACCCAGATGCTCCTTTCCTGAGAAAGTAAGGTACCTGAGGCTTTTCCGGAATCTGTTTTAAAGGAAGGTGGTTCAGTATTACAAATATTGGCGTCCTGAATGACGTTCCAATCTGGCATGCCACTACTTCCGGTTTAGGACTGGACTGTTATGAAACTTTTTATCAAACTGTTCTTAGAAATCTTACATAAAAATGACTAAGCAGGGTAGTTCAGTGTCAAAAATTGTGTGTCCTTTGCAACTTTCGGGACATGCACTACTTCAAATTCCTGTTTAAGACTGAGCCAAAATGAAAATTGGTTCAAGTGTTTCTCAGAAACCTCATATGAGAATGATTTTAGATTCGCCCAGGTTGTTTCGTATGATGAATTGTATGTCAATCCTTAGTGGTGTTTAGGTTTAGGTCTGTCAGACTATTACCTCCTGTTTGGGCCCTAGATGCATTCTTAATTTCTTTCGGTTCAGCAAAATGCTAGCTTCAATCGCTACCAAATTTTATATGCCAATTGATAAGCATGTCTTGTGTTATTATTGACACTCTAAATTACTTAGATTTAAAGTAATTTACATTTATTTGAATTTTAGATGAAATAAGGGGGATCATTTTTTTTTACAACTTGAAGAGGGGGGTCTAAAAATACCTTTACATTTCATTGGGGGTTAACAAATTTAAGCAAATTTCAATTCTAAATGACCAACCCGCACCCCCCCCCTCAAAGGTAAAAAATGATATGTCCCTAAGGACTAAGTTAAAATAGACATGTCTTTAACTGCATAATATTTATTATCATAATGCTATAGGATTAACTTCGATAATCAAAAACAAAACAAGGAAAAGCATGAAAAATTCCAACAAAAGACTAGAAATTTGAATTGAGTAAAACATTTTCACGGAACATAGTATTATTTTTTTCTACATGATTGTATAAAACGTGAAGTATTTTGAAGTTGCAATTTGTAAAAGTTGTTTAATATGATTTTTAATAACGTTTTGATATGCCAGAGTGACCCGGGGAACACTAAAAGAATAAGCAGCTCTGCTTGTTATAGCAGGTTGTAAATTATTTGTAATGCAATGTTTTTATCACAAATTACGACGGCTTGTTCGTGCCACACAACAAAAAGAAAAAAATAAATTTATTTCGTTGTAATTCGTTTGTAAGAATTTCTCAATCCGTTAGAATGGTTTATTAAATCGTTTAAACGGTTAATTATTTCGTTTGTACGATTTATTTAAACGGTTATACGACGTATTAATCCGTTTGAACGGTTTAATTATTCATCTGTTCGGTTTATTAAATCGTTTGTACGATTTATTAAATCGTTTAAACGATTATTAGTTCGTTTGAACGGTTTATCAATCCGTTAGAACGGTTAATTAAATCGTTTGTACGATTTATCAATCCGTTAAAACGGTTTAATATTTAATCGTTTGAACAGTTTATTAATTCGTTTGTACGATTTAATAAACCGTTGTAATGGATTAATAAATCATACAAACGAATTAATAAACCGTTTAAACGATTCAATTAACCGTTATAACGGATTAATAAATCGTACAAACGATTTAATAAACCGTTCAAACGAATTAATATTAAACCGTTCTAACGGATGACTAAATCGTACAAACGATTTAAACAACCGTTCTAACGGATTAATAAATCGTACAAACGAATTAGTAAACCGTACAAACGATTTAATGAACCATTCTAATGAATTATCGAATCGTACAAACGGATTATTAAATCGTACAAACGATTTAGTAAATCGTACAAACGGATTAATAAACCGTACAAACGAAATAAAAAAAATAACTTCTATTTGTCGTTTGGCACGAATAAGCCGTCGTGTCAAATAGCTAAATTACAAAAAGAAAATATTAGATATTAACCATTTTTTCAACTTCAATATGCTAACAGATTTGTTTACTGTATGCGATAGTTTCAACACCCTTGCAGAGCCATTCAAGGCTATTTAGCAGTTGTTAGTAGGTAAAAGCAGGAATGAGCCCACCCAGGGATATTTAGCAGTTGTTGGTAGATTAATGTATCCTCTCCAGGAAAGCAAGCTTACAATAAAATAAAATACACAGAAAGCAAATCTGATTTACATTTGATACAAGAAGAAATGGTCTTTACCCTAAACATATATGGGCTAATACCTTACATTTTAACAAACATCTTTGCATTCCTAGAATCTTTACTGACATTTTAAGAATCTCAAAAACCTATATAGCAGGAGATCTAGAGCGAGCGTGTAAAAGATTTGAGTTTATAGTGCATGTAGTATGCATGTAGTATGAGTTTTTTAAAGAATCCGCGTCATGTATTTTAAATGTTTCACACGCATCTTGGTATTACTGCAGTGAATTCACATTTTATTTGGTCAAAAATTATCTAAACTGTATTTTTACTAATATCTATATTAGAATGATTTGATAAACACATTTGGACGATAAAGAGATGTGGTATAAGTGTACGCGAAACAACAATAATTAAAAAAACGGCAATTTAAAAAATCACAATGGAAAACAACCAGCAGGTCACAGCTCGCTGTCTTGCATTAGCCCAAGACTAACAATACAATACATAACATTCAAATAAATTCCTAGATTATCAACAAAAGATCCATTTCTGGACATGTAACAAAAACAGATAGTTGACAGGGCAAGACAAAAGCTTTGACAAGGATTCCTTGCTTAGGACAGGCACATATAAAATTTTAAACTAGTTTTTTACTATTAACGAAAGACTTTGATAGAATAAGAGCGTGAAATTTCCTTTTTTTGAATATTTTTAGCGGAGGGTAAATTATAATATGCAAATCAAATACGTTTGGCCTGTTTATTTTCGTTATATATAGCAATTCCGGATATTAAAAACTTTATTAAACAAGTTTAAGGACGTCTTATCGTATTATTAATACTACAGTGGATTTTTCTTCCCGACGATACCCGGAATTGGAACATGGGAATGGGGTGTGTCAATACGTGCGTTCGTCGCACTTTTGTAAGCCCTATCAATCCTACAAATCTAAATAGAAATTCGTGCATTTTATGCATGAAAATTGTTTTGACAAACGGGATGAGTTTTTGCAGCCATATTAACAGCTAGCCTGAAGAATTAGATTGTAAAATACTCGTTTATGATAGACAGATGAGAAAGGTGTTGACTTAATACCTTAAACCTTACATCAACAAATTTGGAATGTTTTTTTTTATAATATACAAGTAAGGTAAGAGTTTTATAGGGATCTTTCGCTGATTTATATGATTTTAAGTGAAAAAGCCAGGCAGGCTCTCATGTATATGAATATTTACAATTGTATATCACATCATCTTCTGTTTTGTTGATGCAGCCCTTTACATGATGACATCTAAAATAAAATATTAATATGTGTAATATGTGATACTAAGGCGAAGTTCTAATTTAACCTAGCAATGACATGTTACCTCTGACATGGTTCAAATGGCTGTATTCCATCCGCATATAAATTTAAGTACCAAGTTGCCGTTTCATGAAGCGATCGTTAGCCTAATGTGCAGGTAAGTCCATTTAATTTGCATGGGATAATGTTAATTAGCGATCGCTTTATGGAACGGTACCTTGTTACTGCAGATGTGTTGTAGACGGAGACAATACACACTTCTACGAGGTGTAAACAAAATATGTTAAGCAGTTTCATTGGAGGTTCAAAAACGAAATGTCTCCTCGACCTACATGTACGATGAGCAAATAGGGAAAATCCAATTACTTCTTTGTCGAATCAAAATAACTGATAGGATGTTTAGTGATAAACAAGCATACAACATTTTAGCAAAATCTATTTGGCAGTCTAAGAGGAGTTGCGACGACAGAGTGTTCCTTTGACTTAAAATTAAAATTCGATAAATAAGTAATATAACACTTATACATTTTCTTGAACCAAATAAGCGTCGCAACAAGACAACTAAAATGATGACTTATATCCTACAAACCTACAAAATTGAAGCAAAAAAAGTTAAGGGGTTCACTGCACGAAATAATACGTTTAAATAAAATAATTAAGAATGAAACTACAAGTTTAAAATTTATTGTCAATTATTTGTGAAATATAATCAAATTTAATTTTTGCAGTAAATTTCAAATTTAATTGTCTTTTCTTTGGATTTAATTGTCATTTTTCTTGAAGTTTAATCTAACAAATGTTTGTTCAATAAATTTGTAGTTTAATGAGGTTTTCATATCGTTTTCTCGCGCATGTGTGTAAGTCAACGTGTAGCTGTTTGATTCAAATCATGGCGGTTGATAATCTGGATTAATGTCTTATTCTTGGTAAGTTTAATTAATGCAGATATCCTAGCAGTTTAAGTTGTTCATCATACATAGCCAAAATAATTTTTACAGTTTACATATATTAATCAAAATATACTTATTTATTTATGTTAACTACCTTCTGATTAATAATATAATATTTTACAGTTAATCTTTTTATATTTAAATAACCAACGATTTAGATTAAAATGCTAAATATTGCAGTACATTTATGATAAATACATGTATTGGAATTTATCTAGATCATTATGGAACGGCTGTAGATAAGATTATTAAGGTCAAACCAATTCAATAGAACATAATAGCCTCGGAAGGCTTGAGAATGTGGTTTAGATTCAAGGTCATTGATATGTGTAATTAATGTTTAAATGTGTGGTTTATTTTACAGCTCTCAAAATGTGTGGTTGTTGAAGAAATCTAATAAAGTTCTTGCACAAGTAAAATGGTAAGTTGTTTAATCAAGTGCTTACATACATCATGTACATTGTTATTTCGTAATTAATGAGAACTAAATATTGTTGTCAGTTTATGTATTCATATTACATGTATTACGCAACCTTATTTGTTTTGTTCGAATTAATAATGATAATCCAAATCACATTTATCTTCGTTTTTTAGGAAAATGTAATGAACCTGAAGGACAATTACTAGAAGATAGAAATATTAATCAGAAGGAATACAAAAAATGCAAAGTAATTTGCCTCTTTTCTTAGTTTTTTTGTTCATAATATTAAAATATTCTTTCATTTGATATTCTATTTTATTTTAAGCGCTACGAGTTATATATTTTATTATCTTTACGTAAAATTAAATTAATGAACATGTTTTTGTTTATTTCAGAAACTTTCTGCATCTAAAAGAAGTCCTTAATGAAGATGGGAATAGAATACTCATACTAGAACAAGAAAAAACATTTAACTTGTTTATTTTTGGAGTTTACATTTTGTCTTAAAATGTTTGAGATTCAGAAAGATGCATAATAAAAAAAAACCATTTTAAAAGTAAAAACTATTGTATTAGTAAAATATACACAAGTTAGCTAAATGATTTTATATATGCATTAACCACATACTGGTGAAGCTGTCACATGGTATAAGTATTTAGGTGAAGGTCTGCACATTGGAAACAGTGAAGCAGCCACATCTTTTTCGTTACATGAAGACATGCACACTAGAATTTGTGTCAAGATGCAATCACATGAATAGCTACCTCCACCTAAAAGACCTTTTTATGTGTTTCACATTAAAACATTCAGTATTTACTTGAACTAAAAAAAACTAAGATTTCTTAATATGCATTTTAGTTTTCAACTACATTTTATATTCTTTGAAATAAAAGGTATGTTGATTTCAAATCTATGAAGCTAAATATTTCAGCAAAAAAATTACCACAAGAATAAATATAGTTAAATTTGAAATTTAATTTAAAACCATCAAAATATATATCACATAAATTTGAATTTAATTCAATTTATATCAAATCTTTAAGATAGGTTTATTTTTACAATTAAATTATGAAATAACAAATTTAATAAAGTTTTATTTTTCCTAATAAATTTGCTGTAAATTTGGGAGTTTATTTGTCAGAATAAATGTAAGTTAAACATAGGTTAAATTTGAAATTTAATGACTCAATAAACTAAAGGTTAATTTTTAAATGTGAAGTTTAAGATAAGTTTAATACTAGTTTATTTATCAGATAAACGTATCATTTCATGCAGTGGTTTCAAAACAGATAAAATCAAAGAAAAAGCCATTGTTATATGATCAATTACTTTGGTGACAAATAATTCTTGAAATTGGAACAAAATCTGTTCAGGGGTCCAAGAGGAGTTGCGTCAACATAATGTGACGGAAGGACGCATGGACTGAAAATGACCATTACTAGGTCCCTTAATCGCGATGCAGCAGAGGGAAGCAACAGACTTGTGTTTTGTTTTTATTTTATAATGGGTGACATTATAAATTTGATTACCCATAGTCATTTTTACATATTTTAAGAAATAGGGGTAACGAAGGTGATGTATTTAGTTTGGTATACAATAAGTTTTTAAATTACATTTTCTTAAACAAGCTCACATTTCGTATTCTGCTTTACAATTGCAATCATAAACACAATATTTTCCATATTGGTTTTCAGGACATTTTGTACATTCTGTTGCTCCTTCTAATGAAAAATAACCTTCTGAACATTCTGAAAGGACAAAACATACTAATAAGTTCTGTCTATCTTCATAACATGGTACACCTAATACAACCATTTTGTAATATTGATTAAAGGGATTGGGGGTTGCCAAATTGTTTTCATAGTCGAGACAAAATCACAATGCATTCATTGTCGTGATTAGAAAACCAATATCTAACTATTGGCGGTTTCAGTTGAATTATAAAGGCATCGAAATAAAAGGGATGTTAACTCTAAAATCATGAAAATCTGGACTAAGTTCCAAGAACTTGATCTTAATGTAAGGTTTATATACATTGCACAAGAAGAGACCAAAAGAATTAAATGAATGCATCTTGCGTGGAATATATAGAGTAAAACTCGGTTATTACGAATTTCAAGGGACAGCCAAAAAAAGTTTGTTATATAACAAGCAAAGAGGCAATTGGGCATTCGAGTGTCAAAAGTCTGAAAGGGCAACGACGAAACTGGTAAGTTCACGAATAAGAACAGCACGAAGAAACACATAACACAAAATCAACCGAACGGAAATAAACAACACGAGCTCAAGTCGTAACAAAGGTGAACTCAGGTGCTTCGGAGGAGTCAGCGGTTCCTGCCTGCTATAGCACACCCGTTGTATTGCCAATTTCCAATTCAGTGTGTCAAATCCGGTAAAGAAAGACAAAAGACATACACTGTATGATAAATTCGTTTTATACTTTCTCTTCCGGAGCACAGTGACATGATTTCGCTTTCGCTACGACTTGCGTTTGCGTTGTTGAATTCTATTAATTTTGTTGTGCTTTTATGTTTTATGCTTCTTCGTGCTTTTCTCGTTCATTTTAACTGATTTTGACAACTGAACGACAATCAACAACAAGAACTCAAGTCGTCGAGAGTGAACTCAAGCGCTAAGGAAGATTAAGCAATTCCTGCTTGCTATAGCACACCCTCCCTCTGCCGATGGTCGATTCAGGTTGTCATATCCAATAAAAGAAGACAGAACAAAACTATACGACAAACCAGCATCAGTACTCATCAATGGGAAACAAATATCATATTTGTCTTTGAGCGCAGATGTCGAATGAAGACAACAACCGAGGATTAAAATGTATAACCTTGTGTATGCAAATTTTGTGTCATACGTGGCACTCTTCTAAGGAAATTGATGTAAATCTTGCAAGCTATGGAGTAACGAATCAATTGTGATACTCCATAAGCTGCAGCAGAGAGAATAAGTGAAAACAAAGTTTTTAATGTTTTTTTTCAATATTAAGGTTAGTGAGGACACCTGTCATGTGACCTAAAAAAAGGTAAAAATAAAAAATAAAAAAAAGAACAAGAGCAAATGTCGCAAAAACCCTGAAACTTGTGTTAAATAGTTTCATTTAATAAAACTTAATCATTATAAATTAATGTTAACACAAATAAAACAACAATTCCTTCATGAATAAAACTTCCAAATAAAACAAAGGAGATAATCCACTTGAAAAATGACCAAATAATACAAAGATTTGTATTGTAGACAGAAAAATAAGCTGGTGACCCCCAGTTTTTATTGTTTTATTTCAAAATATATTGTAATTAATTGATTTTTATCAAATAAAGATAACATCTAAATTCGTGGATTTTTTTTCTGTGATAAGATTTTAAGCTAATTATTTGGCATTTCCAATATGATCTATAGTAATTTGGGAAAACTTTGAGCCTAGATTTTGGGAAAACAAGCCTGGAAAGGGGGTCCAATATTTTAACACAAGATAAAGTACGAACCTGATATTAATACACAAAGAAATTGACATTTTAAATTCGGCCATTTTTTGGGGTGTCAGGTGTCCTCATTAACTTTAAATCAAAACTTTTGTTTGCTCTTATCATGTCAATGTTCATTGAATATTAGGTGGCAGAAGGGAAAGTTGACGATTGAAAAAGTTTTAAGTCATCACGTTCGGTTATCTCGAATTTGATATGTTTTCTTACATAACTTTGGTTTTACTGTATGCATCAACAAAATCAAAACTGATTTTCGTAGAGAAATCAGAGAGTTAATATTTGTCAACTTTGGACATATTCCTTCTTTGAAAATGAATATGAAAAAGTCGGGATATATGCTTTCCTGATTGAGATCAAGCCAAAATTACATTAATGAAAATCCTTATTTTCTTATTTATTATAAATGATTTCTTTAGATGATAACAATATACATTCTTAATTATGCATTAATTTATTATCATCTGTTATATAGCGCATTATTTTTCATCGATTTGATCATGTCTTCATATGGCGTAGGCTTTAGCCTAAAATCGGACGAAGTCAAACATAAGAAAAAATAATAATAAGAAGAATTTGAATGATGTCAATGATTTAAAGCCCATTCTTTTATTTTAGGCTAAGATTTTAATCATCCCGGACAACCATGGCATTTGCATTCTTGCTAAAAACACCTTGGATCAATAATTATGCAAACTGAAACTTTTTTTGTGCACATACCGTCCAAATATTTGTGGAAAACACTAAGCGGGGACGGATTAACATCTTCATGACGGCATTTCCCTGTCAGAGAATTTTGCGCTTCAGTACACAACGACAACATTCATTCAGCCATGTTTTGAAGATTTTCGATGTCAATATTTAATTCTCCGGATTGACATTAGGATATCGATCTAGAAACCTGGCGGAAAATAACGGCATGAAGGTCTGAGGATATCCCGCAGGATTGAAAACTTCCAAGGATACGTCTCAGCATGTGAGGTATACTCTGATCTCATTGTATCGTGGGTTCCATTTTATAAAAAAAGTCACAAAATCTCATCTCTGCACCGTTCAGCCAAAGACCCTTTCCTCATTTTTTGTTTGGCTTAATTAAGGTCTTTCCCTTCCACAGAAGGAAAGACCTTACTGTATTTCTTATGATTATTAAGGTCTTTCCCTTTCACAGAAGGAAAGACCTTACTGTATTTCTTATGATTATTATTATTTTTTGTTTCTGCCGCAGATGTCAAAAAAGTGTCGCGACCTATCATTACGAAACTTAGTACTATTAATCGACACTACCAGGTCTCGACTTGAGTCGGCCTGCGAAACCGATCTATTTTTAGTAACGGAGTTATCTGCCCGGAACCCAAAAACCTTGTCTGCAGATAAAGTCAGAAACCGTAACCGTTATCAAAAATCTGAAGCAGGGAAAATGTTGCTAGACTCATGGTCATGATTCGTCACGCAAAAACAATTTTTCGATCAACTTCCTGGTTACGCGTTTTTGACCCGAAAAGTGTCACGACTCGTCAATTCTTTTTTCTTCAAAACGGTTTGTCCTAGAGACTTTGGACCTTCACCAATCATATGCTATAGCAAGCAGGAACTGCTTACTCTTCCGGAGCACTTGAGTTCACTCTTGTTTCGACTGGAGTTCGCGTTGTTAATTGATATTCAGTTGTTTTGTGTTTCCATGTTTTACATGTTGTCTGTTTTTGTCCTGTTCTTGTTGGTGTTTACTGGTTTTGTCTCTGCTCTTTCGGACTTTTGACATTCGGATACCCCATTGGTACCTCTGCTTCTGACATATGTTACTTCTAAAAATGTCAAGGTCAAAGGTCAAATCTCAAGGTCAGAGGTCATGGTACACCTTGTCTGCAGTATAGCTCAAAAACCATACAAAATTGAAGCAGACATGTAATGAGGAAAATACTCGTCTCATTTAGACCTTTATTTGATATAAAGGGTCGAACACTGTACAACAATCCGTTTTGAAGTCATGGCCCTTGACGAATTTCAGCTTATTCGTTTTTGGCTTATAACTTTTTAACCATCAAAAATAATATAGTAAACATATGGGTTTTTTGTGACCGTCATTAAGAGTCCTTCAATTTAAGGAATGGTTAAAGGCAGCCATTTTCAAAATGGCCGACCCCGTAAACAGTTTTTAAGAAATAACAACTAAACCGTACAAAATTGAAGCGGACAATACATGGGAGAAGCAAAGAAGCAGAGGTACCAATGGGGTATCCGAATATCAAAAGTCCGAAAGGGCAGAGACAAAACCAGTAAACACCAACAAGAACGGGACAAAAACAGACAACATGTAAAACATAGAAACACAAAATAACTGAATATCAATCAACAACGCGAAAAATGTTATCCATGTCGAGATCTACAAAAAGTGTTATAGGTGCGAAAGCGTAAAACTTGTCGTTTTTGAGTTATCGCCCTTTGATTCGTATTTTAATTTTTTTTTGTTTATAACTTTTTAACCATAAAAGATGGTGAATGAAACATAGGGTTTATTTGAAAGAGAATTGAATAACCTACAATTTGAATCCAAACAGTACATGATTCGGTTGAACGGTTTCAAAATGGCGGCCTAAACAAGTTTCGCGAAACACGTTTTTTGCCCATAACTTGAAAACCATAACAGATAGTATAGTAAACATGTATACTTAAATGAATCAGAATGAAAAGAGCTACAATTTGAGTCAGACGTCAAAGGTCATGGGTCAAGGTCATTCCCTAGCAACAAGGCAACCTTAATGAAAAGTCCATAGCAACAATACATATTCTTAAACAAGACTACTTTCTGAGTTTAGATGTAAGTTTTTGCAACCGGAAGTGACATTTAGTCCATAGCAACCGACATAAAAGTCCTTAGCAACCATACTTTTTCTGACTCTAGGCCCCCTAATCTTCATTCTGGAGCCTATATCACAATAATTTGCAACATCTTGTCATAAACAAAGTGACTCAAATGTCTTTAGTACTTGTATAAAATACCATAACAAAAACATAAGACAGGGAAAGACCTCACATTCGTTCTCTGAACAAATGACTTTTTAATTAAAATATTGAATTTAATTCATTATTTGAGGTCATGTTTCGCTATCTAGGATAGGATTCCTTATTATTGTTCAATTCATATAACAGTATTACATCTTTAATTAGTCTGTTATCTCTTCTTTTTCATATAGCTGCGCGAGCTATTTAGAATATAATTCTAACTTTGATGTTTGAAATTTTATTCAAATTCTGAGTATTAATTATGGTGTTTCGACCTAACTGTATTAATTTTTTATTTACAATATTGACATTAAATTAAGAATGCTTGGTCTCATCAGTTGTCAAAAACATTATATTGGATTTTAATACAGCTAGACAAATTTTTAGATATAACGAGCCATCACCATATCCTTGCAAAATGATACAACATTATATATTTTATGTTTTTATAATTATATCTAGTTTTGTAATTACTGGAGTGTTTCCATAAAAAGAGATGATTTTTCCCAATAATTTATTGTATCCACTAATAAGTGTTTCGAATTTAGGTTTACTTAAATTACATATTCGTGTTATTGTGTTGATTTATGATGCCTTTAATATTAATATGTCTGTTCTTAATATGTAATTATTGAACCAAGGCTAATTTCATCGTCAGGTGTCCAAAGCTTAAACTAATATGGGATAATTAGTTGATCAAATGTAACTGTGAACAATTGGACAGCATTCCCGCTTATGTGGGAATCTCTCAGTACCGTTGACCCAACGACTTTTGATACTTTTTTCTGTTTAGCTTTATCATCAGAGGCGCTCTACCAAAAATATTGAAAATGCCAAACACTGTATGAATATGAAGAGCATAGAACAGTATAACCAAAAATACCGAACTGGGGAACCAAATTATTACTAAGATATACAACCTATGTCTGGGGTAGGAAGAACCTTAGGGTTTAGACAATTTTGAAATTTATACGGATAATTTAAAGCTTTGATGTATTCTCCAACTTAAAAGTGTTGGTGCCGGAGCGGGCTAACCTCGGGGAATTTAAACTCCACCAGCAGTGCTAACCTTCACGGGTGTTCGAAATAAAAATGACAACAAAATTCAAGTCAATAAATTTTGCTACGCCTGACGCGCGTTTCGTCTCTTCAAGACTCACCAGAGGCACTCTACCAAAAATATTTAAAATACCAAACCTATATGATTATGAAGAGCATAAAGCAATAAAACTAAAAATACAAAACTGGGGAACCAAATTATTACTAAGATGATCAACCTATGTCTGGGGTAGGAAGAACCTTAGGGTTAAGACAATTTTGAAATTTAAACGGATAATTTAAGGCTTTGATGTGTTCTCCAAGATAGCGAAACATGACCTCCAATAATTAATATGAATTCAATATTTTAATTGAGCGAAACAGAAAATGAGGAGAGGGTCTTAGGCTGAACAGTGCAGAGATGAGATTTTGTGACTTCATATAATGTTTGATGAAGCCTCGCTTCGACCACACATAGCTCGAGCATTCAAGCTTATGCGGGAATCTCTCTGTACCGTTGAACCAACAACTTTTGATACTTTTTCTGTTTATCTTTAAAATTCAGTGCCAAAGTGCACAAGAGGTGAAACATTCAATTTTAAACAAATATGCATAAAGTCGGAAAGATGAGGAATCTGTCTATCAATTTAACATCAAAGATATTACTGAAACAATACAGAGTTATTTTAGTACAGCTGGACATACTTTAACCATTCATAAATCAAATACCCAGACATGGGAAATCCAAAGTGTGAAAGAGGAAATGTCACCTCAGTGTAAATGTTAAAACGTCAACTAATTGAACTTCAGAAATGATGAGTATAAAGCTCTGACCACGCCTCCAACAAAATACAATCTTAACCAATCAGAATATTAATATACAGAATGCTTAATTAATCTCTCATTATTTTCCTCAGATGTAGAATTCATCTCGATATAGAAACAGCCAAAAGCTTACAGATCTGTACTGCTATATATATTAAAAGCATCTAATATAGTTGCATCAAAATAGAGAACTACTGAGTTCTAAAGAATAATATGGCTAGAAAGTTCAGTAAAAAACTGAAAAAGAGAAAAGCTAATCAGAAAAGAGATAGCTTGATAATAAAGTCGAAAGAAATTAAATCGACAAAACTAGCCAAGAAAATACAAGATGCATGGAAATATGTCAGAAATTTCTCGTCTCATCCTTTTAGCGACGACGAAATCATAATCTTATCAAAAGGTGTAAAATTTATACCCACACCAAAGTCTGAAAAATGCAACATTGCACTAATGAGAGATTTTTCTAATTTTGAACCCAGGATGCGTTGTACATATTTATTTACTAAAGAAGATAACAAACAAACGCATCCCTTTTATATAAAGACTGGATATAGCCCAGCCTATTCATGCGAAGCATTAGAAAACTATTTGTTCGCAACTAGATATGAAATCAGTTATAAATAAAAATGACAACAAAGTTCCAGTCAATAAATTTTGCTACGCCTGACGCGCGTTTCGTCTCTTCAAGATTCATCAGAGGCGCTCTACCAAAAATATTGAAAATGCCAAACCTATATGATTATGAAGAGCATAGAACAATAAAACCAAAAATACAAAACTGGGAACCAAATTATTACTAAGATGATCAACCTATGTCTGGAGTAGGAAGAACTTTAGGGTTTAGACAATTTTGAAATTCAAACGGATAATTTAAGGCTTTGATGTGTTCTCCAAGATAGCAAAACATGACCTCCAATAATGAATATGAATTCAATATTTTTATTGAGCGATACAGAAAATGAGGAATGGGTCTTAGGCTGAACGGTGCAGAGATGAGATTTTGTGACTTTTTTATAATGATGAAGCCTCGCTTCAACCGCACATAGCTCGAGCATTCAAGCTTATGCGGGAATATCTCTGTACCGTTTAACCAACGACTTTTGATACTTTTTCTGTTTAGCTTTAAAATTCAATGCCAAAGTGCACAATTCAATTTTAAACAAATATGCATAAAGTCGGAAAGATGAGGAATCCAATGATATGATATATATCTATCAATTTAACATCAAAGATATTACTGAAACAATACAGAATTATTTTAGTACAGCTGGACATATCTAAACCATTCATAAATCAAATACCCGGACATGGGAAATCCAAATTGTGAAAGAGGAAATGCCACCTCAGTGTACATGTTAAAACATCAACTAATTGACCTTCAGAAATGATGAGTATATAGGTCTGACCTCGCCTCCAACAAAATACCATCTTAACCAATCAGAATATTAGTATACAGAATGCTTGATTAAACTCTCATTAGAACGCATCTCGATATAGAAACAGCCAAAGGCGTACAGATCTGTACTGCTATATATATTAAAAGCATCTAAAATAGTTGCATCAAAATAAAAAAGTACTGAGTTCTCAAGAATAATATGGCTAGAAAATTCAGTAAAAAACTAATCAAGAGGCTCCCAGGAGCCTGAATCACTCACCTGAACTACATATGTAAACTGATACATATATTTTGTAGATATTATTGTGCCTAACCATATGCGATTTAAATTTCTGAAATATCTTGGCTAGTTTTCAAGATATTGGGCTTAATAAGTGCAAATTTGTCAAAAATTACGAAAAAGGGCAATAACTTCCACATCAGCAGTCAGATCTTTTCTGAAATTTCAGGACAGGTAGATCTTAATATGCTGATCACATTTGATTCTTGCACAATTATGATATCTGAAACCATTTTTGAGTTATTAGCAAAAAATGAAATTTACCCCTATGTTCTATTTTTAGCCATGGAACGATAGAGTTATAGCATATAAGCTATTAAACAAGTGTGCCAAGTTAAGGTTCAGTTGGTCTTAGGGTGTCAGACAAGTTAATCTTTGAAATTCAGGGGAAAAGCAATGAAAAATGGTAAATTTTGTTGTTTTAAGGACAATAACTCCTTAAAGAAATGGTCCTACAGCTTGGACCTAAACACTGTAGATCTTGATGTGCTTAGTCATATGCAATTTAATTTTTGAAATATCTTGTATAGTTTTCAAGATATATGTCTAAATAAGTGAAAAATTTTGAAAAAATCCAGAAAAAGGGCAATAACTCCTACATCAATTGTTGGATCTTCTTGAAACTTTCACAGAAGATAGATCTTGAAATGCTGATCACTTTTGTTTCCATCCGAATTTTGATATCTGTAACCGTTTTTAGTTATTAGCAAAAAACTGCAATTTTCCCCTATGTTCTATTTTTAGCCATGACAGCCATATTTTTTAACTAATCAAAAATCCGAACAATAGAATTGTAGCATTTTTGCTTTTAAACAACTGTGCCAAGTTTGGTTGAAGTTGGATGTATGGTGTCAGACAAGTAAATCTTTGAAATTTAGGGGAAAAGTAATGAACAATGGTAAATTTTGACGCTTTTAAGGGCCATAACTCCTAAAAGAAATGGTTCTACAGCTTTGACCTAATTACTTTAAATGTAGATCTTGATGTGCTCAATCATGTGCAATTTGAATTTTTTAAATATCTTGTATAGTTTTTAAGATATAGGGCTAAATAAATACAAAATTTTGAAAAAATCCAGAAAAAGGGCAATAACTCCTACACCGGTCGTTGGATCTTCTTGAAAAATTTCTGGGTAGGTAGATCTTGAGGTGTTGATCACTTTTGTTTCGATCCGAATTTTGATATCTGTAACCATTTTTAGTTATTAGCAAAAAACTGCAATTTACCCCTATGTTCTATTTTTAGCCATGACAGCCATATTTGTTAACGAATCATAAATCTGAACGATAGAATTGTAGCATTTATACTATTAAACAACAGTGACAAGTTTGGTTGAAGTTGAATGTATGGTGTCAGACAAGTTAATCTTTGAAATTCAGGGGAAAAGTAATGAACAATGGTAAATTTTGACGCTTTAAGGGCCATAACTCCTAAAAGAAATGGTTCTACAGCTTTGACCTAATTACATGAAATGTAGATCTAGATGTGCTTAATCATGTGCAATTTGAATTTTTAAAATATCTTGTATAATTTTTAAGATATAGGGCTAAGAAGCAGAGGTACCGATGGGGTATCCGAATGTCAAAAGTCCGAAAGGGCAGAGACAAAACCAGTAAACACCAACAAGACGGGACAAAAACAAAAAAGTCTGAAAAATGCAACACTGCACTAATGAGAGATTTTTCTAATTTTGAACGCAGGATGCGTTGTAGATATTTGTTTACTAAAGAAGATAACAAACAAATGCATCCCTTTTATATAAAGATTGGATATAGCCCAGCCTATTCATGCGAAGCATTAGAAAACTATTTGTTCGCAACTAGATTTGAAATCAGTAAAATCAAACCTGAAAAACAGATTTGCAATATCAAGGTCAGAATGGAATGCCCTAAAAAATCTAAGGTCAAATGATGAAATCATTTAAAAAAAAATTAATTAATTAAAAAAAGCAGATAAAAATTCCACAATCTGTGTAATTGATAAACAAATTTACAATGCTGAAGGAGTAAGACAGCTAGAAAACGATTCCTATTACGAAAAAAATCAACATTCAAATGTGAATGAATTTACAAATGCACCCATTGATATCATAGAGAATGCCTTTAAATCAAAACAAATTGATGAAATGAGCTATAACTACATTTGTCAAGATCTAGATAATAGAAAACTTGGACATGTCTTTATGTTGCCAAAAATACATTAGATCCCAATTAATATATTGAAAAAAATGGAAGTAGATTATGAACTTCCAAACAATTATCTAATAACTGGCCACCCAATCGTCAGCCTATGCGGTACACCATTACATAACGTTGGACATTTCATTGATTATATATTTTTTCCTATGGTACAAAACCAATGCACTTATACTAGAGATACCAAACATTTCAAACGAAAAATCGAAAGTATAAAAGTTCCACAGGACACCTTTCTAATTACATGCGATGCATCTAATATGTATAATAACTTAGAAATTAATGAAATACTTGAAGCCGTAAACAGACTGTTGGATCAAGTTGATATAAACAACTATTAAATTAAAATTCCGAGAAAAAAAAAAACAATACTAGAATTACTAAACATAATACTGAGAAATAATGAGTTTACATTCAATTACCAAATCTATAAGCAAAAATAGGCGTTCCCATGGGAGGTAGTGTCTCTGCAGAATTAGCAGACATTAGAATGTACGAAATATTTGAAAACAATCTAAACAAATATGAGCATAAGAGCAGAATAATCTTCTGTGCAGGATTTAGAGATGACATATTCCTTTTACATAAAGGATCAGAAGCTGAAATTCATGAATTCTTCCAACTAGCTAATTCTTGCCATAAGCTATTGAAATTTACATATGATATTTCTTGCTCAGAAATGCCATTCTTAGACACAGTCATATACAAAGGGGAAAGATTTAACCTGAATGGAACTCTTGACCTTAAAACATATACGAAAAAACCGGATACATTCCAATATTTAGAAAAGTCTAGCTCGCATCCTTATGGGGTATGTAAAGGCTTCATTAAAGAAGAGATAATTAGACATATCAGAAATACATGTGATGCAATGCAGCTTCAAAACATCATTAATGTCTTCAAAATCAGACTTATACAGAGAGGTTATAAATCTCTGAGATTGATGTAATTATTCAAAATACAATTCATCTAAACAGAAAAGATCTGTTGCAATTTAAAAAAAAGCGTGGTAATGATAAAACCATAGTGTTGGTCACAATGTTCAATCCGGCCATTAAACATTTGAAAAGGATATTAATTAAACATTGGCATGTATTGCAGAGCAATAAAAGATGTAAACAAATATTTAATAGGCTTCCTATGATTGCATACAAAAGAGGAAAAAACTTGCAAGATTTGTTGAAAAAATAAACAACAATTCTTATAGAACTGAAATGATAATCACAAAAACCTGGACACGTTAGAAGCAGAAAAAAATGGGTTATATGATTTAAATGATGATGTTTTGTCAGCTGTATTAAAATATAGAGGAATGTTTTTGACAACTGATGAGACCGAGAATTCTTGATTTAATGTTAATTTGAATTAATACAATAAGGTCGAAACACCATAGTTAATGCTCAGAATTTGAATAAAATTTCAAGCATCAAAGTTAGAATTATATTCTAAATAGCTCGTGGAGCTATATAAAAAAGAAAAGATAACAGACTAATTATAGATGTAATACTGTTATAGGAATGGAACAATAATAAGGAATCCTATCCTAGATTGCAAAACATGACCTCCAATAATGAAGATAAATTCAATATTTTAATTGAGTGAAACAGAAAATGAGGAAAGGGTCTTAGGCTGAACGGTACAGAGATGAGATTTTGTGACTTTTTTTATAATCGTGGTATTTACGTTCACTTCAATCAAATATGCAACTGTGACGTCATCGTTTCTACGTAGCTACGTATCACGATATTTTGAGATACCAGTATAGGGCCCTTTATTTCCATTTTTAAATTTCATTGTTTGTCGTAGTCTGAGATAAGCTTAATCAATGCAAGGCTTCTTTATGATCATGGTTCATTATTTTCGTCTGTAGAAATCCCCATAATGATTACGTAGATATGGTGTCATATTGTTATCCGTTGTTATGGTGTTTTTGTAGGTCACTGACAAAATTTGCCAAAACATAATTTATATTAACTCTCTTGGTGCGGGAGTTACAAATAAGCTCATCTATGCAAGTGCGGGGGGGGGGCATTTCTGTCCTTATCAGTTTACCGCGGGAAGTACATAAATGTCCTCTTTATAAAAAGGGAATATAAAAGTTGTGATTTCGTCAAGGTATTTGCTAAAGAAGCAGAGGTACCACTGGGGTATCCGAATGTCAAAAGTCCAAAAGGGCAGACACAAAACAAGTAAATGCCAACAAGAACGGGACAAAATTAGACAACATGTAAAAGATGGAAACACAAAATAACTGAATGTCAATCAACAACGCGAACTCCAGTCGAAACGAGAGTGAACTCAGGTGTTCCGGAAGAGTAAGCAGTTCCTGCTTGCAGGCATGGGGCGAATTACATTGCAATATAATGCATTGAATTACCATTACTTTGAGAAAACTTGCATTGAATATCCATTACCATTACAAGGATTTTGAAAATAAATGCATTGAATTACAATTACTTTAGCTAAATGTAAGTAATGCATTGAATTACCATCACATTTTCAACGTTTTTCTAACATTGTCTCTCATGCCATTGAAGCTAAATCAATATGTTTAGATGGGTGTTTATAAAACCTGTCATTTAGAACTTTTGTGTACTGAATTGTCTTGCTCTGTCTGTAGGTTTACTATATGTCAATTCGTTACCCGTTATAACTTACTTAATATATAACAAAATAAATGTAAATTAAATAAAAGTTAAAAATAATATTTAAATTACACATGCAAATTCATTGTATTTGCACATAAAAGGCTTGACTTTTTTCGATGTTTTTAAGACATTCCCTTTATTTATTATGTGCATGATTGAACCATAAAGTGTAAGAAGGAAATGCTGTTTCTTCATTTTATATAAGGCTAAATTTCTATATTTTGGTAGTCTTTGGTATATTTGTTGAAGTGTGTGCGTGGGTGGGTGTATGTGTGTGTGTGTTTAAGGTCTTTTATCGACGCACCTGGGCACTGTAGGACGGTGTCAGTTTTAATGGATGTAGGAAAGCAGTACCAGAAGTACACAACCGACCTTGTTTAAACTCTTTGGCTTCATGTAGAAATCCAGCATATGAATGAATGTTGGTTAGTGAATAAATAAGGGATGCTTCTCAATCATAACTTGTTCATTATCTGTCTCCAAGAATCTTTGTAATTTTGAAAACTTAAAACTTGCATTTTAAACGTTAAAAAATGACTAGAGCCAGGTTCACTTACAAGCAGGTTTTAACCTTCAGGTTGAAGAACCATTATTCTAACATACTTTGATTAATAACCAGGAATTTAGATATACATGTTTTATACAACAAGAGGCTCCCAGGAGCCTGAATCGCTCACCTGGTCTTGATGTCAACCCTATAAAGAACTTTGTATAGCTAAATAAGCTGAACATTTAAGCAAGCAACAGTTTTTCTCTTTCAGCAATAGTTGCCATTCTGTAGGCCAAAAACGTGCAAAATGTTATTGAAAGGTTGACTCTATAGAGACTTTTGTTAAGAGCTTAATGATTAAGGGGCTGTAATCCCTATAAGGGGTTAACTGATAACTTCAACCCTATGGAGACTTTTGTAGAGCTAAATGGCTGAATATTTAAGCAAGCAACAGCTTTTCTCTATCTGCTATAGGCCAAAAATACTATTTTTCGCATTTAAAGGGTTGTAACCCCTATAAGGGGTTATCTGACAACTTAAACTCTATGAAGACTTTTGTAGAGCTAAATGAGCTGAACATTTAAGCAAGCAACAGCTTTTCCCTATCTGCAATAGTTTTCATTCTATGGGCCAAAAACACTATTTTTCGCCTTTAAGGGACTGTAACCCCTATAAGGGGTCATCTGAGAACTTCGACCCTATGACAACATTTGTAGAGCTAAATGAGCTGAACATTTAAGCAAGCAACAGCTTTTCCCTATCGTCAATAGTTTTCATTCTATAGGCCAAAAACACTATTTTCCATCTTAAAGGGGCTGTAACCCCTATAAGGGGTCATGTGACAACTTCGACCCTATGACGACTTTTGTAGAGCTAAATGAGCTAAACATTTAGGCAAGCAACAGCTTTTATCTATCTGCAATAATTTTCATTCTATAGGCCAAAAACACTATTTTTCGCCTTTAAGGGCTGTAACCCCTATAAGGGGTCATCTGACAACTTCGACCTTATTGAGACTTTTGAAGAGCTAAATGAGCTGAACATTTAAGCAAGCAACAGCTTTTCTCTATCTGCAATACTTTTCATTCTATTAGCCAAAAACATGAAAAAACGCTATTTTTCACCTTTAAGGGGCTGTAACTCCTATAGAGGATCATCTGACAACTTTGACCCAATGGAGACTTTTGTAGAACTTTTGATGCTGAAGCAGTAAGGTGGCATCAGATTTCATCTATCTCTTATACTTTTTGATTTACATGTCAAAAACAGTAGTCTGACCCCCCTGGTCTATTTTTAGCCACAGCGGCCATGTTTTTTGACGAATCAAAAATCGAAACACAACTTTTGTACAGGACATCCTAAGGATCAATCATACTAAGTTTCATAGAATTCTGTGAAGAAGAAGATTTTTGAAAAATTGTTAACAGAGGACAGACGACAGACGACGGACGACAGACGACAGACAACAGACGACGACGGACGCCAAGTGATTGCAATAGCTCACATGGACCTTTGGTCCAGGTGAGCTAAAAATGACAGGTTTAGAAAATATGACTTAAAGTACTTGATAATTATTTCGAGTCGGAGCCTTAGGTTCATCAAGATTACATCAAGTACTCGAAAAGGAAAAAAAAACTGAAGAAAGCATTTGCACATTTATTTCAACATGTATATTGTGACTTGTTTCTTAATCCAATATATTATTCAAGTTTTGAGTAATTTGACAAATTTATAATAACTATATAGCTTGATTTACATTCCATGGGAACTTTATAGCCTGTTTTACGTGCCATACTAATATATAACTAGTTTTACATTCCATACTAACGTTATAGCTTGTTTAATATCTCATACTAACTTTATAGCTTGTTTTACATGCCATGCTAACATATAGCTAGTTTTACGCTCCATTCTAACTATATAGCTTGTTTAGCATCCCATACTAACTATATAGATTGTTACGTGCCATACTAATATATAACTAGTTTTACATTCCATACTAGCTATATAGCTTGTTTAATATCCCATACTAACTTTAAAGCTTGTTTTACATGCCATACTAATAAATAGCTAGATTTACATTCCATACTAGCTATATAGCTTGTTTTACATTCCCTACTAACTATATAGCTTGTTTTTTTTTTTCATTTTATACCTATTTTATTGTCATTTTCTCTGGACTATGATATTGTTCATTCAAGTTCAGTATTTTTGTTATTACCTTTATTCACTTATTCTTAAGGAATGACCTAAATATTTTTTTGTCTCTGAAGAAATAAAATTTTTAAATTTTATTTCAAATAAACAGAAAAAATATTGTGGTCATTTCTTATAAATTAATAACATGAGGCGGGTTAAACCTGTAACGCTCTCAAAGTTACAATAAATTTTATTCTTTTTTTATTCGAAAATAAAACGAACTAGCTTTTCTTTTGGGTTACACGTTGGGTTAAATGACGTCTAAATCATAGAAAAAAACGTGAAAAAGACGCCGAAAGTTCGCGAGAACAAGGGTGATAAACCGGACGTTGAAGGAAAATTCAGCTTATAGTACAACTAAAATATTTACATTTCTACCATTATTGCTACTTTCGGGAGCGTATTAATTACATGTTTTCTCAATTCAAACATCAAATGACAGGGACAAAAATAATATAAAAACTGTTTATTAATTAAAGACTCCCCCCACCCCCCCACCCCCATTTTGAACCCGACCTGTTCAAAGACCTCATCCATTGAAAAATAACACAAGTTTTCAAACTGTATGCAGATCATCTGAATGTTTTATTTCATGTTCTTATCTAAAGCATGTTTTAAGTATGCAGTTTGATCTTTATCTAAATAAATGAATTTAGCAATAACCCCAATGAATTGTAAGCATAGCATAGTCAACATTTTTTTCAGTATACATTTTTGAAATATCTAATATAAAAACCTTCACTAATTGGTGGCTTATAAATTTATGGACTGCGTCAGGAATTTTCACGGCGACATTTTTAATCTGGAAAATATCGAAATTTGCGGTCGGTCCCCGTATTTTGTCGGGTTTTTAAAAAAAATACGTAATTCGTTGTAAATGTGTTCGATATTCGAGTTTTACTGTAGTATAATAATATGTGTTGTCGTTCTTAGGTCTCTTCGTTGTCAAATTCATTGTATTTGCACATAAAAGGCTTGACTTTTTTCGATGTTTTTAAGACATTCCTTTTATTTATTATGTGCATGATTGAACCATAAAGTGTAAGAAGGAAATGCTGTTTCTTCATTTTATATAAGGCTAAATTTCTATATTTTGGTAGTCTTTGGTATATTTGTTGAAGTGTGTGCGTGGGTGGGTGTATGTGTGTGTGTGTTTAAGGTCTTTTATCGACGCACCTGGGCACTGTAGGACGGTGTCAGTTTTAATGGTGGAGGAAAGCAGTACCAAGAGTACACAACCGACCTTGTTTAAACTCTTTGGCTTCATGTAGAAATCCAGCATATGAATGAATGTTGGTTAGTGAATAAATAAGGGATGCTTCTAAATCATAACTTGTTCATTATCTGTCTCCAAGAATCTTTGTAATTTTACAAACTTAAAACTTGCATTTTAAACGTTAAAAAATGACTAGAGCCAGGTTCACTTACAAGCAGGTTTTTACCTTCAGGTTGAAGAACCATTATTCTAACAAACCAGGAATTTAGATATACATGTTTTATACAAAAATGACAGGTTTAGATAATATGACTTAAAGTACTTGATAATTATTTCGAGTCGGAGCCTTAGGTTCATCAAGATTACATCAAGTACTCGAAAAGGAAAAAAAAACTGAAGAAAGCATTTGCACATTTATTTCAACATGTATATTGTGACTTGTTTCTTAATCCAATATAAATATTCAAGTTTTGAGTAATTTGACAAATTTATAATAACTATATAGTTTGATTTACATTCCATGGGAACTTTAGAGCCTGTTTTACGTGCCATACTAATATATAACTTGTTTTACATTCCATGCTAACTTTATAGCTTGTTTTACATGCCATACTCACATATAGCTAGTTTTACGCTCCATACTAACTATATAGCTTGTTTAGCATCCCATACTAACTATATAGATTGTTACGTGCCATACTAATATATAACTAGTTTTACATTCCATACTAGCTATATAGCTTGTTTTACATTCCATACTAGCTATATAGCTTGTTTTGCATTTTATACCTATTTTATGATACTGATTACGCATTTGGTACACCTTTGCTTCTTTTATACCTACTGTTACATTCTGTTCCATTTGCAAAGAAGTGGGCACAGCAAACTATTGCAGCAGATTTTTTTTTCTGCTACAAAATTAAGATAAAACATTTAAAAAAAAAAACGAGTGCGAAAAAAACATTTTTTTTTATTGATAGCGTGCTCACAGTGAATAGCAGTGAATACTTTGTACTAAAAAGTTAGACAAATGAAATTTTTTTCGTAGTTATTGATATATCAAATAGGCAATTCATAAACTGATGTTATTTTGTATTTCTTGTTTATTTAAGTTATAATTTGCAAAAATTTTACACTTACAACATACAAACCACAGCTTTATTTTTTGAGTTATCATGGGGTGTCATCTGAAGACAGTCCAAACATTAATTTTGATTTTCAACAAAGAAAAATACATTAAGGGGTAATGGTTAATAAATCTCATAAAGATTAACTTTTATCTACTATCCTCCATTGTCTTGTTCTTTTTCCTGTACTGTCTTCTGATTTCTAGCGTTAACCATGGCCGGTAATACTCGATGTATTTTTCATTAACACAAAACATTCCACCAAAGAAGTCATAATATGTACAAAAGAAATTACACAACATCGTACAACCGATTATATCTTTGGCTGTTTGTAGTTGACCTGCTTGAGTTAACCCTAGAAGAGTAAATTTTATTCATAGATTGGTAGGGTCATGCGCACTAGATTTGTCAACTGATCAAGTTACTATAGTATCGGGTTTTTTATTGTGTACTGTTTGTAAAAAGAACGGATACTCTAGTATAGAGTTAATGAAAACGACATTTTTTTAACGAGAAAACGTCAAGACTTTTAAATAATAACATACAAAGCATTATTTTTGAAAGTAAGTTTAAAGTGTAAGTTCGCGATTTTTGAGCTATTAGTTTATTTGATTTATTATAATGAGAGTAGGCATCATGCCGGGTTTGGGTATTGAGAACAATATATTAAGAAAGATATTCGTAATTTTATTCAATACACATGACCATATGGGAGCGGCCATGCTATGAACAATGATGAATTATGGGATAGCTCAATTGGAGATGTGACGTCACATCTCCAATGATAAATCATTAACCAATTGACGATATTTGTATCCTAAGAGCGATGTTGTCGATCATAATAATGATAAATTTGGCATTGATATTTTTTTAATCCCTGCGTTTTTTGTTTTTGTTTTTTTTTTCGAAATAGCAAGCAAATAGTTAACTTAAACCTTAAATTGTTTTAAATTTTTTTAATTTAATTCCAAATAGTAAATAATCTGAAATATTTATTGACACAGTAGCCTTAGTTTTGAAAGCTTTTTGAAGTATTTAAGACAATAAATTAAGTTCTTGATGAATACAAAGGTGTCAATTAAAATCATTAACCTTTAGGACAGTCTGTCAAACCTCAATAAGCCACGCCCCGGTGGTTAATTACAGGTATAATTGACAGATAGATCAATTAAGGTACTCCTCCAATCAAAGATTTCCATGCAGCACTCAACCCACTTTAGACACACCCACCACAGCTCGATTTTACGAATTTGGACCGCTATAATTAATCAGCAGGTGTCAATATCACCTGTTCACTCCATTGACTACCTTACACTTACAATTATCAATCAGCCAAAGCGTGGTGCTACATCGTGTTTTTGCATGATTTGTGTAATACTAGTAATTAAATTGAAAATGAGTTTAAAGAGTTTTAGTTTCCACTTTTCCGTTTTTGAAGTGTTGGAAAAACAATTAAGTAACTACATAATTATTTGCAAGCCAAAAAAAAAGATTCCCACAGTTTATTGTTTTTAATTAGAATAACATTTTCGCACTTCACTGTTCAAATGGCACTGGCAGACCAATGGGGTTAATTTCTAGAACCAATTCCAACCAGGTAAATTTCAACTTCTAATACACAGGAAACAATATTAAACTCCTGTGGTGCCGATAGTTCGCACGGGGATACTAAACATACACAGGAAACGGCAGGTGAACCAGTGGTTTGTAGAAGGGAATAAAGTTTTATACACAGAAAACGACAGTAAGCCCTTGTGGTGCGATGGTTTGCACGGAAGGACTAATTAACATGATATCACTTAAAACGAATTATGCAAGTTAATCCTAGTAGGGTGTCAGGGAACCATGAATTTGAAACAGGGTGTATTAAAGAAATAGTTTTAGGGCAATTCTACATACTAAAAATTGTAATATATTTTCCGAAGATGTCTGTACGGCGAATCTAAAAAAATATTTAAAATTTCTATATTTTTCTACGAATTAATTTTGAACTTAACGGTTGGTACCATTTTAAAACTTTTCACAATCATTTAATTTTTTATCATTCCCGACTTAATTTTAATTATTTCAAATTGTCCGTTGTGGTACACATCGATAAATACCGCATGGGTATAAGATGCAACATTCACTCTGTGTATTGGCTTTGAGTAGCGCCATCTAGTACAAATCACGTGACCGTCCATGGATAGATATTTTTTTACTTTCAATAGCCAACTTTATCATTACTATGCATATTTGAGCGATAGGAATTTCACCAAATTATTTTTATATGATAGTCTTTCAATGTACAAATTTTGAAAAAATCGCGAACTTACAATTTAATGTTAATTAAACATAATAAATGTATTATTTTTAAAAATCTGGTCACATTGTCGGAGGTAGACTTAGCTCGTGACGTCATAAACTCTACCAGCCCTGCTTTGGCCAGAGTAAAGCTCTAGTAGGGGTTAAAGGTCACGGAATTTACTCAAGTACGATCTCTAGACGTTTATTTGTTACTCAAGTTTACTTGAGCAGGTCAACTGAAAACAGTTTAAGTGCTATACACCACGATGAAACGCACACAAAACAGTCAATAATGCGTGTGTAACTGTTTTGTTAAAATCTTATATTTTAAAGAGATCCATTTGTATGGAAACTTTAACACAACAACTGAAAATGAATTTTCTGACGTAAATATTTAAAATTCCTCCCTCTCATATGAGGTACAGATTACCACGAATTTAATATCTGTACTAGTGTACACTACAAGTAAGTAAAGCTGCATCTATTACAGAATATATGGACAGTTGATCATAATAATCATGAGTAAAAAGTAGTTCCATGCGATCTTTTTCATGCTGTAAGTGTTTATATTTTTGGTGATCGGTCTCTTTTAAGGAACTAAACAGTATGACATAATAAAAATAATTCATAAAAACTTGTAAAGTTAGTTTTCAGTCAACACTTTTGGAAAAAATAGGGGGCTGCAAATGGAAAATTATAAGAGATAGGGAAAATCTGATGCAAGTTTCCTTCTTCTTTCTCAATCTCTTATATATTTTGATGTACGAAGCAAGAAACTGTAATCTTACCCCTTAGTCTATTTTCGCAACGGCGGCCATTTTTTGTTTGTTAATAAATCAAAACACACTTTTATGCAGGACACCTTAAGATTTGACCATACTAAGTCTCAATGAATTCTGTTCATTGGTTTTGGAGCATAAGAGTTTAAAAAAAACAAAGGACGACAGACGATGGCGGACGCCTAGTTATGGCAAAAGCTGTTAATGGACTATTCGGAAACTATTGTATGGCGTAGTTAGGCACATTTTTTAAATGACAGCCATTTTATTTTTTGCACAAAGCAAAATATAAGGTAATCTGCAGTAAAAAAATGCAAAATCCTAAATTATGTTACATAACACTTAATTCAATTCAAGTTAAAAGACGAATGTAATTTTGGTAAAATCAATTTGAAGAAAATGCACAATAGAAAAAGTTTGAAATCATGGGGGTTTGCTCCTTTATCTTTAAGTGAATAAAAAGGGATTTATTTGCAGTTTAAAAGAACATGTACAAATGATCAAGACGATCAAGAAAAAAGTTTAGGTCCATATACTCGTGTATATGCTATAAGCAATTTTCGCTGGCAATGGGATCGCGTGCTAAACATTTTAAGCATAATCAAGAAAATCTGATATGCAAACCATAATAAGTTCATCCATTGCTCATAGACACATTTTCTAGCTTAAAGAAATTTCATATAATGTACTTACCACAAGCCTTCGTCATGCTCTATGGAAAATATGCTGTTGACATGGTTGAGACTGGCGTGAAAAAAATATCAGGGTAAAACATGTACGCGTCATGTTAACATTTTCATGAAAATAGAACCAAAATAAGGAAATAAATGATGTATAATACACTTTGATTAAGGGGAAATAGATCGTTATTAATTGATGAATAACGATTGATAAGTCTGTTGTTTACATGTATAATAATAGAAAGTTTATGCAAAACGAATATAGTAAATGATTTATTGTTGAGTGACATCAGCTGTAGCGAGATTGTGTATATTGCTAATAGAGTTTCAAAAACAAATACTTTTAATTATGATCAAAATTAATATTTTAATTAAAGCCATAAAGTCTCCTCTCAGAAATTATTCATTTGAAAATTTATGTCATAGGAAATTCAAGATTGACGACCTACAGGTCCAAATACAATTTTAAGGATAACTAGGTATAATTGTGTTGGGATGCCAACACACAAGTCGCCCAAAATCGCCTTGGATAGAGTTCCATTCAAATCAGTGCATCAAAATAAGTCTAGAAATCAAATTTCGTTGAAATCGGACAAAGTTGACGTTTTTAGGGGGCGGGTGTAGTGAAATGGCCGCCATTTTGAAACCGTAAGTCGGATTTCAAATCCGGTCGCAGATTTGAACTCAGCATACACACTTTACCCAGATGACAAATTTTCAAGACGATCCGATGAAAAAAAATTTTCCGCCCACTTTTTCCGAAGGCCGCCATTTTGAAACGGCGGCCATCTTGAAAATTTTAAAAGTGCATTACACAACTTTGAGTGACCCACTATCCTATCCAACAAGTGTTATTCAATTTCTTTTAACCGTTTTCTTGTATTAGGGAGGACAAATTCTCGATAAAGAATCAGAAGAATAATAATAATAAGAATAACTAGTTCTAATTGTGATCGCAAGCGAGTCACAAAAATGTCCCCTCACGTACCCCTCTTTGTCAATGTCTGTTGGCATTTGAGATAA
The DNA here is from genome assembly GCA_963971305.1 of Arcuatula senhousia. Classification (NCBI taxonomy): domain Eukaryota; kingdom Metazoa; phylum Mollusca; class Bivalvia; order Mytilida; family Mytilidae; genus Arcuatula; species Arcuatula senhousia. Next base: position 3,276,158 of record OZ020313.1, read on the forward strand.
CTTAATTTATCCAATTTTCATCAAAATAGGAGCAAGTTTAATTTTGGCGGGAAATGGCGGCCATTTTGAAAATGGCGGCCCAAAAAATATTTTCGATTCCAAAATTGAACTCGGCATACCACTATAACCTTGTAAACCAATTTTCATCAAAATCAGAATAACTTTAATTTTGGCGGGAAACGGCGGCCATTTTGAAAATGGCCGACGATAAAAAAAATTTTGATGTCAAAAATCAACTCGCCATACCACAATTACCTTATATACCAATTTTCATTAAAATCGGAGTAATTTTAATTTTGGCGGGAAACGGCGGCCATTTTGAAAATGGCCGACGATAAAAAAAATTTTGATGTCAAAAATCAACTCGCCATACCACAATTACCTTATATACCAATTTTCATTAAAATCGGAGTAATTTTAATTTTGGCGGGAAATGGCGGCCATTTTAAAAATGGCCGCCCCAAAAAAAATTTCGATTCCAAAATTGAACTCGGCATACCACTATTACCTTGTAAACCAATTTTCATTAAGAAATAACAAAGTTGAGAATTATTTCATTAATATCACAAAATATATGGTACAAAGAAAGATAACTCAATCTTACAAAAAAAATAATTTTCGATTTTTTGCAAAATTTTGAAAACGGTAAGTCCGATTTTCAAAATTTTTTTTTTAAATGAAAGGTATTGTATATCCGCACTTAACCTAAAAGGGAATTTTCCCTACCCCTGCCGGATCAGAAATGCCAGGAAAAATTCAACTTCGGTTTCGAGGAGCCATTTTGAGGCCCTTTTTTTACCTATATGGGGTCGTTCGATTTCGGCGAAAAATACAAAAAGCACAATCTCCCATTCCATACTCTTGATTTATGAATTTTCAGCTTCCTACCTTAAAAGATGTCGAAAAAATGAGGTGGACAAGTTCACGATCCAGAATACCGAGAAAAATAATAATAACTAGTTCTAATTGTGATCGCAAGCGAGTCACAAAAATGTCCCCTCACGTACCCCTCTTTGTCAATGTCTCTTAGCATTTGAGATAACTTATTATATCCAATTTTCATCAAAATAGGAGTAAGTTTAATTTTGGCGGGAAATGGCGGCCATTTTGAAAATGGCTGACGCTAAAAAAATTTTGATGTCAAAAATAAGTTCGCCATACCACTTTTACCTTATATACCAATTTTCATCAAAATCAGAGTAACTTTGATTTTGGCGGGAAACGGCGGCCATTTTGAAAATGGCCGACGAAATAAAAATTTCAATGTCAAAAATCAACTCGCCATACCACTATTACCTTATATACCAATTTTCATCAAAATCAGAGTTACTTTAATTTTGGCGGGAAACGGTGGCCATTTTGAAAATGGCCGACGATAAAAAAATTTTGATGTCAAAAATCAACTCGCCATACCACTATTACCTTATATACCAATTTTCATCAAAATCAGAGTAATTTAAATTTTTGGCGGGAAACGGCGGCCATTTTCAAGCCGACGATAAAAAAAATTTTATGTCAAAAATCAACTCGCCATACCACTTTTACCTTATATACCAACTTTCATCAAAATCAGAGTAACTTTAATTTTGGCGGGAAACGGCGGCCATTTTGAAAATGGCCGACGATAAAAAATTTTGATGTCAAAAATCAACTCGCCATACCACTATTACCTTATATACCAATTTTCATCAAAAACGGAGTAAGTTGAATTTTTGGCGGGAAATGGCGGCCATTTTGAAAATGGCCGACGAAAAAAAAAAATTAATCTCAAAAATCGGTTTGTCCTAGAGACTTGGGACCTTCACCAATCATCCTAGGTGACGGGTGTGCTATAACAAGCAGGAACTGCTTACTCTTCCGGAGCACCTGAGTTCACTCTTGTTTCGACTGGAGTTCGCGTTGTTAATTGATATTCAGTTGTTTTGTGTTTCCATGTTTTACATGTTGTCTGTTTTTGTCCTGTTCTTGTTGGTGTTTACTGGTCTTGTCTCTGCTCTTTCGGACTTTTGACATTCGGATACCCCATTGGTACCTCTGCTTCTGACATATGTTACTTATAAAAATGTCAAGGTCAAAGGTCAAATCTCAAGGTCAGAGGTCATGGTACACCTTGTCTGCAGTATAGCTCAAAAACCATACATAATTGAAGCAGACATGTAATGAGGAAAATACTCGTCTCATTTAGACCTTTATTTGATATAAAGGGTCGAACACTGTACAACAATCCGTTTTCGAGTTATGGCCCTTGACGCGTTTCAGCTTATTCGTTTTTGGCTTATAACTTTTTAACCATCAAAGATAATAAAGTAAACATATGGGGTTTTTGTGACCGTCATTAAGAGTCCTTCAATTTAAGACCAAAGTCGAATGGTTAAAGGCAGCCATTTTCAAAATGGCCGACCCCGTAAACAGTTTTTAAGAAATAACAACTAAACCGTACAAAATTGAAGCGGACAATACATGGGAAAAATGTTATCCATGTCGAGATCTACAAAAAGTGTTATAGGTGCGAAAGCGTAAAACCTGTCGTTTTTGAGTTATCGCCCTTTGATTCGTATTTTAAAATGTTTTTGTTTATAACTTTTTAACCATAAAAGATGGTGAATGAAACATAGGGTTTATTTGAAAGAGAATTGAATAACCTACAATTTGAATCCAAACAGTACATGATTCGGTTGAACGGTTTCAAAATGGCGGCCTTAACAAGTTTCGCGAAACACGTTTTTTGCCCATAACTTGAAAACCATAACAGATAGTATAGTAAACATGTATACTTAAATGAATCAGAATGCAAAGAGCTACAATTTGAGTCAGACGTCAAAGGTCATGGGTCAAGGTCATTCCCTAGCAACAAGGCAACCTTAATGAAAAGTCCATAGCAACCATACATATTCTTAAACAAGACTACTTTCTGAGTTTAGATGTAAGTTTTTGCAACCGGAAGTGACATTTAGTCCATAGCAACCGACATAAAAGTCCTTAGCAACCATACTTTTTCTGACTCTAGGCCCCGTAATCTTCATTCTGGAGCCTATATCACAATAATTTGCAACATCTTGTCATAAACAAAGTGACTCAAATGTCTTTAGTACGTGTATAAAATACCATAACAAAAACATAAGACAGGGAAAGACCTCACATTTGTTCTCTGAACAAATGACTTTTTAATTAAAATATTGAATTTAATTCATTATTTGAGGTCATGTTTCGCTATCTAGGATAGGATTCCTTATTATTGTTCAATTCATATAACAGTATTACATCTTTAATTAGTTTGTTATCTCTTCTTTTTCATATAGCTGCGCGAGCTATTTAGAATATAATTCTAACTTTGATGTTTGAAATTTTATTCAAATTCTGAGTATTAATTATGGTGTTTCGACCTAACTGTATTAATTTTTTATTTACAATATTGACATTAAATTAAGAATGCTTGGTCTCATCAGTTGTCAAAAACATTATATTGGATTTTAATACAGCTAGACAATTTTTTAGATATAACGAGCCATCACCATATCCTTGCAAAATGATACCGTACAACATTATATATTTTATGTTTTTATAATTATATCTAGTTTTGTAATTACTGGAGTGTTTTCATAAAAAGAGATGATTTTTTCCCAATAATTTATTGTATCCACTAATAGGTGTTTCGAATTTAGGTTTACTTAAATTACATATTCGTGTTATTGTGTTGATTTATGATGCCTTTAATATTAATATGTCTGTTCTTAATATGTAATTATTGAACCAAGGCTAATTTCATCGTCAGGTGTCCAAAGCCTTAAACTAATATGGGATAATTAGTTGATCAAATGTAACTGTGAACAATTGGACAGCGTTCGCGCTTATGTGGGAATCTCTCAGTACTTTTTTCTGTTTAGCTTTAAAATTCAATGCCAAAGTGCACAAAAGGAACCAAATTATTACTAAGATATACAACCTATGTCTGGGGTAGGAAGAACCTTAGGGTTTAGACAATTTTGAAATTTATACGGATAATTTAAAGCTTTGATGTATTCTCCAACTCAAAAGTGTTGGTGCCGGAGCGGGCTAACCTCGGGGAATTTAAACTCCACCAGCAGTGCTAACCTTCACCTGTGTTCGAAATACAAATGACAACAAAGTTCCAGACAATAAATTTTGCTACGCCTGACGCGCGTTTCGTCTATTGAAGACTCATCAGAGGCGCTCTACCAAAAATATTGAAAATGCCAAACACTGTATGAATATGAAGAGCATAGAACAGTATAACCCAAAATACCGAACTGGGGAACCAAATTATTACTAAGATATACAACCTATGTCTGGGGTAGGAAGAACCTTAGGGTTTAGACAATTTTGAAATTTATACGGATAATTTAAAGCTTTGATGTATTCTCCAACTCAAAAGTGTTGGTGCCGGAGCGGGCTAACCTCGGGGAATTTAAACTCCACCAGCAGTGCTAACCTTCACGTGTGTTCGAAATACAAATGACAACAAAGTTCCAGACAATAAATTTTCCTACTGAGTTCTCAAGAATAATATGGCTAGAAAATTGAGTAAAAAACTGAAAAAGAGAAAAGCTAATCAGAAAAGAGATAGCTTGATAATAAAGTCGAAAGAAATTAAATCGACAAAACTAGCCAAGAAAATTTAAGATGCAAAGAAATATGTGAGAAATTTCTTGTCTCATCCTTTAAGCGACGACGAAATCATAATCTTATCAAAAGGTGTAAAATCTATACCCAAGTCTGAAAAATGCAACACTGCACTAATGAGAGATTTTTCTAATTTTGAACGTAGGATGCGTTGTAGATATTTGTTTACTTAAGAAGATAACAAACAAATGCATCCCTTTTATATAAAGACTGGATATAGCCCAGCCTATTCATGCGATGCATTAGAAAACTATTTGTTCGCAACTAGATATGAAATCAGTAAAATCAAACCTGAAAAACAGATTTGCAATATTTCAAGGACAGAATGGAATGCCCTGAGAAATCTAAGGTCAAATGATGACATCGTAATTAAAAAGGCAAATAAAAATTCCGCAATCTGTGTAATTGATAAACAAATTTACAATGCTGAAGGATTAAGACAGCTAGAAAACGACAACTATTACGAAAAATTCAACATTCAAATGTGAATAAATTTACAAATGCAGCCATGATATAATAGAGAATGCCTTTCAATCAAAACAAATTGATGAAATGGGCTATAACTACATTTGTCAAGATCTAGATAGTAGTAAACCTGGACTTTTCTTTATGTTGCCAAAAATACATAAGATCCCAATTAATATATTGAAAGAAATGGAAGTAGATTATGTAAGAAGCAGAGGTACCAATGGCGTATCCGAATGTCAAAGGTCCGAGAGGACAGAGACAAAACTAGTAACTACATGTAACAAGAACGGGACAAAAACAGACAACATGTAAAACATTGGAACATAAAATAACTGAATATCAATCAACAATGCGAACTCCAGTCGAAAGAAGAGTGTACTCAGGTGCTCCGGAAGAGTAAGCAGTTCCTGCTTGCTATAGCACAACCGTCACACAAAACATAACCCTATGACAAACCAACATCTGCACTCATCTAAGAGATCGAAATCCCATATTTGTCTATAAAAGCATGAAGTCTTCAGTAAAATTTCTAGAGTGAAGACAGCAACCGAGGAGCAACATAACACTGTGTGAGCAATTTTTGCGTCAGACGTGTCTCTCTGCTAAGGAAATCGATGTAAGTCCTGCACTTATACTAGAGTTACCAAACATTTCATAAGAAAAATCGAAAGTATAAAAGTTCCACAGGACACCTTTCTAATTACATGCGATGCATCTAATATGTATACTAACTTAAAAATTAATGAAATACTTGAAGCCGTAAACAGACTGTTGGGTCAAGTTGATATAAACAACTATTCAATTAAAATTTCGAGAAAAGAAACAATATTAGAATTACTAAACATAATACTGAGAAACAATGAGTTAACATTCAATGACCAAATCTATAACCAAAAAAAAATAGGCGTCCCCATGGGAGGTAGTGTCTCTGCAGAATTAGCAGACATTAGAATGTACGAAATATTTGAAAACATTCTAAACAAATATGAGCATAAGGGCAGAATAATTTTATGTGCAGGATTTAGAGATGACATATTCCTTTTACATAAAGGATCAGAAGTTGAAATTCATGAATTCTTCCAACTAGCTAATTCTTGCCATAAGCTATTGAAATTTACATATGATATTTCTTGCTCAGAAATGCCATTCTTAGACACATTCATATACAACGTGGAAAGATTTAACCTGAATGGAACTCTTGACCTAAAACATATACGAAAAAACCGGATACATTCCAATATTTAGAAAAGTCTAGCTCGCATTCTTCTGGGGTATTTAAAGGCTTCATTAAAGAAGAGATAATTAGACATATCAAAAATACAAGTGATGCAATGCAGCTTCAAAACATCATTAATGTCTTCAAACTCAGACTTATACAGAGAGGTTATAAATCTCTGAGATTGATGTAACTATTCAAAATACAATTCATCTAAACAGAAAAAGATCTGTTGCAAGATAAAAAAAACGTGGTAATGATAAAACCATAGTGTTGGTCACAATGTTCAATCCGGCCATTAAACATTTGAATAGGATATTAATTAAACATTGGCGTGTATTGCAGAGAATAAAAGATGTAAACAAATATTTAATAGGCTTCCTATGATTGCATACAAATAGGAAAAAACTTACACGATTTGTTGAAAAAATAAACAACAATTGTAATAGAATTAAAATGATAATCACAAAAACCTGGACACGTTATAAAAGGAGAACAATAAACGGGTTATATGATTTAAATGGTGTCTTGTCTAGCTGTATTAAAATAAAGAAGAATGTTTTTGACAACTGATGAGACCGAGCATTCTTAATTTAATGTCAATACTGTAAATAAAAATTTAATACAGTAAAAAGGTCGAAACACCATAATTAATTCTCAGAATTTGAATAAAATTGCAAGCATCAAAGTAAGAATTATATTCTAAATAGCTCGTGCAGCTATATGAAAAAAAGAGATAACAGACTAATTATAGATGTAATACTGTTATATGAATTGAACAATGATAAGAAATCCTATCCTAGATAGCGAAACCTGACCTCCAATAATTAATATAAATTCAATATTTTAATTGAGTGAAACAGAAAATGAGGAAAGGGTCTTAGGCTGAACGGTGCAGAGATGACATTTCGTGACTTCATATAATGTTTGATGAGGCCACGCTTCGACCACACATAGCTCGAGCATTCAAGCTTATGCGGGAATCTCTCTGTACCGTTGAACAACTTTTGATACTATTTCTGTTTATCTTTAAAATTCAGTGCCAAAGTGCACAAGAGGTGAAACATTCAATTTTAAACAAATATGCATAAAGTCGGAAAGATGAGGAATCTGTCTATCAATTTAACATCAAAGATATTACTGAAACAATACAGAGTTATTTTAGTACAGCTGGACATACTTTAACCATTCATAAATCAAAAACCCAGACATGGGAAATCCAAAGTGTGAAAGAGGAAATGCCACCTCAGTGTAAATGTTAAAACGTCAACTAATTGAACTTCAGAAATGATGAGTATATAGCTCTGACCACGCCTCCAACAAAATACAATCTTAACCAATCAGAATATTAATATACAGAATGCTTAATTAATCTCTCATTATTTTCCTCAGATGTAGAATTCATCTCGATATAGAAACAGCAAAAAGCTTACAGATCTGTACTGCTATATATATTAAAAGCATCTAATATAGTTGCATCAAAATAGAGAACTACTGAGTTCTAAAGAATAATATGGCTAGAAAATTCAGTAAAAAACTGAAAAAGAGAAAAGCTAATCAGAAAAGAGATAGCTTGATAATAAAGTCGAAAGAAATTAAATCGACAAAACTAGCCAAGAAAATACAAGATGCATAGAAATATGTCAGAAATTTCTCGTCTCATCCTTTTTGCGACGACGAAATCATAATCTTATCAAAAGGTGTAAAATTTATACCCACACCAAAGTCTGAAAAATGCAACATTGCACTAATGAGAGATTTTTCTAATTTTGAACCCAGGATGCGTTGTACATATTTATTTACTAAAGAAGATAACAAACAAACGCATCCCTTTTATATAAAGACTGGATATAGCCCAGCCTATTCATGCGAAGCATTAGAAAACTATTTGTTCGCAACTAGATATGAAATCAGTTATAAATAAAAATGGCAACAAAGTTCCAGTCAATAAATTTTGCTACGCCTGACGCGCGTTTCGTCTCTTCAAGATTCATCAGAGGCGCTCTACCAAAAATATTGAAAATGCCAAACCTATATGATTATGAAGAGCATAGAACAATAAAACCAAAAATACAAAACTGGGAACCAAATTATTACTAAGATGATCAACCTATGTCTGGAGTAGGAAGAACTTTAGGGTTTAGACAATTTTGAAATTCAAACGGATAATTTAAGGCTTTGATGTGTTCTCCAAGATAGCAAAACATGACCTCCAATAATGAATATGAATTCAATATTTTAATTGAGCGATACAGAAAATGAGGAATGGGTCTTAGGCTGAACGGTGCAGAGATGAGATTTTGTTACTTTTTTATAATGATGAAGCCTCGCTTCAACCGCACATAGCTCCAGCATTCAAGCTTATGCGGGAATCTCTCTGTACCGTTTAACCAACGACTTTTGATACTTTTTTCTGTTTAGCTTTAAAATTCAATGCCAAAGTGCACAATTCAATTTTAAACAAATATGTATAAAGTCGGAAAGATGAGGAATCCAATGATATGATATATATCTATCAATTTAACATCAAAGATATTACTGAAACAATACAGAATTATTTTAGTACAGCTGGACATATCTAAACCATTCATAAATCAAATACCCAGACATGGGAAATCCGAATTGTGAAAGAGGAAATGCCACCTCAGTGTACATGTTAAAACGTCAACTAATTGACCTTCAGAAATGATGAGTATATAGCTCTGACCTCGCCTCCAACAAAATACCATCTTAACCAATCAGAATATTAGTATACAGAATGCTTGATTAAACTCTCATTAGAACGCATCTCGATATAGAAACAGCCAAAGGCGTACAGATCTGTACTGCTATATATATTAAAAGCATCTAAAATAGTTGCATCAAAATAAAGAAGTACTGAGTTCTCAAGAATAATATGGCTAGAAAATTCAGTAAAAAACTGATCAAGAGGCTCCCAGGAGCCTGAATCACTCACCTGAACTACATATGTAAACTAATACATATATTTTGTAGATATTATTGTGCCTAACCATATGCGATTTAAATTTCTGAAATATCTTGGCTAGTTTTCAAGATATTGGGCTTAATAAGTGCAAATTTGTCAAAAATTACGAAAAAGGGCAATAACTTTCACATCAGCAGTCAGATCTTTTCTGAAATTTCAGGACAGGTAGATCTTAATATGCTGATCAAATCTGATTCTTTCACAATTATGATATCTGAAACCATTTTTGAGTTATTAGCAAAAAATGAAATTTACCCCTATGTTCTATCTTTAGCCATGGAACGATAGAGTTATAGCATATAAGCTATTAAACAAGTGTGCCAAGTTAAGGTTCAGTTGGTCTTAGGGTGTCAGACAAGTTAATCTTTGAAATTCAGGGGAAAAGCAATGAAAAATGGTAAATTTTGTTGTTTTAAGGACAATAACTCCTTAAAGAAGTGGCCCTACAGCTTGGACCTAAACACTGTAGATCTTGATGTGCTTAGTCATATGCAATTTAATTTTTGAAATATCTTGTATAGTTTTCAAGATATATGGCTAATCATAAATAAGTGAAAAATTTTGAAAAAATCCAGAAAAAGGGCAATAACTCCTACATCAATTGTTGGATCTTCTTGAAACTTTCACAGAAGATAGATCTTGAAATGCTGATCACTTTTGTTTCCATCCGAATTTTGATATCTGTAACTGTTTTTAGTTATTAGCAAAAAACTGCAATTTTCCCCTATGTTCTATTTTTAGCCATGACAGCCAAATTTTTTAACTAATCAAAAATCCGAACAACAGAATTGTAGCATTTTTGCTATTAAACAACTGTGCCAAGTTTGGTTGAAGTTGGATGTATGGTGTCAGACAAGTAAATCTTTGAAATTCAGGGGAAAAGTAATGAACAATGGTAAATTTTGACGCTTTTAAGGGCCATAACTCCTAAAAGAAATGGTTCTACAGCTTTGACCTAATTACTTGAAATGTAGATCTTGATGTGCTTAATCATGTGCAATTTGAATTTTTTAAATATCTTGTATAGTTTTTAAGATATAGGGCTAAATAAATACAAAATTTTGAAAAAATCCAGAAAAAGGGCAATAACTCCTACACCGGTTGTTGGATCTTCTTGAAAAATTTCTGGGTAGGTAGATCTTGAGGTGTTGATCACTTTTGTTTCGATCCGAATTTTGATATCTGTAACCATTTTTAGTTATTAGCAAACAACTGCAATTTACCCCTATGTTCTATTTTTAGCCATGACAGCCATATTTGTTAACGAATCATAAATCTGAACGATAGAATTGTAGCATTTATACTATTAAACAACAGTGACAAGTTTGGTTGAAGTTGAATGTATGGTGTCAGACAAGTTAATCTTTGAAATTCAGGGGAAAAGTAATGAACAATGGTAAATTTTGACGCTTTAAGGGCCATAACTCCTAAAAGAAATGGTTCTACAGCTTTGACCTAATTACATGAAATGTCGATCTAGATGTGCTTAATCATATGCAATTTAAATTTTTAAAATATCTTGTATAATTTTTAAGATATAGGGCTAAGAAGCAGAGGTACCGATGGGGTATCCGAATGTCAAAAGTCCGAAAGGGCAGAGACAAAACCAGTAAACACCAACAAGACGGGACAAAAACAAAAAAGTCTGAAAAATGCAACACTGCACTAATGAGAGATTTTTCTAATTTTGAACGCAGGATGCGTTGTAGATATTTGTTTACTAAAGAAGATAACAAACAAATGCATCCCTTTTATATAAAGATTGGATATAGCCCAGCCTATTCATGCGAAGCATTAGAAAACTATTTGTTCGCAACTAGATTTGAAATCAGTAAAATCAAACCTGAAAAACAGATTTGCAATATCAAGGTCAGAATGGAATGCCCTAAGAAATCTAAGGTCAAATGATGAAATCATTTAAAAAAAAATTAATTAATTAAAAAAAGCAGATAAAAATTCCACAATCTGTGTAATTGATAAACAAATTTACAATGCTGAAGGATTAAGACAGCTAGAAAACGATTCCTATTACGAAAAAAATCAACATTCAAATGTGAATGAATTTACAAATGCACCCATTGATATCATAGAGAATGCCTTTAAATCAAAACAAAATGATGAAATGAGCTATAACTACATTTGTCAAGATCTAGATAATAGAAAACTCGGACATTTCTTTATGTTGCCAAAAATACATTAGATCCCAATTAATATATTGAAAAAAATGGAAGTAGATTATGAACTTCCAAACAATTATCTAATAACTGGCCACCCAATCGTCAGCCTATGTGGTACACCATTACATAACGTTGGACATTTCATTGATTATATATTTTTTCCTATGGTACAAAACCAATGCACTTATACTAGAGATACCAAACATTTCAAACGAAAAATCGAAAGTATAAAAGTTCCACAGGACACCTTTCTAATTACATGCGATGCATCTAATATGTATAATAACTTAGAAATTAATGAAATACTTGAAGCCGTAAACAGACTGTTGGATCAAGTTGATATAAACAACTATTAAATTAAAATTCCGAGAAAAAAAAACAATACTAGAATTACTAAACATAATACTGAGAAATAATGAGTTTACATTCAATGACCAAATCTATAAGCAAAAATAGGCGTTCCCATGGGAGGTAGTGTCTCTGCAGAATTAGCAGACATTAGAATGTACGAAATATTTGAAAACATTCTAAACAAATATGAGCATAAGAGCAGAATAATCTTCTGTGCAGGATTTAGAGATGACATATTCCTTTTACATAAAGGATCAGAAGCTGAAATTCATGAATTCTTCCAACTAGCTAATTCTTGCCATAAGCTATTGAAATTTACATATGATATTTCTTGCTCAGAAATGCCATTCTTAGACACAGTCATATACAAAGGGGAAAGATTTAACCTGAATGGAACTCTTGACCTAAAAACATATACGAAAAACCGGATACATTCCAATATTTAGAAAAGTCTAGCTCGCATCCTTATGGGGTATGTAAAGGCTTCATTAAAGAAGAGATAATAAGACATATCAGAAATACATGTGATGCAATGCAGCTTCAAAACATCATTAATGTCTTCAAAATCAAACTTATACAGAGAGGTAATAAATCTCTGAGATTGATGTAATTATTCAAAATACAATTCATCTAAACAGAAAAGATCTGTTGCAAGATAAAAAAAAGCGTGGTAATGATAAAACCATAGTGTTGGTCACAATGTTCAATCCGGCCATTAAACATTTGAAAAGGATATTAATTAAACATTGGCATGTATTGCAGAGCAATAAAAGATGTAAACAAATATTTAATAGGCTTCCTATGATTGCATACAAAAGAGGAAAAAACTTGCAAGATTTGTTGAAAAAATAAACAACAATTCTTATAGAATTGAAATGATAATCACAAAAACCTGGACACGTTAGAAGCAGAAAAAATGGGTTATATGATTTAAATGATGATGTTTTGTCAGCTGTATTAAAATATAGAGGAATGTTTTTGACAACTGATGAGACCGAGCATTCTTGATTTAATGGCAATACTGTAAATAAAAAATTAATACAATAAGGTCGAAACACCATAGTTAATGCTCAGAATTTGAATAAAATTTCAAGCATCAAAGTTAGAATTATATTCTAAATAGCTCGTGGAGCTATATAAAAAAGAAGAGATAACAGACTAATTATAGATGTAATACTGTTATAGGAATGGAACAATAATAAGGAATCCTATCCTAGATTGCAAAACATGACCTCCAATAATGAAGATAAATTCAATATTTTAATTGAGTGAAACAGAAAATGAGGAAAGGGTCTTAGGCTGAACGGTACAGAAATGAGATTTTGTGACTTTTTTTTTATAATCGTGGTATTTACGTTCACTTCAATCAAATATGCAACTGTGACGTCATCGTTTCTACGTAGCTACGTATCACGATATTTTGAGATACCAGTATAGGGCCCTTTATTTCCATTTTTAAATTTCATTGTTTTGTCGTAGTCTGAGATAAGCTTAATCAATGCAAGGCTTCTTTATGATCATGGTTCATTATTGTTCGTCTGTAGAAATCCCCATAATGATTACGTAGATATGGTGTCATATTGTTATCCGTTGTTATGGTGTTTTTGTAGGTCACTGACAAAGTTTGCCAAAACATAATTTATATTAACTCTCTTGGTGCGGGAGTTACAAATAAGCTCATCTGTGCAAGTGCGGGGGGGCATTTCTGTCCTTATCAGTTTACCGCGGGAAGTACATAAATGTCCTCTTTATAAAAAGGGAATATAAAAGTTGTGATTTCGTCAAGGTATTTGCTAAAGAAGCAGAGGTACCACTGGGGTATCCGAATGTCAAAAGTCCAAAAGGGCAGAGACAAAACAAGTAAATGCCAACAAGAACGGGACAAAATTAGACAACATATAAAAGATGGAAACACAAAATAACTGAATGTCAATCAACAACGCGAACTCCAGTCGGAACGAGAGTGAACTCAGGTGTTCCGGAAGAGTAAGCAGTTCCTGCTTGCAGGCATGGGGCGAATTACATTGCAATATAATGCATTGAATTACCATTACTTTGAGAAAACTTGCATTGAATATCCATTACCATTACAAGGATTTTGAAAATAAATGCATTGAATTACAATTACTTTAGCTAAATGTAAGTAATGCATTGAATTACCATCACATTTTCAACGTTTTTCTAACATTGTCTCTCATGCCATTGAAGCTAAATCAATATGTTTAGATGGATGTTTATAAAACCTGTCATTTAGAACTTTTGTGTACTGAATTGTCTTGCTCTGTCTGTAGGTTCACTATATGTCAATTCGTTACCCGTTATAACTTACTTAATATATAACAAAATAAATGTAAATTAAATAAAAGTTAAAAATAATATTTAAATTACACATGCAAATTCATTGTATTTGCACATAAAAGGCTTGACTTTTTTCGATGTTTTTAAGACATTCCCTTTATTTATTATGTGCATGATTGAACCATAAAGTGTAAGAAGGAAATGCTGTTTCTTCATTTTATATAAGGCTAAATTTCTATATTTTGGTAGTCTTTGGTTTATTTGTTGAAGTGTGTGCGTGGGTGGGTGTATGTGTGTGTGTGTTTAAGGTCTTTTATCGACGAACCTGGGCCATGTAGGACGGTGTCAGTTTTAATGGTGGAGGAAAGCAGTACCAGAAGTACACCACCGACCTTGTTTAAACTCTTTGGCTTCATGTAGAAATCCAGCATATGAATGAATGTTGGTTAGTGAATAAATAAGGGATGCTTCTCAATCATAACTTGTTCATTATCTGTCTCCAAGAATCTTTGTAATTTTACAAACTTAAAACTTGCATTTTAATCGTTAAAAATTGACTAGAGCCAGGTTCACTTACAAGCAGGTTTTAACCTTCAGGTTGAAGAACCATTATTCTAACATACTTTGATTAATAACCAGGAATTTAGATATACATGTTTTATACAACAAGAGGCTCCCAGGAGCCTGAATCGCTCACCTGGTCTTGATGTCAACCTTATAAAGAACTTTGTATAGCTAAATAAGCTGAACATTTAAGCAAGCAACAGTTTTTCTCTTTCAGCAATAGTTGCCATTCTGTAGGCCAAAAACGTGCAAAATGTTATTGAAAGGTTAACTCTATAGAGACTTTTGTTAAGAGCTTAATGATTAAGGGGCTGTAATCCCTATAAGGGGTCATCTGATAACTACAACCCTATGGAGACTTTTGTAGAGCTAAATGGCTGAATATTTAAGCAAGCAACAGCTTTTCTCTATCTGCTATAGGCCAAAAATACTATTTTTCGCCTTTAAAGGGCTGTAACCCCTATAAGGGGTTATCTGACAACTTAAACTCTATGAAGACTTTTGTAGAGCTAAATGAGCTGAACATTTAAGCAAGCAACAGCTTTTCCCTATCTGCAATAGTTTTCATTCTATGGGCCAAAAACACTATTTTTCGCCTTTAAGGGACTGTAACCCCTATAAGGGGTCATCTGAGAACTTCGACCCTATGACAACATTTGTAGAGCTAAATGAGCTGAACATTTAAGCAAGCAACAGCTTTTCCCCTTTCAGCAATAGTTTTCATTCTATAGGCCAAAAACACTATTTTCCATCTTTAAGGGGCTGTAACCCCTATAAGGGGTCATGTGACAACTTCGACCATATGACGACTTTTGTAGAGCTAAATGAGCTGAACATTTAGGCAAGCAACGGCTTTGATCTATCTGCAATAATTTTCATTCTATAGGCCAAAAACACTATTTTTCGCCCTATAAGGGGTCATCTGACAACTTCGACCCTATTGAGACTTTTGAAGAGCTAAATGAGCTGAACATTTAAGCAAGCAACAGCTTTTCTCTATCTGCAATACTTTTCATTCTATTAGCCAAAAACATGAAAAAACGATATTTTTCACCTTTAAGGAGCTGTAACCCCTATAGAGAATCATCTGACAACTTTGACCCAATGGAGACTTTTGTAGAACTTTTGATGCTGAAGCATTAAGGTGGCATCAGATTTCATCTATCTCTTATACTTTTTGATTTACAAGCAAAAAAAAGTAGTCTGACCCCCCTGGTCTATTTTTAGCCACAGCGGCCATGTTTTTTGACAAATCAAAAATCGAAACACAACTTTTGTACAGGACATCCTAAGGATCAATCATACTAAGTTTCATTGAATTCTGTTCAGTAGTTTCAGAGAAGAAGATTTTTGAAAAATTGTTAACAGAGGACAGACGACAGACGACGGACGACAGACGACAGACGACAGACGACGACGGACGCCAAGTGATTGCAATATCTCACATGGACCTTTGGTCCAGGTGAGCTAAAAATGACAGGTTTAGAAAATATGACTTAAAGTACTTGATAATTATTTCGAGTCGGAGCCTTAGGTTCATCAAGATTACATCAAGTACTCGAAAAGGAAAAAAAACTGAAGAAAGCATTTGCACATTTATTTCAACATGTATATTGTGACTTGTTTCTTAATCCAATATATATATTCAAGTTTTGAGTAATTTATAGCTTGATTTACATTCCATGGGAATTTTATAGCCTGTTTTACGTGCCATACTAATATATAACTTGTTTTACATTCCATACTAACGTTATAGCTTGTTTAATATCCCATACTACCTATATAGTGTTTTACATTCCATACTAATCATACAGCTTGTTTTACGCTCCATTCTAACTATATAGCTTGTTTAGCATCCCATACTAACTATATAGATTGTTACGTGCCATACTAATATATAACTAGTTTTACATTCCATACTAGCTATATAGCTTGTTTTACATTCCATACTAGCTATATAGCTTGTTTTGCATTTTATACCTATTTTATGATACTGATTACGCATTTGGTACACCTTTGTTTCTTTAATACCTACTGTTACATTCTGTTCCATTTGCAAAGAAGTTGGCACAGCAAACAATTGCAGCAGAACTCTTTTTTCTGCTACAAAATTAAGATTAAACATTTAAAAAAAAAAGTGCGAAGAAAACATTTTTATATTGATAGCGTGATCAACTTTGTTAGCAGTGAATACTTTGTACTAAAAAGTTAGACAAATGAAATTTTATTGTAGTTATTGATTTATCAAATAGGCAATTCATAAAGTGATGTAATTTTGTATTTCTTGTTTATTTAAGTTATAATTTGCAAAAATTTTACACTTACAACATACAAACCACAGCTTTAATTTTTGGGTTATCATGGGGCGTCATCTGAAGACAGTCCAAACATTAATTATGATTTTCAACAAAGAAAAAATCATTAATGGGTAATGTTTAACAAATCTCATAAAGATTAACTTTTATCTACTATCCTCCATTGTCTTGTTCTTTTTCCTGTACTGTCTTCTGATTCCTAGCGTTAACCATGGCCGGTAATACTCGATGTATTTTTCATTAACACAAAACATTCCACCAAAGAAGTCATAATATGTACAAAAGAAATTACACATCGTACAACCGATTATATCTTTGGCTGTTTGTAGTTGACCTGCTTGAGTTAACCCTAAAAGAGTAAATTTTATTCATAGATTGGTAGGGTCATGCGCACTAGATTTGTCAACTGATCAAGTTACTATAGTATCGGGTTTTTTATTGTGTACTGTTTGTAAAAAGAACGGATACTCTAGTATAGAGTTAATGAAAACGACATTTTTTTAACGAGAAAACTTCAAGAATTTTAAATAATAACATACAAAGCATTATTTTTGAAAGTAAGTTGAAAGTGTAAGTTCGCGATTTTTGAGTTATTAGTTTATTTGATTTATTATAATGAGAGTAGGCATCATGCCGGGTTTGGGCATTGAGAACAATATATTAAGAAAGATATTCGTAATTTTATTCAATACACAAGACCATATGGGCGCGGCCATGCTATGAACAATGATGAATTATGGAATAGCTCAATTGGAGATGTGACGTCACATCTCCAATGATAAATCATTAATCAATTGACGATATTTGTAACATAAGAGCGATGTTGTCGATCATAATAATGATAAATTTGGCATTGATATTTTTTATCCCTGCGTTTTTTGTTTGTTTTTTTTTCGAAATAGCAAGAAAATAGTTTACTTAAACCTTAAATTGTTTTAATTTTTTTAAATATAATTCCAAATAGTAAATAATCTGAAATATTTATTGTCACAGTAGCCTTAGTTTTGAAACCTTTTTCAAGTATTTAAGACAATAAATTAAGTTCTTGATGAATACAAAGGTGTCAATTAAAATCATTAACCTTTAGGACAATCTGTCACCCCTCAATAAGCCACGCCCCGGTGGTTAATTACAGGTATAATTGACAGATAGATCAAGTAAGGTACTCCTCCAATCAAAGATTTCCATGCAGCACTCAACCCACTTTAGACACACTCACCACAGCTCGATTTTACGAATTTGGACCGGTACATCTTTTGATAATTTCTTAATTAGTATACGCTATAATTAATCAGCAGGTGTCAATATCACCTGTTCACTCCATTGACTACCTTACCCTTACAATTATCAATCAGCCAAAGCGTGGTGCTACATGTACATCGTGTTTTTGCATGATTTGTGTAATACTAGTACTAGTACCCAAATTAAAAATGAGTTTACAGAGTTTTAGTTTCCACTTTTCCGTTTTTGAAGTGTTTGAAAAAACAATTAATTAACTACATAATTATTTGCAAGCAAAAACAAAGATTCCTACAGTTTATTGTTTTTAATTAGAATAACATTTTCGCACTTCACTGTTCAAATGGCACTGGCAGACCAAAGGGGTTAATTTCTAGAACCAATTCCAACCAGGTAAATGTCAACTTCTTATACACAGGAAACAATATTCAACCCCTGTGGTGCCGATAGTTAGCACGGGGGTACTAAACATACACAGGAAACGGCAAGTGAACCAGTGGTTTGTAGAAGGGAATAAAGTCTTATACACAGAAAACGATAAGTAAGCCCTTGTGGTGCGATGGTTTGCACGGAAGGACTAATTATCATGATATCACTTAAAACGAATTATGCAAGGTAATCCCAGTAGGATGTCAGGGAACCATGAATTGGAAACAGGGTGTATTAAAGAAATAGTTTTAGGGCAATTCTACATACTAAAAATTAATAAATATATTTTTAGAAAATGTCTGTACGGCGAATCTAAAAAAAATATTTAAAAATTCTACGAATTAATTTTGAACTTAACGGTTGGTACCATTTTAAAACTTTTCACAATCATTTAATTCTTTATCATTCCCGACTTAATTTTAATTATTTCAAATTGTCCGTTGTGGTACACATCGGTAAATACCGCATGGGTATAAGATGCAACATTCACTCTGTGTATTGGCTTTTAGCAGCGCCATCTAGTACAAATCACGTGACCGTCCATGGATAGAATTTTTTTACTTTTAAAAGCCAACTTTATCCTTACAATGCATATTTGAGCGATAGGAATTTCACCAAATTATTTTTATATGATAGTCTTTCAATGTACAAATTTTGAAAAAATCGCGAACTTACACTTCAATGCTAATTAAACATAATATATGTATTATTTTTAAAGATCTGGTCACATTTTCGCAGGTAGACTTAGCTCGTTACGTCATAAACTCTACCAGCCCTGCTTTGGCCAGAGTTAAGGTCTAGTAGGGGTTAAAGGTAACGGAATTTACTCAAATACGATCTCTAGACGTTTATTTGTTACTCGAGTTTACTCGAGCAGGTCAACTAAAAACAGTTTAAGTGCTATGCACCACGATGAAACGCACAGAAACAGTCAATAATGCGTGTGTAACTGTTTTGTTAAATTCTTATATTTTAAAGAGATCCATTTGTATGGAAACTTTAACACAACAACTGAAAATGAATTTTCTGACGTAAATATTTAAAATTCCTCCCTCTTATATGAGGTACAGTGTACCACGAATTTAATATCTGTACTAGTGTACACTACAAGTAAGTAAAGCTGTATCTATTACAGAATATATGGACAGTTGATCATAATAATCATGTGTAAAAAGTAGTTCCATGCGATCTTTTTCATGCTGTAAGTGTTTATATTTTTGGTGATCAGTCTCTTTTAACGAACTAAACAGTATGAAATAATAAAAATAATTTATAAAAAATTGTAGCTAGTTTTCAGTCAACACTTTTAGAAAAAATAGGGGGCTGCAAATTGAAAATTATAAGAGTTAGGGAAAATCTGATGCAACTTTCCTTCTTCTTTCTCAATCTCTTATATATTTTGATGTACAAGCAAGAAACTGTAATCTTACCCCTTAGTCTATTTTCGCAACGGCGGCCATTTTTTGTTTGTTAATAAATCAAAACACACTTTTATGCAGGACACCTTAAGATTTGACCATACTATGTCTCAATGAATTCTGTTCATTGGTTTTGGAGCATAAGAGTTTAAAAAAAAACAAAGGACGACAGACGACGGCGGACGCCTAGTTATGGCAAAAGCTGTTAATGGACTATTCGGAAACTATTGTATGGCGTAGTTAGGCACATTTTTTTTAAATGACAACCATTTTATTTTTTGCACAAAGCAAAATATAAGGTAATCTGCAGAAAAAAATGCAAAATCCTAAGTTTTGTTACATAACACTTAATTGAATTCAAGTAAAAAGACGAATGTAATTTTGGTAAAATCAATTTGAAGAAAATGCACAATAGAAAAAGTTTGAAATCATGGGGGGTTGCTCCTTTATCTTTAAGTGAATAAAAAGGGATTTATTTGCAGTTTAAAAGAACATGTACAAATGATCAAGACGATCAAGAAAAAAGTTTAGGTCCATATACTCGTGTATATGCTATAAGCAATTTTCGCTGGCAATGGGATCGCGTGCTAAACATTTTAAGCATAATCAAGAAAATCTGATATGCAAACCATAATAAGTTCATCCATTGCTCATAGACACATTTTCTAGCTTAAAGAAATTTCATATAATGTACTTACCACAAGCCTTCTTCATGCTCTATGGAAAATATGCTGTTGACATGGTTGAGACTGGCGTGAAAAAAATATCAGGGTAAAACATGTACGCGTCATGTTAACATTTTCATGAAAATAGAACCAAAATAAGGAAATAAATGATGTATAATACACTTTGATTAAGGGGAAATAGATCGTTATTAATTGATGAATAACGATTGATAAGTCTGTTGTTTACATGTATAATAATAGAAAGTTTATGCAAAACGAATATAGTAAATGATTTATTGTTGAGTGACATCAGCTGTAGCGAGATTGTGTATATTGCTAATAGAGTTTCAAAAACAAATACTTTTAATTATGATCAAAATTAATATTTTATTTAAAGCCATAAAGTCTCCTCTCAGAAATTATTCATTTGAAAATTTATGTCATAGGAAATTCAAGATTGACGACCTACAGGTCCAAATACAATTTTAAGGATAACTAGGTATAATTGTGTTGGGATGCCAACACACAAGTCGCCCAAAATCGCCTTGGATAGAGTTCCATTCAAATCAGTGCATCAAAATAAGTCTAGAAATCAAATTTCGTTGAAATCGGACAAAGTTGACGTTTTTAGGGGGCGGGTGTAGTGAAATGGCCGCCATTTTGAAACCGTAAGTCGGATTTCAAATCCGGTCGCAGATTTGAACTCAGCATACACACTTTACCCAGATGACAAATTTTCAAGACGATCCGATGAAAAAAAATTTTCCGCCCACTTTTTCCGAAGGCCGCCATTTCGAAACGGCGGCCATCTTGAAAATTTTAAAAGTGCATTACACAACTTTGAGTGACCCACTATCCTATCCAACAAGTGTTATTCAATTTCTTTTAACCGTTTTCTTGTATTAGGGAGGACAAATTCTCGATAAAGAATCAGAAGAATAATAATAATAAGAATAACTAGTTCTAATTGTGATCGCAAGCGAGTCACAAAAATGTCCCCTCACGTACCCCTCTTTGTCAATGTCTGTTGGCATTTGAGATAACTTAATTTATCCAATTTTCATCAAAATAGGAGCAAGTTTAATTTTGGCGGGAAATGGCGGCCATTTTGAAAATGGCGGCCCAAAAAATATTTTCGATTCCAAAATTGAACTCGGCATACCACTATAACCTTGTAAACAAATTTTCATCAAAATCAGAATAACTTTAATTTTGGCGGGAAACGGCGGCCATTTTGAAAATGGCCGACGATAAAAAAAATTTTGATGTCAAAAATCAACTCGCCATACCACAATTACCTTATATACCAATTTTCATTAAAATCGGAGTAATTTTAATTTTGGCGGGAAACGGCGGCCATTTTGAAAATGGCCGACGATAAAAAAAATTTTGATGTCAAAAATCAACTCGCCATACCACAATTACCTTATATACCAATTTTCATTAAAATCGGAGTAATTTTAATTTTGGCGGGAAATGGCGGCCATTTTAAAAATGGCCGCCCCAAAAAAAATTTCGATTCCAAAATTGAACTCGGCATACCACTATTACCTTGTAAACCAATTTTCATTAAGAAATAACAAAGTTGAGAATTATTTCATTAATATCACAAAATATATGGTACAAAGAAAGATAACTCAATCTTACAAAAAAAATAATTTTCGATTTTTTGCAAAATTTTGAAAACGGTAAGTCCGATTTTCAAAATTTTTTTTTTAAATGAAAGGTATTGTATATCCGCACTTAACCTAAAAGGGAATTTTCCCTACCCCTGCCGGATCAGAAATGCCAGGAAAAATTCAACTTCGGTTTCGAGGAGCCATTTTGAGGCCCTTTTTTTACCTATATGGGGTCGTTCGATTTCGGCGAAAAATACAAAAAGCACAATCTCCCATTCCATACTCTTGATTTATGAATTTTCAGCTTCCTACCTTAAAAGATGTCGAAAAAATGAGGTGGACAAGTTCACGATCCAGAATACCGAGAAAAATAATAATAACTAGTTCTAATTGTGATCGCAAGCGAGTCACAAAAATGTCCCCTCACGTACCCCTCTTTGTCAATGTCTCTTAGCATTTGAGATAACTTATTATATCCAATTTTCATCAAAATAGGAGTAAGTTTAATTTTGGCGGGAAATGGCGGCCATTTTGAAAATGGCTGACGCTAAAAAAATTTTGATGTCAAAAATAAGTTCGCCATACCACTTTTACCTTATATACCAATTTTCATCAAAATCAGAGTAACTTTGATTTTGGCGGGAAACGGCGGACATTTTGAAAATGGCCGACGAAATAAAAATTTCAATGTCAAAAATCAACTCGCCATACCACTATTACCTTATATACCAATTTTCATCAAAATCAGAGTTACTTTAATTTTGGCGGGAAACGGTGGCCATTTTGAAAATGGCCGACGATAAAAAAATTTTGATGTCAAAAATCAACTCGCCATACCACTATTACCTTATATACCAATTTTCATCAAAATCAGAGTAATTTAAATTTTTGGCGGGAAACGGCGGCCATTTTCAAGCCGACGATAAAAAAAATTTTATGTCAAAAATCAACTCGCCATACCACTTTTACCTTATATACCAACTTTCATCAAAATCAGAGTAACTTTAATTTTGGCGGGAAACGGCGGCCATTTTGAAAATGGCCGACGATAAAAAATTTTGATGTCAAAAATCAACTCGCCATACCACTATTACCTTATATACCAATTTTCATCAAAAACGGAGTAAGTTGAATTTTTGGCGGGAAATGGCGGCCATTTTGAAAATGGCCGACGAAAAAAAAAATTTAATCTCAAAAATCAACTCGCCATACCACTATTACCTTATATATCAATTTTCATAAAAATTGGAGCAAGTTTAAGTTTTGGCGGGAAAATGGCGGCCATTTTAGCCGCCATTTTAAAAATGGCCGCCAAAATTTTTTTTCGATACCAAAAATGAACTCGGCATACCACTATTACCTTGTAAACCAATTTTCATTAAGAAATAACAAAGTTAAGAATTTTTACATTACTATTACAAAATATATTGTTCCAAGAAAGATAACTCAATTTGACAAAAAAAATAAATTTCGATTTTTTGCAAAATTTTGAGAACCGTAAGTCCGATTTTCAAAATTCTTTTTTTAAATGAAAGGTATTAAAAGTCTACACTTACCCTTTAAAGGAATTTTTCCTACCCCTGCCGGATCAGAAATGCCAGGTAAAAATTCAACTTCGGTTTGGAGGAGCCATTTTGAGGCCCTTTTTTGACCTATAAGGGGTCATTCGATTTCGGCAAAAAATACAAAAAGCACAATCTCCCATTCCATACTCTTGAATTATGAAGTTTCAGCTTCCTACCTTAAAAGATGTCGAAAAAATGAGGTGGACAAGTTCACCACTCCAGAATACCGAGAAAAATAATAATAATTAAAATTTACGTTTCCCAAAACGCGGGATGTCCCCTCCCGTTCTCATTTAATGTCTGTTCTTTTCAACAGAAATTCCGACAATGTGCCGTGAGTTGCCATCACCCATATACCCTGTGTACCAAGTTTCGTTAAAATTGGAATATGTTTACATTTTTTGTGATTTTCAGCGGCCATCTTGAAAATTGCAGCCATTACGGAATTTCCGACAATGCGCTGTGAGTCGCCACCACCCATATATCCTGTATACCAAGTTTCGTTGAAATCGGACAATGTTTACATTCTTCGCAATTGTCGGCGGCCATCTTGAAAATGGCGGCCATTACAGAAATTCCGACAATGCGCCGTCAGTCGCCATCACCGTTATACCCTGTATACCAAGTTTCGTTGAAATCGGACAATGTTTACATTTTTCACGATTTTCGGCGGCCATCTTGAAAACGGCGACCATTACAGAAATTACGACAATGCCCCGTGAGTCGCCATAACCCATATACCCTGTATACCAAGTTTCGTTGAAATCGAACAATGTTAACATTTTTCGCCATTTTATGCGGCCATCTTGAAAATGGCGACAATACGGAATTTCCGACAAAGCGCCGTGAGTCGCCATCACCCATATACCCTGTATACCAAGTTTCGTTGAAATCGGACAATGTTTACACTTTTCGGCGTTTTTGGCGGCCATCTTGAAAATGGCGGCCATTTTGAAATTATAAACCGCAAAAAACACCGTAGGACCTTGGGACCTATCACCCCTCCAAGTTTCATATCGATCGGTCAACCCGTTTCCGAGGAGATAGCCGGACAAGTTCGTGCATCAGGTTGACGGAAGAAAAAGAAAAAAGTATAATAATAATAAGAAAAATAAGAAACGGAGTAAAAACAATATGTCCCCGACGACACTTCGTGGTCGGGGACATAATAATAATAATAAGAAACCGAGCAAAAACAATATGTCCCCGACACTTCGTGTTCGGGGACATAATAATAATAATAATAATAATAATAAGAAACCGAGCAAAAACAATATGTCCCCGACACTTCGTGTTCGGGGACATAATAATAATAATAATAAGAAACGGTGCAAAAACAATAAGTCTCCCAAACTTTGTTTTGGGCGACTTAATTACACATTTCAACTAAGATGACTTTACTAAGTACAAAAAAATAACTACTTTCAGGTTTCTTTTTCAAGCCATTTTTAGTCACTTGACACAAATCTGAATTGGTTCATTGGTTTTTCTGACCATTCATTTGTTTTTCCTGTCCATACATAGCCCCTAAAAAACCTTAAACTATTTTTTTTTCGTCCAAGTTAATACATGTAGAAAGGTTGTATTTTGTTTAAGGGTAGGCTTACATGTAATCATTGGTTGGATTGAATAACATAACTGTAACTTAAAGAACGAAATACTAACATTTTTCATTAAAAAATAATAGCTAATAAAACTGAACAGATAAAGCTGCCTGATACATTTAAGATATTAACATAAATGTGGATTTTGATGCATATTTCCTAGCAAGCCGCAATGGACACAAAAGCACAGATCTGCATTGGTACAGAATCTGATTGTTTTGTGTATATTTAACGTTTGCAAGATGCAATTTAAAGTTTATTGCTTTGCGCTTTTTTTGGAGATTCAGTTGAAGGTTGTTTTTTTAAATGGAATCATGGGTGTAAATTATATGCAAAGTTTGTCTCTTGTGATGTTTAATGGCTACAGAAAGTTTTCCCTTTATTTTAACAGTTACCATGTTTGTATTCCTGAGGTAGATTCTCATATATAACTACATGATTTTTTTAATTTCGCCCAATGTCATATTAGAAAGGGAAAAATTTTGCTACCGGTTCAATTTTCCCCCTCAAACATATTTTCTTAACCAAGTCATCAGCAAAAACCACCTTGCTCGGTATACGTTTCATGTCAATATAGATGAATGGGCGTTAGATAGCTTTATTTGAGGGTCATACTTACTTAGTTTTTGACTTTAAATCAGATTCGGAATTATTTTTTTTTTTTGGATTAAAAACAGGTCCTTCTTTGAACTTAAATGGTCGATGCCTAACTGAAAGTTTTAAAACACATGTGACGTACGTTTATGTTAGACCTCCGTTCTGTATTTTAACATCACAATCAGCATTGTAAACTCAAGTTGAAATACCCAGTCGGTGCTCCGGAAGAGTAGGTTTCTTCTTGAATATGACTTGGCCAACGAGCCTATAAGGTTGACAATACTAAACACATGTGTCAAATTATACAATATGGTTCACAAATTGGAATTTGTTAACGAGAATACACTTACCTGAAGACAATATGGATTACTTCCCTTGAATAGGTTGTCCTAACTCGCCCTAAAACGCTAAGCTGACCCAGACATCACCACGTGAAGACAATATGGAATACTCCAGATTGCAAATCCGCTCTTTATAACTGTAGCATGTATAGAGTGGGCTTCATATCATCCCATCCCATGTTCATTCATTATATAAAAAAACACAGAATGTCAATTTCCTCCATTTTTCATGAAAAAGTTAAAAAGATAAAAACATCCACATGTTATATTCATTTAACACAAAATTAGAAGTCACATATATACGCAACTCGTCGGAAAATAAATTCTATACAACGTACACTGTACAACATCGAAGTGATATATATATATATTTATCTTTTTTTTTACTTTTTTTTTCACATCACACTGTTGTCTATATTTCTAAATTAAAATCTTATAAAAGTTGATTAACGGCTCCAGTCAGCTGAATCAAGAATTGAACGTATAGATGCTCCTTTGAACAACGCCCATGACGGTTCAATCGCTCTTGTCGAATGAGCTTTAACTTTAATTTTATTGTCATATGCTAATCTAATCGTACTAACAATCCAGTTAGTAATAGTATGTACCGTGACTGAATTATGTGGAGCATTAATAGATAAAAATAGTTTCGAATTGTCTGACTTACGAAACTCTTCTGTACACTTTGAATAATACAACAAAGCTCTTTTAGGGTCCAACAGTTTGTTGTCCACAAATGCAGGAATAAATATCTTTGTTCCAATATTCCCTGGACGATCCTGCTTAGACAGTCCTTCTCTGATAAGAAATAAACCTTTCTTCTCCATCTCCTAACCTAAACAACTGTATATCGCTGCACCTCCTTAGAGAAAATATAGAAATTAAGAATTCAAAACTGTCTTAAAATTAGATGCCGAATAGGGATTAATTTCCCTTTCACGACACCAGCTTCTAAACTTTCTGAACTTCCCTGAATAGTCTTTCTGAGTGCCTGACCGCCACGATGCTGCAAGGAGTTTTCTAGTGTCTTTAGAAAAGCCTCCTTTTTGGAATATTCGGTCGATGGTGGCCATGCAATCAGTTGAAACAATTCTGGATTTGGATGATTTATTTTTGCTTTTCTTTGAGTTAGAAGGTTTTCTTTTAGTGTCAGTTTTATTAAAATGTCTACTAACATGTTTAGAAGTTTCAGATACCAGTGTCTTCTGGGCCAATGTGGGGCTATTAGAATTATCTAATAGTGTGACATGTGTTGTAACACTTTGGGAATTAGACAAATTTGAGGCAATCCATACCCACCATGTTTATCCACGGAAATGATAATGCATCTACTGCATATGCTTGTGCTTGTGGGAACCATGTGCAAAACATTTGAACCTTCCGATTTTCTACCGATGCAAACAGATCTATCTGAGGTTGTCCAAGAAGACGGAATATCTGATTTGCTACTTGTTGATTCAGAGATCATTCTATGTGGCGAATTTTTACTCTCGATAGAATATCTGCAAAAATATTGGATTTCCCTGCTATGAGGGCTGATTTCAATTGAATTTGATTCTAAATTGCAATTTGCAACAGATATCGAGTCAGGGAGAACATTTCTTTTGAACGAGTTTCCCAGTCCCTGCTTGTTTATGTATTGTACTACCGTGGAGTTGTCCGACCTGATAAGTACATTCTTGCCTTTAATTTTGGAAAGAAAATGGTGTATCGTTCTGATCACTGCCAACATTTCCAAGCAGTTGATGTGCAGTTTCTTCTCTTGGTCTGTTCATTTGCCCGTTGCAATTTGAGATTCCAGATGACCCCCCTTTCAACCATGTGTGGAAAAAAGCATCTGTCGTTATGCTTACATTGCAAGTTTGAACAGATCTGTCCTTGGTATGTTTGCTAAATCTTACCACCAGTTCAAATGTGTGTTTAGTTTGTGAGTAATTGGAATTATCTTTGAAAGATCCTGATACACTGGTTCCCAAAACCTTAAAAGATGTAGTTGAGCCGTCTCATGAAGAGTCAAACATTTGGAATTATCTCTAGACAAGAAACAGTTATTCCCATCAACTGAAGGAAATCCCCTGCTGTGACAAATTTCTGACTGTTCTAAATTTTTGTCACTGCCAGTGTTAGCTTTTGAACTCTTTCTTGAGTCGGTACAACTAGATCTCGATTCAACAAAAACATTGCCCCAATGTAAACTATTTCCTGTGTTGGTTGCAAATCAGATTTCTTTAGGTTTATTTTAAAGCCTAGTCTCACAAGAAGATTTAGCACATTCTCCCTATCTATTAGAAGTATCTCTTTCTTTTGATTTACTAGGACCCAAACGTCTAAATAGACAATTAATCTTATGCTAATTGCTCTACGATGAGCTGCTACTACTGACACAACCTTGGTAAATATTCTTGGTGCTGAAGTTGGACCAAAAAGAAGGGCCTTGAATTGTAGACAAGGACTTCCTTCTACCAAAAATATGAGAAATTTCCTGTGATTTGTGTATATCGGGATATGCATATAAGTCTTTCAGATCGAGAGAAATTGCCCAATCTCCTTGTTTTACAAGATTTATCACTGTTTTCAGAGTGTCCATCTTAAATGTTGTTAACGGAGACACCTGTTCAATGGTTTGTGATTTATAAATTGACGCAAGTCTCCCGTTTATTTGGGTACCAGGAAAAATGTGCTGTAAAAACTGTTTGTCAAATCGTTTTTCGGTACAAATTTTACAGCATATTTTGCATTAAACTTCTTACTTCTGTATTTAGAATATCTAAACTTTTTATAGAAGCACGAGTCTTACGAATTCTTGTTATTTGAGGAAAAGTTACAAATTTCAATTGATAAACGTTTTTCCTATATCTAAATCCCTTTGATCGTCTGTATTTTTGCCACTAGTAGAAAAGTTCAAAATTGAGTTAAAAGATATGATAGTTAATTGTTTTAATTAGTGTTTGACTGGTCTGCTGTACTGAGATGATCACCTCAATATCCCTATTGTGTCTCACAACTATGTTGTGTTCTATGGTCATTACCGGATCCTAC
Organism: Arcuatula senhousia; assembly: GCA_963971305.1. Lineage (NCBI taxonomy): Eukaryota > Metazoa > Mollusca > Bivalvia > Mytilida > Mytilidae > Arcuatula > Arcuatula senhousia. The sequence goes on from OZ020313.1 coordinate 3,305,690, forward strand.
GATCGCAATGGAAGAGGGAGGTTTGGCGCCATAAAACCTGGTTTAACCCACCATTTTGTTTGAAATGCCTGTACCAAGTCAGGACCATTGCGATCCACCAGTTCTCCGGTATGACTGATTCGTTTTTGTCATTTTCTCTGGACTATGAGATTGATCATTCAAGTTCGGTAGTTTTGTTATTACCTTTATATTCTAACTAATGATTTATAAAATGACAAAATAAAATTACAACAAAGTTCCAGACAGGTAAACTTTGATACGCCTGACGCGCATTTCGTCTATATCGAAACGACCCCCTACAGGTATCTCCGGAAACATCATGTTTGTTTGATATAAAATTACCTGGGGGTTTCTTAGCAACCGTTTCAATTGTAGCATATGAACCACCACTTCTCTTATAAGTTTTATTCGTGGTTTCACACAGTTCTGGCGATAAATTATTCGTATGCCTAGATTTCTCATTACTATCTTTCAGAGTTTTTTTTTAAGTTCTGGACCAAAAACACCTACACTAGATTAGGGTAAGGTAAGTAATTGTGGACTCAAATCTTTCAACAATGCTAAACCTGTATCCTCAAAAGCTGCCTTTCTGCGTATTAAATGGGAAAAAGCACCACATCTTGCTACTTGATCAAAGTTTTCAGTGCTCATTGCAAAAATGTCTCCCACTAATTGAACACATTTATCTATATTCAAATCATCTGACGTTAAATTTTCTAATAACGTACCTAAAGCTTGTTGGATGCAAGCAGATATAAAGATACCCATCCTAGCAGCTACCTGTCATTGAAAAGCTAGTTTTTCAAGATTCTACAGGAAAGGAGTCTGTAATGTAACTTTCATGCCACTGAAAGACAAAGCCTTGTAATCATGTTTCCCATGTAATAAAGAAGAAATCATATCATCTAAAGAAGGTATTTGTAAATGTTCAACTGAGTTCATCATTATAAGAAGTAAGTCTATTTGGCGTCTGCATGTGCCAATAATTTGACAAGATATCAATCGAACTCTAATTTAGAATAATACCAACTGAGTTTATATCCGCAATATGGTCTCAGCATCCTCTCCTAACAGAGGAACAAGATTATTGGGTTGAGTTTTTTCTACTAAACTGTTCTCACCCCCATTGACATGATTAGCGTTCAGATATCTTTTACACCTATCTGTTTTAGCTGAATTGACATATCCATTGTCTGCACGACCCACTCTTAAAGAGTCATCATCATCAAAACTCAAGCCCAACTCTTGAAACTCGTTTTCTCTCGGGCATATAGATAGAGAATCATTTTCCTGCCCGACAGAAAAAAATTCTTCATTCTCTCCTACAACAGCCGCCTTTTGGGGTCTACACGCTCCCGAAGAGCTGTTCCCCCTGCCAGCCGCCGAGCGAGCTGAACATGAAGGTCTCTGCACACCTGAAGTGTCCGCATCCTTATTGTTCGATAAAGTAGTAACAATAGCCATTAACACATCCATGCTATCAAATTTGTTTTCAAATTTATCATTCATTTATTGTAATTCATCTTTTTTAGAGCTTTGCTAACCCTTTCTAGATGATTTTGAATTCCCCGGCGTGTTTTCCGAAGTGACCTTGTCCTTCGACACGCTAGACATGTTGGAAGAGTTATTATGTTCGTCCTCGCTAACAGTCCTGGTTGTTCTCATAATTGACGATTCAGAATCCGACATTATGTTTTTAAAACACTACTACGATAATTTTATTTCACTATGACGAAAAATTGAGCTGAGAAGATCACGAGTTAAAACACACCAACCTTGATTCGCCGGAAATAAAGACTGATGTATCCCTATTACGCTTGACTGAATCACGTGGTGATGTCTGGGTCAGTTAAGAGTTTTAGGGCGAGTTAGGTCAACCTATTCAAGGGAAGTAATCCATATTGTCTTCAAGTAAGTGTATTGGTAGTATGATAAAACTAACATTTATGGTCATCTGAGAAATAGAAGTCTCGCATTTTTCTACAAGCACATAATATCGTCCATAAAATATCAGTAAAGTAGAGACAAAAACCGGAGAGCAACGTAACCCTGTATTTGAAATTTACCTGTCAGACGTGACGCTGTATAAATGAAGTCAACATACAGCCTCCAAAAGTTTTGAAACATCGAAACACTGATGGAAGGTAAACTACATAGGCGGATAAAATGGTGCAACACAAATAGGAAATTTGACGACTGGAAAGATGAGGTACTAGTAAATATGTCTGTCATTGAGCTTACTACAAAGCCTTCCTATGTGTAATTTCGGATATAGGTCCAGATTTCAAGCGGGACTCCTACAATCTATAGTGTCATTTCAATATAAATCAAAACCCAAATCGAAACTGATAAGGAAATCGGAAACGAAACTGAAATCCACTGCAAAGAAAACATATTTTTATTTAGTTCGATTTATCCACTAAATGTTCAAAGTAAACCGTTATAAATAAGTGTTGTTCACATCTGTACTCGATGAGTGTTTTCATGTTGAATAAGTATCTGTGTTGGTTTAAAAAGAGTTCCATATCGAGCATCCTGTGGACTAATGCTATAACTGACTATAAAGATTCATTAAAACAAATTTCACGTATATACCATATGTCAATGCATCGTTAGTGTGACTAAGAAATCCTAATGCTGGGATCGTCCATGTCTCGTTCAGCTTCCTCTACTACTGACCAAGGTCCTAAATAGCTTGCCATTGATCAATGTCTGTTGACACAGACTTCGTGTGGCATTAAAATTTGAAAACATTCTTAAAGTTCAAATTGTTTCTTTTATTGTAAATAACGTTTACGCCTGAATACAACCCATCCCCAGACGATTTTTTTTCAATTTGTAAGCCTAATAAGGAATATTTTAGTCCATTTGACAGCTGTTTACCAACAAAATAATTATTTAAAAATCAGATGTTTATTTTTTTACAGAAAACAGCTTCACCAAATATAATCATTATAAATACATATCGTGTCTGAGTTTCTCGTGTTTAAAAAAAGTTTTCCATTAACCTTAAAGGCATATTGTCTACCAAAATTTTTTTTTTTCGTCCTCAATTTTTTAATGTCATTTAAACCAAAATGTAATTAAAGAAAACCTTGAATAGAATATCAATTTGTTACCAAATTTGCCTTAAACTTGGGTTATTTCGCTCAAAACTATTCTACCATGTTGGTTGATTATTAGTTTACATTCGTGACAACAGATATATTTTTGTGTATTTAATACGGCCATCGAACGGGATCTCGGATGTTTTGTTCCTGAAGACTTTGACATCGGGGAAAATTTAACAAATTCAATGTGAACAATCTAAATCATCTCCATATCTTTTATACGAGCCATAAATGTCATTTTGTTTGTTTGGCGACTTTGGCGTTTTCGTTGCCTGGAATATTTCTACGGGCTAAAATCTCGAGATACTGTGTACTGGCCGCGATTTTGAACAAGCAAAGTTTATAAACAGAATTAAAAACAGTGGGCATATTTAAGGCGGGATTAAGCTCATGGATATGAATTAATGTAAAGCTTTAAAAATATTATTAAGTGATTATTGTTTTTCTATTTTTCGACTTATATGATAAGATAGCCGTATTTTTTGTTGTTCATATGTTTAAAATTAGACAAAACAAGTTGTTTGATGGCCTTTTTTGTCAGTAAAAAGACAGACATTTTTTGAAGACAATATTCTTTTAATAGTAAGAATAAAGATGTGTTAAGGTGAAGAAGTAAAGGCAATTAAAAGAAAAGCCCTCTGTCTACATGTATATCTGATCATCTATTAATTATGCTTTGATGGATCTTTAAAGAGATCAGTGTATTTATTCAAAAATATTTAATTGAATCAAAAGATAAGACAATCCAATTGTATATAAGAAAAGGGGGGTCCCTTATAGGCTTTTCATTCAATGGAGTTGTACTCCATGATTAAAAATCAGTAGAAATTACTGCTAAGGCATATGGACAACTTTTTTTATTTTAAATTTATGCAAGTTGGGGAAATTTAGACAAGATATGTAATTGTATTTGATTATCTTCCAAGTAAGTGTTTTATTAACGAATCTAGTGAGTTTTAAATAATTATTTAACCTTAGTAATTGTTGTAAAACGGACTATACTATAAAAACATGATCTTGATATTCCTTTGACAATCAACATTGACAAAAAAAAATTCTACTAATTTGCGATGTCGGTTACCATCCTTGTGTAATTCTTATGTAATAAAATGTTTTTTTGTCATTAAGATCTAAACAACCATTGCAAATTCAAGCATTTCTATCTGTTGACGGTGAAATATAAATCGCCCACAAAAAAGGAGAATTACAATCGGGAATGAAAGTCATCACGCTTTTCTTTTTTTTGGCGATATTGATTTTCAATTAATTATCATTACATAATGGCCATATATCGCCAAAGACGTCAGTTTTATTCAGTAGGAAGCTGAGGTACCAATGGGACATCCGAATGTCAAAAGTGCGAGAGGACGGAAACAAAACCAGCAAACTCGAACAGTGGACGAAAAACACAAAATAAAACACAAAAAATAACAAAAACAACTGAAAAGCGATCAATGACACGAACTCACTAAAGCCATAACGAGGGTGAACTCAGGTGCTCCGGAAGAGTAAAAAGTTTCTGAATGCTATAGCACACATGTTGCGCTCCCAACTGTCAATTCAGTGCATCAAATCCGGTAAAGGAATGCAAATCAGAACCCTTGTTTACTTCCTTGGGATAAATAGTATCTATAGAGTTAGGAAAAGTATGGTTGTCAAATGGAAAACTGTTGTTTAAGTTTTTTTCTGTGTAAGTTTTGTTAAAAATCAATAAGATGTTGTACATGTTATTCTAGCTTTTCTTTTACTTCGTAAAAAATAAAAAGATCGAGTTTTAAGCAGAGCACAATTGGCTTCCATGGAAATGTGTGTCAATGACTTGGCAGTAAATTTGTTTACCAAATTCATATAAATTTTATAGAAAAGACAACTTTTAAAACCTTTGTGTATTTCTTTATTCATATGACTTACAAAATAATTTTGAAACTTTACAACAAATGTAGTGACGTTTATATATTAAAACATCATTACCCAAATATGTCACATTTGTGAAGAGCTTCATCAATCTGTGAATGTTGTTTGTATACCTTAAGTAGCAATATAAAAGGAAAAAAGATAAGTCAAAAATAAGTGGTCACTCTGGTGTATGTTTCATTTGACTTGGTTTTGATTGGCTAGGCAGGGAATTGTGGTAACTATTTAACTTGTCTCTTTTGAGCTCTCAATCATTTAGCCTCTCAGTTAGATGATGATAGCAGTAAAGGTTTTTAGTCTAGGTCTCCTTCTTGGGTTTATTGCTCAATCAGGTGAGTTCGATCCTTAGCTTTACACCAAAAGTTTTACACCTTTTCAGTTTTAGAAATGCTATATTTTACTTAGTACAGCAAATACAATAAATGTTTTATTCGATTTTTTCCGTGTATTTAAGCAGTATTCAGATCCCCGTACCCATAATGCAATTGTGAATTAACGATAATGCGTTTTTCTTTTCTAATACATTATCGTTATTTCTTATTACAAAGTTTATTTATTTTTCAACCCAGAAATTAATCTTTAATCTTTAAATATTTTAAAGAGTGTTTAAATTTATGGTTTTCAGAGTTGCTTTTTTTATAATTTAAACGCTTTTTTATTTGTTATTTCAAAAATATTCTTGGTATTAATTTGTGTGTGTTTGTTGATGTTTAAATCCCTTTCCGATGAATCCTGACCAATTAGGACAGTACGTTTTAGTGGTAGAGGAAAGCGTAGGGTACCTTTAAACTGAGAAACGCAATCGAAACGCAACGAAACGAAACGCAACGAAACGAAACGAAATACAACGAAACGAAACGAAATATAAGGAAACGAAACGAAATACGAAAAAAACTAAATATAACGAAACGAAATAAAACGAAACGAAATTTTACGTAATATAAACTGTTGAATTAAAAACTAACGAATTAGGATTTTGATTTTATGATATTTTCTTTCTTTTACATTTATAGTTTGTTAAAAAAACTACCGAAGTCGGTTGACCAATCTTTACTGACAAAGAACAAAAGAAAAAAGGCAAACGCACCCAAGAGAAAGTGAGCAATATTATTGTTCCTGATCGATTTAACTAGTTTAATGTGCCTGTCCAAAGCCAGGAAGATGTTTGTAATTGTCGATTTTTTATGTTATTTGTTTTTTTGTCAAAAAGGGGGTCTTTCATTGAAACTTTTGGATTCGGCTTGAATCATATGTAGTTATTTCAATCCAGGGCCAATTGTAAAACAGCGAGCAGTGACCGTTGGTCACATTGAAGGCTGCTGGTCGTTTTACGTTGTGGAGTTTTTAAATTATTGTCAATGTTGTAGGTTTTGTCGCGTACACTTATTCCACATATCATTATCTTCTCTGAAAAATTCACTTTAAAAGAAATGATGGATAAAACAAGTTTTATGAAGCCAAATTTTCCTCTTTTATTGCGATATATATTCTCGAATAGAAGATGAATAAGACGTTTGAAAAAAGTACAGTCGTGCGATGTTTACTCTCAGATGACCGAAGGAAAATTTACACAGCAAGTACCGGTATTCTAACATTGGAGTACATTAACATGCATCAGTATCATTATTTTGCAAAAACCCGTTTTCTGCATGCACTATACGCGAAGAAAAATGTTTACGAGAACATAATACCAAGACCCTTTTTAAGTTAATATGGTCAGTCTCTCTGGTACGGCTTCTTAAACTGACGAGGAAAAATGTGACTTTCTCACTAGCCAATAATAACTATTTGTTGTAATCCAAAAATCGTTAATATTACAATTGATTCGCTACTGCAAAACTTGCGACACGTCTGACACAAAAATTGCATACACAATGTTATTTTGCACATTGGTTGTTGTCCTAACTGAAGAAATTCGTCGGAAGACATCATGCGCTCTTAGGCGTAGATGGGACTTCTATTTCTCAGATGAGTGCTGATGTTGGTTTGTCTTTAGGTTTTTGTTCTATTTCCCATTTCGGATTTGACACGCTGAATTGTACATTGGGAACGCGACGGGTGTGCTATAGATGCAGTAACTGCTTACTCTTTCGGAGCACCTGAGTTTACTCTTGTTCGACTCAACTTGTGTTCGCATTGTTGATTGCTGTTCATTTGATTTTATGTTTCTATGTTTCGTGTTCCTTCGTTCTGTTCACCTTTACTGGTTTTGTCGTTGCCTTTCGAACTTTTGATATTTGAATGCCCAATCGGTATCTCTTTGCTCCCCATGTCAACGGTTTCTTAGTTTTAGTGTCAACTTAGATTGTCAGAAACCAGACCATACGCGTTTTTACAAAATATATAAATAATTTGCTTTTAATGAATTAAGATAACATGGTGATAATGAGATGTGGAATAAGTGCTTGTGACACTACCAATATAAATCAGCGGCAAAAAAAACCTCATCTTCTTCGCAGAAATAACAATATGAAGACGACCAGTACAAACATAAGCTCTGACCGTTATGATAAGTTTGGACTTTATTTTACAATCAGATAGTTTAAAGGCATTTCGGGCGAAGAGTCAGCACGTTAATTACTAAAACATTCTAAAATGTTATTTGTATAATCTAGTTACAGTGACAGTGCATTTTCTTTCTTCTTATTGGCAAGTTGAATTTGAATGAATAAAAACGATAAATGTTCAATTGAACAAGAGAGAACCTGAAATAAAGACACATAGAAAGAACAAGTCTTAGGGGAGCTTTTAAGAGAAACTTTCAACTTTCACTGTTACTGTCAAATAGCATATCTATCAAGTACCGGTATCTTGGGTATATCGGTATTAAAATTACAACAAAGTTCATGACAACTAATTTTGCTACGCTTGACGCGCGTTTCACCGATGGTCAAACTTACTTAAATCCGTCAATTAAATCTGGAATATAATTAGGCCAGCATCCAAAGGTTTAGCCATGCAAAGCTACAAGGGCTAAGTACATTAAATCTACAAATGTGATACCGCTTTACAGACGGAAGGTATGTAGTGATGTTTAGTTCGGTCCGCCCGTCATAACACTCTCTTTTTTGTTGTCAGTAAATCATAGACATCATTTGCTTAAAAATCCGTACGTACTATTCCATAATGATTTTGCTGACCGCTAAACAACACGGGGAATTTCGGGCTATTGTTAGGTATGAAAATCTGATTGTACAGTCCGAAACAATTTACTTATTCATGATTTGAATACAAGAAAAGGAAAATATAAGTAAATAGTAGACTACTATCTAATTCTGAACTGTTGTCTGCCATTTTCTCCTACTGCCATTTTCTTTGTTAAATCATACAACGTTAATTTTTTTCTGACTGTCGTCAGATTTCAAATTGTTAATGGTCGGCAATAAGATATATGCATTTCTTAGACCAGCGACTTCTCTATCAAAAACACAAAACAAAGTTAAAAAAAATAAATTTTCGATATTCGACATTTACAAGACTAGATTGTGATAACCAATGCAAATGGGATTGAATTTTAAAAAAAAATAGTCAACAAATAATTTTTCGTTACATTTTATAGCGAGCATAGCTTGCAAGCGGAGAGCTCTACGGTATTTGTTTCCGCGAGAAAATTGCTAATGCTGATTTAGATTTTTTATGGTCCGGAAAGGGTTATTATTTTTACAGGGCCGGATTGAATGTTAAAATAATTTATAAGAAAAGAAATAATGCTTAAAAAATAATGAATTGCGCTTTTTACAAGAAAATAATATTCTTAAAATAATAAATACACATAAGCTGCTCGTTTCGTCTTGGTTATATGCACTTACGAAACTAACGTGTCTCGAAGCTTAATCGCCCCATACCATCTCGCCCCAAAATAAGCAAATGGAAATATTGGAAATCAAATGACAGCGATAGCCCTGAATGTCGATATTCCGAAAAAGACCACAACAAAACTAGCAGATAAAAGAGGAAAACCCAACAAAAGTGATTTAAAATGCACCATTTTATTGCATTGATTATGATCATCATTATATGTCCCTTTTAGCTATGCTCGCATTTAGGCAATGCCTACTCCATTTTAAAATTTTGTTTCGTTTCGTTTAGTTATATTTCGTTTCGTTTCGTTGTATTTCGTTTCGTTTCGTTGCGTTTCGTTTCGTTGCGTTTCGATTGCGTTTCTCAGTTTAAAGGTACCCGAAAGCGGAGTACTCGGAAGAAACAACCGTACATTGAGCATGTAACTGACAAAACTAACTACATACAAGAGGGAGGGTCATGTTGAACTTATATATATTTTTTTAGCGCAAGTGTGATTCGATTCAAATTATATATTAAAGTAATAGGATCTACATTTGTTTATACAGTAAAGATACATAACAATAATTGTAGACCTTACGACGTAGTTATCATCTATATACGTCACTGTTAACTGATCTTGAATTGTCTTGATATTTTTTTCTGGTAACATTTCACGATTGGTCTTCGATCCACGTCTCATTCACGACTCTTTAACTGTGGGTGTTTATACATAAATTTAACGCATATACAAAACGTTCTTAGTATTCCTAATACAAAGAACCAAGTGATAGTCAAATACTGTTTAATTTAATTATGCTGTACATGCATATTTCACTGAGTAGCATCTCATTAGCAGCATTATAATCAAACCTTAGTAGGTCAAAAGACAAAAGTATTGGACGAAAAATGCTCTAACCCAAAAGGTCTTAACATGAAAGCTAAATCCAGCACCGAGGATGATAGTATCAAGGTTCATGGATACGTTTACCTTAAATTGGCTAAATTGTACATCTATTTTCAGTATCTGCACAGCAAATAGAATTAAAAAGTGAACAATAGCAGGATTAATATTTTCATATTATTTTCATGGTTAATTCTGCAATTTGTTTGTTTTACTTTTTAACACAGCCGAGTTTAGGCTAATAACACTTATAGTCCATTTGAGTTCTATAAATCAATTAAAAAATCCTTTAACTTTGTTGTCTTTAAAAAGAAAGTCCTATTTGAAAGACAAATATAATTTTCAATATCCTACGAACTCTGACAACAATAAACAAAATTTTATCTTCTCAAACAAAAAAGTTTTCCATAATTATAGTCTAATGATAAATAATTTACAAATCACATTAAAACATAGAAATGTGTGTTTATTTGATGGAACAGCCAAGTAATTGGTCTACCTGAACATAATTAAAAGGACCAACAATAGGAGATTAAATGACCAACTAGCTCAACAATGGACTTTTAAAGGTATATCAAGCATGTCTACGAAAAATATTTTTATTTATTATGAAAAAATTCTGATTTTTTCGCCCGAGTTCGTACGCCTTAAAAAAGTTACAAGATTGAAAAATAGTTTTTTTTTTATTTTACAAGCCATTTTTCGTTGATTTATAGAAGCCAAATGGACTGTACACCCTCTCACGAGGCCTAAAATCTCATGGAACATTCAATGACAGTTTTACTATATACAGATGGGAGCACACATAACCTGTACGGTAAGTTAACTTGAGAAGCAGACATCAAGTTTACTTCAAGTTCACTTGCGACTGGTCATGCGACTGCTTTGAGCAGACGTGCGACTGGTTCCAAGTTAACTTGAAAAGCAGTCATGATTCCACGTCTGCTTTAAAAAGCAGTCACATAATTATGACAGGTCTGGTCAAGTTAACTTCGTGAATTGTCTGCTTTAAAAACTGAATGTAAAGGGACAATTTTGATGTTCTTTCGCCTAAACTGTTTTTGAAACTTATTTTTTTTATGTTAAAGGCCGTTTTTGTTATATTAAATTAAACCCTTGCATTATTAAACATGTCTGGTAAGAGCAGACTTGTTGCAATGACTGGTCTTGTAAAAGGAGTCATGTCTTTGTGACTGGTTATGTCCAGTCATAAAAAAGCTATCACAAGTTTGCTTTGACCAGTCATGAGTTAACCAAAGTTAACTTGAATGTCTTGTATAGCAGACATGAGCAGACGTGGAAAGCAGTCACAAAGTTAACTCTATGTTAACTTCCGTACAGGTTTTGTGTGCACCTATCTGTAAGTTAACCAACATGTCAGTTGAGAGGTACAGCAGAGATATTTTTTTATTAATCTAAATAATTTTAAAAGGAAAAAGTACCTATCTTATCTCAAGTAAAAATTTGTGCTAATGTAATGAGGTGTGTCCATATCTAGGTCCTTCTATACTTTATTAATGCCCTGATAATAAGTCGAATGTTCTGTACATATACTGTTATTTTATTTAATTCTAAATTATTTTTTTGTTCTGATTTTTTTTCCACAGCCGATTTTAGGCTAATATCACTTACACCCTTTTACGAGGCCTAAAATCTCATGGGACATTAAATGAAAGTTTTACTTTATAAGTTCACCGACATGTCAGTTGAGATGTGCAGCAGGTATATTTTGTTATTAATCTAAATCCAATTTGAAAGGAAAAAGTACCTTTGTTATCTCAAGTAAAAATTGTGTTAATGTTATAGGGTGTGTCTATATCTAAGCCCTTCTTTACTTTATTTGCCCTGATAATAGTCGAATGTTCTGTACATATACATTTATTTTATTGGAGTCCAACTGTCCCTACAACCTTTAAGTTGAACATTTTCTTTACAACATGGGTAAACTCATTTAATAAGTAAACTATTTGGTCAATATAATTATATAGAAATTTTTATTCATAAAAGCTGATTAGACTAAGAGAAAAAAATGTTTCCGAGCTAAGAATAAAAACAAAATTAATTCAAGATTTCTATTTTTTCAATCGGTGTCCTGATTAAGTATTAATAACTGAGATGAGACAAATATTTTATTGGAGGTCAAATATTGTGACATATGGTGTTTTTTTTTTTTTATTTAATTCGCCTACGAAAAACCTGAATCAATTTGTTAGTTTTACTTGAAAAGAGGTTTTAATAGTTAAAATGAGACAATTGTTTTACTGAAGGTCAAAGATGGTGGCATATGGTGTTTTATCTTTAATTCGCTAATGGCGAACGTAAATTAATTTGTTGTTATTGATACTAGATCAGAGGTTTTATTATTTTGTATAATTATCATGTAAGCCAAAAATGTGCTTAGAATGATCATCCAAACATCTAACCGTCACTAAAGTGTCATTGATTTGCTACTTCATTGGTTTAATATTATTGATTTATAACTTTATATGTTGTAAGCATGTAATGAATCTTTTTGAAACAATCACAGTCACTCGGAGCTTCGATTCTTTAAGACTGACGTGGTTGACTGACGTTACAAGAGGCAAAGGCCTAAATGAATTTTTGCCTCGATATAAGTATTTAAGCAGCACTATAGTACTAATCATTTCGCCTTTTGTTGCTCATAAATAAATTCTTCACTATTTCAATAGCAACGTTTGCTCACTAGAGCTTTGGTGATATAAGCTGTTCCAAGCTGTTGTATTTCAATAGTACAGAAGCTTACACTTGAAAACAAATATTACAATATATTATCTGCAATGAAATACTATTTTTTTCATTTAAAAAAGAGATAATTTTGTAAAAAATTTTTTTGTCTTTACTTAATTTAGTTTAGGAGTCAAATTGTGTGCTTTTATGTCGTTTGTTTCTCCGTATTGTTGTCGTTTGTGTTGATTGATTTTTTTCGTGCCATTGGACTTTTGAAATCATTTTGCCCCATTGATACCTGTTTGCTTTTTGTAGTTATCGGCGAATGCCCGGAAGGAATATGCAAATATGTTTGTGGACGTGACGACATAAAACAAGGGCCCTGTTGTAGAAACAGAAAATGTTGTGTTCCATGAACAGGTAAGTATGCTTATTAATAAAATGCATCTCTATGTGTATTGCTTTCCGTTGAATTGTTGTCTTTTGTGTCAACTAGATAATATTGAGATGTCGAATAAGTGTACGCGACACACTTATAATTATCATAAAGGAAAAAAACAGCCAGCATACAGTCTCTGGTCGCTGCTCGCCGACTTGCATTGGCTCGAGACTACTTATACAATACATTTGATTCAAAATCAATTCCAAAACTACCATTGGTAGACCCATTCTTTGTTCGGGCTAATTCAATGGCTAGACGGAAAGCATGATCCACATCACAGAACCCCAACCGTTGACAATCCGGCTCGTTCCAGAATGCGTTAAAGATTAAAACTTTTAAGCCTTAAGTCGTTCGATAACAAACGACTTTATGTTACATGTACTTTATTAGATTAGCCGAGTTTGTCACGGATCAATTAATATACCAAATACTAATTCGCTGGTATCTAAAATGTTACGTTACAGGTGATACAATGAAAAAAAATACAGATGCTGGTTAGTAAAATACCTGGTGAAAAAGTTCAAAATTATTTTAAACGAAACAAAAATGATTGTTTTGATTTGTGTTTACCTGGTTGTTGTACTAAGATGATCACCTCAACATACCTATTTTGTCTTAACAACCATATTGTGCTTTTCGGTTTTTTTTTCGTTATATTTTCCTTGTTTCCTTGTTTTGTCTTTTCTCATGGACATTTGATATTGATTCTTCAAGTTCTGTAACTTTGTTAGCTTCTTCATTTACAGCCACATGTACAGAAGCTGGGGGTTAATGTAAGGACAGCTGTTTACTCTGTGAGTTCCAGAGAAATGATCTAGGCTGCTGTAACGGTAGAAGCTGCTGTATATCGTCAATATGTGAAGGTATAAATAACTTTCAACAAAACTCATAACTTTAAATCTTAACCTCCATATGATGTCAACCCACTCTGATAGAATGAAAACCTTTAACAAAACTTAGTTTTCTCATAACTTTCAATCTGAACCTCCATGTGCTGTTAATGTTCAACGAGGTTCGTTGGTTGTCAACCACTCTGAAAGACTCTTGTAAATTGGAAGGAAATTGATTTTGAATTTGTTGCACAGTTTGAGTGTTACCGTATCATCTCTTCTCGATTAGATTTTTTGATCAGACACCGATTTCTCCGTGACCGACTTTTACAGCAAGGCTATAAGAAAACACGTCTCATACGATCCCTAAAAAATCTTTCTTAATGATCAGCCACTAGTAGAAAAATCCAAAATTGAGTTAAAAGATAAGGTGGTTAATTGTTTTAATTAGTGTTTGACTGGTCTACTGTACTGTGATGATCACCTCAATATCCCTATTGTGTCTTACAACTTTGTTGTGTTCTATGGCCATAAGATCGCAATGGAAGAGGTAGGTTTGGCGCAATAAAGCGTGGTTTAACCCACCATTTCGTTTGAAATGCCTGTACCAAGTCAGGACCATTGCGATCCACCAATTCTCCGGTATGACTGATTCGTTTTTGTCATTTTTTCTGGACTATGAGATTGATCATTTAAGTTCGGTAGTTTTGTAAGTACCTTTATCGACTCTCTGTTTTCCAAAATATGACGTGGTAGTATTCTTTACATCATGAAATGAAGTCACTTACTTAATGGGGTACTTGCACCAAACACAAATATTTTCCCGTCAATGGATTCTTTAATATGTAAATAGACACACCAAGAGATACACTTTGGAAATTTAATTTGAGAAAAACATGTTTCTGTGTTGGTTGTGAAGATAATTGACTCTGAAAGTTGGCTCATTTACATTGAAATATTAAAGAAAGTGTCCAAGTTTCAAGGAAAATTGTTAGTAAACAAAAATCGGTTCAGTGATTTTTTCGACAATGTAATCAATCAAACGCAAAAATTTGTTACAAACTAGTCAAAATTGGCAAATTCAGTCGTAAATTATCTCCTTTTGTGTCAAAATGCAGAAATATAATTTAATTTTTGGTTTAATAAATAATTTATAGAGTAAAATTAACAAAATAAAGGAACTAGTTGTTTAAATGGTCTAAGTATCAGAGCAAAATTTGAAAAAATATTCTATAGCTACTCAAACTAAAAATTTTAATTGTCAAATTCATTAATGAAAGCAACTTAAAATACAAATGACAACAAAGATCCAGACAATAAATTTTGCTACGCCTGACGCGCGTTTCGTCTATTCAAGACTCATCAGAGGCGCTCTACCAAAAATATTGAAAATGCCAAACACTGTATGAATATGAAGAGCATAGAACAGTATAACCAAAAATGCCAAACTGGGGAACCAAATTATTACTAAGATATTCAACCTATGTCTGGGGTAGGAAGAACCTTAGGGTTTAGACAAGTTTGAAATTTAGACGGATAATTTAAAGCTTTGATGTATTCTCCAACTCAAAAGTGTTGGTGCCGGAGCGGGCTAACCTCGGGGAATTTAAACTCCACCAGCAGTGCTAACCTTCACGTGTGTTCGAAATACAAATGACAACAAAGTTCCAGACAATAAATTTTGCTACGCCTGACGCGCGTTTCGTCTATTCAAGACTCATCAGAGGCGCTCTACCAAAAATATTGAAAATGCCAAACACTGTATGAATATGAAGAGCATAGAACAGTATAACCAAAAATGCTAAAATGGGGAACCAAATTATTACTAAGATATTCAACCTATGTCTGGGGTAGGAAGAACCTTAGGGTTTAGACAAGTTTGAAATTTAGACGGATAATTTAAAGCTTTGATGTATTCTCCAACTCAAAAGTGTTGGTGCCGGAGCGGGCTAACCTCGGGGAATTTAAACTCCACCAGCAGTGCTAACCTTCATGTGTGTTCGAAATACAAATGACAACAAAGTTCCAGACAATAAATTTTGCTACGCCTGACGCGCGTTTCGTCTATTCAAGACTCATCAGAGGCGCTCTACCAAAAATATTAAAAATGCCAAACACTGTATGAATATGAAGAGCATAGAACAGTATAACCAAAAATGCCAAACTGGGGAACAAAATTATTACTAAGATATTCAACCTATGTCTGGGGTAGGAAGAACCTTAGGGTTTAGACAAGTTTGAGATTTAGACGGATAATTTAAAGCTTTGATGTATTCTCCAACTCAAAAGTGTTGGTGCCGGAGCGGGCTAACCTCGGGAAATTTAAACTCCACCAGCAGTGCTAACCTTCACGTGTGTTCGAAATACAAATGACAACAAAGTTCCAGACAATAAATTTTGCTACGCCTGACGCGCGTTTCGTCTATTCAAGACTCATCAGAGGCGCTCTACCAAAAATATTGAAAATGCCAAACACTGTATGAATATGAAGAGCATAGAACAGTATAACCAAAAATGCCAAACTGGGGAACCAAATTATTACTAAGATATTCAACCTATGTCTGGGGTAGGAAAAACCTTAGGGTTTAGACAAGTTTGAAATTTAGACGGATAATTTCAAGCTTTGATGTATTCTCCAACTCAAAAGTGTTGGTGCCGGAGCGGGCTAACCTCGGGGAATTTAAACTCCACCAGCAGTGCTAACCTTCATGTGTGTTCGAAATACAAATGACAACAAAGTTCCAGACAATAAATTTTGCTACGCCTGACGCGCGTTTCGTCTATTCAAGACTCATCAGAGGCGCTCTACCAAAAATATTAAAAATGCCAAACACTGTATGAATATGAAGAGCATAGAACAGTATAACCAAAAATGCCAAACTGGGGAACCAAATTATTACTAAGATATTCAACCTATGTCTGGGGTAGGAAGAACCTTAGGGTTTAGACAAGTTTGAAATTTAGACGGATAATTTAAAGCTTTGATGTATTCTCCAACTCAAAAGTGTTGGTGCCGGAGCGGGCTAACCTCGGGAAATTTAAACTCCACCAGCAGTGCTAACCTTCACATGTGTTCGAAATACAAATGACAACAAAGTTCCAGACAATAAATTTTGCTACGCCTGTCGCGCGTTTCGTCTATTCAAGACTCATCAGAGGCGCTCTACCAAAAATATTGAAAATGCCAAACACTGTATGAATATGAAGAGCATAGAACAGTATAACCAAAAATGCCAAACTGGGGAACCAAATTATTACTAAGATATTCAACCTATGTCTGGGGTAGAAAGAACCTTAGGGTTTAGACAAGTTTGAAATTTAGACGGATAATTTAAAGCTTTGATGTATTCTCCAACTCAAAAGTGTTGGTGCCGGAGCGGGCTAACCTCGGGAAATTTAAACTCCACCAGCAGTGCTAACCTTCACATGTGTTCGAAATACAAATGACAACAAAGTTCCAGACAATAAATTTTGCTACGCCTGTCGCGCGTTTCGTCTATTCAAGACTCATCAGAGGCGCTCTACCAAAAATATTGAAAATGCCAAACACTGTATGAATATGAAGAGCATAGAACAGTATAACCAAAAATGCCAAACTGGGGAACCAAATTATTACTAAGATATTCAACCTATGTCTGGGGTAGGAAGAACCTTAGGGTTTAGAAAAGTTTGAAATTTAGACGGATAATTTAAAGCTTTGATGTATTCTCCAACTCAAAAGTGTTGGTGCCGGAGCGGGCTAACCTCGGGGAATTTAAACTCCACCAGCAGTGCTAACCTTCACGTGTGTTCGAAATACAAATGACAACAAAGTTCCAGACAATAAATTTTGCTACTCCTGACGCGCGTTTCGTCTATTCAAGACTCATCAGAGGCGCTCTACCAAAAATATTAAAAATGCCAAACACTGTATGAATATGAAGAGCATAGAACAGTATAACCAAAAATGCCAAACTGGGGAACCAAATTATAACTAAGATATTCAACCTATGTCTGGGGTAGGAAGAACCTTAGGGTTTAGACAAGTTTGAGATTTAGACGGATAATTTAAAGCTTTGATGTATTCTCCAACTCAAAAGTGTTGGTGCCGGAGCGGGCTAACCTCGGGAAATTTAAACTCCACCAGCAGTGCTAACCTTCACGTGTGTTCGAAATACAAATGACAACAAAGTTCCAGACAATAAATTTTGCTACGCCTGACGCGCGTTTCGTCTATTCAAGACTCATCAGAGGCGCTCTACCAAAAATATTGAAAATGCCAAACACTGTATGAATATGAAGAGCATAGAACAGTATAACCAAAAATGCCAAACTGGGGAACCAAATTATTACTAAGATATTCAACCTATGTCTGGGGTAGGAAGAACCTTAGGGTTTAGACAAGTTTGAAATTTAGACGGATAATTTAAAGCTTTGATGTATTCTCCAACTCAAAAGTGTTGGTGCCGGAGCGGGCTAACCTCGGGGAATTTAAACTCCACCAGCAGTGCTAACCTTCATGTGTGTTCGAAATACAAATGACAACAAAGTTCCAGACAATAAATTTTGCTACGCCTGACGCGCGTTTCGTCTATTCAAGACTCATCAGAGGCGCTCTACCAAAAATATTAAAAATGCCAAACACTGTATGAATATGAAGAGCATAGAACAGTATAACCAAAAATGCCAAACTGGGGAACCAAATTATTACTAAGATATTCAACCTATGTCTGGGGTAGGAAGAACCTTAGGGTTTAGACAAGTTTGAGATTTAGACGGATAATTTAAAGCTTTGATGTATTCTCCAACTCAAAAGTGTTGGTGCCGGAGCGGGCTAACCTCGGGAAATTTAAACTCCACCAGCAGTGCTAACCTTCACATGTGTTCGAAATACAAATGACAACAAAGTTCCAGACAATAAATTTTGCTACGCCTGACGTGCATTTCGTCTATTCAAGACTCATCAGAGGCGCTCTACCAAAAATATTGAAAATGCCAAACACTGTATGAATATGAAGAGCATAGAACAGTATAACCAAAAATGCCAAACTGGGGAACCAAATTATTACTAAGATATTCAACCTATGTCTGGGGTAGGAAGAACCTTAGGGTGTAGACAAGTTTGAAATTTAGACGGATAATTTAAAGCTTTGATGTATTCTCCAACTCAAAAGTGTTGGTGCCGGAGCGGGCTAACCTCGGGGAATTTAAACTCCACCAGCAGTGCTAACCTTCACGTGTGTTCGAAATACAAATGACAACAAAGTTCCAGACAATTAATTTTGCTACGCCTGACGCGCGTTTCGTCTATTCAAGACTCATCAGAGGCGCTCTACCAAAAATATTAAAAATGCCAAACACTGTATGAATATGAAGAGCATAGAACAGTATAACCAAAAATGCCAAACTGGGGAACCAAATTATTACTAAGATATTCAACCTATGTCTGGGGTAGGAAGAACCTTAGGGTTTAGACAAGTTTGAGATTTAGACAGATAATTTAAAGCTTTGATGTATTCTCCAACTCAAAAGTGTTGGTGCCGGAGCGGGCTAACCTCGGGAAATTTAAACTCCACCAGCAGTGCCAACCTTCACATGTGTTCGAAATACAAATGACAACAAAGTTCCAGACAATAAATTTTGCTACGCCTGACGCGCGTTTCGTCTATTCAAGACTCATCAGAGGCGCTCTACCAAACATATTGAAAATGCCAAACACTGTATGAATATGAAGAGCATAGAACAGTATAACCAAAAATGCCAAACTGGGGAACCAAATTATTACTAAGATATTCAACCTATGTCTTGGGTAGGAAGAACCTTAGGGTTTAGAAAAGTTTGAAATTTAGACGGATAATTTAAAGCTTTGATGTTTTCTCCAACTCAAAAGTGTTGGTGCCGGAGCGGGCTAACCTCGGAGAATTTAAACTCCACCAGCAGTGCTAACCTTCACGTGTGTTCGAAATACAAATGACAACAAAGTTCCAGACAATAAATTTTGCTACGCCTGACGCGCGTTTCGTCTATTCAAGATTCATCAGAGGCGCTCTACCAAAAATATTGAAAATGCCAAACACTGTATGAATATGAAGAGCATAGAACAGTATAACCAAAAATGCCAAACTGGGGAACCAAATTATTACTAAGATATTCAACCTATGTCTGGGGTAGGAAGAACCTTAGGGTTTAGACAAGTTTGAAATTTAGACGGATAATTTAAAGCTTTGATGTATTCTCCAACTCAAAAGTGTTGGTGCCGGAGCGGGCTAACCTCGGGGAATTTAAACTCCACCAGCAGTGCTAACCTTCACGTGTGTTCGAAATACAAATGACAACAAAGTTCCAGACAATAAATTTTGCTACGCCTGACGCGCGTTTCGTCTATTCAAGACTCATCAGAGGCGCTCTACCAAAAATATTGAAAATGCCAAACACTGTATGAATATGAAGAGCATAGAACAGTATAACCAAATATGCCAAAATGGGGAACCAAATTATTACTAAGATATTCAACCTATGTCTGGGGTAGGAAGAACCTTAGGGTTTAGACAAGTTTGAAATTTAGACGGATAATTTAAAGCTTTGATGTATTCTCCAACTCAAAAGTGTTGGTGCCGGAGCGGGCTAACCTCGGGGAATTTAAACTCCACCAGCAGTGCTAACCTTCACGTGTGTTCGAAATACAAATGACAACAAAGTTCCAGACAATAAATTTTGCTACGCCTGACGCGCGTTTCGTCTATTCAAGACTCATCAGAGGCGCTCTACCAAAAATATTGAAAATGCCAAACACTGTATGAATATGAAGAGCATAGAACAGTATAACCAAAAATGCCAAACTGGGGAACCAAATTATTACTAAGATATTCAACCTATGTCTGGGGTAGGAAGAACCTTAGGGTTTAGACAAGTTTGAAATTTAGACGGATAATTTAAAGCTTTGATGTATTCTCCAACTCAAAAGTGTTGGTGCCGGAGCGGGCTAACCTCGGGGAATTTAAACTCCACCAGCAGTGCTAGCCTTCACGTGTGTTCGAAATACAAATGATAACAAAGTTCCAGACAATAAATTTTGCTACGCCTGACGCGCGTTTCGTCTATTCAAGACTCATCAGAGGCGCTCTACCAAAAATATTGAAAATGCCAAACACTGTATGAATATAAAGAGCATAGAACAGTATAACCAAAAATGCCAAACTGGGGAACCAAATTATTACTAAGATATTCAACCTATGTCTGGGGTAGGAAGAACCTTAGGGTTTAGACAAGTTTGAAATTTAGACGGATAATTTAAAGCTTTGATGTATTCTCCAACTCAAAAGTGTTGGTGCCGGAGCGGGCTAACCTCGGGGAATTTAAACTCCACCAGCAGTGCTAACCTTCATGTGTGTTCGAAATACAAATGACAACAAAGTTCCAGACAATAAATTTTGCTACGCCTGACGCGCGTTTCGTCTATTCAAGACTCATCATAGGCGCTCTACCAAAAATATTGAAAATGCCAAACACTGTATGAATATGAAGAGCATAGAACAGTATAACCAAAAATGCCAAACTGGGGAACCAAATTATTACTAAGATATTCAACCTATGTCTGGGGTAGGAAGAACCTTAGGGTTTAGACAAGTTTGAAATTTAGACGGATAATTTAAAGCTTTGATGTATTCTCCAACTCAAAAGTGTTGGTGCCGGAGCGGGCTAACCTCGGGGAATTTAAACTCCACCAGCAGTGCTAGCCTTCACGTGTGTTCGAAATACAAATGATAACAAAGTTCCAGACAATAAATTTTGCTACGCCTGACGCGCGTTTCGTCTATTCAAGACTCATCAGAGGCGCTCTACCAAAAATATTGAAAATGCCAAACACTGTATGAATATAAAGAGCATAGAACAGTATAACCAAAAATGCCAAACTGGGGAACCAAATTATTACTAAGATATTCAACCTATGTCTGGGGTAGGAAGAACCTTAGGGTTTAGACAAGTTTGAAATTTAGACGGATAATTTAAAGCTTTGATGTATTCTCCAACTCAAAAGTGTTGGTGCCGGAGCGGGCTAACCTCGGGGAATTTAAACTCCACCAGCAGTGCTAACCTTCATGTGTGTTCGAAATACAAATGACAACAAAGTTCCAGACAATAAATTTTGCTACGCCTGACGCGCGTTTCGTCTATTCAAGACTCATCATAGGCGCTCTACCAAAAATATTGAAAATGCCAAACACTGTATGAATATGAAGAGCATAGAACAGTATAACCAAAAATGCCAAACTGGGGAACCAAATTATTACTAAGATATTCAACCTATGTCTGGGGTAGGAAGAACCTTAGGGTTTAGAAAAGTTTGAAATTTAGACGGATAATTTAAAGCTTTGATGTATTCTCCAACTCAAAAGTGTTGGTGCCGGAGCGGGCTAACCTCGGGGAATTTAAACTCCACCAGCAGTGCTAACCTTCACGTGTGTTCGAAATACAAATGACAACAAAGTTCCAGACAATAAATTTTGCTACGCCTGACGCGCGTTTCGTCTATTCAAGACTCATCAGAGGCGCTCTACCAAAAATATTGAAAATGCCAAACACTGTATGAATATGAAGAGCATAGAACAGTATAACCAAAAATGCCAAACTGGGGAACCAAATTATTACTAAGATATTCAACCTATGTCTGGGGTAGGAAGAACCTTAGGGTTTAGACAAGTTTGAAATTTAGACGGATAATTTAAAGCTTTGATGTATTCTCCAACTCAAAAGTGTTGGTGCCGGAGCGGGCTAACCTCGGGGAATTTAAACTCCACCAGCAGTGCTAACCTTCACGTGTGTTCGAAATACAAATGACAACAAAGTTCCAGACAATAAATTTTGCTACGCCTGACGCGCGTTTCGTCTATTCAAGACTCATCAGAGGCGCTCTACCAAAAATATTGAAATGCCAAACACTGTATGAATATGAAGAGCATAGAACAGTATAACCAAAAATGCCAAACTGGGGAACCAAATTATTACTAAGATATTCAACCTATGTCTGGGGTAGGAAGAACCTTATGGTTTAGACAAGTTTGAAATTTAGACGGATAATTTAAAGAAGCAAAGGTGTACCAAAGGGGTAATCAGTATCATAAAACCGTGAAGACAAAGACAAAACCGGCAGACTAAAAATCATCACAACAAAACAAACCACATAACAACATAAAACACACACACATAACAACAAAACCGCATTCAGCAACGCGAACTCAAGTCGAAACGAGAGTGAACTCAGGTGCTCCGGAAGCTGTGATGTATTCTCCAACTCAAAAGTGTTGGTGCCGGAGCGGGCTAACCTCGGGGAATTTAAACTCCACCAGCAGTGCTAACCTTCACGTGTGTTCGAAATACAAATGACAACAAAGTTCCAGACAATAAATTTTGCTACGCCTGACGCGCGTTTCGTCTATTCAAGATTCATCAGAGGCGCTCTACCAAAAATATTGAAAATGCCAAACACTGTATGAATATGAAGAGCATAGAACAGTATAACCAAAAATGCCAAACTGGGGAACCAAATTATTACTAAGATATTCAACCTATGTCTGGGGTAGGAAGAACCTTAGGGTTTAGACAAGTTTGAAATTTAGACGGATAATTTAAAGCTTTGATGTATTCTCCAACTCAAAAGTGTTGGTGCCGGAGCGGGCTAACCTCGGGGAATTTAAACTCCACCAGCAGTGCTAACCTTCACGTGTGTTCGAAATACAAATGACAACAAAGTTCCCATCCTCGGAAACCCAGGGGTTCTTTTCTCCCTTACTCATTCATCACCCCTGGGACATAACGCATGAAATACTTCGTTTTTGATAGTTTTGTATCGAGCTTTCTGATTGGTCGCTTTAGATTTATCTAATGCGATTTAGACATATTTCTATATATAAATTATATCAAGTTCAAGATCAGATCCTGAACTCAAAACGAACAATTTCATACCAAATGTCCCAGGGGTGATGAATGAGTAAGCGAGAGAAGAACCCCTGGGTTTCCGAGGATGCAAAGTTCCAGACAATAAATTTTTCTACGCCTGACGCGCGTTTTATCTATTCAAATCTCATCAGAGGCGCTCTACCAAAAATATTGAAAATGCCAAACACTGTATGAATATGAAGAGCATAGAACAGTATAACCAAAAATGCCAATCTGGGGAACCAAATTATTACTAAGATATTCAACCTATGTCTGGGGTAGGAAGAACCTTAGGGTTTAGACAAGTTTGAAATTTAGACGGATAATTTAAAGCTTTGATGTATTCTCCAACTCAAAAGTGTTGGTGCCGGAGCGGGCTAACCTCGGGGAATTTAAACACCACCAGCAGTGCTAACCTTCACGTGTGTTCGAAATACAAATGACAACAAAGTTCCAGACAATAAATTTTGCTACGCCTGACGCGCGTTTCGTCTATTCAAGACTCATCAGAGGCGCTCTACCAAAAATATTGAAAATGCCAAACACTGTATGAATATGAAGAGCATAGAACAGTATAACCAAAAATGCCAAACTGGGGAACCAAATTATTACTAAGATATTCAACCTATGTCTGGGGTAGGAAGAACCTTAGGGTTTAGAAAAGTTTGAAATTTAGACGGATAATTTAAAGCTTTGATGTATTCTCCAACTCAAAAGTGTTGGTGCCGGAGCGGGCTAACCTCGGGGAATTTAAACTCCACCAGCAGTGCTAACCTTCACGTGTGTTCGAAATACAAATGACAACAAAGTTCCAGACAATAAATTTTGCTACGCCTGACGCGCGTTTCGTCTATTCAAGACTCATCAGAGGCGCTCTACCAAAAATATTGAAAATGCCAAACACTGTATGAATATGAAGAGCATAGAACAGTATAACCAAAAATGCCAAACTGGGGAACCAAATTATTACTAAGATATTCAACCTATGTCTGGGGTAGGAAGAACCTTAGGGTTTAGACAAGTTTGAAATTTAGACGGATAATTTAAAGCTTTGATGTATTCTCCAACTCAAAAGTGTTGGTGCCGGAGCGGGCTAACCTCGGGGAATTTAAACTCCACCAGCAGTGCTAACCTTCACGTGTGTTCGAAATACAAATGACAACAAAGTTCCAGACAATAAATTTTGCTACGCCTGACGCGCGTTTCGTCTATTCAAGACTCATCAGAGGCGCTCTACCAAAAATATTGAAATGCCAAACACTGTATGAATATGAAGAGCATAGAACAGTATAACCAAAAATGCCAAACTGGGGAACCAAATTATTACTAAGATATTCAACCTATGTCTGGGGTAGGAAGAACCTTATGGTTTAGACAAGTTTGAAATTTAGACGGATAATTTAAAGAAGCAAAGGTGTACCAAAGGGGTAATCAGTATCATAAAACCGTGAAGACAAAGACAAAACCGGCAGACTAAAAATCATCACAACAAAACAAACCACATAACAACATAAAACACACACACATAACAACAAAACCGCATTCAGCAACGCGAACTCAAGTCGAAACGAGAGTGAACTCAGGTGCTCCGGAAGCTGTGATGTATTCTCCAACTCAAAAGTGTTGGTGCCGGAGCGGGCTAACCTCGGGGAATTTAAACTCCACCAGCAGTGCTAACCTTCACGTGTGTTCGAAATACAAATGACAACAAAGTTCCAGACAATAAATTTTGCTACGCCTGACGCGCGTTTCGTCTATTCAAGATTCATCAGAGGCGCTCTACCAAAAATATTGAAAATGCCAAACACTGTATGAATATGAAGAGCATAGAACAGTATAACCAAAAATGCCAAACTGGGGAACCAAATTATTACTAAGATATTCAACCTATGTCTGGGGTAGGAAGAACCTTAGGGTTTAGACAAGTTTGAAATTTAGACGGATAATTTAAAGCTTTGATGTATTCTCCAACTCAAAAGTGTTGGTGCCGGAGCGGGCTAACCTCGGGGAATTTAAACTCCACCAGCAGTGCTAACCTTCACGTGTGTTCGAAATACAAATGACAACAAAGTTCCCATCCTCGGAAACCCAGGGGTTCTTCTCTCCCTTACTCATTCATCACCCCTGGGACATAACGCATGAAATACTTCGTTTTTGATAGTTTTGTATCGAGCTTTCTGATTGGTCGCTTTAGATTTATCTAATGCGATTTAGACATATTTCTATATATAAATTATATCAAGTTCAAGATCAGATCCTGAACTCAAAACGAACAATTTCATACCAAATGTCCCAGGGGTGATGAATGAGTAAGCGAGAGAAGAACCCCTGGGTTTCCGAGGATGCAAAGTTCCAGACAATAAATTTTTCTACGCCTGACGCGCGTTTTATCTATTCAAATCTCATCAGAGGCGCTCTACCAAAAATATTGAAAATGCCAAACACTGTATGAATATGAAGAGCATAGAACAGTATAACCAAAAATGCCAATCTGGGGAACCAAATTATTACTAAGATATTCAACCTATGTCTGGGGTAGGAAGAACCTTAGGGTTTAGACAAGTTTGAAATTTAGACGGATAATTTAAAGCTTTGATGTATTCTCCAACTCAAAAGTGTTGGTGCCGGAGCGGGCTAACCTCGGGGAATTTAAACACCACCAGCAGTGCTAACCTTCACGTGTGTTCGAAATACAAATGACAACAAAGTTCCAGACAATAAATTTTGCTACGCCTGACGCGCGTTTCGTCTATTCAAGACTCATCAGAGGCGCTCTACCAAAAATATTGAAAATGCCAAACACTGTATGAATATGAAGAGCATAGAACAGTATAACCAAAAATGCCAAACTGGGGAACCAAATTATTACTAAGATATTCAACCTATGTCTGGGGTAGGAAGAACCTTATGGTTTAGACAAGTTTGAAATTTAGACGGATAATTTAAAGCTTTGATGTATTCTCCAACTCAAAAGTGTTGGTGCCGGAGCGGGCTAACCTCGGGGAATTTAAACTCCACCAGCAGTGCTAACCTTCACGTGTGTTCGAAATACAAATGACAACAAAGTTCCAGACAATAAATTTTGCTACGCCTGACGCGCGTTTCGTCTATTCAAGACTCATCAGAGGCGCTCTACCAAAAATATTGAAAATGCCAAACACTGTATGAATATGAAGAGCATAGAACAGTATAACCAAAAATGCCAAACTGGGGAACCAAATTATTACTAAGATATTCAACCTATGTCTGGGGTAGAAAGAACCTTAGGGTTTAGACAAGTTTGAAATTTAGACGGATAATTTAAAGCTTTGATGTATTCTCCAACTCAAAAGTGTTGGTGCCGGAGCGGGCTAACCTCGGGGAATTTAAACTCCACCAGCAGTGCTAACCTTCACGTGTGTTCGAAATACAAATGACAACAAAGTTCCAGACAATAACTTTTGCTACGCCTGACGCGCGTTTCGTCTATTCAAGACTCATCAGAGGCGCTCTACCAAAAATATTGAAAATGCCAAACACTGTATGAATATGAAGAGCATAGAACAGTATAACCAAAAATGCCAAACTGGGGAACCAAATTATTACTAAGATATTCAACCTATGTCTGGGGTAGGAAGAACCTTAGGGTTTAGACAAGTTTTAAATTTAGACGGATAATTTAAAGCTTTGATGTATTCTCCAACTCAAAAGTGTTGGTGCCGGAGCGGGCTAACCTCGGGGAATTTAAACTCCACCAGCAGTGCTAACCTTCACGTGTGTTCGAAATACAAATGACAACAAAGTTCCAGACAATAAATTTTGCTACGCCTGACGCGCGTTTCGTCTATTCAAGACTCATCAGAGGCGCTCTACCAAAAATATTGAAAATGCCAAACACTGTATGAATATGAAGAGCATAGAACAGTATAACCAAAAATGCCAAACTGGGGAACCAAATTATTACTAAGATATTCAACCTATGTCTATCTAAAACGATAGATTCAGAAACAGGAAAATATATTTTTTATTTTAAAATTTTTAAAATTGCACGGAGTAAAGAATTGTTAAATTTAAGAAAATTTTCACTTCCTGTGCTTTTATTTCGTTTCCGGTGAGTCGATTTTTTTTATCCCTTTCCTCGTTATAGATTTAAACTGTATCCCGAAATTAAATGGACTAGAGTTTGGCGCTTTGGTCGTTATTAGCATTAAAATTTCAGAATTTTTTTTTTAAAAAGTAGAGAAAATAGCAAAACACACAAAATTTAAGTTTGGCGTGCACCAACGTGCATTCATCAAATAAATTGAAACTTGGCATTTTGACAGAAATTGCACAGATACATATGAGGGATACCACATCTCATTTGATCTACCTAAGGGTCACCATGAATTTTAGAAGCGAAATATCAACAAAATAACAAATCTCTGAATGAAATATTTTGTTGTAGTAGCTATATTCTATTATGTTTTTTTATGAAAAATTAATATCTTGAACACTTTTCAGCATTAAATTCTACAGTCAGTTTATATTTGTATTTGGCTGGTCATTTGATCATCTGCATTGTAATCATCTCCTTAACTTCACACCTAATCCATCATATCGGTGAATTGAAAATCACATTTCTAGTCACCAGCATTATAAAAGCAAAGATATACCTAGGAAGAGTTCTATTGTCAAAAGTCCGAAAGGGCAGAAATAAAAGTGGCAAACACGAATGAAAACAGCACGAAGACAAAACAATAGACACCGTGCACTCGTAGACAGATATGGGATTTCTATCTCTCAAATGAGTGCAGATGTTGATTTGTCGTAGAATTTTGTTTTTGTCTTCCTTGGCCGGATTTGACACACATAATTTTAAAATTAACAGCACCACGAGTGTGCTTTAGCAGGCATGAACTGCCTACTCTTCCGGAGCACCTGAGTTCGCGTTGCTGATTTTCATTGGTTAATTTCGTGTTTCTTTTTGCTGTTCTAGTTCGTGTTTAGCAATTTTGTCGTTGCCTTTTCAAACTTTTGACACCTAAATGCCCGAATGATACCTCTTTTTTTCTTTCTGCATCCATCTGAGAGTAAGAAATTCGATATATATATCTATGAGTGCATTATGTCTTACAAAGAAACGAGAACTAACATAATCTTGTGTCAATCGTTACGTTCTTCCAAGGACATCGACAGAAATCCCACGAGCTCGATCCGGAATTATGAATCAATTGTGAAACGTAAACAGTATAAGATTGAGTGGACGGAATGTTGCTACACAAGAAGGAAAAGTTGGTGATTGGAAAGTTGAAGTCATAACGGTTGTCAAAGAGTTTTGTAGGAAGTTGTATTTGAGAGGTCATTTCGAGATGTAGATCTTATTTTGAAGATGACTTCCTAGAATCCTTTGTATCCTTTATCTCTTTAATGATATATTAGAGTGATCCTCTTTGAAGTGCGTTTTTTTTTCAATACAAGGATGAACTTTCATCATTTCTAACACCAACAGAGAGCCTAAAAGGAGAAAATGACAATTTTTTTAGTGTCAATTATTTCCTCCTTCGAAAGTGATGTTGCTGTGTATGTGGGGCTTCTGCTGGTAACATAATGTCACAATTTAATACATGATATTTCACTCTTCCTGTAACAAAAATCTGAGTTCATATTTTACAAGTATTAGAATATATGATAGAAATAGGAAAAACCCATGTGTCAAATCTTGGATCTCTTTATTGACATGCAGTATAAGATTTTCTGTCCTTAACCAGAAAACTCTTTGTAGTTTATGCCATTTACATTTAACAGTTCAAGAGGGACGTGAACCAGTTTCTCTTGATTGTTATTATCCATTCGGAGATCTCAATGGCGACACACCCGTGCCAATTTCAGATGATGGATATGAAGCCCTGAATTTGACGTATGACTTCCCATTCTTTGACAATCTTTATTCTGCTGACGACTCACTTTATGTGAGTACCATTATTAGAAACGTGCTATTGTTATAGGTGACATACACAAGATATATTTGAAAGTTAGCTTTAGTAGTCATGCAAGGTTAGATTTATATATACCATTCTTGTCACGGATTTTACTAGAAAGATAACAAATTGGCAAATTTTGACCTTTCATACAAGCTATTTTAGAGCGCCTCTGATGAGTCTTGAATAGACGAAACGCGCGTCGGGCGTGGCAAAATTTATTGTCTGGAACTTTGTTGTCATTTGTATTACTATGATCTTTATAAATGCAATCGTGTCCTTATGATATTTACCTAATGGCAGGTCGAGTCTTGAGAATTAGTAGAAAACAATCCATACCAACAAATTTCCAAATCAAAAGGGACTATCAGAAACTTCTTAATTCACGCATTTCGTTTTACAGCTTGGGATAAATGGAGTAGTTACATTTATAGAAGGCGTTGGTGGGTTCACACCTGATCCATTCCCCCTCGCTTACAATATTCCAATGATAGCCCCTTACTGGGGAGACACAGACATACGTAAAGGAGGAAATATATGGTACAGACAGACAATCAACCCTACATTACTTGGTTTTGCCTCCGCTGAGGTACAAGCTGTCTTTCCCGAGTTTCCAAGTTTTTCGGCGTCCTGGATGTTTATAGGCACATGGGATGAAGTTGTTTCTTTCGGTGACAATTCAGCAAACCCTTTGGTAAATAAGAATTAGTTGAATGAATTTGTTTAATAGATACTAAAAAAATAAAGTAGTAAATGATATTTTTTTTGTAAAATGTATCTATTCATTTATTTAATTAATCATTTTATGATTCATTAAATAAACATAAAATGAGAGTATCGTTAAAATGTTTTAAATAAAATAATATAATTGACTCAGTATGATGCCTTCAGCCGGAAAATGTATAAGCACGTCACATGTCCCCACCCAACTACTTGGAATGCAAAATAAATTCCTATTTTGTAATTTGAAAAAAAAATAATATACATAGTTATTGTATTTATATAATTATTTAAAGTATGCCCAGCTATGGTATGTTTTTAATGTAAAGAAAATTAAGACTTTTAGCATATTTTTAAGGAGACTGGACACGATTTTTCACTTTTGTGTATTATGATGAAAATCTATCAAAATGTGATAAAATATGTCTTACAACCTTGTTTTGTTAATTTACGCCTTAATTCTGAACCCCTCTAGGTCAAGACAGACCAATGGCAGGTGCACCCATCTTACTCTAGGGTGCGACAGGACAAGGACCGAACTACACAACCTTAGTGGTCTTGTATTTTTTCATGGACCAATCTTTGGTTTTAGGAGGACCAAACCTTACTCCACTGACTCATAACGCCTTACTTTTTACCCCTCTTGGACAAGAAAGACCCTTGGCAGGTGGAGCCATCAGTACCCAACTACACAACCTTAGTGGTATTTCATTTTATTATGGACCAATCTTTGGTTCTAAAGAACCAAACATTACTATACTGACACATGGCGCTTTACATTTTGACCCCTCTCGGACAAGATAGACCCATGGTAAGTGGACCAATCTTACTTTAGGGTGAGACAGGGGACAGGGTATGGACCCAACTACACAACCTAAGTGGTCTTTTTTAATGGACAAATCTTGGGCTCTAGAGGAAACAAACCTTACTGTACTGACCATAACGCCTTACTTTTTGACCCTTATCGACAAGATAGAGCCATGGCAGGGGGACCCATCTTATTTTAGAGCGCGATCGGGCAAAGACCCAACTACACAACCTAAGTGGTCTTTTTTCATGGACAAATGTTTGATTCTAGGGGGACTACATACAACTTTACTTTCGGACCCCTCTCGGACAAGATAGACCCATGGCAAGTGGACTAATCTTACTCTAGGGTGCGACAGGGCAAGGACCCAACTACAAAACCTTAGCTGTCTTTTATGATTTCATGGACCAATGTTCAATTTTATAGGGACCGAACCTTACTGTGATTACACGTGACGCCTTACTTTTGATCCCTCTTCGACAAGATAGACCCATGGCAGGGGGACCGATCCTACTCTAGGGTGCGACAGGGTAAGGACCCAACTTCACAACCTTAATGGTCTTTTATTTTTTCATGGACTAATCTTTGGTCCTAGGGTGACCAAACCTTGCTGAACTGACACGGCACGCCTTACTTTTGGACCCTTCTCAGACAAGACGTACCCATCGCAGGTTGACCCATCTTACTCTAGAATGCGACAGGGCTACACAGCCTTAGTGGTTATTTATTTATGGACCAATCTTTGGTTCTAGTGGAACCAAACATTACTATACTGACACATGGCGCTTTACATTTTGACCCCTCTCGGACAAGATAGACCCGTGGTAAGTGGACCGATCTTACTCTAGGGTGAGACAGGGTAAGGATCCAACTACACAACATGGGTGGTTTTTTATTTTGTCATGAAACAATTTTTGGTTCTATGGGTACCAAACCCTACTCTACTGACACACTGCCTTACTTTTTACACATTTCTGACAAGATAGACTAATGGCAGGTGCACCCATCTTTAGGGTGCGACAGGGCAACAGACCCAACTACACAACCTTGGTGGTCTTTCATGGAGCATTCTTTGGTTTTCTAGGGGGGCAAATCTTGACTGAACTGACACATACGGTAACACCTTCAATTTAGACCCCTCTGGGACAAGAGAGACCCATGGCAGGTGGACCCATCGTGCTCTAGGGTGTAACTGGGCAATGACCCATCTACACATTCTTAGTGGTCCTTTATTTTTTCATGGACTAATCTTTGGTTCTACCGGATCAAACCTTACTGTACTGACACAAAACGCCTAACTTTTGGACCCATCTTGGATAACATAGACCCATGGTTGGTGGACCCATCTTCCTCTAGGGTGCGACAGGGCAAGGACCCAACCACACAATTCAGTAGTCTTCATGAACCATTTTTTTGTTCTATGGGGACCAAACCTTACTCTATTGACACATAAGGCCTTACTTTTGGACCCACTTTGGACAAGATATCCCTATGGTAGGTGGGCCAATCTTATTCTAGGGTGCAACAGGGTAAACAAAACTATTAAACCTTTATTGTCTTTTATTTTTCAATGGACCAATCTTTGGTTTTATGTGGACCAAACCTTACTGTAATGACACATAACACTTTACATTTGGACCCCTCTCGGGACAGATAGACCCAGATCAGAGGGGAACAATCTACTCTATGTTGCAACAGGACAAGGAACCATCTACAAAGCTTACGTGGTCTTTTATTTTTTCATGAACGAATCTTTGGTTCTAGGGGGGCCACACCTTACTGTACCGACACATAACTCCTTAATTTTTTAACCCTCTCGACCAAGATAGACCCATGGCAGGCGAACCAATATTACTCTAGGGTGCGACAGGGCAAGAAATCAACCGCACAACTCAGTGGGTAAGGCGTCATGTAAGTGGGTGCATGTGGGAATGGATGAATTACTTGTATATGTAAGTTGAAGACTGACAGATTATTAATAATAAATAGACATAAAGAAACCGATTACTACGTTAACGATTTCAAACACAATCTGATTATTCAAACTCCATTAGGCAATGACCTTTCAATAAGCTTTGCTATAAGGTATTTTTCAATACTTAATTTGCTATTTCCTCTACTCTGTATGCCAGTACCCAAGGATAAGTACCCCTATTTATTATTTTGTACAGTTAATTTAAGATCAGATTTCAAAAGTATCAGTGTAATTTTGGGGATAACGGTAAAATAGACGACAAAACATGTTTAAATGGGAAAGAAAATCTGGCTTCGTTTAATATGTCACCTTAGAATATCATGGCGTAAAATGTATTAATTATGTGCTCATTTATTTTACTAGTAATGAACGTCGTCCTTTTGGAGGATAAGTGCAAGTTTTGATTTTGGGGTTAGACGATGACATTTTCTTAGTTTCCTATTGACAACATATTTGTTCAGTTTGGTGGACGTCTTTTTCAGCAAACAATAGGGATTGCAATGGGCACTAATTGGGCACCTTTGCTTGCTGATTTGTTTCTTCATTCATATGAAGCATTACCACAAATTAGTAAAATCTTTTACAAAATTTGCACATAAATATGGACATCTCATCGAAAAATTTGATTGTACACGTAGATTTCTGATTGTTAAAGGAATATCTCATCCTGACTTTTATAGCAATGTAGTTTATAAAGCACAAAAATTCAAAAACAACCTTATGGAAATTAAAAACTGGCTTAAAAACCTTTTGAAAAAAGGATGCGAATTCAATGTTTTAGTAAAATCTTTGCATTTGGTATGTTTGGGCAGAAATATTGATAGCTTGATAGTAACTTTAAAACGTTAAATTTTCACTTTGTATCCACTGTATTATTTATAAGCACCACAGCGATCAAGTATGTCGGTTCTGTATGGTGATACAACTCTTAATCATTCATTGTTTTGACGTGGGGTGTCGGATTTAGAACTGATGTATTTGATTCTTTTACATCAATCGATAAATGTTTCTTAGCTAGTTGTCAGTAACTTCGAGTGTTCTCAAGAGAGTTCCTCCTTGTCTTGTTGTTTTCGTACATTATTTTGTCTTAGGTTCTCTCTTGTTGAATTGAACTTTTGTCGATTGAGTTTTACAGTGTGTTTTATATGTAGCTTTGTGCAAGCTTATCAATAGGGGGAAGGCTGGATCCAAAAAAAACTAGTTTAACCCCGCCACATTTTATATGTGCCTGTCCTAAGCCAGGAAACTTTGCCAAAGCCTTTGTTTGTCCTTGTCATTCTATGTTAACTGTTTTATGTCAAGAATTGAGTCTTTCGTTGATGATTTAAGGATTGGTTTTGATACTTTGTATTTTATTATAAGTCTTGGGCCAATGCAAGACGGTAAGCAGTGACCTATGGTCATGTTGAAGACTGCTTGCTGTTTTCCGTTGTGATTTTTTGAATTGCTGTTTGTTTATGTTTGTTGTGTCGCGTACACTTATTCCACATCTCAATATCGTATATTCTTACAAAGACCGTAGACTAGTTCTCTCTTTCAACCTCATGTTCAGTTATATTGATGATGTCATTTCACTAAACAATTCTCGATTTGGTGACTTTCTCCATCTCATATATCCCCAGGAGCTTGAGATCAAGGACACAACGGACTCTAGGAAGTCTGCTTCATATTTAGATCTACATCTTGAAATTAACTCTCAAGGAAGACTTTCAACAAGGCTCTATCACAAACGTGATGACTTCAACATTCCAATTGTCAACTTTCCCTTCTTGTGTAGCAACATTAAGTCCGCTCCAGGTTATGAAGTTTACGTATCTCAATTGATTCGTTACTCCAAAGCGTGCAGGACTTACATCGATTTCCTTAGCAGAGCGACACGTCTGACGCAAAAAGTGCTCACACAGGGTTATGTTGCTCCTCGGTTGCTGCCTTCTCTCAAGAAATTTTACGGAAGACATCATGCACTTAAAGACAAATATGGTATTTCGATGTATCAGATGAGTGCAGATGTTGGTTTGTCATAGGGTGTCGTTTTGTCTTCCTTTACCAGATTTGACGCGCTGAATGAACTATCGGCAATGCGACGGCTGTGCCATAGCAAGCAGGACCTGCTTACTCTTCCGGAGCACCTGAGTTCACTCTTGTTTAGACTGGAGTTCGCGTTGTTGATTGATATTCAGTTGTTTTGTGTTTCCATGTTTTACATGTTGTCTGTTTTTGTCCCGTTCTTGTTGGTGTTTACTGGTTTTGTCTCTGCCCTTTCGGAATTTTGATATTCGGATACCCCATTGATACCTCTGCTTTTTTAATGGTCATCTATATACTTTGGAAAAAAGTACTTATATTATTTGTTTTTTGCTCCGGAAACATTGCCAATAGTCCATTCAGTGTGTCAGTTCCGGTAAAGGAAGACAAAACAAAAAAACTATGTCAAAAACAGACAACATGTCTGTTTTTGTTTTATAGTCATTTTAATTCGGAAATAAAAAAATGCAAACAGTTTCAGTATTTGTAACGTGAACACTTGATCCGTTTTGCCGGTGCATTTTCTTTGCGTTTTTCAGTTCGACCAATAAAAATATGGAGTTTTATTTCTGATTAATAGCCTAAATAAAATGGCTATAACACAAAAACAAGAAACGAAAAAAGTCTTTCATTAGAATATCTTAAGATTTCGTTATACATTGTTAAACAATGACTAACCAATATCTGCACTCCTCTGAGAGATCTAAATCCCACATTTGTCTATAAGTGCATGAATTCTTCCGTAAAATTTCTTGAGTGAAGACAGCTACCGGTTTTTACTGTTCTATGCTCTTCATACTCATATAGTGTTTGGCATTTTCAATATTTTTGGTAGAGCGCCTTTTATGAGTCTTGAAAAGACGAAACGCGCGTCAGGCGTAGCAAAATTTATTGTCTGGAACTTTTTTGTCATTTGTATTTCGAACACACGCGAAGGTTACCACTGCTGGTGGAGTTTCAATTCCTCGAGGTTAGCCCGCTCCGGCACCAACACTTTTGAGTTGGAGATAACATCAAAGTTTAAAATTATCCGTGTAAATTTCAAAATTGTCTAAACCATTAGGTTCTTCCTACCCCAGACATACGTTGATTATCTTAGTAATAATTTGATTCCCCAGTTTGGTATTTTTGGTTTTTACTGTTCTTTGCTCTTCATATTCATATAATGTATGGCATTTTCAATATTTGTGGTACAGCGCCTCTGATGATTCTTGAATAGACGAAACGCGCGTCAGGCGTAGCAAAATTTATTGTCTGGAACTTTATGATTTGTATTACAAATTAAGGGGATTATATAAAAATCAAGTTAGGCGGCAGTGCATGGTTTTATATTTGATTTATAGTCTTAATAAAATGGCTATAAAACAAAAACAAGAAACAACAAATTTCTTTAATCAGAATATCTAAAGATTTCGTTATACAATGTTAACTTTTATCACCATTAGAAAAAAAATAAAAAATTACAATTACCCGTTTTAAAATAAAAGGTGTTTTCTAAAAAACCTTAACAATATACATATAAGAAAGATGAAATATCATATATAGTGATTGTTTAAAACTATTAATTTTGACATTCAAAGACAAATCTACAACAAATAATTGAAGAATATGATAACAAAAGGGCATCCCGTCATATGCATGAATCTAAGATTGAAATTTAAATCCAAGCAACACTATCCAGGCTTTGTAAAAGCGAAAACAAAAAGAGGATTATTAAATGAATATTAGATGCCCGGATGAGGTGGTGATCAAACTTTAAGAACAGTGAAAGGGAGAATTCAATAATCGATTTCTATTGTATAAATGAATTTATCGGTAATTAGTACATTTTTCCTTTGATGTGTACTGGCTGATAAAGTCTGTCTCACAAACAGATGTGTATCACCGAAATTATCGGGTCAGTACGTTACGTCACAATTAATTACCGATAAAGAGAATATACTGTGAAAGTATTATTATTCATGGGGCACCAATTTTCATGGTTTTTGTTGGTAAGAAAAACCCACTAAATAAAGTTTCCAACGAACAGAAAATTTCGCATTGCTTTCAATAGAGATTTTTTTAAACCACGAATTCAAGAATCCACGAATATGCAGTTGACTCCCAATCCACGAAAATTGATACCCACGAATTTAAGTACTTTTACAGTATTTCTTTTTTAATTTTGAGATCGACTTTATCACTTGTTTTTTTGGTTCACCCTACGGGTTCACCAAAACAAGTTATGAAATTGATTTCAAAATAAAAAAGTCCTATATTTTATATGTGTCATTATTGTAGGTTACTCTAAAAATCACTCTTATTATTGCTCTGTTTGGTTCCTTCTACATGGAGTTCTTATTTACATCAGGGAAACTGTGCAACCACAAAAAAAAATGAAAGTTAAGAGTAAGATTGAGATTTAAATTATATGCCGGAAATAATTTTGACAAAGCATATTTCAGCCTTCATATATTACATTTGTAGTTAAAATATTATGTTTTTGCCATGTGACTATATTTAAACATTTAACCATTTCAGAAAAAAAAAATTTCCAAGTAGTCCAATAAAATTCTTAAATGGACAAACGCTTTGATTCATTCTTTATTCTGTAAATATTGTTAAAATTTCATTATTAATTTGGATATTTTAGTCTATATATTTGAAGATTAATGTCCTTCGCACCGTCTATTGAGACATTCTGTGTGTGTTGTGCATCGTCCATCTTATGACACATTACCGTCAGTTTTAGTTGCTTCTTACTTCAAGAGAAGACATTCAATTTGCCTGAACAGTGTAAGTCTTCCATTATTATGAGGAAATGTTCAGAATTCTTGAAGACTAAAGCTAAGAATAAGAGCTATGAAACTTGTTTTTTAATTGGTAGGCTGGATTAAATGCTGGAGATGGTTTACAATCCTATACTTAAGTACGGATCTCGTACTCAAGCCATTCTCGACGCAGCTATGTTGTCTAAATAAGCAGAGGCACCAAAGGGGCATTCGAGTGTCAAAAGTCCGAAAAGGCAACGACAAAACCGGTAAACATGAACAATAACAGCACAAGAAAACATAAAAACAACCGAACAGAAATCAACAACGCGAACTCAAGTCGTAACAAGAGTGAACTCGGGTGCTCCGGAAGAGTAAGCGGTTCCTGCCTGCTATAGCACATCCGCCGCGCTGCCAATTTCCAATTCAGTGTGTCAAATCCGGTAAAGGAAGACAAAACAAAACCCTATGACAAACCGACATCTGCACTCATCTGAGAGATAGAAATCCCATATTTATCTATGAGTACATGGTGTCTACTGTAAAATTTCTTGAGTGAAGACAGCAACCGAGGAGCAACATAACCCTGTGTTAGCAATTTCTGTGTCAAACGTGACGCTCTGCCAAGGAAATCGATGTAACTCCCACAAGCTCTGGAGTAACGAATCAATTGTGATACGTAAACTCCATAAGCTGGAGCGGATGGAATGTTGCTACACACGAAGGGAAAGTTGACGATTGGGAAGTTGAAGTCATCACGTTTGTCATAGAGCTTTGTTGATAGTTTTCCTTGAGAGTCTATTTCGAGATGTAGATCTAAATATGAAGCAGACTTCCTAGAATCCGTTGTGTCCTTTATCTCAAGTTCCGGGGGATATATGAGATGGAGAAAGTCACCAAATCGAGAATTGTTCAGTGAAAGGACATCATAAATATAACGGAACGTGAGGTTAAAAGAGAGAGCTAGTCTACGATCTTTTTTGTCTAGAAGATATATTAAGAAGTCTGCTTCATATGAATGAAGAAACAAATCAGCAAGCAAAGGTGCACAATTGGTGCCCATTGGAATCCCTATTGTTTGCTGAAAAACACGTCCACCAAACTGAACAAATATGTTGTCTATAAGAAAGGTGAGCATGTCGATTATTTGATGGGAGTCCCGGGTAGATATATGTTCCGAGTAGATGAATATAATCTTTCTTTTCCATCGGCACGTAAGTATAATAGATTAAAAAAACTGACCAGAATTGCTATTAAGCTTAAAATACAAATGACAACAAAGTTCCAGACAATAAATTTTGCTACGCCTGACGCGCGTTTCGTCTATACAAGACTCATCAGCGGCGCTCTACCAAAAATATTGAAAATGCCAAACACTGTATGAATATGAAGAGCATAGAACAGTATAACCAAAAATACCAAACTGGGGAACCAAATTATTACTAAAAGAAAAAGTTTGAAACTAAAGGGAGTAGAAACGAAAAAAAAACATTACTTTTAGAATGAGTTTATCTTTAGAAAACAATGCTGGTTATAAGATAAATATTACGTCCCAATGGGTTTCATTGTTTAAATATATATATTTTTGTTTAAAATATTGTAATAAATTTGTTATACCACTTTCAAAAACCAAACACTTTCGCAATCGCATTTTTTTGTTCAAAGTGTTGGAACCGAACAACCCCCCACTCTCTTTTGCAGGGTTAAATATCGACCCTTACGTTCAATTGCAGTTCCTCTAATAAATGAAAAAAAAATTAAAAAAATTGTTAAAATGTTATACGGGTTTGCTATATCTATAAGGATCTGCCTTCTGGGGCTCCTGAGTTCACTCTCGTTAGGTTGAAAATTACGGTTGGGATGTAAAATGACTGTGTTTTGTTGAATGTGTCATTTGATTTCTTAATAATTGTGACGATATTAAATTATCCCGTTGTACAACTTTCTTTCTTAAAAATATATGATTCCGATAAAATATCAATCTTTTAGTTTCATGTAATTAACGAGAATCTTATTTTTTAGCTCTGGATGTCTGTCGTGTTGGTGTAGAGTAAAGAATCAGTTTGATTATTAATAAAGTCATTAGAACCTTATACATGTACATTTAACTTTTTGATGCTTCAGTTCTTTTTGATTGATCTTTTTTTTTCACCAAAGTATATCGTTTTCTGAGAAGCTATAAAAATATATACAGAGAAATTTTGATTCAACTTAACGTAGCATTGTGTCTAGAACTGATAAGATAAAAAATGCATACTGTTCAAAATTTTTCCTTTAAATGTCAAAAATATCATTGAAAGACCCCCTTCTGAACAAAACACATCTTAGCCTATATCGTGAAGACGAATGATCACAAACATAAATTTTGACAGACATTCCTGGCTAGAGACAAGCACATCTAAAATGTGGCGGGGTTAAACAATCTTTTCGGCCAAAATACAATACCAAAACGGATATAAAACGGTTGATTTTGCTATGCTGTTTATCGATATTTCAAGAAGTAACCTCTCATCAGAGCATTTCAATCAAAACATTGGAAGATCAAAAACCAAAATTGATAAATGAAAAATTCTCAAAACCATAAAGTTCGAACAGGAAAGCAAAATCCAGCACCGAGGATATCGACCATGAGCATTACGAGGAAAGAAACTTGGTGTTTTAAATAAGTGTTGGAGTAAAATTTACTTTATGTTTAAGAATTAATTTTATACGTTTACAGGAGATTATTTAAGATGTACCGGTTCTTTAAGTACCTTCACAGAATATATGCATCAAAAATATAAAACAACAAACAGCAAAACACTATGTTAATGTTATTGGGATCAACATATTATCGAACGTGGTTTATATGGCAAAACAACTGATTAACAATTTTTTATACAAAGGCTTTAAAAAATCACTAAATAGTTGTTTCTGGTTGATATAAAGAATGCTAGTGTGCAATTATAAGTTGTGCTTGTGGCACTAGTCATGACTTTCTTTGCATTATACTTTTTTCTTTTTAACTGAAATATAATGTTGTTACTTTTCCTTTGTTCGACAATCATTTTAGATTATTATACAAGATTTATTTCTGTATTTTGTCTATTTGAGCATATAAAGCCAAGTTTCTATACTCATAAATCAAGTTGAATGCAAAAATAACCCTGTAGTTCTCAACCTGGGTGATTTCTGTAAATTCAAAGAATCTTCGGGTTCAGTCAATTTTGAAATTTAACCGGATGATTTAAAGCTTTGATGTGTTCTCCAACACAAAAGTGTTGGTGCCGGAGCGGGCTAACCTCGGGGAATTAAAACTCCACCAGCAGCAATAACCTTCACGGGTATTCAAAGTGACAACAAAGTTCCAGACAACAAATTTTGCTACGCCTGACGCGCGTCTAAATACTGCTTGTAGTTTTTGTAGTGAATCTTAAATGACGCTATTCATAGGAAAAGAAATGAAGCATTCAGGCAATTTGGGCCCAAAAAACTAGTTTAACTCCTCCACATTTTAATATACCTGTCCTAAGCCAGGAATTCTTGTCAACTATCTGATCTTTGTTTTGTGTCCAGAAATGGGTCTTTCGTTGATAATCTAGGGATTTGTTTGAATCTTATGTAATTTTAGTCTTGGGCCATTTCAAGACAGCGATCAGTGACCTCTGATCATGTTGAAGACTACTGGCTGTTTTCCATTGTGCTTTTTAAATTGCCGTTTCTTTAATGTTGGTTGTGTTGCGTACATTTATTCCACATCTCTTTATGGTTAATTAAACGTCAGTTTAATAATGTCGTTTAGTCGGGACAATACTTGTTAAAGTGACGCC
This sequence comes from Arcuatula senhousia, assembly GCA_963971305.1. Classification (NCBI taxonomy): domain Eukaryota; kingdom Metazoa; phylum Mollusca; class Bivalvia; order Mytilida; family Mytilidae; genus Arcuatula; species Arcuatula senhousia. The sequence continues at coordinate 3,347,299 of OZ020313.1, forward strand.
TGACTTGTTAATGCTTATAAAGTTAAAATATTTTGAGTCTAATTTATTATGATTGATCAGTCAAATCAATCTTACAGATGCACCTTGGGGAAGTCATTGCCCACACCTTTCACAGAAATAAACACTTATGTTCTAAATTCACTTCGCTCAAACGAAAATAAAGTATTTATGTGCTCAAACCTCTGTCATTTTTGACAACTGTATGCATATTTGAGCACATTCAAATATCCATACCTAAATTTCATTGGCATAGTAAAAACAAATTAAGTTTGATACTGAATGGCGCAATGACCAAATATTATTATAATCAAATATTTTACAATTATACTTGTAACATCATGACACAGTTGTAGTCCAAAATTATACAGATAAACACAGAAAAAAAACAATTCTGTCCCAATGCTATCTACAAAATAAAGAAAACATTAAAGAAAAAATACAAGTACGTGTACATATAACTTTAATTATGAAAAATTAAACTTCAATAACTGACGTGTGTAGTGGTCACTGCACAATCCTCGATAATTGAATTACAATAGAATTCTCTTTAAATCAGGTTTACTTACTAAAATTCCTACTCAATACGCACATAATTTTATAAATCTTATAGACTTACACACGCAAATCATCTTGAAGTCTTTATTGGCAAAATTGAAAAAAAAACATACAATTTGTGTTCTATAAAAACATGATTTATTTAGCATACACTTTTTTACAATGTATAATTGCTCCATTTACTATGGTTACATTGGTAAATCATTTCCTATCGACTGATATTAGCATCAATTAACACTTTTTTAGCATAAATGTAATATCAATTAAACATTTGGTTTTTCGAATGTTTTAAACTTCATGTTAATATGTGTTAATTAGGACTTAAAAGTTATGATTGGATCCTATTATCACGAATTCAGTGTTAATGCCGTAAGTTGATATAAGGTAGAACCTCGATTATCACGAATTCAGGGTTACTGTCGTTTGTTGGTATAAGGGGGAACCTCGATTATCACGAATAAATGTGAATGTCGTTAGTTGGTATAAGTTAAAACAAAAATGGTTGTGTAATAATTATAAAGTTTTCTACCATTATGTTTTTGAATACTAGGGTATTTGTGCTCATTGCTTTAAAGGGTAAAATTCGTGTGTACATCACATTGAGATACTTTTCACACAATTCTCTTAATTCTTCGTTCATTAAATAAAACGTTGATTAATGTATTTTTAATGAAAAGAGCTGACTTGATAAACAATGAAGACACTTAATATTTTTTGTAAAGAAAAAGCTACCTTTTGTTTGTTAAAGATTATATTGGATTTTGAACCAAAAGGATAGAATAAATATATCACCTGTACGGTTTTGAAAGTGTTGGTTTGCGTTCATTTTTGAATGCTCCTCTGAAAATTTTGGGTTAATAAAATAACCTTTTGCTTATTTTCTATCTTATTTTTTTATTGTAACCTTTTCTAGTGTGTGATTAATACGTATCACTTTGCTTCTATACTTTTGAGTTACTCGAGTATTATGATTTTCAAACACAATTTATGTTCTCAGCCATTTTATGTTTATTAAAGTAATAAATACATTTCAAAATACATGTAGTACACTAATAAATCTGAAACTTGTTTCGAATACCACTAATTTAAAATTTAACCTTTGCCAGATGTGTTTACAGTGTAAAATGAGCAAAGTATTTAAAAAATAATTAATTGTATAATAATAAGGGGTCCAAAAGGAGTAAATAATATAAACTTTGTATTTGCTCACCTGACCCCAAAGTGTATCGTGAGCTATTGTCATCACTTGGCGTCCATTGTCGTCGTTATAAATTTTTCTTCTAAAATCTCATCTAAACTATTAGATTCACACATCATGTATGGTATGTCATTTATCCAAATTGTAAAAATTGTGACTGCTGACTTAAAATTATGACCTCCGAGGCTAAAAAAGAACAGGGGGAGCAGACCCCGGTTTTGGCTTTTAAATCAAAAAGTAAAATAGATAGATAAAATCTGAAGCAACCTTCAGCATGAGAAATCTCTACAGAAGTCTACATTTAGTCGAAGTTATCATTTCATGTTTTGAACCATAGAATGAAAACTTGCAGATAGAGAAAAGTTGTTGCTCGCATAAACTTTTGCCTCATAAGGCTCTACAAAAGTCTACATTGAGTGGAAGCTGTCGGATGAGCCCTGATAGGGATTATGGCCCTTCAAAGGTAAGAAAATAGTGTTTTACATGTTTTGGCCTTTAAGTTGCAAATTGTTGCAGATAGGGAAAAGCTGATGATTATTTAAACCTTCAGCTCATTTAACACTACAAAAGTCTTCATCGGGTTGAATTGTTCAGATGACCCCTTATAGGGGTTTTGGTCCTTTTAAAGACGAAAAGTGGCATTTTGATTTTTTTGGTCTATATAATGCTAACCATTGCCGATAGAAAAGGCTGTTGCTTGCTTAAACTTTCAGTTCATTTAGATCTCCAAAAATATTCAATTAGCGTTAGCTGGCAAATAACCTCTTATAGTTGGGTCCCCTTACTGTTAAGCTTTGTTCTTTTTGTCTTGCAGTTTTAACCTATTAAAAGATTTTAAAATGTGTTCTTAAACGTTTGGCTATATGATGATCCTTTTGGAGTTTTATTGCCTCAGATGCCCCAAAATATTTTCATTCAATCAGTTCTTGAAGTCAGGTGAGCGATTGAGGCTCCTGGGAGCCTCTTGTTTGTTGACTTTTTAAAAAAAAATTCTAAAAAATGATTAATAATTTTAGTTCCAAGAATTCATTTGCTTTTGACAAATATGCTTTGATGCTGTGTCAAGATCGAAATGTAATTGCTATCCATATTGTTCAGAGAACATACAGGTTCTGACCTTATCGTGATAGGGAGGCTGGTGACTATCTATGATATACCCACTGACCAGAACCAACCATTCATCAACCACTTTCATTTGATTGGATATTGAACTAAACCAAAACTTTTACCATCGTTTCATTCATGCATTCTTGTGGAATATGCAGGTCTAGGTGACCTAATATTGTACGGATGTTGTTAACCGTCACTGTCCTAGGCATCTATCATTTGAAGCTGCTATAGCTTGGAAGGACCATTACAAAAACTAACCCGAGTCATTTATGCAGATAAATCAGGACAGGTTTAGGTGATTTTAAAACGGATGTACTTTACTATCCAAGATGTACCCACTAACCCAATATCATCTCTTTACAACTTGCAGTTGCTGAGATATGGACATTATCCACAACTTTAAAATGTTTCAATGTCCTTATATTTGAACAGATGTTGGGTACTCACTGACCCAATATCACCCTTCTACAACTTGTAGTTGCTGAGATATCGATCTTAACTAATTTTTTCAAATGAGTCATTCACTTTTAAAATGTAGGCCAAGGTGACGTTATTTTGATACGGATGTTTGCTACATACTGACCAAATAATATCTATCCATGATGTGTAGTTTTACAAAAAGAATGGAAAACTCAGGTACAAATACCTGGAAGTCGATTATACCAAGACTTACTTTGTCATCAATGAGTGTAAAAAAAACCAACAAATTTACAGAAGACCAAATAATCGGCATAGTCAACTTTCTCATTGATAGCATATTTGATCAGTTTGGTGGACGTGTTTTTAAGCAAACAATGGGGATTTCAATGGGCACTGATTGTGCACCTTTTCTTTGTGATTTGTTACTTCATTCATATGAAGCAGACTTCTTACAATCACTTCTAAACAAAAAAAAAAGATCGTAGACTAGCTCTCTCTTTAAATCTCACTTTTCGTTAAATTGATGATGTCCTTTCACTGAACAATTCTCGATTTGGTGACTTTCTCCACTTTATATATCCCGTGGAACTTGGGATTAAGGACACTACGGATTCTAGGAATCCTGCTCCATATTTAGATCTACATCTTGAAATTGATTCTCAAGGAAAACTTTCAAAAAATACTTTATGACAAACTAAACGTGATGACTTCAACTTTCCAATCGTCAACTTTCCCTTCTTTGTAGCAACGTTCCGTCCACTCCAGCTTATGGAGTTTACATATCTCAAATGATACTTTACTCCAGAGCGTGTGGGACTTTCATCGATTTCCTTAGCAGAGCATCATGTCTAACGCAAAAATTGCTAACACAAGGTCATGTGACTCCTCTGTTGCTGTCTTCACACAAGAAATTTAACGAACGACATCATGCACTTATAGACAAATACGGGATTTCGATCTCTCAGATGAGTGCAGATGTTGGTGTTTCATAGGTTTTTGTTTTGTCTTCCTTTACCGGATTTGACACACTGATTTGACTGTTTACAACGCGACATGTGTGCTATAGCCAGTAGGAACTGCTTACTCTTCCGGAGCACCTGGGTTCACTATCGTTTCGACTTCGCCTTAGCGTTGTTGATTGATAGTCAGTTATTTTTTTGTTTCCATGTTTACATGCTGTCTGGTTTTGTCCTGTTCATGTTGGTGTTTACTGGTTTTGTCTCCGCCCTTTCGGACTTTTGACTTTCGGATATCCCATTGGTACATCTGCTTCTTCCAGATTTTGATCAAACAAGAACCATTACAAACGAACAAATGAACTAAACACTGTATTCCTTCCTAAACGTCAATGGGCTCGGGATAATAAGATAGAGACATTACTACAGTGTCTGTTTATGGTACTATAAAGTTTTTTTCTGTATTTGGTTTGTGTGGAAGTTTGCAGCTGTATATTTTAATATTTCATGGTCAATTTACTCTTTTGTATTAACTTCTGCAAAACCTTTTAAAAACTATCTCTGACGACCAAAACTTGCAAGAAGCGTTGTAAAACAATGAAGACAGACCTGTGTTTGACTGTCAATCCACTATGTTTTTTTTTATTTAAAAGGTAGAGACCTATTTTTTTCATAGCAATTGATAATATGCACATTAATATCTTTTTTTTATTACCGTGTCCTTGCTGAAGTAACATTGATAGATATAGCCTTTTGGTGATTTTTTTATCTTTCACTTCTACATACGTGTTCCAGGATGATAGCATACATTTTGATGAAAAACTTCAATTTTAAAGTAAGTATAATCTTAATGTAGTACTGTGGATCGGATTAACATTTTCCTTAACTATGTACGTAAGGCATTTAAAAACAGTAGATTCCTGAACAGTTTTAATACTAGGCATTACATGTTATTGCATACTTGTACAGAAGTTAAAAGTTGATTTTTTACAGAAGATATTTTGATTATCCCACACTTATACAAAAAAAAGATCTTCTGAACATGTTAAGAACATTTTGAATCAAGAGCTAGCTAATACATCATAATAACAAAATATACTGATAAAAAGAGCAATCAAGACACAAATTCATACATTTAACATTCTAGTAACAAAAATTATACCGAAATTGGATTGCTAGGCAAAGTGACATAACATCTCAACATGTTTCATTCATTTTATAACGCAATGGTTTTTGAAGCAGAACACATTAGTTTTTACAAGACATGAAGAAAATATTCTGAAAAGCATGAATGAGGCAATATGTTGTTCACACTAGATAAAACATATCACAAAATAAATTTCAAGCATTCTAGACTAGAACACATTTTCTATACCAAGCACAGCATGACACGACTGCAACATGTTGAACCCTTGCTCTGGACACATGCAGCCCATGGTAGACTGACAATTTTTTTTACACATGCATTATTTGTTGGACTTTCTACCATATTTCACAATGGATTAGATTTTTATTCAACAGCGGATAAAAAACTATTATCCTTTTAAGGCCCTAATTTATGTTATCTGCTACCTTTCATTTTTGGTCTATTTGTCCCTTTAAAAGAAATAGGACAGGTCACACAAAAAATTCCCCAATTTTATAAATCCGATACTAAACGAGTTGATAAGCAAAACAAAAAATGAAAACTGATAATAGTTTTTAAAAGTTTAAATTTTGGCCCCTTTTGGCTCTTTATTTCGTAACAGAAAAAAGGGGGTTTCAAAAATAAATTAAAAAAGGAGAATATCAATCCCATCTATGGTTTAATGATAAGGAACATCATTATCAACATCATTGAACAAATGAAATATTTGAATTTCTAGCCCCTATTGGGCCCCTAATTTCTAAGAAGAAAAGGGGGACCATCATAATAAATCTTATTTATGGAATGAAATATTATTGTAATATTCTAAAGCATTTGGTTACGCAGAACAAAAGTTATTGTGTGAACAAATCAAAAAGTAACATTTTGACCCCTTTTCGACCCCTAACTTCAAGATGAAAATAGAGGGACCCTAAAAATCAACTAATCCATCCTTTTATGAAAAAGAATATCATTGTCGAATTTCATAGCGATCGGATAACTTGAACTAGAGTTATTGTGGGTACACTAAAGATAACAGACAACATGGCCACAAAAACGACGACGTCTTCATACCATAATTTATTCGCACTTTTTTTTTGTGGTCATAAAAAAATATAGATAACAAAACTGACACTTCTCAACCAGTTAATGGCTTTGCTATATATATATTTACTATATATGACATGATACCATTAGATACCCTTCTGCTTAAATACAAACAATATACAAGGTATGCAAACAAAATTGTGACAAATATATACATTTTTAAATTCTTGGCATTTTGTTCTTAATTCTTTAATTATAAGCATTTAATCCAAATTCAGTATTGATTGAAAATCATTTAGAATGTTCTCTCTGACTTAATGATTTAGAATGTTCTCTCTGACTTAATGATTTAGAATGTTCTCGCTGACTTAATGATTTAGACGGTTCTCGCTGACTTAATGATTGAGAATGTTCTCGCTGACTTAATGATTACAAACAAATGACTGACAACACAGTGTCATCTCATAAAAGTATAAATTTACAAAATGTATTAAAATATTATCAAATCAGCATAAAAATGAAAAAAAATCTATAGTAGAACCCAAAGATCTAAACTTAACAGCTTTAAAGTCTAGGAAAATACAAACAAATATCGTGATAAACATTAATACAACTGTACAAATACAGCGCAATTTGTTTTAAATAGGTATCTGATAGAATATGACATAAAATTTTAATGTTAAAAAGGGTAACATGTACCATTAATATACTGACTGACTTCATATTAAAATATCTTAAAAGATGACATTGTTCTTAAAAAATTCCATATCATATTATCAAATCAACATAAATCTATAGTAAAACCCTAATAGCCCCGATCCACCTTAATAAATGACACCAATATCTAAATATAGTCATTTGTTCTTTAAAACAGTCCATAACAGAAAATGAAATCAGAATAATCTGTTGCATAAATATAATATCCATTGTTTTTTATTTCTACAAAAAATTAAGGACATTTGTAAGTTAACTTATTGTCCAGTAACAATTACATACAGACAGACATTTAATTAAACAATTCACAATAAATTATAGTAAAATGAATATTTTTGGATTTTTTCTTGGAAACAGGTGTTAGATAAAAAAAAACTTGAATGAAAATGATTGATAGAAAAGTATTGATTACTTGACTGATTTGGTTTGAAGAAGGCGTACAATGTCTGAGTGTCTGTTCTCTTTTGCTATGTCTAATGGTGATTTATTCTGATAATCATTAATATTAATATCCCCACCATGATTTAGAAGAAACTCAACAACATCAAAATAACCTCTCCCTGCTGCAACAAACAGTGGTGACTCATTGTATATAGCACAAAGATTGACCTCCCCTCCGTTATTAACAAGAAACTCAACAACATTAAAATAACCTCTCCGTGCTGCAACAAACAGTGGTGACTCATTGTATTCAGTACAAAGTTTGACATCCCCTCCGTGGTTAACAAGAAACTCAACAACATTAAAATGACCTCCATCTGCTGCTGCTAACAGTGGTGACTTATTGATTTTATTACAAAGATTGACTTTCCCTCCATGGTTAAACAGAAACTCAACAACCTTAAAATAACCTCTCCGTGCTGCAACTAACAGTGGTGACTCATTGAAATAATCACAAAGATTGACCTTCCCTCCATGGCTAACAAGAAACTCAACAACCTTATAATAACCTCCCCGTGCTGCAACTAACAGTGGTGACTCATTTAATATATTACAAAGATTGACCTCCCCTCCGTGGTTAACAAGAAACTCAACAACATCAAAATAACCTCCCGCTGCTGCTGCTAACAGTGGTGACTCATTTTTATCATCACAAAGATTGACCTCCCCTCCGTGGTTAACAAGAAACTCAACAACATTAAAATAACCTCCCAGTGCTGCAGCTAACAGTGGTGACCAATTGAAATCATCACAAAGATTGACCGCCCCTCCGTGGTTAACAAGAAACTCAGCAACCTTATAATAACCTTCCATTGCTGCAACAAACAGTGGTGACTCGTTGTCTTCATTACAAAGATTGACCTTCACTCCGTGGTTAACAAGATACTCAACAACCTTATAATGATCTCCTGCTGTTGCAACAAACAGTGGTGACTCATTGAAATCATTACAAAGATCGACATCCCCTCCGTGGTTAACAAGAAACTCAACAACCTTATTATGACCTTCTGCTGCTGCAACATACAGTGGTGACTCATTGTCTCCATTACAAAGATTGACCTCCCCTCCATGGTTAACAAGATACTCAACAACCTTTAAATGACCTCCCTGTGTTGCAACTAACAGCGGCGACTCATTGTCTCCATTACAAAGATTGACGTCCCCTCCGTGGTTAACAAGAAACTCAACAACATAAAAATAACCTCCCGCTGCTGCTGCTGTCAAAGGGGTGAAGTATGGTTTGTTTACTGGGTTAATTACAGCATTCATTTCATTAAACATCTTAACAAGAGACAAGTTACCAACACTACAGGCAGCAGAGAACGGTGTATGGAATCTATGCCAATTAAAATTGAATGGATCTATATCATCTGGCAGAGAGGTAATGTTGACACAATCCTTCTCTATATAAATCATTAACAAGGTTATGACGTCTGGGTTATTACTAAAGACACCAAGCATAAGCAGTCTGGCATGTTCTGCACGCTTTGAACCAATGACAGATGATATTTGATCATTGTTACATAGAACATAATTTATGATACTTTGTAAAAAATAACTGTGACCATAATAAACTATAAAGCTGATCATACGAATGGAATATTTTCTATCTAAGTAACCTAACAACAATTTCTGACGCTCCTCATAATGACCAGTTCCATCTTTCCTGTTATCCACCATCTCTTCACTCTGGTTGGTTATGTGGTCTGTACTACCTTCAATGACTTCAAGGAACATTTTCTTGAACTGTTGATATGACATTTGCTTCTTCAAACTGTCCATGAAAACATCAACAAAATGTGTATGAGACAGAGTAGGGTTGGTAAATACATCAAATAGATGTCCATCTTTTATGTCTTTGTACAGTCTGTCAGCTAACTTTGAATACATATCTTCCCTTATTTCAATCTTGAGATCATCATCTGAGTCTGGTCTGATTAAAACGATCTTATTATATATAAAGCTACTGGGCATGAATTTTATCATGACTTCAATATTTCCCTTTCCCTTTCCAAAATGGTATGCAACTATTTCATAAATGGAGTCATGTATAAATGTGCAGTCCTGACCTGCAGTTGTAAGGTATGTCCCATCTAAGTGTTGAAGTGCATCTAGTATTTTTTTGTTGCTTGGATTGGGACTATCACCACATGAATCAAAGACTTCTTTGGTTAACTCTTCATCTATAGATGACAAAGGTTTGTCCAGACCTGAAATCTTCTTTGAATTAAGCATACAAAGGACAAGAACTGCATAATGATATTTTTCCATTTTGTCAAGTTCATCCTTGAAACATTTAACTGGGTAATCAAAGAACTTTTGGCCCTCTTTCTGATACTCCTGGGAAGAAGCAAACATTCTACAAAGCAATGGAAACATTGGGTGACTGTCTTTTAGTGATATGCCTTCATAAACCTCTGGACTGACATCAGCTTTCTTGCAATGATTCTTCAGCATGTGCCGTTTATTATCTTCATTAAGATGATTTTCCTTGTCTTCTATATCTATAAAATTATCTAAAACAAAGCATCCCCTTTTCTTAGCCTCATTAAATACAGATTTTCTACAAGTACAAATGAGTTTAGAATTCACCCCTAATGCATTTGAAATGGAATCTCTGCAATTATTCAGACTATTAAATAATGACATATCTACAGAAAATACTCCTAAAACATCGTCTAAAATAAATAACTGATTAATGTTTTTGTCACCAAACTGTTTGATCTCTCCATGAGAATCAACAGGAACAATCTCATATCCATTCTGTTTATACTGTAGAGCTACATGCCGGGCTAAGCTTGTTTTACCTGCTCCAGGACCTCCTATGATAGTCACAATATTGTTACTCTTTATTTCTGTTAAAGCTGATTTGATACCTTCCGTTTTACCATAAAACACTTCCTCGTCTGCCGCCCAACTTTTTAATTGGTCAAGGTGATTTGCTGAAAGAATACATAGGTGTCAAGTAAATATTTGTCAAAAATATAAAATCAAATTCAAGTGAAATATGAAAAGAGTATATATGGGCATACATGTATGCATGTTGTAAGACCCAACAGGTCATACAAATCAGTAGACATAAGTAATATACAAAAACAGACTTAACAAAAAAAAACATCCACAACTTAAAGTTACTGCAATCAGCAACATGAACTGAACATGTTCAAGTAATCAGGAGTTAACACTTAATGAGGCTCGCGGGTCTAAATTTGCGCAGCGGAATTGTATCGGTATATCCACCCAATGTCTGTAGCATCGTCACTTATTTCATTAAACAACACAGCTTCTGTGTAAATTTGAAGAAATTCTATTATTCAGTCTTTCTGTATGCCATGTTTTACATTGAAATCCTCATTTTCAATGCATTAAAACACACATTCTTTGCATATTTGAAGAAATTCAGTTGTCTAGATTTTTTTCTAAATCATTTTTAAGCTTTAAATTATCATTTTTCCTTTATAATCTATATAGATAGATGGGAAATAGCCTGTTTAATGAACCTTAATAGCGGGCTTATATAAACGGTGGCCCCCATTTTTTATTGCATATTTTTGATCGATTCACAAAGGACTATTAATGTGCCAAATTACAGGAAAATCTATAATTTCAAATTTAGACCCTCGAGCCCCTTTAAGTGTGTCTTGCCTGCCCGCAACATCAGAATACCTAGTTATTCAACTATTCATTAATTAAATCTCATCTTTTGGCATAAAAACAAAATGCATAATAAAAAATTACCTATGTCATGACTTCTTGAGATCAGACTTTAATCAGAGCCAAGATAATTTGGTAGATGACTTAAGAGGCTATCCATGTAGAAATCAGGCAAAAGCCTACAAAAGCTGGCACATGAAAAATTTTATCCCAGCAAATTTATTGTTTAAATGTATTGTCTGACTCATATGTAAAACAAAAATCACCTGGATTCGTTTGAAAGCAACATGGATGACTTGTGATTCAGCCTTGAAGTTCATGAACAAAGCAACTAAAATTTGCAAATATGCAAGAGTTATCTCCCTTTTTCTGCATATTTTCAATACATTCTATATAAATTATATCTAAGTTGCCACTTCAATAAACCAAAAATCTGCATTTGTTTTGGGGAATGGATGTTATCCTGATGTGAAATCAACGATAATCTTTGAAAAACAAAATTTGTCATGTGCCAGCTATTGCCTGGGTTTTGCTTGGACAGCCTCTTAAAATAATATTTTCCTGTAGACCAACAAGTGGCTCCCAGGAGTCTGAATCGCTCACCTGGTCTTGATGTCCACCCTATGAAGACTTTTCTAGAGCTTAATGAGCTGAACATTTAAGCAAGTAACAGCTTTTCTTTATCTACTATAGTTTTCATTCTGTAGCCGTACCAAAACCATGAAAAAACGTTATTTTAAGGGCCATATCCCCTATAAGGGGTCATCTGATAACTTTGACCCTATGAAAACTTTTGTAAAGCTAAATAAACTGAACATTTAAGCAAGCAACAGCTTCTCTCTATCTGCTATAGTTTTCATTCTATAGGCCAAACACATAAAAGAACGTTATTTTAAGGGCCGTAACCCCTATAAGAAGACATCTGACAACTTCGACCCTAGGGAGAATTTTGTATAGCTAAATAAGCTGAACTTTAAGCAAGCAACAGCTTCTCTCTATCTGCTATAGTTTTCACTCTATAGGCCAAAAACATGAAAGAACGTTATTTTAGGGGCCGTAACCCCTATATGGGGTCATCTGACAACTTCGACTCTATGGAGACTTTTGTTCAGCTTAATGAGCTGAACATTTAACCAAGCAACAACTTTTCTCTATCTGTAATAGTTTTCATTCTATAATCCAAAAACATGAAAAATTGCTATTTTTCACCTTTAAGGGGTGGTAACCCCTATAAAGGATGATCTGACAACTTTGACCCTATGATAACTTTTGTAGAGATAAATAAACTGAACATTTAAGCAAGCAACAGCTTCTCTCTTTCTGGTATAGTTTCCATTCTATAGGCCAAAAACATGAAAGAACGTTATTTTAGGGGCCATAACCCCTATAAGGGGACATCTGACAACTTCGATCCTATGGAGACTTTTGTACAGCTAATTGAGCTGAACATTTAAGCAAGCAACAACTTTTTTTCTATCTGTAATAATTTTTATTCTATAATCCCAAAACATGAAAAATTGCTATTTTTCACCTTTAAGGGGCCGTAACTCCTATAAGGGGTCATCTGACAACTTCGACGCAATGGAGACTTTTGTAGAGCTTTTGATGCTGAAGCAGTAATGTGACATCAGATTTCATCTATCTCTTATACTTTTTGATTTACAAGCCAAAAACAGTAGTCTGACCCCCTGGTCTATTTTTAGTAACGACGGCCATGTTGTTTGGACGGCGGTCACCATTTGTGCAATCTTGGTAGAGGACATCCCATAGATAAAATGTGCAAAGTTTCAAAGCAATCCCTTCAGTCGTTTCCAAAGAAGATTTTTAAAGAAAAGTTAACGACGACGGACAACGACGGACGCCAAGTGATGGCAATAGCTCATATGGACCTTCGGTCCAGGTGCGCAAAAAAGTGATTCTAGTTATCATAGTCATTGAGAAAGACTGAACACTAAAACAAACAAACTTAAAAGTCACATTTTATGTAAAAATTATGTCAAGGTCAGATGATATGGTGACAAATGCAAACACACTAATCTAATCCATCAATATCCAAAATAAAAGATGCCTAACTATAACACTTTTCAAGAAATCCATTTTCCACAATACTCCTACAATCAAAGTTTACAGCATGAAAAAGACTCAAGTTCATTAAGTTCTATGGTCATTACCGGATCCTAAGATCGCAATGGAAGAGGGATGTTTGGCGCCATAAAACCTGGTTTAACCCACCATTTCGTTTGAAATGCCTGTACCAAGTCAGGACCATTGCGATCCACCAGTTCTCCGGTATGACTGATTCGTTTTTGTCATTTTCTCTGGACTATGAGATTGATCATTCAAGTTCGGTAGTTTTGTTATTACCTTTATTAGTTAATGAAGTATGAAAATGGGGTCAAGGTCACACGGCATTGTGACAGTTGCATAGACATTTACCCGAACTGTCTGAATAACCAATATCAGAAGCCTTCCTATTATACTTGTTTAAGCAATTCATTGTCCACAAAAGTCTTACAAAAAAGTTATTAGCCTGAAAAAAAAGACATAAGTTCACATAGTCACTGAAGCTTATAATGGGAGTCAGGGTCACACAGCATGGTGACAGTTGCTCAGACCATAACCAGAACTGTCTGTCTACCAAATATCAGAAGCCTACCTATTACACTTGTCAAAAATTTCATCATCCACAATACTCCTACATTAAAAGTTTACAGCATGAAAACGAGCCATGTTCATAAAGTTAATGAAGCATGAAAATTGGGTCTAGGTCACACATGTCACACAACATGGTGACAGTTGCATAGACATTTACACTAACTGTCTGTATATCAAATATCAGATGCCTACCTATTATACTTTACAAGCATTTCATTTGTTCACAAAAGTCTTATAAAAAAGTTTAGCCACCGCCATCGCCACCACTAAGATATGTAAGCATGTGAAACTTGACAGTTTTGTTGGAGAACAGCAGCGTTCCACAGACTTATCTTATTTTCAAAATATTCAGAATCTTCCTCAATTTGCTATAACAAAGTTAGTTTGTTTTGAATTTCAAACTTAATAGGGAAGATATTTCCCCAACATTGTAAGACGCAAGACTGGTTTTACCTCTGATATTCTTTGGTATATGATCTGGAACTGGTCTGGCTTCAAGACTCTCTATTCTTGTGTTTTGGTCATCTAACTGTGTTTTTTGCTCATCTATTTTCGTGTTTTGCACAGTCTGGATCTTTTTCATATCATCAATGTCTTGTTGTAACTCATTAACTTCTTTCTTAAACAGTAAGATATCATCAACCATTTGATTCTTGATTTCTTGATTCAGTGGTTTAAGTTTCAAGTCATTAACATTGGGAGTTAAGGCACCGTTACTCAGTCTGTGTATTGTCTGTAAATACAGAATAAAAGAAATGAAATATCAATTAAAAACCAAATAAAGAAATGGAGCAGTCGCAGACGACAGCTAATTAATCTCTTTGCCTGTTTATTAAAATTTAAGTCAAGGTGACCTAAATCTGGAACAGATGTTAATTACTATCTAAGATATACCCATCAAACTAATATCATTCTTCTAACACAATGTTGCTGAGATAATGATCTAACCAAAACTTTACCCTGAGTCATTCATGCAGAAAATGTAGGTCAATGTGGCCTAATTTTGATACTGATGCTGATTACCATCAAAGATCAAAAGCTTAATTTTTGTTTTGTTTAATTTTTAAAAATATGAACACAACAAATGTAGTCGAAGTTCCCAATTTATCAAAACAATTGAAAAACATTCGTCATTTATACATCTACTCCATTACATTTCATATTCAATACACCTTAAATTTAAATTGATTTTCCAAATTCTAGGCCATGTTTGGACAGCTGGAAAAGTTTCTGTCCGTTTCCATTGTTTTCTATCACAAAATTTTGCTAACTGTCTATCATGATTCCATCCATTTTTTATTATAATTCCATCAACTTTCCATCACCATTCTGTCAATTTTCTATCAACATTTTTCATCGGCGCAACTCTTTTCTACCAGTTTTGACGAAAAAAAAAACAGTGACAATACTCGGCAAAGTTCAATCAAACTGACCCAAACCTATAGTTCTAATTAAGTGATGGAATTTTAATGGAGTTCTGATAGAAATCTGAAAGAAGGGTACAGAAATGTGAAGTCACGTCTTGTAATCTACAAAGATACTTTACCTAGACACGCGATAAAGAGGGTAATCAAATAGTGATCAATAGTGTAATATATTAACCAGCAGCTTAGACCACTTTGCCACCCATACCCCATATACTGTGGATTAATGTTTTTTGGTGGGTACAAATTTTTGTGGTTTGATAAGAAAGTATCAGTGCGTAGATTATTTTTTTAACAAATAAAAATAATTTTATTTAGAAATACCTGTTACAATTTCTTTGAACAGCTCAGGCAACTAATTCCGAGCTTCCCCTTATTACAAGATTGCTTTACCCGAGATTGCAATGCGATAACTAGAGGCTCCCAGGAGCCTGAATCGCTCACCTGATCTCTTGTGCTAAAGCCTCTTACCTAGTGTGCAACATGGTCTACATGTACTTGGTAAGTAACATTAAGAAACTTGTTTATAGAAAACACTTTTAAAACCAAGAATACAAAGTTACAAAGCTTTCCATTTGGAAAAAAAACAAACAAACATATTAAGTTAAAATTGATTGAAAACATTTAAAAGAATGATCTGACAATTTTGACCCTGAAATTATTTTTGTAGATCTTAATGAGCTGAACAATTTTGCAATGCTAACTACTCCTCTTACTCTTATGGCTTTTAAGATAAAGTCCAAAAACTTTGAAAATGGTCAATTTTGACGATTAAGGGGAAATAATTCCTATTAGGAGTCGTCCCACAACTTTGACTCGTGTGGAGAGTTTTGTAGAGCTTTTGATGCTGAAGAAGGATGATTGCATCAGATTTGCTCTATCTCTTATACTTTTTGAGCTATAAGCAAAAAACTACGGTCTGACCCCCTGTTCTATTTTTTGTAACGGCGGCCATGTTTGTTGGTCAACGTTCACAAATTTCACAAACTTGGTAGAGGACATCCTTAGAAATCAGTGTACAAAGTTTCAAAGAAATCCCACCAGTGGTTTCTGAGAAGAAGATTTTTTTAAATCAGTTAAAATTGATAGAAATATCAGTTAATGGGCGATAACTCTTAAATGGTTGATCTGACAATTTTGACCCTGGTCTCAATTTTGTATATCTCAATGAGCTGAACAATTTTGCAACACTAATTTTTCCTCTAGCACTTACAGTTTTCAAGATAAAGTCCTAAAAAATTGTAAAAATGGTCTATTTTGACGATTAAGGGGAAATAACTTCTACAAGGAGTCGTCCCACAACTTTGACTCAATGGAGAGATTTGTAGAGCTTTTGATGCCGAAGAAGGGAAGTTGCTTCGGATTTTCTCTATCTCTTATACTTTTTTAGCTATAAGCTAAAAACTATGGTCTGACCCCCTGTTCTATTTTAAGTACCAGCAGCCATGTTTGTTGGTCAACGTTCACAAATTCTCAAACTTGGTAGAGGACATCCTAAGGAATAAGTGTACAAAGTTTCAAAGAAATCCCACCAGTGGTTTCTGAGAAGATTTTTATAAATCAGTTAAAATTGATAGAAAAATCAGTTAAAGGGGGATAACTATTAAACGGTTGATCTGACAAATTTGACCCTGATATATTTTTTGTAGATCTCAATGAGCTGAACAGTTTTTTAATGCTAACTTTTCCTCTAGCACTCACAGTTTTCAAGATAAAGTCCAAAAACTGTGAAAATGGTCAATTTTGACAATTAAGGGGAAATAACTTCTATAAGGAGTCGTCCAACAACTTTGACTCAATGGAGAGTTTTGTAGAGCTTTTAATGCTGAAGAAGGATGATTGCTTCGGATTTTCTCTATTTCTTATACTTTTTGAGCTATAAGCAAAAAACTATGGTCTAACCCCCCCTGTTCTATTTTAAGTAACGGCGGCAATGTTGGTTTGTCGACATTCACAAATTTCACAAACTTGGTAGAGGACATCATACAGATCAAGTGTATAAAGTTTCAAAGAAATCCCACCGATGGTTTTTAGAGAAGACGATTTTTTAAAAATTAGTTAAAATTGATAGGAAATTCAGTTTAAGGGGGATAATTCTTAAATGGTTGATCTGACAATTTTGACCTTGGATTCAATTTTGTAGATCTCAATGAGCTGAACAATTTTGCAACACTAACTTTTCCTCTAGCACTAACAGTTTTCAAGATAAAGTCCAAAAACTGTGAAAATGGTCTATTTTGACGATTAAGGGGAAATAACTCCTATAAGGAGTCGTCCCACAACTTTTACTCAATGGAGAGTTTTGTAGAGCTTTTGATGCTGAAGAAGGAGGGTTGTTTCGGATTTTCTCTATCTCTTGTACTTTTTGAGCTATAAGCTAAAAACTATGGTCTGACCCCCCCTGTTATATTTTTAGTAACAGCAGACATGTTTGTTGGTCAACGTTCACAAATTTCACAAACTTGATAGAGGACATCCTAAAGATCAAGTGTACAAAGTTTCAAAGCAATCACATCGTTGGTTTCAGAGAAGAAGATGTTTGAAGAAAAGTTAACGGACGGACAGGCGACGGACGCTTAACGATGACAATAGCTCACATGACCCTTCATGTCAGGTGAGCTAAAAAAAGAGTTCCAAGCATATTTAAAGATTGTTTTCCATGTTTACCTATACAATTTCTAATTTAGATTCTTAAAGTCTGCAGCATACAGATCAATGTAAATATCCTTTCCATTGGGTATCAACTTTTGTGAATACTCCACAAATAATATTGAAACCACAGTGTGTGCATAATCTGATTATGTTTCGATTGTACTATTAGATATTTTACTATAAGTTGTTCTTTCCGAATGTATACATTGTAGCATAACCATTTTTCCAGCCTTTTATAATTTTATATCTGTAATGTCAAAGCAATCATATAGAGCTACTTGCCTGACTTAACTCAGTCCACTTTAATTTGAAATCAGTTTCCGTTAACAAACATTGTTCACTATGGGCCAAAAAATTTCGGAACTTCCTAACTCTCTCCACATCATCTGTTTCTGATATATCCCTGGCCAATGGTTCTTTACCCCATCCTTGTGCAGGAGCTGAGACTGGTAATGTATTCCTTATCAGCTTATACAGCAATGAAAAATCAAAATTTGTTGACTTTGGCAGGAGAGGTATATCTACAATACATGTTTTATTTTGTTTTAAAAATGAACATGAAACGGTCTATAAAAACCAAACAAAAAGCTCCCAGAACCCTGAATCGCTCACCTGGTCTTAAACCCATAAGGGTTCCTTCTTTAACGGGTCATGTGACAACTTCATCCAATGAAGACTTTTGTAGAGTTTAATGAGCTGAAGGTTTAAGCAAGCAACATCTTTTCTTTATCTGAAATAAGTTTTCATTCTCAAGGGCGAAAACATGAAACGGCTATTTTTTACCTTAAAAGGGTCTTAGCCCCTATCAGGGGTCATCAGAGAACTTTGACCTTATGGAGACTTTTGAGAGCTTTTAATTCTAAAGAGCCTAAGATCCTATGGATTTTTTCTATTCTAGTTGCTTAGTTTTACATGTTATATGCCATTTTAACCTATGTTCTATTTTTAGCAGCAGCGCCATGTTTTTTACAATCATTTCAAAATGAGGATATTTTGTTGCAAACATTGTAAATCATGCCTGTAAAGTTTCAGTTTCAGTCAAATTGGTTCAACGTTTTAGAGGATAATATTTTTTTTAATTGTAAACAGACGACCACAGACAACGACGGACAACAATGGATGCATAATGATAGCTAAAGTTCATAGCTAACGGCATAGACTATAGTATAAGATATAGATTCAGTCTCTAGACTCATTATTTTTCTTAAGGGATAGATTAACATCAGATAGCAATATGTTGTAGAATTTGCAATTTCCGTCAGTTCACAATTCCATCCCGACAGTTATTTTGAGCATATATTTTTAACCCCTTTATAGAATTACATGAAATTTGCACACATTTATCAAAGAAATCTATTGCCTTGGTGTACCAAAGGTGAAGGTTTCGCAAGGTGAGCTAAAACGTTTTTATTTATGAAACACATTCTAGAGGTTTACCTTTACTTAAGGTATCCGAACCATAATGTACCACGTGATTAACTTTTTCCGGTGTTTGTCGAGGTCAATAAAATTGTCAGGCATCGGAAGTTTCCGTCGGTAGATTAAAAATATTGTATCGTGATTTTAAAAAAATATATTTCAATAAAAAATAACTGCATTGGCGATTAAAAAGGATTTGTAATGATGATAACGATTAAATTAAATCAAATTTTAAAAAAATGTTGTTTTGACGGGCACTTGCACTCAGGTAAACAAATATGGCGGAGGATGTCGTCCGCGACAAACGAGGAAGGTTTTCGAAAAAGTCTTTGCCTCCTGAGCCTGCTGAACGCAATGAGTATGTGGAAGTTGACCATAATTATGTTGGCGGTGGTCATGTTTGTATTGAAGGGTCGACTGGTTGCTCAACATGTTGTCCGGGGTTGGAGAAGTTCTTGTCCAGCAAGAAAATCAATACTACATCGTCATGGGCTGAGGGCAGACGATTGATAGAGTGGTCCGTATTACTTGATGGTCTAAGTTTTTGTCAGTTTTGTTTGCTTGGTCCACTCTGTCTTTCTACGGCGACCGTGAAAGGGGAGATGAAATGCGGACTTGGTGGTTTTATTTACGTGCAATGTACATCATGCATGCAACTGAACAGGGTAGCTTATGGATCCACACATAAAACCCCTAGCAGTAAAGGGATGCCAAGCTTCAGTGTCAACACAAAGCTTGGAGCAGGTATAAAATTTAAATACTTTCTGTATATATTATTGAGGATTGTCATTCATAGGGGATGGGTCTTGACAAATAAAATAAAAATACATAAATACATAATTTGTACATGTACACTGGTATCTCATAATATCGTTATACATAGCTACATAGAAACGGTGACGTAACAGTTGAATATTGGGATGAAATTGTGACGATTTTTGGTTATACATATTTAATTTGCATATTTACATTCCCGATTTCTATATGTTACCTAAAAAAACAGAGATGAACACTTCAGACGCACGTTGCTATACAGTTGTTTACAATAGATACCAATTATGGAGATACGATACGATCATTTATACCTCAAGGAAATACATCCCATTTGTTGTTTCAGTAATTAAAATTTATTGCAACATTTAGAAAACATAACTTAATCGGTTTAATGGGTATTTAAGAGATATAGTCTGCTTTGTATTGCCGCTACGATGTTTACTCGGAAGATATTGCTATTAGGTTGAAGTCAATGAAGAAGTCCGATTCTGCTGTTCGAGGTTGTTACTGGTTTACGGTCGGTGGACCAGTTCACATAGTATATAAGGGCGCGAAAATCGGCTATCACTGTCATTCTTGATCCAGACTCCGAGGAGTGAAGATCGCTAGGTTAGTTTAATAAATTAGAAGATACGGAGACGGTTTCAAACTTTTTATAATTAAAGTAGTTTATGCATCATTGTGGTTTGATGCACGTATAGTGGATATATAGGTTTAACGCATCATAGAGGTTTGATGCTTGAAGTTTTGAGACATTGGTTTTATGCATCATTGTGGTTTGATGCTTGAGGTTTAGTGATATATGGTTTTATGCACCTTAGAGGTTTGGTGCTTGTTGTTTAAAGGGTTTGAGCCGTAGGTTTCATGATTAGAGGTTTAATGCGTGCCTAGTTTGAATTTGTTTGATCATTTTAAGCGTGCATATCCAGTCAAGTCCATTTTTATGCATGCATGACAGCCGAATCGGATAACGGCATTATATTTTAGATTAATTTAAATAGTTTGATCCTAGATAATATTAAGTTTAGATCTTTTATTCAAATTACTTTTCCCGTGAAGAATCCAAGTTTCCGAAAGTTTTAGAGAATAGATATTTTGTGTTAACAATATTAAAGTTATAAGAACCGCTCGGCCGATACACGTTACAAAATTTGGTGGCAGCGTGGCGGGATTTGTCTTTGGATATAAGTCTTAAAATGTTTGTGTAAATTTGTTGAAAATTTGATTTAGAACTTGGATCGTTTTTGTTTTTCCTTTCGTCAAATGTCATGGTTTTGATGTGGATCGGTGTCTTGATCGGGAATGACCTGTGTCCTTCGGATGAGACGTTAAACCGATGTCCCGTGTTTTGGAAAATGTCACAGCCACTGCACGTTAAAGATCCCTGTTTCAGCAAGCTTAGTTTTTAAGTGGTCCGTATGTGACCAGCTGTCAGGCTAAATTTTTCATACCGGTTTTTGGCTTTCTCAATTTTCCTGTGGCAATCTAAACCCGCTCAAAATTTATTTGAACACTTACCTTATACCTGTTTTAGTTGATTTGTTTTTGAGAGAAAATTTTTGACCAAATAGAATTTGTAATTGTTAGCAGATTGACGCTGGCTGGTAAGGGGACTTGTGCAAACTAGGGATAGAGTTTGGCACGGTTGAGACCTTTGGATAAGGGTCAGGAGAGAAGGTATCCTATGTGTAGGTGTAATTCCGGTTATATAGTTCCTTCTAGATATAAATTTACAATTTTGCAAGTTCAAAGATCGATAACCTCTACAAAATTGGGTTTATGACGAGTTTGAACCTAGGTGGTTACTACGTTGGGAGTAGATGTTGTCAGCAAACCGTGTTAACGTGGACGGTTTTGATTGAATTTGGTCAAATATTTTGTAAGGTTCATGCGGGACGCCTGTTTCGGAGGTGTGGGTAATGTGACGATTTTTGGTTATACATATTTAATTTGCATATTTACATTCCCGATTTCTATATGTTACCTAAAAACAGAGATGAACACTTCAGACGCACGTTGCTATACAGTTGTTTACAATAGATACCAATTATGGAGATACGATACAATCATTTATACCTCAAGAAAATACATCCCATTTGTTGTTTCAGTAATTAAAATTTATTGCAACATTTAGAAAATATAACTTAATCGGTTTAATGGGTATTTAAAAGATATAGTCTGCTTTGTATTGCCGCTACGATGTTTACTCGGAAGATATTGCTATTAGGTTGAAGTCAATGAAGAAGTCCGATTCTGCTGTTCGAGGTTGTTACTGGTTTACGGTCGGTGGACCAGTTCACATAGTATATAAGGGCGCGAAAATCGGCTATCACTGTCATTCTTGATCCAGACTCCGAGGAGTGAAGATCGCTAGGTTAGTTTAATAAATTAGAAGATACGGAGACGGTTTCAAACCTTTTATAATTAAAGTAGTTTATGCATCATTGTGGTTTGATGCACGTATAGTGGATATATAGGTTTAACGCATCATAGAGGTTTGATGCTTGGAGTTTTGAGACATTGGTTTTATGCATCATTGTGGTTTGATGCTTGAGGTTTAGTGATATATGGTTTTATGCACCTTAGAGGTTTGGTGCTTGTTGTTTAAAGGGTTTGAGCCGTAGGTTTCATGATTATAGGTTTAATGCGTGCCTAGTTTGAATTTGTTTGATCATTTTAAGCGTGCATATCCAGTCAAGTCCATTTTATGCATGCATGACAGCCGAATCGGATAACGGCATTATACTTTAAGATTTATTTAAATAGTTTGATCCTGGATAGTATTTAGTTTAGATCTTTTATTCAAATTACTTTTCCCGTTAAGAATCCAAGTTTCCGAAAGTTTTAGAGAATAGATATTTTGTGTTAACAATATTAAAGTTATAAGGACCGCTCGGCCGATACACGTTACAAAATGAATGTAAATACGATAAAATGGAACCCACAATACAATGAGAACAGAGTATATATGAAATGTGTTGGTGTACATATACAATAAACAAAAAGAAGCAGCCTGTAAAAATTTAATTATCACCGGCCTGCTTGCCCTGGCTAGTAAAAATTTCAGGCAAGGGATATTTGGTGCATTTTGTATGAACATATAGGTAAAAATAACTTAAAAATTCAAGATTCTGGCAACCTAATCACAAAAAATCACAGAAAAAGCATAAAACATGTTGAACATACCTTTCCTGTCAGAACATGTACATATATACCAACCTTATGAATAATATGAGGCAGGTTTTACCTGTGTACTTACAAAGTTACAAAATGTAATGTATCTTTCAACATTTTACAATCTTAAAATAAATTTTAAAATGTTTCAATAATCTGGTTTAGATTTTAGGCATACCACATGAACTGTAGCAATTTATCAGACAGCAGACATATTGTATTTTTTACCCTTTAAAACCAAAATTGGTACACAATACAGTGAATACACATCAATAGCTTGAATGACTGATTCATACATGCACATTATAATTTTGTTGTATTGTATTCTTGTACATGTACATGTATACTTCTTACTTGTCATTTGATATTGTTACATTGTACTGAGATGCATGTAGGGTCACCACAATTTAAAACATAAATGTAATAAATAACATATTCTGGTTTCACTGTTGCAAATCCAAATACAATTTTTAAATAGTCATGATAGTAGTGCAATTGGTTTTTCCTTTGTTGATATATTATCTTAAAGTTTATCATGGTTTCCTTTATTTTTAGAATAGATTCAGTGATACATTTGTAGTTAAAGTTACACTGTATATTGATTTAAGATACATGTACATACATTTATACATTGTATATTTTAGTTGTTATATGTGATTATCATGATCATGATGATTAAGAATTATATTTTCTTTCAGCAATGATAGATGCTTTAGGAGGGCCGCAAAGAGTAAACAATGTGCTGACAACATTGAACCTCCCACCCATTTCACACAAGAACTTGAAAGTAATGGAAAGAAGGGCAGGGGATATGATTGAAGATTTTGCCAACCTTAGCATGGAACAGAGAGGGAGAGAGGCTTTTGAAGCTGAAAAAAGGCAAGTTTGTTTTATTTACTAGCCAGCATAAAAAAATATTATGATTAAAAATTATCAATCTAATATTTCATCTTAAGAACAGAAGATTTACAAGTTTCATACATATTGAAAAATTTTTTTAAGGCCCTCTTAAAAAAATTAACATGTAATTTAATTCTTATGCCATAAAGAAGTATTCAGAATTTTTAAGCCATGATTTTAACTATTGATTTCTGAATATCATGATTATAGAGATACAGTCCAACCAGCGGAAGTAGTTATGCTAGACCATAAAGCCCCTGAGATGGAAACAGATGTTGATTTTGATGATAGGTAATGCCATACTAGTTCTTTAGTGTCAATAAAAAAGCAAAACTGACTACATGTATATAGTTTCAGCACTTTTTTCAAAATGCTTATTTTAACTGAACTGATTTTTATTTCAGTCATTACTGAGTGTATGTTTATCAAAAATGGAAAACAATTTGTAACAAATTAGCTACTACTATACATAGGCTTTTGGTATTAAGTTTGGGGCTTCAGATAGAGGTCTGGTATGGTGGGATGTGTTTCTAGGTCTGTCACTCGCCCACTTCCTCACTATTTATAATATTTGCCACTCAGCAGGGGTGTAGAGGGCAGGAACCCCATTCTTGTTATTACTAGAATTATTATTCATTAAGCATTGTTAAACATTGAAATATGAGCCAGTTTAGAAGTAAGAATTATTTTTCAATACTCTCAAAATGCTTGAATTATTCTATTTTTCATATTATTTATTTTTTAGCTATCAACCTATATTAAATGGTGAAGATGGTGATATTCATGGGGATCAAGACAACACAAACATTCTGATTCAGACAGAACAAAAGTAATATTTTGTCAAATTTCACTTAGAGAAAATTCAGGTTATGAATGGTGAATGCCAGGGGGCAGGTACACAGACGGGGAAAATACTTTTGTAACAGTTTCCTCAGCAAGTACTTATCACAGCCTTTTGATATTTGGTATGAGGCATCAGCATTAGGTCCCATAATGTGGCATTTTATTTCAGGTCGGTCGCTCATCTACTTCCTGTTTGCCGACTTAGTTAATTTTTGGCATTAATGGTGAATAGTAGAAAATTTTCATACCAGTTTTCTAAACAACTACTTATCACAGATACTTGATATTTGGTATGCAGCATCAGCATGGGCTCCCATAATGGGATTTCATGACTGTCACTTGCTTACTTCCTGTTTTTAGTATCATTGACAGTCCATGATACTAAAAAAAAATCAGATGTGTGCACTTGATTACTGTGAAATTATTGCACTGAAAACTTGTTGAATGTTAATTTTTTTTTAATTACCAATAAAAAAAATATTATATACTTTCAATTTTGCTACTATCTACATCTAGTTTCATATAAGACTTGCCTTAGCAGGCTCGTCTGATACTCACCTAGATATAGATAGTATCAAAATGTAAAGTACATACCGGGTAATATTCTATATTTACCAAGATACATAAAGAATGAAAAAAATGTTTACTCTCAGAATGATAATTAGTATTTGTCAGAAATAATGTTGTATTTTGGTATGTTTTCAGTAATCATAATACAGAAAGTGAAGAAATTGGAGATGCAGTATCTGAAGAAGCAGGTGTCCAAATAGAAAATGGGTAAATTGAAACAATAACATATATAAAATATTTTTCAATATTTTGGGTTCCTGTCATTTATTTTATCGGTAATTAGTACATTTTTCCTTTGATGTGTACTGGCTGATAAAGTCTGTCTCACGAACAGGTGTGTATCACCGAAATTATCGGGTCAGTACGTTACGTCACAATTATTTACCGATAAAGAGAATATGACTTTTTGATTTTGAGATCGACTTTATCACTTGTTTTTTGGTTCACCCTTCGGGTTCACCAAAACAAGTGATAAAATCAATCTCAAAATAAAAAAGTCCTATATTCTATATGTAACTTCAAATCCTGTTTGTAATTTACAAAAAGGGACTTCCCCACCTATGTGATGAGGTTATTTATCTGCTAAATTTCAGTGGTTTCCTCCGAGTACTCAGGTTTCCTCCACCACTAAATCTGACCACCCTACACGGCCCAGGTGCTTCCATAAAGGGTGTTAAACACCAACACACACACATTCAGGGTAAATTGAACACAGTGAAAAATAAAGACAATCTTTTTCTTGCTTAAATGTTAAGCTCAATGAGCTCTTCTCCATTATAAAATTGTTATTCCTCAAACCCTAAAATATGCCAGGGAGCAATTCAAGTTCGTGAGAGCCTCTTGTTACTGAGTATTGTAATATTCACTGCTTTAATTGTGTTGCTACTGTTGAGATGTGCATATCCACTTACAAAAATAGAAATAGTAAATTAAAAGTATAGTAAGAACTGGTCATGTTGAAGACTACTTGCTGTTTTCCGTTGTGATTTTTTGAATTGCTGTTTGTTTATGTTTGTTGTGTCGCCTACACTTGTTCCACATCTCAATATCCTCTATTCATTTAATATAAATTAATATACATGATTTTATATTCTATTTAAGGGAACAGTCAGATTTTGGAATGACAGTTTGTGCTGATCATGGTTGGCAAAAGAGAGGTTTTGATAGTCTCACAGGTAAGGCCATACCAGTAATAACTTCTTGGTTCTCTTAATTTCTTGAACTCTTGGCATAGGTAAAAGTGATCAGCACCTCAGTATCTACCTGCCCTAAAATTTTGAAGAAGTTATCACCCCCTTTTCTGTTTTTTTTTTACTACTTAAAAGCTGCTAAAAATATATGTGAAATTTAAATTGCATATTGCTAAGCACACCAAGATCTTATTTTGAATATATTTTAACTGGATCATTCCTTTTAGGAGTTATTTCCCTTAGAACATAAAATTGATTATTTTCACAGCCTCTCCATATTTTGAAAACCATTAAGTTTAAGACATTTTGCATTTTTTTTTTTTTTTTTTGGTTTTTTTTTTGTGAATTTAGGATATGACCAAATTGCATGTACATGATGTCCAGCTTAAATGTTTGTCAACATAGGAAAGTTTTGTTATAATACCAGGAAGGTCAATTTTCACATGAATTATTTCGCTTGTTTAATTTTGTAATGCCTAGCATTCAGTTTTAATATGGAACTCAGTCCCACATATGTAGAAACTTCCAATCTTTTTACCATGTTAATTGTTGTGCTTTTTTGGTTGAGTCAGCGTACGAATGGAGCAAGAAATTTGATACTTTTTGGGGAAAAAAATAAATTTAAAGATATAAAGGTCAAAGATCCATAGTTAAATGGATATTCAAAATAAATAAGAGAATACTGACGCAAAGTCAAAACAGTAAAAGTACATGAGAGCTAAATGATCTAATTTAAATCTTGCGAAAAATAGTTAACAGGGTCCTTGTCAGCAGGTATTTTGCTGTCAATTATTTTTCAATTCTTCTTCTTTTTGTTTTGGAAGGCGGCTTACTACAAGAGTAATTGCGCCATTTTATTTATTGCATTTTATGTCTGCAAATTAAGGACTAGATTATATAAATTAACTTATGGTGAGCAGGAGTGTGTGAAAAAAAAAAGTTTAGAAAAATAAAGAAACAAAAAAGAAAAATAAATAGTAATTAAACGGCTGATTGTTCATAGAACAATCAAGAGAACGGTCTTTCCCCCGTTAAGAGCCTCATTGCTGGCATTTGTTTGTTTGTTTTGTTTTGTTTTTGCTGGTTTTTCAAAAAAAAAGGGGGGGTATTTCATACATGTATGTTATTGCCATACATGTATCTGAAAAGATGGGGCGGGGACATTAAAGTTTTTTACTTTTGTGTGTTTTTTTTGTTTTGTTTTGTTTTGTTTCGTTTCATATGTTTATTTCTTTTGTTTTCTTGTTTTAAACAAACAACAATCAGTAAATCGCAATGGGAAACGGGGGGGGGGCGAGCGGGGACGAGTGATTTTATTTTATTCATTCAAAACTAGGTGGCGACATCACTTTGTTGATCTGGGTATCCTTGGTGTCTCGCGCTTGTTACGTCATTTTTGAATGACTTTACGACTTAGTTTTTAGATTTCTCAGTACAGCGGTAGACTTTGCAGGGTTCAGACCTATATCTCAACGTATACAGTTAGAATACATGAACGTCACGGATGAGCAAGTTTATAATTGGAATGTGCCTGTTATAGAAATGACACGGGAATCTTTTGACAATAGTTTACATCATTTGATGACAGGCAAAAATAGTGACATAATTAGTTCATTTTGGATTATTTTAAATAGTTAAGGACGAATTTAGTGAAAACATTCAATTTTCGAAACAGGAATAACGTTGAATAGTGAAATTTGGAGGAAATTCGTCATGAATTTGTGTGTTTTACGGGACTGCAGAAAACTTTAATTTTGAAAAACTCAAAAACCTGAGGACATTTTTGTAAACGGGGACTTTTAGTGCATACATTTGGCTAGGATATCAGCTAGTTTTGACAGCATTTTGGCACTTCCGGTGCATTTGACAAAAGTACAAAGAGGGGTCAAGTTACGTTTTTTGAAATTTCGAAAAATTAGAACAAAAATTTGTATAAAAAAAAATAAGTGGACCCGGCTGGAATGTTTGATAGATTTCAGTCGGGCACATTTTTACGGAGAGGGGGCACCAAAAATTTCCGCACGGAAAAGTTTATTTTTGGCTAAATTAGCGATTTTTGAGTAAAAACCAGAAAGGGGCATAACTTCAAAATGGGGCCAGGTACAGACTTTATTTTTAGCTACAACGCGAGAGCTCATTATTCTAAGCAACTGTGCAAAATTTCAGCTCGATCGGTTGAAAAACTTGGTAGTTTATCTGCGCACAACATTTCATAAAAAAAAGCCCGCGGGGGCATATCTCGAAAACTATGTTAGGTACACACTTCCAGGGTGAGCTGTGCTTGTTTCTAATGTAGTGCTAGCAGTGTACCAAGTTTCAGGTCAATCCGTTAAGAAATGGCGAATACACACGTTTTGGGCTTTTTTTCTATTGGATAACGAACGTAATAATAATATAAAATGCCATTTGTTCGGAGAACAAATGAGAGGTCTTTCCCATTAAGTTGACCTATGACCTTTGACCTTTGTCTTGAAGTCAAACTCTTTAATTACTGATAATAAATATATATATATATACTTACTATATTATCTGTAACCGTTTAAATGTTATATACAAGTTAATAATGCATTGGATGATGTTTTTGGCCGCCATTTTGAAACCACTCATCCGTATCATGTACTTCTTGGGCTACAATTGTAGGTCTTGTCAAGACGGTCATTTTTATACACATGTCTATTATACTATCTGTTACGGTTTTCACGTTATTGGCAAAAAACGTATTTCGCGAAAACCTGTTTCGGCCACCACTTCAAAATCGCTCAACCGAATCATGTACTTCTTGGACTCAAATTGTAGGTCTTTTCAAGACGATCATTTTTTGTTCATATATTGTCTATACTATCTTTAACGGTTTTCGAGTTATAAGTAAAAAACCATTTGACGACCGCCATTTTGGCAATGGTAAACGCAAAAAAGTTTTTGACCACATATTCGTAATCAGGACTCTTAAATCTACCTGGAAACCGAATTTCATCAAAATCGGACAACTTTGACATTTTGCGCCAAATTTGCGCCATACGCGCGCAACCAGGAAGTAAAATAAAGAAATTTTTTTTCGTGATGACACATCGGCAGGAGTCAGGGAACAGTTTCCACATTTTAGATTTTTTATATCTCTTACTATCTAGGAGGAGATCTGTGCACAAGGGTAAACAGCGTTTTGCGCCATTGCGCCGTAACGAAACATAGTTGGCGCTCACAGGGTCAGTCACGTCGAGTCCTAGTAGTCATAAATAAGTGTGCCAAATTTCGTTAAGATCGGTTAAGAAACTTTTCATATATTGAGGGGAGAAAAAAAGAATAATAATAATCATAAGAAATACAGTAAGGTCTTTCCTTCTGTGGAAGGGAAAGACCTTAATAATAAAAAAAAACATAAAAAACATAATGATAAATACCCCCTCCCCCCACAAAAAAATAAAGAGTCCTAATGCATATATTTATGTAAATGATAAATGTTTAGAGATTTAAATGGGTAATGGGAAAATTAAATCTAGGAAACTACTTATTATCAATTAAAGGTCAAATATGTACAATAGAGAAAAGATGGGGTGAAATTGGCTTCTGTCCTAAAACCAGTTTATTCATTCGACAACTATGTCTAAACATTTTGATACGTTTCCCATTGGACCCTCGATTTATATCCCTTATTTTGAAATATTCCCACCAGTTTATTTGATTTTGTATCTAACTTGAAGACTAACATAACCATTCTTGTAAATTTGTTCAGAGAGTTTGGGCATATGGCAGGAATATATTTGTTTATAAATAATTACCCATAGGAACCTGAAATTCCCGTCCCATCGAAAGGTCGAGCGGGTTCGAAGAGAAGTTTGCTTACAATGTGCAGACATTGCATACGTGTCATAAAGACAATATATACAATATTAAGAAAATATGTAGAAAATAATTTGTTTTCTGGTATATTTATTCCTATGTTCTGTATAAGTGAGTTTTGAGTAGCTAAGTTATTTAGTGTAAAGCGTTTGATTTGTTCATATAACTAGTATAGTTATCTAAGGAAGTATTTGTGTAGTATATATATGGAATATATGTTATTGTTTTTGTTTGTTATTTTTTTTTCCTGTAAAGATGACTTGGTTCGGCAGACTGTTATTATATATTTATTATGTATAGTTAAGTAATTAATTGCATGGCAAAAATATTTAGTAGTGTTCTTAACAATAGACTCAAACTTCTTATGAAGGAAAAATATGCAAACTCCCAATTTGGTTTCAGAGAAAATCACAGAACCAGTGATAGTTTATTTGTTCTCAAAACTCTAATTAATAAATATATTCACAAAAATAAAAAGAAACTTTACTTCTGTTTTGTGGATTTCCAAAAGCTTTTGACTCTGTATGGAGGGAAGGGTTATTATTTAAATTGGCAACGATGGGGACGGGCAAATATATGTATAATATCATTAAAAATATGCTGACTAAAACAGAAATTGCATTGAGAGTGGATCAGAAACACTCAGAATATTTTGATATACAAAGTTCAATATGTTTATAAATGACCTAAACCTAAACTTTATTTCACAGAATTGTGATCCTCCAAAACTAATAGATTCTTACATTGGTTCCTTATCATTTGCAGATGACCTTCTGATCTGGTATACAAAATAGTGTTAATAACCTAAGTAGTTTTTGTGATAACTGGCAACTTTCATAAAATGTTAAAAAAAATAAAACCATGGTGGTCCAACAGTATTCTAATAATAAAATTGACTCATTCATAGAATATAAGGGAGTTACTATTCAGAATGTAGAAGAATATAAATTCTTAGGCACTCTTCTGAAAAACAATGGGAACCTTAAACACAGTCTGGAAGAACTTTCTAAAAAAGCTAGAAAAGTTCTTTTTTCTATTAGAGGAAAGACTGCTTCTTTAGGCAATCTTCCTACTTCAGTTATTAATAATCTATTTGATAAACTAGTTATTCCGATATTAACTTACAGTTCTGAGATATCATTTATGGACTTTTTCAGTGCTCAATATAGAGCAAAACAGAGGGCAGCTACCAACAACATCGAAATTGACCCCTTACACTTTATAGATAAAACTCCCTTTGAAAAAGTCCACATTAGTTTCTGCAAATTTACACTTGGGACAAAGAAAACTTCATCGAATTTAGGGGCACGTTTAGAATTGGGAAGAGTTCCTATTGAAAATTATACTTTAAAACAATCACTTTTATATTTGGGAAGATTATACACTGATGATTTAAATCCATTATTAAAAGAAGCATTTGATCTTTCAAAATCTCTTGATTCAGAAGGTGTTTACTCTTGGTATACATATATTAAAAATGCATTTGAGGACAAGGATCTTCTGGACACTATATCCAACTGCAAATGTCTAAAAGATGTTAAAAAAATAAAATTAACTATTAAAGATAAGACCTTTGACTATTATCATAACCTTTTTATAAATAAGATAGAGAAAATAGTTATAAACAGCAAACTCTTCTTGTATAAGAATTTAAAACCCTTAACATAACTTAAATTTTATCTTTCATATAATTATTTTTCAATTAGGAATATTTTTACAAAACTTCGTATAAGTGACCATAATTTGGAACGCATTGAGAGAGGTCGCTATTTCAAAATAAATAGAGATGAAAGATTATGCAAATTTTGCAAAGCAGTAGAAGATGAAGAACACTTTATTTCAAAATTCTCAAAAAATGAGAATATCAGACAAGCTCTCTTTGGAGAAATTAAAAAAGACTGTAACAATTTCCCTGGCCTTCCAGATGATCAAAAGATTAATTATCTTTTGAATCCTAAAACCTTTAGACATGTTAAAATTATTGGCTTCTTTTTAAAACGGTCATATGAACTGAGGACAGAAGACTTTTGATAACATGCCTACTTCATATAAACATAATGTTTACTTGCACTCAATGGCATGTTTATTTTTATACAATTATAATGTTAAATTGTTCAGTACAATATTTTGTATTCTGTATTTTGATCATGCTATATATTTGTGCTTGTATATATGTTACTACAGCCCTAGTTTTTAGGGTTAATAGTTTGAAATAAAGTAAAAAGTAATATTAAAACAACATATCATATTTTGTGTACAAGTTCTATACTTGAAGTACCGCCTTCCCCTCCAAATCAGAGTTTAATTTTTTATATACTGATATTTGTGACCCTTCCATTGTAGGTGATATTGGAAAGGTCACCCCTACCTACATAAAAATAGAAAAAAATAATATCAGTATTTTTTTTCCTTCGTAAGAGGATTCGATCCAAAGATATACACAACATCTATCAGCCATACATTAGAGATAGAATAGTGAATTCTTAATTTTAAATCAAAATTGTGCAGTAATGCACAGCTGAAAATAATGGTGTATTATAAATATTTCTTTTCGGTACTTCCAATGTATAAGTATATTCAATTTTCACATGAACTATTTCGTTTGTTTAATTTTGTTAATGCCTTGCATTCAGTTTTAATATGGAACTCAGTCCCACATATGTTAAAACTTCCAATCTTTTTACCATGTTAATTGTTTTTTTTTGGTTGAGTCAGTGTACGAATGGGGCAAGAAATTTGATATTTTTTGGAAAAAAAATAAAAATAAAAAGGTCAAATTAAGATCCAGACTTAAGTGGCTATTTAAAAAAAATAAGAGAATATGGACGCAAAGTCAAAACTGAATTCTCTAAATAAATTTTTTTTTATAAAACTCTCAGTTAAAGTACATGAGAGCTAAATGATCTAATTTAAATCTTGTGAAAAATAGTTAACAGGGTCCTTGTCAGCAGGTATTTTGCTGTCAATTATTTTTCAATTATCGAAACTTTATATTGTAGGTTTATTATTTATTTTTTTTTGGAATTTTACCTGTATCTTGATCAGTGATTGTTTTTTCTGGTAATTCCTATTTATGGAGATGTATAAAAAAATAACAGTAAATCATTATGCATTTTAAAAGCCAGAAACAGATGGTCCTACCTGAACTGAGCCTGAAGATAAATCCTTGGAAAGTATACTTCAATGTACTTGGTGTCGTTAGCCAATTCATTGTATCACAATGATAAATTATTAATAAATATTTCATAACTATAATAGGTGAGAATGACTCGAGATTTTTGCATTGAATAAAAGTTCACAAATAACCTACATATTACCTGGAAAAAGAACTTTGAGTTGTGGTGGGTAGCATTTCCATTTTCCTCTTAAATTTGTTTCGTGAGTTCTTAAATGGTTATGCAGATCTCCTAGAGGAACTTTTCTGTCAAAGAAACTACGAACAGAATCCACAGCCAGGTTCTGACATAAAAGGTAAAAACGAAGAAAACTGGTCTCCTCAGGTGGAATTGGACACAATACACCTAAGACAAGGAAAAATATAATAAATAAAAGAAATTGGTATTACAACAAAAGTTTTCAAGGTCAATTTTTTACCTATCTTTCATTCATTACAATCATATGTAGAAACATTTCAAACATTTGGAACAGACGGACCAACAGACTTGAAAACTATACTGTGGTTTCATCATTATTTGTGGGGTATCATTTTTTGTGGTTTTCGTGGGTGACCTCTACCCACGAACATTAATGCCCCACAAAAAAGAAATGTAACACTGACCCGTATGTTGCAGTCTTCGAAACCATGAATTAAAGAATCTAGGAAGTGATCATTTTTCATCAAACCACGAAAATTGGTAACCACGGAAATAAATGAAACCACAGTATACACTCCTACATGTTTTTTCATAGTTGGGGAATCAAAAGGTGCGGAAGATGATTTCACAAGTTTCAAATCATTCTCTTGTACAACTGCTGAGAAAAGCTTGACAGAAATTATCACGTTAATTTTCATTCCGCTTAGTCCAAACAGGAAGTAGATGTCTGAGGGGCCTTATATTAGCCAAACGGTCGTTACTATTGCCGTCGGTCAAAATCTCTTCAGAGCTTATGTTAATTGTTTGACTTGTGTATGCATCACTGATGTGTACTCACCGACATAAAATAAATCTTACCTTTACCTTTTTAACTTTTACATGTACCTTTCACAAGTCTGAAAGTCACTTAAGACGTACAGGTTGCCTTACAGAACCATCCTACCAAGTTTCAAATCATTCTCATGTACTGTTTCTGAGAAATTTTAGCATAATGGGAATTTTCACGTAAATTTTCATATGGGCCCAGTCTAACACAGGAAGTAAAAGGCTGGCATGTTGATAAATGCATACAGCTTGTCATACTGAACAATCCGACCAAATTTCACATCATTCTCGTGTACAGCTTCAGAGAAAACAATGAAGAATTTTTCACATAAATTTTCATATCAGGCCAAAACAGGAAGTGAAATTCCAACAGGTATAAAAGTCACTTGGAACGTACAGTTTGTCATACTGAACATTTCTGCAAGATTTAAATCCGTTAGGACGTACAGACATACACAAGTAAAACTTAAAGACCCCAACATGTTGTCTCTGAGGCATAAGAATATTTTTTTCCACTCAAACTGCAGGGGGCCTACATGTGTCTTTTTGTTTGTATTTGTATTTGGTTTATGTTTTATTTGATCGTCTACTACATTTACAATGTTTTCTTATGTAGGTTGTGTTTATACACTTATAAATTTCATATCTCATTATCTCTTATTAACATGATTAAATTACTTTCATCAAATCTAACTTTCTATAAGTTACCTGATGTATCAGTCCCGACACTAGTGACTGCAGGTGGAGGACTTCTGGTGTTAACACTAGTGACTGCATGTGGAGGACTGCTGGTGGTAACACTAGTGACTGCAGGTGGAGGACCTCTGGTGGTTACACTAGTGACTGTAGGTGGAGGACTTCTGGTGGTAACACTAGTGACTGCAGGTTGAGGACTTCTGGTGGTAACACTAGTGACTGCAGGTGGATGACTGCTGGTGGTAACACTAGTGACTGCAGGTGGAGGACTTCTGGTGGTAACACTAGTGGCTGCAGGAGGAGGATTTCTGGTGGTTACACTAGTGACTGCAGGTGGAGGACTTTTGGTGGCAACAGTAGTGACTGCAGGTGGAGGACTTCTGGTGGTTACACTAGTGACTGCAGGTGGAGGACTTCTGGTGGTAACACTAGTGACTGCAGGTGGAGGACTTCTGGTGGTAACACTAGTAACTGCAGGTGGAGGACCTCTGGTGGTAACACTAGTGACTGTAAATGGGGGACTTCTGGTGGTAACACTAGTGACTGCAGGTGGAGGACTTCTGGTGGTAACACTAGTGACTGCAGGTGGATGACCTCTGGTGGTAACACTAGTGACTGTAGGTGGAGGACTTCTGGTGGTAACACTAGTGACTGCAGGTGGAGGACTGCTGGTGGTAACACTAGTGACTGCAGGTGGAGGACTTCTGGTGGTAACACTAGTGGCTGCAGGAGGAGGATTTCTGGTGGTTACACTAGCGACTGCAGGTGGAGGACTTTTGGTGGCAACACTAGTGACTGCAGGTGGAGGACTTCTGGTGGTTACACTAGTGACTGCAGGTGGAGGACTTCTGGTGGTAACACTAGTGACTGCAGGTGGAGGACTTCTGGTGGTAACACTAGTGACTGCAGGTGGAGGACCTCTGGTGGTAACACTAGTGACTGTAGGTGGAGGACTTCTGGTGGTAACACTAGTGACTGCAGGTGGAGGACTTCTGGTGGTAACAATAGTGACTGCAGGTGGAGGACTTCTGGCGGTTACACTAGTGACTGCAAGT
The DNA here is from genome assembly GCA_963971305.1 of Arcuatula senhousia. Taxonomy (NCBI): domain Eukaryota; kingdom Metazoa; phylum Mollusca; class Bivalvia; order Mytilida; family Mytilidae; genus Arcuatula; species Arcuatula senhousia. Next base: position 3,383,848 of record OZ020313.1, read on the forward strand.
GGAGGATTTCTGGTGGTTACACTAGTGACTGCAGGTGGAGGACTTCTGGTGGTAACACTAGTGACTGCAGGTGGAGGACTTCTGGTGGTAACACTAGTGACTGCAGGTGGAGGACTTCTGGTGGTAACACTAGTGACTGCAAGTGGAGGACTTCTGGTGGTAACACTAGTGACTGCAGGTGAAGGACTTCTGGTGGTTACACTAGTGACTGCAGGTGGAGGACTTCTGGTGGTTACACTAGTGACTGCAGGTGGAGGACTTCTGGTGGTAACATTAGTGACTGCAGATGGAGGACTTCTGGTGGTAACACTAGTGACTGCAGGAGGAGGATTTCTGGTGGTTACACTAGTGACTGCAGGTGGAGGACTTATGGTGGTAACACTAGTGACTGCAGGTGGAGGACTTCTGGTGGTTACACTAGTGAATGCAGGTGGAGGACTTCTGGTGGTAACACTAGTGACTGCAAGTGGAGGACTTCTGGTGGTAACACTAGTGACTGCAGGTGAAGGACTTCTGGTGGTAACACTAGTGACTGCAGGTGGAGGACTTCTGGTGGTTACACGAGTGACTGCAGGTAAAGGACTTCTGGTGGTAACACTGGTGACTGTAAATGGGGGACTTCTGGTGGTTACACTAATGACTGCAGGTGGAGGACTTCTGTTGGTAACACTAGTGACTGCAGGTGGAGGACTTCTGGTGGTTACACTAGTGACTGCAGGTGGAGGACTTCTGGTGGTAACACTAGTGGCTGCAGGAGGAGGATTTCTGGTGGTAACACTAGTGGCTGCAGGAGGAGGATTTCTGGTGGTTACACTAGTGACTGCAGGTGGAGGACTTCTGGTGGTAACACTAGTGAAAACAAGTGGAGGACTTCTGGTGGTAACACTAGTGACTGCAGGTGGAGGACTTCTGGTGGTAACACTAGTGACTGCAGGTGGAGGACTTCTGGTGGTAACACTAGTGACTGCAGGTGGAGGACTTCTGGTGGTAACACTAGTGGCTGCAGGAGGAGGATTTCTGGTGGTAACACTAGTGGCTGCAGGAGGAGGATTTCTGGTGGTTACACTAGTGACTGCAGGTGGAGGACTTCTGGTGGTAACACTAGTGAAAGCAAGTGGAGGACTTCTGGTGGTAACACTAGTGACTGCAGGTGGAGGACTTCTGGTGGTAACACTGGTGACTGCAGGTTGAGGACTTCTGGTGGTTACACTAGTGACTGCAAGTGGAGGATTTCTGGTGGTTACACTAGTGACTGCAGGTGGAGGACTTCTAGTGGTAACACTAGTGACTGCAGGAGGAGGATTTCTGGTGGTTACACTAGTGACTGCAGGTGGAGGACTTTTGGTGGCAACACTAGTGACTGCAGGTGGATGACTTCTGGTGGTTACACTAGTGACTGCAGGTGGAGGACTTCTGGTGGTAACACTATTGGCTGCAGGTGGAGGACTTCTGGTGGTAACACTAGTGACTGCAAGTGGAGGACTTCTGGTGGTAACACTAGTGACTGCAGGTGGAGGACTTCTGGTGGTAACACTAGTGACTGCAGGTGGATGACTTCTGGTGGTAACACGAGTGACTGCAGGTGGAGGACTTCTGGTGGTAACACTAGTGACTGGAGGTTGAGGACTTCTGGTGGTAACACTAGTGACTGCAGGTGGAGGACTTCTGGTGGTAACACTAGTGACTGCAGGTGGAGGACTTCTGGTGGTTACACTAGTGACTGCAGGTGGAGGACTTCTGGTGGTTACACGAGTGACTGCAGATGGAGGACTTCTGGTGGTAACACTAGTGACTGCAGGTGGAGGACTTCTGGTGGTAACACTAGTGACTGCAAGTGAAGGACTTCTGGTGGTTACACGAGTGACTGCAGGTGGAGGACTTCTGGTGGTAGCAACAGTGACTGCAGGTGGAGGACTTCTGGTGGTAACACTAGTGACTGCAGGTGGAGGACTTCTGGTGGTAATACTAGTGACTACAGGTGGAGGACTTCTGGTGGCAACACTAGTGACTGCAGGTGAAGGACTTCTGGTGGCTACACTAGTGACTGCAGGTTGAGGACTTCTGGTGGTAACACTAGTGACTGCAGGTGGAGGACTTTTGGTGGTAACACTAGTGACTGCAGGTGTGTGATAGCTGGTGGAAACACTTTGAATTCCAGGTGGAGGACTGCTGGTGGCAACTGCTTGAGACCTTTTTTTGCCGTCTCTAGCAGTTTTGGATTGAGACTTGTCCATTCCAACACTTATAAATTTTCTGTTGAAATTAGAGACATTTGATGGATATTTCTTCAACCGACACAATGAACACTTTGGATTGATAAGAGAGATGAGACATCAGAGGATTTTGATGATTCTATTTTCTACATCTATGTATTTTCCTTAAAGAAACAAATAACAGAGTTTAATCAGTAGTATTAACTAAAAAAGCTCTCACATATTAAAACTAGAAAAACTGTGAGCAGCTGCTCACAAACAAATATTCAAAGCCCCCCCCAAAAAAAAAATAAAAATAAAAAATTCTTTATCATAACTTCATAAGATGAAATTTACAATAGGTGTACATATACATCTACATTATCAGATGAAATTCATTATGGTAACAGCCACTTAATGGTCTCCTAAGATATCAAAGTCCAACTTCAATTATTTGTTTGGATTGCATATTAACTGCCAAGGTAAATAAATGTACAAAATATCATGAAAATCCAACTTACTGTTTACGAAATATCAGCTTTTACAAAGATTGTGTGAGAACAAGTTTAACTTAAGCTCGATAGATCTACCTACAGCTTGTTTGGCACTTGTACAGAACCTTGTCAAAGGAGCTACATTATTGCAGTTCGTTTAAAGTATAGATCATGATGGGCCTGGTGACACAAGGACACATATATCATGTATATCCCCATGAATTTTTGATGATTGGTACCCAATCTTGTCAGCTCCTAGTTAATCCAGCCACAAGTCGAACTGTCCCTAATAAAATAATTATCAAGGGGGTTTGATTTACATGATTTAAGTGTACATATTAATTTGAACAAGATTGCTACAAGTAGCCATGTGTCCCCCGCCGCCGCATGAAAGTTGTGTGGTATGTATATTTGAGCGATATATTCTCTGAGACACGATAGAAATTGGTTGTTTCGGAGATGAAATCATTCAGTCAAAAATGTTTGACAAAGTCCCATTTTGTTGACCAGAAAATCACAAATTCGTAAATAACTCAAAAACTGTAAATATTGCTCCAATTTTTTTTTCGTATTATTGTAGAGTGCCTTATGTTCTATCAGCCTACAAAATTTCAGAACCCTGTGCACCTAGGTAACCGAGATATTGAATGTCTTATATTTTGACCTTTCTTCCACGTTTCCATGGAAATGGCGGCCATTTTGAAAATTTCAAAAAAGGATGATCACCTTCTTATAGTATCATATCAGTGTGTAAAGTTTCAGAAACATCTGTTCAGTAGTATCCGAGGAGTTGCACCCACAGAAACGTTTTACAAAGTCCCATTTTTTCGGACTGAAAAATCTGAAATTCTAAAATAACTCGAAAACCGTAAATATCGCTTTACAATTTTTTCCCTAGTATTATGGAGTTACTTTTGTTCTACCAGCCTACAAAATTTCAGAACCCTGTGCACCTAGGTAATCGAGATATTGGATATCTTATATTTTGACATTTCTTCCCTGTTTCTATGGAAACGGCAGCCATTTTGAAAATTTCAAAGATGGGATGATCGCCTACAAATAGTAACATATCAGTGTGTAAAGTTTCAGTAACATCTGCACAGTAGTGTCCGAGGAGTTGCACCCACAAAAAAAACGTGACGTCCGGACAGACGGACAGACGGAGACCATTACTAGAACAAAAATTGACAATTATAAACCCTTTCTTAGAGCTGTGCGCTCTTTATAGTAACATTATTACATGATTGCAAGTTGTCAATGGACATGTTAGAAAAAAAATATTATCTATGATAGTTAATGAGTTAATGTATAGACCCATGTACAGCCAGGACGAGAGGAATCTGTCTTTTCATAAATGGTTTGTCACTTTAAGATAATCGGTACTGGTGGTACTTTTGTTTAATTGTTCCATTGTGGAATAGGCTGCAAGACAAGGGTAATGCCATCCTTGTACAAAAAGCAGACAGACTAGATATTGATAATTTAATCTGTCAGGAGGTAACAAGGGACGGTGCTTTATGGCACTTCCCGGTCTTTGCCTAGAAAATAGGTATCATGTGGCTACAAGTTCAGGTGAGCCATCCTTGTGCCCAATGTGGATGAACTAGTTCTTAGAGTAATACAACCACAGAGGGCACCAAGGTACGGTGCTCTATGGTCCTCTTGTCTTTGCCATATCACTATAATTCAGTTATTGTGTAGAAAGAAAAAAAGAATGGAGTACATATCTATCAAAAATTAAGGACATGTCTCTTATTGCTGACTAATGTATAAAAAATTAAATATTACTTTCCATAATAAGTTTACATAAATGGGCTAATATTTTAGCATCCGCAGAATTTAGAAGCCAAATCATTATTTCATTGAGATGTAATTGATTAGAATTGGGACAAATGGAAAGGACTGCAGTCAAAATTCTATTCCTTGCATTATCTAGTGATTTGCATGAAAACGTGTATAAACGTGCTTACATGTATGAATAAAGATTTAAAAATAATCAAATATTAGGGCGAACAGACCCAGATTCATTTTTGGCCCCTTACTTTTAAACGGGGGTCGCCAAAATCAGTCCCATTTATCCTTTTATGTTAAGAAACATCATCAACAGCAATCGGATGAAAATTGGACACGGTCTTGAACAATGAAGGGGCCGCTGGGTTTATTTCGTTCTCCGTTTTTGGCAATTTTATTTTCCGTGAATTGTGATTTGTTGAAATATTTTTCCGTGCTTTGTGATTGGATATTGCACATGTACCGTTCTCAGCAAAGTATTTTGTCCGTGATTCGTTTAAGGCATGGCATGCTTTACAGTATTACATATCAAACTTTTATCCCAGAACAAAAATTTAGCGATATTTCCGTGTTTCGTTATTTGCATTTTTTTATTCTCCGTGATTCGTGATCAGGCCCCCCATCAGGACCCCCAACAATACACGGGTTGCACATTTGCGGGATCGGTCACTATTTTAGCCAAACGAGGAGAAACTGGTAAAAAGACTGGTTCCAATATGTGGGTTGGAAATGTTGATGGTTGGTTTATTTGTCAGTTGCAAATAATTTTTACCCTATATGTTGAATAATTACAGAACAATTGTTAATAGAAAATGCCGTTCCCTTTGTCCCATGTTGAATGACGTCGTTTTTCCTCCCCGTGACCCTGATGACCTCGTCTGAATGACGAGTCAAATCATAAACGGATATATTGTGCAACCCTAGTATTGTTGGAGGTCTTCTATTACTCAAACAACATTACTGGTTGGATTGCAGGTTTGATGGCATGCTATTTTTGGACTTGTTGCCGTCGCAGAATTGAGTTACGAAAACAAGACCTCTTATGTTATAGGCGCTAGGAGTAGCCGTATATGTGCAGCTAAGGCCAGCGGACACAACTTCATAACGAAAACGAAAGGAGATCCATTATGTCTATATGATATAATATCCTCTTGACGGATTCACTATGTCATCTACTTTTTAAAATTTGATAAAATCTCACATCGTCAAATAAAAGCGATTAAATCAATACTAAGTTTACCTTATCAAACTTTAACATGTCAAATCATTAAACCCTGTTCTTATGTATGGAAGTGAGTTGACAGGTATTTTTAACTCCAAAAAATTGTTAAATGAAAAAGATAAATATTTCAGTAAATTATGCAAAGAGTAATTACAAATCAAAAAATTTCATGTTAAATTATGTAAATACTCTTTAGGAGTAAATAAAAGAGCCCCAAACCTAGCTTGCTGTTATGGCCGAATTAGGCAAAAACATTGTACCCATTTCTCTTAGACATTATTGTTAACATGTTTAAATATTTAATTCATTTAATAGAATCTGATATATTATCTTCTAAAAGAAGCCTTAAGGATGGTCACTCCTGACCTTTTTTATATCAAAGATTTTATGATATATGGTGGAAATGATAGATAATTGTTTACTTAATCAAATAGCAAGAAGAAAATGATAGGTCCGTGTGCTCGTTTTCGAGATAAATGACGTCAAAAATTGAATTGTGAATCATTTTCAAAAGTTTATAAAAAATAACACTTGGTCACCGTAAAAGTTCATTTATATAAATGCATGTCACATGTAATAGTTTATTATCAAACGACAAATCTGTTGCCATACATGCCATATTAAGTAGCCTTCAATCTGTATACCATATTGATATTGTTTATGCATTTCTTACTTTAATCTATTACTGTATCTATTGCAATATATTGTTTTATGTTTATGCTGCTCAGTAATGGGCGTCAAATTGACAATAAAATATTCTGTCTGTCTGTCTGTCAAATCAGGAAATATTCATTATTTGTCCATCTATCACTATAGGTCGCGTCGGTTATTTGTAATTTAAAATTTTAAAATACAATCCCGTACTCATGCCTGTATGCCAAGCAAACTCCTTCGCAGGAGCCATCCTTCTCTAAAGCTTCATTAGAATCATTGATTCATTAGAATAGCATTTTATGTTTTCCACACGTAAACACTTTGGGTTCAATGAATCATGTATTCAATGGGTAAAAACATTATATAGCGACATTCAGACATCTGTTATAAATAATGAATGGATATCTGAGATTTTTTTAAATACAAGAGGTTTTAGGCAAGGTTGTCCACTGTCTGCTTTATCTTTTGTTATATCAGTCGAGATTATGGCACTTCGCATACGGAACAACAAAAATATTAATTGTGTCAAGGTTTATTTTGAAGGTAGGAGCCACTCTATAAAAAAATCCCAATTAGCTGCCGACGCAGAAATGTTAATGACTTTAGTCCCGCCAAAAGTTAAAAAAAAATCCAAGAGTTGTCTCCCTTATTGCAACGAATACTCGGAAAAATAAAATGCATGTACCATATAGATTCGATAAAATATTTGTAATTTTAATATCTTATGTAGTCTGACATAATTATTTACAGTTATCCAAACCATTATATTTTATAGATATTACTCCATAGTGATAAAACCCCAAATAGAAGAATTTTCCATTGAAAATTAAGTCACGCAACTTTTACCTTATTTGACAAATCAGGCGAAATTTGATACCTCATTTCTTAAATCGGTTTTAGCACCCCGCAAATCGACATCGATTGTTTTAGAATTTCACCACACAATAGATCATAGCATATGGAATTTGAGAATTGCTGTTCATTTTTTGTATTTTTGAAAATTATAACAAAAAATTGATATCAAGATGAAAAACGCAGGTTTACCTCATTCTGATTTACCCCTTTTGTCCAAAAATTAAAATATTTTCTCATATTATCAACAATGAGCATCTAAATCCAAATAATTCGATAAACAACGAACCCAAATAAATGATTTTTAATCAATTCGATTGTGCTTATCGGAGTGCTAAACTTCAATTTCCAAATCCGAGAAAAACCATTTTGCAGACTAAATGGTTTCAATGGATACTTATTTATGGTACTATATCAGCAGTATTTTAACGAATTTACGTATTTTCTAAATACATATCAAATTCCTGTTCATTTCGATATAAAATAACTTTATAATTGATTTTTTGATTTTTTTATGGTTGAAAGGGTCGGGAAACGGACGATTTTCCGGAAAAGTGCATTAACCAACCTGCGACACCACATTATTTTGTGGTTTTAAAACTGACATAGATTTGGTAATAAATGAGATAGAAGTTTTTGGGTCGTTTTCGGGTAAAAAATTAAATAGAAACAAAACAGAGGGAATATGGATCGGAAAACTGAAATCATGTCGTGACAAGGTTGCTAACATTAACTGGACAAACTCACCAGTAAAAGTTTTGTGTGTATACTTTGGACACAATAGAGAGGAATGTGATAAGTTAAACTGGGAGCATAGAATAATTACGTTTATCGAATATTAGATAAACCAATTTAATTATTGCGAACGTTATTCAAATTGCGCGGAACTTCAACCATCACCCGTAATTGTTCCGTTCTTTAAATAAAATTACCCATAAATCCATTCGTAAAAATGCCTGATTGCTACATAACGCCATTTTCGTTTAAAAAGTTTTGAAATCCATCGAATCTTCGACAGTGTGGTGACATATAAAGATGAAACCACAAAAAGAAATCACCAGGCACCCAACAAATACAAGCAACCACCAAAGAAGCCACGTAAAACAGACAATACGCGAAAATCGACAACAAGACAGATGAACAATTCTGCACCAGTGGAGGACGCTATACCATCAACGAGTTCTTCTAGTTCTGGATCGGGCGTCTGTGACACTTTAAATCTAAATAGTGCACGTCGTCCAGCTAGAGCAACTACAACTCAGCTCTAAATTTCCCATGGACCAGTGGTCAATATCGTTGCAGGAGACCAGCAGGAGCATCATCGTTCGTGTTCGACAAGAGGTAACGACGCACCAGATCCCATTACAGAGCCCCAACACGCAACTCCAGGTCCTTCTACGTCTGGCCAAACAACACAATCTCAGGGTAGGTTTATTCAGACAGTCCCCCCTAACCCAAACGATCAAAATTTAGATTTATATAATAAAATACAAGTACAACACCAAGAAGCCACATCAAGCATATTTGATCCAATTTCATCATCCATTCCTCAAAAAATCAAAGAGAAAATATGGAATGGAGAATTTATTGATTTAAATCTTTTGCTAAAATTCAATCCAAGCTCTTTATTACATGATGACAACGTTGAGGGGGACCTTACAGTAAAAGCCGGGGTCCTGTCCCTTGTTTCCAAAAAATATAACAGCATTAAAAGTATTCACTTGTGGACCTCGGCATTCATGGTTTATTCAAGCGTTATACTTGCAAAAATGGCCAGAAAAGGGCATGGAATTAATGAAATACATGCATATTATCAGAACAGCGGCAAGTAGGGGTTGTGTATCGGGATGGGTCTTGTATGATGAGCAATATCGCCTTCGGAAAAGTCGTTCCCCGTCATCATCTTGGGGTGTCATAGACATGGAATTGTGGATGTTATATGTTGTTACTCCCAATAACGAATTTACAAATTATCGTGCTCCACCAAGACAAAACCAAGCATCAAATGCAAACTCGAACATTAATAGGGATAACCCTAATGCAAGGGAACAAGGACAAAGCATAAATAATTATGTCCGTGAATCCAAGTCAAAAACTGGAGTACAACTTTCAGGAAACATGACATGTAATATGTTTAACAAAGGATCATTTTGTAAATATGGTCTAAATTGCAGATTTTCACACAAATGTAGTAACTGTAATGGTAGACACCCTGCTAAAACCTGTAAATTGTAATTAATACTGCACATTTGTTCTTAAGGCCATACATTTTTAATTTTTTATTTGCACTTGATTTGTTTTCACAGGAAGGAAAGAACTGTATTCATTGGGAAGTTCTCCGATTAAAGTTGACCGAGTGCGGGAGTCTCTTTTAAATTACCCTCAAAAGGAAGAGGCTATCAAACTATTGAACGGGCTTAAAAATGGGTTCAAATTACAATATTCTGGACCCCGCACACCTTATGATTCCAATTCCTGTAAACAAATAACTGTAAAACTAGCATCTATTGCTCAGCAAAAAAAATAATAAAGAAATTGCTTTAGGCAGAGTGGCTGGGCCATTTCCCACTCCCCCTTTCCCTACTTTCAGAGTATCACCTATATCAGTCATCCCTAAAAAGTCTAGTTCCGAGTTCTGCATGATTCACAATTTGTCATTTCCCGCATATAATTATGTTAATGATTACATTGATCGTGATTGCTGTTCGGTAGTGTATTCCAGCATTGACGACGCAGTCAGGATGATTCCAAATCTTGGCAAAGGTGCTCTATTGGCCAAATGCCACATTAAGTCGGCTTTTAGATTACTTCGTTTGTCACCCAGTGAATTTGATTTGACAGGATTTAAATTTGATAGTCAGTATTATTTTGACTAATGTCTTCCGATGTGGGCGTCAATTAGCTGTGCTCTTTTTGAATCTTTTTCAACGGCATTACATTGGTTTGTTCAAGACCGATCAAAAAACAATGATATTATTCATTATTTAGACGATTTTCTCTTTGGGGGTCCCAAAAAGTCTGAGGTCTGTAACGTCACATTGTCGTGTTTTAGTGATTGTTGTGCGTCGTGGGGCGTCCCCCTAGCAGAAGAAAAAAACCATAGAACCTACTGAAATCCTTATATTTTTGGGGGTAGAATTTGACACCAATTTGATGGCTTTTTGTCGTCGTTTGGTTGATGCAACTTGTAATTTAAAGCAGCCAAACCACAAAACATGGGTAACCAAAGAGATGAAAGAAGATATAAAAATCTGGTTAAAATTTCTAGACGAATATAACGGGAAAACCGTTATGCTAGATCGTCTTTGGGTTTCTAACGAACAATTGCAGTTGTTTAGTGATAGTGCAGGAGGTCAAGGTAAAGGGTTTGGAATTTTCTTTAACGGGAAATGGGCTCAAGCATTTTGGCCTCAGTTCTTGGTCGATAATGGACTTATGTTGGATATTACGTTCTTGGAACTCTTTCCAGTAGTCGTGGCTTTAACAATTTGGGGTCAAGTTTTGGCAGATAAAAAGATTTTATTTAGGATTGATAACCAGGCTGTTGTCTTTATTATTAATAAAATGTCTTCCAAGTCCCCCCAGTCATGTCTCTTGTCAGGAAGCTTGTTATGTTATGCCTGAAATTAAATATTTTACTAAAATGCGAACATATCCCTGGCCACCTCAATAGTTTGGTTGACTCTCTCTCTCGTGGTGATTTTCAGAAATTCAAGAAACTGTGCCCCACAGCAGACGCAACTCCCTGTGCCATCCCGTCCCATCTTTGGAAGATTTAAACAGTGAAATCAGCGTACTGATAAGTTCATCTATGTCTTCAAATACCTGGAAAACTTATGAAATAGCAGTGGAATCTTTAAATTCCTTTCGAAAAACCTATAGTTATCCTAATATTTGGCCTATCCCAATTGACGAACTGGCTTATTATGTAGCATTTCTCTCACACAAGGGTATATCTGCTTCTACTGTATCTACCTATATTTCTGGACTAAGCTTTATGCATAAAAAAGACAATCTTTTTGATCCAACTAAATCATTCATTATTAATAAACTAGTAGAGGGCTTGAGACGGAAAAAACCCAAAACCCCGGATGTGAGGGCCGCTATAAATAAAGATATGCTTAAAAAACTGATATTTTCCCTTGACAAAGTTTGCCATTCAGTGGATGAATCTTTTGATAATTGTACGGTGGATCATAATCATTTTAATACTTTCTAGTGTTCATGGTGTTACCACTAGAAGATTGAATTAGACAATATCATGTTACCATGAGTTGTCGGCTCTGGACTGTTACCAGTTTGAGCTACATGTTAAATGATTTAATTACTATTAGTAAAATATTATTGTATAAATTTTGGTTTTGTCTCCTCTGAACTTTTTAATGTTGCTTATACCAGAGGGTGCTGTGATATGACCCGTCGTATTGGGAAAGCGGGGCCCGTTCTCTCTTGGTGGTTCTTAACAAGAGGAATATTTTGCATCCAGTGTTACCAGTGGTGCGCAGACATGCCCGGTATATTTTGATGCTTGGAAAAAAATCTTACATTTTTGGGTAGAATTATGATAATTTAAACAAGGTATTATAAAACACTTATTATACCTATTTTTACCTTTGTTGCAACTTCGTGTCTGATTCCCGACAAATATCTTAACTCTGTACCGTTCCTATGACCCGAATTCGGGTCCTAAGCGTTAAGGGGTCGCATAACTTTGAAGTCATATGCAACTATCAAAACCTGGTTGAAATAATAAGTGTTATATATGACAATAAAGCTGATTTCCTCTAGTTTACAAAAATATAAGTTTTATTTTGTAAATATAGAATAATCAATGATTTATTTGATAAAAACTAAAAAATGTAGACCGTAAAAAAATGACGTAATTTTTTTCAACTTTAAAAAATCGGTGTCCGAGACAAAATCATCAGCAGTATGATTATTTCGTCATCTAGAAAAAAAAAGAAATTTAACTATGTCTAAAAAGGTAGCTAAATTCTCTATCTAAATGTGTTGGAATTTTATAGTTTAACCGATCTCATAAAAAAATATAAACAATATTGTTTTTCACTTTCGATTTCAGTCGCGGAAGTAAATCGCGTTTTTTCTAATGTTTTTACTTGACGACGAATAACTTTTTTCTAGAATTTAAATAGAAAAAAGTAAATTAAACAAAATTTTGAGGAGAAAATTAGCTTTCATTTGATATAAACTGCATAATTTTAGCTTATGTAATAAACTTCCAGCGATCGTTTAAAGTTGCAATATTTCGAGTCAAAGTCAATATTTAGGACGTTGCGGTAGCGTTGTCTAAAATGTGGACGTGAAAAACAAAACGTGGAAAAATGGACATCGCGTTTTCAGCCTCTGGTGCCGTTTTGTGAGTGTTTTAGCATAGGAAACGAATATATTATATTTTACCCCTTTTATTAGAATTACGAATTTCAGTTTAACAACTTTTGAAATGATTTTTTTTTCTATTTTTAAATTTTAATGTCTTACGCAAAATAACCAAATTTCTTTTATATTTATTGTTTGCTTTTCCTATCTATTCCTATTCCTGGCTATGTTGTTCTGAAGGAAAGGAAATTTGAACTCCTAAATGACGGAAGGATAAATAAATAAAATATGAATCTAATATGCTATCAGTAAACAGTTACACGCGTGGCTATCCGTGTGCTATTAATTCGAACATATATATATGTATATTTTTTTTTATTTTGCATTCTCGCAGGGTTTTACCGCTATCGTTTACCGCTATTGTTAACCATTGGAAATCTGAAGACAGTCCGAAAGATAACGGTGTAAGATTTTTTACAAAGAAAAGGATAATACATAGAAGAAGTTTGTAGACAACAGGTTAGAATTAGACTGTTGTCTACCATTTCCCCCTATTGTCCTTTTTATAGGATTTGGCACATATAAAACTTTCTCAAGTCACTGTGGAAACAATAGCCGGTATTATCATTGACCTGCTTCTTCTTCCAATTTGCTTTGTCTTTTGGTAAGGGGATATAGTCATAGTAAATTATAAAAGATCACAATGTACATGGTTTTTTGAACTTTTTTTCAAGGTTTAATTAACATTTTATTATCTGTTTGACTAGAGGTTTCTGAAAAGTTTAATACACAAAACTGTGACGGACGAAGCCTGGGATGAAAATCATGAATATTGATAACAAATGTAAAATTTTATACATTGTTATACATGTAGGTATACATAATTTACAGTCCAATTGGGTCACAGATATATAATAATATAATATAATAGTGATGGTTGACATATATATGTATATTATTTGGATGTACTTCAAGTCTGAATTTTATGAAATAGTTTATACTTTCACAATATGGAATAGACTAAATAACTGCGAAGAGAAGAGGATCAAACAAAAAGATCGACAGTACTTTTATTATGCATTGATCCAATCTGCAGGCTTATAGCCCATGCATAATGATTCGTTAAAATCTTTTTTTTTATTTTCATTTAAACGTAGGAAAGAAAAGTACGTTAGGGACAATGGTCTGTTTGTGCTTTAGTTTGCTTCTCAAAGTTGTGTCAAAATTTAATAAAAATGAAACTGTGTACACTCTTATACAATATGAGATGAAATTGACAATAGAAAAGAAAATAGTTTTAACATACGCATGAATATGAGGGGCAGCGTTGTTTGAAAAAAAAAGAATTTTCAGAGGTATTTCTAACCCTGTGTTAAATCATTGAATAAGATAAGAATATCTTGAGGATCTATAGACGTACAGTTTTCTGTTGTTAATGTATCTATCCCAAAAGTGTTCTAGCACTTAATCATTATAAATGGGGGAATAACAATCAAAACAGCAGGGGGTATGCTACAGCAACATGATACTAGCAGCATGCATGCACATAGTATTTTTATGCCCAATCTACGAAAGAAGAGGGCATATAGTGTTCGGGTCCGTTCGTCCGTCATTAATCCCAATATTTCCAAATTCCCATTCACTAACAAATGCTACATTATTCATATTGGTCTGAAAGGTGCACCTAGTCATGTTTATCACAATGCATGCCTCGGATGCTGGATATGACCTGTATTTTTCGCATGAATGACCACTTACAGAAGAGTGGTAAAAGACATGAATCATATTAGTATGGTAGGTGCACCTAGTGATGCTAAGCACAATGAATGCTTCAGATGCTGGATGTGACTTATATTTTCCGCATGAATGACCACTTACAGAAATAGGGATAAAGTCTATTCCCACTTACTGACATGTGCCACATTAACTATATTGGTACGGAAGGTGCACCTACTAATGCTTAGCACAATGTAGGCTTCAGAAGCTGGCTGCGACATATATTTTCCGCATGAATGACCACCTATAGAAGAATGGTTCAAGTCCATTTCGTCTTACTGATAAGAGCCACAGAAACCATTTTGTTATGGTAGGTGCACCTAGTGATTGCGGAAAAAAATGAATGTTGCAAGATGGGGCATTATGTCTTTTGGACATATTCTTTTTTCAGTTGTATTGGCGATTTTACTGCCAAATTCTGCAAACCAAAGTAATGTAATTTCAAATATAGGGCAGATAGTCATGCATAAACAAATTATGAATTTATTTAAAAAAAAATAAAAGGATTGTTCGGGTGTCATTCACTCATGATCTGCCTGCAAATACGTATTTTGTTAACACGATCAGACAGACAGTATTATTTTAACGCTCTGTTTCTGTCACACCTGCAAAGAAGCACAGTGATGTCAATAAAACAGTTAATGAAGTTATTCTGAACATGCAATGTTAACTTTATCTTCTTATGTAGCAACATTTCGTTCGCTAAACCTTTACCTTCCCGTGTAGCACATATAGCAGCATTTTTTACGCTCTGGCTTATGAAGTTTACAAATCGCAACTGCATGATTAATTCATATTCCAGAGCTTATGGAATATACATCTGCCACACTTTTCACACAAATTGATAACACAGGGTTATGTTACTCCTCATTTGTTGTCTTAACTTAAACATGTTATGGCAGACATCATGCGCTTTGGGGATTTCTACCTCTCTCAGAGCACAATTGTAAACAATCTGAAATTGCTTACCTTTCCTGACACGCGAATTTACTCCTCTTACGACCTGGGTTCACGTTGTTGGTTGACTTTCACTTGTTTTATGTGTTTTTGTGTTTCTATGTGCTGTTCTTGTTTGTTTTAACTGGGATGTCAATGTCTTTTCGAACTTTAGACATTCGAATGCCCCATTGGTACCTCTCTGTTTTTTAGAGCAGTGACATATTAGGACAAATAACGACGCCTCACACACTAGTCACAAACACATTATAGATGTCATTGTAACAATATACATATATTGCCCAAACATTTTAAGTACTGTCAATGTTAAAGTGCTTTTGTGTCTCCTGTTGTTTTTGTGTAGTTTGTTCCTTAATTTGTTTTTGCTTTTGACTAAGCGTCTCTGGATGTGACGTAAATGCCAAGCCCACAGAATAACCGAAGTGTGTATCCTAGTTGGCTAATGCTGCAGAGGGCATCATCCGCATCAGGTTAAAATACAGAAAGCCTTAACGCTGACCCTAGTTGACCAACGCGTGTGGAGAGTGTCGAGCTGCTTCCACATAAAAAAATCTCTTTTTGAGCTGCCAAGCATTGCACCACGTAGACTCAATTTTCCGCCACTTAAACTCATCTCCCCCGCTTTACAGTGGTCTACTGTTTCTTTATTTTCCATTCCTATCCAATATTTCTCATCAACATCGTTTACCTATAGTGTTGCTTTGACGTAAAACTCACCGATTCACATAATCACTCAGGTGTTCATATGGTAACAAAATCATTTTCAGGTTAATGATATCGTGTTTTAAGAAATTCTAACGTACATGCAATGCCATTTCAGTATGGTACACTTTTTTACGCAAAACATTGCCTGTGCACTTTAAATTATTACTAACGTAAAGGTTAAAATTCATATGACCTTGGGGATAAATAATCAAGGTCAGATGTGGTTAACATTGACCAATACCTGATCATGTCAACAATATACATACAATAAAACTTATTTAAGCTTTTTGAAAAATTAAATATTAAAATATTTGGAATAGTCACGTTAATTTCAAATTTTGGTTAAATCAACAGTTATTTTGCTCCGTTACCATAGCAACCATGGTTGCTAAGACTGCTTTGTGTTGTTTATTTATCACAACAACTAAAAATTTTTATAATAACGCATTTATAAGGTAGCAATGTCACAACTTCCAAAAAATATTCAGGTTTACAGCATTTTTTTCATATTTTTGGAGATCACAGTGGTTGCCTAGCAACCGATTATTAAAAGCTATTATCCTTGACAATTTTACCAAACTTTTTTTGAAAAGTGAACTTAGGAATATATGCTACCTAAATAAAAACTAATCTGACTCTATTTCAACATTTATCTTTATAGTATCTGCAATTGAAAATGAACAACCATTAGTTTTGGGCATAAATATCATTAAAATATGTACTTATTGATGGTTGTCATGGTAACCAACATGTTCAATTTTTCAACATTGACCTAAATTATGAAACAATATTATCACCCAAGACCAATAAGGTATAACCTGTTGGTATTTCCTTGGTATTTGATTGTATGCAAGTATAAAAAAGAAAGACACCATTTTGAAGCAATATTTTCTATAAAAATACCCAAACGGTTAAGAGTTTAAGAAATTGAAAGTCGATGTTATAGATTTGTTTGGAATAACAAAGAGAAATCATATTATAGATTCTCATGAAAAGGGGGGGCTGGAAATGCACGATATACGTAGTTACCTAATATCTTTATATTTTTCTTGTTCGAAAAAGTTATTTTGTTCTTTCATAGACTTTCGAAAAGCTTTTGATACGGTATGGAGAAATTGTTTATGACAAAAATTAGTAAACTCCGGTGTCACGTGTAAATGATTTAATATTATCAAAAATATGTACCACCAGTATTTACACTAAATGGTGAGATTGTAGAGATTGTTGATAGTTATTCATATCTTGGTTTAGTTATTAATCATAATGGTTCTTTTGTAAAAGCTAAAAAAAAACTTATTGATCAAGCAAGAAGAGCTCTGTTTGCAGTTTATAAAAGGATAACAAATCAACCCATTGCAGTAAATTTACAACTGAAACTTTTTGATTGTCTAGTTGAACCTATGTTGTTATATGGGGTGGAGGTTTGGGGCTTTGAAAATATAGCATATTTGGAATGAATACATTTACAATTTTGCAAAAAGATTTTACAGGTTAGAGCAACTACGCCAAGTTATATGATATATGGGGAACTTGGTTCCTTTTTTAAATAATATTCAGATGAGAATTATATCTTACTGGAAAAGGCTGTTATCTAATGAAAACATACTAAGCTTTAAGTTATACTCGTTATTTTATAAATTACATGTGAATGGTCAAGTAAATTCCAGACGGATTTCTTTTGTACAAAGTGTGTTTAATGAAACTGGTTTAATTATATTTTTGATTCCCAATTCCCACTATGCACAGCCTCTGTTAAACTTACTATAAAACAAAGATTGGCTGATCAATACAGAAATGGTCTTCAGATTAAGATAACTCTGCAAGAGAATTCTATAAGCTTGTTAAAAAAGAATTCAAATTTAAAGAGTATCTCACTAGGCTTTTAAAAGCTGATAGATTTTATATAACAAAATTTAGATGTTCAAATATTAAACTTCCAATAGACGCTGGAAGATGGAATAACATACCAAAAGAACTTAGAAAATGTTTATTTTGTATCCAGGAAGTAGGTGATGAATTTCATACTTTATTAATATGTCAGAATAACAATCTATGTGAATTGCGACAAAAGTTTATACTTAAATATTATTGGGCTCCGGCTATATTATACAAGTTGGAGGGAATTTTTGTGCTTTGTAATACAAAAGTGATTTCTAATATAGCAAAGTTTATAAAACATTTGACAAAACTTATGTAATGTTATATTACATGTTTCTTTGTATAATCATTTGTCTGTTTAGTTCGTCATTTTCTGTAACTAGTATGTTCATTGTACCTCATTTTACACTGTATTGTGTCTAAACATTGTCAATAAAAGTTGAAAGTTTAAAAGCTTCTTGGGTTAGTAGACTCAAGGAAGGACCTATCGCTAATTGGAAGGTTATTCCATTAAAATATTTCAGCTGTTTCGGAAATCACTGGTTAGTCTTTGACACAAGTAACGCTGACACGAATCGTAATCGATTCTTAAAAAATCTACCAGATTTTCAAAAGAAAAGTTTTTAAATCGTGGAAAAACAGGAGGGGGCAAAGTTAACAAACCAGAAACATATAGAGACATTCTAAAGCACGTTACATGGAATAATGAATGTATTACTTTTAACAATGAAATACTCGTATTTCAAAATTGGATAAAAAGCGATCTCCTATATCTTAATGATATTGTCTATAAAAATGGACTTATATCGGAAAGATGTGTTTAAAATAAATTAGATAACAGGTCCAATTGGATGGTAGAATTTAATATAGTCCAAAAAGCTATACCAAAACACTGGTTAGATATTCTTAAATCCGAACCATCCCAATAGACAATAGTCAATATTGTGCACAAACAATTTCATTCGAACAATGTTGCAATTAAGGACTTTCTTCGCTTTCAAATCTTAAGCTGTTTGAATGTAAAATTAATACTAATTGTTTATGTAATTATTGTAACATGGAAGAAGATTATACGCACTTTTTTTATATCATGACCTTATTTAAAAGAATTTTGGAGTAAAATTCAAAAGGTTATGGCTTTATGTAACATGAGTTTTAAAGTAAATCTTTAACATTTAGTTTTTGGTTACACAACTTTTGATCAAGATTATTTTGAAGTAAATCATTTTCTGACAATACTTAGCTTTTTAATATATAAATCACAAAATGCTATTAGGCGCAACCTAAAATGGGACACAGCTTTAGAAAACAAATGTCAGAAAATACCATGGAACAATGACTAAATTTATCAAATTTCGAATTAATCCGAAATTATAATTTTTTTTAACATTCTGAAAAGGGTCGAAATATTTTGGGATAACGTTCGACGGGGACGAAGAACCCATTTTGTCTACGTATTCCGTTACGTCATTTCCCGGTCAGAGTATTTTGCGCTCTAGCAGACAGTAAACAAAGTGACAATTTTGTTTGCCAGGTTTTGGAAGATTTTCTTTATGCCAATATATCGTATTCTAAGTAATGGCTGAAGATATAAAAACCTTGCAGAAAATGACGACTTGTTTCAATCATGAATTTTAATTAAGTCAAACGTTGATTGAAATAACATGCTACTAGTTAACAATTCGACAGATCACGATGATTGACAGCGAACTTGTTGACAACACTATTCTCGCGAGAACTTGGTGAGACTATTTTATCTCTTTTACAGCGAGACTTTCCTTGAAAAATATGTAGAGAGATGTTATAGATTTGACTTTCCATCCGTATATACCTGTTTATTTTAGAAAGAAATTAAACCATGGGTCTTAAATCTGTCAATTTTTTAAAAAATCCGAAAAAATACATCGAATTTCTGGCCCCATAGAAATTCTTGCCGAGCGTACATCCAGTTTGAAAAAACAAAAACCATTAACTTTTGGAAATTTCTACGTATGTGGGAATGCGCCCGATATTATTTATCAGAGCAAAAAAACAAAGAATGTTAATGTATTTAACATATTTAGAACAGAATTTTTTACAAGAAATATTGACAACCATAAAACCTTTTTGTTAGAGAAACTTACTTACTGAAAACTAGATATTTTTTTAATTAGGTAAAATATATTGTAATGAATTGTGTTGTAATGATTGAAATATTTCAGTCATTTGTTACCCTGGACAAATGGTGGAATATAACAGGAAACACCAGATGTTGCTTGGACTCCTGATGTGAAATGTAACAAGCACTTTTGGAAATAAATTATTTTATGTTGAAAAAAAATATTTAGTTATGAATTAAAAAGCGGGTTAACAGTTCTACATACTCCAAATCTCTGGGTCTAAAAGAGTAACCTTGCTTTGTGTTCATTTTTGCATCAACTTCCCTTTTAAATCAATGCAAAATATTTAGAATCAAGTACAAAATTACGGAGCAGGATTTTTTACATAAAAATATGACGCATGTTAGAAATGCATACTAAATAAATCATAAAAAGGAGGAAAACGATGAAATTTTGTTTCTATTTGTGGAAAATAGCATAAAAACGAAATTAACAAGGAATAGAAAATTTGCAGATTACTTACTAAAGAGGAGATGATTTGATCGATTATATATCCGTCCTTACCTTCACCCGTGATATCTATCTTTGTGGTGGGGCAGTGAATGGAGTTTGGTCGAAAACAAAGTTTGATAAACTTTATCAACGTAGTTTATACATGAATATTATCTGTTCAATTGGTGACAATCACGTTTTTATTTTATATATCTAAATTAAGGATATGTTGTAAATATTTGAATCTATACAATAATGTTTACTTTTGCAGGTACAAATACCTGGCAGCCGACTATGCAAAGATTGTTTTGTCATTAATAAGTCTAGTTAAGGTAACAGCAAGAGCAAATGACCGTTAAGTCAAACTTTATACAATTGTTTCGTCTTTTTTAGCCAATAGAATGAAAACTACAACAGAAAAAAGCTGCTGCTTGCTTATGCCTTCAGCTAATTGAGCTTTTCTTAAGGCTCCCTTAGTTCGAAGTTGTTCGATGACCCCTATACAGGTTATGGTCCTTAAAAGGTAAAAAATAACATTTTTCATGTTTTTGCCTATTGAATGAAAACTATAGCCGATAGAGAAAAGCTGTTGCTTGCTTACACCTTAAGCTCGCTGAGGTCTACAAAAGACTTAATTGGGTAAAAGTTGTTGGATGACCCTTTTTAAGGAGTTTTGGGCCCCAAAAAAACTAGTTTAACCCCGCCACATATTACATGTGCCTGTCCTAAGCCAGGAATCTTTGACAAAGCTTTCGTTTGTACTTGTCTTTTTGATGTTTTCTGTTCCTTGTTTAAGAAGTGGTCTATCTGTGACTATTTCAGGGCAGGATTTGAATTATATGCATTTATTTAAACCATGGGCCAATTGCAGAACCACGAGAAGTGCCAAATGGCCTCGTTGAAGGCTGCTGGCGGTTGTCCATTGTGGTTTTTCTAAATTGTCGTTTAATTGTGGGTTGTGTCGCGTACACTTATTCCACATCTCATTATTTTCTATTGGTCTTTTATTTTAAAGTTGCAAAATAGTGGTTTTTGTGATTTTGGGCTATGAATGAAAACTGTTGCAGATAAAAGACAGCTGTTGCTAGCTTAAATATTTAGTTCATTTAGCATTTGAAATATATCCATTAGGATGAAGCTGGTACATTACTCCTTATAAAAGGTTTTGGCCCCTTACTGTCAAGTTTTGGGTTTGTCTTGCAGATCAAACATTAAGTATAAAAATTAGTAAAAGCCTTTGTTTGCTTGAATGGTAAGTTATTGATCCTTTATTGGATTTTGTCGACTCAGATTCCCTAAACTATTTTCATTTTATCAGCCATTAAAGCCAAGTGAGCGATTCAAAATTCCTAGGGGGGGGGGGGCTCTTGTACTAACTTGAGCATCGGCATTTTTATTTATTTTATTATTTAGAATACAAAAAGAGTCTTTCGAAAACTTTCATTAAAATATTTTCTGTCATTCATTTGTTCTTACATTGCCATGCCGGGACATTTTTTTCCATAGACATTCTATATTGTAATTGTGGTTACTACATTTTGTCCTGTTTAGTAGAATTTGCTGTTACTGATAACACTGTGCGCTGTTAATTCAGAATTGAAGAAGTTGGTGGCTTAGAGAAGATTAGACTTACTTTATTATCTTCATGAGTTCTGAAGTGAATTGCTTTATACTTTTCATAAAGGGAAACAGAAAACCTAAGTGGAAAGGTTTTATGTTTGGTGTTTTTGAAAGCCTTTGTCTTGGCAGACTTTTGTGTACAAAATGTTTTTTTTTAATAATTACTCATTGGTAAATTATATCATCATGATTATTGATGCTATAAACTTATACCTGTAATTAGTTTATTGACTTTCGTTTATCATACTTTGAAATTCAGATATGTTTGGGTTTTTTGCTCCCGACTTTATTGCAGTACTTCACATTAAAACTAATGTAATAGACAATTTCAAGTAACATCTACCATGTCATCATGCCAATTTTAAGCTTTAAGGTTATTACAATTAAAATATTTTTAAATTTACATCAATTATAAGTTTGAATTTAATATATACCGATATTTGAGCGCGATTTTTATGCTTTAAAGTGTATGCTGTATAACAACCATAGAATTACTAAATGTATGTATAAACCTACTTCTTTCCAAGCTCTATTTTGCTGAGACCGAAGTGAAAAAGGAGTTTTGGAACTACAAAACATGGTTTAATCTTCCATTTCGATTTAAAAGGCCTAACCAATTACGGACCAATGCGATCATCGATTTGTCTTTTAAGTCTTTGCGTTGTTTTCTTTTTTTTTTCTTTGGACAATAAAGATTTGTCAACCCAGTTCGATGGCTTGGTAATATTTGGTATAAAAAAAAGACATTTTAAAAAAGACAAATCATGACTTATTAAGTCATTCGTTAACCTCACAGCTGAAGCCCATTCTGAAAGCTCGACATTTTTGTTCTTTTTATATCCATTTACATGTATATCCTTCAACAAAATCCATAATATATACATTATGATAGTAAATGGTTACAGTTGCTCGAATTTTCTTCTTAACAAAAAATTAGGGAGTTTTTAGCCATTGTAATAGTATATGTATAATCTATATTAGTAAGTTCATGTAGTAACGGTTGTTTGAATTTTTTCCATAAAAAAATTTGGAGGTTTTTAACACATGTAAAAGTATTTTGGAAGTACTCTCTCATGAGCCTTTTAGATATGTATTATGAGATGGGAAAGCCAATTCTTGT
Organism: Arcuatula senhousia; assembly: GCA_963971305.1. Classification (NCBI taxonomy): domain Eukaryota; kingdom Metazoa; phylum Mollusca; class Bivalvia; order Mytilida; family Mytilidae; genus Arcuatula; species Arcuatula senhousia. The sequence goes on from OZ020313.1 coordinate 3,407,037, forward strand.
TTGTATTATATTCATTTAAGGTCACTTGCTTTGTTTTTAGCTTTGCAACGTATGCAATGTTTAATTAGTTTTATAATTAAATCAGTGGCTTAAAAATATCTAGTTAAGATATTTAAACTTAGTTACAAAACGACGAAGCAGGATTTTCAACCTCAAATAAATGAGACATGCGAGAAATGCATACGAAAAAGTAATTAAAAAGTATGAAAACGAGGATATTTCGTTTCTTCTGAAAATAGGATACAAACGCATTTATCAAGAAAAAGCAATTTGCAAAGTTCCCACTGGAGAGGAGATGATTTTATCGATTATATATCCATCCTTACCTGAACTTGTGACAGCTATCTTTGTAGTGGGGCGGTGTATGGAGTTTTGTCGAAACCAAAGTAAGATAAACTTTATCAACGTAGTTTATATAAATATTATCTGTTCAACTTGTGACAATCACGTTTTCATTCTATCGATCTAAATTAAGGATATGTTGTAAATATTTTAGTCTATATAATTATGAATACTTTTGCGGGTACAATACCTGGTAGCTGATTATGCCAAGAATTTCTTGTCATCCATTAGTCTAGTGAAGGTAACCGGGAAGCAAATGACCATTCAGTCAAACTTTACATCATTTATTCGTGTCTTTTGGCCAATATGATAGAAACTATAACAGAAAAAGAAAAGCTGTCGCTTGCTTAAACCTTCAGCTAATTGGGCTTTTTTAAAGTCTCCCTCAGGTCAAAGTTGTTCGATGACCCACTATAGAGGTTACAACGGATTTAAAATCGACATACTTGATTTTGTACATCAGTCGATAGATGTTTCTTAGCTAGCTGTCAGTAACTTTGAGTGTTCTCAAGAGAGTAACTCTACGTCCCGTTAATAACTTGTTGTCCTTTTGTCTCAGGTGCTCTCTTGTTGAATTGAGTTTTTATCGATTTAATTTTTACTGTGTGTTAGTTTGTGCTTTGTTGTTGATTAACAAAAGGAGGAAGGTTGGCGCTAAAAAACTAGTTTAACCCCGCCAAATTTTAATGTGCCTGTCCTTAGCCTTGAATCTTTATCAAAGCTTTTATTTAGTCGAATTTATGTTATTTTGTTTTTTGTCAAGAAAAGGGTCTTACATAGCACTTTAGGATTGGGCTTAAATCATATATGTTTAATTCTCAATCTAAAGCCAACTGAAAATCAGCGAGCAGCGACCGCTGGCCATATTGAAGGCTGCTGGTTGTTTTCCATTGTGGAGATTTTTAAATTTACGTTTATATTGTAGGTTATGTCGCGTACACATTCCACATCTCATTTTCTTATAATTTATGCCCCTTTATAGGTGAAAACTAATATTTTTTAGCTGTTGCTTGTTTCAACCTTAAGCACTTTGACATCACAAATGACGAAATTGGGTAAAAGTTGTTGGATGGTCCTTTTTAGTTGTTTTGGTCCTTTAAAGGTGAAAAATAGTGTTTTTGTAATATATTTGGCTATAGAATGAAAACTGTTACAGATAGAGTATAGATATTGCAAGCTAAAACCTTCAGTTCATTTTGCTCTTAAAAATATCCATTGGGATGCAGCTGACAGATTAACCCACGTAAAAGGTTTCGGACAGTAATTGTCAAGTGTAGAATTTTTGTCTTGCAAATTAAACATTAAGTATAAAAAATAGGAAAAGCCTTTGTTTGCCTAAATGTTCGGATAATTTATTATCCTTTATTGGATTTTTGTCGCCTCAGATGCCCAAAACCATGTTCATTCCATCATCCATTCAAATCAATTTAGCGATTCGTGATACAGGGAGCATCTTGTTGGAATAACAATCTACTAACTTGATCATGGAAATTTTTTTTTTATTTAAATTATACACAGAAACTTTCGAAAACTTTCACATGTTTCATAAAAATAGTTTCTGCCATTCATTTGTTCTTACACTGCCATGTCGGCATGGAAGGGGGATATCCTCCAACAACATGTAGAGGCAAAAAGGAGTTCCAAATAATTTTCCAGCATATACGCATAACATTGTCTAAATGTAAAAAAATGCAAATAATATATATTTAGATTAAACAGATCCAAAAAACCTTGAAAAATTTACGACGATAAATAGCATAACTAACATAACCATGAACGTAGGTATTTTTCATGACGGGCGGATGGACAAGCAAAAGAACATTACATTATTCACCTCTACTTTTGGAATCAGTACGGGGTCATTTCAATTGGTTGTTGCCAAACTCCTCTTTAAAACTAAAACTACCCAACAAAATTTTATAACATGCGATATCAAGAATCTTAAAAAAAAACTTCTTTTTCCCAACAGGAATACGACCTTTTCTTTAATTTACCGTTGGGTATTTCATATTTCTGTTGTTGTTTTTTGTGTGTATTTTTGGGAGGGGGTTGGGGGTTTTTGATGGGGTGGGGTAACAGACTGACTTGCGAGTTTAACGTCGTGGCTTTACCTAGCAGCGACGGAGGGTATGTGAAACATGGGTTTTTGTGCAACTTTTGTAGATGCACAATCACTATCCTAACCGACGCTTACCTCGTGTTTTCATTCGTGTATCATGTGTATATTTGCTAGTCTCGGTTTTGGTTAGTTATCATATACATTAAAACATTAAAAAATAAAGCTTGAGTAAGGTAATAATGAACAGAAAGCAATCCTTTCTTGATAACAGAAATATGTGTTTTATTTTATCTGTGATAATCTGGTATTTCTTTCACTTTACTATGTTAATTGACATAATCTTCGACTCACATGAAAGTTTACTCATCTTTACAGACATCGTTGTTTCTCAGTGGTTTGAGTTGAAATCCATTTATAATGATCTATAGCTTCTTGAGACCGGTTAGAAATACCAAACTAGAAAATCTGGGGACAGCTGTTCACAAATAAATGAGGGGGCGGAAAGGGGGGACGGGGGCACGGGGGTTGAGGGCACGGGGAGCGGGGGTAGAAGGGGCGGGGAGCGGGGGTGAAAGGGGCGGGGAACGGGGGTGATAGGAGCGGGACGCGAGATGGAGGGGCGGGGAGCGGGGGTGGAGGGGCGGACATGGAGGACGGGGGTACGGGGTTTGAGAAGACGTGGAGCGGGGATGGAAGGGGCGGGGAACGGGGGTGGAGGGGGCAGGGAGCGGTGGAAGAGGATCCCCCTGTCCACCCCCCATAAATATATTTATTTGTTTTGTGTAGTTAAGTTCTTTGGTAAGTGTTAAGTTTGTTCTTTGTATATTTTCTAAATCTTCCACTTTCAAAGCCAGTTTACTTCTAATCTTGTTCGTTTATTGTTAGTTCCAAATTTAATCATTTCGTTAGCCGTTTTTGTTTATAGCTATTTATAAATGATTTCAAATCGTCACGCTTACAAAGTACGCATTATAAAGTACAAATTATGAAAGAACACGATACTCATGAGTGATTTTGTACCGGAAGGTCTTTAAAAAAGAGAGAACAAGGTAGCGTAGAGAGAATCAAACAGACGTAAATTAATATAAAAAGTGTTTTCTCTGGATATTTGATTGATTGAATGGTAAATGTCTTTCAGTCATGATCAGGACAAAAGCGAATTACCGGGAATAAAACAAAAAGAATCAAATAGATAGATGAAACCAAAATCGTACAACCAAACAAATACAATTACCAAATACAGAAAAAAGTCAGAAAAATGTTGGAAGTCAAGATGGATTTCACTTTTTAAATATATATATATTTGTTTAAAATAATATCTTTGTTATATCACTATAAAAAAAACAAACAATTTTGCTATTCGCACTTTTGTGTTTAAAGTCTTTAAGGTGAACAAGCCCCACTCTCTTTTGCAGGGTTCAATATCGACCTTAACGTACAATTACTATACAAAGATGTACAATCTATAATCGAATGTAACGCCAGCACTCAGTTTAAAAAAAATAAGATAAATCAGATACATGAATAAGTGGACAAACAAAATAAGCAATAAGATATATGTAAATGAATATTCTTTACATTTATGCTTTAATGTCAATTCGTATGATGAATTAAAAATCAGTTTTTGTACAAGCACGTAAACAATTAAAACAAAACTATCTATTTCTATTACATGCAGTTCCTCTAATAAATGAAAAAAAATATAAAAAAACAACTTTTTTAAATGTTATACGCATTTGCTATATCTATCAGGATCTGCCTTCAGGGGCTCCTGAGTTCACTCTCGTTATACTTTAGTTTAGGTTTAAAATTACGGTTGGGATGTAATATGACTGTGTTTTGTTTCATGTGTGATATGACGTCGTATATATTGGGACGATATTCAATTGTCCCATTGTGTAACTTTTTGTCTTTAAAACATATGAAACAGATAAAATATCAATCTTTTAGTTTCATTAAATTAAGGAAAATCTTAATCTTCAGCTCTGGATGTCTGTCGTGCTGGTGTAAAGTAAAGAATCAGTTTATTACTAATCAAGTCATTAGAACATTATAAATTATAACTTTTTGATGCTTCAGTTCTTTTGGATTGATCTTTTTTCACGAAAATATATATCGTTTTCTGAGAAGCTTTAAAAATATATACAGAGAAATTTTCATTCAACTGAACGTAGCATTGTGTCTAGAACTGATGAGATAAAAAAAATGCATACTGTTCAAAATTATTCCTTAAAATGTCAAAAATATCATTGCAAGACCTCCTTCTGAACAAAACACACCTAAGCCTATATCGTGAAGACGAATGATCACAAACATAAATTTTGACAGACATTCCTGGCTAAACAAGCACATCTAAAATGTGGTGGGGTTAAACAAGTCTTTCCGGCCCAAAATACAATACCAAAACGGATATAAAACGGTTGAGTTTGCTATGATGTATATCGATATTTCAAGGAGTAACCTCTCAACAGAGCATTTCAATCAAAACATTGGAAAATCAAAAATTTCGAACAGGAAAGCAAAATCCAGCACCGAGGATATCGACCATGAGCATTACAAGGAAAGAAACTCGGTGTTTTAAACAAGTGTTGAAGTATTTACTTTATGTTTTAGAATTTAATTTTATACGTTTACACGGGATTATTTTTAAAAGATGTACCGGTTCTTTTAGTACCTTCACAGAATATATGCATCGAAAATCTAAAACAAACAACAAAGCACTATGTTAATGTTATTGTGATCAAAATATTATCGAATGAGATTTATATGGCATCTGAATGACCAATAAACAACTGATACACAATTGTTTATACAACGGCTTTAAAAAAATCTCTAATTAGTTGTTTTTGGTTTATATAAAGAATGCTAGTGTGCAATTATAAGTTGTGTTTGTGGCGCTAATCATGACTTTCTCTGCATTATATATTTTCTTTTAAACTGAAATCTAATGTATTTACTTTTCCTTTGTTCGACAATCATTTTAAATTATTATTATTATACAAGATCTGTTTCTGTATTTTGTCTATTTGAGCAAATAACATGTATAAGGCCAAGTTTCTATACTCATTAATCAAGTTGAATTCAAAAATAATCTTTAAAAAAATCTTAGGATTCACTTAATTTGAAATTTAAACGGATATTTAAAGCTTTGATGTGTTCTCAAACACAAAAATGTTGGTGCCGAAGCGGGCTAACCTCGGGGAATTAAAACTCCACCAGCAGCACTAACCTTCACGGGTGTTCAAAATTACAAAAAAAAATTCCAGACAATAAATAGTCTAAATACTACATGTAGTTTTTGCAGTAACCCTTAAATGACGCTTTTCATAGGAAAAGAAATTAAGCTTTCAGGCAATTTGGGCCCAAAAAACAGTTTAACTCCGCCATATTTTTAATGTGCCTGTCCTAAGCTAGGAATCTTTTTCAAAGCTTTTGTTTGTCTTTGTCAACTATCTGATCTTTGTTTTGTGTCCAGAAATGGGCCTTTCGTTGATAATCTAGTAATTTGTTTCAATCTTATGTATTGTATTTTTAGTCTTGGACCAATTCAAGACAGCGAACAGTGACCTCTGATCATGTTGAAGACTACTGGCTGTTTTCTATAATTTTGTGATTTTTAGATTGCTGTTTCTTTAATGTTGGTTGTGTTGCGTACATTTATTCTTCTTTTTATGGTCAATTAAATTTCAGTCTAATAATGTCGAACGAAAAGTCGTATAGTCGGGGCAATACTTGTTAAAGTGACACATGTACTTGTTAATGCTTATAAATTAAACTTTTTTGAGTCTGATTTATTATGATTGATCAGTCAACTCAAGCTTACAGATGCACACTTGGGGAAGTCATTGTCCACACCTTTCACAGAAATAAACACAAATCTGATAGACTTACACACACAAATAATCTTGAAGTCTTTATTGGCAAAACTGAAAAAAAAAATAACGATTTGTGATCTATAAAAACATATGATTTATTTAACATGCACTTTTTTTACAATGTATAATTACTCCATTACCATGTTTACATTGCTAATTCATTTCCTATTGACTGATCTTAACATCGATTAACACTTGTTTAGCATAAATGTAATATCAATTAAACATTTATTTTTTTTTCAAATGTTTTAAATTTCATGTTTATATGTGTTAATTAGGACTTAAAAGTTATGATTGGATCCTATTATCACGAATTCAGTGTTAATGCCGTAAGTTGATATAAGGTAGAACCTCGATTATCACGAATTCAGGGTTACTGTCGTTTGTTGGTATAAGGGGGAACCTCGATTATCACGAATTAAATGTGAATGTCGTTAGTTGGTAGAAGTTAAAACAAAAATGGTTGTGTAATAATTATAAAGTTTTCTACCATTATGTTTATGAATTATGGTGGCATATATCTGCCATCACATATCACATAATTAAGTCGACATAATATCCGAAATATGTCGACATGCTACTTTATTAAGTCAATATAATACAATTGTTAAGTTGTTATAATTAGTAATGAAAAATGAGGGAAAATAGGTTCTTTGAACAGAAACTGCCATTTACTTATCCCTTTAATCTTCGTGGAAGTCGACATATTTTTTCTATTAAGTCGACATAATTATCCCATCATGTCGACATTTTTTTAATAAGACGACATAATTATCTCCTCGAGTTACATAATTTTTCAATTATGTCGACATAAATGTATTATTATGTCGACATTTTTTAAAGTTTAGTCGACATAATTACTCATCAAGTCTACATAATTTTAATAAAGTCGACTTAAATGTATCATTATGTCAACATTTTTAAAAATTTAGACTTGATGAGATAATCATGTCGACTTAACTGTTAAAATGTCGACATTATAATACATTAATGTCGACTTAATTAAAAGAATTAAGTAGACTTGAGAAGATAATTATGTTGACATGATCGGATATTTATGTTGACTTAATAGAAAAGATATGTCGACTTCCACGAAGATTAAATGGACATGTAAATGGCAGTTTCTGTTCAAAGAACCTATTTTCCCTCATTTTTCATTACTAATTATGACGACTTAACAATTATGTTATGTTGAGTTCATAAAGTAGCATGTCGACATATTTGGGATATTATGTCGACTTAATTATGTGATATGTGATGGCAGATATATGCCACCATAATGAATAATAGGGTATTTGTGCTCATTGCTTTAAAGGGTAAAATTCGTGTGTACATCACATTGAGATACTTTTCACACAATTCTCTTAATTCTTCGTTCATTAAATAAAACGTTGATTAATGTATTTTTAATGAAAAGAGCTGACTTGATAAACAATGAAGACACTTAATATTTTTGTAAAGAAAAAGCTACCTTTTGTTTGTTAAAGATTATATTGGATTTTGAACCAAAAGGATAGAATAAATATATCACATGTACGGTTTTGAAAGTGTTGGTTTGCGTTCATTTTTGAATGCTCCTCTGAAAATTTTGGGTTAATAAAATAACCTTTTGCTTATTTTCTATCTTATTTTTTTATTGTTACCTTTTCTGGTGTGTGATTAATACGTATCACTTTGCTTCTATACTTTTGAGTTACTCAAGTATTATGATTTTCAAACACAATTTATGTTCTCAGCCATTTTATGTTTATTAAAGTAATAAATACATTTCAAAATACATGTAGTACACTATTAAATCTGAAACTTGTTTCGAATACCACTAATTTGCCAGATGTGTTTACAGTGTAAAATGAGCAAAGTATTTAAAAAATAATTAATTGTATAATAATAAGGGGTCCAAAAGGAGTAAATAATATAAACTTTGTATTTGCTCACCTGACCCCAAAGTGTATCGTGAGCTATTGTCATCACTTGGCGTCCATTGTCGTCGTTATAAACTTTTCTTCTAAAATCTCATCTAAACTATTAGATTCACACATCATCTATGGTATGTCATTTATCCAAATTGTAAAAATTGTGACTGCTGACTTAAAATTATGACCTCCGAGGCTAAAAAAGAACAGGGGGGGCAGACCCCGGTTTTGGCTTTTAAATCAAAAAGTAAAATAGATAGATAAAATCTGAAGCAACCTTCAGCATGAGAAATCTCTACAGAAGTCTACATTTAGTTGAAGTTATCATTTCATGTTTTGAACCATAGAATGAAAACTTGCAGATAGAGAAAAGTTGTTGCTCGCATAAACTTTTGCCTCATAAGGCTCTACAAAAGTCTACATTGAGTGGAAGCTGTCGGATGAGCCCTGATAGGGATTATGGCCCTTCAAAGGTAAGAAAATAGTGTTTTACATGTTTTGGCCTTTAAGTTGCAAATTGTTGCAGATAGGGAAAAGCTGATGATTATTTAAACCTTCAGCTCATTTAACACTACAAAAGTCTTCATCGGGTTGAATTGTTCAGATGACCCCTTATAGGGGTTTTGGTCCTTTTAAAGACGAAAAGTGGCATTTTGATTTTTTTGGTCTATATAATGCTAACCATTGCCGATAGAAAAGGCTGTTGCTTGCTTAAACTTTCAGTTCATTTAGATCTCCAAAAATATTCAATTAGCGTTAGCTGGCAAATAACCTCTTATAGTTGGATCCCCTTACTGTTAAGCTTTGTTCTTTTTGTCTTGCAGTTTTAACCTATAAAAAGATTTAAAAATGTGTTCTTAAACGTTTGGCTATATGATGATCCTTTTGGAGTTTTATTGCCTCAGATGCCCCAAAATATTTTCATTCAATCAGTTCTTGAAGTCAGGTGAGCGATTGAGGCTCCTGGGAGCCTCTTGTTTGTTGACTTTTTTTTTAAAAAAATTCTAAAAAATGATTAATAATTTTAGTTCCAAGAATTCATTTGCTTTTGACAAATATGCTTTGATGCTGTGTCAAGATCGAAGTGTAATTGCTATCCATATTGTTCAGAGAACATACAGGTTCTGACCTTATCGTGATAGGGAGGCTGGTGACTATCTATGATATACCCACTGACCAGAACCAACCATTCATCAACCACTTTCATTTGATGGGATATTGAACTAAACCAAAACTTTTACCATTGTTTCATTCATGCATTCTTGTGGAATATGCAGGTCAAGGTGACCTAATATTGTACGGATGTTGTTAACCGTCACTGTCCTAGGCATCTATCATTTGAAGCTGCTATAGCTTGGAAGGACCATTACAAAAACTAACCCGAGTCATTTATGCAGATAAATCAGGACAGGTTTAGGTGATTTTAAAACGGATGTACTTTACTATCCAAGATGTACCCACTAACCCAATATCATCTCTTTACAACTTGCAGTTGCTGAGATATGGACATTATCCACAACTTTAAAATGTTTCAATGTCCTTATATTTGAACAGATGTTGGGTACTCACTGACCCAATATCAACTTCTACAATTTGTAGTTGCTGAGATATCGATCTTAACTAATTTTTTCAAATGAGTCATTCACTTTTAAAATGTAGGCCAAGGTGACGTTATTTTGATACGGATGTTTGCTACATACTGACCAAATATCATCTATCCATGATGTGTAGTTTTACAAAAAGAATGGAAAACTCAGGTACAAATACCTGGAAGTCGATTATACCAAGACTTACTTTGTCATCAATGAGTGTAAAAAAAAAAACAACAACAAATTTACAGAAGACCAAATAATCGGCATAGTCAACTTTCTCATTGATAGCATATTTGATCAGTTTGGTGGACGTGTTTTTAAGCAAACAATGGGGATTTCAATGGGCACTGATTGTGCACCTTTTCTTTGTGATTTGTTACTTCATTCATATGAAGCAGACTTCTTACAATCACTTCTAAACAAAAAAAAAGATCGTAGACTAGCTCTCTCTTTAAATCTCACTTTTCGTTAAATTGATGATGTCCTTTCACTGAACAATTCTCGATTTGGTGACTTTCTCCACTTTATATATCCCGTGGAACTTGGGATTAAGGACACTACGGATTCTAGGAATCCTGCTCCATATTTAGATCTACATCTTTAAATTGACTCTCAAGGAAAACTTTCAAAAAAAACTTTATGACAAACTAAACGTGATGACTTCAACTTTCCAATCGTCAACTTTCCCTTCTTTGTAGCAACGTTCCGTCCACTCCAGCTTATGGAGTTTACATATCTCAAATGATTCTTTACTCCAGAGCTTGTGGGACTTTCATCGATTTCCTTAGCAGAGCATCATTTCTAACGCAAAAATTGCTAACACAAGGTCATGTGACTCCTCTGTTGCTGTCTTCACACAAGAAATTTAACGAACGACATCATGCACTTATAGACAAATACGGGATTTCGATCTCTCAGATGAGTGCAGATGTTGGTGTTTCATAGGTTTTTGTTTTGTCTTCCTTTACCGGATTTGACACACTGATTTGACTGTTTACAACGCAACATGTGTGCTATAGCCAGTAGGAACTGCTTACTCTTCCGGAGCACCTGGGTTCACTTTCGTTTCGACTTCGCCTTAGCGTTTTTGATTGATAGTCAGTTATTTTTTTTGTTTCCATGTTTACATGTTGTCTGTTTTTTGTCCCGTTCATGTTGGTGTTTACTGGTTTTGTCTCCGCCCTTTCGGACTTTCGGATATCCCATTGGTACATCTGCTTCTTCCAGTTTTTTGATAAAACAAGAACCATTACAGGAGTACAAACGAACAAATAAACCAAACACTGTATTCTTTCCGAAACGTCAATGGGCTCGGGATAATAAGATAGAGACATTACTACAGTGTCTGTTTATGGTACTATAGAGGTTTTTCTGTATTTGGTTTGTGTGGAAGTTTGCTGTATATTTTAATATTTCATGGTCAATTTACTCTTTTGTATTAACTTCTGCAAAACCTTTTAAAAACCATCTCTGACGACCAAAACTTGCAAGAAGCGTTGTAAAACAATGAAGACAGATCTGTGTTTAGCTGTCAATCCACTATGGTTTTTTTCTTAAAGGGTAGAGATCTATTTTTTTTTCATAGCAATTGATAATATGCACATTTATATCTTTTTATTACCGTGTCCTTTCTGAAGTAACATTGATAGTTATAGCTTTTTGGTGATTCTAAACCAAAACTTTGAACCATTCATTCATTCATTTTTTCATGTGGAACATGTAGGTCAAGGTGACCTAATACTGTACGGATGTTGTTTACCATCAGGTACACACAGTCCTAGGCCTCTATCATTTGAAGCTGCTATAACTTGGAAGGACATTTTCATAAACTAACCCGAGTCATTTATGCAGACAACTCAGACCAGGCTGAAGTTATTCTAATACTGATGTACGCTACTATCAAAGATGTACCCACTTCTTTACAAACTGCAGTTGCTGAGATATGGACCTTAACCAAAACTTTAGAATAGGTCAATCATTCTTAAAATGTAGGTCAAAGTGTCCTAATTTTGGTACGGATGTTGGGTACTCATTGACCCAATATCATTTTTCTACCACTTGTAGTTGCTGAGATATGGACCTTAACTGAATCTTTTAAATGACTCATTCATTCTTAAAATGTAGACCAAGGTGACGTTATTTTGATACGTATGTTTGTTACATACTGACCAAATATCATCTATCCATGATGTGTAGTTTTTCAAAAAGAATGGAAAACTCAGGTACAAATACCTGGAAGTCGATTATACCAAGACTTGACATCAATGAGTCTAAGAAAAAGAACAGATTTACAGATAACCGAATAATCGACATGCTCAACTTTATCATTGACAACATATTTGTTCAATTTGGTGGACATGTTTTTAAGCAAACAAAAGGGATTCCAATGGGCACTAATTGTGCACCTTTGCTTGGTGCTTTATTTCCTCATTCATATAAAGCAGACTTCTTACAATCACTTCTGAACAAAAAAGATCGTAGACTGGCTCTCTCTTTTAATCCCACTTTTCGTTATATTGATGATGTCCTTTCACTGAACAATTTGGTAACTTTCTCCATTTTATATATCCTCAGGAACTTGAGAAAAGGACACTACGGTTTCTATGGAGTCTGCTTCATATATAGATCTTCATCTTGAAATTGACTCTCAAGGAAAACTTTCAACAAAACTCTATGAAAAACGTGATGACTTAAACTTTCCTATCGTCAACTTTCCCTTCTTGTGTATCAACATTCCGTCCGATCCAGCTTATGGAGTTCACGTATCTTAATTGATTCGTTACTCCGGGGAGTGTGAGACTTTCATTAATTTCCTTAGCAGAGCGTCACGTCTAACGCAAAAATTGCTCACAAAGGGTTTTTTTGCTCCTCGGTTGCTGTTTTCACTCAAGAAAGTTTACGAAAGACATCATGCACTTATAGACAAATATGGGATTTCGATCTCTCAGATGAGTGCAGATGTTGGTGTTTCATAGGTTTTTGTTTTGTCTTCCTTTACCGGATTTGACACACTGATTTGACTGTTGGCAACGCGACATGTGCTATAGCCAGTAGGAACTGCTTACTCTTCCGGAGCACCTGGGTTCACTATCGTTTCGACTTCGCCTTAGCGTTGTTGATTGATAGTCAGTTATTTTTTTTTGTTTCCATGTTTACATGTTGTCTGGTTTTTGTCCCATTCATGTTGGTGTTTACTTGTTTTGTCTCCGCCCTTTCGGACTTTCGATTTTCGGATATCCCATTGGTACATCTGCTTCTTCCAGGTTTTTGATAAAACAATAACCATTACAAACGAACAAATGAACCAAACACTGTATTCCTTCCTAACGTTAAACGTCAACGCGCTCAGGATAATAAGATAGAGACATTACTACAGTGTCTGTTTATGGTGCTATAGAGTTTTTTTCTGTATTTGGTTTGTGTGGAAGTTTGCTGTATATTTTAATATTTCATGGTCAATTTACTCTTTTGTATTAACTTCTACAAAACCTTTTAAAAACTATCTCTGACGACCAAAACTTGCAAGAAGCGTTGTAAAACAATGAAGACAGACCTGTGTTTGACTGTCAATCCACTATGGTTTTTTTCTTAAAGGGTAGAGATCTATTTTTCTTTTCATAGTAATTGATAATATGCACATTTATATCTTTTTATTACCGTGTCCTTTCTGAAGTAAAATCGATAGATATAGCTTTTTGGTGATTTTTTTATCTTTCTCTACTACATATGTGTTCCAGGATGATAGCCTACTACTTTGATGAAAAACTTCAACTTGAAGGTAAGTCTAATCTTAATGTAGTACAGTGGGACGTATAAACATTTTCCTTAACTATGTACGTAAGGCATTTAAAACAGTAGATTTCTGAACAGTTTTTAATAGGCATTACATGTTATTGTATACTTGTACAGAAGTTAAAAGTTGATTTTTTACAGAAGATATTTTGATTATCCCACACTTATACAAAATAGATCTGCTGAACATATTAAGAACATTTTATATCAAGAGCTAACACATCATAACAACAAAAATATACTGATAAAAAGAGCAATCAAGACACGAATTCATACATTCAAAGTTCTAGTAACAAAAAATTATATCGATATTGGATTGCTAAGCATAGTGAAATTACATCGCAACATGTTTCAGTTGTTTTATTATGCAATGGTTTTGAAGCATAACACATTAGTATAAACAAGACATGAAGAAAATATTCTGAATAGCATTGTTGAGGCAATATGTTGGTCACACTAGAAATATCACATAACAAAGTAAATTTCATGCATTCTGGATTAGATAAAATATACTATCTATAAATAAAAGGCTTTACTAAGCACAGCATGATACGACTGCAACATGTTGAAACCTTGCTCTGGACACATGAGCCCATGGTAGACTGGCAATTCTTTTACACATGCATTATTTGTAGGACTTTCTACCACATTTCAAAAGGAATTCAATAGATTTTTATTTAACAGCAGATAAAAAAAATAGGGTTAAAAATAAAAAAAATAAAATATTTGAATTGTTTCCCCTATTAGGCCCCTAATTACCAAACAAAAACGTAGGACCATCATAATCAATCTTATTTATGGTATTAAACATTAATGTAAAATTCTAAAGCATTTGGTTACGCAGAACAACAGTTAATGCGTGAACAAACCAAATAGTAGCATGTTTGTTACCCTTTTGACCCGTAACTTCTTTTGAAATGCCTGTACCATTGCGGTCTTCAATTTTTCCAGTAAGTCTTTCTTGTTTTGTCTCGTCTTATGGACATTTGAGATTGATTCTCCAAGTTTGGTTATTTTGTTATTACCTTTTTATTCTAGATGAAAACAGAGAGACCCTAAAAATCAACCCATCCATCCTTTTATGATAAAGAATATCATTGTCAAATTTCATTGCGATCAGATAACTTGTAGTAAAGTTACTGTGGGTACACTAAAGATAACAGACAACAATGGCCACAAAAACGACGAGAGCATCATACCATAATTTATTCGCACATTTTTTGTGGTCATAGAAAATAAAGATAACAAAGCTGACACTTCTCAACCAGTTAAAGGCTTTGCTATATATATATTTACTATATATGACATGATACATTTAGATACCCTTAGCTTCTGTTTAAATACAAACAATATACATAGTATGGAAACAAAATTGTGACAAATATATATATACTTATAAGTTCTTGGCATTTTAATTCTTCAATTATAAGCATGTAATCCAAATTTAGTATTGATTGAAAACGAAAACAACTATGACATATGGACTTAGAATGTTCTCACTGACTTAATGATTAACAATGTTTTGCTGACTTAATGATTTAAAATGTTCTCTCCGATTTAATTATTCAGAATGTTCTTGATGACTTAATAATTTAGAATGTTCTCGCTGACCTAATGATTTAGAATGTTCTCTCTGGTTTAATGATGTTTTGTCAGTCATTTGTTTGTCATCATTAAGTGAGGGAAACATTCTAAAATAACAAAATTCCAGGGTTTTTCAAGGCTATTTGATAAAATTAAAGGATTTTTCCAGTTTTTTTAGCATTGAAACGAAATTTAAGGGCTTTTCCAGGTTTCCTTGAATTCAAAGATGGCGTGGGAACCCTGTTACTGTACAAATACAGCACAATTTGTTCTAAATAACTACCTGATAGAAAATGAAATAAATATTTGATGTTAAAAAGGATAATATGTACCATAAATATACTGACTGACTTCACATTAAAATATCTTAACAAATGACATTGTTCTTAAAAAAAACCCATATCATATCATCGATCATCTAATCAGCATAAGAATGAAAAAAAAAAATCCACTGTAGAACCCTAATAGCCCCGATCCACCTTAATCAATGACATCAATATCTAAATATAGTCATTTGTTCTTTAAAACAGTCCATAACAGAATATGAAATCAGAATAAACTGTTGTATAATAATAACATCAATTGTAGTTATTTCTACAAAAAAATAAGCACATTTGGTAGTTTCCTTATTGTCCAGTAACAATTACATACATACAGACATTCAGTAAAAAAAAATACAATATATTATAGAAAAACGATTTTTTAAAGATTTTTTTTAAACAGACCTTCCTCTGCTGCTGCTACCTCCCCTCCATGGTTAACAAGAAACTCAACAATATTATAATAACCTTTCTTTGCTGCAACTAACAGTGGTGACTCATTGTAATCATTACGAAGATTGACATCCCCTCCATGGTTAACAAGAAACTCAACAACATTAAAATAACCTCCCCATGCTGCTGCTACCAGTGGTGACTGATTAATGAATCCACTACAACTATTGACCTCCCCTCCATGGTTAACAAGAAACTCAACAATATTAAAATAACCTCCCCGTGCTGCAGCTAACAGTGGTGACACATTGTCATCATCACAAAGATTGACCTCCCCTCCATGGTTAACAAGAAACTCAACAATATTATAATAACCTTCCATTGCTGCAACAAGCAGCGGTGACTCATTGCATTTAGCACAAGGATTGACATCCCCTCCATGGTTAACAAGAAACTCAACAACCTTATAATGACCTGCTGCTGCTGCAACAAACAGTGGTGACAAATTGTTTCCATTACAAAGATTGACCTCCCCTCCGTGGTTAACAAGAAACTCGACAACCTTATAATGACCTGCTGCTGCTGCAACAAACAGTGGTGACTCATTGTCTTCATTACAAAGATTGACCTCCCCTCCATGGTTAAACAGAAACTCAACAACCTTATTATGACCTTCTGCTGCTGCAACTAACAGCGGTGACTCATTGTCTCCATTACAAAGATTGACCTCCCCTCCATGGTTAACAAGATACTCAACAACCTTATAATAACCTCCCCATGCTGCAACAAACAGTGGTGACACATTGTCTCCATTACAAAGATTGACCTCCCCTCCATGGTTAACAAGAAACTCAACAACATTGAAATAACCTCTCCGAGCTGCTGCATACAGTGGTGACTCGTCTAAAACATTACAAAGATTGACCTTCCCCCCATGGTTAACAAGATACTCAACAACCTTATAATAACCTCCCTCTGCTGCTGCTAACAGCGGTGACTCATTGTCTTCCCCACAAAGATTGACCTCCCCTCCATGGTTAACAAGATACTCAACAACCTTATAATAACCTCCCTCTGCTGCTGCTAACAGCGGTGACTCATTGTCTTCCCCACAAAGATTGACCTCCCCTCCATGGTTAACAAGATACTCAACAACCTTATAATAACCTCCCTCTGCTGCAACTAACAGCGGTGACTCATTGTCTCCATTACAAAGATTGACCTTCCCTCCATGGTTAACAAGAAACTCAACAACATCAAAATAACCTCCCCTTGCTGCAGCTGTCAAAGGGGTGTGGTATGGTTTGTTTACTGTGTTAATAACAGCATTCATTTCATAAAACATCTTAACAAGTGACAAGTTACCAACACTACAGGCAGTAGAGAAAGGTGTATGTAATCTGTGCAAATTAGAAAATTCTTTTATATTATCTGGCAGAGAGGTCATGTTGACACATTCTTTCTCTATATAATTCATTAACAACTTTATGGACTCTGGGTTATTACTAAAGGCACCAAGGGTTAGCAGTCTGGTCTGTTCTATATGGTCTGAACCAATGACAGATGATATTTGATCATTGTTACATAGAACATGATTTATGATATTTTGTAAAAAATAACTGTGACCGTAGTACACTATGAAACTTATCATACGAATAGAATATTCAACTTCGTAATTTCTATGTAAGTAACCCAACAACAATTTCTGACCTTTCTCTTCCTCATAATTACGAGTCCCATCTTTCCTGTTATCCATCATCTCTTCACTCTGGTTTGTTATGTGGTATATATTATCTTCAATGACTTCAAGAAACATTTTTTTGAACTGTTGATATGACATTTGCTTCTTCAAAATGTCCATGAAAACATCAACAAAATGTGTATGAGACAGAGTAGGATTGGTAAATACATCATATAGATGTCCATCTTTTATGTCTTTGTACAGTCTATCAGCTAACTTTGAATACATATCTTCCCTTATTTCAATCTTGAGATCATCATCTGAGTCTGGTCTGAATAAAACGATCTGATTACATATAAAGCTACTGGGCATGAATTTTATCATGACTTCAACATTCCCCTTCCCAAAATGGTATGCAACTATTTCATAAATGGAGTCATGTATAAATGTGAAGTCCTGACCTGAAATTGTTAGGTATGTCCCATTTAAGTGTTGAAGTGCATCTAGTATCTTTTTGTTGCTTGGATTGGGACTATCACCACATGCATCAAAGACTTCTTTGGTTAACACTTCATCTATAGATGACAAAGGTTTGTACAGACCTGAAATCTTCTTTGAATTAAGCATACAAAGGACAAGAACTGCATAATGATCTTTTTTCATTTTGTCCAGTTCATCCTTGACACATTTAACTGGGTAATCAAAGAACTTTTGGCCTTTTTTCTGATACTCCTCCGAAGAAGCAAACATTCTACAAAGCAATGGAAACATTGGATGACTGTCTTTTAGTGATATGCCTTCATAAACCTCTGGACTGACATCAGCTTTCTTGCAATGATTCTGTAACATGTGCTGTTTATTATCTTCATTAAGATGATTTTCCTTGTCTTCTATATCTATAAAATTATCTAGAACAAAGCATCCCATGTTCTTAGCCTCATTGTAAACAGATTTTCTACAAGTACAAATGAGTTTAGAATTTACCCCTAATGCATTTGAAATGGACTCTCTATAATTATTTAGACTATTAAATAATGACATATCTACAGAAAATACTCCTAAAACATCGTCTAAAATATATAACTGATTAATGTTTTTGTCACCAAACTGTTTGATTTCTCCAGGAGAATCTACAGGAACAATCTCATATCCATTCTGTTTATACTGTAGAGCTACATGCCGGGCTAAGTTTGTTTTACCTGCTCCAGGACCTCCTATGATAGTCACAATATTGTTACTCTTTATTTCTGTTAAAGCTGATTTGACACCTTCCGTATCACCATAAAACACTTCCTCGTCTGCCGCCCAACTTTTTAATTGGTCAAGGTGATTTTCTGAAAGAATATATAAGTGTCAAGTAAATATTTGCAATATTTGTCAAACGTTATATTTTTCTAAGTTGAAGTTTTTGCTTAAAGTTTTAGTCTTCATGGTGTACTCCTTAAGTTATTCAAATATAAAGATATAAAATCAAAGTGAAATATGAAAAGAGTATATATGGGCATACATGTATGTATGTTGTAAGACCCAAAAGGTCATACAAAATCAGTAGACATAAGTAACATACAAAAACATCCTGCCCGCAACATCAGAATATCTAGTTATTCAACTATTCATTAATCAAATCTCATCTGTTTGCATTAAAACAAAATGCATAAAAAAATATCTAGGTCATGACTTCTTGAGATCAGACATTAATAAGAGCCAAGATAATTTGGTAGATGACTTTAAATATTATTTTCCTGTAGACCAAAAAGTGATTCTAGTTATCATAGTCATTGAGAAAGACTGAACACTTAAACAAACAAACTTAACAGTCACATTTTATGTAAAAATTATGTCAAGGTCAGATGACATGGTGACAAATGCAAACACACTAATCTAATCCATCAATATCTAAAATATTAGATGCCTAACTATTACACTTTTCAAGAAAGTCATTTTCCACAATAAACTTAAAATCAAAGTTTACAGCATGAAAAAGACCCAAGTTCATTAAGTTAATGAAGCATGAAAATGGGGTCAAGGTCACACGGCATGGTGACAGTTGCATAGACTTTCACCCGAACTGTCTGAATAACCAATATCAGATGCCTTCCTATTATACTTGTTTAAGCAATTAATTGTCCACAAAAGTCTTACAAAAAAGTTTATAGCCTGAAAAAAAAAACCTAAGTTCACAGAGTCACTGAAGCTTATAATGGGAGTTAGGGTCACACAGCATGGTGACAGTTGCTTAGACCATAACAAGAATTGTCTGTCTACCAAATATCAGATGCCTACATATTACACTTTTCAAGAATTTCATTATCCACAATACTCCTACATTCAAAGTTTACAGCATGAAAACGAGCCAAGATCATAAAGTTAATGAAGCATGAAAATGGGGTCTAGGTCACACATGTCACACAACATGGTGATAGTTGCATAGACATTTACACTAACTGTCTGTATATTAAATACCAGATGCCTACCTATTATACTATTCAATCATGTCATTTGTCCACAAAAGTCTTACAAAAAAGTTTAGCCACCACCATCACCACCACTAAGATATGTAAGCATGTGAAACTTGACAGTTTTGTTGGAGAACAGCAGCGTTCCACAGACTTATCTTATTTTCAAAATATTCGGAATCTTCCTCAATTTGCTATAACAAAGTTAGTTTGTTTTGAATATCAAACTTAATAGGGAAGATATTTCCCCAACCTTGTAAGATGCAAGACTGGTTTTACCTCTTATATGCTTTGGGATGTGATCTGGAACTGGTCTGGCTTCAAGACTCTCTATTCTTGTGTTTTGGACATCTAACTGTGTTTTTTGCTCATATATTTTCGTGTTTTGGTCATCTAACTGTGTTTTTTGCTGATCCATTTTCGTGTTTTGCACAGTCTGGATTTTTTTCATATCATCAATGTCTTGTTGTAACTCATTAACTTCTTTCCTAAACAGTAAGATATCATCTACCATTTGATTCCTGATGTCTTGATTCAGTGGTTTAAGTTTCAAGTCATTAACATTGGCAGTTAAGGCACCATTACTCAGTCTGTGTATTGTCTGTAAATACAAAATAAAAGAAACTTATAAAATATCATTTAACAGTCAAATAAAGAAATTGAGCAGTCGAACACGACAGCAAATCCCCTTGCCTGTTTATTAAAATTTAAGTCAAGGTGACCTAAATCTGGAACAGATGTTAATTACTATCTAAGATATACCCATCGAACTAATATCATTCTTCCAACACAATGTTGCTGAGATCCATTCATGCAGAACATGTAGGTCAAGGTGATTTTCATAATTTGATGCTGATTACCATTTAAGATCAAAAGCTTTATTTTTGTTTTGTTTAATTTTTCAACATATGAACACAACAAATGTAGTCGAAGTTCCCTATTTATCAAACAGAGGCTCTCAGGAGCCTGAATCACTCACCTGGTCTTGATGTCAACCCTATAAAGACTTTTGTAGAGCTACATTTGTGAATGAGCTGACAAGCAACAGCTTTTCTCTATCTACTATAGTTTTCATTTTGTAGGCCCAAAACATGAAAAAATGTTTATTTAGAGCCCATCACCCCTATAAGGGGTCATCTGAAAACTTCAACCCTATGAAGACTTTTGTAGAGCTATATGAGCTGAATGTTCAAGCAAGCAACAGCTTCATAGTTTCATTCTGTATGCTCCAAACATGAAAAACGTTATTTTAGGGGCCTTAACCCCTATAAGGGGTCATCAGACGACTTAGATCCTATGGAGACTTTTGTAGAGCTAAATAAGCTGAACATTTAAGCAAGCAACAGCTTCTCTCTATCTGCTACAGTTTTCATTCCAAAGGCCAAAAACATGAAAAAATGTTATTTTAGGGACCATAACCCATACAAGGGGTCATCTGACAACTTCGACCCTATGGAGACTTTTGTAGAGCTCAATGAGCTGAACATTTAAGCAAGCAACAGCTTCTCTCTATCTGCTATAGTTTTCATTCCATAGGCCAAAAACATGAAAAAACGTTACTTTAGGGTCCGAAACCCCTATAAGGGGTCATTTGACAACTTTGACCCTATGGAGACTTTTGTAGAGCTAAATGAGCTGAACATTTAAGCAAGCAACAGCTTCTCTCTATCTGCAATAATTTCATTTCGTAGGGCAAAAACACGAAAAAACGTTACTTTAGGGGCCGTAAGCCCTATAAGGGGTCATCAAACAACTTTGACCCTATGGAGTCTTTTGTAGAGCTTAATGAGCTGAACATTTAAGCAAGCAACAGCTTTTCTCTATCTGCAATAGTTTTCATACTATAGGGCAAAGACATGAAAAAACGTTATTTTTCACCTTGAAGGGGCTGTAACCCCTATAAGGGGTCATCTGACAACTTGGACCAAATGGAGACTTTTGTAGAACTTTAAATGCTGAAGCAGTATGGTGTCATCAGATTTCATCTATCTCTTATACTTTTTGATTTACAAGCCAAAAACAGTAGTCTGACCCCCCTGGTCTATTTTTAGCAACGGCGGCCATGTTTTTCGACGAATCAAAAATCCCAACATCAGTTCTGTGGGGGATACCCTAAAGTACCACCAGACCAAATTTGGTTTGATTCTGTTCAGCCATTTCAGAGGAAAAGAAGTTTGAAGAAAAGTTAACGAGGACGATAACGACGACGGACGACGACGACGGACGCCAACTGATGGCAATAGCTCACATAGCCTTTGGCCAGGTGAGCTAAAAATTGAAAAACAATGGTCATTTATACATCTACTCCATTATATTTCATATTCAATACACCTTTAATTTAAATTGATTTTCCAAATTCTAGGCCATGTTTGGACAGCTGGAAAAGTTTCTGTCCGTTTCCATTGTTTTCTATAACACAATTCTGCTAACTTTCTATCAAGATTCCATCGATTTTTTATTATAATTCCATCAACTTTCCATCACCATTCCGTCGATTTTCTATCAACATTTGTGACCGGCGCAACTCTTTTCTACCAGTTTTGACAGAAAAATACAGTGACAATACTCGGCCAAGTTCAATCAAACTGACCAAAACCTATACTTCTAATTAAGTGATGGAATTTTGATGGAAATCTGATAGAAATCTGAAAGAAGGGTACAGAAATGTGAAGTCTTGTCTTGTAATCTACAAAGATACTTTACCTAGACACGCGATAGAGAGATAATTAAATAGTGATCAATAGTGTAATATACTACAAAGATACTTTACCTAGACACGCGATAGAGAGGGTAATCAAATAGTGATCAATAGTGTAATATACTACAAAAATACTTTACCTAGACACGCAATAGAGAGGGTAATCAAATAGTGATCAATAGTGTAATATACTACAAAGATACTTTACCTAGACACGCAATAAAGAGGGTAATCAAATAGTGATCAATAGTGTAATATACTACAAAGACACTTTACCTAGACACACGATAGAGAGGGTAATCAAATAGTGACCAATAGTGTAATGTACTACAAAGACACTTTACCTAGACACGTGATAGAGAGGGTAATCAATTAGTGATCAATAGTGTAATATACTACAAAGATACTTTACCTAGACACGCGATAGAGAGGGTAATCAAATAGTGATCAATAGTGTAATATACTACAAAGACACTTTACCTAGACACGCGATAGAGAGGGTAATCAAATAGTGATCAATAGTGTAATATACTACAAAGATACTTTACCTAGACACGCGATAGAGTGGTTAATCAAATAGAGATCAATAGTGTAATATACTACAAAGATACTTTACCTAGACACGTGATAGAGAGGGTAATCAAATAGTGATCAATAGTGTAATATATTACAAAGATACTTTACCTAGACACGCGATAGAGAGGGTAATCAAATAGTGATCAATAGTGTAATATATTACAAAGATACTTTACCTAGACACGCGATAGAGAGGGTAATCAAATAGTGATCAATAGTGTAATATATTACAAAGATACTTTACCTAGACACGCGATAGAGAGGGTAATCAAATAGTGATCAATAGTGTAATATACTACAAAGATACTTTACCTAGACACGCGATAGAGAGGGTAATCAAATTGTGACCAATAGTGTAATATACTACAAAGATACTTTACCTAGACACGCGATAGAGAGGGTAATCAAATAGAGATCAATAGTGTAATATACTACAAAGATACTTTACCTAGACACGCGATAGAGAGGGTAATCAAATAGTGATCAATAGTGTAATATACTACAAAGATACTTTACCTAGACACGCGATAGAGAGGGTAATCAAATAGTGACCAATAGTGTAATATATTACAAAGATACTTTACCTAGACACGCGATAGAGAGGGTAATCAAATAGTGATCAATAGTGTAATATACTACAAAGACACTTTACCTAGACACGCGATAGAGAAGGTAATCAAATAGTGATCAATAGTGTAATATATTACAAAGATACTTTACCTAGACACGCGATAGAGAGGGTAATCAAATAGTGATCAATAGTGTAATATATTACAAAGATACTTTACCTAGACACGAGATAGAGAGGGTAATCAAATAGTGACCAATAGTGTAATATACTACAAAGACACTTTACCTAGACACACAATAGAGAGGGTAATCAAATAGTGACCAATAGTGTAATATATTACAAATATATTTTACCTAGACACGAGATATAGAGGGTAATCAATTAGTGACCAATAGTGTAATATATTACAAAGACACTTTACCTAGACACGCAATAGAGAGGGTAATCAAATAGTTATCAATAGTGTAATATACTACAAAGACGCTTTACCTAGACACGCAATAGAGAAAGTGATCAAATAGTGATCAATAGTGTAATATATTACAAAGATACTTTACCTAGACATGCGATAGAGAGGGTAATCAAATAGTGACCAATAGTGTAATATTTTACAAAGATACTTGACCTAGACACGTGATAGAGAGGGTAATCAAATAGTGATCAATAGTGTAATATACTACAAAGATACTTTACCTAGACACGTGATAGAGAGGGTAATCAAATAGTAATCAATAGTGTAATATACTACAAAGACACTTTTCCTAGACACGCAATGGAGAGAGTAATCAAATAGTGATTAATAGTGTAATATACTACAAAGACACTTTACCTAGACACGCGAATAGAGAGTAATCAAATAGTGACCAATAGTGTAATATACTACAAAGACACTTTACCTAGACACGCGATAGAGAGGGTAATCAAATAGTGATCAATAGTGTAATATACTACAAAGATACTTTACCTAGACACGCGATAGAGAGGGTAATCAAATAGTGACCAATAGTGTAATATACTACAAAGATACTTTACCTAGACACGCGATAGAGAGGGTAATCAAATAGTGATCAATAGTGTAATATACTACAAAGATAATTTACCTAGAAACGCGATAGAGAGGGTAATCAAATAGTGATCAATAGTGTTATATATCAACCAGCAGCTTAGACCACTTTGACAACCATACCCCATATATTGTGGATTAATGTTTTTTGGTGGGTACAAATTTTTGTGGTTTGATAAGAAAGTATCAGTTGGTAGATTTTTTTTAACAAATACAAAAAATTTTATTTAGAAATACCTGTTACAATTTCTTGGAACAGCTCAGGCAACTAATTCCGAGCTTCCCCTTATTACAAGATCACTTTACCCGGGATTGCAATGCCATAAACAAGAGGCTCCCAGGAGCCTGAATAGCTCACCTGGTCTTAATGGCAACCCTTTGAAGACTTTTGTATAGCTAAATGAGCTGAATGTTTAAGCAATAAAAAGCTTTTCTCTATCTGCAATAGTTTTCATTTCCAAAGCAAAAAACACTATTTTTCACCTTTAAAGGGCCATAACCCCTTAAAAAGGTCATCTGACAACTTCGACCCTAAAAAGACTTTTGTAGAGCTAATTAAGCTGAACATTTAAGCAAGAAACATCTTTTCTCTATCTGCAAAAGTTTTCTTTCTTTAGGCCAAAAACACTAGTTTTTGCCTTTAAGGGGCCGTAACCACCATAAGGGGTTATCTGGCAAATTTGACCCTATGGAAACTTTTGTAAAGCTAAATGAGCTGAACATTTAAGCAAGCAACAACATTTCTCTATCTGCAATAGTTTTCATTCCATAGGCCAAAAAACACTATTTTTTGCCTTTAAGGGGCTGTAACCCCTATAAGGGGTCATCTGACAACTTCAACCCTATGGAGACTTTTGTAGAGCTAAATGAGCTGAACATTTAAGCAAGCAACAGCTTTTCTCTATCTGCAATAGTTTTCATTCTATAAGCCAAAAACACAATTTTTTGCCTTTAAGGGGCCGTAACCCCTATAAGGGGTCATCTGACCACTTCGACCCTATGGATGCTAGTGTAGAGCTAAACCAGCTGAACATTTAAGCAAGCAACAGCTTTTCTCTATCTGCTAAAGTTTTCATTCTATAGGCCAAAAACTCTACTTTTTGCCTTTAAGGGGCCATAACCCCTATAAGGAGTCATCTGACAACTTTTACCTTATGGAGACTTTTGTAGAGCTAAATGAGCTGAACATTTAAGCAAGCAACAGCTTCTCTCTATCTGCAATAGTTTTCATTCTATAGGCCAAAAACATGAAAAAATGCCATTTTTCACCTTTAAGAGGCCGTAACTCCCATAAGGGGTCATCTGACAACTTCAACTCAATGAAGACTTTTGTAGAGCTTTTGATGCTGAAGCAGCAGCGTGGCATCAGATTTCATCTATCTCTTATACTTTTTGATTTACAAGCCAAAAACAGTAGTCTGACCCCCCTGGTCTATTTTTAGCAACGGCGGCCATGTTTTTTGACGGATCAAAATACCGAACACAATTGTTGTGCAGGACACCCTAAGGATCAATCATATCAAGTTTGAAGAAATTCTGTTCAGCAGTTTCAGAGAAGAAGATTTTTTAAAAATTGTTAACGGACGACGACGACGACGACGACGACGGACGCGGACGACAACGGACGCCAAGTGATGGTTATAGCTCACATGGACCTTCGGTCCAGGTGAGCTAAAAAGAGTTCCAAGCACATTTAATGAAAAGCTTCGCCGAGCGCAGCATTATACGACCGCAACATGTTGAACCCTGTACGTTTTTGGCCTAATATGGATAGTCTATTGCTCTGGACACATGCAGCCCATGGTGGACTGACAAAGGTTTTTGACACATGCTTCTCTGATGGAGTTTCGACTCAGGGGTTAAAAATATAAATTTTGAATGTTGTATTCTACTCTTTAAAAGAATGTTTGGGGAAAAAATTAAAAATCAAACCAGAATTTTTTTTTTTTTAAATTATGATTACAGCCCCAAAAATTTATTCTTAAATTTAGAATCGCTACCTGAAAAGAAAAAATTTGCAAAAAAAAATTTCAAAATCGGACCCCAAATAAAAAAGCCCCATTTGGCCCCTTATTACCTAATATGGGGGAAAAGGGGGGGGTCGCAAAAATTAATTCTTAAGAAAAAGCATGCAAAAAAAATTTCAAAATTGGACCAGAAATAAAAAAGTTACAATTTTGGCCCCTTTTGGTCCCTAAAAACGTAACGGTAAAAAAAGGGGACACGAAAATATATCTGCTACTAAACAAGAATAACTTGCAATAAAATTATCAAAATGGGACAAGAATTTAAAAAGTTTTGATTTCAGCCCCTTTTAGCCCCTTATTACATAACAGGTGAAAAAGCGGTGGGGGTCGCAAAAATAAATTCTCAAATTTGGATTCGCTACTTGACAAAAATAAACTTGCAAAAAATTTTTTCAAAAACAAACCAGAAATAAAAAGTTCTGATTACGGCCCCTTTTGGCCCCTAATTACAAAACAAGTGAAAAAAGGGATGGTCGCAAAAATTAATTCTCAAATTGGGATTCGCTACCTGACAAGAATAAACTTGCAAAAAAAAATTTTAAATCGGACCACTTATAAAAAAGTTTCGATTTTGGCCCCATTTGGCCCCTAATTACGTAATTGGGGGAAAAAGGGGGGGTCGCAAAAATAATTCTTAATTTTGTATCCGCTATTTGACAAGAACAAACATGCAAAAAAAAATTTCAAAATCGGACCACAAATAAAAAAGTTTTTATTTTGGCCCCTTTTGGCCCCTTATTACACAACGGAGACAAAGGGGGCGCAAAAATTCATCAGGTTTATTCTATTATTGTAAGAAACATTCTTGACAAATTTCACAGCAATAAGCAAACTAGGACCAAAGTTATGGTGGAAACAAGTAAAATTTTTGAATTTTTTGCCCCTTTTGGGCCCCTAATTTTGAAACAAAATTATGGAGGACCCCCAAATCAATCCCATTCATCCTTGTATGGTAAGGAACATCACTGTCAAATTTCATAGCAATCGGATGACTACTACTAAAGTTATTGTGGAAACAAACCAAAAAGTAGTATTTTTGGCCCTTTTTTGGCCCCTAATTTCTAAACGAAAAATTGGGGGACCCCCAAAATCAATCCCATTCATCATTTTATGGTAAGGAACATCATTGTAAAGTTTCATAGCAATCGGATAACTTGAACTAAAGTTTTTGTGGAAACACTAAAAAGTTAACAGACACTGACGACGACAACGACGACGACGACGACGACGACGACAAGGACAGCATCATACCATAATACGTCCGCAAATTTTTTGCGGTTGTATAAAAATTGTTTTCCATGTTTACCAATACAATTTCTAATTTAGATTCTTAAAGTCTGCAGCATACAGATCAATGTTAATATCCTTTCCATTGGGTATCAAATTTTGCGGATACTCCACAAATAATATTGAAACCACAGTGTGCGCATAATCTGATTATATTTCGATTGTACTATTAGATATTTTACCAATAAGTTGTTCTTTCCGAAAGTATGCATTGTAGCATAACCATTTTTTCCGGCCTTTTATGATTTTATCTCTGTAATGTCAAAACAATCATATAGAGCTACTTGCCTGACTTAACTCAGTCCACTTTAATTTGAAATCACTTTCCGTTAACAAACATTGTTCACTGTGAGCCAAGAAATTTCGGAACTTTCTGACTCTCTCGACATTATCTGTTTCTGATATATCACTGGCAAGTGGTTCTTTACCCCATCCTTGTGCAGGAGCTGGGACTGATAATGTATTCCTTATCAATTTATACAGCAATGAAAAGTCAAAATGTGTTGACTGTGGCAGGAGAGGTATATCTATAATACACAAATTATTTTGTTTTAAGAATGAACATGAAACAGTCTATAAAAATCAAACAAGAGACACCTAGGAG
Source organism: Arcuatula senhousia (assembly GCA_963971305.1). Taxonomy (NCBI): domain Eukaryota; kingdom Metazoa; phylum Mollusca; class Bivalvia; order Mytilida; family Mytilidae; genus Arcuatula; species Arcuatula senhousia. Next base: position 3,435,870 of record OZ020313.1, read on the forward strand.
CCCGTATCGCTCACATGGTCTTTAAGCCATAAAGGTTTTGTCTTTGAGAGGTCATCTGACAACTTTAACCAATGAAGACTTTTGTAGAGCTTAATGTTTAAGCAAGTAATATATTTTCTTTATCTGAAATAGTTTTAATTCTGTAGGGCAAAAACTGCTATTTTTTACCTTAAAAGGGCCATAACCTTTAAGAGGTCATCTGACAACTTTGACCCAATGAAAACTTTCGTAGAGCTTTTAATTCAGAAGAGGCTATGATCCTTTGGATTCTTTCTATCTATTCTAGTTGCCGAGTTATACATGTTATATGCCATTTTAAGTGATTTTACCCTATGTTCTATTTTTAGCAGCAGTGGCCATGTTTTTAAACAACCCTTGGTTGCCAACAGGTCATAAGTCATTCCTGCAAAGTTTCAGTGATATCATTGTAGTCTATTTGCCAATGAGCTTCACATTTTATTCTGGAATCAATTTAATTTCTTTGTACATTGTATAAGCACTATGGAAAATATATTGGTTACAGAATGGCATACAGATTGTACAATTACATTTAATGAAAGTTCATAAAAAACCTACATATTACCTGGAAAAAGAACATTTAGTTGTTCTGGGAAGCATCTCCATTTTCCTCTTAAATTTGTTTCGTGAGTTCTTAAATGGTTATGTAGATCTCCTAGAGGAACGGTTTTGTCAAAGAAACTACGGACAGAATCCACGGCCAAGTTCTGACATAGAAGGTAAAAACGAAGAAAATTTGTCTCCTCAGGTGGAATTGGACATAATACACCTAAGACAAGGAAAAAATATAATAAATAAAAGAAACTAGTATTTCAACAAAAGTTTTCAAGTTCAACATTTTACCTATATTTTAAACAATAAAACTGTGAGAAGCTGCTCACAAACAAATTTCCCCCCCCCCAAAAAAAAAAAAAATTCTATGTCATAAGTATTAAAGTTCAATATTCTACCTATCTTTCATTCAGAACAAGAATATGTCAGAAAAGCATAGTAGATGTAAATGCCCTACCTCCAGCATTTGGAACGGACAGACCAACAGACAGACCTGAATACTATACAGTATGCACTCCTACTTTTATAGTAGGGGCATCAAAAGTTGAGTATGAAATGATTTCGCTATATCAGAATAGATATTTTAATTTAAAATGCTTCCTTATCGATTATGTTGAAAACAATAAAAAAAATATGTCCATGGGACACAGATGCTGAGGTAGAGTAAACAGTAAGTAGAAATCAGACAGGTTTGTATGTCAATAAGAAGATACAGTTTGTCATACTGAACCATCTTACCAAGTTTCAAATTACTCTCCTGAGTACAAATGCTGATAAAAGCTTGACGGAAATTAACACATTAATTTTAATATGGGCCCAATCCTAAACAAGAAGTTGATGTCTGACAGGTCTGAAAGAACAGGTTGCCGTACAGAACCATCCTTCAAAGTTTCAAATCATTCTATTGTACATTTTCTGAGAGATTTTAGCTTGATGGGAATTTTCACGTAAATTTTGATATGGGCCCAGTCCCACACAGAAAGTAGAAGTCTGATGGACCAGAGGTCCCCGAGGGTAATCACAAGCCTGGTCATCAAACTTGTTTACCACGATTTACCATAAAATTTCTAATATTTTTGTCGCTGAATTGTTTCTGAATCTTAAATTCAAAATTGTTTAGAACACCCGGTTTCTTTCCTTGTAATGAACATGGTCGATTATCCTCGGTGCTTGATTTGGCTTCTTTGTTCGAACGTTTTGGTTTTGAGTACTTTTCATTTTCAACAGTTTGGGAATTTGACCTTCCAAATTCTCCTTGAAATATCGATATATAGCATATCCTAATTCACCGTTTATACCCACATTTCAGGTATTTGTTATGCTGACATGTCGCTTAGGACATCCAGTTTGTCATACAGAACAATCCTACCAAATTTCAAATAATTCTCATGTACAGCTTCAGAGAAAACCATGACGAAAATTTCACATAAATTTTCATATCAGCCCAGCCCCAAACAGGAAGTAAAAGTTCAACAGGTCTGAAAGTCACTTAAACACACAGTTTGTCATACTGTACCATTCTGCAAAATTCAAATCTGTTAGGATGTACAGACAGACACAAATTAACTTAATGTCCCCCCGACTAGTCGTCTCTGGGACAAAAAAATAACTTTTGGGGGGTGGGTGGAGTACTCATATAATCCAATCTGACTGCAGGGGGACCTCTATGTGAATATTGTTTTTATTAGCTTTCAGTTAAATTTGATCTTTTTCTACATTTATCATGCTTACTTAAATAGGTTGTGTTTATACACTTATAAATTTCACATCTCATTATCTCCTATTAACATGATTAAATTACTTTCATCAAATCTAACTTTCTTTAAATTACCTGATGTATCAGTCCCGACACTAGTGACTGCAATTGGAGGACTGCTGGTGGAAACACTATAGACTGCAGGTGGAGGACTGCTGGTGGTAACACTAGTGACTGCAGGTGGAGGACTGCTGGTGGTAACACTAGTGACTGCAGGTGGAGGACTTTTGGTGGTAACACTAGTGACTGAAGGTGAAGAGTTGCTGGTGGCAACACTAGTGACTGCAGGTGGAAGACTGCTGCTGGTAGCGTAAGTTGCTACATGTTGAGACCTTTTCTTGTTATCTCTAGATGTTTTTGAATGGGACTTACCCATTTCAACACTTATAAATTCCTGTTGAAACAAATTACTTTTGAATAATATTTTCTTGCGCCAACACATGGACAGGTTAGAAAGATGAGCCATCAGGTGATTTTTATGATCTGTTACTTACTTTGGTGGATTATTTTGAAAATTAAGAGTAAATATATGTACAAAAAATTAGAAAAATAATTCAGTAGTATTAATTGAAAGTGTTCATCCACATAAAATTAGAAAACTGTGAGCAGTTGCGCATAAACAAAAACACAACCCCCCCGGAAAATATCTATGACATAAGATCGAATTTTAAATGGATGTGCATATTCATATACATTATGTCACAAAGATTGTGTAAGATTAAGCTTTACTATCTGGATTGATTATCTATCTAGTTTGACACGTGTACAGAACCTAGTTGAAGAGCTAAATTATTGCATTTTGTTTAAAATTTACATATGTCTTTATAAATTCATACCCCAATAATTGTATTATGGAATCTAACTGATTGGATTTATAAACAACACTGCACAATAAAACATTTACGATACATTTAACTTGCACAGAATATGATATCAATGAAATAAAAACCTTCGCCGAACACTGCCTAATACGACCGCAACAAGCTGAGCCCTGTACATTGGAGGCCCAAATGGAGTTTCGTATTCTTTGGACTCACAAAACTTTTTGAAAAAATGCATTCTATGGTGGGTTTTCGAAATATATTTATTTTTTAATAAACCCGGTATTTATACCAACCTTTTTAGGAAAAATAATATGATCGATGGTTTTGACCCCTTTGGCGTTAATTTCACAGAAACAGAAAAGATAAAAAATGCGGCAGGATTTATATAGGAATTCAATTTAAAAGAAAAGTTAAAAAAATCTGAAAAAAATTAAGCTCATCCTCAACTGAATTCTTCAATCGTTGACATAATCTTATTTCAATTTTTTGATTATGTACCATTGCGCCTTCCACTTTTGATTTCCAAGTCATGACAACGTGTTCTGAACTGAGATATCATTTTTTTCTACCTGTTTGGGTGTTTATAATTTCAAGCAGGGTTCAGATATAAATAAAATTATTGAATTTTCTAGTTCTTAGTTTGTTAATTACCATGAATTAGGTTATTCCCAGAGGGTTTCTTTCGGCATAAATTTTGCTCTTGTCGTAACTTTTACTTCTCTTTTGATGTTCTGTCACACTTTTTGTGTTCAAGTTGTTATATATATTTTTATGAATATTGTCCTCATCACCTTTGAAATCGGCAAGGTCGTTTCCAATACCTGTTTTGACATTTGAGCACTTCTCTGGATTTTTCGTCTCCTACATTATTGATCCGCGAGAAAACCCTAATGTAAGGATGTAAGATCGTTTCCTCTCCTTTTGTCAGTTCAACCCGCGCCATGCAAAAGAAAAGTTAAACAGGGCAGTTTCTGTAATTTGTGGCAATCCACAGCGTGAGTACTTTATAAAAGTGTTGTAAATTGATGATCTAATATATTATCCATCAAAATATGAAGTTAATACGTTTGGATGTGATATAAATTTAAGCAGACAGTGAAACCAAACATTGGACCGGACGAAGAGAATTTCCCGTAAATTTATAAACAATATTTGGACATTTAAATTTGTTTATGTTATACTTATATGAATATTTCATTGTATTTCAATATCTGCGACAGTTTTACTATGAACTTTAACGTTTTTACATGTACTTTGTAATCTTAATTTGTCCCCCTTTATTTTCATTATTTTACCACTACATCTGATTGTCTGTTGCTGCTTAAAATAAAACGTCGACCTTAGACTAAGTTATTTTTCGAAGGCCCAACAACTTTCAGTGGTTCGTCGATCCGGGAGAGCCGGAATAGTAAAATAACTCCGTACAACGCCAGTTGCAGAAGTGTCACAGCAGTGTACGTCAGGAGATGTCCGGAGAAGACCAGTAAAGACTTGTATCCTTTTATACAAACCTTTAATGAGCTCTCGCAAGAGAGACGCACCATTTTCTTGGTTCTTGTAGTGTGCTGCGGCCGTAGAAGCGCCCACACACTAACCTTTTAAGACACATCACACCATAGATTTTGTGTGACATAACCCATAGAAGTGACACACCTGGTCTGGATAAATAATAAACCCAGTTCAGTTTTTCCTTAACTGTACAACCGTGATATTACGTGTTTCACACGTACAAATCACACATCAAAGCTAGTTTCAAGCCAGATAGCACAGTTACGTTTTTCAAACGTTATTTTATATTAACTCAGCTGAGACACAAAAACTCAAATCACAACTTCGAGATTATTCTCGTTACCAAAGTGATTGTGACATGATGAGTGACACAGGTGACAACGTCACCATACAACCAACTGGGTCAGATCAACACTCAGACATACGATCTGACAACACAGAGAAAAGAGTTAGAACTCTAAATGAAAAGGGCATGGACGTCTACATCGAAAGACGTGAGAGATACGCTGAAGACATAGAGCTACTATGGAGCATGATAAATGCCTTCCTGCAGGAGGTCGATACCCCTCCAGACAATGTACGAGGTTGCCTCGTTTTACAAGAAAAGATAGCCCAGTCCGCTAGAAGATACGAACGTCAAGTCGACGCATTCATAAAATTTATGAAGGACACGAGGACCGAAGAAAGCAATCGGTATCTCCAAGCATTCAATACTCTGGCTGACATAAGACGGCAAACATTGGACATGGCTACGTCAAATCTACGGGACGCCACCAAGGCATTTGATGCCGCATCACCAGCAATACGTCAGTCGCAAGGGTCAACAGAATATCACCATACCAGAACTACATGGGTCTGTGAAACAAGAACGCAACTGAGTTAGGTCAAAGCCAAATAGCCGATGCAAATCCGTGGGTGGCTCGAAATCCAGCAGCTCGTCAAGCGCTTCAAGAAACAAGCGTGCTAAAGCAGATGCTGCCAAGGCCAAAATAGCTTTTCTAGCCAAACAAGCTGCTCTTACGAAACAAGAAGCTCTACTCGAAGAACACGAGTTGCAACGAAAAGCTAGTCAGAAGGCTGACATGGAACGACAAGTCCAGCGACAAAAGGCAGAAGTCGAGCGACAAAAAGGAGAGGTCGAGCGACAAAAGGTGGAAGTTGAACGAGAAATCGAACAACAAAAGATTGAATATGAACGAGCAGAGGCGATAGAAGCAGCTACCGTCTTACGAAAGAAGTTGGAGTTGCAAGCAGACAAAACTCTCCTAGAAGCTCACATAGAAGCAGCTATGGCCGAAGCTGAGGCGATAGCTTTCGAGGACGACGGCAGTCAAGATATCGACGACGAACCACACATCGGCGTCGACCTACCATTACCTATGGCCAACCCGATCCAACGGGTACAAGATTATGTGAGTATACACAACAGCAGTAATCATGCAATGCTTGAAGTTCAAGCCGACGTCGGGATAAACACCTATCCGACGAACTCCGATAACACAAGGAAAGTTACGGTTTTCGAACCGCTTGCTACAACTGAAGAGCCTAGGAAGATAGGACCACCAACCATGGCATCGACACCCTTCCGACGAGAAACCGACGACGTTGACACCACTGGCAATACTTATGGCCTCAATCGGGATGCTCCCGTATTTGTGCCATCCACTCAAGATCGGCATCACCAATCGACAACGTCGTCGTCGACGCAGGAACACCATTCCGACAACAAGGATTCAACATCTTAAGAATTAACTAATTTCCTCCTGAGAAAGGACCTGTTACTCTCCCGTCTCCTCCACTTCGATGACAAGGCCGAGTCCTATGCAGTTTGGAAGGCCGAATTCAAAGGCGTCGTGAAGGACCTAGGAATACCCAACTCCGAAGAGCTCATTCTCCTCAAGAAATGGCTCGGAAACAAGTCGTCGCAATACGCCAAAAGTATCAAGGCAGCTAACATTAATAACCCGACAAGAGGTCTGGAGCGTCTTTGGGATCGTCTAGACGAACGCTATGGTGCATCACAATTCACAGAGCATGCCCTAAGACAGAAACTAGAAAGCTTCCCTAAACTAACAAACAAGGACACCGATCGTCTCTACGACTTTTACGATCTTTCTCACATCCAATGCCTGAAAGAGGATCCGAACTTTCATAACTTGTTAGGATATTTTGACACCTCATCAGGACAATTGCCTATAGTTTCCAAGTTGCCATATGGACTTCAAGAAAATTGGACTTCAAAGGCTTCGCATTGCATGACCCAACACCAAGTTCCATTTGCACCACTTTCGGAGTTAACGGATTTTATCGGCGAAGTTTCAAAAACCAAAAAACAATCCTTGTTTCAATTATGATTACAGTAATCAGCCGAACACTAAGCCGCATTTCCAGGCTGGAAAAAGGAAGATTAGCGCTGACAAGACGTCTACCGACCCAAGCACGGAGCATAGCTCCGCAGACAAGCCCAGTAGAAAGAATAGCAATGCAATCAACCTGAAGGAGCGTTGTATTATTCACAAGGGAAAGCATGCGTTGAATGAATGTAACGGTTTCAGGGCCAAACCAATCGACGAACGCATTAAGTTGCTAAAGGAAAACAACGTATGGGGCTTTAAGTTTTGTGAGTCCGAAAGGCACATCAAGACCAACTGTAAAGAAAGAGTCGTTTGCAACGAATGCAAGAGCACACGTCACCCGACAGCTCTCCACATCTCCAACCCCGATCAACGACCAGCGAGTTTTTCTCGTGAATCCTCACAAAACAATGGCGGGGAGAGAAAGGCTCCAAAGGCAAGCAACGCCAAAGACACCGTACAGGCTAAGTGCACAGAAGTATGCGCTTCAACGTACAGCGGGAAATCTTGTGCAAAGATATTGCCAGCTGACGTGTTTTCCAAACACGATAGATCCACCGTACATCGCATGTACCCAATAATTGACGACCAAAGTAGTCACACGCTAGCTACAACCGAATTCTTCGATATGTTCAACGTTAAAGTACCTTACCGGAACTTCAATCTTTCAACCTGTTCAGGACGCACACTGATGTCAGGAAGGATAATAAACGACCTTATGGTTATGTCTATCGGAAACGATTTGGAGACCGATTTACCGACAATCATCGAATGTAAAGACATTCCAAACAACAAGTTCGAAATACCAACACCTGAAGTTGCGATACACCATCCACATCTACGGGATATAGCTAACTTTATCCCGCCCATTGATAGAAATTGTGAGATTCTACTTCTTATCGGGAGAACACTCCCGGCAGTACACCACGCTCTCGACCAACGATTAGGGTCTCACTTTGAACTTTTCGCACAGAAGTTGCCGTTAGGCTGGGTCATTATAGGCGAAACTTGTCTGGTCCGACGACAAGCACCATCTGATATCGACGTCAAGAAAACGTTCATTCTACCGAATGGGCGACCCTCAATTATGCAACCATGTCCAAACCAGTTTCACGTAACCGAACATTGTGATTACTTACCATGCGAACAGAGTGATGATTTGAAAGGGTTAGACATCTTCGAGAAAAAACACCTGACGATGATAAACCAGGATTATCACAGGACGACCGACAGTTTGTCAAACAATTGGACATTGAGTTCATATGAAACAAAACCGGAAATAGAAAAGCTTCAATTCCGTTTTGATCCACACGAAGATCATTGCCTAACAAGAACGATCAGGCCATTCACCGTGCTATGGTGCTCGATAGGAGCCTAAAGAAAACACAAAGAAATGGAAGCACTTTCAATTCTTCATGGCCAAAATACTGGACAACAACCGCGCCGAAGTGGCGCCTCAGTTACACAAGGGCGAAGAATGCTGGTACTTACCTTTATTTGGAGTCTACCATCCCAAGAAACCCGATCAGATCAGGGGCGTTTTCGATTCCTCGCTAAATATAATGGAGTCTCGCTAAACGACGTACTACTCACAGGACCCGATCTGGCCAATAGTCACCTCGGAGTACTCCTCCGTTTTAGAAGAGGTATGGTCGCCGTAACAGCCGACATACAACATATGTTTCACTGTTTCATCGTCCGTGAAGATCACCGGAACTACCTACGGTTCCTTTGGTACAAGAACAATGACATTAACAAAGAACTCGTCGAGTACCGGATGAGGGTCCATGTCTTTGGGAACAGCCCGTCACCAGCGGTGGCCAACCTCGGCTTGTACAAAACAGCGATGGAGGCCGAAACAAAATACGGAAGCGACGTCGTGAACTTTATTACGTCTGATTTCTACGTAGATGACGGTCTCACCTCATGTCCCACAGCAGAAGCCGCTATTAAAATCATGAAAGACATGCAAGAAGCCTTGCTTGAATGCGGCAACCTACGCTTGCATAAGTTCGTCTCGAACAGCCCGGAAGTTATGGCAGCCTTCCCATTAAACGATCTTGCGTCAAACCTAAAGGACCTCGATTTGGACGCCGACGACAAGCCTTTGCAGCGTAGTCTCGGAATATCATGGAACGTAAACCCCGACCAGTTTCTATTCAACCGATCACAGACGAAAAGCCCATGACTCGCCGAGGGATTTGATCAACAATTAACAGTATATTCGACCCGATCCGATTTGATTCCTTGCGCCTGTCATAATTTTTTGGAAGCTACTTCTCCGTAGACTTGTTAAGACCACTACCGATTGGGACGAACCGGTATCGGAAGAAATAGCCTCCGATTGGGGAAAATGGCAAGAAACGCTTCAAGCTCTAGAAACGGTACGAATACCGCGACCATATGTTCCCTACCTCAGTGAAAAAACGAAGAAGGAACTTCACGTCTTATCCGATGCTTCAAAGGATGCAATAGGAGCCGTAGTGTATCACGGGACAAATGATTCTGACGGATCTCCGAATCTTGGTTTCGTCATAGGAAATGCCAAGGTCGCAACATACTATCCCGCGTTTGGAACTATGTGCTGCCGTACTTGGTATTGAAATCGCCCAGATCGCCGTCACTGAACTCAAACTTGAACTTGACACTATCAAATACTTTACGGACAGTTAAGTGATTCTAGGCTACATATGCAACGAAAAGAGACGATTCTACGTTTATTTTGCAAATAGAGTAGAGCGTTTCAGAAATTTTGGTTCACCCGAACAATGGAACTATGTCCCGACCAACAGTAACCCTGCCGACTTAGCTACGAGATCGATTCTCGCTCAAGAACTTCAACACAGTGTTTGGCTAAGCGGACCGAAAGAATTTTTGGAAATTGCATCGAAACAATCAGTCGATACTGAAATTGATCATGAACTCATTCAACATGACGACGACATTGAAATCCGTCCGGTACAAGTTTACAAGACAACCACCGTGTGTGAACACGAGTCTAGTCTCGAAACCGACCGTTTCCAATATTTTAATTCTTGGAACGACTTAGTTCAAGTCTTGTATAGACTCAAGAGACTTGCCCGTCGTTTGCAAACCAGAACAGCAACACGTTAATTCAGTTGATCTTAACGAAGACGCTAAAATGTTTGTATTAAGAAACGCTCAAACTGAATCCTACAAGGAAGAGATCCAGTGTATTATACACAGGGAGCCGCTACCAAAACGAAGCCCGATCCGTGACCTTAATCCTCATAGGTGCCGCATAGAGCATTCAGACCTTGGGATCATAGAAAAGAAGCCGCTAATGATATCCGGTCGGCACCGTATAGCACTGCTTCTGGTAAAACATTTCCACCAATAAATAAAGCATCAGGGTCGACACCTAACGGAGTGTGCGATAAGAACAGCAGGTTTTTGGATAACCGGTGTAAAACGACTTATATCGAGCGTAATTCATCAGTGCCTCGAATGCCGTAAACTCAGAAGGAAGTTAGAGACTCAAATTATGGCCGATCTACCAAAGGAACCTCTCGAACCGTCATCTCCGTTTACTTACGTCGGAGTAGATGTCTTTGAACCGTGGAAAATAGTAACACGCAAGAACTGCGGAGGAAGTGCTAACTCAAAACGATGGGCGTTCATGTTTACGTGTTTGGTCATAACAGCCGTACATATCGAGCTCTTAGAGGAAATGACATCGTCCGCTTTCATAAACGCACTAAAACGTTTCACGTCGGTCAGAGGAAAGGTCAAGTTCTTTCGGTCCGACCAAGGAACAAATTTCTTTGGTGCTGTTAAGGAACTAAACATCAAAACCATCAACCCCGGACACACGCCAATTTACGTCGATGAGGACCCAATCATATCAAAGTATCTGAGGATGCCGGCACGACATGCATTTTAACCCAGCTCACTCGTCCCATGTGGGTGGTGCGTGGGAACGCATGATCGGAGTCAAGAGGAGAATTATGGATTCACTGTTTCTTGAACATTCTGGAAAAACTCCCACACATGACGTGTTAAACATCTTTATGGCGGAAGCATGTGCTATTATTAACTCAAGACCGTTAGTTCTCGTATATTCCGACCCGGAATATCCGCTTATTCTAACACCGGCAATGTTATTAACTCAAAAGACAGACTACGACTTTTCGATAGACAACCCTGAACCCGCGGACAAACGAGATTTATACAGAATCGAATGGAAACGGGTTTAAGCCTTGTCGAGTATGTTTTGGGCTCGTTGGAAAATCTCCGTTTAGGCGACGTAGTTCTTGTCAAGGACAATAGTTTATGTAGGACGCAGTGGCTTACCGGCATAATCACCAACGCCGTACAAGGTTCCGGCGACCACGTTCGAAAGGTTGAAGTCCGTATCATGGTTGACGGAAAACCTTAGACATACACCCGACCAATCACCGAACTGGTTCTGTTGGTCGAAGCAGACGAGACTCAGAGACTTTGAGTTATTTGCACCGTGTGCAAGCTGTTCAAATTGAAGATAAGCTGTGACTATTCATCGTTCTGGACACTAGTTTCTGTTATCGTTAATACCAGGATTCTTCTTCATTCTAGGAACACGTTGTTACTCACCACGCCGTGCGTGGCAACGCTGGATAATCCCATTGGGCAACGCTGGAAGCCAGACAACGTTGGAGCTACCTCACGATCCGCGTATCAAGATCACATTCCGTGAAGAAACTGTACATTGTACTCACCTTATATTTGGATTCTTATATAACACTTGGATTTATGTGCTTATAAATTTATGAGAGTAATAGTGATTTACCCCTAGATATCAGACGGGAGTGTTCTGTCACACTTTATGTGTTCCAGTTGTTATAAATATTTTATTTTATGAATATTTTCCTCGTCACCTTTGAAATCGGCAAGGTCGTTTCCAATACCTTTTTTGACATTTGAGCACTTCTCTGGATTTTTCGTCTCCTATTTATTGATCCGCGAAAGAACCCTAATGAAGGATGTAAGATCGTTTCCCTCCCGCGCCATGCAAAATGAAAGTCAAACAGGACAGTTTCTGTAATTTGTGGCAATCCATAGCGTGAGTACTTTATAAAAAGTGTTGTAAATTGATGATCTAATATATTCTCCATCAAAATATGAAGTTAATACGTTTGGATGTGATATAAATTTAAGCGGACTGAGAAACTAAACATTGGACCGGACAAATGGAATTTCCCGTAAATTTATAATCAATATTTGGACATTTTAATTTGTTTATGTTATACTTATATGAATATTTCATTGTATTTCACTTATCTACGACCCCCTTTACAGTTTTGCTATGAACTTTAACGACGTTTTTACATGTACTTTGTAACCTTAATTTGTCCCCCTTTATTTTCACTATTTTACCACTACATCTGATTGTCTGTTGCTGCTTAAAATAAAACGTCGACCTTAGACCAAGTTATTTTTCCAAGGCCCAACAACTTTCAGTGGTTCGTGTATCTGCGAGAGCCGAATTGGTGAAATTTTAAATTTGATTTGTGATTTGAAATTATGTCCAAAAATTATACATAATGTGTATAAGGAGACAGGACATTTGAATTGAAAATAATTTTTCTTTTGATAACGAAAAGTACCAAATTCGGAAGTCACTTTTTTGTTGGAAAAAAAAGCGCGACACTCAAAAAAGAAAATGAAAACTAATTTTCGAAATGGCATGTATTAAAAAAAATAATTCCCGTTTTCATGTTTTTTTTTTCATCAAGGAATGAAAACTTGCATTTTTGTATATAGGTTCACCTATGATAACGTTTATACACGGTTTGTATAAAACATTGAACAACATACAGAAATAAATTTTGATTGTGATATTCGTATGACTTTGACATTTGTCTTTTAGTCAAATGTACTCGTGATACATGCACACTGTTTGAATTATCATGAAACGATGCATCACGTACATGACGTATCATAATTACTTTCAAATGACCTTGAACTTTATCCTCAGTTTCTAATATATAGTTCTTTTTAATGCAAAGTGTGTTCAGTTCATAAGGTTTTTTTTTCAAAGTGCTTTGCTATAAGGCTGGTGAATGTACTATGATATATAATTTGTCCACAGTGTTTTTTCTATGATACTTACTTTTTTCAATAATATATAATTTTATTACATTATAGCTTTGAACATTTGCATCGCCTGCCACAGCTTTTGTAATCGAATTTACCAGAATGTTAATATCTGTATAAGCAGGGAATTATATAGACCATGTAATAATGAAGGTTAGTTAAATTACAACATAGACATGATAAATGCAACATACCTTCATATAAATGATAAGACAAAAACTACATATTATTTTAACTTTGACAACAATATAAAAAAAACCACTTAGTTTCGAGCAAAATGTGGCTGGGCAATAATTTTTTTCTATTCTTTCACATAGAGCACTGGTATTTTACAACATGATTTACTGCATTATTGTGTGTTCCTTATGACCTTCAACTTTGCCCTTACAAATTCGAGTCAATGTTAATTAAACATGCAAAGTGTTTGGGTCGTAACTTTTTAACATTAACAAATTAACGGAAATCTTATATTAAGATTGCAGATGTATTATCTTTAGAATTGGTGTAAACAATAGAGGGAGAGTTGATCTCCACGTCAATTGTGCAATTAAGACGGACTGTGGAAAGGAAGAAATCCGCTTATCCAGTTGTTTATCATTGTATCAATATGGGACGATGATACAGAAGGTCGAAGTTCTATATTTCTAAAGGCAATTGACACTAGTCCTGTGGTTGTGAATGTATAATTGCATTCATTTCTCACAACTTTTTGACTTCAGCACAAAAAACCCCATATGACTTAAAACACCAACAACCGAATATGAATCAACAACACGAACTCAAATCATAACGAGAGTGTCCGTAATAATAAGAAGTTGTTAAGCCAGTGTGCAAATCCGATTAAGGAGGCCATAAAAAGAAGACCTTATGGCACACCAAAATCTACACTCTTATGAATGATAGAAATCCGATATTTGAATATGAACGCATGAGATTTTCCATAATATGCTTTTTCAGTAAACGCAACAACCGTGAAGCAACATAACCCTGTGTTAGCAATCTTTGTGTCAGACTTAAAGCCCTTCCTAGGAATCGATGTAAGTGCCACAAGCTCTTGGATCATATAACAGTTATTGTACGTATAACCCATGATTAAAAGGGGACAGAATGTTGCTACACAATAATGGAAAATTGAATTCATTAAGTTTGTCATAGAGCCCTGGTAAATGTTTTCATTAAGTGTCACATTTAAATTATAGAGATAATTCAACAAAACCGAAAAATTCTTGTGTAAATTTAAAACAAATGCCCGGATAAACATAAAAGATCTAGTACAAAATTATATATTTTAATGGTATTGAAAGGTAGTATCATTTACTTTATTAAATATTAACTTACAAAGAGAGTCCTGGCGACCAATTTACACCTTTAATTCCGCATTAAAATATTGATATTTAATTTTATGTATAAACTTTGTTGAATACCAATTTTAAATAAATTTAACACGAGAATATCGCTTTACCAAATTAACATTCAAAATCAATAGAGGGGGAATTATCATTCACTGACTTTTATTTAAAGCTCTACCAAGAAGAACAATGGGCTATTGATTTAAAAGAAATTGTAATGCGAAACACGTAGAGTGATATGATATTTAAATATTATCATTTATTCAATCTTAAATATTGGTATAAGACCAGCAAGCATCCTTAATGCATAACATGTATGATTCGAGAAATTGTGTAAAAACATTAAAGAATTTGCAATAGTTTTATTAAAGTGTATCATCAACATCATTTAAATCTAATCATCAAAGACATGAATTAACGTGTATCATTACTCTAATTATAAAGATGAAAAAATAAAGATTATTCTTCAGTATATAATAAATTAATGATTTTTCTCACAAAACAATAGCTTTTGAAACATTTTACTGATTGCCCCTTTGGTACACCTTTGCTTCTTTTAAAAACTTCACCCAAGAAATTTTACGGTAGACACCATGCTCTCGTAGTTAAATATTGGATTTCTATCTTGCAGATGGCTCAATGGTACTAAATGAATTTCCATAGGCGACAATACTAACATTTGTTCTCGTAACTTCAATTCTATAAATATTTATGACATGTGTAGTATCTCATTTTAAAGCTGATAAACTCTTCTTATGTCAGTTTCAATATCGGGGGATGAAGCCAGATTAGTTTTTCCGGAATTGGCCAAACCCCGAAAAGCGTGAATATTATGATGACGTCAGCAGCAAATAGTCCAAAAATATGCATCTCTTATGGAAGTCATTTTTTTAAGTTGGAGTCTTTTCTTGTGAAGATGGCTTCAATAATTCTTCTTTCCATATTAAATTAGCTTTTCAGAACAGTCATCCTTTTGTAATTCCATGAAGTATTCAATGTGCAATAATATCCCAAACTTGGTACTAGTCACGTGATAATAAGGACTATTTTTGTCTGCCTCAAAGTTACAGTTTAATTAGTTACGTTGGTCCATATTGAGGTCTTCAATGTCAAAAATTCATATGAAATGGGTTTTAATTCTTTCTTTAGTATCTCAGCAGTGGTGCTGGACAATTTCTTATAGTCTGAAAAAAGAAACAGAATATATTGCGTCAAAACCATCTATGCATATATGTGCAAATTGCGACAAAAATATACAAAATTTGGACATAGGTATTTTTCTTATAATGACTGTTTTATTTTTTGTCAGATGTCAATGAAACAGATTAAAGTTTCCTATTGTGCCTTTAACAGCTATAAGGAGTTGAAAAAAGAACAATAAACATATCTTCATCACCATATGTGCATGATATGAACCATAATTTTGGATGTTTTTTCGCTATTTTTGTCAAAAATCACAATCTTTATTTAAAGTTGGTCCAAATTCAAGAGACACATTCAATTTCGAAATAACTATGCATATAAAATGTTTTTTGAACAAAAAGGTAATCTATTTTCCATTATAATGAGGGTTCAATTTTAAAAATCGGTCAAATAATAATCCTACAGTTAACATTTTAGTGTTTTCCATGGTTTTGATAAAAAATACCACAAATATTATAGTGTATTAACTCAACGTTATTGTACAAATTCTGATGTCGTTTAACTATCATTAGTTCTGTTCATGGCTGTGTTCATATTTTTTTTACAATTTAACATCTTATGTGCATGACAAGCTAAATAAATAGTAATTTTGTTTAATGTATCCAAGCGATTCCATTGTGGTAAAAATACATAGCAACCAAAGTCCGGATTCACTCTGAATGACCAAAAGATTGATTTAATTCAAACTCACCATCCAAAAAATATTGTTTGAGGCCAAATCATCTTAGCAGCACATCTTAAACAATGATTTCATGACCAAATTAGCTGAATGAAGCCTTGCCAAGCCTGTGTTTACTATTTGCTATCTCTTTCTTGTATATAAAGTGGACTGAAAAAAATATGTCGTAAATGTTAAGGCATGCTTTTGACACCAGTAAGTCATTTGTCTACATTGAACTAAAAAAACATGAACATCTTTTCAAATAATGCTTCAACAAGACATAATTAACCCGAAGTAGGTTTAACATGAAGACAATAGTTTAAGAAAATGAACCGGTTTCATGGATCGTGAATATAACAATATTTCAAACATACTCACAAGCGCATACATGTACATGTATACATAAGTACATGTATCGTTCATTATGACTAGATTTAAATAACACTATTTATGTCCATTCTCTTGCATTTGTTGGTGTTTTTTTTATCTATTTCATGTATTTAGTAAGAAAATGTCAGCCCTTTTTAAAAAAAACATCAAAACAAGTAAAAACAAATAGCAAAAATGAAAATGTTTAATTACATGTAAATTGCCTGATGTCAGTGTCTGATCCTATGTTAAATCCAACTGTTTATTACATTTTTTTTATGTGAGTGTGTTTAAACAATTTTAATTAACAAAAATAGCAATACTGACTGAAAATACACAAAGTATAATCAAAACAAACACCTGATCCTGACATCGTGTGTATACAACACAGTCAAGTAGACTTTCTACTGCATTTTGACACACTTGTCGTGTAAAAACAATGAGTATGTGGTACAATATCAGTGCCTTTAGTACTGTTTAAAGTTTTAAATTACTTAAATTGAAGAAACTAACCTAATGTGTTTGCATTTCCAAACAATTTATCCATCGTATAAAGGGGGATAACTCTAGGCACATGCTAAATTGTGGACAGGCTAAAATCATCAACTGGCTAAATGGTACTAAATGAATTTCCATAGGCGACAATACTAACATTTGTTCTCGTAACTTCAATTCTATAAATATTTATGACATGTGTAGTATCTCATTTTAAAGCTGATAAACTCTTCTTATGTCAGTTTCAATATCGGGGGATGAAGCCAGATTAGTTTTTCCGGAATTTGCCAAACCCCGAAAAGCGTGAATATTATGATGACGTCAGCAGCAAATAGTCCAAAAATATGCATCTCTAATGGAAGTCATTTTTTTAAGTTGGAGTCTTTTCTTGTGAAGATGGCTTCAATAATTCTTCTTTCCATATTAAATTAGCTTTTCAGAACAGTCATCCTTTTGTAATTCCATGAAGTATTCAATGTGCAATAATATCCCAAACTTGGTACTAGTCACGTGATAATAAGGACTATTTTTGTCTGCCTCAAAGTTACAGTTTAATTAGTTACGTTGGTCAAGATGAGTGCAGATGTTGTTTTGTCATAGGGTTTTGTTATGACTTCCTTTGTCGAATTTTTGACACTCGAATCTCCCATTGGTGCCCCTTTGCTTCTTGAAAATAAACAAATACCCCGCTCGTGAAAATTCAAACACTGCTGGTGGTTAGATTTGAAAAAAAACAGTTTGAGCCAATTGAAGATTATTGCAATTAAGGGCGAAAATATGATAAAAGTAAACATTAACTTACCAATGCAGAATTTGTAAACAATTTACATTTCAAATTCTGCATTAAATGATCGAATAAAATGTTTTATATTAACTAAAGACAGTTTATTAAATTCCTGTTTTCAATGAATTTCACAAAAGACGATCAATTTGTCAAACATCTTTCATAATCATTAATAGAGCGTGTACGTCATAAACCAAGTTATAGTTAATGCCATGCAAGAATAATCTAGTTTAAAGCACAAACATTTAACAAAACTTAACACGATGGTATTTATAGATATATCTATTCATTCGATCTTTAAAATTTGGTAGTTTTCCAGAACACTATACTGTCATTTGAACAGAGTCAATAGGTGTTTAACAAAAATTAAGATGTACATGTACCTATTTAGTTTTAGATTTTTAATCATACAAATATACAATAGGACTATAATTTTAATGTTTTGCAGAAGATTTGAAAAGGAAAAGAGTATTTTGAATGTATATTGAAAAAAAAACATGCTCATTTAAATTTGTCGCAGTTTGAGCTAACATATGTGTAATGGGTTTTTGTTCATTTACACAATACCATTTTTATAAGCAACAAAACAACCAAACAGGGATGATCAATCTCATATATCCAAGAAAAAAAAGGGAAAGACATACCAGAGAAATTGAAGATAGCAATGATCCTGAATTGGTATAGGCATTTCAACAGAAACGGTAGGTTGGATGAGGTTTTATGAAGATGAGCATACTTCATGAAATGAGGTTTGTCAGTTACCCACTCAAGGTCGGTGGTTTTCTCCGGGTACTCCGGTTTCCTCCACCATTAAACACTGACCGCCCTACATGGCCCAGGTGCGTCGATAAAGGGTGTTAAACACCAACACACACATAAAATGAGCATACTTTTAAAAGCCATTAAGATATAAATATAGCTAATAACAAGTAGAGGGAGTGACGATAGAGGTTATTTAAAAGCTTTTGTGTATGAACATTTACAACCTGTATGACTTTCTAAAATGAAATGTTTAAGAATACATAAAAAATCCGTTGTAATGAAAATGAGAAAATGGGATAAACAACAAAACCCTTTTATTACGAAGGTGAAATACATTAGTAAAATATTAATTTAGCTGCACCAACTTGTACTTATCTTAATTCTGCATGAAAATATTAATTATAGAATTCTAATTTATGTATATACCACAATAACTTAGTTCAATGTATATTTTCAATAAATTTTACAAACAAGATCGTTTTACCAAAACCCATTCAAAAATCAATAAAAATAAAAATGGCAACAAAGTTCGAGACATTAAATTTTGCTACGCCTGATGCGCGTTTCGTCTATTCCAGACTAATCAGTGGCGTTCTACCAAAAATATTGAAAAGGGCAAAACTGTATTCAAAACCATTAAAGTGATATCGTTTATAAATATAATCATTTATCCCATCTTTAAATTTTTATGGTTTTCCATTACATTAAACTGCCAAGTCATTTTGAACAGTTTGAACAGATTCAATAGGTATTTTAAGAAAGTTTTAAAATCTATCTAGTAGTCATTTTTAGAGGTTGGTCCTTTCAAAAATACTTAAAGACAATGTTATGAGGATGCTTGGAGAGAGAGTATAGAAAAAAGAACCAAAGAATAGCATTCATTTAATCACACTTTTACAAAGACGTGAGCTCGGTTATGGTAAGCCATTAAACTTAGTTCAAACAACAATTTATTTTGAAATGCCTGAGCAAAGTCAAGACTACGGCAATTTCCCCGGTATATCTTCCTAGTTTGTTTTTTCTCTTGGACATTTGAGATTGATCCTCGAATTTCAGTAATTTTGTTATTCACTTATTTACCCTTTTTATAATCTTTCCTTAATGAGATACTGTTAATACCAAAGACCGAAACATTATTATAATTTTATCATGCTCTTATAGACAAATATGTGAATTCGATCTCTCAGATCAGTGCAGATATTGGTTTGTCATAGGGTCATGTTTTGTCTTCCATTTCCGGATTTGACACGCTGAATGGACTGTTGGCAACGCGACGGGTGTGCTAAAGCAAGAAGGAACTGCTTCCGGAGCACCTGAGTTCACTGTTGTTTCGACTGGAGTTCGCGTTGTTGATTGATATTCAGTTATTTTGTGTTTCCATGTTTTAAATGTTGTCTGTTTTTGTCCCGTTCTTGTCGGTCTTAACTGGTTTTGTCTCTGCCCTTTCGGACTTTTGACATATGGATGCCCCACTGGTACCTCTGCTTTTTTATTACACCTAAAAAGGATTAAAACAACTATTGACTAACATTATTTGATAAGGTGAAGAAGCCGTGGGTACATGTAACATTATAAAAACAACGTTTTCACGATAACACTAAAACAAACCAACCGGATTTAACAAAAACATTTAACTCGTGAACGGCTACATGGTACATATTTTTGTTGTCCCATGTTTCAAGAAATTAAAACTTCCGTCGAATAAATGTAATTTAATGAATGGCACTTGAAGAGTGTCTACAGAGATGATACTGTGGTTTCATTATTATTCGTTGGGTATCAATTTTCGTGGTTTTCGTGTGTGGTGTTGACCCACGTAATTAGATACCCTACGAGAAGGAATTTTAACATTGATCTGTTTGCTTCAGACTTCAGAACCACGAATTTAAGAATCCACAAATCAATTTTGTTCGAACCACGAAAATTGGTACCACGAAAATAAATGAACCCACAGTAGCTTTATAGATAAAAAGGCCTTGATATTTTTATCATGATTTTGGTCGTGTGCAGACGAAATCCTTGTAAATGCATTAAAAATGAAAATACAGTCAAACCTGTTTTAAGAGGCCACCCTTGGGACGAGAAAAGAGTGGCCACTTAAGACAGGTGACTGCTTAATTCAGGCTCATTTTTGTTGATTTCATCATAGAAAGGGACAAAAATATGTGGCTGTATAAGACAGGTGATTTCTTAATAGAGATGGCTGTTAAGGCAGGTTTGACTGTATTTAAATTATTTTTTTAATGATGAACAAAAGAAAATGAAATAAGCACAATCTAAACGTCATTTATTTGTTAGCACAAATCAATGTTGTACATCTGAAAAGAACTCATAAGATAATCGAAACTCCCCTTTTCCCTTTGGCATTCTAGATTAGTTATATTTGGGGCTTAACAGATTTCACGATTACGCGTTAACTTAGGTGTATATCCCTAGTTGTATCATAATCGAATTTCCCATGGTCATGAAAAACATTTTCTTCATATTTCTTAATAAATTGGTTGATTGTTGTAATATCGTACAATAAAACGTACAATACATCATACCTATAAACATTGAAGTCTAACAATATACTAAAATAAATTCTTAATAAAGGGTCCGCCATTAATTTATGAAATAATATATTATTAAATTTGTTGGCGTTTTCAAAAGCTCAGACATGCAAGAAAATCAAATATTGTTATTACATATAATAACTATTTCATAAAAAAAATGACATTAGTTTTTCTTTCAAAGTCATTCCCATTTGGATATTATAACAAATGTATATATGTCCATTAGTTTGTTCTAAGTGTATTGGTCTTGACTGTACAGTTGATAATAATTTGTTATGGATAACTTATGTCTTTGATTACCACATACTATAAGTTAACTATTGTTTTAAGTTGCTATTAAATTTTCGATAGCCCACGGTAGGTGCCATGTCATGCTTAAAGCCCATTGGTTCTCTTCCGTCATGTTGGAATTTTTTTAAAAGAAGCCCTTGTCTTTATTTACCTAATGAAGATTATTTGAGCTTTCAAAGCCAGCCTTAATATTGTACCAGAAGGTAAATTTTACAAATTCAAACTATTTTAACTATTGCTGAAAACCAATATGTCCGCATTTAATTTAGAAATTTTTGTTTTTTACTTTGATTTTATTTGTCTAGAGATCCAATTACTTACCATGTTATTTACATAATATGTGTTGTTTTAGGACTAAAGGTTGAACGAAGTAATCGGTTCAGTAAAATAAAAAAAAATGTCGCATGGTTTTCATTGGTACAAATATGATTACATTTACCGTGCATATAATTAAAATGCACTAATTCTATAATGAGGTCGTTTCATTCAAAATGTGCTACGTCAACGGTTTTACACGCAAAAGAAACATCAAAATACAAACATTCAATTCTTAAATAGATGTCTGAGTAATTTTCTATGAAATATATTGCATTTCGAAATTAAGTTAATAACAAGATTACCAAACTTTGGAGATCATTCTAAATGTAAAAAAGACAAAACATGGAAGACAGAAAAAAGGCCAAAATGGTCCTAGTTTCGTATAGGCATTTTTCATGAATGGTGGGTATGGTTTCATTGCACGGCAAATCCCCCTCGCCCTCTTTACGTAATGAAAATACATTTTGAGACTGGAAGAAGCAGAGGTACCAATGGGGTATCCGAATGTCAAAAGTCCGAAAGGGCAGAGACTAAACCAGTAAACACAAACAAGAACGGGACAAAAACAGACAACACGTAAAACATGGAAACACAAAACAACTGAATATCAATCAACAACGCGAACTCCAGTCGAAACAAGAGTGAACTCAGGTGCTCCGGAAGAGTAAGCAGTTCCTGCTTGCTATAGCACACCCGTCGCGTTGCCAATAGTCCGTAATGTTAATGGTAACGAAATTAGACTTAATTGCATAGAACTTTTACTTCATTTTAAAAGCTTCATTGAATAAACTAATCATGGACATCAACTTTAATAAGTCGATCCAACACACATATTATTATGTATACGGCAAAAATCGTTTGGATATGGTTATTTTTTCATTTGGAAGGGACCAAGGGTTAATATTATTACGGATTTACCAAGTCATAAAAGTTAATTTTTTCAAAAATTCCATATAATATTGCCAAAGTAACATACAATAGGATTTTCTGACGTCCCATCATCCAATGATAACATCACACAACAATACTCTGATGTCCTTGACATAAGTAGGTCATCCCGTACTGCTGAATCAGATCTAAACAAGAATATGGTTGCCATGGTGAAGGCAGTCTTTGCTGCTGGACTATATCCTAATGTTGCCAAGGTAACATACGATGCTCCCCAAGACGCTGCAGTAAATCCCAGGAAGATGGCTTGTGTAGCTGAGACAACTCAGGGTCCCGCACATGTACATCCATCATCTGTAAACAGACAACTAGCCACTAATGAATGGATTGCCTTCAAAGAAAAGGTCAATTGTAAACACATGAAAATCATTGATTTTTTTTTTTTAGTATTTACACTTTAAGTATTTTCAGAACTGTTTCCTGGCAGACACTGTGTTGGGCCAAATCAAGGGGTTGTCTTTTCAATAAAGCTATAAAATCTACAACATTTAAAAAAAATCAAATACATGTATCTTCAGACCAATCCTTTTCATGTACATGACAGTAAGTAGTAAGGCTGTTGCAGAATAAATGTGAGGTGAGGTCCAGATGCATTTTTTACTACTCAATAACCCATCACATTGAATATGATATTTCATTATAAGTTTTTCACAATAATCTCCTCTGAAACTCTCCCTCCCCCGTCCCATACATACCCACGTATATAGGTGTAACATTATGTGTAACCCTTTTTGTACATATGTAACACTTAGTTTTAAGTTCTTGGTTAAGGTGCATATCTTGGATACTATATGAAGGGGGTCAATATTTGTTTAGTACAGAATTGAACGCTGATAGACACATTTTCTTGATTATTTTTGAACATATATTAAAAATGATGTTTGTCTTGAGATTAATTTAAGGACCATTGTTGACCACTACACTACTGTTCACAGTTTAAAGCTTTTATAAAAAGTAAATCCATGTAATTGTCAATTCTAAGTAAGATATGAAAACGATCTGTGTTTCTAAATGATATGCTTAATGATTAATTTTTCAGGTGACCACATCCAAGATATACCTTCGGGAGACAACACTTATCTCCCCTTTTTTCCCTTCTTCTGTTTGGAGGTGACATTCATGTACTGTATAAATCCCAACAAGTTTCTGTTGATGATAGGATCAAATGTAAGGTAAATAGTAACTTTTCAGGAAGCTGTAACTGCATGAAATAAAAATGACAACTAAGTTCCAGAAAATAAATTTTGCTACGCTTAACACACGTTTGGTCTATTCAAGACTCATCAGAGGTGCTCTTACAAAAATGAAAAGCAAAGAACAGTAAAACCAAAAATACCAAACTGGGGAACCAAATTATTACTTAGATGATCAACCTACATGTATGTCTGGAGTAGGAAGATAGAAATTAAATGTGGGATTTCTATGTTGGTGCTAGCTGGTGAGACATACTTTATTTACCCATACTTATTTCTTCAGTCTGTATAATGCTTTTGCTAGTTACAATGAAAATTGCTTTTATTAAGATTGATACATCATTATTTTACAAAATTTGGTACTGTGTATTTATAAGTTATGATAAAGACAAAGTGTATCAACCAAAAAGTTTACAGGCAATTAAAAATGAAGACAGAAAACAGCATAATATTATGTTTCAAGAAAACATCCTGAAAAAAAAATTTCTGCCAGAGTTAAATACATGTATCACAACTGGCACTCTATGGTGAAAAAAAACCTGTTAATATATTTTCACTAGGGAAAAGAAAGCTAGAACTACATTTATTATACAATCATGAATTTGAGCAAGGACTTTTACAAACTTAAATAAATGTCTAGTTGACAGTAATTGTAATTCTTTGCAGGCCTATGCTAAGACTGGTGTTTTTAATCTATTTGGTAAATCTAAGTGTTTGGCATTTCCAATATTTTGGGTAGAGTTTAAGGCAAAATTATTTGTCTGGAACAGAGTTTTTGATTTCATGAAATTAAAAACTTCAGACGGGTATGTTCAACATTTGGACTTTTACTGCTCAGGCTTTTACCATTCAATCTTAACAAATACATATTCTAAAATAGTTGATTTTTAGGGGATGGGTAGCATGCTGATTTATTTTCAACAGTTTTCTGAGCTACCATTTTTCACAGAATCTTGATACAGATAGGTGCACACCTAACCTGTAGGAAAGTTAACATAAAGTTAACTTTGTGAAAGCTTTCCACGTCTGCTCCTGTCTGCAATATCAGACATTTAAGTTTACTTGTGTTAACTTATGACTGGTCAATGCAGACTTGTGATAGCTTTTTTATGACTGGTCATGACCAGTCACAAAGTTATGACTGCTTTAAACAGACCAGTCATTGCAACAAGTCTGCTCTTACTTCACATGGTTAATAATGCAATGGTTAAAATAAGAATAAAAAAAACTTGCAGTAACATAAAAACGAATTTTAATTACAGTTTAGGCAATTAAACATAAAATTTGTCCTTTTAAATTCAGTTTTTAATACAGACACTTCACGAAGTTAACTTGACCAGACCTGTCATTATTACGTGACTGCTTTTAAAAGCAGACGTGGGATTGTTCTGTTTTTTCAAGTTAACTTGGAACTAATTGCGCGTCTGCTCGACGCAGTTGCATGACCAGTCTCAAGTGAACTTGAAGTGGACTTGAAGTCTGCTTTTCAAGTTAACTTACCGTACAGGTTATGTGTGCACCCATCTGTATTTGGAAATTTTGCCAATATGCCTTTTCTTAAATTCTTAAAAATGTTTAACATTGTTAAACATTTATATTCTACAGATTTTGCAATGATTCTTTTTAAAACAATATTTTTATTTTACCAGACCATAACATCATCCGGTTGATTTGCAAACTTATAAAAAAGTGAAAAGTGAAATGACCTTCAAAGTTAAAAGAGCAGAAATTCAAATGTGAAATCAGCCACCGTGACCAGAAAATCAATCTTCTGAACCAAGAGGGTTTAAATGGAAGAGAGGAACAAAAACCAAAGAAATTTTATGGTTGACCTTGAGAACTTTTTATGATGTGTTGATACAGACACCTTAGAAATAGACATGGAAAAGATAAAAGAACAGAAAAGATGAATCTTATTAAAGGAAAAGACAAAAGAACAGAGGAGATGAATTAAAGGAAAAGAACAAAACAACAAAGGTCAGCACTTTGGAAGTGAAGGACGTAGAATAAAAACCATAAATTGCAGGAAAGTAGCTGAGAAACTGAGAAAACCCTAATGTTACTTGTAAAAGTTATGGCATGGCATTTAAGTTGTCTTCTGCCAGTAAAAATGTAAATCACTAGGGTACAAGTCAGTTTTACTAATTAGTTCTTACTATGTGGGTAAATGTTCACAACTTTTATTTATATTTGGCCGGATTTCATGGAGTGAAAAATCCGGGTTATAAAATGGTGAATGGTGGGCGGCGGGCGGCGTGCGGGCGGGAAAAAAAAATTCGTAACAGTTTTCTCAGCAACTACTAATCACAGCCATTTGATATTTGGTATACAGCATCAGGGTGGGGTCCCATAATGTGGGAACCAATTTTAGGTCTGTCGCTCACCTACTTCCTGTTTAACGAAATCCGGCCATTTTTGACTTTGACAGATTTTGTTTTGTAATTAGAGTGTTATCTACATCAGGGATCACCATGGCTCAAAATCCAAGGGAGATGGTCCTTTTCCTTACTCATAAAAATATTTACAGTGACATTTATTTATTAGTGTTATCAGTCTTTCTGTTTTCTTTTCCCATTTTTTCTTTTGCTACCCAGCACAATATACATGTATTTCCTATTTAAAAACATTGTTCTAGAAATAAAGTCAAACTTTAGTATGGGGCTCAAAATTCTAGAATAGGTGAGCATCACCCTTGATTAGCCTGTGGTGAACTCTGTGCATGTATGTTAAATCTTAGAATGTACATGTACCTGTTTATACATGTATGAATCCTTGTTGTGCTGGATTGTATACAAATTTGAAGTGCTTATTGCTAAGACAAGGTTTGTTCAGTCTTAATGAAAATCTTAAGTTTTATCTAAAGATTTAATTTCATAGATTAGAACTGTTTGGACGTTGTATTTAAAGTTCTTCATAATGTGGCCAGTATTTTATTAAACTAAACATAACAAACATGACTATATAATTATTACACATCAAGATGAGATCAATACATGCATATACCATTTAAAAATTTACAAGAGACAAAGGTGGGGTTTAAAAATAATCCACCAGAAAACACTTCATACCTACATTTATTGTTATTTTAAAAAAACGGTATCACTTTAAATAGCTCAACAGGTAGCATTTCAGGTAACACATATGCCTTACATACATGTATTTGTAAAATGACCTTTCCAATAGCTTTCTGTCCCAGATTCTGACCAGTCTAATTTGGACAGGTGTCAAAGGAAGTCGGGTGTGACTTTACCTTGAATATTATTGTTTTCCAATCAAAATAGAAACCAATCTATGTTTTAGTCTGTATAAAAGAAGATAATCAATGTGTTTAAGAGGCTCCAGCATTTTCCACAATTAATTTCAAATGTAGCACTTTGACCACAATTTTCCAATAAAATATTGAAGATAAAAGTTTTGGTGCAATCAATGCACATAAAAAAAATTATATGAGGGTCTTACGGCTATTCCAGAAATAAATGTATGGGCTCTTTTTTCATGCTTAAAACTTTATTTGTTTTCCCTTTATGTTGCATTTGAGAAATACATGTATCTAAAAATGTCACCACCCATAAAATTTTAATTATAGTGCCTTACGACCCCCCCATACAATTTATTCTGGAATAGCCCATTACCAATTATTTGCCATGAGGGTCATTGTAAAACCTACTTTGAATGTGATAATAAAACTTCATCTACTCTTATAGTAATTAGCCATTTTTCTTCTTCATTATCATTTTAGTGCCGTCCTCTGAGAATGCTCACACTTTGCTTGATAATAGATGGATCAAATTCGAGCCTGATACTGATTTATAACAATTTAAATAAATATTGACATTTTTTTTTACACAATGGAAAGCGAATATAGTAGTACATCATAAATTACAATGTTGAGGGTATAAAATAAGAAAAAAGGAATATGGTAGCAATTGTTTGTATTTGTTGATACATGTAATTCAAATAAAGAAATATGATATAATGTCCTTAACACCAGCCTCTTTTTAAAACTGCACAAAAAACCTATGTAAAAATATTCCCTTAAGTATATATATATATATCTTGCAGAATGGTGCACAACAACATCAAATATGATGTTAAAATAAAATAATAATTAAAGTCAAAAGACTATAATTAATAATCAAATTTGCGGATATTTCGCTGGACCGACCAGCTTCATCAGCGCTTGTAATCTGATATGATGATAATAAATTACGTAATCAAGATCTGTGACGCATGTCTAAAATCCTGAACTTTATGTTTGAACATCTTGATCAATCCTCAACATGAAAAATAATAAAATTGAACAAAATACAATAAAATATAATGTTTGGACAGTAAAATCTTGAAAAATTATGGTTAAAATAAATAGTAAAGCTATAAATAATAGCTATTATATGGGAGCTCAAAACAACAATCTAAACACATAGTGAAAATAGTTTAAGAAACAAGGTCACCAAAACAGACGAAATAGCAAAATTGTTAATAATGAAAGAATGAAAATTCACAAGAAATGGCACTGAAAACTTTAAGAACTTAGTTGCAGAAGGCCAATTGACTACATTTTCTTATTTATTCCATTTGGATGAAGTGTTTTCAATTCATGGATCCAAAAACTCTCTTTTTTCTGTCTTCGTTCATCGCTCCAGCTTTGACTATGGTCTATGATTGTTAATTTGGATCTGACAAAGTCATCCAGGGTGTGGCCCGGCGACACGAAATGTTGACTCACGGGCAAAAATGTTTTTTTTTTGTTAGGTCACTTCTGTGCCCATTCATCCTTTTGTTGAAGGGCTGGGAACTTTCACCTATGTATTGCAACCCGCAAACGTGACATGTAATGAGTTATATGACATTTGGTGTTTTGCAAAAAGTGTTACAGTATATCCTATAAACCTTTCCTGTCACATTGCTCTGGAACTCATTTGTGGATTGCAATTGGCAGCAACTCTTGCACCGTTTGTCTCCACAAGGTTTACATTGGCCGACTGCTGTTGAAGGTGCAGAGACCGCAGCTTTCACCAATGAATCCTTTATGCTTCTATGTCGCCGAAATGCCACAACCGGTGGTTCAGGGAATAGCTTTGACAGAGTTTCACTTTTCTCTATTTCTTTCCAGTGATGACGTTTAATGTTAGAAATGTCTTGTAAGCATGGATGGTACGTGATGACAAGGGGAACTCTCTTGTTCAACTTTTTTTCTTTATACTGTAAAGGCTCACTGCGGTCTAATGTATTTGCTTTTGAGAATCCTATATCAATGACTTTGTCATTGTACCCACGTTTCTTTAAGTGATGGCGTAAGTCTCCCAGTCTTTGTTTCGTTGTTTCTTCAGTTGAACATATTCTTTTCACACGGATGGCTTGACTATAGGGTATACTTTTGAAGCAGTGTTTTGGATGACAGCTGTTGGGGGAGAGATATTGATGTTTGTCTGTGGGTTTGCAATAAATGTCAGTTTTCAAAATTCCATTCTCAAGTGTGGTACAGGTATCCAGAAATGACATTTTTGTATCCGATACTTCGTGAGTAAATTTAATTGATGGATGAATATTGTTGGCATGTTTAAAGAAATCTTGAAGTTCTTCATCACTGTGTACCCATTTCATATCAACATCGTCAATGAACGGAACCATGAGAGCGGCTGTGTAGGAGAGGTTTGCAAAAGACGTTCCTCTAATTCCCCCATAAATATGTTGGCATAGGATGGGGCCATTTTAGTTCCCATGGCTGTTCCATGGACTTGAAGGAAGTTTTGCCCGTTGAAAGTGAAATTGTTATGCTTAAGTAAGCATTTCAACCAAACATTCTGTTGGAGGTTCTTTAATCGTTCGCTGTTCCCACACTTTCCTGCAAGCTTCTATTCCGTCATCATGTGGTATGTTGGTATAAAGGGAGGTTACATCCATAGTCACAAGTTTGGTATTTGGAGGTATGTTAAGGTTGTTCATTTTCTTTAGGTAGTCAGTAGTGTCTTTGATATGTGATGGCAATTTTTCAACGAAAGGTCGGAGGTGGAAATCGACAAACTCGGATATTTTTTTCTGTTGGATGGCCGTTGGCAGAAACAATAGGTCTACCAGGATTGTTTTCTTTATGTATTTTAGGGAGGAGGTAAAAGCGTCCCGCCTTGGGATCTTCAGGGCGAAGATACTCTAAGGTTTTGTCGTCTATGTCACCACGAGAATGCATTTCAGTTAATGAGTTGTTAATCTTCTTGGTAAATTCTATCGTGGGATCCGAGTCCAGTTTTTAGAGAATCTTTCATTTGACAATTATCTTTTTGCTTCTTGTAAGTAGTCTGTTTTGTCCATGACAACAGCAGCACTCCCTTTGTCTGCTGGTTTAATAACAATGTCATCTCTTTGTTGTAGATCTTTGAGAGCTTTTCTTTCTGATGGTGTCAAGTTGTCTGTAGTTGGCACATACAATTCGGCGTTGCGTTTGATATCCGACTTTATCAGGTCAATTACTGATTCTAGCCTGGTGTTTTTGCTACGTTTTGGGATCCAATTGCTTTTCTTTCTGAACCTAGGGATTTCTTGAACTTCATCCGAGTCAGAGCCATCTGAGCTGAGATCTTCGCTCTCCTCTTTTTTAGAATTAAAGTAATCCCTAATTCTGAGTCGTCTTGCAAACTGGTTAAGATCTTCCTCAAGTTCCCTTGTGTTAATTTTAGGTGGATTCGGACAAAAATTCAGGCCTTTGGAGAGTAAAGACGACTCCGGTGTACTGAGGGGTTTGCTTGAGAGATTAACAACAACATTAGAATTTTTGTCAGAAGTCTTAGATTTACGCCTAAAGCGTCGACCTCGGGGTTTTTTAATTACTGTTTGAATGGCTGAGAATTTTGATTTGGTGAATTTAAGACCGACCCTCTTGAATTTAGATTCCTGTTTTTTGGCAAATTTGTCATCCTCAATATTTTGTATTTCAGTCAATCTACGATGACTATTAGAATATTCATCCGTTGAGAGATCATTTTTACTTTTTGAAAGTAATTCCGAAAGTCGTTTGTTTAGGATTTTCTTTTGAAAATGAGCGTCATCTAAAAGAATTTTTAGTAGACGTGTTGAGCTTTCAAAAAGAATTATATTCCAACGTCTGTTGAAATTATTAGTTTTGACTCCAGGTGTTTGTGGAGCAAGTTTGATTTGAAGACCCTTAGGTACCTTTTCGACAGATATGTAACAACTAAAATTTGAAATATGGCGTTCAATTTTTCTCAGATTTTGTTTGATGTTTCTGATATCTTTAAAATACAAATTGTAATCCATGTGAATAGGTTTTTACGGATTATATTCGAAAACATAATACAGGCTCCTTAAAAAAATAAATAATAAACGTCTGAGAGAAGTAGCCAACGTATCAACCTACGGGATGTCGGATCGAAAACAAAAAAGTTAACGATACTGTGCAAACAAAAATAATAAATAAACTTCTAAATGGTGCACAACAACATCAAATATGATGTTAAAATAAAATAATAATTAAAGTCAAAAGACTATAAATAATAATCAAATTTGCGGATATTTCGCTGGACCGACCAGCTTCATCAGCGCTTGTAATCTGATATGATGATAATAAATTACGTAATCAAGATCTGTGACGTATGTCTAAAATCCTGAACTTTATGTTTGAACATCTCAATTAATCCTCAACATGAAAAATAATAAAATTGAACAAAATACAATAAAATATAATGTTTAGACAGTAAAATCTTGAAAAATTATGGTTAAAATAAATAGTAAAGCTATAAATAATAGCTATTATATAGGAGCTCAAAACAACAATCTAAACACATTGTGAAAATAGTTTAAGAAACAAGGTCACCAAAACAGACGAAATAGCAAAATTGTAAATAATGAAAGAATGAAAATTCACAAGAAATGGCACTGAAAACTTTAAGAACTTCAACATTGCAAATATATGCACTAAAATAATCAAAGTCACTCAACCGGAAAATCAAGGTCAAGGTCAAAAGATGGGGATGCAACTGTGCTAAGCTACTACTGGGGCATATGTAAACCAAGTTTCATCAACTTAGGACCTATAGTTCTTGAGATATGGAGGTGCTCGCAAAACTTTTCCATTGCTATTATATGTGTTGAAGTTCTATAAACATCTTTTGATCTCAGAAACTGAAATTCCATGTAAATTCAAAACATAGTGGAAGTAAGAAATGGCATGATTAAAGAAATCTTGAAGTTCTTCATCACTGTGTACCCATTTCATATCAACATCGTCAATGAAACGGAACCATGAGAGCGGCTGTGTAGGAGAGGTTTGCAAAAGACGTTCCTCTTATTCCCCCATAAATATGTTGGCATAGGATGGGGCCATTTTAGTTCCCATGGCTGTTCCATGGACTTGAAGGAAGTTTTCCCCGTTGAAAGTGAAATTGTTATGCTTAAGTACCAGTGTAAGCATTTCAACCAAACATTCTGTTGGAGGTTCTTTAATCGTTCGCTGTTCCCACACTTTCCTGCAAGCTTCTATTCCGTCATCATGTGGTATGTTGGTATAAAGGGAGGTTACATCCATAGTCGCAAGTTTGGTATTTGGAGGTATGTTAAGGTTGTTCATTTTCTTTAGGTAGTCAGTAGTGTCTTTGATATGTGATGGCAATTTTTCAACGAAAGGTCGGAGGTGGAAATCGACAAACTCGGATATTTTTTCTGTTGGATGGCCGTTGGCAGAAACAATAGGTCTACCAGGATTGTTTTCTTTATGTATTTTAGGGAGGAGGTAAAAGCGTCCCGCCTTGGGATCTTCAGGGCGAAGATACTCTAAGGTTTTGTCGTCTATGTCACCACGAGAATGCATTTCAGTTAATGAGTTGTTGATCTTCTTGGTAAATTCTATCGTGGGATCCGAGTCCAGTTTTTTATAGAATCTTTCATTTGACAATTGTCTTTTTGCTTCTTGTAAGTAGTCTGTTTTGTCCATGACAACAACAGCACTCCCTTTGTCTGCTGGTTTAATAACAATTTCATCTCTTTGTTGTAGATCTTTGAGAGCTTTTGTGGGTTGCAATACATAGGTGAAAGTTCCCAGCCCTTCAACAAAAGGATGAATGGGCACAGAAGTGACCTAACAAAAAAAAACATTTTTGCCCGTGAGTCAACATTTCGTGTCGCCGGGCCACACCCTGGATGACTTTGTCAGATCCAAATTAACCATCATAGACTATAGTCAAAGCTGGAGCGATGAACGAAGACAGAAAAAAGAGAGTTTTTGGATCCATGAATTGAAAACACTTCATCCAAATGGAATAAATAAGAAAATGTAGTCAATTGGCCTTCTGCAACTAAGTTCTTAAAGTTTTCAGTGCCATTTCTTGTGAATTTTCATTCTTTCATTATTTACAATTTTGCTATTTCGTCTGTTTTGGTGACTTTGTTTCTTAAACTATTTTCACTATGTGTTTAGATTGTTGTTTTGAGCACCCATATAATAGCTATTATTTTTAGCTTTATTATTTATTTTAACCATAATTTTTCAAGATTTTACTGTCCAAACATTATATTTTATTGTATTTTGTTCAATTTTATTATTTTTCATGTTGAGGATTGATTAAGATGTTCAAACATAAAGTTCAGGATTTTAGACATACGTCACAGATCTTGATTACGTAATTTATTATCATCATATCAGATTACAAGCGCTGATGAAGCTGGTCGGTCCAGTGAAATATCCGCAAATTTGATTATTAATTATAGTCTTTTGACTTTAATTATTATTTTATTTTAACATCATATTTGATGTTGTTGTGCACCATTTTAGAAGTTTATTTATTATTTTTGTTTGCACAGTATCGTTAAATTTTTTGTTTTCGATCCGACATCCCGTAGGTTGATACGTTGGCTACTTCTCTCAGACGTTTATTATATATCTTGCAGTATATAATTGATAGTTTTTTTTTACAATTTTCCCCTGAATCCGACAGGGTGTTTACAATAAATCCCTTTAAAAGATTTAATACTTGTCATGACCAATGGCAAAGTTTCACGGCTGTTAGATTTAAGATCTATGCCCAGACAGCCAGGTTACACAATACAAAGAGTATCTTCAAATAAAATTAATAATGCTTTTCTCAAATAAAAACTTAATTCCAGTGTCTTCTTGTGTTTGTTTATTTATTTCATTTTCATATTGACCACCATTTTGAAACCATGTGTGGATATTTGTACTCTTAAAATACCAATATCCACTTTTGTTCTTTTGAAAGAAGAAAAAAATATATATAATTTTAATGTACTTTATTCCATCTTCTTTTTCCTTGAAGTCTTGTCTCAGTTATCTCATTTCAATATTAAATTTATTGAAATAGAATGTTTATATAATAAATGAATATATTTAGACAATATAATGTTAAAGTGTAATTTAATTCAAAAAGTTTATTTTATGTAATTATTTTAGCAAGATGTAACTATTTACTCATTGTTTTGTAAATGAATAATCACTATCTTTTATCATTGCAAACTGGAGATTTATTTCATGTAATTATTTGTGTTTACACCTTGGCTTGACCTGTTGTCATCATGTGCAATCAATACCAACATTTTGTCAAGCTGACTTGGACAATTTAAACCATTTAATTGTTCAGGGTAACTGGTTGTTTGAACAGTAATTTGTTGATCATCGCTGATTTTACAACTTTAAGATGTAAGCTTGATTAGTTGGATTTCCAATTAAGATCTTGCAATTGTTCATGATAAAATCCAACAAATAATATAACATATATTTCATGAATAATTAAAAAAAAACTATTTTTTTCTTGGATAAAAAAAATGTAAACACTGTTCATGTAAAAAATAAAGTAAAATATAATTTGTTAGTCAACAACCAAGTTAAATAATATTCTATGCTATTTTTTTCAAATTATTTGCTGTTATACACATGACTGTATTTCTTTTGTATTTATAAGAATTGTTATACATTTTTTCAAGGATTTTTTTTAATCAGTGTAATTCCATAAATGAAAAGATGGGGGATAAAGGCACTTTTTTCTAGACTCCATCACCCACAAGAATTTATATATAAAATTTATAACAAGGAATAATGGAAGTCGACATAATTTACCCAACGACCTGTCTAAAAAAATATAAAGTGCCTTCCAACCCCTCCAATTATTTATGGTATAGCCCTAACATGTTTTTTTAGAATAGCAATGTAAAAACAAAACAATGAATGTCTCATTGTTATCACAACGAATGTCTTACATTGATGTCACAATGAATGTCTTTCATCTGTATCTAAAAATAGGCAACACACATGTTATGTGTTTTGGCCTAAAAGACAGAACAACATTTTGTCAATTTTGTTAAAGTAAATTTAAGTCATGACATATTTTTTTCTGATTTATTACTTCAGAAATAACTCAAATGTGAACAGCCATTGTGGACAAGGTGTTTAAGTCAATCATTCTTATAGAAGTTGATACCTTTGCCAATGAGAAGCAATAAAGTTATATCTTGAAACCAAATAGTACGTGAAATTTCTGGTTCACTTAATAATTTAGTTATAAATCTTGTAAAAAATTCATGTAAAAAAAGGCATTTTACATGTGTACTTCAGCTAAAAATCGGTCTTCATCAACAATGGGTTTTTGTCTAGCCTGCGAAGCAGAGCAGGACATAGGTGTTACTTTACCGGCGGCGGCGGCGACGGCGGTGTTAACTTTTTGGAAAAGTTTTATGAGCACCTCTATATCTCAAGAACTATAAGTCCTGGGTTGATGAAACTTGGTATGCATATGCCCCAGTAGTAGCTTAGCACAGTTGCATCCCCATCTTTTGACGTTGACCTTGATTTTCCGGTTGAGTGACTTTGACAATTCTCAATACATAAAATAGCAATGGAAAAGTTTTGCGAGCACCTCCATATCTCAAGAACTATAGGTCCTAGGTTGATGAAACTTGGTATGCATATGCCCCAGTAGTAACTTAGCTCAGTTGCATCCCCATCTTTTGACCTTGACCTTGATTTTCAAGTTGAGTGACTTTGATAATTTTCAATACATATAATAGCAATGGAAAAGTTTTGCGAGCACCTCCATATATCAAGAACTATAGGTCCTAGGTTGATGAAACTTGGTTTACATATGCCCCAGTAGTAGCTTAGCACAGTTGCATCCCCATCTTTTGACCTTGACCTTGATTTTCCGGTTGAGTGACTTTGATTATTTTAGTGCATATATTTGCAATGTTGAAGTTCTATAAACATCTTTTGATCTCAGAAACTGAAATTCCATGTAAATTCAAAATATAGTGGAAGTAAGAAAGAATAATTGTTTCTGATGGTGCCGGCAGGCGAGACATACTTTAGTGTTAACTCTTGTTTTAAAGGTGTTCTTTGAAGTACTGATGTAGCATTTTTCATTAATTTCATTAAGAACATTCTTCTTACCAAAACAAACCATTGTACTAGTTTTTCCTCCCAAGGATCCTTTCTAAGCTTTAACAAAGATCAGTATTTTAGAATTCCATCTTTTATTCTTTGTCTGGTAGTTTCTGAGTGTTTAGATTGCTCAACACCATACTCTCGTTTGCACTTTAGAAATGACTAAACAACACTTGTTTTATTCATTGTTAGCTCACCTGGACCAAAGGTCCATGTGAGCTATTGCCATCACTTGGTGTACACCGTCTTCATCGTCCGTCGTTGTTAACTTTTCTTTGAAAATCTTCTCCTCCGAAACAACTGAAGGGATTGCTTTGAAACTTTGCACATTTCATCTATGGGATGTCCTCTACCAAAATTGTACAAATGGTAACCGTCATCCAAACAACATGGCTGCTGTTACTAAGAATAGACCAGGGGGGTCAGACTACTATTTTTGGCTTGTAAATCAAAAAGTATAAGAGATAGATGAAATCTGATGTCATGCTACTGCTTCAGCACCAAAAGCTCTACGAAAGTCTCCATTGTGCCGAAGTTGTCAGATGACACCTATAGGAGTTACGGCCCCTTAAAGGTAAAAATAGCAATTTTTGTCTCGTCTGCGACGAATAGTCGCGGAAGGCGAAACATAGGTATTACTTTCCGGCGGCGGCAACGGCGGCGGCGTCGTAAACTTTTTTGTAAGACTATTGTGGACAATTAATTGCTTGAAAAGTATAATAGCTAGCCATCTGATATTTGGTATACAGACAGTTCAGGTTATGTTTTACGCAACTGTCACCATGCCGTGTGACCATGACCCCATTTTCACGCTCCAGTGACTCTGTGAACTAAGGTGTTTTTCAGGCCGTAAACTTTTTTGTATGACTTTTGTGGACGATGAATTGCTTGAAAAGTATAATAGCTAGGCATCTGATATTTGGTATACAGACAGTTCAGGTTATGGTCTACGCAACTGTCACCATGCCAGTGACCATGACCCCATTTTTACACTCCAGTGACTCTGTGAACTTAGGTCTTTTTTTCAGACAGAAAACTTTTTGTAATAC
This sequence comes from Arcuatula senhousia, assembly GCA_963971305.1. Classification (NCBI taxonomy): domain Eukaryota; kingdom Metazoa; phylum Mollusca; class Bivalvia; order Mytilida; family Mytilidae; genus Arcuatula; species Arcuatula senhousia. The sequence continues at coordinate 3,473,356 of OZ020313.1, forward strand.
TTGTGTGGACAATGGATTGCTTGAATAGTATAATAACTAGTCATCTGTTATTAGGTATACTGACACTTTTTGTGTTTATATCAAGAAATGAAAGCTTAGGTAGTTGATTTTAGCGATGGTGCCGGCAGGCGAGACATACTTTTAGTGGCCACACTTGTTCATGTTTTTGGATTATAGATTAAAACTATTACAGATAGAGAAAAGTTGTTGCTTGCTTAAATGTTCAGCTCATTTAGCTGAACAAAAGTCTCCATAGTGTTGAAATTGTCAGATGACCCCTTAAAGGGGTTACGGCCCCTAAAATAAGGTTTTTCATGTTTTTGGCCTATAGAATGAAAACTATAGCAGATAGAGAGAAACTGTTGCCTGCTTAAATGTTCAGCTTATACTACCCAAAAAATTTTTCATAGAGTCAAAGTTGTCAAATGATCCTTTATAGGGGTTACGGCCCCTAAAATAACGTTCTTTCATGTTTTTGTGTCAGATGACCTCTTATAGGGGATATGGCCCTTAAAATAACGTTTTTACATGGTTTGGGCCTGGTTACTGAATGAAAACTTTAATAGTAGATAGAGAGAAGCTGTTACTCGCTTAAATGTTCAGCTCATTTAGCTCTAGAAAAGTCTTTATAGGGTGGACATCAAGACCAGGTGAGCGATTCAGGCTCCTGGGAGCCTCTTGTTTGAGTTAAAGCAATATTTATAACGTTACCAAAGAGAGTTTATTTAATAACTAGTAACAATTTAAGGATTAAAGGGGTTAATTTATTTATTAAGAACAATTGAAGAATAAGTATGGTTTAATAAGTTTTTATTTCCCCTATATTTAATACCACATATTTTGTGACTGCCTTTTCATACTACTGATATTCGAATGCCCCATTGGTACCTCTTTGCTTCTTGCAGTTATGATTTTGTGACTGCCTTTTCATACTACTGATATTCGAATGCCCCATTGGTACCTCTTTGCTTCTTGCAGTCATGATTTTTTGACTGCCTTTTTGTACGTTTGACATTTGAAGGCCCCATTGGTACCTCTTTGCTTCTTGCAGTCATGATTTTGTGACTGCCTTTTTGTACTTCAGACATTTGAATACCCCATTGGTGCTTCTTGCAGTCCTGATCAGTCTGTATATTCTGAAAAGATGGAGGGAGAGTAGAAGATACTTCAAATGTTGGTGTATTAATCTCTTGTAACTTTAGTGTCGTCTTTATTACTTGTCTAATAGTTGCAGTTTTCTTTATTGTACGTGTGATGAAGATGTGGAGGAAAATGAGAGTACAAACATGTATATCTTGAAGATTTTTTCCCAAAAATCAGAACGTTTATTCTTTTTGTGAAAATCAACCGGACCATTCCATCTTGTCCATGAAAGTCCGCATTCTTGAAAAAATATACCATACCACCAACAATCCCACTTTAAGTACGCCATTTCGAAAACAACGAGAAGAATTCTGGATTAGAAGGTTAGGCACCGCTTTACCTTATGGTTGCAACGACAACATTGGCAGTTTAGGGAACTTATCAAGTCCAAGATGCAATGATGTGAATGTGATGAATCTTTTTGAACAGCAGGAAAGGCGCAAACGCAGTCATGGACATCGGAAGTACAATTCACCGAAGGTACATGACGTGTCTATCAATGGACTGCTTTCGTCTATCCAACAACCTCTCGGGATTCATCACATTCGCACTAAATTGTATTCTATTCCTCTTTCCAAACTTCACACACTATACAAAGAATGTCTCGAAAATCCAGTGACTGATTTTAAATCCAACCTGTACCGTCTTACAGCCATTGTTCTTGACATTGGATACAACCGATTATTCAAACCAGTCGGTGTTCCACACGAAAACAACAAGGACAATCGCTCTTTCATTTCTCTTCCATTTTTAAACAAAGGTTTGGATGCCATAAATTTAGGAAACATTTTACACCATAAATCTGTTACAGAACATATCCCTTCTTATTTCAAAGACACAAGTGTTCCCGTCATTTCTTATTCCTAAACTTCCACCATTGCACCTAAGGTATTTAACTACAAACAAGTTTTGCGGGATTACCAAATCAACGACCTCAAAGCAAAACCACCAGACTGTTCTTGTGACAAATCCCCATTCAAATATAGTCCCGCTGGCCACGTCATTACCGGGGACCTCAACATAGTGGAAAATGACCAACTCCGCGATGTTTTGGCCAAAGGACCAAAATATCGTGAGCCTAGAGCAATTAACTGGAACCATAATTTCAAAACAATTATGGATTCAGTTGAAGACTATGCCAGAAAATGGGCCAAAAAAGAACATGAAAAGGAAAGCGACGTTCTTTCTGAGTGGGTAAAGTCTGTGAGGTCGTTGGTTTTGAAAAGGATTAACTCTTTGAAAGGCTTGATGAGCACCAAGGCAACATCTATTTTCAACAACCCTGATGTTGCGAAGACATTGTCCACCTTACATGACAAATATGTTGTCGTACCTGCTGATAAAGCGCCTAACAACATCATTTTCGTATGCAAAAGACACTATATTGATTGTTTAACAGCTGAATTAGGGGTTGGTTGTACTAGCAAAAGCACGACATATACAGCAACAACACTGTCAAAGGAGGAAATAATCAACAATCATAATTCTGTCATTTCTTCCTTTGGCATTTCAGTTGACAAAAAGAACGATGACGTTCCATCCTTGTATTGGATTCCAAAGTTACATAAAACTCCATACAAGCAACGATTTATTGCTGGGTCATCCAAATGTACAACTAAGCCTCTTTCAGTTTTGTTAACATCAATATTGTCGGCAATAAAATCACGCATTCAAAAGTATTTCGATTGTTGTTACTCTAGAAATGGCGTCAATCAAATGTGGATTCTCAAAAATTCTAAAGAACTGATGGAAAATATCCATTCTAAGTCATTTTCATCATGTAATAGCATTAAAACGTTTGATTTCTCTACATTATATACTTCAATTCCACATTCACAACTAAAATCTCGTTTGGCACAGCTGATTAAACGTAGCTTTATCAAAAAGAACGGAAAACGCAGGTACAAGTATTTGGTAGTCGGTTATAAAAAGACTTACTTTGTCATCCAAGAGTCTAGCAAGAAAAACAAATTTACAGAAGATCAAATAATAGAAATGCTCAACTTTCTAATCGACAACATATTTGTACAGTTTGGTGGACGTGTTTTTCAGCAAACAATAGGTATCCCAATGGGCACAAATTGTGCACCATTGCTTGCCGATTTGTTTCTTCATTCATATGAAGCGGACTTCTTACAATCACTTCTAGACAAAAAGGACCGCAAACTTGCTTTATCCTTCAATCTCACATTTCGTTATATTGATGATGTCCTTTCACTAAACAATCCTCGATTTGGTGACTATTTGCATCTCATATATCCGAAGGAACTTGAGATAAAGGACACTACAGATTCTAGGAGGTCCGCTTCATATCTGGATCTATTTCTCGAAATTGACACACAAGGAAGGCTTTGTACAAAGCTCTATGACAAACGTGATGACTTCAACTTTCCAATAGTTAACTTTCCCTTTCTGTGCAGCAACATTCCGTCCGCTCCAGCATATGGAGTTTACGTATCACAATTGATTCGCTATTCCAGAGCATGTGGGGAGTACAACGACTTCCTTGATAGAGCCACACGACTGACAAGCAAATTGTTAACACAGGGGTACGTTGCTCCAAGGTTGTTGTCATCACTCAAGAAATTTTACGGACGACATCATGTGCTTGTAAACAAATACGGGATTTCTATCTCTCAGATGAGCACAGATGTTGGTTTGACATAGAGTTTTGTAATGTCATCCTTTCCGGATTTGACCAACACTTAATCGATCTTTGGCAACGTGACGGGTGTGCTATAGCAAGCAGGAACTGCTTACTCTTCCGGAGCACCTGAGTTCACTCTCGTTTCGACTTGAGTTCGCGTTGCTGAATGCGGTTTTGTTGTTATGTGTGTTTGTGTTTTATGTTGTTATGTGGTTTGTTTTGTTGTGATGATTTTTGTCTGCCGGTTTTGTCTTTGTCTTTACGGTTTTATGATACTGATTACCCCTTTGGTACACCTTTGCTTCTTTTACTAACGATGTTAAGAAAGGGAACATGACTTTGGCTGTCCCAGATACTCTATCAATTAGAATAAGATTATAATCATTTTCTTTCCCAGCATTATCTATTTATCAATTTATCAGCTATGAAGAAAAAAAATCTAATGAACTATACAAATATGTTATTTTTATTCAAAACTGTTCATAAGAGAAGTATTGAATTATTGGTGTTTTCCATAATTAGATCCACATTTGTTCTTAACATTGTTTTTTTTTCTGGATATTTAGCGAAGCCTGGCTTGTCTCCAAGTTCTGAGTGGAAAAAAAATAAGATGGTTATTTAAAAGATTTTAAAGACATTTTGTATAATTTGTATATATTTTCTCATATTTCTCTGTTTGTTTGGTCTTAAAAATCTTGATATAAAATGTCAGGGATTTTAAATTGACATTATTCTTCACTAGAAACAGTTGATAAAGTCTACCTTGCATGATATTTTTCTGGAGATTTACCGAAGCCTGACTTGTCTCCAAGTTCTGAGTAGTAGCAAAATATTCATTATTTTAAAAAAGGTCAAAAATGTGATAATCGTTATACAAAATTGTCTTGTTAAAGTGTTAATTTTAGATATCATTTGATAAATTGAATTTATATTGTCTTTAAAGACTTCAGTTCTCCGATATGTCTTCCTTGTTTTGTCTTTTCTCATGGACATTTAAGATTACATTTATTTATGCATGTATAATCTTCTTTGGCAGTCCATCCTTACACATGTACTATAATAGATGCTTAAAGTACTCACTCTATTGAATAATATTTAATTTACAATTGGAATGTGTATTTTATGTTTCAATAAAAGTAGTTGTATGAGAAAAAAATATATATACAATGTACACAGTTTCGAGTTACCTTACTTGACATTACTTTTTTGGAGATTTAACGAAGCCTGGCCTGTCTTCAAGTTCTGAAGAGTAGAAAAAAATAATACTGTTGTATGTCTGTTTAAATGAATATGTTATTGTAGACAATCAATCCTAATTAAAAAAAAATATTTAGCCAAGTGCTTTCTTGAAAGAATCAATTTTATAGTCCATATTGACAAGTCTGTCTTGACCATTGTATTAAAAAAAGAGTTCAGAAAAGTTATTTATTAATATATTTCAACTTGTTTATGTCTTGATTATGGCTGACAGTAAGTAAACAACAATCAACTAATCAGAAAATTTATTAAATAGCTATATATAGACATACAAAGTACTGCTATTTTTTTATATTACAATCTTTTCTATAATTGAAATCAAACAATTCTGAGCACTCTGTGAAAAAATCAGTGCTTATTTAATGTTAATTGGAATATATTTAAAAAAAAATGTTAAACCAATATTTTATTAACTTATATGTCTTTTGTGAAATAATTCCAAAAGTCAATACATGTTACAGTTATTATTATTTTTAATATTTAATACAAAATTATTTACTTTGTTTTTAATGAGCCGAAGCCTGACCTGTCTCCAAGTTCTGAGAAAGTATCGGTCATTGTATGCCTTTCTCAATGTCATATAAATCTTTGTGGAGGGAGAAAAAACAAAAATGTTTGTTGATATGTAAATGTTTCTGTCAGGTTATGAAATATTGTTTTTAAGCTTATTATAATTAATTCAGTGTGTCTTCCTACCCCAGACATAGGTTGAATATCTTAGTAATAATTTGGTTCCCCAGTTTGGTATTTTTGGTTATACTGTTCTATGCTCTTCATATTCATACAGTGTTTGGCATTTTCAATATTTTGGTAGAGCGCCTCTGATGAGTCTTGAATAGACGAAACGCGCGTCAGGCGTAGCGAAATTTATTGTCTGGAACTTTATTGTCATTTGTATTTCATGTATAAAGAAAAACAGTATAACGTTAATGTTTTATGATATGAAATCAAAATTACAATAAGGTTCTAAGCAATAAATACTGATATTTAATAAATCTATAGATATTTAATTTGTTTGTTTTACATTAATTTTCCTGCTGGTCTATACTTACTCACTGGCAACACAATCCTAACAAGTCAGTTACCTGCCCAAAGTCGATGGTTTCCTCCTGGTACTCGTTTCCTCCACCATTAAAGAAGCAGAGGTACAAATGAGGTATCCGAATATCAAAAGTCCGAAAGGGCAGAGACAAAACCAGTTAACACCAACAAGAACGGGACAAAAACAGACAACATGTAAAACATGGAAACACAAAACAACTGAATATCAATCAACAACGCGAACTCCAGTCGAAACAAGAGTGAACTCAGGTGCTCCGGAAGAGTCAGCAGTTCCTGCTTGCTATAGCACACCCGTCGCGTTGCCAATAGTCCATTCAGCGTGTCAAATCCGGTAAAGGAAGATAAAACAAACCCCTATGACAAACCAACATCTGCACGCATCTGAGAGATCGAAATCCAATATTTGTCTACAAATGAAACTGACCACCCTACATGGCCCAGGTGCGTGGATAAAGGGCGTTAAACACCAACATACACACACACAATCATGACAAGTCGGTTACCTTCCCCAGGTCAGTGGTTTCCTCCTGGTACTCCGGTTTCCTCCACCATTTAAACTGACCGACCTACATGGGCCAGGTGCGTACATAAAGGGCGTTAAACACCAACACACACACACACACACACACACACACACACACAATCATGACAAGTCAGTTACCTGCCCAAAGTCAGTGGTTTCCTTAGGGTACTTTGGTTTCCTCTACCATTAAAACTGACCGCCCTACATGGCCCAGGTTCGTGGATAAAGGGCGTTAAACACCATCACACACACTCATGACAAGTCAGTTACCCGCTCAAGGTCGGTGGTTTCCTCCTGGTACTTCGGTTTCCTCCACCATTAAAACTGACTTTTTCAGGGCTGGATTTGAATTATTTGCATTTTGTTTTGACCATGGGCCTATTGCAGAACCGCGAGCAGTGCCAAATGGCTTCGTTGAAGGCTGCTGGCGGTTGTCCATTGTGGTTTTTCTAAATTGCCGTTTAATTATGGACTGTGTCACGTACACTTAATCCACATCTCATTATGTTCTACTCCCTACATGGCCCAGGTGCGTGGATAAAGGGCGTTCAACATCAACACACACACACACAATCATAACAATACATGTATTAGACTTCAAATGCATTTCAGGTACACGCAGCCATTTAACAGGAATTAAATACAGTATAGCTAGAGAAGTCAAGAGAACATTTAAAGATTTAAATACATTTTTTTATTTTTTTTTTGCAATACATACATTTATGAATGAAAATTAATATTAGAAACAACATGACTTTTGCATAATCTCTATCTTCGTTTTTGTAAGATTTGTGTAACCACCAGTTGTTATTTTGATATGCGTTGCTTCTCATACATTTATCATCTGTTAACAATATAGAAGGAACTGAAATAACTAACAAAATTGTTTGGAAGAATGACACAAATATTTGTGTAAAGTAGGTTCAAATTTGCAGTTCAGATATTGTTTGGAAGATCTTCACACATCTATATATATAACAAAAGCAAAGAAGAATCACTGTGGAATTAGCACTAGATGCTCCCAGTAATCTGAACCTTTCCCCTGACTTCAGTGACTCATGGAGTGAATAAAGGTAATAACAAAACTACCGAACTTGAATGATCAATCTCATAGTCCAGAGAAAATGACAAAAACGAATCAGTCATACCGGAGAACTGGTGGATCGCAATGGTCCTGACTTGGTACAGGCATTTCAAACGAAATGGTGGGTTAAACCAGGTTTTATGGCGCCAAACCTCCCTCTTCCATTGCGATCTTGGGATCCGGTAATGACCACAGAACACAACATAGTTGTGAGACACAATATGGATATTGAGGTGATCATCTCAGTACAGCAGACAAGTCAAACACTAATTAAAACAATTGACTATCATATCTTTTAACTCAATTTTGAACTTTTCTACTAGTGGCTGATAACGAAGAAAGAATTTTTTTAGTGATCGTATGAGACGTATTTTCTTATAGCCCTGCTTCAAAAGTCGGTCACGAAGAAACCGGTGTCTGATCAAAAAATCTGTGAAATGTGTGCAAGCTCTGGCATATCGAATAAGTTGAGAAATATAAACACCGTATGCAGGAGAAGTAGGTATATTGCTCTGTAGATTAGGAAAATTAATAATTTGAATCGTCTCGTTTATCGTAAATTTTTGTACTGAGATGACCACCTGGGTCAAATTCGAGGTGCAAATCCAAGAAAGACGTAAAGCAATTAGATTCGGTGGTCTCTTTAATCTCCAAAGTTTTCCAAAAGCAATTAGATTCGGTGGTCTCTTTAATCTCCAAAGTTTTCCAAAATCTTTAATCTCAGAAGTTATCTGAGGTGAAAAATCCATTTAAGGATGAAGAATTAATTGAACTCAAGATTAAAGCAAGCAAACTTTATCTCTATCTGTGACAGCTTTCATTTAAAAGGTAAAACACACCAAAAAAAATATTATTTTCACCTTAAAAGGACCATAACCCCTTTAAGGGGTCATTTAACAATTTCGAACCTGAAATCATTTCAATGCTAACTTCCTCTAGCAGTTAAAGTTTTCAAGATAAATCCGAAAACTGTTGAAATGGTCCATTTTGACGATTAAGGGGAAATAAATCCTACTTTTTATAAACGCAAAATATCAATTACAATCAGCAGCACGAGCTTAATAGGGTGAACTCTAGCGATCTGGAATACAAATGACAAAGTTCCAGACAATAAATTTTGCTACGCCTGACGCGCGTTTCGTCTATTTAAGACTCATCAGAGGCGCTCAACCATAAATATTGAAAATGCCAAACACTGTAGGAATACGATGTAACCAAAATACCAAACTTGGGAACCAAATCATTTCTAAGATATTCAACCTATGTCTAGGGTAGGAAGAACCTTAGGGTTTAGACAATTTTGAAATTTAGACGGATAATGTAAAGCTTTGATGTATTTTCCAACTCAAAAGTGTTGATGCCGGAGCGGGCTAACCTCGGGGAATTTAAACTCCACCAGTAGTGCTAACCTTAACGTGTGTTCGAAATACAAATAACAACAAAGTTCCAGACAATAAATTTTGCTACGCCTGACGCGCGTTTCGTCTATTCAAGACTCATCAGAGGCGCTCTACCAAAAATATTGAAAATGCCAAACACTGAATGAATATGAAGAGCAAAGAACAGTATGACCAAAAATACCAAACTGGGGAACCAAATTATTTCTAAGATATTCAACCTATGTCTGGGGTAGGAAGAACCTTAGGGTTTAGACAATTTTGAAATTTAGACGGATAATTTAAAGCTTTGATGTATTCTCCGACTCAAAAGTGTTGGTGCCGGAGCAGGCTAACCTCGGGGAATTTAAACTCCACCAGCAGTGGAGATTGAATGAATGATAAATGTTGCTTTCTTTTTGTGAACATTTTTGGCGTCAGCGTGCACGTCTCATTCGAAATATTTTGTTTTCAGCTAAATATACTAGCTGATATAAAACGTTGTTAGATCGCCCACTATATCCTTTTCTGAATTATTAAATTTAAATCATCGTTCATTCTATTTAATTTCCTCTAGATCAATGTACAGATTGTATGGTTCGTTTTTAACCATTTTTGTCGGGTCAATTTCTTCATAGCCCGATTCTACGGGTATCTGTTCATAGTGATCAATCATTTCGCCGGAATCAGTCTTGTTGTCATGGTTATCTGTCCTGGTATACGTTCGAGTGGTATCTGTTTCTCCATGGGCAGCAAAGTAACTTGGAAAACAAAGGTTATAATAAAATTACCAAACTGGGAGAATCAATTTCAAATGTCCAAGAGAAAGACAAAACAAAGAAGACATATCGGAGAAATTGAAGGCTTCAATGGTCCTGACTTAGTAGTAGCATTTTCAAAGCAATGTTGGTCAAACAAGGTTTAATAGTGCACCAAACCTCTCGCTTCCATTGCGATCTTAGGGTCTGGTAGTTACACAAAAACCAATTAACAGTTAGATAGTTGTAAATTGTAATACAAAATAGAAATATTGAGGTGATCATTTCAGTACCAGACCAGTCAAACACTAATCAAAGGTATTAAATAAAGGTAATAACAAAACTACCGAACTTGAATGATCAATCTCATAGTCCAGGGATAATGACAAAAACGAATCAGTCATAATTATAGTTTAAAATATTTTTTTTTACTTTTGAATATATTCTTACGGACAAACTTTTTCACTTTTGTTTGGCCAATGGGGAAAATCGTCAAAATTTAAAGTTAAAACGTCAACTAGATAGTCTTGTTTGTGTGTTAGGGTTGAACGGCATTTTTCGACACACCATGACCATATAGGGCCGCCAGTTTGAATGGTGGAGGAAACCACCCACCATGGACAGACCTTATCACATACAGTCCCGTTTTTGTGACTCGAACACTACCTGAGAGGTTAGCGGCTTGTGATCAATAGTGTGGTACCAAGGCTCTTCAAATTTTCATTATTGAACGCTTTATTGGTTCATGGACATTGCATCTCTGAATGTGCGTATTCTCTCTTATCAGTAAACGGAGTTGTCTCATATATGCAGAGTGGTAATTTACATTTGAGACACTACGTATTTATCATAGGGAAAGGGGGCAAAAAGGCCGGAAATAGGAATTTTCTTTATATTAAAAAAATCCTGACATAACAATTCAATAGAAAATAAAAAGATGTGGAATAAGTGTACGCGACACATCCCACAATTAAACGGCAATTTAGAAAAACCACAACGGACAACCGCCAGCAGCCTTCAACGCGGTTCTGCAATTGGCCCATGGTCTAAATAAGATGCATATAATTCAAATCCAGCCCTGAAATAGTCACAGATAGACCCCCTTCTTAAACAAGGAACAGAAAACATCAAAAAGACAAGTACAAACGAGAGCTTTGTCAAAGATTCCTGGCTTAGGACAGGCACATGAAATATGTGGCAGGGTTAAACTAGTTTTTTGGGCCCAACCTGTCCCCTATCAATATTCCTAGACAAAGCACAAAAACTAAACACACAATAAAAATCAAATCGATTAAAGTCCAATTCTACTAGAGAGAACCTAAGACAAAAAACAAGAACAAACAGAAGGACGGTAAAGGAACTCTCCATAGAACACTCGCTGTTACTGACAGCTAGATGAGAATCATCAATCGACTGATGTAAAAAAATCAAACGTATCGATTTTAAATCCGACACAACACTTCAAACAATAATGATTTAGTGAAGTGTCATCACACAAAACCGACACGCTTGATCGCTATAATGCTTAAAAATGACAATAGTAAAAACGTTTATGGAAGTTTTAAAGCAAGTATCAAGTTTTCAATATTTCTGCAAAAAAACACTAAATTCAAAGATTTACCAAGATATTCATTTCATATCCTTTCCGTAATAAATTCTGAAGCCATTTTTTCATTTCTATAGGATTGCTTTTAAATTTGTGAGCTTTATAAAAAACATTACCATAAAATTCAGAATGTGATATTCCTTTCACTATAAGAAAGTGACGTGTACAATTAATTTTTTCAATAAGAGATCAATACTTGTGGAAGAATTTAGAAAAAGATTTTACTAATTTGTGGTATCGATAACCTTGTTTTAATAATTTTTCAGTTATAAAACGGTTTTTATTATTAAAATCAGAAACACAACTGCAGATCCGAGCATATCTTACTAACTGTGAAATGTAAACCCCGTATGACGGCGCTAGTGGAACATCTCCTTCAAGAAAAGGGAAATTTATAATAGGGAAGGTAAAGTCGTCACGTTTATCATATACTTTGGTATGTAATTTTCCGTCAATAATACTTAAATCTAAATCTAAAAAAGGACATCTATCACCGGTGACGTTAGATTTGTTCAAGGTTAATTCAGAAGGATAGATATCTGTAATAAAATTAGAAAATGAAGGATTGTTGAGTGCAAGAATGTCATCTAAATATCTAAAAGTATAATTGAAGGTTTCGATTAGGTTCTGTTTGTTCGGGTCTTTTTGTTATTTTGCCATAAATTGTGATTCATAACAGTATAGGAAAAGGTCGGCTATAAGTGGCGCACAATTAGTACCCATCGGAATACCAATAATTTGGCGATAAATTTGATATGGACAGTTGAAATACTTAACAAGGGTACTAAATCTATTTGTTTTAGCAACGGAGAACCATTTATGTGTTCGATTATCTTCTTTTAACATACACATGAACGTCATACGTTCGTCATAATTATGTTTAATATGTGTTTTTATCATAATGTAATGTTCACCGTATGTTTTGTGCCTATGTGATAAACATGTTAATCATACCATAATTAAAATTTTAATACATGTATGTTAACATATTATAAAAACACATTTAAATTTAAAATATGAGCGACGCATTGGCAATAGATTTGAAATATTTTTTCTCAGTATCTTTATATGATAAGGGCATATCAACCGATTATTAAAGAAGCTGATTAAGTATACAAAAGGTTATAACAATAAAGCTGTACTGGGATGATCCTAATCATTTGTCCAAAAACAAACAACAAAACAAGGAAAAGATTGACCTGATAAATTGAAGACAGCAATTGTAGTAAATAGGACCATGCATTTCAAAATAAATGGTTTTAAAATGGTTTTACAACCCCACATCTTTCAATTCAATTCAGATATAAGAATCTGGTAGTAACACAAAACCCAACACGGTTGTGAAAGACAATTAGGAAAATGATGTTGTTATTTCAGTACAATAGATAACAAACTAAGGAGAAAACAAATGGTTCTTTTTAATTGAATAGTTTATACTTACATGCGAGTCCTGGCGACACTTTGAATCGACCCTGAAAGTAAAAAAAACGGAGAACATGTTTAATTGACATAAAAAGAGAGAAGTGTTCTTATAAACAGTGGTTTTGTGGAAGTTGAAATAAATCCATGTCTATCATATAAAGGACGTTTCTGGTCGGAATTGTGGTTTGAGATTTGAAATTATTTTGAATTGAAATTATTACCTGCTGTAGTTAAATACCTTCTTTATTTTTGAGGAATTTACCTAATTTTATATTTTCTAAGTATTTACTTTCTTCTTACCTCTTCTTTTCAAAACTATCACAATGCCAATAACCACCATAAGAACAATCAGAAACCCTACTGCTGAAAAGACAAGTGGCATTCTCCAATCCTTGGTCATGCTGTGTTCTGAAAGAATGAAAATAAACATTTTTGAATTCGTAGTGTTTATGCTATTCGTTTATTTAAGAATATGATCCTCTTTTGACATTTTAAGATCGGTTTTGAGTCATACACTTAATACTTTTTATTTATTAGTGGAAATTGCAAAACAGCGAGCAGCGACCACTGGTCACATTGAATACTGATGGCTGCCTTCCATTCTGGATTTTGTAAATGTCATGGTCGTCTGTTATATAAACCTGGAACCAGGTTTTTCGAAGGTATATTTTGATTGTGACTCTCCTCGATTTGTCTTTTAAGATAAACTGGGTTAAGTTGTCATATAACTGTTAATATATTTCCGAAAACACGGCTTCTGGTGTTTGGCCTCATGTAATATAATTTACTAAACTATTAAAGATGTATAAGAAATGAAAAAATAGAGACATAAGGTCCCTAAGGTTCTTTCTACTCCAGACATAGGTGGGTCTTGGTCATAAGTTGGTCTCTAGTTCGACATTTTTTTGTATTATTCTATGCTTTTCATAGTCATATAGTGTTTGGCATTTTCAACTTTTGGTAGAGCGCCTCTGATGAGGCTTGAATAGACAGAACGCGCGATAATGTGTAGAAAAAATTATTGTCTGGAGCATTGTTGTTATTTATATATATATACCTGATGCAATATCAAAACTGATGCTTTCGCTTGTCGTAAAGTTTGCATATTTGACCTCACAAAGACAGACTCCTTTACTATAAGTAGTGTCAACAAATAAATCTATGGTTATTTTAGTAAGCGATCTATTTGTGTGCCTTGTTTTCGACGTAGAAGATATATTGATACAAGTGAATTTAATTTCCACTTCTAAGTCAGTTAAAACTGTACAATTGGTTTGGGTCGTTGTTCCTTCAGATAAGGGTAGCCTGTTTTTAAAGTTGATAGTTGGTCCTACGATATCTGAAAGAAAATAAGTAATGCAGTGTAAATTAAACATTCTACAATATGTTGTCCAGTTTTATTTCTTTTTTTACATTTTCAATCTTTTAATTACGATGAGAAACGAATTAATCTCGTTTTTCAAAACTAAATTGCGAATTCAGAAGTAGTGCAATCTGTATTTATTCCAAGTTGTGTAAAATGTATGTTTTACTGAAAAAAAGATATAGATCATCTACCAGTATCTGTATAAAAGAATGTTTAATTATGTTTTGTTTATTCTCTTAATTTTGTACACGTTTTATTTATTCTTATAATTGTGTTTGTATTATTTTTTTTGTCTATAAAGATTACTCTGTATGTAGTTTAAAAAGAAAATTTAAAAAATATCAATTCAAAAGATATATTTTATTTGCTTGAATACTTATAACCTTAAGAGTTAGGGTATATGGTTAGGGTAAGAATAACAAAAGATTTAAGATGAAGGTACAAAAATACTTGGAGTTCTAAATAGGTTGCTAAAATTCATCGTTTTCAAAATAAGAATCACTTTAAAATTTGGCAGGAAAACCTTTTCTTTCACTTTTATAAACATGATCCTAAGCATCTCCATGGTTTTAATGCACCATATTTGTGAAATTCTTACCTAAAATATCTATAATAACCGTAGAAGAACTTCTGTATGTCAAATTGTTTAAATTATACTTCATTGCACAAGAAACTTGAACTTTCCCTGATTCTGATGACAAATCCATTTTCAGATAGAAATCTTTGCTATTGTTGAGACAGCCACAGTTATTCCCCAAGCAAGGTGATCCATGCTTTGTCGACTGGCATCTCAATCCATCGTATTTTATGACATCGAAGGTGTTCCCATTAAGGAGGAATTCTGCAGAACCATCATCTGACTTTGTGCCTGATGAACACTTTACCCATAATGGATCGCCTCTTTTTACATGAGCTGGTGCCATTAGATGGGGAGTTGCCGCTGAAATGGTATCCAGAAAATAAAATACGATTGAATAATCGATTAGTATAGTACTGATTGATAGATTGATTGATTGATCGATGTTTGCTGTAGATGAAGATCAAGATAACGTATTAATCGTAGAAAGTTTAGTTAAGCAGTGCACGCATTGAAAGAGGTGTGCTGGAAATCAGGTGATCATTGTTTAGTGCCTGATAGCAAAGTAATGTACAATAGCTTATCAATAAAGTTGAAAGGAAGATTCCATATTCTTTCGTTTTTTTATATTTCAAAAAGAAAAAAAAATAAGAATACGAAATTAATTCCTTATAATTAAAGCAGTTCAATAACATTTTGTTGGATCGATCATTTTAAAAGTATGCAGGTACTATTGCCAAACGTGTTCATACAGGCTAAGCAAGCCGGTGTTCTGAATTAGTTCACTCCTGAGTTGGAAAGACCTACATGAAAGCGAAGTGGGTCAGAAAATCTTGACTTTGGGAAATGTTTTGATTATTGAAAATGAAACATGGAATGGTCAAACACTTACCTCCTCGGTTAAAAAAGGATTGAACTGTCAAAAAGATGATAACTACAGACTTCATGTCAGGTGAAGTTAATGTCGTAAAATACATACTTTTCGTATCAAATTAATATTTAAATTTAATTAAGTCAAAGAAAAAATATTCGATTTTAAATATTTCCTTAAAACATATCATTCCGTTTATTGATGAATGCTAAAACCCTTTAATATATTGCGGAAGTACAGTGATTTATGACCTTATAAAATATTTTTAATGTTAGTTAGATCTATCATTTTTATAGTAAAAACAAAAAAAAGATGTTCGAAGCTCACAGAAAAACTTTGACATCAGTTAAGGATTCCGTAAAACAGACATTCCTTACCTGCAATTTTTCCTAATTAGTATGCTTGAAAAAGGGATCATAAATTTGCTTACAAATACTACAACAGTGCATTTGATAAGAAAAGCAAGAAATATTCCAACAAAAGGCAGAAAATTAAAAATGTGTTCAAGGGATATTGTCTGCGAAAAATAAAAATTTTGTACTTACCAAAAAAGGCCAACAGACAATTTGTTTTGCATATCTTTTAACATACGAACAACAAAAAATAGTCGTGGTTCACTATTAGTGTAAAAATAGAAAAACAATCAGTCAGGGATCACCCTTGTAGCAGTGAATTTAATTCACCTGTTTAAGTGATACAAATTCACTTGCTCAAGTAAATATGATTTGTTAACCATCTAAATTCACTTGTACAAGTGATTTTAGGCAAACTGTTAAATCTTTGATCATCTGTAATGATGCTATAAAAAATTTTTATGTGGTCAGAAGTATTTTTCTTCTATAGATCTAAATTGAAACTTTATGTATCAATCAAAATCATCTGGGCGCAGAAGAATTTGAATGGGCGCATAAGCTTTGAAAAAATGTCCCTTGAGAAATCAAATGGCTGTTAATTTGCACTTACTGTGTCTTTGAAGAAGAAATGTAATGAATCAGACAAGCTATATCTATAATAATACTAATGAAGTGCAGAAATTGTAAATTTGTTCTTAAATAAACCAAATAAAAAGAAATTTCATTTAATGGCTTTATTAATTTGATAAATTAAAATTTCACTGGAACAAGTGAAATTTATTCACATATATCTGTGTTCACTTATATCAGTGATTTGATTTCATTTGTTCAAGTGAAACAAATTCACTTGTATAAGAATGATCCCTGACTGACAATCATCGCTAAATAATATTTGTAAAGCTGTACAATAATTCATATTCGTGAGTTTGCTGGTTTATTCATGCGGCCAGTAATCTGTTTCACGGGGTTTTAGACCGTGTAGAAATATACATGGCGACAAAAACACAGAAGCGATCATACAAAGAAAATGACAATAAATGCTCGTATTTAAGGTTCATCTGTACCTTTCGTTAAAAATAGCGAAAGATCTCTTTTTTTTCCTGTTCAGATTTTAAATTGAAAAAGGACAAACTATCCCCATTGTGCCTCTTACATGTAACGAGGTGAACACTTTTAGTTAAATCCCTTATTGAAAGTTGCATGAAATTTGAGGCCACAAGAAAGGGTGAAATTGATATTAGCCTTAAATCGGGTGTTTTTAAAAGCGGAGAAAAAAGAGATCTCTAAAATAAAGGATTTTTTCGGGAAGAATTCATAGGGAAAAGGTAAGAATTTTCAATATCTAGGTCCAGCTACACTTTATATTTCAAATTTATGTGCAGTTTTGGCTGTGCATATACTGAAAAAAGATTAAAAATAACGCCATGTTTTAAAGAAAGGTACAGATGAACCTTAAGTAATGAAGCCGATTTAGAAAATTTCCATCGAAACTTTTAAATGTGTTACATTTTAACGTCTTCGGGAACAAAACATCCGAGACCCCGATTGATTGCTGAATTAAATACACTAAAAATGTCTCAGTAGTCACAAAGGTAAACAAATAATCAATCAACATGGTCGAATAATTTTTAGCAAAATAAACCTAGTTTAAAGCAAATTTGGTAATAAATGTGTGTTCTAAGTTTTCCCTTTATTTCATTTCGGTCTAAGTGACATTAACAAATTGTTATTTTGATAGACAATGCCTTTAAACATTTCCTTGCTTTAAACTATGTAAAAAAATCACGGAAATCGATGGCTTTTATTTTTTCTACATGTGTAAAACATTATTTTAGGTAAAAAGCAAAAAGGAAGCATGCTATCATGCATATGAATAATTACGGTTGGTTATTATATCATCTTCGGTTTTGTTGATGCAGCCCTTTACATGATGGCATCTAAAATGAAATAATGGAAGAATTTTGGAAAAAACAATTAATATGTTTGTGTGATACTAAGGCGAAGTCATGATTAAACTTAAAGGAGACTGGACACGATTTTTCATATTTTTATAATAGATCTTATTATCATCAAAAACAGTAATAAACACCATAAAAGTGATCAATTCTTCACAATAAAGCCATAATTTGAGTAATTAGCTCCTGGGGATATATGAAATGTTAACACGGACTTTGATATATTCCCTTTAAATTACGTACCAGTCAGCCAGTACTGTAGATGTGTTGTTGATGGGAACAATGCAAAATGCTACGAGATATGAACAAAATATGTCAAGCAGTTTCATAGGAGGTATATAAACATTATGTTTCCTTTAACAACAATGCACACTGTCGGTTAGATATGAAGCAAGGGAGTTACACAAATGGAGATGGTCACAAGACCGTAACTATCGATATTGTCCTTGAACGTAGGTCGGTGACAGAGTTCATGTCAAATTAAAACCAACACAATGACGATACTCAAATGCGATAGGATTAAGTACGTATGGTGGAGACAAATGTGTACCAAAGGGGTAATCATATAGAATTTCAGCAAAATATATTCGGCAGTCTCAGAGGTGTTAAATTGTTATTATGACTTAAAATGCCAAGTCGATAAGTCATATAGTTTTTAAAATATGTCGAACCAAGAACATTGCAATAAGATAAACTAAATATGATGACAAAAATCTTTGATAATGTTAACAAATTACGTTTAAGGCGCTCAAAATGACATTTTTTAAGCAAATAGTTTAAGGGAAGTCTATAAAATCCAAAATCTCCAAATAAAAATGTCAAATAAAAAAGCGTTGCGATATGATAAATTACATTTAGTGATAAATGATCAATGAGCAAAACCCGGTCAGGGGTACCAGAGGAGTGTGACGGAAGGACACACGTATGGACGATGGCCATTAATAGAGAATTTTCTTAAACAAACTCACGTTTCGTATTCTGCTTTACAATTGCATTCATGAACACAAGATTTTCCATAATGGGTGTCAGGACATTTTGTACAAAATGTTGCTCCTTCTAATGAGAAATAACCTTCTGGACATTCTGAAAGAACAAACTATATGGATTAGTTCTGCCTATCTTCATAATAGAATAATATTGCAATATTTATTGCAGAGATTTGGGGTTACTAGATTGTAATCATTGTCGAGGCAAAACCATTACATTCATGGTGATTAGATTATAATATCTAAATATTGCCGGTTTACGTCGATGTTCATGCTAAAATCTTGACTTCGTTGAAATAACTTGATCTACATGTTACTTATACGTTGCAAAAAAGATTCAAATGGGATCAGTCTAATATCTAGTGGTATTCAATTATCTCCCCTGCAGAAAACAGCTAATGTGTTTTTAATTTTTTAACGATGACAACAACGATGGCGACGGCATATAAATAATCTTCAATTTTCATTTATTACGCATGGATTTGACTACTATCATATACGTTGGACATGTTATGTTATTAACGAATCTTTTCTGTTGCGTAAACAGTTGTTTATAAGGTCAACAAAAGTGCATATTTTAACAAATCGAGTGAAACTTATTGGCCGTTGGAAAAAATTAAAATGTCAACTCAACCTTTAAAAAATTACACAAGGCGTAATACCTGCAGTACATTTTCGAAACTTGTGGGAATGTTAGGTTATTACCTTTTCTTTCGACAGATATAAGTTTGAAAATTATATTTTACTGTTATCATATAACGATCCATTTGAATTCAATGTGTAACTATGAAAAACTTTCAAGGGACACAACCAAGTTCTATCTTTAATAAATTATAAACATGATAAATGGGAGGCATTCCTATTTTTAAAACGGATGACTGAATATTGAATTGGACATTTACTCCAATACAATGCAAATTCACATACTGTTGATCCCAATTTACGGATACCGGTCAAAAAGGTAAACATGTTCTATGACATAATCGAATTCAACAGGTAAATCGTGTACTTTTAAAAAGAAGGTTGTCAAGACGGACTAGAAAAATAGGTCTTTTTCTTAATTTTATTTTGGCTTTACCTCTTGCAGTACATGTCTGAAAATTTGCAGATGGGAAGATATACATTTAAACAAATAGTGTGATTTTTTTCAATTTTTTATATAAAAGTTAAAGTTGTGCGATCCATTTCAGTTTGCACCGTATGCATTTCATAAATATCCACATAATAACATGCATTAAAATGCAATCTGTTACTTTTAAAAACTCTTTTTAATTCAAAAAAGTTTATTTTATCAGCATAACTTAAAATTGGAAGAAATTTTGTACTAAAAAGAACTTTTGATTCACTTGACAACCAGGATAAACATTCGAGTTGACTTTCCTATCTTTTCCGATGAAGAGCTCACATTCTATTGTTTAAATACCACCGGTTTTCGGACTGGGATTAAATGAATCAATTAGATATTCTTTTAGCGTTGTGGAATATACAGTAAAACTCGGTTATAACAAATATCAAGGGACAGATAAAAATAGTTTGTTCGAAATGATACAACGAAATTGTGATATTAATAAAGTTATAGCTAAAATAGCAAATTTCAATTGTCTTTGCTTAAATGTTCTTTTTTTTCAATAATACAACATTTTTTTTTAGGAAAGGATAGGGAATAATCAATATATTTAAGAAGGTTTTGATTTGATTTGATGAACATGTCTTATAAACGAGTTTTTTTACAAGAGAACCATAACTTTTCTCTATTTTAACTTTTTGGGGGGGAAAGGTACTTAACGTTAGCACATTATATTATGAATTTATGCCATTTTATACGTATGAGAGACTTCAAACGCTTTAAGTCTATCAGAAACAAGTTCAGTACGTTTAAAGTATTCATTTTTACTTAACATCTTTACAAATTGGGTGCTTAATGAATTCTCAACTGCCTCGGGAAATTTCACGGCGACATTTTGAATTTTAAAAGCGGTGTAATTTGCGTTTAATAGCCTTGGGAAAAATGGACCAAATACTTTGGTCGGGTCTTTTGAAATAAATTCGCTATATGCGTAATTCGTTGTAAGTTTGTTCGCTCTATTATAGTTTTACTGCTGTTTAAAAATTAGTGCTGTCGTTCATATGTCTTCATGTCCGTCAAACTTATTGTATCTGCACATTAAGTGACTTGACTTTTCAAATGTGTTTTTTTTAACAACAAATCTTTCTTAATATACTACAATGTATGTCCGTGATTGTCCCATACAGTATAAGAATGGTGTGTTGTTTCTATTTTTGGGTAGTCTATAATATATTTATCTAAACTCTTAAGATTCATATAGAAATCCAACATGTGAATGAATGTGGGTATGTGATTGAATAAGGAATACTTCTAATATAGTTTATTTATGATCTGTTTTCAAGGTTTGTTGTAGTTTTACAAATTTAAATGATATTGTGCACTTTAGATAGTAAAAATGACATGAAACGCTTACAAGCAGGTTATTATTGAGCTACAGGTCTGAATACCATCTTGTTTATTCTAAACAATAAAAAATAATGAGATGTGGAATAAGTGTACGCGACACAACTCACAAGACAAGTGATAATTTAGAAGAAAAAACACAATGGACAACTGCAAGCAGACGTCAACGAGGCTCGCCGTTCTGCAATTGACCCATGGTCTAAATAAAATGCCTTTCATTTCAATCCAGTTATGAAATAGCTACAGATAGACCACCTTCTAAAACAAGGAACAGAAAACACCAAAAAGAAAAGTACAAACAAAAGCTTTGAATAAGATTCCTGGCTTTGGACAGGCACACATTAAATGTGGCGGGGTTAAACTAGTTTTTGGGCCAAACCTTCCCCCTATCAATTTTCCCACAAGGCACAAAACCTAAACAAACAATTTAAATCAAGTCGATCAAAGTTAAATTCCACTTTTTGATAACCTTTAGAACAAACGAACGGACGGTAAAGGAACTCTCTATAGAACTTTCAAAGGCTTGACCTTTTAAATGTTTTTTTAAAAGACAAATCTTTCTTATATAACTTAATGTATGTCCCTGATTGTCCCATGTTGTATAAGAATGGTGTCTTGTTAATACTTTTTATATGAGGCGAAATTTTTAGTTTTGGATAGTCTCTGGTATATTTATTTAAACTCTTGAGGTTCATATAGAAATACAACATATGTACAAATGTTGGTAGGTTGATAAAAATCAGTTATGCTTCTCATAGATTATTAATGATTTAACTTCAAGGTTTGTTGTAGTTGACATTTCTTAATACTAAAAATGACCTCCGACCAATTACACTTGTACGCATTTTTTTTTGTGGGCTACAGGTTGAAAGACCATCTAGTTTATTGTAACATACTTTGATCAATTACCAGAAAATTTTGATACACATTTCTATACTTAATGACAGTTAAAAATGTGATTTAAAATACTAAATAATTCTTTCGAGTCGAAACCTCATGTACATCACAGTAACATCGAGTACTCGAAATATGAAAATTAGATTACATTTAAACATTTATTGTAAGTAGTATAAATGGTGAGGGGCGGCGAATATCAATTTTAATGTTACAAGTGTAGAATAACGCCGGGATTCATTAGTTTAGGCGCACTTGTTGAATCCTCTAGCATTGTTCGACCCAAGTGACATCAAAATTGATATTCGTCACTTTGATTTAGTTACACAATCTATTATTTAGTTCAAAATTGATATTCGTCACTTTGATTTAGTTACACAATCTATTATCTAGATAATTTGGACAAGCGTTTCAAATAGATCACCAAAATAATGAAAACGAATGAAATATTGATCGATGAATTGTACGTGTATTGCGTACTAATCTATGTTCCGCATTTTTCACGGGGTTTAAATGAGTTTGAACGAAAGTAAAATGAATTCACTGTAATTCACTCAGTGAATATCAAGAAATCACTTTATTTCATCTATACACTTCTTTTCTAATCCTGTATAAACATTCCAGTTTTGAGTATTTTGATAAATTCATACTATCTGAATAGTTCTATTTACATTTTATACCTACTTATGCATTCTGTTGCATTTTGAAAGTAGTTGGCACAACAAACTAGTGAAGCAGAGCTCTCTTTTCTGCTGCAAAAATAAAGAAATAACGAGAATGAAGTAAACACATTTTTACAAACTTTTTAGTTAATAAACGATTCAAGTTCTAATAATTTTGTTATTCTTGTTTATTATTAATTATTATTTGCACTGTTTTTACCTTTACAACATACAAAACCATAACCAACTATATTTTCTATCATATTGTATCATCTGGAAATCTTAAGACAGTCCAAGCTAAAATGTTTATTGAGATTTAAGAAATTAAGATTTTTAACATCCCGTGAAAATGGTAGACAACAGTAGGATAATAAACTGGTGTCTACTATTCCCCATTGTCCTTCCTTCTGTCGTTTTCTGAACAGTCTTCCGATTTCCAAGTGTTATCCAAAGCTGGTAATACTCCATGTATCGGTCAAATCACAACAAATTCTTAAATAGAGTCACAGCATGTACAACGTACAAACGATCTTACGTACGACAAGATGAAACGCACACAAAACAGAGAGAACACGTGTAACCATTTTGTAAAAAAAATCATTGTTTTAAAAAGGTTCATTCAGTATATGGACGCTTTAACTTAGCAACTGAAACAAATTTGCTGACGTAAAAATTTCAAATTCTTCCCTCTAATATGAGGTAAGATTTACCACGAATGCAATATTTGTACACTTTTAAGCATGAAAACCTTTAATTGTAATAAAATCAGTTTATTTGGCCTTTTCTTATAGTAAACATTGATTTAACTGTAAAATTGCGTTATTTGTTTTAAATTTGTCTTAAGGAGGTTTGGTCTCTATCTTAAAGTAAATAAAAGTGGGTAAAGTTGCATCTATTTCGGAGAATATGGACAGTTGATCATAATGACCACGAGAAAAAATGTTGTCTCGTGTGCGTTTTTCATCCTTTTAAGTGTTTGTATTTTTGGCGGAGAACCGGTTTTCTTTAGAGGCACTGCTGCCGATCGGCGTCTTTAAACGGACTAAAACGTATGACAAAGTAAAAATAATTTCATGAAAATTTGTTAAGTTATTTTCAAAAAACATTTTTCGGAAAAAATTGGGGTTGTTATTCAAAAAGGGTAAGAGTTAGAGAATATCTGATGCAACTTTCCTTCTTCTTTCTCTATCTCATATATATTTTGATATACAAGCAAAAAAAATCAGAAATCTTAATCCCAGATCTATTTTCACAACAGCCGCCATGTTTTTGTCGTATCAAAAATTAAAACACAACTTTTATATACAGGACCATACTAAGTTTTATTGAATTTGTTCTTTTAAATAAAAACAGAAGGCCACAGACAACAGACGACGGCGAACGCCAAATGATGGAAATTATTAGCTGTAAATGATGAATTCAGAAACTGTTTTACGGCATAGACAGGCACATATTTTTAAATGACAGCCATTAATTGTCGCTTTTGGTTTTGTTTTTGTTTTTATTGCACAAACCTAAGGACTATCCCATTCCATTATTTTAGAATCTAGTTAAAAAACGGGATATAATTTGGTAAAAAAAAATATTTGAAGAAAATTTGTGTTAATCAATAACGTTTGTAATCATTGGAATACATGGCTCCTCTATCTTTAAGTAAATGAAAACGGATTAATTTTCATCTGTTTTAAAAACAAATATTGACAAATGAGAAAGACGACCAAGATAATAAGTGTAGGTCCATTCTCATGTTTAGGCTATTATCAATTTTGGCGGGAATTAGGTTTTCTCCACATTTTTCATTACTGTTGCATTGCCGCTGATTGGCATCTTCATACCTTTTAAAGTGTGTGACAGAGTAAATGAAATTTTATAAAAAGAATGTGAACTGAATATTTGGGGGGCTTTATTTTGAATAATATGAGAAAAAATGAGGTTCGTGTGCAAAAAAATCCAAGCATAATATATCGGAAAACCCGGAGGATCATGAAAATCTGAGATGCAAACCATCAAAGGCTTAAAGACACTTGAATTTCCTAGTTTAAAGACATTTTTGATAATGAACTTACCACAAGCCTTCTTCATGCTCTTTGGAAAATATGCTGTTGAGATGGTTGAGACTGGCGTGAAAAAATATCAGGGTAAAACATGTACGCGTCATGTTTAACATTTTCATGAAAATAAAACCAAAATAAGGAAATAAAGGATTGATAATACTTATTGAATGAGGGGAAATAGATCGTTATTAATTGATGAATAACGATTCATAAGTATGTTGTTTACATGTATAAAAATAGAAAGTTTGTGCAAAACGAATATAGTAAATGATTTATTATTGAGTGACATCAGCTGTAGCGAGATTGTGTATATTGTTAATAGAGTTTCAAAAACAAATACTTTTAATCATGTTCAAAATTAATATTTTATCCATAAATTCTCCTCTCAGAAATTATTCATTTGAAAATTTATGATATAGGAAATTCAATATTGACGACCTAGTAGTATAGTATAATTACACATTTCAACTTAGAAGACTTTACTAAATACAAAAAAAACTGCTTTCATGTTTCTTTTTCAAGCTATTTTTAACACAAATATGGATTGGTTCATTGGTTTTTCTGACCATACATTAATTTTCATGTCCATACATTGCCCCTAAAAAACCTAAATCTATTTGTTTATTTTTTTCGTCCAAGTTAATACATGCATGTAGAAAGGATGTACATGTATTTTGTTTAAGGGTAGGCGTAATCATTGGTTGGATTGAATAACAAAATTGTAACTTAAAAAACGAAATACCAATATGTTTGATAAAAAAATAGCTAATAAAAGTGAAGAGATAAAGCTGTCTGATATTAATATTAACACAAATGTGGACTCTGATTCATATTTCCTAGCAAACTGCAATGGGCACAAAAGCAAAGATCTGCATTGGTACAGAGTCTGGTTGTTTTGTGTACGTTTAACGTTCGCAAGATGCAATTTAAAGTTTATTGCTTTGCGCTTTTTTTAGATTCAGTTGAAGGCTGTTTTTTTTTAAATGGGTTGATGGGTGTAAATTATATGCAGAGTTTGTCTCTTGTGATGTGTAATGTCCGTAGAAAGTTTTCCCTTTACAGATGGGTACAGTCCTAACCTGTACAAAAGTGAACTTAAAGCAGACTTTAGGTCCGCTTTTCTTGTCAGCTAGAGCTGTCCTAATAGAGAACTTTGGTCAGGTCAAAGCAGTCCGTGGTCTGCTTTCCTGGTCAGGTCTGCTTTAAAAATTGGACCAGAGCGGACCTGACCAATGGACAGGTCTGCTTTGGACAGCTTTTTATATGGTGGACAGGACTGCAAATAATTATTCGATTTTCAATTCAAATGAAAATTAGCAGTTTGCATATCCATTTCATTATTTCATTTGGTTAACAAGTCAGACTATACTTGAAATAAAACCAAAACAAATTATTATTATTTTTTTTAATAAAAACATTTTTAATTTTACTTAAACATATTTATTTTGAAATCTTTTTATTCATTCATTCAACCGTTTATTTATTTATTTATTAATTCTTTTATTCATGTATTTATTTATTATTTTATTCATTTATTTTTTTTTTCTTTTATTTATTTATTTCTTCTTTTATTCATTCATATATTTATTTTTTTATTTATTTATTTAAATTAAGTAAACTTGATGTTGGACGATTTTTTTTGTAATAAACTCTTATTAATGAATTTTATATGCTTAACATATCATTGATTTTCATTTATGGCTAACACATGTCAATGTATAAATATTATTTCCTGTAAACTGGACCTGACCACTGGTCTGAACTGAATTTGTAGCTGTCTAAAACGGACCTGGAGTTGTCTAGACCAGTGGTCAGGTCTGTCCTGAGTGAACCTGACCAGAGTGCTGGTTCACTAAAAACTGACCAGACCTGTCCTGTCAAAGCGAACCTAGGACATGGCTCGCTTTGATTGTGAACTTTGAAGTGGACCACGGTCCACTGAAAGCAGGCAAAAAAGCTGTCAAGACTGAACTTCTGGTCAGCTTTTCTGGTTCACTATGCATACAGGTTAGGACTGGACCCATCTGTATTTTAACAGTTACCATGTTTGTATTCATGAGGTAGATTCTCATATATAACCAAATGAGTTTTTCAATTTCGCCCAATGTCATATAAGAAAGGGTAAAAATCAGCTACCCCCTCCTAAAGTTTTGAAATATCGAAGCAGTTGTGGATCGTAAACTAGGTGGGCGGATAAAATGGTTGAACTCAAATAGAAAATTTGACGATTGGAAAGTTGAGGTAATTACGTTTGTCATTGAGCTTTTACAAAGCCTTCCTATTGTGTCATTTTGAGATAAAGGTCCAGATTTCAATGGAACTCCTGGAATCTATAGTGTCCTTTTACTATAAATCGAGATCCAAATCGAAACCGATATGGAACTTGAAAATGAAACTGAAATCCACTGCAATAAAACATAAATTTTATTAACTTTAACTTCGATTTATCCACTAAATGTTCAAAGTAAACCGTTGTAAATAAGTGTTTTTCACATCTGCACTCGATGAGTGTTTCCATTTTGAATAAGTATCTGTGTTGGTTTAAAAAGAGTATCATGTGGACTTATGCTATAACTGACAATAACGACTCATTAACATATGTCAATGCATCGTTAGTGTGAGTGTTTTATTAAAATTTTGAATTTATCAATTCAAACTTTTACTATAACAACTAAAATTTTAATAAAACATGAGTAAGAAATCCTGGTGCTGGGATCGTCCATGTCTCGTTCAGCTTCCTCTATTACCGACCAAGGTCCTAAATTGCTTGTCATTGATCAATGGATGTTGTCACATACTTCGAAGATGTATAAAAATAATACTGTATAAACGAACGACTATGATTGCATAGCAAAAGGTTGCATTGAAATTTGAAAACATTCTAAAAGTTCAAATCCAATTAATTATTCTATTGCAATTAACTTTTAAGCCTGAATACAACCCATCCCAAGAAGATTTTTCTTTCAATTTGTATGCCTAATAAGGAATATTATAGTCCATTTGACAGCTGTTTACCAAGGGAAAATAATTATTTAAAAATCAGATGTTAAATTTATACAGAACACAGCTTCACCAAATATAATCATTATAAATACATATCATGTCTGAATTTCCGGTGTTTCAAAAAAAGTTTTCCATTAACCTTAAAGATATATTGTTAACCAAAATTATTCTTTTTCGTCCTAGATTTTTTAATGGCATTTAAATCAAAATGTAATTAAAGAAAACCTTGAATATCAATTTGTTACCAAATTTGCCTTAAACTTTGGTTATTTCGCTCAAAACTATTCTACCATGTTGGTTGATTATTTGTTTACATTCGTGACCACAGATATATTTTTTGTTCTTTTAATACTGCCATAGAACGGGATCTTGGATGTTTTGTTCCTAAAGACTTAGATATGGTGACAAATTAAACAAATTCAATGTGAACTATCTAAATCATCTTCATATTTTATATACGAGCCACAGGCACCTGTTTCAGAAAAAAAAATACCCCTATACTATAACACAACACAAGGTACTCAACTAATAAAAAAAAATATTTTCTACCAGCTCATGAATTTCGCGATTTTTTCTATCGGGCGTCGGCTTTTTGGATTCGGGAATCACACAGTTGTAATCTACAGTAATTTATCTACAAAATGAGGTATAACACACCCACCTCAGTTGTCAATCAACGACGTCACAGCCACTTTTTCCTTGCACAAGTCAGCCATTACATCAATCTCACAATGAACCAAGCCTTTGAGGTCCGCACTGAATAGAGGTAAGTGATTTGATTGGTTGATACTTGAATCCTAAAAATAGCATGGAAAATTGAAGGATATTTTTAGAACTTGAAGTCAAGATGGAGTCAAAACAAAAATGTGCGATTAAACAGGTATTACATGGCCATAATTTGTTGATATTAGGTCAAAGTGGGACTGGAAAAAGTTTTCTTGTTAGAGAATTAGAAAATATGCTTAAACATGAGGGTAAAACAGTTGCTGTCACTGGAACAACTGGTGTTGCTTCATTGCACATTTCTGGTTCAACAATACACTCGTGGTCTGGAATGGGCGATGGACGATTTTCCAATAAAATCTTGTTACAAAAACTTCTGAATGATGAACATTACAACAAACAGAAACTTACCATTTTGAAATGTAATGTTCTAATACTTGATGAGATATCAATGTTGTCAGCTAAACTCTTTGAACAACTGGAGTATGTTTGTAGGAATGTAAGGGGGAATGACAATTATTTTGGAGGAATTCAGGTCATAGGGACAGGGGATTTTTTCCAATTACCTCCTGTGCCAGACTTATTAAAGGAGGACCTCGGCGATTTTTGTTTCAAATCATCCGTTTTCTTCAGTGTTTTTAGACATAAAATTGTGTTAGATAATGTCATTAGACAAGATGAACCTGACTTAATAAAAGCTATTAATGATATTTCAAAAGGAGATCTGCCTTTGGAAACCCACCAATTGTTAAGCCGTCTACAAAGACCCCTTCCCCCAGGTGATCCACCTGTTCGACTTTTTGCTAGAAATTTTGATAAAGAAATTTTTAATGCCTCCTGCCTGATGGACCATCCTGGTGACAGTAAATCTTATGTGTCTGTAGATGAAGGGGATATAAACAAATTAAAAAAGATAGCAGTTCCTAAAGCTTTATTTTTTAAGAAAAACTGCCCTGTAATGCTGGTTAAAAATTTGAGTCCGAAACTTGTGAATGGACTACAAGGGACTGTAGTTGAAATGGGCGATAACTCAGTCACTGTGAGATTTAATGATGACAACTCAAATTCTTTTGTTAATATCAAAAGAGAAACATTCACAGTTTATAGCTCACTTGAAAATAAAGTAGTTGCTAGCCGAAACCAGTTGCCATTAGTGTTGTCATATGGTATCACCATTCATAAGTCACAAGGTTTAACAATGGACAGAATTGAAGTTGACTGTTCAAATATTTTCAAAGCAGGTCAGTTGGGAGTAGCTATTGGTCGAGCAAGAAAGAAAAAAGGACTCCGTTTAATAGATTTTCATTCAAGTAGTGTCATAAAACCTGACCCAGCTTTGTTCAACTTTTATGAAAAGGAATCTTGTCCGTTCATTGAAAGTTTAGAGTGTTGTAAAATTTCATTTTCTGTTGAAACTGAATTAATATCTGATTTTTTAGAAAGGGATAGTTATTCTGATGAAACTGACTCTGAACTATCTGAGTTTGATTTTAAAGACATTGAAGAAATTGAGCGGATTTCAAAATTAAATCAATACATTCCAAAGCCTGAGGTACATGTGCATTTAGATGCACCGGTAGTTACTGATGAATGTCCTTTAAAAGCAGAACATTTAAAATCCTGCATTCCAGAAAATAGAATTACCATGGAACAAAATATTATTAGTACAGGCTTGATAAACTTGGTTGAAAACAATGAAATTTGTACAAACTTGTTTTTGAAAAATCTGTATGATAAAATTTCAGAAATGTGTGGAAGCTTTAAAATGTCAGATGAAGGAAAAAATACTGATTCTAAAAATTGGACTCTATATTATCGTGAATTATATAAGTTTTCAAATTCTCAAGAGTATACTTCTATGATAGAAAGCTGCATTAACAAGAAACCAGAGGAAGATGACTTTGTGGTTTTTAGTAAAATTTTTGATTTTGTGTCTCATTATGTTTTAGAAAAAAAAACAAGTCATATAAAAACTGCAAAAAATGTTGAACAATCAACTTGTGATCAAGTAGATACTGATGATGTTGGCCTTGGAAAGATAAGATACATTGCAGGAAGATGTGTTGCCAAATCAAAAAACCATTATATGAAAATTGGTCGAAACAATATGTACAACAAAACTAAAGTTTCTATGGTTAGAGCAAGCTTTTTTAAAGTTAAGATGTTGGATTTTTTTACATCTACTTATGATAAACTGTTAGAAAGTAGTAACTACAAGGGTTCACTGGAGGAGACAAAGCGAAAACAAAACCTAACCCAAGGCTTAACCAACATAAGGGGACGTATATTAATTCTCTGCAGGATCCTCCCAGCATACTGGCAGTATACTGCAAGCATCCTGGTAATATAATGGCCATAAAATCACCACAGGATAATCATTTAAAAACTAATTAATGTCAATCACTTTTGTCTCAGCTTTTGCAAGCTTTTAGGGAGAAGCTGCTTTAATATATCAATTATAGGGAATTTGAAGAATAACTAAGAAATGTGTTTGCTGGAACTATAAATATTGCATAAGGGTAAGGAAAACTTTTTTTTTTACTTCTTTTTTTTTCTTTAGACAGGCTTAGTTTAAACACCATATTTGATATTTACTGTTAATTTCACAATATGTTTTTTATACATGTATATTCAAAAGCCTTTACAAAAATCTATTAAAACGATTGATAATAGTCTTATCTCTTGGGTACATTTCCATTGTAATAATAAGCAAAGCATAAAATTAAGCTGGTGTTTTCCTTTTTTGGTTGAGATTGCTTCCCGACATTTTACAATATGTCTAAGAATTTTTTTTAAAATGTTGTTGATACATTATTATAATAAGTTCCCAAATGGAAATTCATTGTCCTATTGTTATGTCTTAATCATCAATTTGTTCAGGTGAAAGCATTATGCAGCATATTGATATGTGTCTCTCATTTTAGATAGAGTTTTTTAAAGCCTCATAAATGATTCTATAAAAGCTAATGGTTGCCTTTTTAGCAAGATATTTTGATATTCCAGTCATCCATATAAAATATGAACTCGGAAATGCATTTGGTTTTATGCACAAATACCTAGAAAAAGTGTGTCTGCACAAAAAAAAACAAAGAAACAAATAAATAACATGTGTGTTGTATTTGGCTATAAAAGGTTGTTTAAGGTTTTAAATAATTGCAACCCCTGTTATTTTACTAAAGAATTATCAACCTACAACCTACAAGCAGACGTGTTTAAAAGTTTAACCTAGTATTATGACCTTTAGTAAAATGAGGACCTGATCTCTCACTTTTATAAGTAATAGAGCTTTTACAAGCCTTTCAGAGTACAGATATGTGTATAAAAGTATAAAACAGCAATAAAATCTAAGAGCCAGGGTGACATATACTTTCCAAATTCTTGATATGCATGTTCATTTTATATTAACAAGCATCCAAATTATAACTTTAAATTAAAGTCTGGAACTTTGTTGTCATTTGTATTATTAAAACTTGAAGCTTCCAAAAGGAAAACAGTCTAGAATTTATTTTAAAGATTAAGTGACAATTTTGTAGACAAGAATTTTGAAGCATAATACAGCATACTGATTGATACTTTATTTTCAACACTAGGTCTCTGTTTGTACTTAGATAATCAGGCTTTTACAAGCTTTGCAGAGGATGCTTTTGATTTCTGTCAAATTCTTCAAAACTGTCTTCAATTATATTAGTCTCTAGATCACCAATACAAGACTATATTCTTAAGATTTCCAAGAGATAATTTTGTGCAGACATGTACATTCTTTTTATCTAAATGTCTTTAATGGATGTGTTACATGATGCATTATTTTTTTCTTTACTTTTTATCCTTGCAAACTAAAATGGTGTGTGAAATTTGCCACAATTCATACTGTAACAGCTAAAAAATTTAATATACCAAATTCCAAATCAAGCTTGAATTTCTAAAACTTGAACGCAAGGTTTCCCAAAGGGAAACAACTAGTCTAAAATTTATTTCATGATAATTTCCCTTTGATGGTGACCTAGATAGCTTTTACTTTGACCAAATATCATATATCAATTCTTAACATAGAACTTGAAAATTCATCTTAAAGAAGAAACCATTTTGTAAACAAGGATTTTAAAGTATAATACAGCATAATGATTAATATAATTTTCAACACTTGATCTCTATTTGTACTCAGAAAATCATTTAAGAATTTATAAGCCTGTTAGAGGATGCTTTTGACTTCTGTAAAATTCTGCAAAACTGTCTTCCTTTATAATAAATAGTCTCTAGATCACCAATACAAGACTACTTTCTAAAGTTTTTCAAGAGATAATTTCATGCGTACACTTTTTTTTATTCTAATGTCTTTTATGGATTTGTTACATTATGTATTATTATACATGAATTTAGATTATCAAGTTGCTTGAACTGTTTTTTTTTCTACATTTAATTTATTTTATTTTTACAGCTCATGATCACATATTGTTTTTTTTTCTTACTTTTTATATTTGCAATCTACAGTACACTCAGAGAGGATTGATTCTCATACTCTGATTTCAGTGTCCAGTGATTCACAGAGTTTCACAGAGTAAACTCTTAAAATTCTCCAAGGAATTTCTCCCACCTGGGAGAAATTTATTACCTTTTTCGGAGTATTTTGGAGTTGTTTATTACCTTGTGTATTATAATCATTTTCACCTGACAAGAAAGACAGGAAATAGGTGCTACTTCAAAAGGTTTTCAAGGCAATAAAAAAATCCAAGATCGGTGTAATTTATGACCCTTTGGAGGGAGTACTCCCAAAACCCTCCTAGGTTTTTATGGCTTTTCTTGGAGTTTCCTGGAGTCATTAAAAAAATTTCCTCCGAAATCAGAGTATGAGAATCAATCCTCTCTGAGTGTACTGTAGGATGCCACACTTCTTATGTGAAATTGGCCACACTTCATACTGTAACAACCAAAAAAGTCATATACCAAACTTCAAAATAAAGCCTATCTATTAGAATTGAAAGAGTAAAATGCAATGATCTTGTTTAACCTGAATCTGACCTAAAACTATGCTGGTGAAAATGTTACTTCTACAATCATCCAGAATAAACCTTGGAGAACTAAAACTTGAAGGTAACGCTTCCCAAGGGGAATATACAACTCTCAAATTGATTTGCAAGTGAAGTGACCCAATTAAAGTCCGCTTTGATATAATAGTTCGATGCACCATCTGTTCTCAAGATATGAACTAGAAAACGAATTTGTGATTTTTTTAAACAGAATTTAAAGCATAATACAGCATACTTATTGCTACAATTCGCAACACTACTATTAAGGTTTCATTCTGTCATTAGAAATAGGCCAGGATTTTACAAGCCTTCAAGAGGATTTTTTTAGATCTATAAAGAATCGTACACGCGTGCAAAACTAAATTATTTTATCTTTTTATAGTTTCTTGGTCACCAAAATAAGACTTTTTTTCTGCAGACTTAAAGAGATAATCTCATGCATACTACATGTTTAGTATCTTGTTTGTGAATTTGTGATCATGTATCATTTTTTTGAAGTTTATTTCTTTGTTCCTAGTACATTATGCATAGTTGACTGTTTGAGAAATTCAAGATCATAAATGAATGATAAAAAAATAGCCAATTGTTACCATTGTTTTGAAATCTTAATTATATTATTGTACACGAGGTTTAGTCAAAACATAGTGCAAGATCTTCAAAGTCTGATGGCTTAAAGCAAGCTCTCTTCAATAGAACACACTTAATTACGAAACACAGGCTTCAAAATTTAAATAACAAATATGTATTTATAATTTAAGTGATTTAACCCCAGCATAATTGTTTTCAAGAATTCAACTAAACCATGCATCTTCACAGGTAGTAATGTGTCATATCGTAAAACGTTTGGTAAAGGGATTTTGTCATGGTTTAGTCAAGGGCGTCATGGTTTGTACAAGGGAAATTTGCATAATGTCGTCTGCAAAAATGAAATCATAATTTTTCCAGACACAAAAGGCGTTTTCGGTCATTTATAAGGGTAAGATATATTTATACTAAAATATGGCACATGTAAATGATGGAATATACTCGCTAAATCATTCAGGAAAAATAGTTTTGTTAAATTGATACAATAACATCATTTTATGTTCCAAGCAAAAGTAAAGGCCAGATGTTGCTCAAAAACAATCATTCACTGTGCATACAGTCTTTTGACATATTTTTTAGCGTAATTAAACGCTTACAAAGCATACATCGCAAAAATACAAATTTTTACTTGTCATGGTTTGTACAAGGGACGTCATGGTTTAGTGTAGGTTGGTCATGGTTTGGTCAAGGGATATTTGAAAATGATATTTTAAATTTTATTCAATGATATGAGCTAACAATTATGTTTTAAACCTTAAACCGGTCATATATATATAGTACCAAAATAATGCATACTACAAATAAACATATCAACCGCTCCTAGAAAAAAAATAATAACAGTATAATTTGTATGCCATTCATAAGACATGTTAGAGTAATCATGAGATAAAGATTATTTACCGGTATTATACAGAAATTGCCATATCAGGTTCAATATCATTTCGAGACTCCCATATTAGATGTAGGCATTAGCTTAGGCAATAACATCGCTCGAGAAATGATATGGGATTTAATATGGAAACTCAAAGTCAAAATAGATACAAAGGTATACAGGAAAACACTGACTAGGTATTAGGTTTAATGCATGATTTTGCTTATTGCCGCTAATATATTTACTAAAAACTCTCTACTCCCTATCAATGAAGCTTTTCCTTTCAGCATTAATAGAAGGACATTCCATAACTTAAATGATATTCACTACCAACTGAACTATTGCAAAGGGCATCAGATGAGTGCAGATGTTGGTTTGTCATAGGGTTTTGTTATGTCTTCCTTACCTGGATTTGACGCACTGAATTGACTGTTGGTAACGCAACGGGTGTGCTATAGCAAACAGGAACTGCTTACTCTTCCGGAGCACATGAGTTCACTCTCTTTTTGACTGGAGTTCACGTTGTTGATTGACATTCAATTATTTTGTGTTTCCATGTTTTACATGTTGTTTGTTTTTGTCCCGTTCCTGTTGGTGTTTACTGGTTTTGTCTCTGCCCTTTCGGACTTTTGACATTTGGCAACCCCATTGGTACCTCTGCTTCTTGCATATCTCAGGGAATATGTTGCTTCATCCATAATTATATTATTCAGTGCAACAGCAGTGTTTATAGCATTAGAGAAACGTTTGCTTAATCCATAATATTTTTTTATATTGTCATACAGGAGTAGCTTGTACTGTTTTTAGAAGCTTATACAATAACCATATTCATATTTAATTGTTCAATGTTAATCCTGATGGTTAGTATATGTTGTTGGCTTAGTGACGGTATAGAGCAGAAGTTAAAATGATATAAATATAAATATATATGAAAATATATATCTTTTATATGGTATTACTGAAGGTAACGATTTATGAATTCCAAGAAACGAGCCAATGGTTCCGGGGTTAAAGATGCGTATTAAGAAACACAAAAACACAGTATGTCGTCAAACACAATAAAACAGCAGAAAAAACCTAATATTTTGTCCGATCTCCTAACTTTAGAAAATGTGATAAACCATGACATAATGGTATAAACCATGACAATTTTCTGATCCCTTTACCAAACCATGACTAAATTTGAATTTGGTTAATAAGCACAACTAAGCAGATTTAAAGTTAACATAGTAAACCTTTAACGTCATGTTCAATCCCTTTCAGCTCTCCACACTATTTGATACTAAAATAAAGGTATTTTTACATATTTTAGAAAAAAATCCCTTGTACAAACCATGACCTCCCTTTACCATACCATGACCAAATCCCTTTACCAAACATTATACGATATGACACATTACTACCTGTGATCTTGAAGCCTGCTTTATCTGGTAAAAGTCTGTCTTTATTGTTTATAGTTTACTGTGAAAAGCATGCATTAATTTACAGCATTTAAAAAAAAACAATTACAGTTTTTTAAAGGGCAAAGAAGTCACGGGGAAAATCTTTGAGAATTAGCAGCAAAGGATGTTCAACCATTAAACAACATGCTGCTATTATAATCATTCTCTCTATGAAGAAGCCTTATTCACAAGCTTTATTCAGGATTCTTGGTGTGTACTTGCATATTACAAATGTACTAATACTAAAGATATTGTACACAAATGGCACATGTACATTATGTCTGTGTTATGTTTTTATTGGTCAAAGTTTAACCAATTTATTAACAGTCATTTAGTCATAGATAACTACTAAGTTGATGAACAAAAAAGCCTTCTAAGATATATTTTTAATATTTCATAACTAAAATGAAATAATAGGGGGAGACAAGAGGTTTACATTTTTAAACAATAAGGAGATAAAAAGCTTTGCAGACTTTCTTCCTTATAACAAACCTATGAATTGTTCTTTACATTCGATTTTGAAAACAAATAAACATCCCATTAAAAAAACAAAATGAAGATATTGACATTCCCAACAACAATATATAGCATCTTGCTCCTAAAAGCTTACAAGAGCTTAGACAAAAGTGATTGACATTAATTAGTTTTTAAATGTTTATCCTGTGGTGATTTTATGGCCATTATATTACCAGGATGCTTGCATTATACTGCCAGTATGCTGGGAGGATCCTGCAGAGAATTAATATACGACCCCTAAGTGATGGGGTTTTTGATTTTTTTATACAATTGGAAAAAAGTCGTGGAAAACTTCAAAATGAAAGCACGTTTCATGAACAAGGTTCAAAAATCTTAACATTTGTGCGTGAAAGACTTTTAGCTGGTGATGGATTGCTTGATAAATTTAGAAACATACTCCAAAATTTTGATACTAATATAACATTTGTAAGGGTTGATGGGGAGTTAGCAATGGAGTGCTTAAAAGAAGTTTACTCTGACTTATTATTTAGATACTGCAAAGTAGCAGACAATCAGTTTAGAAAAGATATCATGAAAAGTTTTGGATTGCAGAAAACAGAAGCTCTTCGAAGTCGGGTTGTTAAAGCACAAAAGCCTAAGGATAGTTCTTCAGTCAAACTTTCTATGTCTTACATTTTACAGGATGAGTCTGAAAACAAAATTAGCTCACATTTGAAACTTAGTTCAAATCTTATTGACAATGGAACCGATTTCTTAAAAACATTTACAAAGAAAGATTTATTGCTTTTAAGTCAAGCTTATGGCCTAAATGTGACAGTAAAAAATGACAAAAAGACCATATGCGATCGACTTGCACAAAAAATACCACAATTGACAAACATACCAAATGTTGGTGTATTACAAAGGAACACTGTAGTTATTGAAGAGCAGAAACAACCTTCCAGTTCTAAAGGTACAAAGAGAAAAACAAAAGGTTCATAAGCTAAAAAAACTTCAAAAAAAGGTACACATGCAAAGGAAGATTCTGCACAAGAAAGAGAGGATAGTGATGACACTCGTTGTTCAAATTGTGATAAGGTTTATAACAGTAATGAAGCCTGGATACAATGTGACTTGTGTGACAAGTGGTATGACAGAATGTGCCAAGGTATAAGTGAGGAACAATTCAAGCAGATAGTTGAAGACGACTGGTATTGTAACCAATGCTGCGAGTAGACAAAACAGGTAATTTTTCATATTATCATCAAAATTCATGCACATCATACAATAATCAGTTCTTAATTGATATACCAGTATGACCTTGCTCAACAGTTGAGAAATTACATGTACATGTACAATCTAAAAATGAAACGATATGGAGAATATATATATGCACGACACATATTCACATTTTATAACACTTGATCACTTCCTCTATTAGTAATAATTTAATTAGCACCAACTCCATGTTAATGTAAAAGTAAGAATTTATGTGATTTATTATTCAAGTTTTTGTTTGTTTTATAGAGTTGTTTTTAAGACTTGAGTTTAAAAAGTGAAAATATGACATTTATTAAATACCTTTAGTACATTTGAAAACCTGTCATACCCCCCTTTTCTGTCAGGATTAGAAAAATAATTCAACCTGAGTTATGTTTCTTTAAACAGGAAAATTAGTAATGGTTTATAAACATGATAAAAAAAGAAAAATATGGTTTGATTTGTTGTAAAAAAATTTGGAAATCTCATATAGAATTTATTGAGGGAGACTGACAACAAATAACATGGAGGGTATCACACAATACCCTACCAATTTCTGGCACAGGGCAATAAGTCTTAAAATGATTAGTTTTATGCATATGAAAATGTGAATATGTAAATAAAATATACTTACTAGAACTATAGATTCCAAGCTTAGACCCTCAGCTTCTTTATTGGCGCTTCTGCAATAAATGGTTTAGCACCACGCCCACTGCTATTTGACTTCCTTGACACTAAGGACTGACCAAGAATGACACTGTTTATTCCAGTTCTATAATTGTATGTCGGATTTGTGGTTGCACCATGGTATAATGAACGCTGTTGACAGAATATGTTTTCAATAATGTCACTGTGTAGTCTACCTGGTACAATTTCAGCATTAATCTCCTCAACTGAATATTTGATAAAAGAAACAACCCCATAATACATAAAGTCTAAATCTTCCCTTGTTTCCATTGTAATAAGGCTCTTGTATCTTTTACTGACTGTTTCATTTTGGCAAACTTGTTTTTCCCAAGATTTAAACCAGCTATATGATTCATTTAGTTTAACCAATCTATCATCACTCATATCTTTTACAGGACGCATATCACTGAAAAAAGAAACAAGAAAACTGGTATGGGACAAGAATTCTAAAGCTGCAATAAGTGCATTTTGGCCAGCTTCACTCAAAGACTTCGAGTAAGTATTCATAAGATGAAACATTTCAGAATCTAAAGTTTGGAAAGCAAGATTGTTCCTCATCTTTTGAGCGTTGTTCGGATAAAGATGCTCTTGTGTTAGCTTACGATGAATTGGAAAGGTGTGAGCATTTTGATCCCAGTTGTAGGCATCAATCCACATCTGCCATTGTATTGTTGAACTTCCAATAGCCAAAAGTCTTTGGTGGTGGTCTTTTATACCACTGCTAAGAACACTGTTTCGCAATTTTTTAATAAGATGACATGGGTCCATTATGAAAATCAGTTTTCTAAATGGATTTCTATAGTGAGTTGCTATCATATTGGTTGATAGTGGATCAGTTTCAGGAAAATGCATTTTCAGAAAAGCACGGTTGTTACTAGATCCGTCCATACAACAATATATTGGTTTGAAACCCCATTCATATAGAGCATCAATACATTTCCAAGTCATTACAAAAATATCTGCTGGGGCTGCTTGAGCTGTAGGGTAGTTGGCAAAGGGCCAACGAAAGCCAGTGATTCCGTGGAAAATAAATTGCATGACATGATTTGCAAGTTTACTTTCGTATTTACCGGTATTTGAATGATGCATAAGCATGACATCAGATTCACATTCTATCAAACCAGACAAAGTACTACTCTTTCCATGGTTTACAATTTGTAAACTTTCTTGAATGGCCATCTCATCCAGCAGGATACCACCATACAGACCCTCTTTAGAAATTTCTAACCTTGTTGCCTCTTTCTGCATCCATGCCATCATGTCAGGAATTATACCTGGTCCTTGTTTTATTGCATTTTTGTACAGGTAAAGGAGACTTTCAGATGGTAGGTTTAACCAACCATTTTTTGTTATATCTCTATAGGCAGCTGGGTTCCTATTATACAAAGTAAGGGTCATACAAATTACATCTTTTGGCCATCTCATGCCTTTACTACTGCTTTCAGAGGATTTTATCTGAGCTGCTACAAGCATTAACTGATTTTCATTTAGCTGTGGTGCTATCTTTTTTAATGAATCAATTATATCAAAATTTGGGTCAATATTTTCTTTTTCAGATTCAGAATCATCATTCTTTGATCTACCAGTATCTCTTTTCTTATAGCGTTTATGATCCGAACAAATGTAGCATGTACCAGAGATTGAATTTATCTGTACAACTCGTAAACAACCTATGTGTCTTATGACTGCCTCTGATTTATCCTGAAAAGAGCTTAATATTTCTTTAACACATTTTGTACTTGAGGAATATATATCCTTTTCACCATTCTTGAGAGCAGCTCCTTTACAAAGTGTTATGGTTCTTAATGACAAAAAATAAACCAGATATTGATATTTCATTGAAATTAGTTTTAGTAGAAATGAAAAACTCAGATAATTTAATTGCTTTTCCAGCAACAAATAATGTGATTGCACAATCACTAGCAATGACCAGTTCTGTTAGAATAGAATTTCCATTGAATTTTTCTGCGGATAGTAAACCTGCTTTTATGTAATCACAGGAACTTTCTAAAATATACCATGGCTTTGGAATATGGTTTCCTAAGCTAGTGAAGTCTATGCATGTACTTTTAAATGGGGATACAGATGCAAATTTCATTCCTTTAATACTCAATGTCTTTGATCCATTTTCTTTTACATTGGACTTAGAACAACTCGGAAACATTGCTTTCAGCATTTTAAATATAGTATTCTGATTGCAGGTTGACTGTATTCTTGGAAAAATCTTTTTAGCTTCATTATAAATGCTATGAATAGAAATATTTGAAGGTCGTATAGCCTTAGAATTATCCTCCACCAAGTGTTCTGATAGCCTTCAAACAAATAAGCATGATTAGAAACTAGAAATAAATAAACACCCCTACCCCCACAAATAATTTGATGAAATTTTAGAATAAGAGGAAGACATCTTCATTTTATCACAAAGACTGTGTAAAAGTTTCATGAAAATCCATTAATAGGTTGTCATAAAATGGCTATAAATCTTTCAAGTTTTAAAATAGGTTCATGAGGCCAAAACAAAATATGTGTTTATTGGGGTTTCAATGTTTGAAAAAACAGGGAAGGTAACTAGTAGATAGGCAAAATCAATTTATTTGATAAATGGGTTTTTTCAAATCACATTTTTTCACTTATTTGCCTAAAATTACTATCACTATATTACCCCACATTAAGCGAGTGGTATGAATATGATAAAATAGCAGAAAACTGTTACTGAGCATTTTTGCAGTCGGGGGGGGGGGTGTTGATCAGATCTGGAAAGTTTCAAGTGTTTTGTCATTTTGAAGGGGCAGTACATGACCCACTTGGACCCCCCTTCGGCAAAAAAACATCTGTATTTCTGGTTTCATGGCGAAATATTCTTGGGTTGATAGGTAGGTTATTTTTTAAACTTGAGTAATTGTGTAGTATATTTCAAACAGTGCTTTAAAAGCATAAATTTCAATAAAAAGGCTAGGGTTGGCATTAAAAACTAGGGTAGGTTACATGGAAACCAGAAAGTTTAACACACATTTTTTATTTGGCCTTATGGTACTCTTTTTTTGTTGTGTATTGTCCTAAGTAAAATCTGTGTTTTTTTATTCTTTTTTCAAAAACTTGAGACCTTATAATTAATTTGTATTAGCTACCACAGGTACTTTGAACATGGACTTAAAAAATATATACATGTATGGATAAACCCCTCCCCCCTTTTGCTTAATTAAATTGTTGAACAAAAAAAATTATTTTAAATGACAAGTAAATGCTATTATATAAAATTGACTTAAATTTTTTACAAAGAGAGTGTGTGTATAAAGTCTAAGGCATGTGTAATCTCATCTACATGTATGATGTTGACTTCGAAAAAAAAAATGCTTTTCAAGTCCATGCTTGAATCAGAGCTCAATTGAAAAATAGGTAGCTGATTTAATAATCATTTAGTGGAAATAAGGTGTGGCAACGCTCACATTTTTTATTGATAATGATAAACCTTGTTGGACTTCAATTGAAACTCAGTATCTTGATTTGAACTGTTGGAAAGTACTGAAAATGTTGGGGTTTTTTAACATACACTCCATTTTTTATATTGACTATTTATCTTAATACACAATTATGTTTACCATGTACAAAAGCCTTCTCCATCTTCATTTTGTTCATAAGATTCTTGATTTTTTTCATTTTCAGTTGTCATGTTGAAGCACAAAATTCAAATTTACCGCTTTTTTCAACATTACTAAATATTGGTCTTTTTTCGCTGTCTTCAATGAAAAGTCAAGAGAATATCGAAAGTATTGGATTTTTTTTGGTTCTATAAATAGAAATTCATTAAAATTTTCTAACCCAAATTTTTCAGCAAAAACACATTATATCAGAAACATTTTTACACAAGTTGATTTAGAATATTTATATACAATCAAACAATAATTACCATATTTTTTCTAAAACATAATTTTATTTATTTATTCAGTGC
Organism: Arcuatula senhousia; assembly: GCA_963971305.1. Classification (NCBI taxonomy): domain Eukaryota; kingdom Metazoa; phylum Mollusca; class Bivalvia; order Mytilida; family Mytilidae; genus Arcuatula; species Arcuatula senhousia. The sequence continues at coordinate 3,516,422 of OZ020313.1, forward strand.
GGACCTCAAAGGCTTGGTTCATTGTGAGATTGATGTAATGGCTGACTTGTGCAAGGAAAAAGTGGCTGTGACGTCGTTGATTGACAACTGAGGTGGGTGTGTTATACCTCATTTTGTAGATAAATTACTGTAGATTACAACTGTGTGATTCCCGAATCCAAAAAGCCGACGCCCGATAGAAAAAATCGCGAAATACATGAGCTGGTAGAAAATATTTTTTTTATTAGTTGAGTACCTTGTGTTGTGTTATAGTATAGGGGTATATTTTTTTTTCTGAAACAGGTGCCTGTGATACGAGCCATAAATGTCATTTTGTTTGTTTGGCGACTTTGGCGTTTTCGTCGCCTGTAATATTTCTACGGGCTAGAATCTCGAGATACAGTGTACTGGTCGCGATTTTGAACAAGCAAAGTTTAAAAAGTGCGCATTTTTAAGGCGGGGTTAAGCTCATGAATATGAATTATTGTAAAGCTATACAAATATGATTTAGTGGTTATTGTTTTTCGAGTTTTCGATTTATTTGATACTATAGTCGTATATTTGTTGTTCATATGTTTAAAATTAGACAAAACAAGTTGTTTAATGGCCTTTTTTTTTGTAAGTAAAAAAAAATTTTCGTGGACAATATTCCTTTAATGGTAAGAATAAGGATAAAACATGTTAAGGTGAAGGAGTAAAGGCAATTAGAAGAAAAAACATCTGTCTACATGTATATATAACCATATATTGATAATGCATTGGTGGATCTTTAAATATATAATTGAATCAATAGATGAGACAATCCAGTTGTATATAAAAAAGGAGTTACCTTATAGGCTTTTCATTCAATGAAGCTGTACTCCATTATTGAAATCAGTAGGAATTACTGCTAAGGGATATCACGGGTGAGGCATATGGACAACTTTCTTTATTTAAAAGTTATGCAAGTTGGGAAATTTAGACAATATATGTGTTGTATTTGATTATCTTCCATGTAATTATTTTTTTTTGCATTAACGAATCTGGTGATTTAAAAAAAAAATTCCCAATCAAAATCGACAAATAAATATTCGACTAAATTGTGATATCGGTTATCTTAAATAATAAAATGTTTTAATTGGTCATTAAGATCCCAACCACAACTGCAAAGTCAAGCAATTCTGTGTATTGACGGTGAAAAATTAATCGCCTACAAAAAAAGGAGAATTATAATCGGGAGTGAAAATCATCACGCTTTTCTTTTTTTAGTGTGTTATTGATTTTCAATCAATAGTCATTACTCTATCGCCGAAAATTTATTCATAATGGAGCTGAGGTACCATTGGGGCATTCGAATGTCATAAGTGCGAGAGGACGGAGACAAAACCAGCTAACACCAACAAAAAGTGGACGAAAAACAGATAACATTAAACACAAAAACTCAAAAACAACTGAAAAGCGATCAATGACACGAATTCCTTAAAGGGAAACTTCGCGAAAAAATGATTTTTACATATTTAAGGTTCATCTGTACCTTTCGTTAAAAATGGCGAAATTTTCTACCTATTTTTTAGTATATGCAGAACAAAATCTACAAATAAAATAATAAAATAAAGCATAGCTGGACCTAGATATGGTAATTTCTGATTCAATTTCTGTCAATTTTTCATTTTAAGTTCCTTAAAAATGAAGATCTCTTTTTTTTCCTGTTCAGATTTTAAATTGAAAAAGGACAAACTATCCCTATTGTGCCTCAGTAGTATACTGGGTCATCCTAGACCACTTTGACCCCGATGACCCCGAGTTCATTCCCATAGGCTCCATGTTAAATCGTTGCTATTTTTGGTACTGAAATACCCACCCAAGATCTCTAGCAGTAAAGTCGTGTGCAGTCATGCGGAACGGCGACTCGTCCCTTTCTTTCGCCCCATTTTAGTTCGTCACCAGTTTCTATTATGTATTATCATCTCTTATCGTTAACGTACCCTAGCCCTAACCCTAACCCTAATCCTAACCCTAGCCCTAATCCTAATCCTAATCCTAACCCTAATCCTAACCATTTGTTTTGTTAGTGTCGTCCTTTCATTTCTATGTGTTATATAGTTTTACTCCTCCTCCTCCTCCTCCTCCTCTTTCCCTCATTTCCCTCCTCCTCCTCCTCATTTCCCTCCTCATTTTCCCTCATTGTCCTCCTCATTATCCCTCATTTTCCTCATTTCCCTCCTCATTTTCTCTTGTATTTTTCGTCTATTGAGCTTGTTTTGTTCATGTATGGCTCAACTCTAGTTGGTTCTTTTCGTTTTTTTTTTGTTTGGTTCGCCCATTGGGCTCTTTTTTTGTGTGTCTTTGTTATTGTATTAATTGCTTTTATTTTCTTAAGTTTTCAATAAAAACTCAAAATCAGGTACAACTTTTATTAACATTCTATAGTACAAGTTTTATTTACATTCCATCTTTCAATTTCAATATCCATAGGGTCTAGTGGTTAAATCGTTCATGATCACTCTTTTGTCAAACACAATTTTATAGTCCTTTTCCTGTGTGACGGTTAACAGTTTCTGGTGGCTTCTTTGGATCTTATAATCATCTCTCACTGTCCTGATATCGTTTCTGTTAACGGTGACCATCTCCTTGATGGTGTCAAAGTTGATGTCTAAAGCGTTCTTGAAGTTGAGTGTTATTCCACGAACTTTGCACATAGTTCTGTTTCCTCCTTTCTCGGGAATGGCTAGTTTGTATGCATAGTTCTTTGGTCCTCCCGTGACAAACTCCGTAATTGTATTTTCGGATACTTCATCTGTTAAATCCCCTAAGTAGTCTCCCAGCTTAGGCCTCCATTCTCCTGGTTTCGATGTAAATACGATGGAGTCTGTGTCACAGTAGAGTGCTCTTGGTCCCAAATTCTCCAGATAAGAATACAGTTTGAGTCTGGCCTGGGCGGTAGTATAGGCTGCTATGACGACATTCGTTTTCTTTGAGGTTTCGATGAATTCTTCTTTATATTTCCATCGTAATTCCACCATTTCATCGTTAACAAACTGGATCCCGGTGACTTCAATTTTATCGCTGGTTAACATGTCGAAGTATTTCTTTTGTTCTGTAATGTAGGTGGTCTGTTGCATGTTGTTTCTTTGTCCAAACTTGCCCCAAAAGCTGTTCAACATCAGTTTGGCTAAAGACCTGATGCCGGGGTTCTTTTCTATTTTGTTATGGTCTAACTGTATCCCTTCCTTTTCCTCGTAGTCCTTGATGTATTGCTGTTTATCCTCCTCAGATTGGCACCACTCTGGCCATCCACTAGCTTCTTGTTTCATTTTTAAGAATGTATTGATGTAGTCAGTGAAGAGTCCTCCAGACTTCCTTCCGGGATCGTACTGTTCTACCTCTTCGAAATGCCATACTTCGTAGATGTTTAAGATGGAATATCCCTTTTCAAAAGCTTTCTTCAGTTCATCTGTCACCCAAGTTCCCGTTACAGCTCTATCTTTTTCAGTATGGTTACAAGGTTCTTGCTGGTAGGTTTCCGTACAGGTACGACACAGTGGGAACATCAATTTGTTGTTGATCTTGCTGGGTAAAACAGGGATGTATAGGTTACTGGGTGGTAGAACTTTACATTTCACCAATCCTTCGTACTCGTTGATGTCACCAAAGTTTTCCGTAATGATGATGGGATGTCCTTTGGGTATTTTTCCGGTCTTGTTTACAAATGGATAGAGTGATGTCACGTCATAGTAGTTGATACTGTTTTCTTCCGCCTCTTTGTATAGAGTGAGGGCCTCTGTTCGATCAGATAACTTGTAGTAAAGTTACTGTGGGTACACAAAAGATAACAGACAACATTGGCCGCAAAAACGACGACAGCACCATACCATAATTTATTCGCACATTGTATTGCAGTTGTTTGAAAATAAAGATATCAAAACTAACACTTCTCAACCAGTAAATGGCTTTGCTATATATAAACATATATATAAAGGTAATAACAAAACTACCGAACTTGAATGATCAATCTCATAGTCCAGAGAAAATGACAAAAACGAATCAGTCATACCGGAGAACTGGTGGATCGCAATGGTCCTGACTTGGTACAGGCATTTCAAACGAAATGGTGGGTTAAACCAGGTTTTATGGCGCCAAACCTCCCTCTTCCATTGTGATCTTAGGATCCGGTAATGACCATAGAACACAACATATTTGTGAGACACAATAGGGATATTGAGGTGATCATCTCAGTACAGCAGACCAGTCAAACACTAATTAAAACAATTAACTATCATATCTTTTAACTCAATTTTGAACTTTTCTACTAGTGAAAGAATTTTTTTAGTGATCGTATGAGACGTATTTTCTTATAGCCCTGCTTCAAAAGTCGGTCACGAAGAAACCGGTGTCTGATCAAAAAATCTGTGAAATGTGTGCAAGCTCTGGCATATCGAATAAGTTGAGAAATATAAACACCGTATGCAGGAGAAGTAGGTATATTGCTCTGCAGATTAGGAAAATTAATAATTTGAAAATTAAAATTGTCTCGTTTATCTTAAATTTTTGTACTGAGATGACCACCCGGGTCAAATTCGAGGTGCAAATCCAAGAAAGACGTGAAGCAATTAGATTCGGTGGTCTCTTTTATCTCCAATTCCGGAGGATATATTGAAGGAATCCAACTACCAAATGAAGTGTTATTGACAGAAAGGACAACATATATTAGATACATTTAGATACCCTTCAGCTTAAATACAAACAATATACAAGGTAGGCAAACAAAATTTTGACAAATATACAGTAAAACCTGTACTAGTGACCACCTCCATATAAAGACTTCCTGTCCATCAAGACTATTTTCAGTCCCCCCAACAGTTTTTCCTATATATTTAACCTCTATATAGTGACCACCTGCCCAACGTGACTAGTGACCATCAGAAACCTTCCCTTGAAGTGCCAAAACCTGTATACAAGGACCTTAAATTAGTGCAAATGATTGTTAATTGGCTTGGGTTAGCTGTCAGATCAAAGCTTTTTAGGAAGTGTCACCTTTCTTTAATCTTTAGTAATTAGTATTTAGGTAAATTTGAGTTATAAGAAGTAATTATCACTAATTACTTGTGTCAGGGTCAGTTTAACTTTTATGTCTTAAAAAGTTGGGAAGAAATAATGTTGTTAATTCTAGATTTATGAAGTGTAATACCATAGTAAGCAAATGCAGATATTTTTTTATGATTTTAATATGAGAATTTTTTTAGCAACATTCCCTTTACTTATGAATAAGATATAAAAAGATAAAATGATTTTTAGAAATATACTTCAAAACTACATAATTATATAAAAAATACTGTAAACCTAGATTCAAACATGTATTTAACAAAGTTTTAGATAAATTTTCAAGACATAGAATGTTCAAAAATATTCACGAAATATTGCAAGTTATATAGTCTATTGTTTGGTTTCAAAAGGTCATGAACAAATCAGTATACATGTACTTTCTACAGATCGATGGAAACTGTGCATCAGCTAATACCAATACACATACCTAACATTATACTTTTATCTCGACAACCTCTATATAAAGACCCCCTGTCTGTAGTGACCTTTTTGTCAAGGTCCCTTGAAGGGTCACTATATACAGGTTTGACTGTATACAATTTAAATTCTTGACATTTTGTTCTTAATTCTTCAATTATAAGCATGCAATTAAAATAAGTATTGATTGAAAATGAAAACAACTATGACACAAGAATGTTCTCACTGACTTAATGATTGACAATGTTTTGCTGACTTAATGATTTAGAATGTTCTCTCCGACTTAATGATTTAGAATGTTCTCTTTGAATGATGATTTAGAATGTTCTCTCTGAATGATGTTTTAGAATGTTCTAATGAACTTAATGATTTAGAATGTTCTAAAACAACTTAATGATTTAGAATGTTCTCTCTGGCTTAATGATTTAGAATGTTCTCGCTGACTTAATGATTTAGAATGTTCTCGCTAACTTAATAAATTAGAATGTTCTCGCTGACTTTATGATTTAGAATGTTCACGCTGACTTAATGATAACAAACAAATGACTGACAAAACAGTGTCATCTTATAAAAGTATAAATTTACAAAATGTATTATTAAACAAATACTATTAACTTACTATATCAAAAGATCTAAACTTAACAGTTTTAAGTCTAAGAAAAAACAAACAGAAATTGTGATACACATACCTACAACTGTACAAATACATGACAATTTGTTCTAAACAAGTACTTGATAGAATATGAAATAAAATTTAGATCATGTACCATACATATTCTTACTGACTTCATATTTAAATATCTTAACAAATGACATTGTTCTTAAAAAAATCCATATCATATCATCAATCATCAAATCAGCATAAAAATGAAAAAAAAAATTATATAGTAGAACCATAATACCACCGATCCACCTTAATAAATGACATCAATATCTAAATATAGTCATTTGTTCTTAAAACAGTCAATAACAGAAAATGAAATCAGAATATTCTGTTGCATAATTATAATATCCATTGTATTTATTTCTACAAATAAAATAAGGACATTTGTTAGTTTACTTATTGTGCAGTAACAATTACATACAGACAGACATTCAGATAAAAAATCACAATATATTATAGTAAAAAGAATATTTTTAGATTTTTCTGTAACAGGTGTTATCTGAAAACTTGAAAAAAAATGACAGTAATGGATAATATTTGCTATTGTGGAATTTTGATAGAAAAGCATTGATTATTTGACTGATTTGGTTTGAAGAAGGCGTACAATGTCCGAGTGTCCCTTCTCTTTTGCTATATCTAATGGTGATATATTCCGATAATTACAAAGGTTGACTTCCCCTCCATGGTTAACAAGAAACTCAACAACATTATAATGACCTCCCCGTGCTGCTGCTAACAGTGGTGACTCATTGTATTTAGCACAAAGATTGACCTCCCCTCCATGGTTAACAAGAAACTCAACAATGTTATGATAACCTCCATGAGATGCAACATACAATGGTGACTTATTGAAAATATTACAAAGATTGACATCCCCTCCGTGGTTAACAAGAAACTCAACAACATCAAAATAACCTCCCTGTGCTGCTGCTAACAGTGGTGACCGATTGTATTCAGTACAAAGTTTGACATCCCCTCCATGGTTAAACAGAAACTCAACAACATTAACATGACCACCCTCTGCTGCTGCTAACAGTGGTGACTTATTGATTTTATTACAAAGATTGACTTTCCCTCCATGGTTAAACAGAAACTCAACAACCTTAAAATAACCTCTCCGTGCTGCAACTAACAGTGGTGACTCATTGAAATAATCACAAAGATTGACCTCCCCTCCATGGTTAACAAGAAACTCAACAACCTTATAATGACCTTTGCTTGCTGCAACATGCAGCGGTGACCCATTGTATTTAGCACAAAGATTGACCTCCCCTCCATGGTTAACAAGAAACTCAACAACCTTAAAATAACCTCCCCTTGCTGCAGCTAACAGTGGTGACTCATTGTATTCAGTACAAAGATTGACATCCCCTCCATGGTTAACAAGATACTCAACAACATTATAATAACCTCCCCGTGCTGCTGCTAACAGCGGTGACTCATTGTCTCCAGAACAAAGATTGACCTCCCCTCCATGGTTAACAAGAAACTCAACAACATCAAAATAACCTCCCCTTGCTGCAGCTGTTAAAGGGGTGAAGTATGGTTTGTTTAGTGGGTTAATTACAGCATTCATTTCATAAAACATCTTAACAATTGATAAGTTACCAATACTACAGGCAGCAGAGAAAGGTGCATGTGATCTATGCCCATTGACAAAATAAACCATATTATCTGACAGAGAGGTCATGTTGACACATTTCTTCTCTATATAATTCATTAACAACTTTATGACGTCTTGGTTATTACTATAGACACCAAGGGTTAGCAGTCTGGTCTGTTCTATATGGTCTGGCCCAATGACAGATGATATTTGATCATTGTTACATAGAACATGATTTATAATACTTTGTAAAAAATAACTGTGACCGTAGTATACTATGAAACTAAATATACGAATAGAATATTCATCCTTGTTATTTCTAAATAAGTAACCTAACAACAATCTCTGACGATCCATTTCTTCATAATTACAAGTCCCAACTCTCTTATTATCCACCATCTCTTCACTCTGGTTTGTTATGTGGTCTATATTACCTTCAATGACTTCAAGAAACATTTTTTTGAACTGTTGATATGACATTTGCTTCTTCAAAATGTCCATGAAAACATCAACAAAGTGTGTGTGAGACTGAGTAGGATTGGTAAATACATCATATAAATGTCCATTTTTAATATCTTTGTACAGTCTATCAGCTAACTTTGAATGCATATCTTCTTTTATTTCAATCTTGAGATCATCATCTGATTCTTTTCTGGATAAAATAATCTTATTACATATAAAGCTACTGGGCATGAATTTTATCATGATTTCAACATTCTCCTTCCCAAAATGGTATGCCACTATTTCATAAATGGAGTCATGTATAAATGTGTAGTCCTGACCTGACATTGTGAGGTATGTTCCATTTAAGTGTTGTAGTGCATCTAGTATCTTTTTGTTGCTTGGATTGGGACTATCACCACAAGCATCAAAGACTTCTTTGGTTAACTCTTCATGGATACATGACAAAGGTTTGCCCAGACCTGAAATCTTCTTTGAATTAAGCATACAAAGAACAAGAACTGCATAATGATATTCTTCCATTTTGTCTAGTTCATCCTTGACACATTTAACTGGGTAATCAAAGAACTTTTGGCCTTTTTTCTGATACTCCTCGGAAGAAGCAAACATTCTACAAAGCAATGGAAACATTGGGTGACTGTCTTTTAGTGATATGCCTTTATAAACCTCTGGACTGACATCAGCTTTCTTGCAATGATTCTGTAGCATGTGCTGTTTAGTATCTTCATTAAGATGATTTTCCTTATCTTCTATATCTATAAAATTATCTAGAACAAAGCATCCCCTTTTCTTAGCCTCATTAAATACAGATTTTCTACAAGTACAAATGAGTTTAGAATTTACCCCTAATGCATTTGAAATGGAATCTCTGCAATTATTCAGACTATTAAATAATGACATATCTACAGAAAATACTCCTAAAACATCGTCTAAAATAAATAACTGATTTATGTTTTTGTCACCAAACTGTTTGATCTCTCCAGGAGAATCTACTGGAACAATCTCATATCCATTCTGTTTACACTGTAGAGCTACATGTCGGGCTAAGCTTGTTTTACCTGCTCCAGGACCTCCTATAATAGTCACAATCTTGTTACTCTTTATTTCTGTTAAAGCTGATTTGACACCTTCCGTTTCACCATAAAAAACCTCCTCGTTGGTAGCCCAATTCCGTAACTGGTCAAGGTGATTTTCTGAAAATATAAATAATTGTTAAAGTTAGTATTTGCAACATTTGTCAAACATTATATTTTTCTGTAACAAAATAGTACATTATTATGTAATAACAAGTCTGACCACTAAAAGTATGTCTCGGCTACCGGCACCATCACTAAAATAAACTACTTGAGCTTTCATTTCTTGATATAAACACAACATGAGGATCATAGAAGGCTGAATCGCTCAACTGGTCTTGATGTCAACCCTATGAAGACTTTTGTAGAGCTAAATGAGCTGAACATTTAAGCAAGCAACACCTTTCTCTTTCGGAAATAGTTTTCATTCTATTGGCCAAAACATGAAAACAGGTAAAATGTAAGGCTGTTATCCCTTTAAGGGTCATCTGACAACTTCGATGTTATGAAGGCTTTTGTAATGCTAAATAAGCTGAACATTTAAGCAAGCAGCAGCTTTTCTCTATCTGCAATAGTTTTCATGTTATAGGCCAGGCCTAAAACACTTTTTTCATCTATAAACCCCTGTAAGGGGTCATCCGACAACTTTGACTTATGAAGACTTTTGTAGAGCTAAATAAGCTGAACATTTAACCAAGCTGCAGCTTTTCTCTTTCTGCAAAAGTTTTTCTTCTATAGGCAAATAAAAGGCTTCGCCGAGTGCAGCATGAGACGACCGCAACATGTTGAACCCTGTACGTTTTAGGCCCAATATGGATAGTCTATTGCTCTGGACACATGCAGTCCATGGTGGACTGACAAATGTTTTTGACACATGCTTCTCTGATGGACTTTCGACCCAGGGGGTAAAAATATAAATTTTCTATTTTGTATTCTACTCTTGAAAAGAATAATGTTTGGGGGAAAAAATTAAAAATTGAACCAGAATTTTTTAAAAATTATGATAACAGCCCCGTAGGTAATGAGCAAAAGAAAGTTAGGGGTTGCAAAAATTTATTCTTAAATTTAGAATCCCTACTTGGCAAGAATGAACATGAAAAAAATGTTTTAATCGAACCAGAAATAAAAAAGTTACGATTTTGGCCCCTTTTGGTCCCTAATAACATAACAGTAAAAAAGGGGACACAAAAATATATCTGCTACTTAATATAAACTTGCAAAAAAATTGTCAAAATCGGACAAGAATTAAAAAAGTTTCGATTTCGGCCCATTTTGGCCCCTTATTACGTAACAGGTGAAAAAGGGGTGGGGTCACAAAAATAAATTCTCAAATTTGAATTCGCTACTTGACAAAAATAAACTTGCAAAAAAACTTTTCAAAAACAAACCAGAAATAAAAGATTTTTGATTCGGCCCCTTTTGGTCCCTAATTACAAAACAAGTGAAAAAAGGGATGGTCGCAAAAATTAATTCTCAAATTCGGATTCGCTACCTGACAAGAATAAACTTGCAAAAAAAAATTTCAAAATTGGACCACAAATAAAAAAGTTTCCATTTTGGTCCCATTTGGCCCCTAATAACTTAATAGGGGGTAAAGGGGGGGGGGTCGAAAAATTAATTCTTAATTTGTATCTGCTATTTGACAAGAACAAACATGCAAAAAAAATTTTCAAAATCAAACCACAAATAAAAGTTTTTAATATGGCCCCTTTTGGCCCCTCATTACACAACGGGGAAAAAGGGGGCGCAAAAATTTGCCAGGTTCATTCTTTTATTGTAAGAAACATTCTTGACAAATTTCACAGCAATTGCCCAACTGGAACAAAAGTTATGGTTGAAACAAGTGAAATATTTGAATTTTTTGCCCCTTTTGGGGCCCCTAATTTCGAAACAAAAAAAGAGGGGACCCCCAAAATCAATCCCATTCATCCTTGTGTGGTAGGGAACATCAATGTCAAATTCCATAGCAATCGGATAACTAGAACTAAAGTTATTGTGGAAACAAACAAAAAAGTAGTATTTTTTTCCCTTTTTTGGCCTCTAATTTCTAAACGAAAAATGGGGGGACCCCAAAATCAATCCCATTCATCCTTCTATGGTAAGGAACATCATTGTCAAGTTTCATAGCAATTGGATAACTGGAACTTAAGTTATTATGGAAACACTAAAAAGTTAACAGACAATGACGACGACGACCATGACGACGAAGACAACGACGACAGCATCATACCATAATATGTCCGCAAATTTTCTGCGGTCGTATAAAAACATGAAAAACCTTATTTTATGCAATATATAAGTCTATAGTGGGTCATCTGACATCTTTGACATTATGAAGACTTTTATCGAGCTAAATAAGCTGAACAATTAACCAAGCAACAGCTCTTCTCTATCTACAATAGTTTTCATTCTATAAGCCAAAAACATAAAAAAAACACTATTTTTCACCTTTAAGGGACTGTAACTACTATAAGGTTTCATCTGACGTCGACAAAATGGAGACTTGTGTAGAACTTTCCATGCTGAAGAAGTAGGGTGGCATCAGATTTCATCTATCTCATATACTTTTTTGATTTACAAGCCAAAATTATGCCCTTGGGCTAAAGCTCTCGGAATGATATGGGTGTTTTGGGATATGAAAACACTCACATGATATTCCATATATAATGTTGTAAAATCAAAGTGAGTTATGAACAGAGCATCAAAGGGCATTTGTTTGCTGTAGGTTCAAAAACGGTCAGACAAAATCAGTAGACATAAGGTTATATGAAACCAAAGAAAACAAAAACACACAAAACAAAACTGCTTAAGTCAAACGACACTAAAACTCAACTGCTCAAGAAGGGTAAGCAGTTCATTCAAGTTACTATAAACACTCTATGACAAACTAACTAATATTATAAGCATGTGAAATTTGACAGTTTTGTTGAATTTCAGCATTTCCCTTAATTTTTTAAAACTATATATTCATTTTTTTATAACTTCATAATTTGTTTTGAATATTAAACTTATAACGAAAAGCAAAGGTACCAATGGGGCATCCAAATGTCAAAAGTCCGAAAGGGCAGAGACAAAACCAGTAAACACCAACAAGAACGGGACAAAAACAGACAACATGTAAAACATGGAAACACAAAATAACTGAATATCAATCAACAACGCGAACTCCAGTAGAAACAAGAGTGAACTCAGGTGCTCCAGAAGAGTAAGCAGTTCCTGCTTGCTATAGCACACCCGTCCCATAGCCAATAGTGCATTCAGCGTGTCAAATCCGGTAAAGGAAGACAAAACAACACCCTATGACAAACAAACATCTGCACTCATCCCATATTTGTCTATAAGTGCATGATGTCTTCCGTAAAATTTCTTGAGTGGAGACAGCAACCGAGGAGCAACATAACCCTGTATGAGCAATTTTTGCGACAGACATGTCGCTCTTCTAAGGAAATCGATATCCCGCACGCTCCGGAGTAACTAATCAATTGAGATACGTAAACTCCATAAGCTGGAGCAGGCGGAATGTTGCTACACAAGAAGGGAAAGTTGACGATTGGAAAGTTGAAGTCATCATGTTTGTCATAGAGCCTTGTTGGAAGTCTTCCTTCAGAGTAAATTTCGAGATGTAGATCTAAATAAGAAGCAGACTTCCTAGAATCCGTTGCGTCCTTTATCTCAAGCTCCTGGGGATATATGAGATGGAGAAAGTCACCAAATCGAGAATTGTTTAGTGAAAGGACATCATCAATATAACGGAACGTGAGGTTGAAAGAGAGAGCTAGTCTACGGTCTTTTTTGTCCAGAAGAGATTGTAAGGAGTCTGCTTCATATAAATGAAGAAATAAATCAGCAAGCAGAGGTACACAATTGGTGCCCATTGGAATCCCTATTGAAAAACTGTCCACCAAACTGAATAAATATGTTGTCATTAAAAAAGTTGGGCATGTCGATTATTTGGTCTTCTGTAAATTTGTTCTTTTCCTTAGACTCATTGATGACAAAGTAAGTTTTGGTATAATCGACTACAAGAAATTTGTACCTGCGTTTTCCATTCTTTTTGAAAAAGCTGCGTTTAATCAGCAGTGCCAATCGCGATTTCAGTTGTGCATGTGGAATAGAAGTGTAAAGTGTGGAGAAATCGAATGGTTTGATGCTGTTACAAAATAAAATTGATTTACAGTTAAGAATCTTCATCAGTTCTTTCGAATTCTTCAGGATCCACATTTGATTGGCACCATTTCTGGAATAACAAGTTTTGCCACATCATAAGATATTTTACCTCTGATATGCTTCGGTATGTGGTCCGGGACTGGCTTGGCTTCAAGACTCGCTATTCTTGTGTTTTGCTGAGTTTGGATTTTTTTCATATCATCAATGTCTTGTTGCAACTCATTAACTTCTTTCCTAAACAGTAAGATATCATCTACCATTTGATTCCTGATGTCTTGATTCAGTGGTTTAAGTTTTAAGTCATTAACATTGGAAGTTAGGGCACCATTACTCAATCTGTGTATTGTCTGTAATTACAGAATAAAAGAAACGAAATATCAATTAAAAACCAAATAAAGAAATGGAGCAGTCGCACACGACAGCTAATCCTCTTGCCTGCTTATAAAAGAATAAGTCAAGGTGACCTTAATCTGGAACAGATGTTAATTACTATCTAAGATATACCCATCAAACTAATATCATTCTTCTAACACAATGTTGCTGAGATAAGGACCTTAACCAAAGCTTCAACCTGAGTCATTCATGCAGAAAATGTAGGTCAAGGTGATTTTCATAATTTGATGCTGATTACCATTTAAGATCAAAAGCCTTATTTTTGTTTTGTTTAATTTTTAAACATATGAACACAGCAAATGTAGTCGAAGTTCCCTATTTATCAAACAAGAGGCTCCCAGGAGCCTGAATCGCTCACCTGGTCTTGATGTCGACCCTATAAAGACTTTTGTATAGCCACATTTGTAAACGAGCTGACAAGCAACAGCTTTTCTCTATCTACTATAGTTTTCATTCTGTAGGCCCAAAACATGAAAAAATGTTAATTTAGAGCCCTTAACCCCTATAAGGGGTCATCTGAAAACTTCAACCCTATGAAGACTTTTGTAGAGCTATATGAGCTGAATGTTTAAGCAAGCAACAGCTTCATAGTTTCATTCTGTATGCCCCAAACCTGAAAAACGTTATTTTAGGGGCCGTAACCCTTATAAGGGGTCATCAGACGACTTAGATCCTATGGAGACTTTTGTAGAGCTAAATCAGCTGAACATTTAAGCAAGCAACAGCTTCTCTCTATCTGCTACAGTTTTCATTCCAAAGGCCAAAAACATGAAAAAAATGTTATTTTATGGACCATAACCCCTATAAGGGGTCATCTGACAACTGCGACCCTATGGAGACTTTTGTAGAGCTAAATGAGCTGAACATTTAAGCAAGCAACAGCTTCTCTCTATCTGCTACAGTTTTCATTCCAAAGGCCAAAAACATGAAAAAAATGTTATTTTAGGGACCATAACCCCTATAAGGGGTCATCTGACAACTTCGACCCTATGGAGACTTTTGTAGAGCTAAATGAGCTGAACATTTAAGCAAACAACAGCTTCTCTCTATCTGCAATAGTTTTCATTTCATAGGGCAAAAACATGAAAAAACGTTACTTTAGGGGCCGTAACCCCTACAAGGGGTGATCTGACAATTTTGACCCTATGGAGACTTTTGTAGAGCTAAATGAGCTGAACATTTAAGCGAGCAACAGCTTCCCTCTATCTGCAATAGTTTTCATTCCATAGGGCAAAAACATGAAAAAACGTTACTTTAGGGTCCGTAACCCCTATAAGGGGTCATTTGACAACTTTGACCCTATAGAGACTTTTGTAGAGCTAAATGAGCTGAACATTTAAGCAAGCAACAGCTTCTCTCTATCTGCAATAGTTTTCATTTCATAGGGCAAAAACATGAAAAAACGTTACTTTAGGGTCCGTTACCCCTATAAGGGGTCATTTGACAACTTTGACCCTATAGAGACTTTTGTAGAGCTAAATGAGCTGAACATTTAAGCAAGCAACAGCTTTTCTCTATCTGCAATAGTTTTCATACTATAGGGCAAAAACATGAAAAAAACGCTATTTTCACCTTGAAGGGGATGTAACCCCTATAAGGGGTCATCTGACAACTTGGACCAATTGGAGACTTTGGTAGAACTTTAAATGCTGAAGCAGTATGGTGGCATCATATTTCATCTATCTCTTATACTTTTTGATTTACAAGCCAAAAACAGTAGTCTGACACCCTGGTCTATTCTTAGCAACGGCGGCCATGTTTTTCGACGAATCAAAAATCCCCACATCAGTTCTGTGGGGGATACCCTAAAGTACCACCAGACCAAATTTGGTTTGAATCTGTTCAACCATTTCAGAGAAGAGAAGTTTGAAGAAAAGTTCACGACGACGACGACGACGGACGCCAACTGATGGCAATAGCTCACATGGCCTTTGGCCAGGTGAGCTAAAAATTGAAAAACAATGGTCATTTATACATCTACTCCATTATATTTCATATTCAATACACCTTTAATTTAAATTGATTTTCCAAATTCTAGGCCATGTTTGGACGGCTGGAAAAGTTTCTGTCCGTTTCCATTGTTTTCTATCACAAAATTCTGCTAACTTTCTATCAAGATTCCATCGATTTTTTATTCTAATTCCATCAACTTTCTATCACCATTCTGTCAATTTTCTATCAACATTTTTCACCGGCGCAATTCTTTTCTACCAGTTTTGAGGGAAAAACAGTGACAATACTCGGCCAAGTTCAACCAATTGACCCAAACCTATAGTTCTAATTAAGTGATGGAATTTTGCTGGAATTCTGAAAGAAATCTGAACGAAGGGTACAGAAATGTGAAGTTTTGTCTTGTCAAAATGCTTGTAAACTACAAAGATACTTTACCTAGACACGCGATGGAGAGGGTAATCAAACAGTGATCAATAGTGTAATATATTAACCAGCAGTTTAGACCACTTTGCCAACCATACCCCATATACTGTGGATTAATGTTTTTTGGTGGGTACGATTTTTTGTGGTTTGTTAGAAAGTATCAGTTGGTAGATTTTTTTTAAGAAATACAAATAATTTTATTTAGAAATACCTGTTACAATTTCTTGGAACAGCTCAGGCAACTAATTCCGAGCTTCCCCTTATTACAAGATCACTTTACCTGGGATTGCAATGCGATAAAAAAGAGTGCCAAGCATATTTAAAAATTGTTTTCCATGTTTACCAATACAATTTCTAATTTAGATTCTTAAAGTCTGCAACATACAGATCAATGTTAATATCCTTTCCATTTGGTATCAAATTTTGTGGATAATCCACAAATAATATTGAAAAAAACAGTGTGTGCATAATCTGATTATGTTTCGATTGTACTGTTAGATATTTTACCAATAAGTTGTTCTTTCCGAATGTATGCATTGTAGCATAACCATTTTTTCCGGCCTTTTATAATTTATCCCTGTAATGTTAAGAACAATCATATATAGCTACTTGCCTGACTTAACTCAGTCCACTTTAATTTGAAATCACTTTCCGTTAACAAACATTGTTCACTATGGGCCAAGAAATTTCGGAACTTTCTGACTCTCTCGACATCATCTGTTTCTGATATGTCATTGGCGAGTGGTTCTTTACCCCATCCTTGAGCAGGAGCTGGGACTGATACTGTATTCCTTATCAGTTTATACAACAAGGAAAAGTCAAAATTTGTTGACTTTGGCAGGAGAGGTATATCTACAATACATAAATTATTTTGTTTTAAGAATGAACATGAAACAGTCTATAAAAATCAAACAAGAGACACCCAGGAGCCTGAATCGCTCACCTGGTCTTAAACCCATAAGGGTTCCTTCTTTAACGGGTCATCTGACAACTTCAACCAATGAAGACTTTTGTAGAGCTTAATGTTTAAGCAAGTAACATATTTTCTTTATCTGAAATAGTTTTAATTCTGTAGGGCAAAAAACATTATTTTTTACCTTAAAAGGGCCATAACCTTTAAGAGGTCATCTGACAACTTTGACCCAATGAAAACTTTCGTAGAGCTTTTGATTCAGAAGAGGCTATGATCCTTTGGATTCTTTCTATCTATTCTAGTTGCCGAGTTATACATGTTATATGCCATTTTAAGTGATTTTACCCTATGTTCTATTTTTAGCAGCAGTGGCCATGTTTTTAAACAATCCTTTGTTGCCAACAGGTCATAAGTCATTCCTGCAAAGTTTCAGTGATATCATTGTAGTCTATTTGCCAATTAGCTTCACATTTTATTCTGGAATCAATTAAATTTCTTTGTACATGGTATTAGCACTATGGAAAATATATTGGTTACAGAATGGCATTCAGATTGTACAATTGCATTCCACCAGTTCTCCGGTATGACTGATTCGTTTTTGTCATTTTCTCTGGACTATGAGATTGATCATTCAAGTTCGGTAGTTTTGTTATTACCTTTATTTAATGAAAGTTCAAAAATGACCTATATATTACCTGGAAAAAGAACATTTAGTTGTTCTGGGAAGCATCTCCATTTTCCTCTTAAATTTGTTTCGTGAGTTCTTAGATGGTTATGTAGATCTCCTAGAGGAACAGTTTTGTCAAAGAAACTACGGACAGAATCCACGGCCAAGTTCTGACATAGAAGGTAAAAACGAAGAAAATTTGTCTCCTCAGGTGGAATTGGACATAATACACCTAAGACAAGGAAAAATATAATAAATAAAAGAAATTAGTATTTCAACAAAAGTTTTCAAGTTCAACATTTTACCTATATTTTAAACAATAAAACTATGAGAAGCTGCTCACAAACAAATATCCCCCCCCCAAAAAAAAAATTCTATGTCATAAGTATTAAAGTTCATTATTCTACCTATCTTTCATTCAGAACAATAATATGTCAGAAAAGCATAGTACATGTAAATGCCCTACCTCCAACATTTGGAACGGACAGACCAACAGACAGACCTGAATACTATAGAGTATGCACTCCTACTTTTATAGTAGGGGCATCAAAAGTTGAGAATGAAATGATTTTGCTATGTCAGAATAGATATTTAAATTTAACATGCTTCCTAATCGATAATGTTGAAAACAATAAAGAAAAATATGTCCATGGGACACAGATGCTGAGGTAGAGTAAACAGTAAGTAGAAATCAGACAGGTTTGTATGTCAATAAGAAGATACAGTTTGTCATACTGAACCATCTTACAAAGTTTCAAATTATTCTCCTGTGTATGCTGATAAAAGCTTGACGGAAATTAACACATTAATTTTAATATGGGTCCAATCCTAAACAAGAAGTTGATGTCTGACAGGTCTGAAAGAACAGGTTGCCGTACAGAACCATTCTTCAAAGTTTCAAATCATTCTATTGTACATTTTCTGAGAGATTTTAGCTTGATGGGAATTTTCACGTAAATTTTGATATGGGCCCAGTCCCACACAGGAAGTAGAAGTCTGATGGACCAGAGGTCCCCGAGGGTAATCACAAGCCTGGTCATCAGACTTGTTTGACATGATTTACCATAAAATTTCTAATATTTTTGTCACTGAAATTTCTGAATCTTAAATTCAAAATTGTTTAGAACACCAGGTTTCTTTCCTTGTAATGCACATGGTCGATATCCTCGGTGCTGGATTTGGCTTCTTTGTTCGAACGTTTTGGTTTTGAGTACTTTTCATTTTCAACAGTTTGGGAATTTGACCTTCCAAATTCTCCTTGAAATATCGATATATAGCATATCCAAATTCACCGTTTATACCCACATTTCAGGTATTTGTTATGCTGACATGTCGCTTAGGACATCCAGTTTGTCATACTGAACAATCCTACCAAATTTCAAATAATTCTCATGTACAGCTTCAGAGAAAACCATGACGAAAATTTCACATAAATTTTCATATCAGCCCAGCCCCAAACAGGAAGTAAAAGTCCAACAGGTCTGAAAGTCACTTAAAACATACAGTTTGTCATACTGTACCATCCTGCAAAATTAAAATCTGTTAGGACGTTCAGACAGACACAAATTAACTTAACGCCCCCCCCCCCCACCCCCGACTAGTCGTCTCTGGGACAAAAAAATAACTTTTTTGGGGAGGGGGGGTGGAGTACTCATATAATCCAATCTGACTGCAGGGGGACCTCTATGTGATATGATATATAATTTGTCCACAGTGCCCTTTCTATGATACTAACTTTTTTCAATAATATATCACTTTATTACACTAGTACTATAGCTGTAATTAATTACATCGCCTGCTACAGCTTTAGCAATCAGTGTAACCAGAATGTTAATATCTCTATAAGCAGGGAATTATATAGACCATGTAATAATGAAGGTTAGTTAAATTGCAACATAGACATGATGAATACAACATACCTTATATAAATTATTAGACAAAAACTACATATCATATTCACTTTGACGACAATATAAGAAAACACTAATTTACGAGCAAAATGTGGCTGGGTTATAATTTTTTCTATCCTTTGACATAGAACACTGGTATTTTACAACATTATTTTTTCTGCATTATTGTGTGTTCCTTATGACCTTCAACTCTGCCCTTACAAATTCGAGTCAATGTTAATTAAACATGCAAAGTGTTTGGGTCGTAACATTTTAACATTTAAAAATTAACGGAATTTTTATATTAAGATTGTAGATGTATTTTCTTTATAATTGGTGTAAACAATAGAGGGAGAGTTGATCTCCAAGTCGATTGTGCAATTAAGACGGACTATGGAAAGGAAGAAATCCGCTTATCCAGTTGTTAATCGTTGTATCAGTATGGCACGCTGATACAGAAGGTCGAAGTTCTATATTTCTCAAGGCAATTGACACTAGTCCTGTGTGGTTGTGAATGTATACTTGCATTCATTTCTCACAAATGTTCGACTTCAGAAGATAACGATTTTGACATGGATTTCAAATATTAAGGAACAAGGACAAATGGCATGCATATGCTCACTTATTTTGATCCAGTACCAATGGAGCAGTCGAATATTAAAAGTTAAAACCAATTATAACGATCGAGAACAGCACGAAGAAACATATAACTTAAAACACCAACAACCGAATATGAATCAATTAACACGAACCTAGGTCGTAACGAGAGTGAATCCTGGTGCCCCGTAATAATAGGAAGTTGTTAAGCCAGTGTGCCAATCCGATTAAGGAGGTCAAAAAGAAGACCTTATGCAAACAAAAATCTGCACTCATATGAGTGATAGAAGTCCCATACTTGACTATGAACGCACAAGGTCTTCCATAATATGCAATTTCATTAAACACAACAAAAACTGTGAAGCAACATAGCCCTGTGTTAGCAATCTTTGTATCAGACTTGACGCCCTCCTTAGGAAATCAATGTAAGTGCCACAAGCTTTATGAAATACAAATGACAACAAAGTTCCAGACAATAAATTTTGCTACGCCTGACGCGCATTTCGTCTATTCAAGACTCATCAGAGGCGCTCTACCAAAATATTGAAAATGCCAAACACTGTATGAATATGAAGAGCATAGAACAGTATAACCAAAAATAAAGCGTTATCACTCGTATTATGATTGTTTCGTGTTTCGACTGGAGTTCGCGTTGTTGATTGATATTCAGTTGTTTTGTGTTTCCATGTACTACATGTTGTCTGTTTTTGTCCTGTTCTTGTTGGTGTTAACTGGTTTTGTCTCTGCCCTTTCGGACTTTTGACATTCGGATACCCCATTGGTACCTCTGCTTCTTTCACCCATAATTAAGAGGGGACAGAATGTTGCTACACAAGTATGGAAAATTGAATTCATTACGTTTGTCATAGAGCTTTATTTAGTGTCATTTAAATTATAGAGATAATTCAACAAAACCTATACATTCTCGTGTAAATTTAAAACAAATGCTCGAATAACCATCAAAGACCTAGTACAAAATAATATAATATGATGTTATTGAAAGGTATTATCATTTACGTTATCAAATATTAACTTACCAAGAGACTCTTGGTGACCAATTTACACCTTTATTTCCGTATTGAAATATTGAAATTTAATTTTATGTATAAACTTTGTTGAATACCTATTTTAAATGAATTTAACACGAGAAGATCACTTAACCGAATTAACATTCAAGACCAATAGAGGGGGACTATCATTCATTAACTTTTATTTAAAGCTCTACAAAGAAGAACAATGGGCTATTGATTTAAGTTAAAACAAATTTAAATGCATTATGATATCTGAATATAATCATTTATTCAATCTAAAATATTGGTAAGACCAGCGAGTACCCTTAATGCTTGACATGTATGAAGCGAGAAATTGTGTAAAAATATTAAAGAATTCGCAATAGTTTTATTAAAGTGTATCAAAATACAAATACCAAAATGTGCATAAAAACATATATCAAGAAATAATCTCTCATCAACAGCATTTGAATATAAACATCAAAGACATGAATTCACGTGTATCATTACTCTAAATATAAAGATGAAAAATAAAGATAATTCTTCAGTATGGAATAAATTAATGATTTTTTTCACGCAACAATAGCTGTAGCTTTTTTTTCAACATTCATGTCTTGGCAAGCGTAACCTATAGCGAGCAAAGAATAACGAGTATGAAAAGGGGGTTATTTCTTCTTTTGTGTTTAAGTAAAATATGTTTGACTTTCGTAAAAGTTTTTGAAAACTTCACCCAAGAAATTGTACATTAGACACCATGCGCTAGTTGATAAATATTGCATTTGTTCCGGATGAGTGCAGGGTTTTGCTTTGTCTATCATTTATCGGACTGTTGACACTCGAATGCCCCATTGGTGCCTCTTTGCTTCTTGAAAATAAACAAATATCCCTTTAAACATTTAAACACTTGTGGTGATTAGATTTTAACAAACAGTTTGAACCAATTAAAGATTATTGCATTATTGCATTTAAGAGAGAAAATGTGATAAAAACAAACATGAACTTACCAATAGCGAATTTGTGAACAATTAACATTTCAAATTCTGCATTAAATGTTTTATATTAACTAAAGACACTTTATTACATTCCTGTTTTCAATGAATTTCACAAAAGACGATCAATTTGTCAAACATCATTATATATTCATAATCATTAAAAGAGCGTGTACGTCATAAACCAATTTATATTTAATGCCCTGCAAGAATAATCTATTTTAAAGCACAAACATTTAACAAAACTTAACACGATGGTATTTATAGATATATCCATTCGTTCGATCTTAAAATTTGGTACTTTTCCAGAACACTATACTGTCATTTGAACAGAGTCAATAGGTGTTTAACAAAAAATTAAGATTCACATGTACCTATTTAGTTTTAGATTTTAAATCATACAAATATACAATCATGACAATACGACTATAATTTTAATGTTTGCAGAGGATTTGAAAGGGAAAAGAATATTTTGAATGTATATTGAAAAAAAACATACTCATTTAAATTTGTCGCAGTTGGAGCTAACATATGTGTAATGGGTTCGTGTTCATTTACTCCATACCATTTCTATAAGCAACAAAACTACCAAACAGGGATGATCAATCTTATATTTCCAAGAAGAAAAAATAAAACAAGGGAAAGACATACAAGAGCAATGATCCTGAATTGTTATAGGCATTTCAACAGAAATGGTAGGTTGGATGAGGTTTTATAAAGATGAGCATACTTCATAAAATGAGGTTTTTCAGTTACCTGCTCAAGGTCGGTGGTTTCCTCCGGGTACTCCGGTTTCCTCCACCATTAAACACTGACCGCCCTACATGGCCCAGGTGCGTCGATAAAGGGCGTTAAACACCAACACACACACACACACACACACACACACATAAAATGAGCATACTTTTAAAGGCCATTAAGATATAAATATAGCTAATAACAAGTTGAGGGAGTGACGATAGAGGTTATTTCAAAACTTTTGTGTATGAACATGTACAACCTGTATGACTTTCTAAAGTGAAATGTTTAAGAATACATAAAAAAAAACGTTGTAATGAAAATGAGAAAATGGGATAAACAACAAAAACCCTTTATTACGAAGGTGAAATACATTAGTAAAATATTAATTTAGCAGCACCAACTTGTCGTTATCTTAATTCTGCATGAAAATTATAGAATTATAATTTATGTATATACCACAATAACTTAGTTCAATGTATATTTTCAATAAATTTTACAAACAAGATCGTTTTACCAAAACCCATTCAAAAATCAATAGAAATAAAATGACAACAAAGTGCCAGACAATAAATTTAGCTACGCCGGATGCGCGTTTCGTCTATTCATTACTCATCAGTGGCGTTCTACCAAAAATATTGAAAAAGACAAAACTGTATGCAAAACAAGTAAAGTGATATCGTTTATAAATATATTCATTTATCCCATCTTTAAATTTTTATGGTTTTCCATTTCATTAAACTGCCAAGTCATTTTGAATAGTTTGAACAGATTCAATAGGTATTTTAAAATAGTTTTAAAATCTATCTAGTAGTCATTTTTAGAGGTTGGACCGTTCAAAAATACTTAAAGACAATGTTATGATCATTCTTGGAGAGAGAGTATTGAAAAAAAAGAACAAAAGAATAGCATTCATTTAATCAAACTTTTACAAAGACGTGAGCTCGGTTATGGTTAGCCATTAAACTTAGTTCAACCAACAATTTCTTTTGAAATGCCTGAGCAAAGTCTAGACCATGGTAATTTCTCCGGTTTATCTTCCTTGTTTGTTTTTTATCTTGGACATTTGAGATTGATCCTCGAATTTCAGTAATTTTGTTATTCACTTATTTACCCTTTTGTATAGCTTTCCTTAATGAGATAATGTTACTTCCAAATACCGAAACATTATTATAATTTTATCATGCACTTATAGACAAATATGTGATTTCGATCTCTCAGATGAGTGCAGATGTTGGTTTGTCATAGGGTCATGTTTTGTCTTCCTTTACCGGATTTGACATGCTGAATGGACTGTTGGCAACGCGACGGGTGTGTTAAAGCAAGCAGGAACTGCTTCCGGAGCACCTGAGTTCACTCTTGTTTCGACTGGAGTTCGTGTTGTTGATTGATATTCAGTTATTTTGTGTTTCCATGTTTTAAATGTTGTCTGTTTTTGTCCCGTTCTTGTCGGTCTTAACTGGTTTTGTCTCTGCCTTTTCGGACTTTTGACATATATGTGCCCACTGGTACCTCTGCTTTTTTGTTACACTTAAAAAGGATTAAAACAACTATTGACTAACATTATTTGATAAGGTGAAGAAGCCGTTGGTACATGTAACATTATAAAAACAACCGTTTTCACGATAACACTAAAACGAAACCAACCGGATTTAACAATAACATTTAACTCGTGAACGGCTACATGGTACATTATTTTGTTATCCCATGCTTCAAGAATTTAAAATTACCGTCGAATTAATGTAATTTAATGAATGTCACTTGAAGAGTGGCTACAGAGATGATACTGTGGTTTCATTATTATTCTTTGGGTATCAATTTTCATGGTTTTCGTGCGTGGTGTTGACCCACGTAATAAGATACCCTACGAGAAGGAATTTTAACATTGATCTGTTTGCTTCAGACTTCAATGTTCATCGAACCACGAAAATTGGTACCCACGAAAATAAATGAATCCACAGTAGCTATATAGATAAAGAGTCCTTGAAAATGAAATACACACAATCTAAACGTCATTTATTTGTTAGTACAAATCAATGTTGTACATCTGAAAAGAGTTCATAAGATAATCAAAACTCCCCTTTTCCCTTTGGTATTCTAGTTTGGTTATATTTGGCTAACCAGATTTCACGATTACTCGTTAACTTGGGTGTATATCCCTAGTTGTATCATAATCGAATTTCCCATGGTCATGAAAAACATTTTTCTTCATATTTCTTGATAAATTGGTTGATTGTTGTAATATCGTACAATAAAACGTACAATACATCATACCTATAAACATTGAAGTCTAACAATATACTAAAATAAATTCTTAATAAAGGGTCCGCCATTAATTTATGAAATAATATATTATTAAATTTGTTGGCGTTTTCAAAAGATCAGACATGCAAGAAAATTAAATATTGTTATAGCATGTTATAACTATTTCATAAAAAAATGACATAAGTTTTTTTTTTCAAAATCATTCCCATTTGGATATTATAACAAATGCATATATGTCCATTAGTTTTTTTTAAGTGTATTGGTCTTGACTGTACAGTTTATAATTATTTGTTATGGATAACTTATGTCTTTGATTACCATATAATATAAGTTAATTATTGTTTTAAGTTGCTATTAAATTTTCGATAGCCCATGGTAGGTGCCATGTCATGCTAGACGCCCATTGGTTCTCTTCCGTACATACATCCCAACAAGTTTCTGTTGATGATAGGATCAATTTTAAGGTGAATAGTAACTTTTCAACATTGATTTGTACTAAACAAGTTTGCAGTATGCTTGATTTCCTAATTGACAACATATTTGTCACCTTCGGAGGAGAGATTTTTCAACAACAAATCGGCATTCCAATGGGCACAAACTGTGCTCCTCTCCTCGCCGATTTGTTTTTATACTCTTACGAGACTGAATTTCTTCAGGGACTCGTGAAGAACAAGAAGATGAAAGAGGCAAGGTCATTTAATCTTACATTCAGATATATTGATGATGTCCTTTCTATCAATAACACTTCATTTGGTAGTTGGATTCCTTCAATATATCCTCCGGAATTGGAGATTAAAGAGACCACCGAATCTAATTGCTTCACGTCTTTCTTGGATTTGCACCTCGAATTTGACCCAGGTGGTCATCTCAGTACAAAAATTTACGATAAACGAGACGATTTTAATTTTCAAATTATTAATTTTCCTAATCTACAGAGCAATATACCTACTTCTCCTGCATACGGTGTTTATATTTCTCAACTTATTCGATATGCCAGAGCTTGCACACATTTCACAGATTTTTTGATCAGACACCGGTTTCTTCGTGACCGACTTTTGAAGCAGGGCTATAAGAAAATACGTCTCATACGATCACTAAAAAAATTCTTTCTTCGTTATCAGCCACTAGTAGAAAAGTTCAAAATTGAGTTAAAAGATATGATAGTTAAATGTTTTAATTGGTGTTTGACTGGTCTTCTGTACTGAGATGATCACCTCAATATCCCTATTGTGTCTCACAACTATGTTGTGTTCTATGGTCATTACCGGATCCTAAGATCGCAATGGAAGAGGGAGGTTTGGCGCCATAAAACCTGGTTTAACCCACCATTTCGTTTGAAATGCCTGTACCAAGTCAGGACCATTGCGATCCACCAGTTCTCCGGTATGACTGATTCGTTTTTGTCATTTTCTCTGGACTATGAGATTGATCATTCAAGTTCGGTAGTTTTGTTATTACCTTTATTCAGGTAGCTATTACTGCATGAAGATAGAAATTAAATGCGGGAGTTCTGTGTTGGTGCTAGCTGGTGAGACATGCATTATGTGCCTATACTTGTTTTTTCAAGTCTGTATAATGCTTTTGCTAGATAAAATGAAAATTGCTTCTATTAAGATTGATACATCTTTATTTTAATGCAAGTTTTTCTTAAGAAAGTATTTCATAGATACGAAACTTTGTTCAGTATATTTATAATAAAGACAAAGTGTATCACCCACAAAGATAAGACAATGAAAATGATGACAGAAAGCAGCATATGTTTCAAGAAAACATCCTGAAGAAAAAAATATTCTGCCAGAGTTAAATATCACAACTGGCAGTCTTTGGTGAAAAAAATGTTAATATATTTTTCACGTGGGATAAGAAAGCTAGAACTACATGTATTATACAATCATGAATTTGAGCCAGAACTTTTAATAAAAATACAGGTTGAAAACTGTAAAAAAAAGATTTCAATAAATTTCTAGTTGACAGTTCTTGTCTATTGTTTTTCAGGCTTACGCTAAGACTGGTGTTATATTTAGAGAGCTTAGAAAGCTGCTAGATGACCTGTTGGATCAGAAGTTACAGGCTCCTTCACTTAATCTATTAGGTAAATCTAAGTATTTTGTATTTTCAGCACTTTAGTTACAGACTCCTGCACATAATCAATTAGGTAAATCTAAGTCTTTGGCATTTCCAATATTATGGGTAGTGTGTCAGGCAAAATCAATTGTCTGGAACAGTGTTTTTATTTTGAATTTGATCTTATGGAAATTAAAAAACTGCAAACAGGTATGTTCAACATTTGAACTTTAACTGCTCAGGCTTTTATTATTCAATCTTAATATCGGACGAAGTCCGACTAAGTGTAGAATATAGGTCATATGACAAGTGTATTAATGCTGCAAACCGGATGTAGCATTTTGTAAATCAATCCCATAATCCCCCGAAGGCCAGCTTTAGCTTTGTTTTCGCATAAGAAACTGAAAAGAAATTATGTTTTGGCGAAGCCAAAATATAATTTTTAAACCAATTAAATTTTCAAACGATTTTTTTCAAGTTTTTGTGCGAAATTGAAACTTTATTTGAAACGTTGGTCAGTGACCTACAAAAAAAAACACCATAACAACGGATTCAAATATGGCGACGTGTTTACATGACGACAAACTAAAACATTACTAAATGACGTCACCTATAACAACATGACACCATGTCAACGTAATCAATATATGGGAATGTTAACATACGAACAATAATGCACCATATGATCATAAATAAGCCTTGCACCGATTTAGCTAATCTCAGCGTATGACAAAACAAAATTTTAAAATGGAAAGAAAGGGTCCTACCTCAGATGCTGAGACCTTCAAACCTGCGTGATATCCTCAAACCTTCATGCCGTTAATTTCCACCAGGTTTCTAAATCGATCTCCTGATGTCAATACGAACGAGAATTAAATACTGACACCGAAAATCTTCCAAACCTGGCTGAATGAATGTTGACATTTTTGTTGTCTACTGAAGCGCGACGGGGAAATGACGTCATGAAGAAGTTAATTCGTCCCCGCTTAGTGTTGTCCACAAATATTTGGATGGTATTTGCAATTTTAAGTTTGCATAAATGAATTACTGATCCAAGGTATATTTTAACAAGAAAGCAAATGCCATTATTGTCCGGGGTGATTAAAATCTTAGACTAAAATAAAAGAAGGGACCTTTTAATCATTGACATAATTCAAATTTTTATTTTTATTATTTTTGACTTCGTCCGATTTTAGGCTAAAGCCTACGCCATATTAAATACAAATTCTAAAATACATGTAGTTGATTTCGAGCGGATGGGTAGCATGCTGATTTACAGTTTTCTGAGCAACTATTTCTCACAGCATCTTGATATTTGGTAATTTTAGCAATATTAGAGAGCTTAGAAAGCTGCTAGATGACCTGCTGGATCAGAAGTTACAGGCTCCTTCACTTAATCTATTAGGTAAATCTAAGTGTTTTGTATTTTCAGCACTTTAGTTACAGACTCCTGCACATAATCAATTAGGTAAATTTAAGTGTTTGGCATTTCTAATAGTTTGGTTAGAGTGTCAGGCAAAATTAATTGTCTGGAACAGTGTTTTTTTATTTTGATTTTGATTTCATGGAAATTAAAAAACTCCAAACAGGTATGTTCAACATTTGAACTATAACTGCTCAGGCTTTTACTATTCAATCTTGATAAATACATATTCTAAAATAGTTGATTTTGAGCAGATGGTTAGCATGCTGAATTTTTATTTTCAACAGTTTTCTGAGCTACTATTTTTCACAGAATCTTGATATTTGGTAATTTTGCCAATATGCCTTTTCCTAAATTCTTTAAAATGTTTAACATTGTTAAACGTTTGTATTCTACAGTTTTTGCAATGTTTCATTTTAAAACAATATTTTTATTTTACCAGACCATAACATCAACCAATTGATTTGCAAACTTATAGAAAGTGAAAAGTGAAATGACCTTCAAAGTTCAAAGAGCAGAAATTCAAATGTGAAATCAGCCTCCATGACCAGAAAATTAATCTTCTGAACCAAGAGGGTTTAAATGGAAGAGAGGAACAAAAACCAAAGAAATTTAACGGTTGACCTTGAGAACTTTTTATGATGTGTTGATACAGACACCTTAGAAATAGACATGGAAAAGAAAAAAGAACAGAGAAGATGACTCTTATTAAAGGAAAAGACAAAAGAACAGAGGAGATGAATCTTATTAAAGGAAAAGACAAAAGAACAGAGGAGATTAATCTTATTAAAGGAAAAGAACAAAACAACAAAGGTCAGCACTTTGGAAGTGAAGGACGTAGAATAAAAACCATAAATTGCAGGAAAGTAGCTGAGAAACTGAGAAAACCCTAATGTTACTTGTAAAAGTTATGGCATGGCATTTAAGTTGTGTTCTGCCAGTACAAATGTAAATCAGCAGGGTACAAGTCAGTTTTACTAATTAGTTCTTACTATGTGGGTAAATGTACACAACTTTTATTGATATATTTTGTAATTAAAGAGTTATCTACATCAGGGATCACCACAGCTCAAAATCTAAGGATGATGGTCCTTTTGCTTACTCATAATTATATTTATAGTGACTTTTATTTTTTCATAGTAGTGTTATCAGTCTTTCTGTTTTCTTTTTACCATTTGTTCTTTTGTTACCAGTCACAATATACATGTATTTCCTAATTTAAAACATAATTGTTCTAGAAATAAAGTCAAACTTTATTATGGGGCTCAAAATTCAAAGATAGGGGAGCATCACCCTTGATTAGCCTGTGGTGAACTCTGTACATGTATGTTAAAACTAAGAATGTACATGTATATACCCGGATATACATGTATGAATCCTTGTCATGCTGGATTGTTTACAAATTTGAAGTGCTTATTGCTAAGACAAGGTTTGTTAGGTCTTAATGAAAATTTTAATTTTATCTAAAGATTAGATTTCGTAGATTAGAACTGTTAGGACGTTTTATTAAAAGTTCTATATAATGTGGCCAGTATTTTATTAAACTTAATATAACAAGCATAACTATATAATTATTAAACATCAAGATGAGATCACTACATGTATAAACCATATAAAAATTTACAGACATTTAAAGCCCGACCAACAATATGTACTTTGTTTACACAAAGGTCATTGTTTTCCATTTGGGTAAACAGAATTGAGCAATGTTAGAACTACTGATTATGGTCACTTTCATACTGTTTATATATTAACGCCTACAACATTTATATAAATCATGCAGACAAGACAACAGATTACCTGTACCAATAGCTACCAATAACTGTCAATGCATGGTCAAAAAGTTAATACACATTCTTGAATATTTTGAATTATTCTTGTCCACAGTTAACGGGAAACCAATCACAATGATTTAACTAAGACCCTATAAAAGTGGATAATCAATGTGTTTGAGAGGTTCCAGAAAAAAAATTTATTGAAGACAAAATTTTTGCTGCAATCAATCCACATCACACATTTTTTTCTATGAGGGGTTTACCAATTAAATGCTAACGGTCAATGTAAAACCTTTTTTGAATGTGATAATTAAAGTTCATCCACTCTTGTTGTACAGTGAAACCTGTCTAAACCGAACCCTTTTGGGACTGATGAATTTGTTTGGAATAGACAGGGGTTCGGTTAATAGAGATTATAAATGGAATAAAAAGTTAAGAATGGACTTTATATCCAGTTTGGTTTATACAGGTTTTCAGTTTATTCGGGTTTCGGTTAAAACAGGTTTTACTGTAATTAGCTATTTTCTTCATTGTTATTATCATTTTAGTGCTGTCCTCTGTGTAAGATTATGCTCACACTTTGCTTAATATTGTTAAAGTAAATTTAAGGCATGACATACTTTTTTTTCTGTAAAAAAATATAAGATTTTAAGACAGCATTTTTTCTAAATTATTGCTACAGAAATAACTCAAATGTGAACTGCCATTGTGGACAAGGTGTTTAAGTCAAACATTCTTACAGAAGTTGATACCTTTGCCAATGAGAATCAATAAAGTTATATCTTGAAACCAAATAGTTAGTGAAATTTCTGGTTCACTTGATAATTGGTTTATGTTTACAGTCAATTATATGTATATGTATGTAACATAGGAATGCACATTTAGTTATAAATCTTGTAAAAAATTCATGTAAAAAAAAAACAATTTACATGTACTTCAGCTAAAAATCGGTCTTCATCAACTATGTGGTTTTTTTTAAAGGTGTTCTTTGGAGTACTGATGTAGTATTTTTCATTATTTTCAATAAGACACACACTTCTTACCAGATCAGAACACTGTACTAGTTTTTTCCTTCCAATGATCATTTTTAAGCTTTTGCAAAGATCTGGTTTTTTTTAGAATTCCATCTTTTATTCTTCCTCTGGTAGTTTCTGAGTGTTAAAATTGCTCAACACCATACTCTCGTTTTTCACTTTAGAAATGACTAAACCACCTTTGTTTTATTCATCGTTTGAGTTAAAGCAATATTTGTAATATTATTAAAGAGAGTTTATTTAATAACTAGTTACAATTTAAGGATTAAAGGGGTTAATTTATTTATTAAGAGCAATTGAAGAATAAGTATGGTTTAATAATCTTTTATTTCCCCTACATTTAATACCACATATTTTGTGACTGCCTTTTCATACTACTGATATTCAAATGCCCCATTGGTACCTCTTTGTTTCTTGCAGTTATGATTTTGTGACTGCCTTTTCATACTACTGATATTCGAATGCCCCATTGGTACCTCTTTGCTTCTTGCAGTAATGATTTTGTGACTGCCTTTTTGTAAGTCTGACACTCGAATGCCCCATTGGTACCTCTTTGCTTCTTGCAGTTATGATTTTGTGACTGCCTTTTTGTACGTCTGACATTCGAATGCCCCATTGGTACCTCTTTGCTTCTTGCAGTTATGATTTTGTGACTGCCTTTTTGTACGTCTGACATTCTAATGCCCTATTGGTACCTCTTTGCTTCTAACAGTCATGATTTTGTGACTGCTTTTCGTTATGCCTGACATTTGAATGCCCCATTGGTACCTCTTTGCTTCTTGCAGTCATCATTTTGTGACTGCCTTTTCGTATGCCTGACATTCGAATGCCATTGGTACCTCTTTGCTTCTTGCAGTTATGATTTTGTGACTGCCTTTTCATACTACTGATATTCGAATGCCCCATTGGTATCTCTTGCATGCAGTTATGATTTTGTGACTGCTTTTTTTATGTCAGCCATTCAAATTCCCATTGGTGCTTCTTGCAATCCTGAAGAGTCTGTATATACTAAAAAGATAGAGGGAGAGTAGAAGATAATTCAAATGTTGGTGTATTTATCTCTTGTAACTCAATTGTCGTCTTTATTACTTGTCAAAAAGTTGCAGTTTTCTGTATTGTCTGATATAGTTCTTTAATAGAGGGAATGAAAGTACAAACATGTATATCTAAATGAGTATTACCCAAAAATCAGAACAGTTATTCTGTTTGTGAAATAACTTTTTATTAATTAGAATAAGATTATTATCATTTTTTCCTAGCATTTCTTATTTATCAATAATTTATCAGTTATGAAGAAACAAAATATAAAATGAACTATACAAATGTGTTATTTTTTTACAAAAATGTTCATAAGAGAAGTATTAAATTATTGGTGTTTTCCCTATTAGATCCACAATTGTTCTTAACATTGTTTTTTTTCTGGAGATTTACCGAAGCCTGGCTTGTCCTCAAGTTCTGAGTAGAAAAGAAAAATAAGATGTTTATTTCAAAGATTTTCAAGACATTTTGTAAAATTTGTATATTTTGTCATAGTTAAGATTTTAGTTTCATAATCTCTTTTTGTAGGTATTTCTTGAACTTGTCATTTAAAACAAGAGTTGAGTGTTCCTCATTACATAATTCTCATTTCGTTTAGTTTAACAAATATTGGTATAAATTGTCAGGGATTTTAAATTGACATTATTCTGTACTAGAAACAGTTGATAAAGTCTACCTTGCATGATTTTTTCTGGAGATTTACCGAAGCCTGACTTGTCTCCAAGTTCTGAGTAGATAAGAAAAATAAGATGTTTATTTAGAAGATTTTCAAGACTTTTTGTATATTTTGTCATATCCAAGATTTTAGTTTCATAATCCCTCTTTGCAGGTATTTCTTGAACTTTTCATTTAGAATAAGGTTGAATGTTTGTAATTACAGAATTTTCTTTTCGTTTGGTTTAAAAAATGTCAGGGATTTTAAATTGACATTATTCTGCACTAGAAACAATTGAAAAAAGTCTCCCTTGCATGAATTTTTCTGGAGATTTACCGAAGCCTGGCTTGTCTCCAAGTTCTGAGTAGTAGCGAAATATTCATTATTTTAAAAAAAGGTCAAAAATGTGATATTTGTTATACAAAATTGTCTTGTTACAGTGTTAATTTTAGATATCATTTGATAAATTGCATTTATATTGTCTTTAAAGACTTCAGTTCTCCAATATGTCTTCCTTGTTTTGTCTTTTCGCATGCACATTTGAGATTACCTTTATATATACATTTGAGATTACCTTTATATATACATTTGAGATTACCTTTATATATACATTTGAGATTACCTTTATATATACATTTGAGATTACCTTTATATATATATAATCTTCTTTGGCAGTCCATCCTTACACATGTACTTTAATAGATGCTAAAAGTACTTACTCTATTGAACAATATCAAATTTACAATTGGAATGTGTTTTCTATGTTCCAACAAAAATAGCTGTATGAGAAAAAATATATATACAATGTACAATGTTTCAAGTAACCTTACATTACTTTTCTGGAGATTTACCAAAGCCTGGCCTGTCTCCAAGTTCTGAGGAGTAGAAAAAAAGTTGAAAATAATACTGTTGTATGTCTGTTTAAATGAATATGTTATTGTAAACAATCAATCCTAATTTAAAAAAAAAATATTTAGCCAAGTGCTTTCTTGAAAGAATCAATTTTATATTCCATATTGACAAGTCTGCCTTGATCATTATAAAAAAATGAATTGGAAACATTTATTTATTTATATATTTCAACTTGTTAATGTCCTGGTTATGGCTGAAATATAGCGGACGATACAGTCAGCTGACAACAATCAACTAATCAGAAAATTAATTAAATAGACGAACATATGTACTACTTTTTTATATTACAGTCTTTTCTATAATTGAAATCGAAACAATTCTGAGCACTCTATTAGAAAATAACTGCTTATTTAATGTTAATTTATAGAATAAAGTAAAAAATGTTAAATTAATGTTTTAAGAACTTGTATATCTTTTTGTGAAATGATTGCCTAGGTAAATACATGTTACTGTTATTTTCATTTATTTAATACAAATTTATTTCAGTATTTACTTAATATTTTTCTGCATTTGAAATGAACCGAAGCCTGACCTGTCTCCAAGTTCTGAGAAATTGGTGGTCATTTTTATGCCTTTCTCAATGTCATACAAATCTTTGTGTAAGGAGAGAAATAAAAAAAATGTTTGTTGATATGTAAATCTTTCTGTCAGGTTATTAATTAGTGTTTTAACCTTATCATAATTAATTCAGTGTGTCATTTTCATGTATAAAGACAAACAGTATAACAATAATGTTTTGTAATATGAAATCAAAATTACATCTAGGTTCTAATCAATAGATAGTGATATTTAATAAATCTTGAAATCTTTAATTTGTTTGTTTTATATTAATTTTCCTGCTGGTCTACAATAAGTCACTGGCAACACAAGCATGTGGTTTCCATAGGGTACTCCAGATTCTTCCACCATTGAAACTGACCGCCCTACATGGCCCAGGTACATCGATAAAGGGTGTTAAACACAAACATACACACACACTCATGGAGTGAAAATAATTTGGGTTATCTGCGATGAAAATCCAATAAAGGATCACCATACAATTTCCACCTTATAATGAAGGCATTTGTACAGCACATGTAGCCAAACTTTCAAGCAAACAGAGGTCATCAGCATAATGGATATTTTTGAAGAGTTAATTGAACTGAAGATTTAAGCAAGCAACAGTTTATCTCTATCTGTAACAGCTTTCATTCAAAAGGTCAAACACACAAAAAACATTATTTTCACCTTTAAAGGACCATAACCCTTTTTAGGGTTAATTGACAATTTCGAGCATGAAATCATTTCTCCAATGCTAACTTCCTCTAGCAGTGAAAATTTTCAAAATAGGTCCAAAACTGTTAAAATGGTCAATTTTAACGATTAAGGGGAAATAACGCATACTTTTTATAAACGCAAACATATCCAACTAAATAAATTTCAATTACAATCAGCAGCACGAGTTTAACTTACTAGGGTGAACTCTAGCGACCTGGAATGAATATATGGTGAATCTGGCTTTCTTGTTGTGAACATTTTTGGCGTCCACGTCTCTTTCGACATATTTGTTTTTTAGCTTAATATACTGGCTGATATAAACATTCGTGAAATCATACGACATATCCTTTTCTGAATTATTAAATTTAAATCATCGTTCATTCTATTTAATTTCCTCAAGATCAATGTTTAGATTGTATGGTTCGTTGCTGCTTTTAACCATTTTGGTCGGGTCAATTTCTTCATAGCCCGATTCTACAGGTATCTGTTCATAGTGACCAATCATTTCGTCGGAATCAGTCTTGTTGTCATGGTTATCTGTCCTGGTATACGTTCGAGTGGTATCTGTTTCTCCATGGGCAGCAAAGTAACTTTCAAAACAAATGTTATATTAAAATTAACAAACTTGGAGAATAATTATCAAATGTCCAAGACAAAAGACTAAACAAGGAAGACATATCGGAGAAATTAAAGACTGCAATAGTCCTGACTTGGTTCAGGCATTTTCAAAGAAATGATGGGTAAAACAAGGTTCGATAGTGCGTACAACCTCCCTCTTCCATTGCGATCTTAGGGTCTGGTAGTAGCATAAAACACAACAGAGATATTAAGGTGATAATCTCAGGACAACAATCAGCCAAACACTTATCAATAGTATTAGATAATTATAGTTTGAATATCAACTTTTGAATATATTCAGAGGTCCCCGAGGGTAAACACAAGCCTGGTAGTCAGACTTGTCTGACACGAATTACCATAAAATTTCTAATATATTGTCGCTGAAATTTCCGATTGTTAAATTCAAAATTGATGAAAACACCAGGTTTCTTTCCTTGTAATGCACATGATCGGTGCTGGATTTGGCTTCCTTGTTCGAACGTTTTGGTTTTGAGTACTTTTCGTTTTCAACTGTTTTGGATTTTGACCTTCCTGTGTTTTGGTTTAAATGCTACTGATGAGAGGTTACTCCTTGAAATACCGATATATAGCATATCCAAATTAACCGTTTATACCCGCGTTTTGGTATTTGTAATTAGGGACGGACCATTTAACTTGAAGGGGGGGCCTTGGTTTTTTGTTTAAGACAGAAAATTTATTTTGTGAATGCGTCATGACAGAATTTTTATTTTTTGAAAGCGTCGCAACAGAATATTCTTTTTTATTATTAGCATAATTTAATATTGCAGAAATTCTTCTTCAGAATATTTTTTTTCTTACCCTCTGCTGCCAAAATATTTTTTTCATCAAAAATCATTTTCAAAATATTTTTTTAGGAAAAAACCAAGCCCCCCCCTTCAAGTTAAATGGTTGGTCGGTCCCTTACGGACAAACTATTTCACTTCGTATGGCCGATGGCTTGGAGTGTTCTAAAAATATATATTTTGAATCATATTTTTTATGGAAAAAATATGATAAAAATATTTTGACAAGGCAGAAAAATATTTCTGAAGAGGAATTTCTCCTTTTGTTATAAAGTAATGTCAAAAATGAAAAAAAATAATGGCCGCTTTAAAAAAGATAATATGTTCTGACCCGGTTAAGGTCATGATTTTCTTAACCCGTTATTTAAGGTTAAATGGTTTGTCTTTCAATCAAAATTCGCTAAAATTTAAAGTATAAACTTGATGCAAATTTATGTAAATCTTGTGTATATGTTAGGGTTGAACGCCCTTTCCGACGCACCGGGGCCATATAGGGAGGTCAATTAGAATGGCAGAGGAAACCACCCACCATGGACAGACCTTATCACATATAGGTGGGAAAGTCCCGTTTTTGTGACTCGAACACTACCTGAGAGGTTAGCGGCTAGTGATCAATAGTGTGGTACCAAGGCCCTTCAAATTTTCATTATTGAATGCTCTATTTGTTCATGGACATTGCATCTCTGAATGTGCGTCTTTATATCTATTCTCTCTTATCAGTAAACGGAGTTGTCTCATATATGCAGAGTGGTAATTTACATTTGAGACACTACGTATTTATCATAGGGAAAGGGGGCAAAAAGGCCGGAAATAGGAATTTTCTTTATATTAAAAAAATCCTGACGTAACAATTCAACTTGATATGGACAGTTGAAATACTTAACAAGGGTAGTAAATCTATTTTTTTTTTAGCAACGGAGAACCATTTATGTGTTCGATTATCTCCTTTTAACATACACATGAACGTCATACGTTCGTCATAATTATGTTTAATATGTGTTTTTATCATAATTTAATGTTCACCGTATGTTTGGTGCCCATGTGATAAACATGTTAATCATAACATAATTAAAATTTTAATACATGTATGTTAACATATTATAAAAACACATTTAAATTTAAAATATGAGCGACGCATTGGCAATAGATTTGAAATATTTTTTCTCAATATCTTTATATGATAAAGGCATATCAACCGATTATTAAAGAAGCTGATTAAGTATACAAAAGGTTATAACAATAATGCTGTACTGAGATGATCCTAAGCATTTGTCCAAAAACAAACGACAAAGCAAGGAAAAGATTGACCTGATAAATTTAAGACAGCAATTGTAGTAAATCTGAACATGCATTTCAAAATAAATGGTTTTAAAATGGTTTTACAACCCCACATCTTTCAATTCAATTCAGATATAAGAATCTGGTAGTAGCACAAAACCCAACACGGTTGTGAAAGACAATTAGGAAAATGATGTTGTTATTTCAGTACAAAAGATAACAAACTAAGGAGAAAACAATTGGTTCTTTTTAATTGAATAGTTTATACTTACATGCGAGTCATGGCACCACTTTGAATCGACCCTGAAAGTAAAAAAAAAAACGGAGAACCTGTTTAATTAACATAAAAAGAGAGAACTGTTCTTATAAACAGTGGTTTTGTAGAAGTTGAAATAAATTCATGTTTATCATTTAAAGGAAGTTTCTGGTCGGAATTGTGGTTTGAGATTTGAAATTATTTTGAATTGAAATTATTACCTGCTGTAGATAAATACCTTCTTTATTTTTGAGATATTTACCTAATTTCATATTTTCTAAGTATTAACTTTCTCCTTACCTCTTTTTCTCAAAACTATCACAATGCCAACAACCACCATCACAAGAATAAGAATCCCCACTGCTGAAAAGGCAAGTGGCATTCTCCAATCCTTGGTCATGCTGTGTTCTGAAAGAATGAAAACAAACATTTTTGAATTCGTAGTGTTTATGCTATTCGTTTATTTAAGAATATGATCCTCTTTT
The DNA here is from genome assembly GCA_963971305.1 of Arcuatula senhousia. Lineage (NCBI taxonomy): Eukaryota > Metazoa > Mollusca > Bivalvia > Mytilida > Mytilidae > Arcuatula > Arcuatula senhousia. Next base: position 3,555,304 of record OZ020313.1, read on the forward strand.
GACATTTTAAGATCGGTTTTTGAGTCATACACATAATACTTTTTATTTATTAGTGGAAATTGCAAAACAGCGAGCAGCGACCACTGGTCACATTGAAGACTGATGGCTGCCTTCCATTGTGGATTTTGTAAATGTCATCATCGTCTGTTATATAAACCTGGAACCAGATTTTCGAAGGTATATTTTGATTGTGACTCTCCTCGATTTGTCTTTTAAGATGTACTGGGTTAAGTTGTCATAACTGTTCATATATTTCCGAAAACACGGCTTCTGGTGCTTGGCCTCATGTAATATAATATACTAAACTATTAAAGATGTATAAGAAATGAAAAATAGAGACCTAAGGTCCCTAAGGTTCTTGTTACCCCAGACATAGGTTGGTCTTGGTCATAAGTTGGTCTCTAGTTCGACATTTTTTGTATTATTCTATGCTTTTCATAGTCATATAGTGTTTGCCATTTTCAACTTTTGGTAGAGCGCCTCTGATGAGGCTTGAATAGACAGAACGCGAGATAAGGTGTAGAAAAATTTATTGTCTGGAGCTTTGTTGTTATTTATATATATATATATACCTGATGCAATATCAAAACCGATGCTTTCGCTTGTCGTAAAGTTTGCATATTTGACCTCGCAAAGACAGACTCCTTTACTATAAGTAGTGTCAACAAATAAATCTATGGTTATTTTAGTAAGCGAGCCGTTCGCGTGCCTTATTGTCGACGTAGTAGAGACATTGATACAAGTGAATTTGATTTCCACTTCTAAGTCAGTTAAAACTATACAATTGGTTTGGGTCGTTGTTCCTTCAGATAAAGGTAGCCTGTCTTTTAAGTTGATAGTTGGTCCTACGATATCTGAAAGAAAATAAACAATGCAGTTAATTAAAGATTCTATAATATGTTGTCCAGTTTTATTCACTTTTTACATTTTCAATCTTTTAATTAATACGATGAAAAATGAATCAATCTTGTTTTTTAACACTGAATTGCGATATCAGGAGTAGTGCAAGATGTATTTTATTCCATTCTTACCTAAAATATCTATTATAACCGTAGAAGAACTTCTGTATGTCAAATTGTTTAAATTATACTTCATTGCACAAGAAACTTCAACTTTCCCTGATTCTGATGACAAATCCATTTTTAGATAGAAATCTTTACTATTGTTGAGACAGCAACAGTTATTCCCCAAGCAAGGTGATCCATGCTTAGTCGACTGGCATCTCAATCCATCGTATTTTATGACATCGAAGGCTTTCCCATTTAGGAGGAATTCTGCAGAACCATCATCTGACCTTGTGCCTGATGAACAGTTTACCCATAATGGATCGCCTCTTTTTACATGTGCTGGTGCTATGAGATGGGGAGTTGCCGCTGAAATGGTATCCAGAAAATAAAATACAATTGAATAATCGAAAAGTAAAGGGCTGATTGATAGATTGATTGATTGATCGATGTTTGCTGTAGATGAAGATCAAGATAAGGTAATGATCATAGAAAGTTTAGTTAAGTAGTGCACACATTCTACGAGGTGTGCTGGAAATCATGTGGTCATCGTTTAGTGACTGAAAGCAAAGTAATGTACAATAGCTTATCAATAAAGCTGACAGAAATTATAAAAAGAAAAAAAAACTTGAGAATACGAAATAAATTCCTCATAATCCCTAAAGGTTCAATAACATTTTGTTGGATCGATTATTTTAAAAGTATGCAGGTACTATTGCCAAACGTGCTCATACATCTTACCAAGTCACTTTAATGATCCAGTTCGATCAGAAAACCCTGAGTTAAAAAGACCCACAGAAAAACGAAGTGTATCAGACAATCTTGACATATTCTTTTGTTTTTAATATTGGGAAAATGTTTTGATTATGAATAATGAAATATAGAATGGTCCGACACTTACCTCCTTGGTTAAAAAAGGATTGAACTGTCAAAAAGAAGATTACTTTAGACTCCATGTTAAGTGAAGTTAATGTTGTTAAAAACATACTTTTCATATCAAATTAATATTTAAAATTAAAATCATTCAGAGAAAAAATATTCGATTTTAAATATTTCCTTAAAACTTATCATTCCGTTTATTGATGAATGCCCAAAACCTTTAATATATTGCGGAAGTATGGAGATAAATGACCTTATAATATATTTTTTTAATGTTTGCTAGATTTATCATTTTTATACTTAAAACAAGAAAGTATGTTCGAGGCCCACAGATAAACTTAGGCATTAGTTAAGGACTCTGTAAAACATACATTTCTTACCTGCAAATTTTTCATTATTAGTATGCTTGATATAGGGATAAATTTGTTTACAAATACTACAACAGTCCATTTGATAGAAAAAGTAAGAAATATTCCAACAAAAGACAGGAAATCAAACTGTGTTAAACTAAGTGAAAAATGTTCACGGAAATCGATGGCCTTTATTTTTTTTCTAAGTTTGAAACATTATTTTAGGTAAAAAGCAAAAGGAAGGCATGCTGTCAAGCATATGAAACATTACGGTTGGTAATTATATCATCTTCTGTTTTGTTGATGCAGCCCTTTAAATGATGACATCTAAAATAAAATATTGGAAACATTTTTTAGAAACAATTATCAAGTCATGAATAAACCTAGCAATGAAATGTATAACATAGACATGTTACAAATGGCCATGTCCCCGTCGCATTTAAAATTAATCCCTTAAAACAAGGTTCTAGTACTGTTGATTTGTTTTAGATGAGAACAATGCACAAAATATATCAAGCAGTTTCAAGGGATGTATATAAACCTGCAATGCACACAGTCGGCTAAATCTGAAGCAAGGGACCGAAACTATCGATATTGTCTTTGACCATTAAGTCGATGACAGAGTTTATATCAAATCAAAACATAGCACGATGGAGATACTCATTTGTCGGTTCAAAATGCGATTAGATGAAGTACTTATGTTGAATAGCAATCCTATAAAATTTCAGCAAAATCAATTCCACAGTCGAAGAGGAGTTGCGACCACAAGGTCTTCCTATGACTTAAAATGCAAAAGCGATAAAATCATATAATTTATATAAAATTAGTAGAGAACCAAAATAGTGAACGTTGCAATAAGATCAACTAAATATGAGGACAAAAATCTCACGAAATTTTAGCAAAAAACGATAGAACCTTATAACTCCAATAAAATTTGTCAAAAAACGTTGCGAAATGATTAATTACATTTAGTGACAAATAATCATTTAGATTTCAGCAAAATCCAGTCAGTCGTCTCAGTGAAGCTGCGTCCATAAAGAGTGACAGAAGAATGCACGGATGGAGATTGACCTTTACTAGGCCCCTTTGTCGCGTTGCGGCAGAAAGGCAGGGACAAAACCATAGACGATAAAGAGATGTGGTTTAAGTGTACGCGACACAACCAACATTTAAGAAACGGCAATTTAAAAAAATTACAATGGAAAACACCCAGCAGTCTTCAACATGACCAGTGGTCACTGCTCGCCGTCTTGCATTGGCACAAGACTAAAAATACAATACATAAGATTCAAACAAATCCTTAGAATATCGAAAAAAGACCCATTTATGGACATAAAACAAAAAACAGATAGTAGACAAGGACAAACAAAAGCTTTGACATGGATTCCTGGCTTAGGACAGGCACATATAAAATAAGGCGGGGTTAAACTAGTTATATGTATTTCATTTTATCTTAGGTGATATTCTAGATTTAAATTCCCAAATTCTAAGTTATCTTAAGATATTTCAAGAAAAAAAGGGGGCAAATGGGAGATGTACTTACATTGAAGCACAATAAGTTTAAATGAGACATTTTCTGAAACAAACTTTCAAAACTCACATTTCATATTCTCTTTTACAATTGCATACATAAACACAATATTTTCCATAATGGTTGGCAGGACATTTTGTACAAAATGTTGCTCCTTCGAATGAAAAATAACCTTCTGAACATTCTGAAAAAGATAAAATTTATTGATAAGGTATGTTCTACCTTTATAACAATGTATGCCTAATACAGCTATATTGTAATATTAATTCAATGACTTAAGTGTTTTCATTGTTGAGACATAATCACACTGTATTCATCGTGATGGATGAGAAAAAACTAAAAGCAATTCTAATATCTAATTATTGATCATTTATGATCTGTCATTAAAGTATTAATAAAGCAGTTTTTAGAAAAAAAATGCAATGTAAAAATAATCACTTAACTGTTGCATAATCATAAAATTAGCACTTTCGCGCTTTAATGAAGACTAAAATTTTAATAATGTGCATGTACTGGCTAGAAATTTAGCTGATTTTTGAAAGAAGTTTGATACAAATGGCCACTTACTAACTTTCGTGAACAACATTCCGATTTTTACCGAACATATCAAAGCAAACAAAAATGTATTTTGAAGTAATAGCATTTAAGCTCTGGGTTTGATATAATTTCACATATCTTCTTTATTTGACAAGTAAAACCTTTTAGCTAATAAGAAATACTGACTAAAGTGTTTAACATGTAAATAATAACAACACTCACGTACCTGTTTTTCTTTTATCGTGCTATATATTAACCGGGCCTTATTATTTAATTGAAAACTCGATTAATATAATGACTTAAGATTCTCATTTGGGGATTTCTAAACCACTTTGTCTTGTTATTGGTATCATTATAAAGGGGAACGGGGTAAGGAAAAAGCAGAACAGTTACAAAAGCCATATGCAGAACGTACCTTTTCAGACCACGTTTGTTTACATCCATTTCCTTAAGTATTTTTAGATGGGCTTGCGCGGGCACTTCCAAGTGAGTTCAAACTTGGGTCGTATGCATCTACTTTGCATAATACAACTCGGGAAGCAAATGATTGTTAAAGACATTTTTTTGTTAAATTCTGCAAAAATCCCAAATGTTTAATGGACTTTTTGTAGCTTTAATAAAAGTTTTTATTAACAATTTATATTTTTAAAGCTTAAAAAGACTGTTAAAAATTTTATGATTTTTTTATTTATTATTACTTTAAGGATTGTTGTAATTTTACAAACTTAAATGTCATTGTGCACTTTAACTGTTAAATAAGGCCTAGACCAATAATACTAACAAGCCAGATTTCTGTGTTCTTCAGATTGAAAGATCATCTAGTTTTTTAAAAAAAAAGATTTATAACCAGGAATTTGGATATACATTTCTATACAAAGATGACATTTAAAAAGTGATTTAAAATACTGAGTATTTTTTTCTAGACGGAGTCTTCACCAACATCACAGTACCATTGCGTAATCGAATATTAAAAAACGTTTTACGTTACGGCAATAAATTATGACTTGTTTTCTAATCGTGTATAAACATTCAATATTTGAGTAATTTAGCAATTTCCATACTGTCTAAAAACTTGATTTACATTCAGAACTAACTGTATTGATTGTTTAACATTCCTTACTAACTATATAGCTAGTTTAACATTTAATACTAACTATATAGACTTTTTAACACTCCATTCTTACCATACAGCTAGTTTAACATTCCTTACTACCTATAAAGTTTGTTTAACACTCCATACTACCTATACAGATGGGTCCAAGCCTAACCTGTGCAAAAGTGAACCGGGAGCAAACATCTAGTTTACTTTTCTGGTTTGGTTTGGTTTGCTTGACCAAATTAAACAAAATAGCAAACCACAGTTTACTCAAAACAAACCGTGGTTTGCTTTTTCTAGTTTGGTTTGGTTTGAAAAGCAAACCAAACCAAACTAGGCGGCTGGTTTGGTTTGATCTGACCAAACCAAACTTTGACGCTGGTTTGGTTTGCTCTGACCAAACCAAACTAGGGTGCTGGTTTGATTTGCTTTGACCAAACCAAACTAGGGCGCTGGTTTGGTTTACTCTTACCAAACCAATCTAAAATGATAGTTAATAACTTAATCATAATAAATTCTTCAAGTAAAACATATTTGTTTTACGAGAACAAATATTATAAAATGATGTCGGGCTTCGTATTACTTCATTTCTTTGAATCATCTGCGCATGCTCATGGTTTGCTCTTAGCAAACCACACCAAACCAGGCCGCTGGTTTGGTTTGCTCTTAAAATAGAAAACTTTGGTGCTGGTAAAAATGGTTTACTCATAAAATACCAATCTAATATGATGTGAAATGTTTAAATCAGAATTTGTAATTCGATTGAGATATTTAGTGAAAAATATTTGTTCATGAAATGTAATAATTGTGAAATAGTTCGGACATTCTTTCACATCGATTAAATGAATCATCTGCGCATGCTCGCGGTTTGCTCAGAGCAAACCAAACCAAACTAGTGCGCTGGTTTGGTTTGCTTTTTGAAGTTTGGTTCGCTCTGACCAAACCAAACAAAACAAAACGAAACCAGCCGTCTGGTTTACTTTTCGAGTAAACATTAAAGTAAACTTTGGTTTGCTAAAAGTAAACCAAACAAAGTGAAAAGTGAACTTAGACCAAACTTTTGGTTTGCTTTTTTAGTTTGGTTTGCATACAGGTTAGGTTTGGACCCATCTGTATAGTTTGTTTAACATTCCATACTACCTATATAACTTGTTTTATATTTCATACTATCTATATAGCGTGTTTTACATTCCATACTACCTATATAACGTGTTTTACATTCCAAACTACCTTTATAACTGGTTTTATATTCCATACTACCTATATAACTTGTTTTACATTCCATACTACCTATATATTTTGTTTTACATTCAATACTAACCATATAGCTTGTTTTACATTCCATACTAACTATATAGTTTGTTTTACATTCCATCCTACCTATATTGCTTGTTTTTTATGCCATACTACCTATATAGCTTGTTTTACATTCCATACTACCTATATAGCTTGCTTTACATTCCATACTAACTGTATAGCTTGTTTTACATTTCATTCTACCTATATAGCTTGTTTTACATTCAATACTAACAATATATGTTGTTTTACATTCAATACTAACGATATACCTTGTTTTACATTCCATTCTACCTATATAGCTTGTTTTACATTCCATTCTACTTATATAGCTTGTTTTACATTCCATACTACCTATATAGCTTGTTTTACATTCCATACTACCTATATAACTTGTTTTACATTCCATACTACCTATATAACTTGTTTTACATTCCATACTAGCTATATAGCTTGTTTTACATTCCATTCTACCTATATAGCTTGTTTTACATTCCATACTACCTATATAGCTTGTTTTACATTCCATACTACCTATATAGCTTGTTTTACATTCCATACCAACTATATAGTTTGTTTTACATTCCATACTACCTATATAGCTTGTTTAACATTCCATACTAACCATACAGCTTGTTTTACATTCCATACTACCTATATACCTTGTTTTACATTCCATACCAACTACAAAGCTAGTTTTACATTCCATACTAACCATACAATTTACAATATAACTTGTTTTACATTCAATACTAACGATATAGCTTGTTTTACATTCCATACTACCTATATAGCTTGTTTTACAATCCATACTACCTATATAGCTTGTTTTACATTCCATACTAACAATATAACTTGTTTTACATTCCATACTAACAATATAACTTGTTTTACATTCTATACTACCTATATAGCTTGTTTTACATTCCGTACTACCTATATACCTTGTTTTACATTCCATACCAACTACAAAGCTAGTTTTACATTCCATACTAACCATACAACTTACAATATAACTTGTTTTACATTCAATACTAACGATATAGCTTGTTTTACATTCCATACTACCTATATAGCTTGTTTTACATTCCATACTAACAATATAACTTGTTTTATATTCCATTCTACCTATATAGCTTGTTTTACATTCCATACTACCTATATAGCTTGTTTTACATTCCATACTAACAATATAACTTGTTTTACATTCCATACTAACAATATAACTTGTTTTACATTCCATACTAACAATATAACTTGTTTTACATTCCATACTACCTATATAGCTTGTTTTACATTCCATACTACCTATATAGCTTGTTTAACATTCCATACTAACCATACAGCTTGTTTTACATTCCATACTACCTATATACCTTGTTTTACATTCCATACCAACTACAAAGCTAGTTTAACATTCCATACTAACCATACAATTTACAATATAACTTGTTTTACATTCAATACTAACGATATAGCTTGTTTTATATTCCATACTACCTATATAGCTTGTTTTACATTCCATACTAACAATATAACTTGTTTTACATTCCATACTAACAATATAACTTGTTTTATACCATACTACCTATATAGCTTGTTTTACATTCCATACTACCTATATACCTTGTTTTACATTCCATACCAACTACAAAGCTAGTTTTACATTCCATACTAACCATACAACTTACAATATAACTTGCTTTACATTCAATACTAACGATATAGCTTGTTTTACATTCCATACTACCTATATAGCTTGTTTTACATTCCATACTAACAATATAACTTGTTTTACATTCCATACTACCTATATAGCTTGTTTTACATTCCATACTACCTATATACCTTGTTTTACATTCCATACCAACTACAAAGCTAGTTTTACATTCCATACTAACCATACAACTTACAATATAACTTTTTTTACATTCAATACTAACGATATAGCTTGTTTTACATCCCATACTACCTATATAGCTTGTTTTACATTCCATACTAACAATATAACTTGTTTTTCATTCCATACTAATAATATCACTTGTTTTACATTCCATATTACCTATATAGCTTGTTTTACATTCCATACTAACAATATAACTTGTTTTACATTCCATACTAACAATATAACTTGTTTTACATTCCATATTAACATAATAACTTGTTTTACATTCCATACAACCCATATAGCTTGTTTTACATTCCATACTACCTATATAGCTTGTTTTACATTCCATACTACCTATATACCTTGTTTTACATTCCATACCAACTACAAAGCTAGTTTTACATTCCATACTAACCATACAACTTACAATATAACTTTTTTTACATTCAATACTAACGATATAGCTTGTTTTACATCCCATACTACCTATATAGCTTGTTTTACATTCCATACTAACAATATAACTTGTTTTTCATTCCATACTAATAATATCACTTGTTTTACATTCCATATTACCTATATAGCTTGTTTTACATTCCATATTACCTATATAGCTTGTTTTACATTCCATACTAACAATATAATTTGTTTTACATTCCATACTAACAATATAACTTGTTTTACATTCCATATTAACATAATAACTTGTTTTACATTCCATACAACCCATATAGCTTGTTTTACATTCCATACTAACTATATAACTTGTTTTACATTCCATACTACCTATATAGCTTGTTTAAATTCCATACTACACATACAGCTTGTTTAACATTCCATACTACCTATATAGCTTGTTTTACATTCCATACTACCTATATACCTTGTTTTACATTCCATACCAACTACAAAGCTAGTTTTACATTCCATACTAACCATACAACTTACAATATAACTTGTTTTACATTCCATACTAACAATATAACTTGTTTTACATTCCATACTAACAAAATAACTTGTTTTACATTCCATACTACACATGTACCTATATAGCTTGTTTTACATTCCATACTAACAATATAACTTGTTTTACATTCCATACTAACATAATAACTTGTTTTACATTCCATACTACCTATATAGCTTGTTTTACATTCCATACTACCCATACAGCTTGTTTAACATTCCATACTACCTATATAGCTTGTTTTACATTCCATACTACCTATATACCTTGTTTTACATTCCATACCAACTACAAAGCTAATTTTACATTCCATACTAACCATACAACTTACAATATAACTTGCTTTACATTCAATACTAACGATATAGCTTGTTTTACATTCCATACAACCTATATAGCTTGTTTTACATTCCATACTAACAATATAACTTGTTTTACATTCCATACTACCTATATAGCTTGTTTTACATTCCATACTACCTATATAACTTGTTTTCCATTCCATACTACCTATATAGCTTGTTTTACATTCCATACTAACATAATAGCTTTTTTTACATTCCATACAACCCATATAGCTTGTTTTACATTCCATACTACCTATATAACTTGTTTTACATTCCATACTACCTATATACCTTATTTTACATTCCATACCAACTACAAAGCTAGTTTTACATTCCATACTAACCATACAACTTACAATATAACTTGTTTTACATTCAATACTAACGATATAGCTTGTTTTACATTCCATACTAACAATATAACTTGTTTTACATTCCATTCTACCTATATAGCTTGTTTTACATTCCATACTACCTATATAACTTGTTTTTCATTCCATACTACCTATATAGCCTGTTTTACATTCCATACTACTTATATAGCTTGTTTTCATTCCATACTACCTATATAGCTTGTTTTACGTTCCATACTACCTATAAAGACTGTTTTATATTCCATACTACCTATAAAGTTTGTTTTACATTCCATACTAACTATATAACTTGTTTAACGTTCCATACTAACTATATAACTTGTTTTACATTCCATACTAACTATATAACTTGTTTTACATTCTATACTACCTATATAGCCTGTGTTATATTCCATACTAATTTTATAGCTTGTTTTACATTCCATACTACCTATATAACTTGTTTAACGTTCCATATTAACTATATAACTTGTTTAACATTCAATACTAACTATTTTGCTAGTTTAACATTCCATACTAACTATACAGCTTGTTTAACATTCCATACTACCTATATAGCCTGTTTTACATTCCATACTAACAATATAACTTGTTTTACATTCCATACTAACAATTTAACTTGTTTTACATTCCATACTAACAATATAACTTGTTTTACATTCCATACTAACAATATAACTTGTTTTACATTCCATACTAACAATATAACTTGTTTTACATTCTATACTAACAATATAACTTGTTTTACATTCCATACTAACTATATAGCTTGTTTATTATCATATTTTCTTCATTGTACTAATTAGCTTGTTTTACATTCCATATACTCTACAGCTCATTTTACATTTTATACAATTAAATAGCTTGTTTTTTATTTAATACCTACTTGTGCATTCTGTTCCATTTTGAAAGTAGTCGGCACAACAAACAAGTGAAGCAGAGTTCTCATTTATGCTGCAAAATTAAGATGAATCATTTAAAAAACCGACAATGAAGAAATCTTTATTTCTATACTGAAAGAACTGAACTTTGTAATCTGTGAATACTTAGCACTAAGAAAGGCGACACATTTTTATTCAGGGTGTTGGCAGGTCAGTTTTTGAGATTTTTTAGATTTTTTTTTAGAATCCTCTAGTTCTGTCTATCAAAATAAGGTAGTCAATTGCACGGTACCCCCAATCATTCTTTTGTTTTAGGTCACTCTTACATCATAAACTATCTGTTTTACAATTTGGGTTCAAATTCTAATAACCTTTTACAGGGTAAAAAGGACTGCTATGTTATTGTTAAAGCTATCAAAAAAGGTGGAAAACCCTTTCTCGCCAAATTTTGAATTTTTATTATCTTTAAAATGAGTACGTTAACCTTTCAATTTGTTTTAGTATGTTTTCATTTTTAATTTCTTTGCTTTTTGGTATGCACTACATAACTGGTAATTCAATGTGTGACAAGCGGCATATGTTGCAAATAAAATAGATTAATGCATGGACATTTTAAAGGGTGACATAAAAATACATAGAAAAAGAAATCTCATTATTGTATTCTTTACAAAGAAGAAAAGGAAATAATGATTTAACACAAAAAAGACCACTTTCTGTCTAAATTGTTAGACTCTTTGATAAAAATCATATTTTCTATTTTATAAATGAGACAAGAAAACCGCCTGATTGAGAACAAACGCCAACTATTATTTTGAAGTGACGGTTTAAGAGGGAGGCTTCGGCATCAGGAAATTGGTTTGATTATCTAGTATGTATATTTTTGGATATACTGTTCTATGCTCTTCATATTCAAACAGTGTTTGGCATTTTCAATATTTTTGGTAGAGCGCCTCTGATGAGTCTTGAATAGACGAAACGCGCGTCAGGCGTAGCAAAATTTATTGTTATGAACTTTGTTGTCATTTGTATTTTGAAACCAATGGGTTGATAACCGCTGTCTGTGAATCAGATGTTACCTACATACCTATCCTCTTCGTCCCTGGTGGGACATAAGGCTTAAACAAGTTGCCTCACCTTCATACTGACCTGTCCCGTTGTTTGTGCCTGTCCCCAGGATAGTCCAAGGACTTCTAGTTCTGAGTTAATTGTTCTTCTCTAGTATTGTTTGGTGTTCCTGGCTTTCTTTTCCAATATGTTGTCCAAAATAGTGCTTGTTTTGGCATGCGTTGTTGTGGCATTCTACAAACATGTCCTAACCAACTGAATCTTCTTTGTTTAATTTCAGTGTTGATTGGTTTGCTTTTGACCTTTCTAAGTAGTTCTGCGTTGCCCACTTTGTTTGGCCATATTATCTTGATTATTTTTCTTAGACATTTGTTGTGGAATACTTCAAGCTTATGCATATCGCTAACAAGAACTCTCCTACATTCAGATCCATACAGCAGGACTGATTTTACATTGCTGCTATAAATTTTCAGTTTGTTTTCTTACTAAGCTGGTTTGATTTCCAGATTGGGTTCAATCTTGCAAAGGTTGATCTTGCGTTGGATAGCCTGGCCTTGATGTCTTTTTCAGCGCCATTGTCATTACTTATTATGCTGCCCAGGTAAGTAAATCTTCTGTATTTTGATTTGGTGTATTTTTTATATTTATGTCTCTTGTCTCATATTGTTGACCTTCATAACTTGAGTCTTATATATGTTTATATTTAGTCCAACATTTTTGGCATGGGTGTTAAGTAGTTCTGTTTTGACATGTATAGTTTTAAATGTTGAGGAAAGTTCTGCTAGGTCGTCACCAATATCCAGGTCTTCAAGCTGCTGAAACATGTTCCATTAAATGATTCTCCCATTATCTTGTGTTGTTTGTCTTTGGAAAAGGATAGGTGACATTATACAGTCCTGTATTTCAATGTATGCTGTCAAATGCTTTACGAAGATCTATAAAATTGATATTTAAAAGTGTATTCCATTCAATGCATTGTTCAATGATGTTTCTTAGAGCAAATATTTGGTCCACTCAACCTCTGCCTTTCCTAAACCCAGCCTTTTTTGTCTATTGCTGTTTCTATTCTGTTTAAAAGGATCTAACAAAATACTTTGCTTGGTATAGATAAGAGTGTTATGCCTCTCAAGTTGTCACAGTTTCTCAGATCACCTTTCTTGGGAAGTCTTACAATGAGTTCATTGCTCAAGTCAGATGGTATAAGGTTGTTTAATCATATTTTGTAAAAAAAAAGCTGGTGGAGGTTTTTTGCTGTTGTTTCAACGTCTACTTTTAACATTTCTGCATATATCATATCTATGCATGGTGACTTTCCTGATTTTAGTGACTTGATTGCCTTCTAGCTTCATCTAATGTAGGTGGTTCTATGTTGATGTTCATGTCTTCTTCTACTGACAATGGATTTGCTGGAAAATCAGGATCTTGGCAATTTAGTACTTTAGTGAAATGTTCTACCCATCTCTCTGCCTGTTCTATATCTGTTTTTATTGGAATTCCTTGTTTACGATTTATAACTGATGCATGTGCTCTGGACTTCCCACATAGTTGTTCGGTCTGCCACGAATTAACAATAAATTTGAATATTTTTGTCTTTGAAGTTTCCGATTGTAAAATCAAAATTCAAACAAAAAATTCAAAAAGATATCCACGGTGCTAATAAATATGGTTCCCTGTTCGAACTTTTTGGCTTTGGGTACTTTTATTCAATACTTTTTGATTTGACCTTCCAATGTTTGGATTCAAATTAGACATTGGAGGTTTGTTTGCAAAAGTGCCTAAAGACAAATCCCACTAGGATCACGAAAACTAACAAAAACTCCCAAAACCTCCTAACTTTCAACAACTGGATTTCGATTGTTAGCCTTTCGTTCGCAAAAGTCCATTTAATTTGCATAGGATAAAGGGGACATTGGTTAGCGATCGCATTATTAAACAGCACCAGGCGGGCCATCCTTGGCTCATAAACACATTTTCTAGTTAAAAAATAATTATAATTATAGTGTACTTACCAAAAGCCGTCTCTAGTCTTTCGGAAAAATGTGCTGCCGAGACTGGCGTGTAACAATATCAGAGTAAAATATGCATGTGTCATCTTTACATTACTATGAAAATGGAAATCAAATAAGGAAATAAAGGAGATACAATACACATTGAATATAAAGGGGAAATAGATCGTGATTAATTGATGCAATATGATTCATAAGTCCGTTTTTTACATTTAAAAATAGAAAATTTGTGCAAGACGAACATAGTAAATAAACAATTGGTCAGTGACACCAGCTGCATCTAGATTTTGTTTATTGTTTATAAAGTACAGTTGCAAAAACACATAATTAACTATGTTCAAAATTATTGTTGTAATCAAAATCCATGAAAGCCGGATCTGCTTTCAGAAAGTCTTCATTTTGCAATTTCTTTGGTAGAAAATTTAAGGTTGACGACCTACAGGCATCACCAAGACTTTTAGTATACATATTTCAAATATGCTGGCTCTTTTAAATAAACATCTTCAAGTACTTTTAGGTTACATTCAAATCTGAATTTATCCACTTGGCACTTATCCGACTTATCAATACAATGTTTTTTTCTCATGTCCATACATTCCCCAACAAGCTAAATAGTTTTTATAGCGTTAACCTTGGTATAAATGGTTGTATTTTGTTTAAAGGTTGGCTTAATTGTTGGTTTGATTGAAGACAACAATTTAAAAGAACAAGGAAAAAACATTTGTGTACTATAAAATCATTTGTTAATAACAACACTTGCATTGACACCGTTTAATTATGACATTATTATTTTTATTTATTTCAGCTAATCAAGGACCTTTGCAGATACTTTATAAGATATTAAATGAGAAAATAACGAAACATAACTATCCCTTTTTGTTGCTGGAGACGACAGGTGATAGTCAAGCTAAAGATCTTATTTGCAATTCTTTTAGATAAAACCGCAAAGGTTATGTAATACAGCTTTATTGTCACTTGTTATTAACCAAAATAATTCTTCGTTATTATTTAAGTTTAAAAAGTTATGACGTGTTTTTGAAGTAATTTCAAACAGATCTTGTCTCTCTCCAACAAAATTTGTACAGGTGATAAGAAGGTGTATCTCATTCTCTACTTCTTCAGAGTCACAATGAAGGCAGTGTCTAAGGTGTGGAGGTATACCCTGGTATCTACCAGATTCAATCCGCAAATGATGGGATGAAACTCTAAGCTGTGTTAAGCTTTTCCTCCACTCAAAATTGCTAATAGGACTCAAATAATTTTCAAACTCATGACTTGTTTTAAATTTAACAAAAGTTCTTAATTTGCCCTCTGAATTGTTGGATAATTGGTTTCCCATTATTTTAATGTAAGAATCTTTAACTATGTTTCTATTTTTCTCTTTTGACTTGCAATTATCTTTCAGTTTTTGGTATATTTTCTATAATTTCATGGACAAACCCCCCCTGAAGGCTAATGCTCTTCATGTAAAAATTTGGATTCTTGGAAAGCATCATCTTAAAGTGGAAATTTTGCAGTGTTTTTTAAAGGAATCCAATATTTGATCATAGCTTTAACAATGTAAAAATGTAGTAAAAATCTTCCCAGTTCTGAAAGAACAGCAAAATTTGTGGTCTTTTTGTGTACCCTAAGTATAAATTTACAGAATCTTATGTGCCATTTTTCACAGGTAATGTTACCATAAATATTGTCAAGTGAAGGAGAACCATTTCTAAATCTAGCAGTATAAGGGTTGAAAAATCCTCATATCTCACAGCCATATAAAAGAATAGGCTGTATTGTATGATCAAATACATTGATACTAGTCTTTACATTTGAGTTATTAGTCAACAAGTCTTTTTGTAGTTTATAGTATTCCTTTAGATTCTTTTTGTATAACTCATTTTAAGCAAAGGAGAATGTACCTGAAGCACTAAAAACACACCTAGATATTAACAGTGTTGCACATAATACATTTATATTATGTATATGACCACTCTCAGACTCTATGACCTAAATGACCTAGTTATTGATATTTTAATATTTTAGATAACATTTGCTGTCTGGTGATTGTCTGGTTTTGTATGTTTGTAAAATCAGTTAGATAGTAAATATTTTGAGTAGCAACAAGTCGTATTTTGTGCGCGTATATTATAATGACGACGATGATGGTAGTCATGTCAAAGTAACTACGTGACCTTTTTTTTGGAAAACGTATTAAGATGGCAAAATCGTTACAAGTTTAGCCAATTTCGTCATTTCGTCATTTGATCTAAAAGCAGGAGACCGAACTTACATTGCCCAAAGATGGGAAAATAGAAAAAATATATTTTCGTATTACCTATAAACTTTTCCGGAACTACCGAGAAAAAGCAACCGACTCTTAGACCAAGGTTTAAAGAAAATGCATCTCATACGGTCCTTAAAAAATTCTTCCTTCGTTATCAGCAACTGGTAGAACAATTCAAAATTAAGTTAAACGTATTGGTTATTGTTTGTTTTGATTTGTGTTTTGCTGATTGTTGTACTTAGATGAGCATCGTATTATCGTATTATATATACATCGTATTATGTCTTCACAACCGTGCTTCATTTTGTAAACGATAAAGAGATGTGGAATAAGTGTACGCGACACAACCAACATTAAAGAAACGGCAATTTAAATCACAATGGAAAACAGCCAGTAGTCTTCAACATGACCAGAGGTCACTGCTCGCTGTCTTGCATTGGCCCAATACTAAAAATACAATACATAAGATTCAAACAAATCACTAGATTATCATAAAAAGGCCCATTTATGGACATAAAACAGATAGTAGACAAAAACAATCAAAGCTTTGACAATGATTCCTGGCTTGGGACAGGCACATATAAAATGTGGTGGGGTTAAACTAGTTTTAGGCCCAACCTTCCCCCAATTGTTTATTGTGTTACTATCGGTCCCTAAGATCGCAATGGAAGAGGGAAGCTTAGCGCACCATAAAACCTGGTTTTATCCACCATTTCATTTGAAATGCCTGTACCAAGTCAGGACCTTTGTGATCCATAACTATTCCGGTGTGTCTTCCATATTTTGTCTTTTCTCTTGAACATTGAGATTGATCCTACAAGTTCAGTAATTTTGTTATTACCTTTATTTACTTCTTTGGAATATATCAATAAGATGTTGTTATTCTAGCCTTTTTTATTCGTAACAAATAAAAAGATCGAGTTTTAAGAAGAGCACAATTTGTTCCCATGGAAATGTCAATGACTAGGTGGTAAATTTGTTGACCAAAATTATATCAATTTTATCCAAAAGACAACTTTAAAAACTTTGTATATTTCTTTACTCATATGACTTACAAAATAATTTCGAAATTTTACAACAGATGTAGTGATTTTTAGATATTAAAGCACCATTAACCAAATATGTTACATTTGTGAAGAGCTTCATCAATCTGTGAATGTCGTTTATATTCCTTAAGTAGCAATATAAAAGGAAAAAAAGATAAGTACAAAATAAGTGGTCACTATGGTCTATGTTTCATTTCACTGCTTTTGATTGGTTATCCAACTTTAGCCGGGCGGGGAATTGTGGCAACTATTTAAATTGTCTGTTTGAAGCTCTCAATCATTTAGCCTCTCAGTTAAGATGATGATAGCAGTAAAGGTTTTTAGTCTAGTTGTCCTTCTTGGGTTAAGTGCTCAATCAGGTTAGTTCGATCTTTAGCTTTACACTGATCATCCTAGTAATAATTTGGTTCCCTAGTTTGGTATTTATGTTTAACTGTTCCCTGCTCTTAATATTCATACAATGTATAGTGTTTGGTATTTTCATTATTTTTGGTAGAGCGCCTCTGACGGGTCTTGAAAAGACGAAACACGCGTCAGGCGTAGCAAAATTTATTGTCTTGAACTTTGTTGTCATTTTTATTTCGAACACCCGTGATGGTTAGCACTGTTGGTAAAGTTTTTAATTCCCCGAGGTTAAACCGCTCCTGCACCAACACTTTTGTGTTGGAGAACACACCAAAGCTTTAAATTATCCGTTTAAATTTCAAAATTGTCTAAACCCTAAGGTTCTTCCTACCCAAGACATAGGTTGATCATCTTAGTAATAATTTGGTTCCCCAATTTGGTATTTTTGGTTTTATTGTTCCATGCTCTTAATAATCATATATTGTTTGGTATTTTTCAATATTTTTGGTAGAGCGCCTCTGATGAACCTTGAATAGACGAAACGCGCGTCAGGCGTAGCAAAATTTATTGTCTGGAACTTTGTTGTTATTTTCATTCCGAACACCTGTAAAGGTTAGCACTGCTGGTGGAGTTTTTAATTCCCTGAGGGTAGCCCGCTCCGGCACCAACACTCTTGGGTTGTAGAACACATCAAAGCTTTAAATTATCGCTTAAATTTCAAAAAATTCTAAACCCTTAGGTTCTTCCTAACAAGACATAGGTTGATCATCTTAGTAATAATTTGGTTCCCCGGTTTGGAATTTTTGGTTTTATCGCGCCCTGCTCTTAATAATCATATAGTGTTTGGCATTTTCAATATTTCGGTAGAGCGACTCTGATGAGTCTTGAATAACAAAACGCGCGTTAGGCGTATCAAAATTTATTGTCTGGACTTTTGTTGTCATTTTCATTTCATTAGTATTGAATTTTTTTTTCAATTTTAATTTGCGGTTCCTTTTAAATCTTTATTCATTTATTTTTTTTATTTCGATCATTTTGTAATGGATATCAGTTAAATCATTTTTTTAAAGTTATTTATTACCTATGTATTTACATTTAATACCTTTTAATATACACATGCATTATTGTAACTTAATACATTATTGTTTTTTTTTTGTTGTCTTATCTAAAATAATTTGCACTTTGAGTATCATATGTATAGATGGAGCGCTATATAAGAATTGTACGAGTGCTGTCCGAAAAGTTCGTGGACAATCAAAGATTTGAACCTATTCGACGCACTTCACATAATAGCAATTTTGAACATATTCTTTTCATTTCTGGTTTATTGTTTTACAAAAGCTCGACAGAAATAGTGCTACATTTTCAATTATTTAATATGGTGGGTCAGAGCAATGTAAGAATTTTTTCAGAGTTATTCAAAATGCTTAAAACAAGACCTTGCTATTCTCATAAAATATCTAACGATGTAATAAAACTTGTCCTACAGTGCTGCCAATAGTTAGGACGACGCACATGCCAAATTTGAAGGGTCTATGATATCAATTTGTTGAGAAATCAGTATTTTAAGAATTGACGTCATTTTCATTAACGTAGAAACAAGTAATGTTTTGCGAAGAGGTGGAGCAATGGATAGTTATATAAAAAGTATGTTTATGTCTGAAAGCATCAACAGATATACACAGAATCTTTTAATTGTAAGAAGAACTCACTAAAATACATGTATGCATTTGAGATAGAGATAGAAACTAAATGATTAGCATGTTTTCTGGTATCAAAATATGGCCATATTTGCTTTTAAGTACTGTCCCCAGCAAAAGTCTGCTTGAAAGTGTACTGTTGATGTCAAGAACTTGAATATCCACGCTATTTGTGAATCAAACGATCCCAGAAATGAAAAATAAACGCATACATTTAAACTGAAATACATCTGGCAAAATGCAAGCTTCAAAACTCACAATTTATAAAAAATATTGCATTCAGTATGACCTTATGGACAAGAAATTGTTCAGTTTGACGTCAAAAATGTGAACGTCCTGCTCCGTGTTATGAATACGATTTATATTTGAAATAATGAAAAATCAAGTTGTAGTTGTTTGTGTATTCTAAAATTTGGTACACCAATTTATAAGACGACGACTCATTGTATTATGATAAAATTTGAAGTAAATCCAATAACCATCATTAATTTGGTTCCCCAGTTTGGTATTTTTGGTTATACTGTTCTATGCTCTTCATATTCATACAGTGTTTGGCATTTTTAATATTTTTGGTAGAGCGCCTCTGATGAGTCTTGAATAGACGAAACGCGCGTCAGGCGTAGCAAAATTTATTGTCTGGAACTTTGTTGTCATTTGTATTTCGAACACACGTGAAGGTTAGCACTGCTGGTGGAGTGTAAATTCCCCGAGGTTAGCCCGCTCCGGCACCAACACTTTTGAGTTGGAGAATACATCAAAGCTTTAAATTATCCGTCTAAATTTCAAAATTGTCAAAACCTTAAGGTTCTTCCTACCCCAGACATAGGTTGAATATCTTAGTAATAATTTGGTTCCCCAGTTTGGTATTTTTGGTTATACTGTTCTATGCTCTTCATATTCATACAGTGTTTGGCATTTTTAATATTTTTGGTAGAGCGCCTCTGATGAGTCTTGAATAGACGAAACGCGCGTCAGGCGTAGCAAAATTTATTGTCTGGAACTTTGTTGTCATTTGTATTTCGAACACACGTGAAGGTTAGCACTGCTGGTGGAGTGTAAATTCCCCGAGGTTAGCCCGCTCCGGCACCAACACTTTTGAGTTGGAGAATACATCAAAGCTTTAAATTATCCGTCTAAATTTCAAAATTGTCAAAACCTTAAGGTTCTTCCTACCCCAGACATAGGTTGAATATCTTAGTAATAATTTGGTTCCCCAGTTTGGTATTTTTGGTTATACTGTTCTATGCTCTTCATATTCATACAGTGTTTGGCATTTTTAATATTTTTGGTAGAGCGCCTCTGATGAGTCTTGAATAGACGAAACGCGCGTCAGGCGTAGCAAAATTTATTGTCTGGAACTTTGTTGTCATTTGTATTTCGAACACACGTGAAGGTTAGCACTGCTGGTGGAGTGTAAATTCCCCGAGGTTAGCCCGCTCCGGCACCAACACTTTTGAGTTGGAGAATACATCAAAGCTTTAAATTATCCGTCTAAATTTCAAAATTGTCAAAACCTTAAGGTTCTTCCTACCCCAGACATAGGTTGAATATCTTAGTAATAATTTGGTTCCCCAGTTTGGTATTTTTGGTTATACTGTTCTATGCTCTTCATATTCATACAGTGTTTGGCATTTTTAATATTTTTGGTAGAGCGCCTCTGATGAGTCTTGAATAGACGAAACGCGCGTCAGGCGTAGCAAAATTTATTGTCTGGAACTTTGTTGTCATTTGTATTTCGAACACACGTGAAGGTTAGCACTGCTGGTGGAGTGTAAATTCCCCGAGGTTAGCCCGCTCCGGCACCAACACTTTTGAGTTGGAGAATACATCAAAGCTTTAAATTATCCGTCTAAATTTCAAAATTGTCAAAACCTTAAGGTTCTTCCTACCCCAGACATAGGTTGAATATCTTAGTAATAATTTGGTTCCCCAGTTTGGTATTTTTGGTTATACTGTTCTATGCTCTTCATATTCATACAGTGTTTGGCATTTTTAATATTTTTGGTAGAGCGCCTCTGATGAGTCTTGAATAGACGAAACGCGCGTCAGGCGTAGCAAAATTTATTGTCTGGAACTTTGTTGTCATTTGTATTTATATCAACTGTCCATGAACTTAACGGGCAGCCCTCGTAATAATAAATATATAAAAAACTGATATTTCAGTTGTGCTGTACATGCATATTTCACGGAGTAGCATCTCATTAGCAGCATTATAATCAAACATTGATAGGTCAAAAGACAAAAGTATTGGACGAAAAATACTCTAACCCAAAAGGTCTTAACATGAAAGCTAAATCCAGCACCGAGGATGATAGTATCAAGGTTCATGGATACGTTTACCTTAAATTGGCTAAATTGTATGGCACGCCGTTTTCATATTTAATCAACATTTAATATATCTCATATAATATATAAGATATCTCATATATTATATGAGATATCTTATATAAATTGACAGATATAAGATATCTTATATAATATATAAGATATCTCATATAACATATAAGATATCTCATATATTGCTGAAAAGACAAATAATGAGTTCTCCCTGTTATAGTTCAGCAGCAAATACATTGAAAAAAATGGCCGATATAAATGAGCTAAATGAAAAGAACAGACTTTTGCTTTCAATTAGAAAAAGCATTCAGAAAGCAGGCAGATGTTTTGAACAGAATGATCTCAACCCAGCAGCAATAATTTTACAAATCAGACGCGCCAAAGACACATTGTCAGTGTTGAAGTTGAATTACAACTTGAGAAATGATGTTGCACAAGACATTGGTACTAGCCTCTCGTCTGTAGAGCAGCAGCTCAATGAAAAGTTGTTAAAAGATAAAGAAGCTCTTAAATTCAAAGCCCAGCAGAGCAGAACTGGTCAGTAAAAGTATCTAGGTTTAGGGGAAAAAAGGGGGTACTTGGACTGCCGGACTGCATTCGAGACGGTTGTTCTTGACACGAGTGCATGTTCAGATGTAGAACTTTAATTACTTTTCTTTAAATTGATTTTCTTGGTTGAATGCTTTTACTCTAAAACCACTTTTTCTAGTTTTATTCCTCGTTTATAAGGGGCGATCTTACCTATGCTTGTCATTCTTTTGATGAACATCACTTAGGGTATTTGAAAATTCTTAAAATGAGTTGTGATAAGTTTTGTTTTTCGCATAATGATTTTTATTGAAATTATAGCCAAAGAAGTACTTCTCTAGCTCAACGATAAATGCATATGCTGGCTTTAAATCTATGAAACAAGTGAAGTGCCATGTGACTGTGAGGAGTGAACTGAAGCAATTCACCTGAGGCTGATCCTCTGCTTGAAGAGAATGCAGAAACGGTCCTTTGGTAAATTGAAGCCGCCATATCATCACTGTCGGTTTCGGTTTCATCCTCTATTTCGCGGTCAATGGCTTGGATCCCGAGAGCAAGTGCCTCGGGAATCCTGTTTTCTGCCATTGTTTATACCCAACGCGCCAAATCCAAAATAATTCGGCACATAAATATACCAATTTTTTCATCGGCTGAAAACCCAGGGAGACTTCATTTTCACAACTTCCAAACTATATAAGATATCTCAATTAATATATAAGATATCTCATATAATATATAAGATATCTCATATAATGAAATATATAAGATATCTCATATAATATATAAAATATCTCATATAATGAAATATATAAGATATCTCATATAATATATAAGATATCTCATATATTATATGAGATATCTTATATATTATATGAGATATCTTATATATTAATTGAGATATCTTATATACGCATTTATATAAGATATCTCATATAATATATGAGATATCTCATATATTATATAAGATATCTCATATAACATATGAGATATCTTATATATTATATGAGATATCTTATATATTATATGAGATATCTTAAATGTTGAATACATATGAAAACGGCGTGCCATAAAATTGTACATCTATTTTTCAGTATCTTCACAGCAAATAGAATTAAAATATGAACAATAGCAGGATAAATATTTTTATATTATTTTCATGGTTGATTCTGCAATTTTTTGTTCTACTTTTTTCGTTTTTTAACACAGCAGATTTTAGGTTAATATCACTTACACCCTTTTACGAAGTCTTACATTTCATCGGACATTAAATGAAAGTTTAAAGTGTACAGTTGAGAGGTACAGCAGGGATATTATGTTAGTAATCTAAATCATTTTTGAAAGAAAAAATAGTACCTATGTTATCTACAAGTATAAAAGTGTTCTAATGTGATAAACTGTGTCCATATCTAGGTCCTACTATTCTTTATGTCCATATAACATTGATTTTTTTAAAGTTCAAACTGTCCCGATAACCTTTAAATTGAACCATTTTTTAAGACATAGGTAAACTCATTTAATAAATAAAATATTTGGTCACTAGAATTATATAGAATTTTTTATTCATAAAAGCTTAAAAGACTTGGAGAAAAATGTTACCGAGCTAAGAATAAAGAGAAATTAATTTAAGATTTCTATCTTTTAATTGGTGTGCTGATTCAGTATTAATAGCTAAGAGGAGACAAATATTTTACTGAAGGTCAAATATTGTGACACATGGTGTTTTGTTTTTGCTTTTATCTTATTCGCCAACGGAGAACCTAAACTAATTTGTTGTTAGTTTTACAGGTTAAGAGGTTTTAATCAATTGTGTTACTGAAGGTCAAAGATGGTGACATATGTTTTTTTAAATTCTCTACTGGTGAACTTGAATTAATTTGTTGTTAGTTATACTAGATCAAAGGTTTTATCATTTGAGATAATTATCAAGTAAGCAAAAACTAAGCGTATGATGATCATCAAAAACATCTTTTCAGCGCTAAAGTGTCATTGACCTGATTTTTCATTGGTTTAATTTCATTTTTTATAACTTTATATGCTGTAAGCCTGTAATGAATCTCTTTCAAGGCTCATCAGGACAGTTTGGAACGGCATATATTCAGGTCAAATAAAGTATAGTAGGACCTGGATATCGACACACCTTATTATATCCACACATTAATTTTGTTGAAGATAGCACAGTTTTGTCGGAACAGTTTTTTGCGTTCAAATTGTTTTTTGAACAATGACAAAATATCCCTATACCTCTCAATTGACATGCTGGTGAACACTTTTGGTTAAATTGTAATTAAATGTCCCATGATTTTATAGGCCACGTGCAAGGGTGTTAGTGATATTAACCAAAAATCGGCTTGGCTCAAAAACTGGAAAAAAGCAGAACTTAAAAATAATGGACTTAATCATAAAAATATTAATAAGAATAGAAAAAAGATAAATATATCCAGGTTCTGCTACGGTTTATTTTTGAATTTTATATGCAGTCTTTGCTGTATACAGACTGAAAAATAGATCTGAATATAAGCCATTTTGAGGTAAACGTATACATAAACCTTAAACAATCAGAGTAACTCGGAACTTTTAGGATTGATATGGTTGACTGACGTAGCAAGAGGCAATGGCCTAAATGGATTTTTGCTCTGAATTAATTATTTTAGCACTATGGAAATTATCATTTCGCCTTTTGTTGCTCAGAAATATATTCTTGACTATTTCAAAAGCAACTTTTGCTCACTAAGAGCTTCGGTGATATAAGCTGTTCCAAGCTGTTGTATTTCAATAGTACAGAAGCTTACACTTGAAAACAAATATTACAATATATTATTGGCACTGAAATTTTAATTTTTTTTTCATTTAAAAAGGAGATGATTTTGTAAAGTTTTTTTTGTTTTTACTCAGTTTAGTTTAGGAATCAAATTGTGTGCTTTTATGTCGTTTGATTCTCCGTATTGTTGTCGGATGTGTTGATTGATTTTTTTTCTTGCCATTGGACTTTTGAAATTATATTGCCCCATTGATACCTCTTTGCTTTTTGTAGTAATCGGCGAATGCCCGGAAGGAATATGCAAGTATGCTTGTGGACGTGACGACATAAAACAAGGGCACTGTTGTAGAAACAGAAAATGTTGTGTTCCATGCACAGGTAAGTATGCTTATTAATAATATGTTGTGTTCCATGAACAGGTAAGTATGCTTATTAATAATATGTTGTGTTCCATGAACAGGTAAGTATGCTTATTAATAATATGCATCTCTATGTGTATTGCTTTCCGTTGAATTGTTGTCTTTTGTGTCAACTAGATAATATTGAGAAGTGAAATAAGTGTACGCGACATACTCATAAAGAAAAAACAGCCAGCATACAGTCTTCAACGTGACCAGAGGTCGCTGCTCGCCGTCTTGCATTGGTTCGAGACAACTAATACAATACATTTGATTCATAATCAATCCCAAAACTACCAACGGTAGACCCATGTTTGGAAATAAACCAATAAAGACAAAAATGGCAGTGGCAAACAGAAGCTTTGCTTAAGCTTTGCTCCCTGGCTAAGAACACTTAGTTTTGTTTTGTTTTTTCGGGCATTCGTAATTGGAATGTCGTTGGCCAGTTGAAATTGAATTCAATGGCTAGACGGAAAGCATGATCCACATCACAGAAATTGAACCCCAGCCGTTGACAATCCAGAATGCGCTAAAGATTTAAACTTTTAAGCCCTAAGTCTTTCGATAACAAACGACTTTATATTGCATGTACTTTATCAAATTTACCGTTCTTGTCACGGGTCAATTAATTTGAAGCATTTTCGAGTAATACCCAAATACTAATTTGCTGGTATCTCAAATGTTTCGTTACAGTTGATACAGTGGAAAAACATTAAGATGCTAATTAGTAAAATACCTGGTGGAAAAGTTCAAAATTATTTTAAACGAAACAAAAATAATTGTTTTGATTTATGTTTTCCTGGTTGTTGTACTGAGATGATCACCTCAACGTACTATTTTGTCTTAGCAACCGTAGTGTGCTTTGTGTAACTACCGGACCCAAAGATTGCAATGGAAGGGGAAGGTTTGGCGTGTCATAAAACCTGGTATAACCCACCATTTCTTTTAAAAAACTTGTACCAAGTCAGGACCATTGTGATCTTCTATTTTTCTGGTATGTTTTCCTTGTTTTGTCTCGTCTCATGGACATTTGATATTGATCCTCAAAGTATGGTAGTTCTGTTAGCTTCTTCATTTACAGCCACATGTACAGAAGCGGGTGGTCAATGTAAGGACAGCTGTTTACTCTGTGAGTTCCAAAGAAATGATCTAGGCTGCTGTAATGGTAGAAGCTGCTGTATATCGTCAATATGTGAAGGTATGAATAACCTTCAACAAAACTCATATTTGTCGATCTGACCCTTCATATGGTGTCAGCCCATTCTGATAGAATGCCTTACCTTTAACAAAACTAAGTTACATCATAATTTTCAACCTGACCCTCCATGTGGTGTCAATCCACTCTGATAGAATAAATAACCTTCAACAAAACTCATAATTATAAAAGTTTTGTTTTTGTCTTCCTTGGCCGGATTTGACACACTGTATTTGAAATTAACAGCACTAGGGCTGTGTTTTAGCAGGCATGAACTGCCTACCGCATACTCTTCCGGAGCACCTGAGTTCACTCTTGTTGCGACTTGAGTTTGCGTTGCTGATTATCATTGGTTGATTTCGTGTTTCTTTGTGCTGTTCTAGTTCGTGTTTTTAGCCATTTTGTCGTTGTCTTTTCGAACTTTTTACACTTAAATGCCCCAATGGTACCTCTTTGCTTCTTCCTGCACCCATCTGAGAGATAGAAATTCGATATATATCTATGAATGCATGATGTCTTATATATAAAAACAAGAGAAAACAGAATCTTGTGTCAATCGATACGTTCTTCCAAGGACATAGACAGAAATACCACGAACTCGATCCGGTATTATGAATCAATTGTGATACGTTAACAGCATAAGCTGGAGTCGACGTAATGTTGCTACACATGAAGAAAAAGTTGGTGATTGGAAAGTTGAAGTCATAACGGTTGTCAAAGAGTTTTGTAGAAAGTTGTATTTGAGAGGTCATTTCGAGATGTTGGTCTTATTTTGAAGTTTACTTCCTAGAATCCTTTGTATCCTTTATCTCTTTAATTATATATTTGAATGATCCTCTATGAGGTGCTGTTTTTTTATTAGTTCTGACTTCAATATAGGGATGAACTTTCATTATTTCTAACACTGACAGAGAGCCCAAAAGGAGAAAATGACCATTTTTTTAGTGTCAATTATTTCTTCCTTCGAAAGTGTTGTTGCTGTGTATGTGGAGCTTCTACTGGTAAGGTAATGTCACGATTAAATAAATGATATTTCACTTTTCCTGTAACAAAAATCTGAGTTCATATTAGTATTTGAATATATGATAGAAATAGGAAAAACCCCATGTGTCAAATCTTGGATCTCTTTATTGACATGCAGTATAAGATTTTCTGTCCTTAACCAGAAAACTCTTTGTAGTTTATGCCATTTACATTTAACAGTTCAAGAGGGACGTGAACCAGTTTCTCTTGATTGTCATTATCCATTCGGAGATCTCAATGGCGACACACCCGTGCCAATTGCAGATGATGGATATGAAGCCCTGAATTTGACGTATGACTTCCCATTCTTTGACAATCTTTATTCTGCTGGTGATAGACTTTATGTGAGTACCATCATTAGAAACGTGCTATTGCTATAGATGACACACACAAAATATATTTTGAAGTTAGCTTTAAATGTCCGCTTTAGTAGTCATGCAAGTTGACATTTATATACTGTAAACGTTCGCGTTTAAGTGTCATAGGGCTATTTCGCAGCTATTAATTTTGCGATTTCTCGTATGAATCGTTTAATTACTATTAAAATGAGCTATTTTGCGACCTTTTACCTTCACGAATTGCTGTTCCTTGCGAAATCCGCGAATATAAATCGCTCGTGGAAATAAGTTGGTTTACAGTATACCATTTAGACATTTAAAACAAGCTATTTTACTATGATCTTTATAAATTCCATCGTATCCTTATGATATTTTCCTAATGGCGGATCGAGTCTTGAGAATTAGAAAAAAAACAATACCAACAAATTTCCAAATCACAAGGGACCATCAGAAACTTCTTAATTCACGCATTTGGTTTTACAGCTTGGGATAAATGGAGTAGTTACTTTTATAGAAGGCGTTAGAGGGTTCACACCTGATCCCTTCCCTCTCGCTAACAATATTCCAATGATAGCCCCATACTGGGGAGATACGGATACAAGGCGTGGTGGAAATATATGGTACAGACAGACAATGGACCCTACTTTACTTGGCTTTGCTTCCGCTGAGGTACAAGCTGTCTTTCCAAAGTTTCCCAGGTTTTGGGCGTCCTGGATGTTTATAGGCACATGGGATGAAGTTGTTTCTTACGGCGACAATTCAGCAAACCCTTTGGTAAATATAAATTAGTTGAATTAATTTGTTTAATAGATACTAAAAAATCAAAATAGCAAATGACACAAATATCTTTATTTTTAGATTTGTAAAATGTTTTTCTTCATTAATTTTATTAATCATTCTATGACTTATTAGATAAACATAAAATGAGAGTATCATTAAAATGTTTTAAATAAAATAATATTATAATTGACTCAGTATGATGCCTTCAGCCGGAAAACGTATAAATTTGTCACAAGTCCACACAAGTCACAAGTCTTTTTACTGGGAATGCAAAATTAAATTTTTAATTAAAATTTTGCAGAAAAAATAATATACATAGTTATTGTATTGATATAATTATTTAAAGTATTCCCATCTATGAAATGTTTTAAATGTTAAGAAAATTAGGACATTAAGCATATTTTAAGGAGACTGGACACGATTTTTCACTTTTGTGTCTTATGATAAAAATCTATAAAAATGTGATTAAATATGTCTTACAACCTTGTTTTGTTGATTTACGCATTTGAACACCATTTTTAGTTATTTATTTATAGCCTCTGAAATATTAAAAAATTATCGGCATTGAAATCAAAAAGGAGGCTTGATGTCAATAGGGCCACGTGCACTGATCTATTATTGATATGATCCATGTATAGTAAATCAGTAGCATATATTATAAATACATAGTCATCGGAAAAAAATGACAATAACTGTTTTTTTAACATGCCTTATTTATCATTATGAATTTTGTTGCAATATCCGATACAAATGTGAAAGTCTATCTCATATTCCCGTAACTTTTTGTTCAACTTAATTGTCGTCGCGGCAAAACAAAGACTTTGCTCTGTGCATTAATACAAAGATAATAGTTTGAACCGTCGAATACATTTACTCTCTAGCAGCTGTAAGCAGTCGTTGCGGTATTCAGACAAACCAGACCAGGGCCTTTCTTGAGCAAGACTTAATGTTTCATGTCCTACTATACTTCTCTACAGCAAGAAACATGTTAACAGAAGAGTGTAAAAACTGATGCTTTGGTTTACTATATTATATATTTGTTTCTTTTTCCTCAAATTTAGTTTATTGTGATATGATGCAGAATATGATGCAGGTAAACCCTGATAAACTCCCGCAGATAAAGTAACGTTCTTTAATTAACAGCAAGAAACATGGAAACGTAAGCTTTTTTAGGAATGCACCTTCAAACAGAACAAGAAAGTGAATTGCTTCGGACTTCACAAAAGACATTCTTTATAGAATTTCTACTTTCATTTTCGAATGCAAAGCCGACTGGAGAGAAAATAACAAAAACAAATTGCTTACTGAGGACAAAGTAGATGTAACGACTTCAGGGAATGGAAGGAGTAGAGCCACGAAGGCCCAAAAATGACCCAAAAATTCAACCTTGATATATCTGCTTGTAGTTGCTGCATTAATGTTCATCAGTCTTTATATTTCATGAATAACAATATTTTTCCTTCAATTATCTATCAAAAAGGAGAGCAGTGAGGTTAAAAATAGAATACTTTGTGAAAAATAACAATTTGTGACACTTTTCCTTTCACTAATTCCCCGAGGTTAGCCCGCTCCGGCACCAACACTTTTGAGTTGGAGAATACATCAAAGATTAAAAATTATCCGTCTAAATTTCAAAATTGTCTAAACCCTAAGGTTCTTCCTACCCCAGACATAGGTTGAATATCTTAGTAATAATTTGGTTCCCCAGTTTGGTATTTTTGGTTATACTGTTCTATGCTCTTCATATTCATACAGTGTTCGGCATTTTCAATATTTTCTGGTAGAGCGCCTCTGATGAGTCTTGAATAGACGAAACGCGCGTCAGGCGTAGCGAAATTTATTGTCTGGAACTTTGTTGTCATTTGTATTTCGAACACACGTGAAGGTTAGCACTGCTGGTGGAGTTTAAATTCCCCGAGGTTAGCCCGCTCCGGCACCAACACTTTTGAGTTGGAGAATACATCAAAGATTAAAAATTATCCGTCTAAATTTCAAAATTGTCTAAACCCTAAGGTTCTTCCTACCCCAGACATAGGTTGAATATCTTAGTAATAATTTGGTTCTAGTTTGGTATTTTTGGTTATACTGTTCTATGCTCTTCATATTCATACAGTGTTTGGCATTTTCAATATTTTCTGGTAGAGCGCCTCTGATGAGTCTTGAATAGACGAAACGCGCGTCAGGCGTTGCGAAATTTATTGCCTGGAACTTTGTTGTCATTTGTATTAATTTGCCATGATTTTCATGTATAAAATAATGAATATGAAATGAACCACACCTGTCGACCAAAATTATTTTGTGATAGAAATGTGTATTATTATATTATAAATTAATAATTTTAAAAAATTATGATGGCCGAGGAATGTGGCCAATACTCACTTTGACGAAATTGCAGAGAAACCAGTGAAAATGTGTGAAAAATGAGGAACTTTCATATTGATGGCCTGTTTTTAAAAAGTTTCAAAGCTTAAACTGTGGTGTAAATATTTTGCTAAATCTTACACATATGGAAAAGTTTGTTCATACCTTAACATATTTTAGTTAAATTTTTGACAAGTTATAGTAGTTGAAAAAATAGTGAAAACATCGCGGGCCGATTTAGGGCCTTCATGACTTTACTCCTTTGTCTGCTGAATGATTCAAGTTATTTTTTTGGTTGAATATATATTGTAGAAGGATTTAAGAAAGTTACTTTATCTGCGGAAGCTAATCGGGTTTAGCCTGCATCATATAAATTAAACGACATAAAGAAGAAAAGATAGTGTCCTTCTTGCCGGATCAGAAACATTGTGTACTACGTTGACAAATTACCGAATTTACCTGACTTTTTTTATTCAGTAGGCTCCGGCATATGGAGTTTACGTATCACAATTGATTCGTTATTCCAGAGCATGTGGGGAGTACAACGACTTCCTTGATAGAGCTACACGGCTGACAAGCAAATTGTTAACACAGGGGTACGTTGCTCCCAGGTTGTTGTAATCACTCAAAAAATTTTACGGACGACATCATGTGCTTGTATACAAATACGGGATTTCTATCTCTCAGATGAGCACAGATGTTGGTTTGACATAGAGTTTTGTAATGTCATCCTTTCCGGATTTGACCAACACTTAACCGATCTTTGGCAACGTGACGGGTGTGCTATAGCAAGCAGGAACTGCTTACTCTTCCGGAGCACCTGAGTTCACTCTCGTTTCGACTTGAGTTCGCGTTGCTGAATGCGGTTTTGTTGTTATGTGTGTGTGTTTTATGTTGTTATGTGGTTTGTTTTGCTGTGATGATTTTTTGTCTGCCGGTTTTGTCTTTGCCTTTACGGTTTTATGATACTGATTACCCCTTTGGTACACCTTTGCTTCTTTTAGATCAATCTTCCTATTTGTGCTATATTAATAGTTTAATTTTCAAGTTAGGCAGCAATGGTTTTATATTTGATTTATAGTTTTAAAAAATGGCTATAAAACAAAAACAAGAAACAACAATTTCTTTAATCAAAATATCTAAAGATTTCGTTATACATTGTTAAGCTTTATCACCATAAGAAAATTAAAAAAATATAAAATTACAATTACCCGTTTTATTATAAAAGAAGTGTTTTTTTTTAAATTAACAATACATTCAAAAAGGATGAAATATCATATATAGTGATAGTTTAAAACTAAAAATTTTGACATTCAAAGACATATCTTCAACAAATAATTGCAGAATATGATAACAAACATGTTAAACCGGGCAGCCCGTTATATGCATGGATATAAGATTGAAATTTAAATCCAAGCAACACTATCTAGGCTTTGTAAAGGCGAAAACAAGAAGAGGATGATTAAATGAACATGAGGTGCCCGGATGAGGTGGTGAGAAATATAAGGACGGGATGGGAAATCAAAGAACAGTGAAAGGGAAAAAAATAATAATCCACCTTTATTGTTTAAATAAATGTATCATTATTGTCAGTTACTCTCAAAATCACTCTATTATTGCTCTGTTTGTTTCCACCTACATGGAGTTCTGTGCACCCACAAAAGAATGAAAATGGAGTTTTAAATTATATGCCGGAAATAATTTTAACAAAGCATAATTCGCCCTTCATATACTTAAAATGTCTTGTTTTTCCATGTCACTATATAGAAATATTTAACAATTTCAGAAAAATAATTTCCAAGTAGTCTTGGTAACGAATGGGACTCTGTCGTTTGTGATGTTTTTCTTTAATAAGCTTGAATGGTTGTACGGGACGTCATCAAATAGTATACCATCTCAGGTAAGATACGGATGATTTTTTACTTTTTAGCTTAGCAACGAGAGTAAGGATTAAACAAATAATATTCTTATGTAGACAAACGCTTTGATCCATTCTTAATATTTTCGTAAACATTGTTAAAATTTCATAATTAAATCTGGATATTTTAGTCTATATATTGGAAAATATATGTCCTTCGCAGCGTCTATTAAGACATTCTGTGTGTGTCGTGCATTGTCCATCTTATGACACACTACCACCACTTTCAGCTACAGATGTGTTTCATGAATAATCTATCAGTTGACACACTACCGCCAGTTTCAGCTGCAGATGTGTTTCATGAATAATCTTTAAGTTGACACATTACCGTCAGTTTCAGCTGCAGATGTGTTTCATGAATAATCTTTAAGTTGACACACTACCGTCAGTTTCAGCTGCAGATGTGTTTCATGAATAATCTATCAGTTGACACACTACCGCCAGTTTCAGCTGCAGATGTGTTTCATGAATAATCTATAAGTTGACACACTACCGTCAGTTTTAGCTGCAGATGTGTTTCATGAATAATCTATCAGTTGACACACTACCGTCAGTTTCAGCTGCAGATGTGTTTCATGAATAATCTATCAGTTGACACACTACCGCCAGTTTCAGCTGCAGATGTGTCTCATGAAAAATCTATCATTTGACGCACTACCGTCAGTTTCAGCTTCAGATGTGTTTCATGAATAATCTATCAGTTGACACACTACCGCCAGTTCCAGCTTCAGATGTGTTTCATGAATAATATATCAGTTGACACACTACCGCAGGTTTCAGCTGCAGATGTGTCTCATGAATAATCTATCAGTTGACACACTACCGTCAGTTTCAGCTACAGATGTGTTTCATGAATAATCTATCAGCTGACACACTACCGCCAGTTTCAGCTACAGATGTGTTTCATGAATAATCTATCAGTTGACACACTACCGCCAGTTTTAGCTTCAGATGTGTTTTCTGAATAATCTATCTGTTGACACACTACCGTCAGTTTCAGCTACAGATGTGTTTCATGAATAATCTATCAGTTGACACACTACCGTCAATTTCAGCTGCAGATGTGTGTCATGAATAATCTATCAGTTGACACACTACCGCAGGTTTCAGCTGCAGATGTGTCTCATGAATAATCTATCAGTTTACACACTACCGCCAGTTTCAGCTGCTGATTATGTGTGTCATGAATGGTCCATCTCATGACACACTACCGTCAGTTTTAATTGCTTCTTACTTCAAGAGAAGACATTCAATTTGCCTGAACAGTTTAAGTCTTCCATTATGATGAGGAACTGGTAAGAATTCTTGAAGATTAAAGCTAAGAATAAGAGCTATCAAACTTGTTTTAATTGGTAGGCTGGATTAAATGCTGGAGATGGAATACAATCCTATACTTTGCCCGGATCTCGTACTCAAGCCATTCTCGACGCAGCTATGTTGTCTAACATGGGAGTTCCGGGTAGATATATGTTCCGAGTGAATGAATACAATCTTTCTTTTCCATCGGCACGTAAGTATAATAGATTAAAAATAAAAAGCTTCACCGAGCGCAGCATGATACGACCGCAACATGTTGAACTCTGTACGTTTTAGGCCTAATATGGATAGTCTATTGTTCTGGACACATGCAGCCCATGGTGGACTGACAAAAGTTTTTGACACATGCTTCTCTGATGGACTTTCGACCCAGGGGGTAAAAATATAAATTTTGAATGTTGTATTCTACTCTTTAAAAGAATAATGTTTGGGGAAAAAATTAAAAATCGAACCAGAATTTTCTTAAAATTATGATTACAGCCCCAAAAATTTATTCTTAAATTTAGAATCGCTACCTGACAAGAATTAATTTGCAAAAAAAATTTTCAAAATCGGACCACAAATAAAAAAGCCCCATTTGGCCCCTAATTACGTAATAGAGGGAAAAAGGGGGGTCACAAAAATTAATTCTTAATTTGGTATTCGCTATTTGACAAGAACAAACATGCAAAAAAAATTTTCAAAATCGGACCAGAAATAAAAAAGTTACAATTATGGCCCCTTTTGGTCCCTAATAACGTAACAGTAAAAAAAGGGGACACAAAAATATATCTGCTACTTGACAAGAATAAACTTGCAAAAAAAATTATCAAAATCGGACAAGAATTAAAAAAGTTTCGCTTTCGGCCCCTTTTAGCCCCTTATTACCTAACAGGTGAAAAAGGGGTGGGGGTCGCAAAAATAAATTCTCAAATTTGGATTCGCTACTTGACAAAAATAAACTAGCAAAAAAAATTTCAAAATCGGACCACAAATAAAAAGTTTCGATTTTGGCCCCATTTGGCCCCCTAATTACGTAATAGGCGAAAAAAGGGGGATCGCAAAAATTAATTCTTAATTTTGTATCCGCTATTTGAGAAGAACGAACATGCAAAAAAAATTTTCAAAATCGGACCAGAAATAAAAAAGTTACAATTTTGGCCCCTTTTGGTCCCTAATAACGTAACAGTAAAAAAAGGGGACACAAAAATATATCTGCTACTTGACAAGAATAAACTTGCAAAAAAAATTATCAAAATCGGACAAGAATTTAAAAAGTTTCGCTTTCGTCCCCTTTTAGCCCCTTATTACATAACAGGTGAAAAAGGGGTGGGGGTCGCAAAAATAAATTCTCAAATTTGGATTTGCTACTTGACAAATACAAATGACAACAAAGTTCCAGACAATAAAGTTTGCTACGCCTGACGCGCGTTTCGTCTATTCAAGACTCATCAGAGGCGCTCTACCAAAAATATTGAAAATGCCAAATACTGTATGAACATGAAGAGCATAGAACAGTATAACCAAATATACCAAACTGGGGAACCAAAGTATCACTAAGATATTCAACCTATGTCTGGGGTAGGAAGAACCTTAGGGTTTAGACAATTTTGAAATTTAGACGGATAATTTAAAACTTTGATGTATTCTCCAACTCAAAAGTGTTGGTGCCGGAGCGGGCTAACCTCGGGGAATTTAAACTCCACCAGCAGTGCTAACCTTCACGTGTGTTCGAAATACAAATGACAACAAAGTTCCAGACAATAAAGTTTGCTACGCCTGACGCGCGTTTCGTCTATTCAAGACTCATCAGAGGCGCTCTACCAAAAATATTGAAAATGCCAAATACTGTATGAACATGAAGAGCATAGAACAGTATAACCAAATATACCAAACTGGGGAACCAAAGTATCACTAAGATATTCAACCTATGTCTGGGGTAGGAAGAACCTTAGGGTTTAGACAATTTTGAAATTTAGACGGATAATTTAAAACTTTGATGTATTCTCCAACTCAAAAGTGTTGGTGCCGGAGCGGGCTAACCTCGGGGAATTTAAACTCCACCAGCAGTGCTAACCTTCACGTGTGTTCGAAATACAAATGACAACAAAGTTCCAGACAATAAAGTTTGCTACGCCTGACGCGCGTTTCGTCTATTCAAGACTCATCAGAGGCGCTCTACCAAAAATATTGAAAATGCCAAATACTGTATGAACATGAAGAGCATAGAACAGTATAACCAAATATACCAAACTGGGGAACCAAAGTATCACTAAGATATTCAACCTATGTCTGGGGTAGGAAGAACCTTAGGGTTTAGACAATTTTGAAATTTAGACGGATAATTTAAAACTTTGATGTATTCTCCAACTCAAAAATAAACTAGCAAAAAAAATTTCAAAATCGGACCACATATAAAAGTTTCGATTTTGGCCCCAATTGGCCCCTAATTATGTAATAGGGGAAAAAGGGGGGTCGCAAAAATTAATTCTTAATTTTGTATCCGCTATTTGACAAGAACAAACATGCAAAAAAAAATCTCAAAATCGGACCACAAATAAAAAAGTTTTTATTTTGGCCCCTTTTGGCCCCTAATTACACAACGGAGAAAAAGGGGGCGCAAAAATTCGTCAGGTTCATTCTTTTATTGTAAGAAACATTCTTGACAAATTTCACAGCAATAGGCCAACTAGGACCAAAGTTATGGTGGAAAAAAGTAAAATATTTGAATTTTTTGCCCCTTTTGGGCCCCTAATTTCGAAACAAAAAACCGGGGGACCCCCAAAAGCAATCCCATTCATCCTTGTATGGTAAGGAACATTACTGTCAAATTTCATAGCAATTGGATAACTAGAACTAAAGTTATTGTGGAAACAAACAAAAAAGTAGTATTTTTGGCCCTTTTTTGGCCCCTAATTTCTAAACGAAAAATGGGGGGACCCCCAAAATCAATCCCATTCATCCTTTTATGGTAAGGAACATCATTGTAAAGTTTCATAGCAATCAGATAACTTGAACTAAAGTTATTGTGGAAACACTAAAAAGTTAACAGACACCGACGACGACAACGACGACGACGACGACGACGACAACGACGACGACGACGACGACGACAACGACGACAGCATCATACCATAATACGTCCGCAAATTTTTTGCGGTCGTATAAAAACTGACCAGAATTACTATTAAGCTTAAAGAAAAAGCATCAAACTAAAGGGAGCAGAAACGGACGAAAACATTACTTTTAGAATGATGCTTTCTTTAGAAAACAATGCTTATTATAAAATAAATAGTAAGTCCCGATGGATTTCATTTTTTAGATATATATATATATATTTGTTTAAATATTCTAATATCTTTATTATATCACTTAAAAAGACACTTTTGCAATTCGCACTTTTGTGTTTAAAGTCTTTAAGGTGAACAAGCCCCACTCTGTTTTGCAGGGTTCAATATCGACCTTAACGTACAATTACTATACAAAGATGTTCAATCTATGAAAATGAAATAACTAAGATGCATAAATTAGTGGACAAAAAAATTAGCAATACGATATATGTTAATGAATATTCTTTACGCTTTAGTGTCAATTCGTATGATGAATTAAAACTAAGTTATTGTACAAGCACATAAACAGTTAAAAACAAAAATATCTATTTCTATTGCATGTTGTTCCTCTACTAAATGAAAAAATATATACAAAAAAAACAAAATGTTATACGGGTTTGCTATATTTATCAAGATCTGCCTTGCAGTTCCTCTAATAAATAAAAAAATATATATATATATAAAACAACTTGTTAAAATGTTATACGTGTTTGCTATATTTATCAAGATCTGCATTGCAGCTCCTCTAATAAATAAAAAATATATATATAAAAACAACTTGTTAAAATGTTATACGGGTTTGCTATATTTACAATGTACCATGATCTGCATTTTGGGGCTCTTGAGTTCACTCTCGTTGGATTAGGTCAAAAATTGCAGTTGGGATGTTATATGACTGTTTTTTGTTTCATGTGTGATTTGATTTCGTAATGATTGTGACGATAATCAATTGTCCCATTGTGCAACTTTCTTTCTTAAAAATGTATGATCTGATAAAATTTTAATATTTTAGTTTCATGTAATTAACGAAAATCTTATTTTGCAGCTCTGGGTGTCTGTCGTGTTGGTGTAGAGTAAAGAATCAGTTTATTATCAATAAAGTCATTAGAACCTTATACATTATAACTTTTTGATACTTCAGTTCTTTTGGATTGATCTTTTTTTCACGTAAATATATCGTTTTCTGAGAAGCTATAAAAATATATACAGAGAAATTTTCATTCAACTGAACGTAGCATTGTGTCTAGAACTGATAAGATAAAAAAAATGCATACTGTTCAAAATTATTCCTTAAAATGTCAAAAATATCATTGCAAGACCTCCTTCTAAACAAAACACACCTTAGCCTATATCGTGAAGACGAATGATCACAAACATAAATTTTGACAGACATTCCTTGCTAGACAAGCACATCTAAAATGTGGCGGGGTTAAACAAGTCTTTCCGGCCCAAAATACAATACCAAAACGGATATAAAACGGTTGATTTTGCTATGATGTATATCGATATTTCAAGGAGTAACCTCTCAACAGAGCATTTCAATCAAAACATTGGAAAATCAAAAAATCTAAATTAAGAAATGAAAACTTCTCAAAACCAAAAGGTTCGAACAGGAAAGCATAAGTCAGCACCGAAGATATCGACAATGAGCATTACAAGGAAAGAACCTCGGTGTTTTAAACAAATGTTGAAGTAAAATTTACATTATGATTTAGAATTTAATTTTATACATTTACACGGGATTATTTAAGATGTACCGGTTCTTTTAGTACCTTCACAGAATATATGCATCGAAAATCTAAAACAAACAACAAAGCACTATGTTAATGCTATTGTGATCAAAATATTATCGAATGAGATTTATATGGCCTCTGAATGACCAATAAACAACTGATACACAATTTTTTATACAACGGCTTTAAAAGAATCACTTATTAGTTGTTTTTGGTTCATAACAAGAATGCTAGTGTGCAATTATAAGTTGTGTTTGTGGCGCTAATCATGACCTTTTCTGCATTATATATTTTCTTTTAAACTGAAATCTAATGTATTTACTTTTCCTTTGTTCGACAATCATTTTAAATTATTATTATAATACAAGATCTGTTTCTGTATTTTGTCTATTTGAGCAAATAACATGTATAAGGCCAAGTTTCTATACTCATAAATCAAGTTGAATTCAAAAATAATCTTAAAAAAATCTTAGGATTTAGTCAATTTGAAATTTAAACGGATATTTAAAGCTTTGATGTGTTCTCCAACACAAAAATGTTGGTGCCGAAGCGTGCTAACCTCGGGGAATTAAAATTCCACCTGCAGCGCTAACCTTCATGGGTGTTCAAAATTACAAAAAAAATCCAGAAAATAAATTTTGCTTCGCCTGACGCGCGTCTAAATACTACATGTAGTTTTTGCAGTAACCCTTAAATGACGCTTTTCATAGGAAAAGAAATTAAGCTTTCAGGCAATTTGGGCTCAAAAAACTAGTTTAACTCCGCCATATTTTTAATGTGCCTGTCCTAAGCCAGGAATCCTTGTCAAAGCTTTTGTTTGTCTTTGTCAACTATCTGCTCTTTGTTTTGTGTCCAGAAATGGGTGTTTCGTTGATAATCTATGGATTTGTTTGAATCTTATGTATTGTATTTTTAGTCTTGGACCAATTCAAGACAGCAGGCAGTGACCTCTGATCATGTTGAAGACAACTGGCTGTTTTCTATTGTGATTTTTAAATTGCAGTATCTTTAATGTTGGTTGCGTTGCGTACATTTAATCCACATCTCTTTATGGTCAATTTAACTTCAGTTTAATAATGTCGAACGAAAAGTCGTATAGTCGGGACAATACTTGTTAAAGTGACACATGGACTAGTTAATGCTTATAAGTTGAACTTTTTTGAGTCTGATTTATTATGATTGATCAATCAAATTAAGCTTACAGATGCACACTTGGGAAAGTCATTGCCCACACCTTTCACCGAAATAAACACAAATCTGATAGACTTACACACACAAATAATCTTGAAGTCTTTATTGGCAAAACTGAAAAAAAAATTAACGATTTTTATTCTATAAAAACATATGATTCATTTAACATGCACTTTTTTACAATGTATAATTGCTCCATTACCATGTTTGCATTGCTAATTCATTTCCTATTGACTGATCTTAACATCGATTAACACTTGTTTAGCATAAATGTAATATCAATTAAACATTTATTTTTTTCAAATGTTTTAAATTTCATGTTAATATGTGTTAATTAGGACTTAAAGTTATGATTGGATCCTATTATCACGAATTCAGTGTTACTGTCGTTTGTTGGTATAAGGTGGAACCTCGCTTATCATGAATTTAATGTTAATATGTCGTTAGTTGGTATAAGGGGGAACATCGATTATCACGAATTCAGTGGTAATGTCGTTAGTTGATATACGATTGAACCTTGCTTATTACGAATTAAATGTTAAAATGTCATTAGTTAGTATAAGGGGGAACATCGATTATCACGAATTCAGTGTTAATGTCGTTAGTTGATATAAGATTGAACCTCGCTTATTACGAATTAAATGTCAATATGTCGTTAGTTGGTATAAGTTAAAACAAAAATTGTTGTGCAATAATTATAAAGTTTTCTACCATTATGTTCATGAATAATAGGGTATTTGTGCTCATTGCTTTAAAGGGTAAAATTCGTGTGCACATCACATTGAGATACTTTTCACACAATTCTCTTAATTTTTCGTTCATTAGATAAAACGTCGATTAATCTATTTTTAATGAAAAGAGCTGACTTGATAAACAATGAAGACACTGAATATTTTTGTAAAGAAAAAGCTACTTTTTGTTTGTAAAAGATTATATTGGATTTTGAACCAAAAGGATAGAATAAATATCAACTGTACTGTTTTGAAAGTGTTGGTTTGCGTTCATTTTTGAATGCTCCTCTGAAAATTTTGGGTTAGTAGAATAACATTTTGCTAATTTTCCATCTTTATTTTTTTATTGTAAGCTTTTTCTGGTGTGTGAATAATAAGTATCACTTTGCTTTTAAACTTTTGAGTTACCCAAGTATTATGATTTTTCTCAGCCATTTTATGTTTATTAAAGTAATAAATACATTTCAAAATACATGCAGTACACTATTAAATCTGAAACTTGTTTCGAATACTACTAATTTTAAATTTAACCTTTGCCAGATGTGTTTACAGTGTAAAATTGCAAATTATTTTAAAATGAGCAAAGTATTTAAAAAATAATTAATTTTATAATAATAAAGGGTCCAAAAGGGGTAAATAATACAAACTTTGTATTTGCTCACCAGACCCCAAAGTGTATCGTGAGCTATTGTCATCACTTGGCGTCCATTGTCGTCGTTATAAACTTTTCTTCTTTTTAAAAATCTCATCTAAACTACTTGATGCAAACATCATGTATGGTTTGTCATTTATCGAAATTGTAAAAAATCGTGACTGCTGACTTAAAATTATGACCTCCGTCGCTATAAAAGAACAGGGGGATCAGACCCCGGTTTTAGGCTTTTAAATCAAAAAGTACAATAGATATATAAATCTGAAGCAGATGAGCCCCGATAGAGGTTATGGCCATTTAAAGTGCATGTTTTAGCCTTTAGAATGCAAAATGTCGCAGATAGTTAAAAGCTGTTGATTGCTTAAACCTTCAGCTCATTTAGCTCTACAAAAGTCTCCATTGGCTTGAATGTGTCATATATGAACCCTTGTAGGGGTTTTGGTCCTTTAAAAGACGAAAAGTAACACTTTGATTCTATTTTGCCTATATGATGAAAAATTTTGCCGAGAGAAAAAGCTGTTGTTTGCTTAAAATTTCAGTTTATTTAGATCTCCAAAAATATTTAATAAGCTGAAGCTGGCAAATGACTTCTTATAGTTGTGACCCCTAACTGCTAAGCTTTTTTTTTGTCTTGCAGAGTAAACCTATAAAAGATTAAAAACCGATTTTTGCTTAAATGATTGACTATATGGTGATCCTTTAGCGGCGTTTTCTTGCCTCAGATGTTCCAAAATATTTTCATTCAATCAGTCATTAAAGTCAGGTGAGCAATTCAGGCTCCCGGGAGCCTCTTGTTTCTTGACTTTTTGTTTTTAAAATTTTGTTAGAAATGATGAATAATTTTAGTTCCCAAAATTCAGTTGCATGTGACAAATATGCTTTGGTGCTGTGTTAAGATCTAAAAATGTATTTACTATCCATTTTGGTAACAGAACATGCAGGTTTTGACCTTATCTTGATATGGATGCTGGTCACTATCGATGATATACCCATTGACCAAAAATCATTCATCAACCACTTGTATTTGATGGGATGTTAAATTAAACCACAACTTTAACCATTCATTCCTTTATTCATTCATGTGGAACATGAAGGTCAAGGTGACCTAATGTTGTACGGATGTTGTTTACCATCAGGTACCCACTGTCCTAGACCTCTATCATTTGAAGCTGCTATAATATGGAAGGTCATTTACAAAAACTAACCCGAGACAATTCAGGCCAGGTTGAGGTACTTTTAATACAGTTGTATGTTACTATCCAAGATGTACCTACTGACCCAATATCATTTTTTACTTGCTGTTGCTGAGATATGGACCTTATCCAAAACTTTAAAATGATTCAATCATTCTTAAAAAGAAGGCCAATGTGTCCTGA
This sequence comes from Arcuatula senhousia, assembly GCA_963971305.1. Classification (NCBI taxonomy): domain Eukaryota; kingdom Metazoa; phylum Mollusca; class Bivalvia; order Mytilida; family Mytilidae; genus Arcuatula; species Arcuatula senhousia. The sequence continues at coordinate 3,598,610 of OZ020313.1, forward strand.
TATTGGGTTGTCAATGACCCGATATTATTTTTCTCTCTCTTTTAGTTGCTGAGATATGGACCGTAGCCAAATCTTTTAAATGAGTCATTAATTCTTAAAATGTAGGCCAAGGTGACCTTGATACGCATGTTTGTTACATACTGACAAAATATGATTTATTTATGATGTATAGTTTTCAGGTAACTGATAAAAGAAGAACCATTACAGAAGTACAAACGAACAAATGAACCAAACACTATAACCCTTCCTAAACGTCGATGGGCTCGGGATAATAAGATAATAAAATAGAGATATTACTATAGTGTCTGTTTATGGTATTATCGAGTTTTATCTGTATTTGGTTTGTGTGGAAGTTTCCTGTATATTATTTTCACGGTCAATTTACTCTTTTGTATTTTCTTCTGCAAAACCCTTTTAAAAAACATCTCTGAGGATGAAGACTTGCCATAAGCGTTGTAAAACAATAAAAACGTACCTGTGTTTGACTGTCTATCCACTATGAGTTTTTTCTTAAAGGGTAAAGATCTATTTTTTTTCATAGCAATTGAGAATATGCACATTTATATCTTTTTTTATGGTGCCCTTTCTGAATTTTGAGAGTAACATTTGATGGAAATAGCACTATTATTATCTTTCACTATTGCATACATGTATGTGTTCCAGGGTGATACCATGCATCTTGATGGAAAACGTCAACTTGTATGTTAACCTTATCTTAATGTGGTACAGTGGGACGACAAAAGGGTCCTTTAACTATATATGTATGGCATTTAAAACAGTACATTCTTAAACAGTTTTAATAGACACTTCATGTTACTGTATACATTTATTTTTAGTGGAGAAAAAAGAACAGTGCATAAATACAATATGATTCCTAGTTAGCAATAATTATTACTACACATATAAAAAAAAAGAAAATAGTAAAGTATCTTGTTTCAATTATTCTTCACGATAAATAAATTTAAGTTTTCACCTTAAGGGAGTACATAACATTTTTCATAAAAAAGTTAACTGTCTTAGCAAGTATATATTAATTTTTCTATAAAACAAGCATTCTGAGAGTATTGCAAAACAATACTTAGTCCCCTACTGGCCTCATATTTCAGTCACTGGTAACAATTTGTCAAACAAATGAATACCTAAACTTGATCAGTTTATTATCTACAAGGAACAAAAGAAAAGTTTAGAAAAGAAAATTGTAATAGATTTTCAAACTTCAAAGGGCCATATATCCCATAAAAATGTGTGGACCGGCACGAAACTCAAACTTGATCTGTAACTTATCAAGGTAAACTCACAGACAAAAAAATCAGTTCATTATCTATAAGCGTTTAGAAAAAAATGCGGAAAACTGAAATTTTAGTGAATTTTCAAAGTTCAAAGGGCCATAACTCCCATAAAAAAATTGTGGACCGACACCAAACTCAAACTTGATCTGTAACTTATCCAGGTAAAGTCACATACCAAAAATCAGTTCATTATCTATAAGCGTTTAGAAAAAAGTGCAGAACACTGAGGCGTGACAGACAGACGGACAGAGCGCAAACCTATAGTCCCCTTTGGCTTTCGCCATTAGGGGATTAATAATCAAATCCTACATTCCAAGAAAATAACTGCAATCAACTCTGATCTTCAGGACAAATCAGCAATGTAAAAGAGAAGGGCTATGCTTATATCATGAATATCAAAATGTTTTTTTTCTAAATGAATTTACATGTATAGGCAATACTGAATGCATTTTAATAACAAGAGGCTCCCAGGAGCCTAAATCGCTCACCTGGTCTTGATGTCAACCCTAAATTTGTAAGGCTAAATGAGCTGAACATTTAAGCAACAGTTTTTTCTTTATCTACTATCGTTTTCATTCTATAGGCCAAAAACACGAAAAACCGTTATTTTAGGGGCCGTAACCCCTATAAGGGGTCATCAGACAACTTCAATCCTATGGAGACTTTTGTAGAGCTTTATAAGCTGAACATTTAAGCAAGCAACAGCATTTCTCTATCTGCTATAGTTTTCATTCTAAAGGCCAAAAACATGAAAAAGGTTATTTTGGGGGCTGTAACCCCTATTAAGGGTCATCTGACAACTTCAATCCTAAGGAGACTTTTGTAGAGTTAAATAAACTGAACGTTTAAGCAAGCAAAAGCTTTTGTCTATCTGCTATAGTTTTCATTCTATGGGCCAAAAACATGAAAAAGGTTATTTTAGGGGCCGTAACCCCTATCAAGGGTCATCAGACTACTTCGATCCTATGGAGACCTTTGTAGAGCTAATTGAGCTGAACATTTAGGAAAGCTACAGCTTTTCTCTATCTGCTATAGTTTTCTTTCTATAGGCAAAAATATGAAAAAAACATTATTTCATGGGCCGTAACCCCTATAAGGGGTCATCTGACAACTTCGACCCTATGGAGACTTTTGTACAGCTAATTTAGCTGAAAATTTAAGCAAGCAACATTTTCTCTCTATCTGCAATAGTTTTCATTCCATAGGCCAAAAAAATGAAAAAAACATTATTTCAGGGGCCGTAACCCCTATAAGAGGTCATCTGACAACTTCGACCCTATGGTGACTTTTGTAGACCTAAATGAGCTGAACATTTAAGCAAGCAACAGCTTTTCTCTATCTGCAAAAGTTTTCTTTCTATAGGCCAAAAACATGAAAAAACATCATTTTAGGGGCCGTAACCCCTATAAGGGGTCATCTGACAACTTCGACCCTATGCACTATGAACCAAAATAAGGACTGACATTACCATACAAGGTTCAAATTCGATTTAATATGACTGATAAGACCTGTGTTTTACCACAATTTATCTGTAAAATACTGATTTTATTTGATGCAATATCTTCAGTAATTATCAATTTCTGTATTTTTACTGTTTTAAATTGTCCTTAACTGAAGCAGGCAATGTCAGTCTATATCAGTTAATTGTGTGATTTGTATCAAACCATGACAGTCTTTTTAAATATTTACTTTGATTTAAAATCACTGATACGGTTTGTTACTGTCATTGTCAGTCATTAACAGAACTTTACCTTGATTTAAAATGACTGACATTGACTGAAGATGTATGACCCACTAATCCCTGTCAGTCATTTTAAATCAAGGTAAAGTTCTGTTAATGACTGACAATGACAGTAACAAACCGTATCAGTGATTTTAAATCAAGGTAAATATTTCAAATGACTGTCATGATTTGTTACAAATCACAAAATTGACTGTTATAAACTGATACATCTGCTGCAGTTAAGGACAATTAAAAACAGTAAAAATACAGAAATTGATAATTACTGAAGATATTGCATCAAATAAAAGCAGCATTTTACAGATAATTTGTTGTAAATTACAGTTCATTTCAGTCATACTAAATCGAATTTGAACTGTACATGGTAATGTCAGTCATTATTTTGGTTCATAGTGATGGTGACTTTTGTAGAGCTAAATGAGCTGAACATTTAAGCAAGCAACAGCTTTTCTCTATCTGCAAAAGTTTTCTTTCTATAGGCCAAAAACATGAAAAAACATCATTTTAGGGGCCGTAACCCCTATAAGGGGTCATCTGACAACTTCGACCCTATGGAGACTTTTGTAGAGCTAAATGAGCTGAACATTTCAGCAAGCAACAGCTTTTCTCTATCTGCAATAGTTTTCATACTATAGGGCAAAAACATGAAAAAACGCTATTTTTCACCTTTAAGGGGCTGTAACCCCTATAAGGGGTCATCTGACAACTTGGACCAAATGGAGACTTTTGCAGAGCTTTTAATGCTGAAGCAGTAGGGTGGCATCAGATTTCATCTATCTCTTATACTTTTTGATTTACAAGCCAAAAACAGTAGTCTAACCCCCCTGGTCTATTTTTAGCAACGGCGGCCATGTTTTTCTACGAATCAAAAATCCCCACATCAGTTCTGTGGGGGATACCCTAAAGTACCATCAGACCAAATTTGGTTTGAATCTGTTCAGCCGTTTCAGAGGAGAAGAAGTTTGAAGAAAAGTTAACGACGACGACGGACGACGACGACGGAAGCCCAGTCAGACAGGTGGTGACAAAATATTATCTCCCTTGTAAATATTTTGTATGTCTAACTAATCCGAAAAACACATCATTTTGAATGACGCGGTGAGCTGAAATCACCAACTTAATCTTTTGATTAATAAAAAGTAGGTCATGGTTATTTTCAAGTTCGGGTACAAGTGAATGGACAAACTATTGTTCTTTTTTCTTAGTTAGGATGTTTTACTCATAGAATAATAATTTGTGACAAAAAAGGAATTTTTTTATCTCTAAGGAATAACCGGAACTCTATAAAGGTGATAAACATGTTGAATTTAAAAAATAATGGTAAGTGCGACGGGTTACATACTTTGACAGATGACGACCAATCTTATGCTTTTTTTGTTGACAAAATTTTAAGGAAATCGGAGAAAAATGTTTTTTTTGTCACAAGCAAGTCTAAAACGTTGCTAGGCAAATGAAGGGAGACGATTACAGTTTTACAAATCGAACAAACCTCACTTAATAGACCTCCCCCTTCTAAAACGTCATTTTACATTTGCTTATTATCATTTTATTATAAAAAACATGCATTATATTAATAAAAAATAAAATTTAAACAGTTTCACCAGTTAAGGCCTTATACATTGCAGAATTAAAGAAAAAATATTTTAGGAAGTCGAGTAGACCATTGCTATTTTAGCTGGGTATAAGATACCCTCAATGTTTATTTATTTTATGAATGAAATTTCTATATTTAGAAAGGGGGATTCACAAATAACTTATGAAATTAGCACAACTTTGACAATCATTTTTATCAATACCGCTAAAGCGACGGGTTCAGGAATTTTTTATCAGAAAGAATGGAGTCTTATCTGTTGTATATATTTTTTTCAGATTTTTAGGAGCATGATGTTTTATTTGTCACAAAGGAAATCAGACCCCATAATATCACTTAACATGAGAAATGTGCTCTTTTCACGCTGCAAATTTGATAAACCAAGGTAAATTCGGTGTTGTTTACTTTCATTTTACATATTTTATATCACAATTTATTTTAAAAGTTGCTCTAATAAACTTTTAAATGCCCATAGTTACTACGTAAACATGCCGAATCAAATTCTACCTTATTTACTGAAGAGCGCATATTCTTTTGTCTCGTTCTGACCACCTTTCTGACTGAGCCAAGTGATGGCAATAGCTCACATGGCCTTTGGCCAGGTGAGCTAAAAATGAATGTTTGCCTATCAATATATAATATCAAATTATGTTTTAAAGTTGAAATTGATGATTTTTTTTAACATACTAACTTGTTGTAAAAAACGTTCCCAAACGTATATGTTTAACTTGGTATATAACAAGAGGCTCCCAGGAGCCTGAATCGCTCACCTGACATATGTGCCTGAAGTAAAAGTTATTAGGCAAAATCTATTTGACGTTGAAAGGGTCATAAGATTAATAAGGTGGTTATCTGACAATATGGTGGATCTTAAGGTGCTGATCACTTTTGTTCTCAATCAAAATCTAAAAATCTGTCACCCTTATTGAGTTATTTGCAAAAAAATGCAGTTTAACCTAATGTTTTATTATTAGACACAGCGGCCATGTTTTACAACCAATCAAAAATCCCACATCAGTTCTATACACCTAATGCTTATAAACAATAATACCAAGTTTGGTTCCAATTGGACTTAAAGTGTCAGAGGAGTTAACGTTTTCAATATAATGAGGAAATGCTTTTTAAATGCTCAATTTTGACGTTCTAAGGGCAATAACTCCTCAAAGGAAAGGTCCTTCCACGTTGACCCTATTGCATATCTTGTAGATCTTGATGTGCTTAACAATATGCAATTTAAATTTCTCAAATATCTTGTATAGTTTTCAAGATATTGAGCTAAACAGGTGCAAAATTTGCAAAAAATCCACAAAAAGGGCAATAACTCCTACATGGATCGTTGGATTTTCTTCAAAAATTCAGAGCTGGTAGACCTGTAGGTGCTGATCACTTTTGTTCCCAATCAAAATTTTAAAATCTGTCACCGTTTTAGAGTTATTTGCAAAAAACTGCCATTTACCCCAGTGATCTATTTTTAGCCACAGCGGCCATGTTTTACGTCCAATCAAAAATCCCCACATCAGTTCTATACACCAAATGCTAATAAACAACTATACCAAGTTTGGTTCCATTTAGACTTAAAGTGTCAGAGGAGTTAAAGTTTTCAATGTAATGAGGAAATGCTGTTAAAATGCTAAATTTTGACGTTCTAAGGGCAATAACTCCTAAAAGGAAAGGTCTTACAACGTTGACACTATTACATATTTTTTATATCTTGATGTGCTTAACAATATGCTATTTAAAGTTCTTAAATATCTGGTATAGTTTTCAAAATATTGAGCTAAACAGGTCCAAAATTTGCAAAAAATCCACAAAAAGGGCAATAACTCCTACTTGGGTTGTTGGATTTTCTTCAAAATTTCTGGGTAGGTAGATCTTGAGGTGCTGATCACTTTTAACCATGCCAGAATTTTGATATCTGTAGCCGTTTTTGAGTTATTTGCAAAAAACTGCATTTTACCCCTATGTTCTATTTTTAGCCATGGCGGCCATGTTTTACGTTGAATCAAAAATCCCCACATCAGTTCTAAGCACCGAATGCTAATGAACAACCATACCAAGTTTGGTTGCAATTGGACTTATGGTGTCAGAGGAGTTAACGTTTTAAAAAGTTTACGGACGACGGACGACGGACGGACGACGGACGCCAAGTGATGACAATAGCTCACATGATCCTTCGGGTCAGGTGAGCTAAAAAGGCAAATTTGCACAATCATATTAAAAACCAGAGTTAACAAACACAAAAGTATGTCTTGCTTGTTGGCACCATCAGAAACAACAATTCTTTCTTCCACTATATTTTGAATTGATAAGCATTTTCAATTTCTAAGATCAAAAGGTGTTTATGGAATTTAAACATTACTAACATATGCAATAAAAATTATCAAAGTTATTGAACCAGAAAATCAAGGTCAGATCAACAGATGGGAATGCAGCTGTTCTAAGCTTATACTTGGTCATATGCATACCAAGTTTCATCAATCTTGGACCTATAGTTCTTGAGATATGAAGGTGTTCATAAAACTTAACCAAAAAGCTAACGCCGCCGCCGTTAAAGTAACACCTATATATGTCCCGCTCTGCTTCGCAGGCGAGATAAAAGCCGCCAACATTGTATGAACAAAATATTGCAATCACAGGAAATATATTTAATAGGCAAAATGATGAATTCCTATATATTTTCCTTTTGGTGACTTGACTTATATAAGCCCTTAAATTTTTCCTTAGAAGTTAAACTTTCACAGAAGATATTTTGATTATCAAACACTTCTTCAAAAATAGAATATTAGGAACACTTTAAAAAAAGAGCTTACACACCATAATAACAAAATTATACTAGTAAAAAGAGCAATCAAGACACAAATGCATACATGTTAAGTTCTAGTAACAAAAATTATACCGATATCTGATTGCTAAGCATAGTAACATTACAACTCAACATGTTTCAGTCATTTTATAACGTAATGGTTTCGAAGCAGAACACATAAGTATATAAAAGACATGAAGAAAATATTCTGAATAGCATTTATGAGGCAATATGCTGGTCACACTAGAAAAAAAACATCAACAATTAATTTCAAGCATTATGGACTAGATAACATAATTATACTAGAATACTGACAAAGTCAGTAAGGGCCCCGCGGCAAAAAATCTAAGTGTTTTCAAAATCATACGAACTTTGATTATAACCACTAAAGCATGTTTCATTGAGTTTTATTGTTCAAATTCCAATACTCAAAATCTGTGATTTTCGATAAAAAAGAAGTTTTTTTACAAAAATATTAATCAGATTTGCAAAAAAATTTAATATACAAATCATGACATGCAACCTAGCAGCTGTACAAAGTTTCAGAACTGTATTGTTTACAGTTTTTGAGTTTTAGTGTTCACAAAGTCCATTTCTAAAAATCTTAAAATCTAAAAATTTTAATATGCAAATCATGACATGCTATTAAGTAGCTGTACAAAATTTCAGAACTGTGGTGTAAATAGTTTTTGAGTTTTAGTGTTCACAAGAGTTGTTGACGGACGGACAGACGGACAAATGGACGGACGGACAGACAGTCAAAGTGAAAACTATAGGGCGTCCGCATCTTCGATGCGGGCCCTAATTATCTATAAATAAAAGGCTTCACTAAGCACACAATGATACGACTGCAACATGTTGAAACCTTGCTCTGAACACATGAGCCCATGGTAGACTGGCAATTCTTTTACACACGCATTATTTGGACTTTCTTCCACATTTCATAAGGATTTCAATAGATTTTTATTCAACAGCAGATAAAAAATAGTGTAAAAAATAAAAACAAATATTTGAATTGTTTCCCCTTTTGGGCCCCTAATTACCTAACAAAAAAGTAGGACCATCATAATCAATCTTAACAAGATTGCTACGCGTAGCCATGTGTCCCCCGCCGCCGCATAAAAGTTGTGTGGTATGTCAATTCAAGAGATATATTTTCTGAGAAACGATTGAAATTGATTGTCAAAATATGGGATGATAACCTACTAACAGAACCCTATCAGTGTGTAAAGTTCCAGCAACATCCATTCAATAATATCCAAGGAGTTGAACCCACAAAAACGTTTGACAAAGTCCCATTTTTCGGACTGAAAAATCACAAATGCGTAAATAACTCGAAAACCGTAAATATTGCTTCAAAATTGTTTTCGTATAATTATAGAGTACCTTTTGCTCTATCAGCCTACAAAATTTCAGAACCCTGTGCACCTAGGTAAACAAGTTATTGGATGTCCTATATTTTGACCTTTCTTCCCTGTTTCCATGGAAACGACAGCCATTTTGAAAAGTTCAAATATGGGATGATCATTTACTAATTGTACCCTATCAGTGTGTAACGTTTCAGCAACATCCGATCAGTAGTGTCTGAGGAGTTGCACCCACAAAAACGTTTGATAAAGTCCCATTTTTAAGACTGAAAAAATCACAAATTCATAAATAACTCAAAAACTGTAAATATCGCTTCAAATTTTTTTTCGTATTATTATAGAGTACCTTTTGCTCTATCAGCCTACAAAATTTCAGAACCACGTGCACCTAGGTAACCGAGATTTTGAATGTCCTATATTTTAACCTTTCTTCCGTTTCCATGGAAACGGCGGCAATTTTTGAAAATTTCAAATATGAGATGATCATCTACTAATTGTACCCTATCAGTGTGTAAAGATTAAGCAACATCGGTTCAGTAGTGTCCCAGGAGTTGCACCCACAAAAAACGTGACGGAAGGACGGACGGAGACCATTACTAAGTCCCTCCGACGCGTTGCGGCGGGGGACAATTATGGTATTTAACATTGATGTAAAATTCTTAAGCATTTGGTTACACAGAACAAAAGTTAACGTGTGAACAAACCAAATAGTAGCATTTTTTACCCCTTTTGGACACCTAACTTCTTTTGAAATGCCTGTACCATTGCGGTCTTCAATTTTTCCAGTAAGTCTTTCTTGTTTTATCTCGTCTTATGGACATTTGAGATTGATTCTCCAAGTTTGGTTATTTTGTTATTACTTTTTTATTCTAGATGAAAACAGAGAGACCCTAAAAATCAACACATCCATCCTTTTATGATAAAGAATATCATTGTCAGATTTCATTGCGATCAGATAACTTGTAGTAAAGTTACTGTGGGTACACTAAAGATAACAGACAACAATGGCCGCAAAAACGACGACAGCACCATACCATAATTTATTTGCACATTGTATTGTAGTTGTATGAAAATAAAGATATCAAAACTGACACTTCTCAACCATGCAGTAAATGGCTTTGCAATATATAAACATATATATATATTAGATACATTTAGATACCCTTCAGCTTAAGTACAAACAATATACAAGGTATGGAAACAAAATTGTGACAAATATATACACTTTTAAATTCTTGACATTTTGTTCTTAATTCTTTAATTATAAGCATGTAATTAAAATAAGTATTGATTGAATGACACATGGATTTAGAATGTTCTCACTGACTTAATGACTTAGAATGTTCTCTCCGACTTAATGATTTAGAATGTTCTCTCTGAATGGTGATTTAGAATGTTCTCTCTGAATGATGATTTAGAATGTTCTTACGAACTTAAAGATTTAGAATGTTCTCTCTGACTTAATGATTTAGAATGTTCTTGCTGACTTAATGATTTAGAATGTTCTCTCTGGCTTAATAATTTAGAATGTTCTCGCTGACTTAATGCTAACAAACAAATGACTGACAAAACAGTGTCATCTTATAAAAGTATAAATTTACAAAATGTATTATTAAACAAATATTCTTAACTTACTATATCAAAAGATCTAAACTTAACAGTTTTAAGTCTAAGAAAATACAAACAAACCTTGTGATACACATGCATACAACTGTACAAATGCAGCACATTTTGTTCTTAACAAGTACCTGATAGAATATGAAATAAAATTTAGATCATGTACTATACATATTCTTACTGACTTCATATTAAAATATCTTAAAAGATGACATAGTTCTTAAAATAATCCATATCATATTATCAAATCAGCATAAAATGGAAAAAATCTATAGTAGAACCCAAAGATCTAAACTTAACAGCTTTAAAGTCTAGGAAAATACAAACAAATATTGTGATACACATTAATACAACTGTACAAATACAGCGCAATTTGTTTTTAATAGGTATCTGATAGAATATGACATAAAACTTTAAACTGTTAAAAAGGATAACATGTACCATAAATATACCAACTGACTTCATATTCAAATATCTTAACTAATGACATTGTTCTTAAAAAAAATCCATATCATATTATCAAATCAGCATCAAAATGAAAAAAAAATCTATAGTAGAACCTTAATAGTCCCGAACCACATTAAAAATGACACCAATATCAAAATATAGTCATTTGTTCTTTAAAACAGTCCATAACAGAATATGAAATCAAAATAAACTGTTGTATTATAATAATATCCATTGTATTTTTTTCTAAAAAAATTAAGCACATTTGTTACTTTCCTTATTGTCCAGTGACAATTACATACATACAGACATTCAGTTAAAAAAAATCACAATATATTATAGAAAAACAATTTTTTAAAGATTTTTTTAAACAGGTGTTATCTAAAAACTTGAATGAAAATGACAGTATTGTTAGGTTAACATGATTTTAAAACATTATGAAATTTGATAGAAAGGTATTGATTATTTGACTGCTTTGGTTTGAAGAAGCTGTACAATGTCTGAGTGTCTGTTCTCTTTTGCTATGTCTAATGGTGATTGATTCCAAAAATAATTACTAATATTAATATCTCCACCATGAATCAGAAGAAACTCAACAACATCAAAATAACCTCTCCCTGCTGCAACAAACAGTGGTGACTCATTCCAATCGTCACAAAGATTGACCTCCCCTCCGTTATTAACAAGAAACTCAACAACATTAAAATAACCTCCCCTTGCTGCAACAAACAGTGGTGACTTATTGTCCCTAGAACAAAGATTGACCTTCCCTCCATGGCTAACAAGAAACTCAACAACCTTATGATAACCTCCCCGTGCTGCTGCGTACAGTGGTGACTTATTGTCTCCATTACAAAGATTGACATTCCCTCCATGGTTAACAAGAAACTCAACAACCTTATAATAACCTCCCCGTGCTGCTGCTAACAGTGGTGACCCATTGCTATCATCACAAAGATTGACCTCCCCTCCATGGTTAACAAGAAACTCAACAACCTTATAATGACCTGCTGCTGCTGCAACATACAGCGGTGACTCATTGTATCCATTACAAAGGTTAACCTGCCCTCCGTGGTTAACAAGAAACTCAACAACATTAAAATAACTTTCCCTTGCTGCTGCTAACAGTGGTGACTCATTGAAAAAATTACAAAGATTGACCTCCCCTCCATGGTTAACAAGAAACTCAACAACATTATAATAACCTCCACGTGCTGCTGCTAACAGTGGTGACCCATTGTATTTATCACAAAGATTGACCTCCCCTCCATGGTTAACAAGAAACTCAACAACATTATAATAACCTTCCCTTGCTGCAGCTGTCAAAGGGGTGTAGAATGGTTTGTTTACTGGGTTAATTACAGCATTCATTTCATAAAATATCTTAACAATTGATAAGTTACCAACACTACAGGCAGCAGTGAAAGGTGTATGTAATCTATGCCAATTGAATGGAAAATATATATTATCTGGCAGAGAGGTCATGTTGACACATTCTTTCTCTATATAATTCATTAACAACTTTATGACCTCTGGGTTATTACTAAAGGCACCAAGGGTTAGCAGTCTGGTCTGTTCTATATGGTCTGAACCAATGACAGATGATATTTGATCATTGTTACATAGAACATGATTTATGATATTTTGTAAAAAATAACTGTGACCGTAGTACACTATGAAACTAATCATACGAATAGAATATTCAACTTCGTAATTTCTATGTAAGTAACCTAACAACAATTTCTGACGTTTCTCTTCCTCATAATTACGAGTCCCATCTTTCCTGTTATCCATCATCTCTTCACTCTGGTTTGTTATGTGGTCTATATTATCTTCAATGACTTCAAGAAACATTTTTTTGAACTGTTGATATGACATTTGCTTCTTCAAAATGTCCATGAAAACATCAACAAAATGTGTATGAGACAGAGTAGGATTGGTAAATACATCATATAGATGTCCATCTTTTATGTCTTTGTACAGTCTATCAGCTAACTTTGAATACATATCTTCCCTTATTTCAATCTTGAGATCATCATCTGAGTCTGGTCTGAATAAAACGATCTGATTACATATAAAGCTACTGGGCATGAATTTTATCATGACTTCAACATTCCCCTTCCCAAAATGGTATGCAACTATTTCATAAATGGAGTCATGTATAAATGTGTAGTCCTGACCTGAAATTGTTAGGTATGTCCCATTTAAGTGTTGAAGTGCATCTAGTATCTTTTTGTTGCTTGGATTGGGACTATCACCACATGCATCAAAGACTTCTTTGGTTAACTCTTCATCTATAGATGACAAAGGTTTGTACAGACCTGAAATCTTCTTTGAATTAAGCATACAAAGGACAAGAACTGCATAATGATCTTTTTTCATTTTGTCCAGTTCATCCTTGACACATTTAACTGGGTAATCAAAGAACTTTTGGCCTTTTTTCTGATACTCCTCCGAAGAAGCAAACATTCTACAAAGCAATGGAAACATTGGATGACTGTCTTTTAGTGATATGCCTTCATAAACCTCTGGACTGACATCAGCTTTCTTGCAATGATTCTGTAGCATTTGCTGTTTATTATCTTCATTAAGATGATTTTCCTTGTCTTCTATATCTATAAAATTATCTAGAACAAAGCATCCCATGTTCTTAGCCTCATTGTAAACAGATTTTCTACAAGTACAAATGAGTTTAGAATTTACCCCTAATGCATTTGAAATGGACTCTCTATAATTATTTAGACTATTAAATAATGACATATCTACAGAAAATACTCCTAAAACATCGTCTAAAATAAATAACTGATTAATGTTTTTGTCACCAAACTGTTTGATTTCTCCAGGAGAATCCACAGGAACAATCTGATATCCATTCTGTTTATACTGTAGAGCTACATGTCGGGCAAAGTTTGTTTTACCTGCTCCAGGACCTCCTATGATAGTCACAATATTGTTACTCTTTATTTCTGTTAAAGCTGATTTGACACCTTCCGTATCACCATAAAACACTTCCTCGTCTGCCGCCCAACTTTTTAATTGGTCAAGGTGATTTTCTGAAAGAATATATAAGTGTCAAGTAAATATTTGCAATATTTGTCAAACGTTATATTTTTCTAAGTTGAAGTTTTTGCTTAAAGTTTTAGTCTTCATGGTGTACTCCTTAAGTTATTCAAATATAAAGATATAAAATCAAAGTGAAATATGAAAAGAGTATATATGGGCATACATGTATGTATGTTGTAAGACCCAAAAGGTCATACAAAATCAGTAGACATAAGTAACATACAAAAACATCCTGCCCACAACATCAGAATATCTAGTTATTCAACTATTCATTTAAATCTCATCTGTTGGCATTAAAACAAAATGCATAAAAAAATATCTAGGTCATGACTTCTTGAGATCAGACATTAATAAGAGCCAAGATAATTTGGTAGATGACTTTAAATAATATTTTCCTGTAGACCAAAAAGTGATTCTAGTTATCATAGTCATTGAGAAAGACTGAACACTTAAACAAACAAACTTAACAGTCACATTTTATGTAAAAATTATGTCAAGGTCAGATGACATGGTGACAAATGCAAACACACTAATCTAATCCATCAATATCCAAAATATTAGATGCCTAACTATTACACTTTTCAAGAAATTCATTTTCCACAATAAACTTCAATCAAAGTTTACAGCATGAAAAAGACCCAAGTTCATTAAGTTAATGAAGCATGAAAATGGGGTCAAGGTCACACGGCATGGTGACAGTTGCATAGACTTTCACCCGAACTGTCTGAATAACCAATATCAGATGCCTTCCTATTATACTTGTTTAAGCAATTAATTGTCCACAAAAGTCTTACAAAAAAGTTTTTAGCCTGAAAAAAAAACCTAAGTTCACAGAGTCACTGAAGCTTATAATGGGAGTCAGGGTCACACAGCATGGTGACAGTTGCTTAGACCATAACCAGAATTGTCTGTCTACCAAATATCAGATGCCTACCTATTACACTTTTCAAGAATTTCATTATCCACAATACTCCTACATTCAAAGTTTACAGCATGAAAACGAGCCAAGATCATAAAGTTAATGAAGCATGAAAATGGGGTCTAGGTCACACATGTCACACAACATGGTGATAGTTGCATAGACATTTACACTAACTGTCTGTATATTAAATATCAGATGCCTACCTATTATACTATTCAAGCATGTCATTTGTCCACAAAAGTCTTACAAAAAAGTTTAGCCACCACCATCGCCACCACTAAGATATGTAAGCATGTGAAACTTGACAGTTTTGTTGGAGAACAGCAGCGTTCCACAGACTTATCTTATTTTCAAAATATTCAGAATCTTCCTCAATTTGCTATAACAAAGTTAGTTTGTTTTGAATATCAAACTTAATAGGGAAGGTATTTCCCCAACCTTGTAAGATGCAAGACTGGTTTTACCTCTTATATGCTTTGGGATGTGATCTGGAATTGGTCTGGCTTCAAGACTCTCTATTCTTGTGTTTTGGTCATCTAACTGTGTTTTTTGCTCATCTATTTTCGTGTTTTGCACAGTCTGGATTTTTTTCATATCATCAATGTCTTGTTGTAACTCATAAAATTCTTTCCTAAACAGTAAGATATCATCAACCATTTGATTCCTGATGTCTTGATTCAGTGGTTTAAGTTTCAAGTCATTAACATTGGCAGTTAAGGCACCATTACTCAGTCTGTGTATTGTCTGCAAATACAGAATAAAAGAAACGAAATATCAATTAAAAACCAAATAAAGAAATGGAGCAGTCGCACACGACAGCTAATTAATCTCCTTGCCTGTTTATTAAAATTTAAGTCAAGGTGACCTAAATCTGGAACAGATGTTAATTACTATCTAAGATATACCCATCAAACTAATATCATTCTTCTAACACAATGTTGCTGAGATAAGGACCTTAACCAAAGCTTTAACCTGAGTCATTCATGCAGAAAATGTTGGTCAAGGTGATTTTCATAATTTGATGCTGATTACCATTAAAGATCAAAAGCCTTATTTTTGTTTTGTTTAATTTTTAAACATATGAACACAACAAATGTAGTCGAAATTCCCTATTAATCAAAAAATTGAAAAAACAATGATCATTTATACTTCTACTCCATTATATTTCATATACAATACACCTTTAATTTAAATTGATTTTCCAATTTCAAGCCCATGTTTGGACAGCTTAAAAAGTTTTTGTCTGTTTCTATTGTTTTCTATCACAAAATTTTGCTAACTTTCTATCAAGATTCCATCGATCTTTTATTATAATTCCATCAACTTTCCATGACCGTTCTGTCAATTTTCTATCAATATTTTTCACCGGCGCAACTCTTTTCTACCAGTTTTGACAGAAAAAACAGTGACAATACTCCGCCAAGTTCAATCAAACTGACCAAAACCTATAGTTCTAATTAAGTGATGGAATTTTGATGGAATTCTAATGGAAATCGGAAAAAAGGGTACAGAAATGTGAAGTCTTGTCTTGTCAAAATGTTTGTAATCTACAAAGATATTTTACCTAGACACGCGATAGAGAGGGTAATCAAACAGTGATCAATAGTGTAATACATTAACCAGCAGCTTAGATCACTTTGCCACCCATACCCCATATATTGTGGATTCATTTTTTTTTTGCGGTACCAACTTTTGTGGTTTGATAAGAAAGTATCAGTTGGTAGATTTTTTTTAACAAGTAAAAATAATTTTATCTAGAAATACTTGTTACAATTTCTTGGAACAGCCCATGCAACTAATTCCGAGCTTCCCCTTATTACAAGATCGCTTTACCGGGATTGAAATGCGATAAAAAAGTGTTTCCAGCATATTTAAATATTGTTTTCCATGTTTACCAATATCATTTCTAATTTTAGATTCTTAAAGTCTGCAACATACAGATCAATGTTAATATCCTTTCCATTGGGTATCAAATTTTGTAGATACTCCACAATTAATATTGAAACCACAGTGTGTGCATAATCTGATTATGTTTCGATTGTACTATTAGATATTTTACCAATAAGTTGTTCTTTCTGAATGTATGCATTGTAGCATAACCATTTTTTCTGGCCTTTTATAATTTTATCTCTGTAATGTCAAAACAATCATATAGAGCTACTTGCCTGACTTAACTCAGTCCACTTTAATTTGAAATCACTTTCCGTTAACAAACATTGTTCACTATGGGCCAAGAAATTTCGGAACTTTCTGACTCTCTCGACATCATCTGTTTCTGATATATCACTGGCCAGTGGTTCTTTACCCCATCCTTGAGCTGGAGCTGGGATTGGTAATGTATTCCTTATCAATTTATACAGCACAGAAAAATCAAAATTAGTTGACTTTGGCAGGAGAGGTATATCTACAATACATAAATTATTTTGTTTTAAGAATGATCATGTAACTGTCAATGAAAATCAAACAAAAAGCTTCCAGGAGCTGATTTGCTCAATTGGTCTTTAAGCTGTTATGGTTCTTTCATGTCTTTCTTTATATTATTTGTGAAGGTTCTTTACCCCATCCTTGAGCTAAATGGGTCATCTTACAACTTCATCAAATGGAGACTTTTGTAGAGCTTAATGTTTAAGCAAGCAACATCTTTTCTTTATAAATTTGAAATAGTTTTCATTCTGTAGGACAAAAACTGCTATTTTTTAACCTTAAAAGGGCCGTAACCTATAAGAGGTCATCTAACAGATTTGACCCAATGAAAACTTTCGTAGAGCTTTTGATTCTGAAGAGGCTATGATCCTATGGATTCTTTCTATCTATTCTAGTTGCCGAGTTATACATGTTATATGCCATTTTAAGTGATTTTACCCTATGTTCTATTTTTAGCAGCAGTGGCCATGTTTTTAAACAATCCTTTGTTGCCAACAGGTCATAAGTCATTCCTGCAAAGTTTCAGTGAAATAGTCTATTTGCCAATTAACTTCACATTTTATTCTGGAATCAATTTAATTTCTTTGTACATTGTATTAGCACTATGGAAAATATATTGGTTACAGAATGGCATACAGATTGTACAATTGCATTTGATGAAAGTTCATAAATAACCTACATATTACCTGGAAAAAGAACATTTAGTTGTTCTGGGAAGCATCTCCATTTTCCTCTTAAATTTGTTTCATGAGTTCTTAAATGGTTATGCAGATCTCCTAGAGGTACGTTTCTGTCAAAGAAACTACGGACAGAATCCACGGCCAAGTTCCGACATAGAAGGTAAAAACGAAGAAAATTTGTCTCCTCAGGTGGAATTGGACACAATAAACCTAAGACATGGAAAAAATATAATAAATAAAAGAAATTAGTATTACAACAAAAGTTTTCAAGTTCAACATTTTACCTATATTTTAAACAATAAAACTGTGAGAAGCTGCTCACAAACAAATATCCCCCCCCAAAAAAAAACATTCTATGTCATAAGTATTAAAGTTCAATATTCTACCTATCTTTCATTCAGAACAATAATATGTCGGAAAGGCATAGTACATGTAAATGCCCTACCTCCAACATTTGGAACGGACAGACCAACAGACAGACCTGAATACTATACAGTATGCACTCCTACTTTTATAGTAGGGGCATCAAAAGTTGAGTATAAAATGATTTCGCTATGTCAGAATAGATATTTTAATTTAACATGCTTCCTAATCGATTATGTTGAAAACAATAAAGAAAAAAATATGTCCATGGGACACAGATGCTGAGGTAGAGTAAACAGTAAGTAGAAATCAGACAGGTTTGTATGTCAATACGAAGATACAGTTTGTCATACTGAACCATCTTACCAAGTTTCAAATTATTCTCCAGTACAAATGCTGATAAAAGCGTGACGGAAATTAACACATTAATTTTCATATCGGCCCAATCCTAAACAAGAAGTAGATGTCTGACAGGTCTGAAAGTACAGGCTGCCGTACAGAACCATCCTTCAAAGTTTCAAATCATTATATTGTACATTTTCTGAGAGATTTTAGCTTGATGGGAATTTTCACGTAAATTTTGATATTGGCCCAGTCCCACACAAGAAGTAGAAGTCTGATGGACCAGAGGTCCCCGAGGGTAATCACAAGCCTGGTCATCAGACTTGTCTGACACGATTTACCATAAAATTTCTAATATGTTGTCGCTGAAATTTCGGAATCTTAAATTCAAAATTGTTTAGAACACCAGGTTTCTTTCCTTGTAATGCACATGGTCGATATCCTCGGTGCTGGATTTGGCTTCTTTGTTCGAACGTTTTGGTTTTGAGTACTTTTCGTTTTCAACAGTTTGGGAATTTGACCTTCCAATGTTTTGATTAAAATGCTACTGATGAGAGGTTACTCCTTGAAATATCGATATATAGCATATCCAAATTCACCATTTATACCCACATTTCAGGTATTTGTTATTCTGACATGTTGCTTAGGACATCCAGTTTGTCATACTGAACAATCCTACCACATTTCAAATAATTCCCATGTACAGCTTCAGAGAAAACCATGACGAAAATTTCACATAAATTTTCGTATCAGCCCAGCCCCAAACAGGAAGTAAAAGTCTAACAGGTCTGAAAGTCACTTAGAACATACAGTTTGTCATACTGTACCATCCTGCAAAATTCAAATCTGTTAGGATGTACAGACACAAATTAACTTAATGTCCCCCCCCCCGACTAGTCGTCTCTGGGACATAAAAATAACTTTTGGGGGGTGGAGTACTCATTTAATCCACTCTGACTGAAGGGGGACCTGTATGTGAATATTGTTTTTATTAGCTTTCAGTTAAATTTGATCTTCTTCTACATTTATCATGCTTACTTATGTAGGTTGTGTTTATACACTTATAAACTTCACATCTCATTATCTCCAGTTAACATGATTAAATCACTTTCATCAAATCTAACTTTCTTTAAATTACCTGATGTATCAGTCCCAACACTAGTATCTGCAGGTGGAGGACTGCTGGTGGCAACGTTAACACTAGTGACTGCAGGTGAAGGACTTCTGGTGGTAACACTTGTGACTGCAGGTGGAGGACTTCTGGTGGTAACACTAGTGACTGCAGGTGGAGGACTTCTGGTGGTAACACTAGTGACTGCAGGTGGAGGACTTCTGGTGGTAACACTAGTGACTGCAGGTGGAGGACTTCTGGTGGTAACACTAGTGACTTCAGTTGGAGGACTTCTGGTGGCAATACTAGTGACTGTAGGTGGGGGATAGCTGGTGGCAACACTTTGAATTCCAGGTGGAGGACTGCTGGTGGCAACTGATTGAGACCTTTTCTTGCCATCTCTAGCAGTTTTGGATTGAGACTTGCCCATTCCAACACTTATAAATTTTCTGTTGAAATAAAAGACCTTTGATGGATATTTTCTCCCGCTAACACAATGAACACTTTGGACTGGTAAGATAGATGAGTCATCAATGGATTTTGATGATTCTATTTTCTAAATCTGTATATTTTCCTGAAAGAAACAAATAAGAGAGTTTATTCAGTAATATTAATTAAACTAGAGGCTCCCAGGAGCCTGAATTGCTTACCTGATCTCTTATGCCAAAGTTTGAATAAATTTCACAAAGTTTCAAGTATACAAAGTTGCAAAACAATCCTTTCAGTGGTTTCAGAGTAGATTTTTGGAAATCAGTTTAAACCAATAGAAAATACAGTTAAAGGGCAATAACTCCTGTAAGGACCTTTTGATGCTGAACAAGAAAAGTTGCTTCGGATTTTCTCTATCTCTTATACTTTTCAAGTTATAAGCCAAAAACAATGGTCTGACCCCTTGTTCTATTTTTAGCAATGGCGGCCATGTTGGTTGGTTGACATGTATATAATTCACAAACATGGTAGAGGACATCCTACAGATCAAGTGTACCAAGTTTCAAAGCAATCCCTACAGTGATTTTAGAAAAGAAGATTTTTGAATATCAGTGTAAATTAATGGACAAAAACAGTTAAAGGGGAACAACTCTTCAATGGCTGATCTGACAATTTTGACTCTGAAATCAAAGTTGTAGATCTGAATGAGCTTAACAATTCTGCAATGCTAACTTTTCCTCTAGCTCTAATGGTTTTCAAGATATTGTCCAAAAACTGCAAAAATGGTCAATTTTGATGATTAAAGGGCAATAACTCCTATAAGGAGTCATTTCACAACTTCGACTCAATGGAGAGATTTGTAGAGCTTTTGATGCTGAACATGAAGGGTTGCTTCCGATTTTCTCTATCTCTTATACTTTTTGAGTTATAAGCCAAAAACAATGGTCTGACCCCCCTGTTCTATTTTTAGCAGTGGCGACCATGTTGGTTGGTCGACGTGTATATAATTCACAAACTTGGTAGAGGACATCCTAAAGATCAAGTATACCAAGTATCAATGCAATCCCTTCAGAAGATTTTTGAAAATCAGTGTAAATTAATGGAAAAAAAACAGTTAAAGGTGAATAACTCTTAAACGGCTGATCTGACAATTTTGACCATGGAATCATTTTTGAAGATCTCAATGAGCTGAACAATTTTGCAATGCTAACTTTTCCTCTAGCACTTACAGTTTTCAAGATAAAGTCTGAAAACTGTGAAAATGGTCAATTTTGACTATTAAGGGGAAATTACTCCTATAAGGAGTTGTCCCACAACTTTGACTCAATGGAGAGTTTTGAAGAGCTTTTGATGCTGAAAAAGGACAGTTGCTTCAGATTTTCTTGATCTCTTATAATACTTTTTGAGCTATAAGCTAAAAGCTATGGTCTGACCCCCCTCTTCTATTTATAGTAACGGCGGCCATGTTGGTTAGTCAACGTTCACAAATTTCACAAACTTGATAGAGGACATCCTAAAGATCAATTGTACAAAGTTTCAAAGCAATCCCATTGGTGGTTTCAGAGAAGAAGATGTTTCAAGAAAAGTTAATGGACGGACGACGGATGGACAGACGACGGACGCTTAACGATGACAATAGCTCTCACATATTAAAACTGGAAAAACTGTGAGCAGCTGTTCACAAACAAATATCCCAAGCCCCCCCCCCAAAAAAAAAACCAAGAGGCTCCCAGGGGCCCTAACCCCTATAAGGGGTCATCTGACAACTTCGACCCTATGGAGACTTTTGTAGAGCTAAATGAGCTGAACATTTAAGCAAGCAACAGCTAATCTCTATCTGTTAACCTTGTGTTTATTATTGTATATATATTTTCAGGTAATGATCACTTGGTGGGTTTAGTTTAGATTTACTAGTAAAGATATTACAAGCTCTAGTTTTTGTATTCAACATTGGCAGCAGAGTCCTCTGAAGATGGCCATGGGACAGAACTACAAAAACCCACCAAGTCTTAGCAGTGACAAGACATATCAACAGTGGAAGTCAGAAGTTAAACTTTGGGAGTTGGTAACAGATCTGGACAAGAAGAAGAGAGGTCTTGCATTAGCCTTGTCGTTGGAAGGAAAAGCCAGGGAAGTAGCCGTAGATATAAGTTCAGATGACTTAAATGCAGATGATGGTGTAAATAAGCTAGTTACTGCCTTGGATAATCTTTTTGAGAAAGATAAAGTAGATCAGGCATATTCAGCTTACACCGTATTTGATAAATTTTATAGAACTGACGGCATGGCTATGTCTAACTACATCATTCAATTTGAACAAAATTATACAAAATGCAAGAAACATGATATGGTATTACCTGATGCAATTTTAGCCTTCAAGTTACTTGATAATGCAAGTTTAGATAGAAATAGTAGACAAATGGCTTTGACTGCATGTGCAGACCTAAAGTTTGACACTATGAAATCTGCCTTAAATAGAATATTTGCATCATGTGCTAATGACAATGAGAACGTTGTTAAGGAAGAATCAGCCTTTCTCAGTGAACGTGTGTCAGAAAGAGGCAGAGGTTATAAAAGAACATTTCCTAAGCACCAAGGTGGACGGTCTGGAAATCAGAGTAAAGTGCAAGGGAAATTGAATCCAATGATAAAGGGCAGTGTTTCTCGTTGTAGGATTTGTGATTCCAAACTTCACTGGGTTAAAGATTGTCCTCATAAGGATACTGATGTGTATTTAGCAGAAAATGACACTTCAGAAGAAACAGTTAACATCACTTTGTTTACATCAACTCCAGAGGAGTTACAGCCCCTTTATGTATTTGTTGCAGAAGCATACAATGCAGCAGTTATTGACACTGCTTGTACTAAAACTGTGTGTGGTTCAAAATGGTTACACAGATTTATTGATTCTGGCTGTGATAAAGTAACTTACTCTGAAAGTAAGCGTCCATTCAAATTTGGTGATGGTAAAACAGTCTATTCATACCAAAAGGTAAAGATTCCTGCTAAAATAGGATCTGTCAGATGTATGATTGACTCTGAAGTTGTTGACTGTGAAATTCCACTGCTACTTAGCAAACCTTCTTTAAAGAGAGCAAACACGGTTCTAGATTTGAAAAATGACAAAGTGTTGATGTTTGGAAAACCAGTTGAAGTCAATCTAACATCAAGTGGTCACTATTGTGTGAACATCAGAGACAATGATTTCAACAACAGAAATGAAGATGAACATGATGAATATGAAGAAGTTCTTGTTATCAAGTCAGGTTGCTCAGAAAAGAACAAGAGGCTCCCAGGAGCCTGAATCGCTCACCTGGTCTTGATGTTGACCCTGTACTTTTGTAGAGCTAAATGAGCTGAACATTTAAGCAAGCAACAGCTTTTCTCTACCTGCAATAGTTTTTATTCTATAGGCCAAAAACACCATTTTTCACCTATAAGGGGCCATAACCCCTATAAGGAGTCATCTGACAACTTCGACCCTATGGAGACTTTTGTAGAGCTAAATGAGCTGATCATTTAAGCAAGCAACAGCTATTCTCTATCTGCAATAGTTTTCATTCTGTAGGCCAAAAACATGAAAAATTGCTTTTTTCAGAGGCCGTAACCCCTATAAGGGGTCACCTGACAACTTCCACCCTATGGAGAATTTTGTAGAGCTAAATGAGCTGAACATTTAAGCAAGCAACAGCTAATCTCTATCTGCAATAGTTTTCATTCTGTAGGTCAAAAACATGAAAAAATTGCTATTTTTGAAGGGCCGTAACCCCTATAAGGGGGTCATCTGACAACTTCGACCCTATGGAGAATTTTGTAGAGCTAAATGAGCTGAACATTTAAGCAAGCAACAGCTAATCTCTATGTGCAACAGTTTTCATTCTCTAGGCCAAAAACATGAAAAAACGCTATTTTTCAGGGGCCGTTACCCCTATAAGGGACTATCTGACAACTTTGACCCTATGGAGACTTTCGTAGAGCTAAATGAGCTGAACATTTAAGCAAGCAACAGCTAATCTCTATCTGCAATAGTTTTCATTTTGTAGGACAAAAACATGAAAAAATCGCTATTTTTCAGAGGCCATAATCCCTATAAGGGGTCATCTGACAACTTCGACCCTATGGAGAATTTTGTAAAGCTAAATGAGCTGAACATTTAAGCAAGCAACAGCTAATCTCTATCTGCAATAGTTTTCATTCTGTAGGTCAAAAACATGAAAAAATTGCTATTTTTGAAGGGCCGTAACCCCTATAAGGGGGTCATCTGACAACTTCGACCCTATGGAGAATTTTGTAGAGCTAAATGAGCTGAACATTTAAGCAAGCAACAGCTAATCTCTATGTGCAACAGTTTTCATTCTCTAGGCCAAAAACATGAAAAAACGCTATTTTTCAGGGGCCGTTACCCCTATAAGGGACTATCTGACAACTTTGACCCTATGGAGACTTTCGTAGAGCTAAATGAGCTGAACATTTAAGCAAGCAACAGCTAATCTCTATCTGCAATAGTTTTCATTTTGTAGGACAAAAACATGAAAAAATCGCTATTTTTCAGAGGCCATAATCCCTATAAGGGGTCATCTGACAACTTCGACCCTATGGAGAATTTTGTAAAGCTAAATGAGCTGAACATTTAAGCAAGCAACAGCTAATCTCTATCTGCAATAGTTTTCATTCTGTAGGCCAAAAACATGAAAAATCGCTATTTTTCAGGGGCCGTAACCCCTATAAGGAGTCATCTGACAACTTCGACCCAATGGAAAATTTTGTAGAGCTAAATGAGCTGAACATTTAAGTAAGCAACAGCTAATCTTTATCTGCAATAGTTTTCATTCTGTAGGACAAAAACATGAAAAATCGCTATTTTTCAAAGGCCGTAACCCCTATAAGGGGTCATCTGACAACTTCGACCCTATGGAGAATATTGTAGAGCTAAATGAGCTGAACATTTAAGTAAGCAACAGCTAATCTCTATCTGCAATAGTTTTCATTCTGTAGGCCAAAAACATGAAAAATGGCTATTTTTCACCTTTAAGGGGCCGTAACCCCTATAAGGGGTCATCTGACAACTTCGACCCTATAGAGACTTTTGTAGAGTTAAATGAGCTGAACATTTAAGCAAGCAAAAGCTAATCTCTATCTGCATTAGTTTTCATTCTGTAGGCCAAAAACATGAAAAAATGCTATTTTTCACCTTCAAGGGGCCGTAATCCCTATAAGGGGTCATCTGACAACTTTGACCAAATGGAGACTTTTGTAGAGCTTTTGATGCTGAATCAGCAGCGTGGCCTCAGATTTCCTCTATCTCTTATACTTTTTGATTTATAAGCCAAAAACAGTAGTCTGACCCCCCTAGTCTATTTTTAGTAACGGCGGCCATGTTTTTTAACGGATCAAAAATCAAAACACAAGTTTGGTGCAGGACACCCTAAGGATCATTCATACCAAGTTTCATAAAATTCTGTTTGGTAGTTTCAGAGGAGAAGATTTTTGAAAAATTGTTAACAGACGACGACGACGACAGACGACAGACGACGACGACGACGGACGCCAAGTGATGGTAATAGCTCACATGGACCTTCGGTCCAGGTGAGCTAAAAAGAGAGAAATTGTGCTAAAGTTGCACAAACAGTTTGGTCATGCTTCTGCTGATAGGCTGAAATCACTTCTACAAAGTTCTGGTGAAATGGGATCAGATGTTAAATCCATTGTGGATGATGTTTGTTCTAAATGTGTGATATGCCATCAACACAAACGCCCTAATGCTAAACCCATTGTAGCATTTTCACTTGCTAGTAATTTCAACCAAATAGTAGCAATGGACTTACATGAGATAGATCATAACCTGTACTATTTGCACATTATTGACCTCTTCAGCAGATTAAGTGCAGCTGCCATTATAAGACGTAAAGATCCTCATGTGATTGTTGACAAGTTCATGCAAGTATGGGTCAGTGTTTATGGAGCTCCTGATATTGGTGTGTACACAGATAATGGCGGTGAATTTACCTCACAGATCTTTCATGAGATGGCTGAGAGTCTTAATATGACTGTTAAAACAACTGCAGCCTATAGTCCATGGTCAAATGGTGTTGTTGAGCGTCATAATGCAACCCTAACTGAAACACTCTGCAAAATTAAAGAGGACTCCAATCTTTCTTGGGAAACTGCCTTAAGCTGGGCCGTGAATGCTAAAAATAGCCTTCTTAGCGTATGTGGATACAGTCCTTACCAACTTGTGTTTGGAAGAAATCCTAATTTACCCTCGGTACTTGTCAACAAACCTCCTGCATTAGAAAATCAAAATATGAGCATAGTAATGGGAAAACATCTGGTTGGGTTACATCAAGCAAGAAAAGCATTCATAGCAGCTGAGTCATCTGAAACGGTTAAAAGAGCATTACGAAAGCAAATTAGACCATCTGGAGACACATTTGAGAATGGAGAAAAGGTGTATTTTCTTCGTGATAATCAGTGGAAAGGACCAGGATGGGTTATTGGACAAGATAATGTAGTTGTATTCATCAGGTATGGAAGTTCATATGTTCGAGTTCATCAGTCTAGAGTGCTGAAAGAAGTTGAGGCAAGTAGGAAAACTCAGACATTGTCAAAACAACAAAAGCAAAATGGACATTCAAATCAGTATGATAAGCCTGCACATGAGAAAGATGTTTATGTTGCTAAAAGGAGTGAGCCTGCACAAGTGAAAGATGGTAGGGTTGCTAGGAATAAACCAACTTATCACACAAATTATGAAAGTGAAGACGAAAGTTCACATAGAGAAGAGCAGGATGACATATCTAATGCAGATAGTGGTGAAGATGATGGAAGGGTAGGAGATACTGATACAGACAGTGAAAGTAATGTTGGTGATAATGAGTCAAGAGATGAGAATATACCTGAAATACCAAGTACTAGTGGTATAAGCAATAGAAACCAAAAAGAAAATAACACTGATTCTACTTTGAACTCCTTAAAGAAAGACCAGGCTATCACATTTAGAATTCCAGGTGAAGATGTAGACCGACAAGCTACAATTCTAGGCAGAGCAGGGAAAGCCTCTACAAATAAAAGACACTGGTATAATGTGGAATATAGTAAACCAGATGAAGTGTCTGGAGATCAGGGCTCAATAGATTTAAGTAATGTCCAACGCTTAAACGTTTGCAGGCCTGAACAGAATCATGATGAAAGTGTTCTCATTAATGACATTAATTTTGGTGAGGCTAAACACTCAGAATTGGAAAACTGGAGAAAGCTTGATGTCTTTGAGGAAGTTGATGATATAGGACAGCAATGCATTTCAACTCGTTGGGTTTGTACACTTAAAGAAAGTGATGGAAAAGTACATCAGAAAGCCAGGTTAGTTGCCAAGGGATTTGAAGAGGCTTGTTTAGATGAAATTTCGAAGAACTGACCCCAACTTGTGATAAGCAGTCCCTTAGATTGATTCTATCAATTATAGCAACTAAGAAATGGAGAATTAATTCTGTGGACATTAAAACTGCGTTTTTGCAAGGAGAGAGAATGCATAGAGAAGTATATCTAAGACCTCCAAAGGAAGCTAATGCTGAAAACAAAGTGTGGAAGCTAAACAAATGTGTGTATGGTCTTGCAGATGCATCACTAAAGTGGTATCAGAAAGTTAAGACAACAATGTTAGAATGTGGAGGAACTATGTCAAGAGTGGATCCAAGTGTATTCTATTGGCGTACTAGCAAGGGACTGTCAGGAATACTGTCTATTCATGTTGATGATTTCCTTTGGGCAGGTTCCAAATGGTTTGAACAAAACGTTGTTCAAAAGTTGCGAGAAGCTTTTAATATTGGGAAAGAGGCTTGTGATTCATTCAAATATCTTGGATTAAACTTGTTGCAGGAGAATGAAACCATAATACTTTGTCAAGATGATTATGGTAACTCAATGAAAACTGTACATATTCAGAAAGAGAGACCTAAGACTTCATTGTTGACGTCTAGTGAACAGAGTTTGTTACGATCAAAAGTTGCTCAACTTTTGTGGCTTACAAAGCAAACACGACCAGATATTGCCTTTGATGTTACATCACTCTCTGCTGCTGTATCAAAAGGTACAATAGAAGACATGAGAAAAGCTAACAAGTTAGTCCGAAAAGTTCAGAATGAAAATGTTGCACTGAGGTTTCAAAACTTAGGAGATAAAGTTGAAATGTTGTTATTCAGTGATGCTTCATTTGGAAATCTTGCTGACGGAGGAAGTCAAGGTGGTTTTGTTATTTTGCTTAAAGGAGAGAGTGAAAAGGTAAATCCTATCATGTGGCAATCCAAGAAGATCAGAAGAGTAGTAAGGAGCACTATGGCTAGTGAAGCTTTAGCACTTGCTGATGGTGTCGATTGTGCCATTTCCTTAGCTATGCTATATCAAGAGTTATTAGGATGTGATAATATTCCTATCAAATGTTATGTTGATAACAAGGATCTTCATCATGCTGTTTATTCAGAGAAACAAGTTGCAGAACGTAGACTTAGACTAGAAATAAGTGCTTTGAAACAATCCATTGAGAAAGGAGAATTAGACAGTGTAAATTGGGTTGATACTAGATGTCAGCTAGCAAATGTTCTCACAAAGCGTGGAGCTTCTGGAGAAGACATTATTGACTGTTTCAAAAATGGTGTTTTAAACTTGATCCCTAGGAAGGACCAGAATTAGATGTGATGGAATTGTGTGGTTAATGAAAGAGACATATCAGTGACAAACTTTTCATTAACTTGTGCATTTTGATAATTGTTACACTTTCATTTAATTTTCATTAACATTTTACTATCTGACAAAGAGAAAAGGGTTAGATTGTTAACCTTGTGTTTATTATTGTATATATATTTTCAGGTAATGATCACTTGGTGGGTTTAGTTTAGATTTACTAGTAAAGATATTACAAGCTCTAGTTTTTGTATTCAACACTATCTGCTATAGTTTTCATTCTGTAGGCTAACAAGAGGCTCCCAGGAGCCTGAATCGCTCACCTGGTCTTGATGTCAACCTTATAAAGAACTTTGTGTAGCTAAATAAGCTGAACATTATATTTTAAGCAAGCAACAGTTTTTGTCTTTAAGCAAAAGTTGCCATTCTGTAGGCCAAAAAACGTGCAAAATGCTATTTTGAGGGCCATCTGAACACTTTGACTCTATAGAGACTTTTGTTAAGAGCTTTATGAACTGAATATTTAAGCAAGCAACAACTTTTCGTTATCTGCTATAGTTTTCATTATATAAGCCAAAAATTGAACATGTTAATTTAGGGGCTGTAATCCCTATAAGGGGTCATCTGACAACTTCAACCCTATGGAGACTTTTGTAGAGCTAAATGGCTGAACATTTAAGCAAGCAACAGCTTTTCTCTATCTGCAATAGGCCAAAAATACAATTTTTCACCTTTAAGGGGCTGTAACCCCTATGAGAGGTCTTCTGACAACTTCGACCCTATCAAGACTTTTGTAGAGCTAAATGAACTGAACATTTAAGCAAGCAACAGCTTTTCTCTATCTGCAAAAGGTTTCATTCTATAGGCCAAAAACACTATATTTCGCCATTAAGGGGCTGTAACCGCTATAAGGGGTCATCTGACAACTTCGACCCTATGAAGACTTTTGTAAAGCTAAATGAGCTGAACATTTAAGCAAGCAACAGCTTTTCCATATCTGCAATAGTTTTTATTCTATAGGCCAAAAAAAGACTATTTTTCGCCTTTAAGGGGCTGTAACCCCTATAAACATGATAAAGGGTCATCTGACAACTTCGACTCTATGACAACTTTTGTAGAGCTAAATGAGCTGAACATTTGAGCAAGCAACAGCTTTTTCTATCTGCAAAAGTTTTCATTCGAGAGGCCAAAAACACAATTTTTCGCCTTTAAGGGGCTGTAACCGCTATAAGGGGTCATCTTACAACTTCAACCCTATGAAGACTTTTGTAGAGCTAAATGAGCTGAACATTTAAGCAAGCAACAGCTTTTCTCTATCTGCAATAGTTTTCATTCTATAGGCCAAAAACACTATATTTCGCCTTTAAGGGGCTGTAACCCCTATAAGGGGTCATCTGACAACTTCGATCCTATGAAGACTTTTGTAGAGCTAAATGAGCTGAACATTTAAGCAAGCAACAGCTTTTCTTTATCTGCAATAGTTTTCATTCTATAGGCCAAAAACACTATTTTCTGCCTTTAATGGGCTGTAACCCCTATAAGGGGTCATGTGACATCTACGACCCTATGACAACTTTTGTAGAGCTAAATGAGCTGAACATTTAGGCAAGCAACAGCTTTTCTCTATCTGCAATAGTTTTCATTCCATAGGCCAAAAACACTATTTTTCGCCTTTAAGGGGCTGTAACCCCTATAAGGGGTCATCTGACAACTTCGATCCTATGAGGACTTTTGTAGAGCTAAATGAACTGAACATTTAAGCAAGCAACAGCTTTTCTCTATCTGCAATAGTTTTCATTCTATAGGCCAACAAGAGGCTCCCAGGAGCCTGAATCGCTCACCTGGTCTTGATGTCAACCATATAAAGAAGAACTCAGCAAACAAAAGGTATCCCAATGGGCACAAATTGTGCACCATTGCTTGCCGATTTGTTTCTTCATTCATATGAAGCGGACTTCTTACAATCACTTCTAGACAAAAAGGACCGCAAACTTGCTTTATCCTTCAATCTCACATTTCGTTATATTGATGATGTCCTTTCACTAAACAATCCTCGATTTGGTGACTATTTACATCTCATATATCCGAAGGAACTTGAGATAAAGGACACTACAGATTCTAGGAGGTCCGCTTCATATCTGGATCTATTTCTCGAAATTGACACACAAGGAAGGCTTTGTACAAAGCTCTATGACAAACGTGATGACTTCAACTTTCCAATAGTTAACTTTCCCTTTCTGTGTAGCAACATTCCGTCCGCTCCAGCATATGGAGTTTACGTATCACAATTGATTCGCTATTCCAGAGCATGTGGGGAGTACAACGACTTCCTTGATAGAGCCACATGGCTGACAAGCAAATTGTTAACACAGGGGTACGTTGCTCCCAGGTTGTTGTCATCACTCAAGAAATTTTACGGACGACATCATGTGCTTGTATACAAATACGGGATTTCTATCTCTCAGATGAGCACAGATGTTGGTTTGACATAGAGTTTTGTAATGTCATCCTTTCCGGATTTGACCAACACTTAATCGATCTTTGGCAACGTGACGGGTGTGCTATAGCAAGCAGGAACTGCTTACTCTTCCGGAGCACCTGAGTTCACTCTCGTTTCGACTTGAGTTCGCGTTGCTGAATGCGGTTTTGTGGTTATGTGTGTGTGTGTTCTATGTTGTTATGTGGTTTGTTTTGTTGTGATGATTTTTTGTCTGCTGGTTTTGTCTTTGTCTTTACGGTTTTATGATACTGATTACCCCTTTGGTACACCTTTGCTTCTTTGTAGAGCTAAATAAGCTGAACATTTAAGCAAGCAACAGCTTTTCTCTTTCAGCGATAGTTTTCATTCTGTAGGCCAAAAATGTGCAAAATGTTATTTATATTAAGGGCCATCTGTTATTTATATTAAGGGCCATCTGAACACTTTGACTCTATAGAGGTTTTCGTTAAGAGCTAAATGAACTGAACATTTAAGCAAGCAACCACTTTTCTTTATCTGCTATAGTTTTCCATTTGTTTTCATTATAGAAGCCAAAAACATGAAAACATGTAAATTTAAGGGCAGTACCCCTATAAGGGGTCATCTGACAATTTCAACCCTATGAAGACTTTTGTACAGCTTAATGAGCTGAGCATTTAAGCAAGCAACAGCTTTTCTCTATCTCCAATAGTTTTCATTCTATAGGCCAAAAACACCATTTTTCGCCTTTAAGGGGCTGTAACCCCTATAAGGGGTCATCTGACGTCTTCAACCCTATGAAGACTTTTGTAGAGCTTAATGAGCTGAACATTTAAGCAAGCATCAGCTTTTCTCTATCTGCAATAGTTTTCATTCTATAGGCAAAAAAAAACTATTTTTCACCTTTAAGGGGCTGTAACCCCTATAAGGGGTCATCTGACAACTTCAACCCTATGAAGACTTTTGTAGAGCTTAATGAGCTGAACATTTAAGCAAGCAACAGCTTTTCTCTATCTGCAATAGTTTTCATTCTACAGGCCAAAAACACTATTTTTTGCCTATAAGGGGCTGTAACCCCTATAAGGGGTCATCTGACAACTTCGACCCTATGAAGACTTTTGTAGAGCTTAATGAGCTGAACATTTAAGCAAGCAACAGCTTTTCTCTATCTGCAATAGTTTTCATTCTGCAGGCCAAAAACACTATTTTTCGCCTTTAAGGGGCTGTAACCCCTATAAGGGGTCATCTGACAACTTTGACCCTATGAAGACTTTTGTAGAGCTTAATGAGCTGAACATTTAAGCAAGCAACAGCTTTTCTCTATCTGCAATAGTTTTAATTCTACGGGCCAAAAACACTATTTTTCGCCTTTAAGGGGCTGTAACCCCTATAAGGGGTCATCTGACAACTTTGACCCTATGAAGACTTTTGTAGAGCTTAATGAGCTGAACATTTAAGCAAGCAACAGCTTTTCTCTATCTGCAATAGTTTTCATTCTATGGGCCAAAAACACTATTTTTCGCCTTTAAGGGGCTGTAACCCCTATAAGGGGTCATCTGACAACTTTGACCCTATGAAGACTTTTGTAGAGCTAAATGAGCTGAACATTTAAGCAAGCAACAGCTATTCTCTATCTGCAATAGTTTTCATTCTATAAGCCAAAATCATTAAAAACCGCTATTTTTCACCTTTAAAGGGCTGTAACCCCTATAAGGGATCATCTGACAACTTTGACCAAATGGAGACTTTTGTAGAACTTTTGATGCTGAAGCAGTAAGGTGGCATCAGATTTCATCTATCTCTTATACTTTTTGAATTACAAGCCAAAAACAGTAGTCTGACCCCCCTGGTCTATTTTTAGTAACTGTGGCCATGTTTTTTGGAGGATCAAAAATCGAAACACAAGTTTGGTGCAGGACACCCTAAGGATTATTCATACCAAGTTTCATTAAATTCTATTCAGTAGTTTCAGAGGAGAAGATTTTTGAAAATTGTTAACAGACGACGACAGACGACAGACGACGACAGACGACAGACGACGACGGACGCCAAGTGATGGCAATAGCTCACATGGACCTTCGGTCCAGGTGAGCAAAAAACACTATTTTCTGCCTTTAAGGGGCTGTAACCCCTATAAGGGGTCATGTGACAACTACGACCCTATGACAACTTTTGTAGAGCTAAATGAGCTGAACATTTAGGCAAGCAACAGCTTTTCTCTATCTGCAATAATTTTCATTCTATAGGCCAGAAACACTATTTTTCGCCTTTAAGGGGCTGTAACCCCTATAAGGGGTCATCTGACAACTTCGATCCTATGAGGACTTTTGTAGAGCTAAATGAACTGAACATTTAAGCAAGCAACAGCTTTTCTCTGTCTGCAATAATTTTCATTCTGTAAGCCAAAAACATGAAAAAACGCTATTTTTCACCTTTAAGGGGCTGTAACCCCTATAAGGGATCATCTGACAACTTCGACCCAATGGAGACTTTTGTAGAACTTTTGATGCTGCAGCAGTAGGGTGGCATCAGATTTCATCTATCTCTTATACTTTTTGATTTACAAGCCAAAAACAGTAGTCTGACCCTCCTGGTCTATTTTTAGCCACGGCGGCCATGTTTTTTGACGGATCAAAAATCGAAACACAAGTTTGGTGCAGGACACCCTAAGGATCATTCATACCAAGTTTCATTAAATTCTGTTCAGTAGTTTCAGAGGAGAAGATTTTTGAAAAATTGTTAACAGAGGACAGACGACAGACGACAGACGACAGACGACGACGGACGCCAAGTGATTGCAATAGCTCACATGGACCTTTGGTCCTGGTGAGCTAAAAACATGAAAAATGGCTATTTTTCACCTTTAAGGGGCCGTAACCCCTATAAGGGGTCATCTGACAACTTCGACGGAATGGAGACTTTTGTAGAGCTTTTGATGCTGATTCAGTAGGGTGCCATCAGATTTCATCTATCTCTTATACTTTTTGATTTATAAGCCAAAAACAGTAGTTTGACCCCCCTGGTCTATTTTTAGTAATGGCGGCCATGTTTTTTGACGCATCAAAAATTGAAACACAAGTTTGGTGCAGGACACCCTAAGGATCATTCATACCAAGTTTCATTAAATTCTGTTCAGTAGTTTCAGAGGAGAAGATTTTTGAAAATTATTAACAGATGACAGACGACGACAGACGACGACGGACGCATAGTGATGGCAATAGCTCACGTGGACCTTTGGTCCAGGTGAGCTAAAAAAGGGAACCCAAAAACCAATCCCATATATGGTTAAATAAAAAGGCATATCATTGTCAAATTTCATACATATTATGTAGCAATTGGTCAACCAGAACCAAAGGTATTGTGGAAATAAATAAAATATTTAAGTTTTTTGCCCTTTTGGGGCCTTCAATTTCTAATACCATGCATTAAAATACATTAATAAACAAGAGGCTTCCAGGAGCCTGAATCGCTCACCTGGTCTTGATGTCAACCCTTTGAAGAACTTTGTAGAGCTGAATAAGCTGAACATTTAAGTGCCAGTCCATCTAAGAATCATGCAATGTATGTATACTGTATTTTGGTGATTTATCAAAAGAAAGGAAAAATTAAAATATTTAAATGCTAGAAAGTCAAAACCATATAGAAACATTTTGCCAAGTTTACAATCTGACTTATGGTGTTCAAGCAAATCATGAGTACCTGAAAACCCATCTTTGCTAGCAAAGGGTTACGATCCGCTATCTCTCATCTTCACCCTTGGCAGATCTAGAAGGTATTTGTAATCTCAACATTTTAATTATCTCCCTTGAAGCAATATCAATTCCAAGTTAAAAAAATTATTTTCATCCAGATAGTTACAAAAATAGGAAATATTTCATTCCATTAACGACAAACATTTATCTACAGATAAAATAAAGGTTATTTTGGTAAGATTTTATAAAAACTGCTAATTAATATTTTTGCAAAAAAAATAATTATTTATCACCTTTGTAAACCCACATGTTTGTTAACAGATTCTTTAAAAATGGAATTGGATGCAGCCAACTTTCACTGCATCCAATCAGATGAGAGAATGTATGACCACAAAAATCCTTCTATATCTGCCAAGGGTGAAGATGAGAGGTAGCAGGCTAGCGAAGATGCTGAAAACCTAACTGCAACAGCTTTTCTCTTTCAGCAATAGTTTTAATTCTGTAAGCCAAAAACGTGCAAAATGTTATTTTAAGGGCCGTCTGAACACTTTGACACTAAACATGCTAAATAAACTTTTGTTAAGAGCTTAATGAACTGAACATTTAAGCATTAAGCAACCACTTTTCTTTATCTGCTATAGTTTTAATTATATAAGCCTAAAACATGAAAACATGTTTATTTAGGGGCTGTTATCCCTATAAGGGGTCATCTGACAACTTCAACCCTATGGAGACTTTTGTAGAGCTAAATGAGCTGAACATTAAAGAAAGCAACAGCTTTTCCCTATCTGCAATAGTTTTAATTCTATAAGCAAAAAAACACTATTTTTCGCCTTTAAGGGGCTGTAACCCCTATAAGGGGTCATCTGACAACTTCGACCCTATGAAGACTATTGTAGAGGTAAATGAGCTGAACATTTAAGCAAGCAACAGCTATTCTCTATCTGCAATAGTTTACATTTCATACATGTAGGCCAAAAACACCATTTTTCGCTTTTAAGGGGGTTGTAACCCCTATAAGGCCTAAAGGGGTTATCTGACAACTTTGACCCTATGAAGACTTTTGAAGAGCTAAATGAGCTGAACATTTAAGCAAGCAACAGCTTTTCTCTATCTGCAATAATTTTCATTCTATAGGCCAAAAACAATATTTTTCGCCTTTAAGGGGCTGTAACCCCTGTAAGGGGTCATCTGACAACTTCAACCCTATGGAAACTTTTGTGGATCTGAACATTTAAGCAAGCAACAGCTTTTTCTCTATCTGCAATAGTTTTAATCTATAGGGCAAAACCATGAAACTAGAGGCTCCCAGGAGCCTGAATCGCTCACCTGACATATGTGCCTGAAGTTAAGGTTATAAGGCAAAATCTATTTAACGTTGAAAGGGTCATAAGATTAATAAGGGGGTCATCTGACAATATGGTGGATCTAAAGGTGCTGATCACTTTTGTTCTCAATCAAAATCTAAAAATCTGTCACCCTTATTGAGTTATTTGCAAAAAAAAGCAGTTTAACCTAATGTTCTATTTTTAGCCACAGCGGCCATGTTTTACAACCAATCAAAAATCCCCACAACAGTTCTATACACCTAATAATAATAAACAATAAAGTTTGGTTCCATTTGGACTTAAAGTGTCAGCGGAGTTAACATTTTCAATATAAGGAAATGCAGTTAAAATGCTCAATTTTGACGTTCCAAGAGCAATAACTCCTCAAAGGAAAGGTCCTACAACGTTGACCCTGTTACAAATTTTGTAGATCTTGATGCGCTTAACAATATGCAATTTAAATTTCTCAAATATCTTGTATAGTTTTCAAGATATTGAGCTAAACAGGTGCAAAATTTGCAAAAAATCCACAAAAAGGGCAATAACTCCTACATGGGTTGTTGGATTTTCTTCAAAATTTCAGAGCTGGTAGATCTTGAGGTGCTGATCACTTTTGTTCCCAATCAAAATTTTGAAATCTGTCACCGTTTTAGAGTTATTTGCAAAAAACTGCCATTTACCCCTATGTTCTATTTTTAGCCACAGCGGCCATGTTTTACGACCAATCAAAAATCCCCACAACAGTTCTATACACCTAATGCTAATAAACAACTATACCAAGTTTGGTTCCATTTGGACTTAAAGTGTCAGAGGAGTTAACGTTTTCAATGTAATGAGGAAATGCTGTTAAAATGCTAAATTTTGACGTTCTAAGGGCAATAACTCTTAAAAGGAAAGGTCCTACAACGTTGACCCTGTTACAAATTTTGTAGATCTTGATGTGCATAACAATATGCAATTTAAATTTCTCAAATATCGAGTATAGTTTTCAAGATATTGAGCTAAACAGGTGCAAAATTTGCAAAAAATCCACAAAAAGGGCAATAACTCCTACATGGGTCGTTGGATTTTCTTCAAAATTTCAGGGTAGTTAGATCTTGAGGTGCTGATCACTTTTACCCTATGCCAGAATTTTGATATCTGTAGCCGTTTTTGAGTTATTTGCAAAAAACTGCATTTTACCCCTATGTTCTATTTTTAGCCATGGCGGCCATGTTTTACGACGAATCAAAAATCCCCACATCAGTTCTAAGCACCGAATGCTAATGAACAACCATACCAAGTTTGGTTGCAATTGGACTTATGGTGTCAGAGGAGTTAACTATTTAAAAAGTTTACGGACAACGGACGGATGACGGACGCCAAGTGATGACAATAGCTCACCTGACCCTTCGGGTCAGGTGAGCTAAAAAGGCTATTTTTGACCTTTAAAGGACCATAACCCTGTAAAGGGTCATCTGACAACTTCGACCAAATGAAGACTTTTCTAGAGCTTTAGATTCCAAAGAGCCTCAGATCCTTCGGATTTTTCTATCTGTTATGGTTGCTGAGTTTATATAAGCCATTTTAAAGTGGTTTTACCCTATGTTCTACATATGTATTTTAAGTAACAGCAGCCATGTTTTTTATCGAATCATTTCAAAATGAGGATCATTTGTTGCCAATATGTCATATACCATTTCTGCAAAGTTTCAGTCAAATTGGTTTAGTGGTTTCAGAGGAGAAGATTTTTGAAATTGTTAACGGACGACGACGGATGCATAGTGATGGCATAAGCTCACATGGCCTTTGACCAGGTGAGCTAAAAAGATTTACTCATATGGATTATGAATATTGAAGACAAAGATTTTAACATACAATTTAGTAAATATTTATTACTGATCTCCCAGATTAGAAAAGATCATAATTCATGTAGAGTTATCCCTCTTTGTCCTGACTGACTTTCACATAATTGTTCGTTGTAATGTCCAATCAACATACTGTAAACCAATTAATTTTCGCGTGCTATAAACTTTCGCGAGATTTGCGGAAGCTTTGCATACGCGAAAGTTTATAGCTGCGAAACAGTCTGAGTGAAAAGGTTGTAATGATGGAGAATTACAAAACCGCAAAAGATTATCTCCGTGAAAATGTTCATTCTAAGGAAACCGCGAAAGTTTGTAGCCGCGAAAATTAATTGTTTACAGTAATCATTGTAAAATATGTCTTGTTTGTAATATGTATTGATTTATATGCCCTCAATGGGCCCCTCTAATTGGGCTGAATAAAGAATTTGAATAAACCAAATAAGGGGGGAACCCAAAATAAATCCCATTCATCCTTTAATGGTAAAGAACATTATTGTAAAATTTCACAGCATTTGTTTAATCAGAAGAAAAGTTATCATGGAAACAAACAAAAAAGTAGTATTTTTGGCGGTATCGGGTCCGTTCACCCTGTCCTGTGTGCGTCTGAGTTTGTTAGTCAAATAAATGGGTTCATTTGCCCTCTAATATGTGTGAAGAAATTGATAAGATAATGTTAACTGAAACTTCAGCTTATTAGACTTGGATATATGCAATTAAAACAATATGTTCTTTTTGTAATACGAAAAAGGTTAATACAGTAGTTGTATTTCAAAATTAGTGATATAATTATTTCTTTAAAGTTCTTTCTTCCGTAGTGATATACATGTATCCTAGGGGTACATGATTTACCGTGCTTTAAATTAATATTAATAAAGATTTTAAAATATGTCACAAATAGTAGGGCGAACAGACCCAGATTCATTTTTGCCCCTAACTTCTAAACGGGGGATCGCCAAAATCAGTCCCATTCATTTTTCTATGCCAAGAAACATCATTGTCAAATTACAAAGCAATTGGATGACAATTGGACACAGTCTTGAACAAAGAGGGGTCACTGGGATTATTTCTTTTTTGGGACCCCTAACAATTGTTGGAGGCTGTATATTACTCCAACAACATTACAGGTTGGATGCCGTGCTATTTTTGGACTTGTTGCCGTCGCAGAATTGAGTTTTGTAAACAAGACCTCTTATGTTGTCTGTGGTCGCTAAAATCGAAAACGAAAGTAGATCGATATAATAACCTCTTGACAGTGACAGTGTACAGGATTCACTTACGAACAATTTGATGTTATTTACTTTTTAAAATTTGACAAAATCTCACTTCATCAAATAAAAAAGATTAAATTAATACTGAGTTACCAGGAAATATTTATTATTTGTCCATCTATCACTAGAGGTCGCGTCGATTATTTGTAACTTAAAATTATAGAATACAATCCCGTACTCATGCCTGTGTGCCAAGCAAACTCCTTCGCAGTAGCCATTCTTCCCTATTCATGAAAGTATAAATATCTTGGAATTACTTTCACTAATAATGGTCAATTAAAATATGCACCAGAAGTCCTTGCTCAAAAAGCAAGAAAAGCTTTCTTTGCCTTAAAAACCAATGTACCATCCTCTGAAAATTTATCTGTGCGGA
Source organism: Arcuatula senhousia (assembly GCA_963971305.1). NCBI lineage: Eukaryota > Metazoa > Mollusca > Bivalvia > Mytilida > Mytilidae > Arcuatula > Arcuatula senhousia. Next base: position 3,638,441 of record OZ020313.1, read on the forward strand.
AATGGATTAACTATATGAATCAATGATAGTTCCTATTCTTACATATGTAAATACTTACTAGAAGTTAGACAACGGGCTACTAATTTAGCAGTGGTTGGAGAATTAGGCAGATTTCCACTTTTATTAGAATCCTTTTTAAATATGATAAAATACTGGGTACAGTTGTCAAAATTTAATGAGAATGAAAGCCTTGTAGCAGAAGCTTTTAGTTTATCTAAAAAGTTACATGAGAATAAGAAAAAATGTTGGTATAAATGTGTAGACGAAATTTTCAATTTCTTTGGCATAGATAGAAAAGTAGCAATAAATCTTAAAGTTAGTTTAAAAAAATATGTATATAAACATATACATCTTAAATATAAAAAATTATGGAGAGAAAATATATTTAACGACAATAAAAATCCAGAAAGGCGAAACAAACTGAGAACATATAGGATTTTCAAGAATAACTTTACATTTGAAAATTATTTAAACTGGGGGAATTATGAAAAGAGGCGTACGATTATAAATTTTAGAATTAGCTCGCACCAATTAGAAATAGAGCGTGGACGCTATAAAGATATAGCAGCATCTCAGAGAATCTGCAAACTTTGCAATCTAAATGAAATAGAAGATGAGCAACATTTTCTATTAACATGTCCTAAATTAGACACTATTAGACAGAATATATTAGATCAGATAGAAAACCGGTTTCAAAACATTAAATCTCTTGATACGGGTGCCAAATTCTTATGGCTTCTTTCTGCAGAAGACGAATTTGTACTTGATCAACTTTATTTGCTAATAAGCAAAATGAATACTTTAAGACAAGAAATTCTCTGTGGCGGTACAGATAGTAATTCTTGAGACTTTATTATATTTGAAGATTTTTCAATAGCAAAAACTATAAAAATATATATATATATATATATATATCATAATAAATAATAACAATAATATTTTTTTTTGAAGTCCTGTATCCTGTGCTTGTTAGATAAATAAACATAATTTTGTCTGTTTGAGTTCATATTTTCATGTATTTGTCATTTATTAATCATTTCAATCAATGTAATCAATGTATGAAATTAATGTTAATTATTCTGCCTTAACGGGCGTCTTTGATTGACAATAAAATATTTGTTTGTTTGTTTGTTTATGGATCAGAAATTTGGATTGCTGACCAAAAACTTAACTTAGAGAATTTAAACAAATTCACATTTTAAAAAACACAGAACATGATTCTGAAACACATCCTTGGTGTTCATAATAAAACCTCTATTTTTGGAATCCAGATGGAGCTAGGCCAATACCCTTTATGATTTAAGGCTTTCAAACTAATGTTTAAGTATTATAAACGCCTTTTAGAAATTGACTCATCCAAAGAGCATGTGTACGACTTGTTAAGGTCAGCCTTTGACGGGAAGACAAAAATCTTAACTCTAAAAATACATCCTCATGGATGAAATCAATAGAAAATTTTAATAAAAACTTTATTCAACTTAGATAGTCTTGAAAAAACTCATATAGAATTTGAAAAAGAAATTAAATCATATTTCTCTCAAAAACTACTAAATGAACTTTCACACATCAAAAATAGTAATACAGGGAAACTTAGATTTTTTAGTCAAATTACAAAAGATTTTGAACTTCAAGACTACCTGAAATTCAATATAAATAAACACCTTCGATCAAAATTAACTAAACTGAGACTAAGCGCACATAGCTTAGCCATTGAAACAGGTAGATATAGTAAACCCATTACTCCTGTGGAAGAAAGGTTTGTAAACAATGCAACAGTAAATTATAGAAGATAAACTAATTTTTTTATTAGATTGTCCCACTTATAATAAACTAAGAGAAAAAAATTTCACTTTATTTAATAAAAATTTAAACGACATAAATGATACCCCTTTAAAAATTGCCAGTAACCTTTTAAATCCTACCACAATACAGGACACCAAAAATATTTGTTTATTTTTACAAGAATCATTTTCAGTTAGAGATAAATTCTTGAAACAGTCTATTGAGTAATAATTATTTAGCCAAATTTATATGATCTTTAGTATTTAAATACACATTTGAATATTACTATACAGAAATAAAAATGTTTAATATTATATACTGAATAATACATGGCAAAATCTGTATCATATGCTGTATTTACCCGAGACACCTATATCATACCGAGGGCCAACGGCCCGAGGTATGATAGGTTGAGGATTCATATTGTTTATTATTTGACTATGCTTTATCCAATTAACTAATTTGAATTTGAAAGTAGTGCCGGATATGCCACTGCCGGACACTTTCAATAATTCCATTAAAATCAATGTAGATGAAATTTTTAATTTCAATAAATTGACAAAAAATTGTAAAAAGATAAAAGATGCCAATTTTATTCTAAGCTTAATTAATTAGATTTGCTGTAATTATAACCAGTGTTACATACTAGTTTTTCCACCATACTAGAATTTCCCCCGGAAAAAAAATAGTATAAACTCAGCTTTCCCCCATGGGAAAATCTGATATGTGTAAGTTTACACATAGTATTTTTTTTTCAGCCATACTGATTTTTCCCCTATTCAAAACCGTTGCAATATTAATGACATAAGGTATGCATCGGGGTTTGGGGGATATTGTTTTGTATGTTTGTATAGAATTCATATTAGGCGTAAGGGATAACAAGGCAAAAGAGCAAAATGAGCTGCACAAGAGCAAGATGAGCAAGGTAAAGAGCAAAAAAGAGCTGCAAAAGAGCAAGATGAGCAAGGAAAAGAGCAAGATGAGCTGCAAAAGAGCGAGATGAGCAAGAAAAAGAGCAAGATGAGCTGCAAAAGAGCAAAAGGAGCTGCAAAAGAGCAAAATGAGCAAACAAAAGAGCAAGAAGAGCAAAGAGTAAGTAACGTGATAAAATGCTGAGAGATGATTGGACGATACAATTTTGAAAAGGCAAAATAAATGAACAATTTTGTGTCTTGCAAATTCCGACCAGTACCTCCCCGTGGTACAAGACGGGCACTGTTCCAGCGACAACAAAGGATACTCTGGAGCAGCTAACACTGGCGGTGGTGTGTCATGGGCTGGACGACCCATGGCACATAGCGAGTCTATACCGGTTGGTATAAGTCGATGCAAAGGGGCTTTTTCCATCAGGAACAATTTTGTCAGTGGCTCGAATGTATTCGAACAAGACGCACGTAAATGTAATGGATTATCTTCTAAAACTCATACAAAAGAACATTGAAAGTGAGAACGGGGAACGTTTTTGTCGAAAATGCTTGGCGAGAAAGCCGTTAACCGAATTTTACAAATCGAAACAAAATGTACCATGCAAGAGCTGTCAGCAAATATTTAAAGAATGGCGCAGATTCAAAGCATGGAGGCTTGCATACAAGAGAGAGAGCTTAGCAACGTTGAGACATGCCTTCTTCGTCCATGCATGGAATAGAAAGAAAGACAATTCAATAAGACCTGTCCAAATCCGCCCATGTGATAAGTGCTTTTGATTTGCTTTGATTAGTCCGTGTAATGAGCGCTCTGTTAGCAACATGGTACACTTTTCAGAAGAGATAGATAAATTTACCAGCGTGGAAGAAAAATCATCAGATAGAAACCGAACGCCGAGGAGGAAAGATGTACCATTGCGACGAATGCGGATACACAATCCAAAAGCTATTCAATCTACAGAGACACAAAGACCAGAAACATCAAACGAAAATGGAAGAACCGGAATGGTTGAAGAAGAACCCAGAATGGGAAATGGAGGAGGAGGAATCAGATACGGATTCAAAAATGACCGACGACCTGTCTGAAGACGAAGAGACTTACCTCGGAGAACAGTTCGATCCGTGGGACGACTTTATTGGACAAGCAGGGTTGGCAAAAACCCGGGTTTTAAGAGTATTTCCCAGCCCAGCGGGAAATACTGGGAAAACCCGGGTTTACTGGGTTTTATTGGGCAATTCTGGGCATTACTGGGTAATAAGTTTTTTCTTATTAAAATATCATCAAATACCTACATAACAATCAGTTTTAAGATGTGTATGTACAGTTTTTAGTAAAAACTAAATGAAAACACTATTAAAAACAGATTTAGATAGTGTAAGATTAAAATATAGTTAAAATGATATACATGTAGTATTTGTGATAAATTTTACATGTATAGAAATGCAATTTGATCTATAAATTAACCTGATATGGCCTTTTACAAGTTCAATGTTTTTTTAATGCATGTACATGTATGTCTCATTCTTATAAATACACAAGCCCAGCTACCTATTAACAATTAGACAAAATTATGATGTTTTGATTACTAATCCTTATTTAATCTTTTTATGTATATGGTTTCACAATTCTGTTTTGTTTTATAGCCTGGGGTTTCATAAATATATATATGTTTATTTCCAAATACAAATACAGTATATAGGACATAGTTGACATTATACAACATTTCAGAGCAGATGATTATAAGTCAATTAAAAATGAACATAAATTGTGGAGTTTGGCTACTACATTGTACATAAATTCTACATACGTAATACAAATTCGAAAAAATATATTAGGAGTTGCGACGTTTTTCCGCAAGATATAAAAATTTACCAAAATTATTAAGCTCTTTTATATTTCGAACAGATAACAATTGTACTAATTTATAACATGATGGGTTTGTGTAATAATATGGTTTGATGTATTTTCGTCTCAGATCATGATAGTTATCACATTCAAAAATGAAATGATATTCATCCTCTATTTTATCCTTATTACATTTAAAACATTTTCTATCCTCTCTAGGTGTCTTATAAAATCTACCTGTCTCAATGTGTAATAAATGGGAATTGATTCGATATTTAGTTATTAAAAATCTATACAATCTATTAACTGGTCGGTCTAGATAAAACTGTATATTGTGACCGTCGTGTATATATTTATATAACATACATTTAGGTGAATTCTCAAAAAAGGATAAACCTTCAGATATATAATTATCAACCACCCTCTGTTTAAATTCATACAAAAAATATTGAGGGTTTAAAACTGTTTGTGAGTTCCATACGTCGTTAAAACCATACTGGACTAAAATATTTCTTATATTACATGCCCAGTTTAACTTATTATTTGGTCGTAATAAAGCAGACTCATACATATCATCATAAATGTTTTTCAATATACAATTATCAGTTGTCAGTAATTTTAGCCAGTAGGATACCATCTTGACATATCTGTTTACATATAAAGGCGTACGCCCAAGTTCAAAATACACCATATGATTTACAGTTGACTTTCGTACCTTAAGTATACGTTTTAAAAAGTGAATATGAACAGCTTCTATATTTGTTGCTTTGTGAAATCCCCATATTTCACAGCCATAGTTAAGTATACTTGCAATATATGTATCAAACAGTGATAGTTGTGTTTCTACATTATAAAAATCATCATTAATTTTACACATTAAAGAGAACATAGCTTTTCTACCTTGTTCTGATAAAACCTTTTGAGTGACATTAAATGTACCTCTATAATTGAATACAACACCAAGGTATGTAAATTCATTACATATTTCAATTTGTTTGTTATTTATAAACCATACCTCATTATCTTTTACTACACCACGGTTGCGAAATACAACAATTTTTGTTTTATTTAAGTTAATATCTAAACCTTTTGCTATAGAACATTCATATACTGTGTTTAACATTTTTTGCAACTCGCATATATTTTCACTAAAGAGTACGGTGTCATCCGCATACATAAATAAAAATAAGTTTAACATCTTTACCTCGTATGGTTCAATACCTTGCTGTATAAGCTCTAATTCTATTTCATTGACATAAATTGCGTATAAAAATGGAGACAGAGATTCTCCTTGCATTAAACCAACATTGCATTGAAAAAAGTCTGAGAATTCACCATTCAGTTTTATACAAGTTTTCAGTTTAGAATACATAGACATAATCAAATTCAATAAATTACCACTAATGCCATATTTCAACATTTTTTGCCATAGTATATAATGTGAAACACTGTCAAAAGCTTTAACGTAATCTATGAAACAGCAGTATAGTCGTTTTCCTATGCTTAAAGTTTTAGCTATTATGGAATGGAGGGCGAAAATTGCGTCTCTTGTGCCATATCCCGGTATAAAACCAAATTGAGCGTCAGTCAATATATTGTTCTCTTTACTCCATGTTATCAGTCTATTATAAAGAATTGAAGTAAATAATTTCCCTATGTGTGACACTAACGATATTCCTCTGTAATTTCTCGGGTCATTAACGGAGCCTTTCTTAAATATAGGAACCAGAACTGTTTCAACCCAGATTTCCGGGTACCAACCTGTATACAACACTGCATTAAACAGTTTTTTAAAGATAGATAATAGAATAGTTTTTTCGCTCTTCAGAAACTCATTTAAAACATTGTCATATCCTGGAGATTTATCATTACTAAGTTTTTTAATACAGTTTTCAATCTCTTTATCTGTGAAGGGTCTATCTAGTTCTTCAAAAACCACGTCTTGATTTTCTAATGATTGTGTATTGTCTTGTACATTATTATCTTTGCACACTAAATCCTTAAAATATTCGACAAAATTATTGAGTGAGAGTTTATGATTAATCTTTTTATGACGTCCTCTGAATTTTCGGTAAAAATATTTTGGGTTAGTTTTTCTCATGTGATGTAGCATGTTTCCTCTCTGATGGGCGTATCTATTTTTTAGTCTCTTCTCCATACACTTTAACTTTTGTTTTGCTAGATTTAGGCTCAGTCTATTTTCGTTGTTTCTCTCGTTATTAAAGCTATTAAATAATTAGCATTGATAAAACAACATGTATTGTCATGATTGTCAAAATTGTAATGACAGTGAAAAAAATTATAGCAAAAAAGTAGTGCAAATATACAAATTATTGAAGTAATGCATGAAAAGTAATGTCAAATACAAATAATTTATGTATTTTGTAGATGAGGAAAATTTTGAAGCATATAATATTATTAAATAGGATTTTTTCATGAATAAATTCTTATTACCCAGTATTGCCCACTTTGATGATTTTAAGGGTATTGCCCAGCCCGGGAAAATACTTTGCCAACCCTGTGGACAAGTGATAATCCGATACAAGGACGAACACAAAAAGAAAGTCAATGAATACACGGACCGTGGCCACCACGAGAAAAGAGGCAACATCAAAAGCGGACAGGGATATGTTACCGCTGTATAGAGAAGCTCTAAAAAACGTTACGACAATAACATTATGTGGCAAATGCAAATGGCGCGAGACCCCCTCCATAAAAAGATCAAAGAGACGGCAAAACGTCTGAGAGACGATGAAGATTACGAGTACGAAGAGTCCTGGAAATACGCAACTGAGAAGAGAAAGAACTTGCTGGATGAGAAAATCAAACAGTTCAGACCCGATGAGGAGAGTGATGAAGACGAGGATGAAGACTGAAAACCTTTAATTGTTTTCAAAATAAAGTATCGAAACTTAAAATGGCCTTGTTATCCATTACGCCCAATATGAATTCCATACAAACATACAAAACAATATCTCGATCCCCAAACCCCGATGCATACCTTATGATACGACACCCAATACAGTAAAAACCAAGACTTACTCCCCCCTTAGATAAAAACCAAGCAAATAATTGAAAAGAAACTTTACAGTGATATGTTACACGTTTAGTATACAACAAGGACATAGAAGAATCACTATATGGTCAAGACCTGACTGACCACACACCACCACCGACTCAAACATCTCAGAAATGGTATCTACACCTTGCGACCTTTCCAACGATATACAACAACCCGACCTATGATCAGAAATAAGAAATGGTCATCTAATGGTCAAGCCCCGAATGACCACTGACCACCACTAAGTTAATCAACGGAAAGACAATGTCGAACCAATTGCAAAGACCATACAACAAACCCGAAAGGAATCGGTCAAGAAACAACAAAGATATAAGCCTTTTACCGTGCGGTGACTTTCCGAAATTATCTCCCTTAAAAAAACCGGAAGTTACACAAAACCAAAATGGCGGAACCGGAAGCAACATGGCCGACGAGATACAAGATAGCCGCCGAGATCCAAAATGGCGGACCGGAAGCGGATATGACGTCATAGGCATGCGCAAAGGCCTGCACCACCCGAAAAATGAGACTTCAACTATGCCTACCTACTACTAACACCACTTTATCCGGATTAAAGTTATTAAAGAAACAAAATTGCATGCATTTTGCAATGAATACTTGACTTTGACGTTATTTAAAGTTACGACGTTTGGAAGATGGTAAAACACACGTACCCGATTTTGACACATGTTTTGTCACTGATAATTTCTATAATATTGCACATAGCATTAAACTTTAAACTGATTTTTTGAAAGGAACCACAGCGTAATAATATTTTAGAAATTTTGAATATTTTCATTAACTGCAAAGTAAAGATAACATTTGGCGTTACGAAAAAAAATCGGGGATATTTTTTCTGATTGAGATCGAGTGTAAGACAATAAAGATTATTTATAGCCTTAAACAGTTTTTATTTATTTTAAATATTTTCATAAGATTTATAAATCATGCTCTTTTATCACTTTTGTCAAGTCGTTATTTCATCATGATGAGTTATATAGAACATCTTAGAATGTCTTCGACTCTATCATGGTTTTATATATGCGATTCCTACCAAAGAAATATACGGTCCGGGTGTATGTTGCACTAGAGGAGACATTACCATCAATGACGGTCCGGGTGTATGTAGCACTAGAGGAGACATTACTATCAATGACGGTCCGGGTGTTTGTAGCACTAGAGGAGACATTACCATCAATGACGGTCCGGGTGTATGTAGCACTCGAGGAGACATTACCAGCAATGCCTGGTCCCTTGATCAAATAGTTGTAACAGTGTGTTTTACATACTTACTTTGTTGCTATAAGTCTTATCTCCAGGTGTGACACTTGTCGTGTAAGGAAAAAGGACAATCAAGAGCCTCAAGCTCTCTAAAACGGATTTGACCGAGGGTTGACACATTTCCGAAGTTTGTCGATTCAGCTTCTGTCCATTAAAAGCCTTAGATTCCAATTCGGTTCTTCATTGCAAAAGGCAAAAAGGAAGAAATGTTCCCAAAAATTGATACTTGCTACGTAGTATGCTAAAATTGAGCCAACAAACAAATAGCACAGGCGTTTGGGTTTTGGATTTTATTTTATTTATTGTGTGAAAAAATATGACCTTCGCTATATTACTATTAGAGACGAGATGAATTTTTTTATATAACGTTATGAATAATAAAAAAAATCCTGGACCCAAACGCATGTGACAAATAGTAGACGACAATGAGGTCCCGGGAATGAGGTATGGAACAAGTGTATGCGACACAACTTACAATAGAAGTATCTCAGCACCGATCATTTATACGCGACACAACCTAAAATAGTAGTATATCAGCACCGATCATTTATCATTTCTCAGGTGGAGCAGGGTGGAGCAGCCCTCTGTGACGTCATATCCACTTCCGGTCCGCCATTTTGCTGTCGGTTCCGCCATTTTGCTTCCGGTCGGCCATCTTGGATATCGTCGGCCATCTTGCTTCCAGTTCCGGTGACGCAACATCCAGTAATTAAGGGGAGGTAATTCGCAAAGTCACCGTACGGTAAAAGACTTGTAACTAAGTTATTCCTTGACCGATTCCTTTCGGGTTTGTTGCATTGTCTTTAGTATGACAATGTCTCTTTGATGATTGTCTTTGTGGTCTTCAGTGGTCATCATAGGCTTGACCAGTAGGTGACCATTTCCTATTTCTTATCAAAGGTGGGGTTGTTGTACATCGTTGGAAAGGTCACAAGGTGTAGTTGCCATTTCTGCCAGTTGTTGGAGTCGGTAGTGGTCAGTGGTCAGTCAGGGCTTGACCATTAGGTGATCCTTTTTTCTTCTTGTTGTATACTAAGCGTGTAATATGTCATTGTAAAGCTTGTAAGGTCTAGTTTTATATTCTTTTTTTTTGTGTCAATCTAAGGGAAGTAACACTTGGTTTCTACTGTGTTTTAAGTATTGTATTTAATACCGTTTTGTAAGGAATTTTCCGGGCTTTGTGGGGTAGGCTTTAAGTACTAGTTTGATCCTTTTTATAGGGCGTTAAGGATAACAAACCGAACACAGTAATAGGTTTCAGTCTTCATCCTCGTCTTGTCCACTCTCCTCGTCAGGCCTGAACTGTTTTATTTTCTCATCCAGCAAGTACTTTCTCTTCTCAGTAGCGTATTTCCAAGACTCTTCATACTAATAATCTTCATTTGTTTGATCAGCTTATGGAGTGGATCTCGTGCCATTTCCATCTGCCACAAAATGTTATTGACGTAGCGATTTTTTAGAGCTCTCTCCAAAGAGCGGGAGCAAATCCAAGTCAGCCTTTGATATTTTCTCTTTTTCGTGGTGACCTTTTCCCGTGTATTCATCCACTTTCTTTTCGTCTTCGTCTTTGTAGCTGATCATCACTTGTCCAATAAAGCCACCCCACGGATCAAACTGTTCTCCGGGGTAAGTTTTTTCGTCTTCAGACAAGTCGTCACTCTTTTCTGATTCCGTATCCTCCTCTTCCTCTTCCTCAGTTTCCAATTCCGGGTCCTCCATCAATCATTCCGGTTCCTCCATTTTTCTTTGATGCTTCTGTTCTTTGTGTCTCTGTAGATTGAACAACTTTTGGCTTGTGCATCCGCAATCGTCCCAATGATACATGTTCTGTCACACGTTTCGTGTTTCAACGTTAAAATATTTTTATAGTTATTTTCTTCATCACTTGTGAAATTGGATAACTTCAACTAACGTTTCTAACTCCTGTTTGGACTTTCGATACTTCATTGGATTTTTCATTTTCTCCGTTATTGATCCGAGAAATAACCCTTATGATCCGTGGTTGTTATATCGTTTCCTCTCCCTTTGTCAGTTCTCCCCGCGCTATGAAAAAGGAAAATTGAAACAGGACGCTATCTGTGATTCGTGGCAATTCACGACGTGAGTCCGTTCATTGTAAACAATATTTTGAACTTTAAAAATTTAATTATGCTGACTTTATATGAATATTTAATTAATAATTGTTGAATTTCGATCCTACTGTACCGTTTTCTCTTTGAACTTTGAACCTTTTCATATACTTTGTATTTTTATTGTATCCCCCTTTTTTGCAGTATTTTACCACATCATTACCACATCTGTTGTTGCTTGAATAAATGTCAACCTTCGACTAGAGTTATTCTCCAAGGCCCAACAATTGGTTATCGGTACATCTATCCGGGAGAGCCGGAATAGTAGATCTGACAATACAGAGAAAAGAGTTAGAACTCTGAATGAAAAAGGCATGGACGCTTACATTGAAAGACGCGAGAAATACGCCTAAGACATGGAGCTGCAAAGGAGCATGTTAAATGCCTTCCTGCAGGAGGTCGATACCCCTCCAGACAATGTACGAGGTTGCCTTGCTTTACAAGAAAAAGTAGACCAGTCTGCTAGTAGATATGAACGTCAAATTGACGCATTCATAGAAATTATGGGGAACACTAGGGCCGAGAAAAGCAGTCGAGACCTCCAGGCTTTCACTACCCTGGCTGATATAAGACGGCAAACATTGGACACAGCGATGTCAACCCCACGGGACATCACCAATGAATTTGGTCCCGCGTCACCAGCAATACATCAGCCGCAAGGACAGCCTACTTCAGTTCAATAGAATGTCACTGTGCTAGAACCACATGGGTCTGTGAAACAAGAACGCAACTCAGTTAGGTCAAAGCCAAATAGCGGATGCAAATCCGTGGGTGGCTCAAAATACCAGCAGCTCTTCAAGTGCTTCAAGAAACAAGCGTGATAAAGCAGATGCTGCTACGGCCAAAATAGCCTTTCTAGCTAAACAAGCTGCTCTCACAAAACAAGAGGCTCTTCTAGAGGAACACGAGTTGCAGCGGAAGGCTAGCCACAAAGCCGAAAGGGACCAACAAAAGACAGAATACGAGCGAGCAGAGGCGATAGAAGCAGCGGCCGTCCTACGAAAGAAGTTGGAGTTGCAAGCCGACAAAACACTATTAGAAGCTCACATGGAAGCAGCTATGGCTGAAGCTCAACTCACATGGAAGCAGCTATGGCTGAAGCTGAAGCGAGAGCGTTCGAGGACGACGGCAGTCAAAATATCGACGACGAACCATTACCGATGGCCGACCCGATCCTACGGGTACAAGATTATGTGAGTCAACACGACAGCAGTACTCATGCAATGGATGAAAATCCAGCCGACGTCGGGATAAACACATATCCGACGCACTCCGATAACACGAGGAAAAAGTCACGGTTTTCGAACCGCCTGCTACCACTGAAGCGCCGAGGAAGATAGGACCACCATCCATGGCATCGACACCCTTCCGACGAGAAACCGACGACGTGGACACAACTAGCAATACTTATGGCCTCAATCGGGATGCTCCCGTATTTGTGCCATCCAGGAAAGATCGACATCCTTTACCGACAACGTCGTCGTCGACGCAGGATCACCGTTCTGACAATAAGGTTCCAACATCCAAGGTATTAACTAAGTTCCTACTGAGAAAGTACCTGCTACTCTCCCGTCTCACTCACTTCAAACACAAAGCAGTGTCCTACGCAGTTTAGAAGGCCGAATTCAAAGGCGTCTTGGACGAGCTAGGAATATCCAATTCCGAAGAGCTCATTCTCCTCAAGAAATGGCTCGGGAATTAGTCATCGCAATACGCCAAAAACATCAAGGCATCGAACTTTGACGATCCAATAAGAGGATTGGAGTGTCTTTGGGAACGCCTCGACGAACGCTACGGTGCGCTACAGTTAACAGAGCATGCATTGAGGCAAAAGTAAGAGAGTTTCCCCAAATTGACAAACAAAGACACTGACCGCCTATATGACTTGTATGATCTCGTCTCGCACATCCAATGCCTGAAACGCAACCCGAACTTTCGAGACCTGTTAGGGTATTTCGACACCTCATCAGGACAATTGCCCATAGTTTCCAAGTTGCCATATGGACTTCAAGAAAAATGGACTCCAAAGGCCTCGAATTACATGACAAAAAATCAAGTTCAATTTGCACCACTTTCGGAGTTAACGGATTTTATCCGTGAAGTTTCAAAAACCAAAAACAATCCTTGTTTTAACTATGACTACAATAGTCAGCCTACCATTAAGCTGCATTCCAAGGCTGGAAAAGGGAAGATTATTGCTTACAAAACGTCTACGGACCAAAGCACGGAGCATTGCTCCGCGGAGAAGCCCAGTAGAGAGAGTAGCAATTCAGTCAACCTGAAGGAGCGTTGCATCATTCATAAGGGAAAACACTCGTTAAATGAATGTAATGGTTTCAGGGCCAAACCGATTGAAGGACGCATTAAGTTGCTAAAGGAACATAACATATGCTTTAAGTGTTGTGAGTCTGACACGCACATCAAGGCTAACTGTAAAGAAAGAGTTGTTTGCAACGAATGCGAGACACACGTCACCCGACAGCTTTCAGCATCTCCAACTCCAACCAACGACCACCGAGTTTTTCTCGTGAATCCCCACAAAACAATGGCGGGGAGAGAAAGGCTCCAAAGGCAAGCAACTCCAAAGACACCGTACAGGCTAAGTGCACAGAAGTATGCGGTTCAACGTACACCGGAAAATCTTGTGCAAAGATATTGCCAGTAGACGTGTTTTCAAAACACGAAAAATCCACTGTACATCGCATGTACGCAATAATTGACGCCCAAAGTAGTCACACGCTAGCTACAACCGAATTCTTCGATATGTTCAACGTTAAAGGACCTTACCGGAACTTCAATCTTTCGACCTGTTCAGGACGCACACTGATGTCAGGAAGGAGAGTGAACGACCTTATGGTTAGATCTATTGGAAACGATTTTGAGACTGATTAACCTACAATCATCGAGTGTAACGACATTCCAAACAACAAGTCTGAAATGAACCTGAAATACCAACACTTGAAGTTGCACCATCCACATCTACAGGATATAGCTAGCTTCATCCCGCCCATTGATAGAAACTGTAAGATTCTACTTCTTATCGGGAGAACACTCCCGGCAGTGCACCACGCTCTCGACCAACGATTAGGGTCTCACTTTGAACCCTTCGCACAGAAGTTGCCGTTAGGCTGGGTCATTATAGGCGAAACTTGTCTGGACCAACAGCATACACCATCTGAAATCGACGTCAAGAAAACGTTCATTCTACCGAATGGGCGACCCTCAATAATGCAACCATGTCCGAACCAGTTTCACGTAACCGAACATCGTGATTACTTACAATGCAAACATAATGACGACTTGAAAGGGCAAGACATCTTCGAGAAAACACCTGACGATGATAAACCAGGATTCTCACAGGACGACCGACAGTTTGTCAAACAAATGGACATAGAGTTCAAACGAAACGAAACCGGAAAGCTCCATTACCGTTTCGATCCACACGAGGATCATTGCCCATGTTGCCTAACAACAAGGATCAGGCGACTAACCGCGCTATGGTGCTCGACAGGAATCTTCAGACGAGTCCAGAGAAATTGAAGCTCTTCCAAGCATTCATGGCGAAAATCTTGGACAACAACCACGCCAAGGTGGCCCCTCAGCTTCACAAGGGTGAGGAGTGTTGGTATTTGCCCATGTTCGGGGTCTATCATCCCAAGAAACCGGATCAGATCCGAGGCGTTTTCGATTCTTCCGCCAAATACAACGGAGTCTCGCTAAACGACGTACTGCTTACAGGACCCGATCTCGCCAATGGTCTCCTCGGAGTACTTCTCCGTTTTAGAAGAGAGATTGTCGCTGTAACAGCTGACATACAACATATGTTCCATTGTTTCATCGTCCGCGAAGATCACCGGAAGTACCTTAGATTCTTCTGGTTCAAGGACAATGACATTGAAAAGGAACTCATCGAATACCGCATGAGAGTCCATGTTTTTGGAAATAGTCCGTCACCGGCGTTAGCCATCCTTGGATTGTATAAAACTGCCATGGGGGCCGAGCCTAAATACGGAAGCGATGTCGTGAACTTTATCACGTCCGATTTCTACGTAGACGATGGTCTTACCTCATGTCCCACAGCAGAAGACGCGATCAAAATCATGAAGGACACACAAAATGCCCTGCTAGAATGCATAAGTTCGCCTCTAACAGCCCGGAAGTGATGGCCGCTTTCCCGCAAGACGATCTTGCTACAAACCTCAAGGATCTTGATCTAGACGCCGAAGTCAAACCTTTGCAGCGAAGCCTCGGAATATCATGGGACGTAAACGCCGACCAGTTTCTTTTTAACTTATCACGTGACGAAAAACCCGTAACGCGCAGAGGGATCCTATCAATCCTTAACAGTATATTTGACCCGATTGTATTTCTGCCGCCTGTGATCATAATCGGGAAACTACTTCTTCGTAGACTCGTTAAGACAACTACCGATTGGGACGAACCGGTATCTGAAGAGATAGCTTCCGACTGGTAAAAATGGCAAGGAACGCTCAAGGCTTTAAAAACGGTACGAATACCGCGACCGTACGTTCCTCATCTGAGAAAAAACTGAGGAAGGAGCTCCACGTCTTTTGTGCTGCCTTGAAGGATGCAATAGGGGCCGTAGTATATCTTCGGACGACCGACTCCGATGGATCTCCGGACCTTGGTTTCGTCATTGGAAAGGCCGAGGTCGCATCGACAACCGGACATACTATTCCTCGCTTAGAACTATGTGCCGCCGTACTAGCTATCGAGATAGTTCAGATCGCCGTCACGGAACTTAAGCTTGAATTTGACGCTATTAAGTATTACACGGACAGTAAAGTGGTTATAGGCTACATATCCAACGAAAAGAGACGATTCTACATCTATGTAGCAAATAGAGTTGAACGCATAAGGAAATTTATTTCACCCGAGCAGTGGAACTATGTTCCGACCAAGCGCAACCCTGCGGACTTAACTACGAGATCGATTCTCGCGCAAGAACTTCAAAATAGTGTTTGGCTAAGCGGACCAAAGGAGTTTTTAGATAACGCCTCTAAACAACCGGAAGATACCGAAATTGATCGTGAACTCGTTCAACTCGACGACGACAAAGAAATCCGTCCCAAGTTTACAAGACAACTGCCGAGTGTAAACACGAATCTAATTTCGAAACTGACCGTCTCCGACATCTCGATTCCTGGAACGACTTAGTTAAAGTTGTGTTTAAACTTAAAAGATTCGCTCGTCTCTACAAATCGGAACAAAAACAATTAAGCACAGTCGAACTGTACGAAGACGCTTAAACCTTTGTCATTAGAAGCGCGCAAACCGAAGTGTACGAAGAGGAAATTCAGTGCATCCTGCACAAGGACACGTTGCCGAATCGAAGTCCAATTCGTGATCTTATAAACCCATACCTAGACGATTCTGGCCTATTAGAGTCGACGGCTGCATAGATCATTCTAACGCTAACGTCATAGAGAAGAAACCGATAATCATCCCCGGACGTCACAGGATAGCACCGCTTCTAGTGAAGCATTTCCAACAGGAAATCAAGCATCAGAGTCGTCACCTAACCGAAGGTGCAATCCGATCAGCAGGCTTCATCTGTCCGGGAAAGCCAGAATAATACATCTTTCCTTCTCGGCGTCCGGTTTCTTTCTGATGGTTTTTGTTCCGTCTTAGTAAATTTATCTATCACTTTTGAAAAGTGTACCATGTTGCTAACAAAGCGCTCATTACACGGACGGATTAGATCGGGTCTTGTTAAATTGTCTTTCTTTCTATTCCATGCATGGACAAAGAATGCGTTCCTCAATACTGCTAAGCTCTCTCTACTGTATGCAAGCCTCCATATTTTGAATCTACGCCATTTTTAAATATTCGCTGGCAGTCTATGCATGGCACATTTTGTTCCCAATTGTTAAATTCGGTTTTCGGCTTCCTCACCTTACATTTTCGACAAACACGTTCATTTTCAGTATCCCACACTATGTGCTGTATAAGACGATTCATTATATCTACGTGCGTCTTGTTTGAATACATTCGAGCCACTGACAAAATTGTTCATTTATTTTGCCTTTTCAAAATTGTATTGCCCAATCATCTCTCAGCATTTTATCACATGACTTACTCTTTGCTCTTCTTGCTCCTTTCCTTGCTCATTTTTCTCCTTTCCTTGCTCATCTTGCTCTTTTATAGCTCATCTTGCTCTTTTTCTTTGCTCATCTTGCTCCTTTCCTTGCTCATCTTGCTCCTTTCTTGCTCATCTTGCTCGTTTCCTTGCTCTTTTGCAGCTCATCTTGCTCTTTTGACTTGCTCATCTTGCTCTTTTGCTGCTTTTGGGGGTCTTTTCACTAGTTTGATCACTCCAGCAGCAACAGCAGCAGCCGTTTTTCCCCTTCTCACCCTTTTTTTCACTTACGTAGCAGCAGCAGCAGCAGCCGTTTTACCCTCTTCTCCCCTTTCACTTACACATCAGCAGCAGCAGCAGCAGCCGTTTTAACACCCTCTTCCCCTTCCACTTAAGCAGCAGCAGCAGCCGTTTTAAAACCTTCTTCCCCTTCCACTTCAGCAGCAGCAGCAGCCGCTTTACTCTCTTCTCCCCTTTCACTTACGCAGCAGCAGCAACAGCAGCAGCCGTTTCCTTACTTTCTTCCCTTTTCTTCTAGTTGTGTTTTTCCTTTCCTGTGTTAACTTGTACACCCCCTTTTTTTTTGTCAAGCAGGGAATCTAGACCACTTTATACTTTTACTTTTCCATAAGCCCAGTGTTAAATCTGTTGCAACTCGTGTCACCCCAAGATCTCAGCAATGAAGTCGTGTGTAATCATGCGGAACTAACTACCGGTATTCAATTGAGATCATTTTGTACTTGATAATCCAATATCTTCTAACCAGTTCTAACCGGTTTCTTTTCGTTCCAAATACTACCCCTTTGCAGTTCTATGTTTCACCCTTACCCTAACCCTAGCTATTATAGTTTGTACTTCTAATCCTAACCCTAAACCCTAGCCCTAACCCTAACCTCTAACCCTAACCCTAACCCTAGCTATTCTATATAGTTTGTAATTCTAACCCTAAACCTAAACCCTAACCCTAACCCTTACCCAGTTCTTACTCTAACTCTCTTTGATAGTGTTGTCATTTTATTTCTAACCGTAACCCTAATTCTCTCTTCTCTAACCCATACTCTCTTCTCTCTAACCCTATCCCTAAGCTATCTTCACTAACCTTACCCTAACCCTTTCTCTTTCCAATTCTATTTTTTAACCCTTACCCTAATTCAAACTCTAAGTGTCTTTGTCTTTATTGTCATTGTATTTTTAACCCTAACCCTAACTCTCTCTTCTCTAACCCTAACTCTCTTTTCTCTTACCCTAACCCTTTCTCTTTTCAGTTCTTTTTTAGCCCTTATCCCCATTCTAACTAACTCTAGTTGCCTTTGTTGTCATTGTATTTCTATCTCAAACCCTAATTATCTTTTCTCTAACCCTAACTCTCTCTTCTCTAATCCTAATAGTAACCCTTTCTCTTTCCATTTCTATTTCTTAACCATTTACTCTAACCCTAACCTAAATTCTTCATGTTCGTACCCTAACACTACCTCTTCTGTTATGTAGCCTTAACCCTAACTCTTGATCTCTCCTTTGTTTGCACGTAGTGCTCCTTTTGTTGTTGTTCTGCTTTTCCTGTTCATGAGCGGTTTGTAACATCACGTTTGCGCCAATTTCTTATTCTTTGTGAAGTTAAACAAAAAACAATGCAAACAATAATGCATTTACAAAACAACAACAAAAGTAGCACTACGTGCAAACAAAGGAGAGATCAAGAGTTAGGGTTAAGGTTACATAGCAGAAGAGTTAGGGTTAGGGTACGAACATGAGTAGAAATACCATACACAACAGGGGAGAATTTAGGTTAGGGTTAGAGTAAATGGTTAAGAAATAGAAATGGAAAGAGAAATGGTTTCTAATAGGATTCGAGAAGAGAGAGTTAGGGTTAGAGAAAAGAGAATTAGGGTTTGATTTAGAAATACAATGACAACAAAGGCAACTAGAGTTAGACTTAGAATGGGGATAAGGGCTAAAAAAAGAACTGAAAAGAGAAAGGGTTAAGGTAAGAGAAGAGAGATTTAGGGTTAGGGTTAAAAAAACAATGACAACAAAGACAAAAAGACTTAGAGTTTGAATTAGGGTAAGGGTTAAAATATAAAATTGGAAAGAGAAAGGGTAAGGGGTAGAGATTAGGGTTAGGGTTAGGATTAGTGAAGAAAGCTTAGGGATAGGGTAAGAGAGAAAGAATTAGGGTTAGAGAAGAGAGAATTAGGGTTAGGGTTAAAAATAAAATGACAATTCAAATATCAAAGAGAGTTAGAGTAAGAATTGGGGTTAGGGTTAGGGTTTACGTTAAGGGTTAGAATTACAAACTAGAATAGCTAGGGTTAGGGTTAGGGTTAGGGTTAGGGTTTAGGGTTAGGATTAGAATTACAAACTAGAATAGCTAGGGTTAGGGTTAGGATTAGGGTAAGTGTTAAAAATAGAACTGCAAAGGGGTAATATCAGAACGAAAAGAAACCGGTTTGAACTGGTTAGAAGATATTGGGTTATCAGGTAAAAAAAGATCTCAATGGAATAGTTAGTTCCGCATGATTACACACGACTTCATTGCTGAGATCTGGGGGTGACACGAGTCGCCATCAGATTTAACACAGGGCCTATGGAAAAGTAAAAGTATAAAGTGGTATAGATTCCCTGCTTGACAAAAAAAAGGGGGTGTACAAGTTAACTCAGGAAAGGAAAAACACAACTAGAAGAAAAGGAAGAAGGTAAGGAAACGGCTGCTGCTGCGTAAGTGAAAGGGGAGAAGAGGGTAAACTGGCTGCTGCTGCTGCTGAAGTGGAAGGGGAAGAAAGTTTTGAAACGGCTGCTGCTGCTGCTGCTTAAGTGGAAGGGGAAGAGGGTGTTAAAACGGCTGCTCCTGCTTCTGCTGCTGCTGCTGCTGCTGCTGCGTAAGTAAAAGGGGAGAAGGGGGTAAAACGGCTGCTGCTGCTGCTGCGTAAGTGAAAAGGAGGGGGGGAAGGTGGTAAAACGGCTGCTGCTGCTGCTGCTGGAGCGATCAAACTAGTTAAAAGACACCCAAAAGCAGCAACAGAGCAAGATGAGCAAGACAAAAGAGCAAAATGAGCTGCAAAAAAGCAAGGAAACGAGCAAGATGAGCAAGGAAAGGAGCAAGATTAGCAAAGAAAAGAGCAAGATGAGCAAGGAAAGGAGCAAAATGAGCAAAGAAAGGAGCAAGATGAGCAAGGAAAGGAGCAAAATGAGCAAGGAAAGGAGCAAGAAGAGCAAACAGTAAGTCACGTGATAAAATGCTGACGCGACGCAACGGGACGGGTGTGCTATAGCAAGCAGGAACTGCTTACTCTTCCGGAGCACCTGAGTTCACTCTTGTTTCGACTGGAGTTCGCGTTGTTGATTGATATTCAGTTATTTCGTGTTTCCATGTTTTACATGTTGTCTGTTTTGTCCCGTTCTTGTTGTTGTTAACTGGTTTTGTCTCTGCCCATTCGGACTTTTGACATTCTGATACCCCATTGTCGAAAATGTAAGATGAGGAAGCCGAAAACCGAATTTAACAATTGGGAACAAAATGTGCCATGCATAGACTGCCAGCGAATATTTAAAAAATGGGGTAGATTCAAAACATGGAGGCTTGCA
The DNA here is from genome assembly GCA_963971305.1 of Arcuatula senhousia. Classification (NCBI taxonomy): domain Eukaryota; kingdom Metazoa; phylum Mollusca; class Bivalvia; order Mytilida; family Mytilidae; genus Arcuatula; species Arcuatula senhousia. The sequence continues at coordinate 3,659,145 of OZ020313.1, forward strand.
TACAGTAGAGAGAGCTTAGTTGCATTGAGGAACGTATTCTTTGTCCATGCATGGAATAGAAAGAAAGACAATTGAACAAGACCCAAACTAATCCGTCCGTGTAATGAGCGCTCTGCTAGCAACATGGTACACTTTTCAGAAGTGATAGATAAATTTACTAAGACGGAAAAAAATCCTCAGAAAGAAACCGGACGCCGAGAAGGAAAGATGTATCATTGCGACGAATGCGGATGCACAAGCCAAAGGTTGTTCAATCTACAGAGACACAAAGAACAGAAGCATCAAAGAAAAATGGAGGAACCGGAATGGTTGAAGGAGGACCCGGAATGGGAAACTGAGGAAGAGGAAGAGGAGGATACGGAATCAGAAAAGAGTGACGACTTGTCTGAAGACGAAGAAACTTACCCCGGAGAACAGTTTGATCCGTGGGGTGGCTTTATTGGACAAGTGATGATCAGTTACAAAGACGAAAACGAAAAGAAAGTGGATGAATACACGGAAAAAGTTCACCACGAAAAAGAGGCAATATCAAAGGCTGACTTGGATTTGCTCCCGCTCTATAGAGAAACTCTAAAAAAATCGCTACGTCAATAACATTATGTGGCAAATGAAAATGGCACGAGATCCACTCCACAAGAAGATCAAACAAACGGCAAAACGACTGAGGGACGATGGAGATTATGAGTATGAAGAGTCTTGGAAATACGCTACTGAGAAGAGAAAGTACTTGCTGAATGAGAAAATAAAACAGTTCAGTCCTGACAAGGAGAGTGAACAAGACGAGGATGAAGACTGAAACCTATTACTGTGTTCAAAATAAAGAATCGAAACTTAAAATCGATTTGTTATCCCTAACGCCCTATAAAAAGGATCAAACCAGTACTTAAAGCCTACCCCACAAAGCCCGGAAAATTCCTTACAAAACGGTATCAAATACAATTCTTAAAACACAGTAGAAACTAAGTGTTACTTCCCTTAGATTGACACGAAAAAAAGAATATAAAACTAGACCTCACAAGCTTTACAATGACATATTACACGCTTAGTATACAACAAGAAGAAAAAAGGATCACCTAATGGTCAAGCCCTGACTGACCACTGACCACTGACCACTACCGACTCAAACAACTCAGAAATGGCAACTACACCTTGTGACCTTTCCAACGATATACGACAACCCCACCTTTGATAAGAAATAGGAAATGGTCACCTACTGGTCAAGCCTCTAATGACCACTGAAGACCACAAAGACAATTATCAAAGAGTCTTTGTCATACTAAAGACAATGCAACAAACCCAAAAGGAATCGATCAAGGAATAACTTAGTTACAAGCCTTTTACCGTACGGGGACTTTGCGGAATTACCTCCCCTTAATTACCGGATGTTGCGTCACCGGAACCGGAAGCCAACTGACCGACGATATCCAAGATGGCCGATCAGAAACAAAATGGCGGAACCGGAAGCAAGATGGCGGACCGGAAGTTGATATGACGTCACAGAGGGCTGCTCCACCAGAGAAATGATAGATGATCGGTGCTGATATACATACATGTGATTCTCCCACCGGGAGACGAAATCTCCCGACTTTTTGATACATCTCCCGTTCTCCCGACTTTTGTGTTATCTCCTGCTTTTTCAAGACATGAGAAAATTTTAGTTTTATAGACATTTTAATCGTTCAGTCATAAAACATTTCCGTTGTTTAGGGGTTTGTCAATTAGTTTGACGTTAATTTAACAGGTAAAGGTATTAATTAATGGTTTATTGCCATAATTGACCTGATGATTGTATAAACAGTTTGAGATTAATCAGTGAAGCCATGTATATTTAGCACACCCTAGTGCCCCCAATTGACATTGAAATGCAATTTTATTGAGCGTTGAAAATCTCCCGCTTTTTGGTCCAATCTCCAGCCAAAAATATCAAAATCTCCAGCTTTGTCATCCCAGATCTGTCACATGTATGGATAAACTACTTACAATATTAACTAAAATTAAAAACGTATGATTCAAAGATATCATTTTATTATTCATCAGTCAATTACGACTATTCTATTTGACAATCCCTGCCGCTGTCAAGGTAGGGAATCGATGACGGACATCTAAAATCATCATAAGACATGCTTGGACATCCTCGTGACAGTGTGCATCTTAATGGCGTCTCAGGTGGTGGATTGTGAACAAACGCTAAATCACCCGGGTTAACCCGAGATCGTGAAATCGGTGGTTATCGTGAACTCGGTTAGGCAAAATGTAAACAAACGAGAATTAACCAATGGGAAAAGAGAAATTACGACTAAAATGTAGTCGTTAACGCGGTTAATGTTATCGTTCAACCCGGTTTGTTCAATTTTACTGTTATCGTGAACCGCAAATTTGTATAATGTAATATGTACCAACTTATCAAATAGTGTTAGTGTAGATGTTTGAAACCTATGTTAGTGTAACAAATTAACTTTTTGGTCTTTGAAATTAGAAGTATCTCATTAACAAATTAAGGAAAGAAACTAAAAAGGGTAAATAAAGGTAAAATTACCGGACTAATATATAATATATAGTAAGGTTGTCAACCATATGCAATTTACCACTCTCTAATTAATTACAGCCGGTGTTTGGGAAACTTGGGGTATATACATGCGTCCGATTATTTATTTCTGACCCTGTTAAAGTACTTTATAAAGAATTATCTTACTTTTTTTAATTTACTTTTCCATAACAACTTGTTTTAATTGTTTTGGTCGTGGTCAAAAATCTTGGAACTAAATATAAACGGTATGGCAAATTGCAACTTCGAATTCGGGTTTAATTTTTAAGAAAAAAAGGTTAACAAAATCCTTAGACGGACAGACACACGGACAAGAATAGATATCATTAACATAATAAGATACAGATACAGATATTTTTATTGGAAAATCAATAAATTTGACATCTTCCACACAATGAACAGATATTAAAACAATAGTACATAACATATAATATGCATAAAACATTAGAAGTAATATCTGAACAGAGCCATCAACAAAGAGCATACATATATAGTTTAAACAGTTTATAATTAGTTAACATAAATTTCAAAAGCCTTTTCAATAAAGGTACATATATTTTTTAGATCAATCTTACTTGATGGGTTCATAATTTTGTTTAAAGTTTGAGATTTCTTTTCAGTTGTTTGTAGTTGAGAGGGGTCTATGTTTAGGTTTTTAAAAAGTTCTTCTCTTAAATCTGAAAATTTTTTACAATATAGTATAAAATGTTGTTCGTCATCAATTACATTGCATTTTTGACACTTTCTATTACGTGGTATTTTTGGCCTATGGTATCTGCCTTTTTCAATTAAAAGTGGATGAGCACTAATTCTTAATTTAGCTAAGTTTTTATATACAGACTTTGGAAGGTTAAATTCTAGATAGTTTTGGATAGAAAAATCTGAGTAACAAAACGAGAAAAAATTTAGTTTTGAGTCAGAATTTACTGAAGAAAAACTTTTAAGTTGATTTTTTATATTTTCAATGCGGTTAACTCTAATTTTCTCTTTTAAATTTTTACTTTCCAGGTTATTTATGTCTAAATTATTTTGTTTACAACTATAATCAATAGATGAATACCATGACTTTGACCCCTCTCTGAAAAGTTCTCTATCTAGTTTATAAGCTTCAGCTAAAATTCTATCAGATGGAAGCTGTTCTAGTCTTATAAAATATTTCAAAGATAAGTATCTAATGAAATCTATAATAGGTTGTCTGCCCAGTTCACATCTCGATGCAAAATTTGAGGCTTTTTTATGTACTCCTAAGATATATTTGCAAAATCTGTTATGAATTTTTTCAAATGGTAAATTATCTTTTGCCAACTCTTTATTGGTGAAATCTGAAATCCAAATTTCTGAACCATATGTTGTTATTGGTTTGATGAGTACATCAAATAATTTTAACTTTAACTTGATATTTGAATAATTCTAGTCTAAAATATTAAGTTTTAAACTAAATATTGCCTTCAGGGCTTTGCTATATAAATGATTTGCAGCATGTTTTAGATTGCCATTGTAATTTAGCAAGATTCCTAAATATTTATATTTTTCAACAGTCTCTATGATTTGGCCATTAACACTAAAATTGACTTTTGGCTTCATCTTTCCCTTACTGAAAATCAAGATTTTTGTTTTGTTTACATTAATGTTCAGCTTCCATCTGTTACAATAAGCCCCCAGACTGTCTAGGCAAGTCTGCAACCCCTCTTCACTTTCTGACAATAGTATCAAATCATCTGCATATTGTAAACAATTTAGTCTTGTTGCAATTAATGAAACTGGAGATGTTTTAGAAAAATCAAATATGTTTGGTAAATCATTTGTATAAATGTTAAACAATAAAGGGCTTAACCCATCTCCTTGCCGAACTCCTTTTTCTGCTTTATTTGCTTCTGATATAAGACAATCTTTTTTTACAGCAAATTTGGAATTCGAATACATATGTTTAATCAACTTATAAAAATTTCCTCCAATTTTTAGTTCTAATAACTTTTTGAAGAGTCCTGAATGCCAAACTGAATCAAATGCCTTTGAAAGGTCTACAAAGCATGTAAAAATTGGTTTTTTAAGTTTATGTAGATACTTATTAATCAAAGTTTTTATTAAGTATATATGATCTGTGGTTCTATAATCTGGTCTAAATCCTGCTTGTAGAGGATTATACAAATCATTATCTTCCATATATTTATGCAATCTTTTTTGTAGCGAAGAGGTGAAGAGCTTGCCCAAACAGCTGGTTAGACTAATACATCTATAATTATCACAGTTATTTATGTCACCATTTTTGTGTAAGAAGGAAACACAAGATAAATTCCACATTTCAGGAAATATTCCACTATTTAAAACTCTATTAAACAAATTGACAATTGGTAATAATAAAATGTCTTTTCCATATAAAATAAATTCATTATAGATCAGGTCGATGCCTGGTTGTTTGTTTTTCTTTAACTTTTTGATACCATCCCTTACTTCTTTACAATTAAATGCATAATCTAAGTCTTTGTTGTTTATATTATCAAATTCTAATTGATCGATATTCAAAACTTCACTATTTTCTTTATAAAGCTTCTTTAAATACTCTGACATTTCAGACAGAGGAATTGGGACTTCTTCTTTCTCCTTATTTTTTCTCAAATTATCTAAAGTTTTCCAGAATAATTTAGGATTTTGTTCATGTAAAGAATCTAATTTATCCACAATGTCTTTATAAAATTTTTGTTTTGTAGTTTTTATTAATTTCTTGTATTCCTTTCTTAAGTTATGAAATGATGTTCTTAGATCATAATTGTTGGGATGTTGTTGTAATCTATTTCCCAAATTGTTAAGTTCTCTCTTAAAAATTTTACAATCTCCATTAAACCATTTTTTGCTTGTACTTTCTTTTCTTTTTCTTGATTTTAAAAGGTCTAAAAGTAAAGGCCTTATTAGCTGAATTTAGGATGATATTACTTAAATTTTCGGATAATGTATTAATATCCATATCAGGATTGTTAACATTTAATAAAAATGTATCGATCATATGTTTGGAATCCTGTAAATGTTCCATATACACTTCTTTTGAACCTGTTTCTAAATTATATTTCCCTGGAAAAATTTTTCCATTTTCATTTATATTTAAATTAACTACAGATGTGTTTTTTAACCCTGACCATATTAAGCTATGGTCTGATAGCTCATTTGGTGGAACGACGTGCAAAAATAGAAATTCTTTAAAAATATCTTCAGAAACTAAAAAATAATCAATTGAGCTACTACCTCTCTGGCAATAGTATGTATGGTACCCAAGGGAGTCACCGTCTATCCTGCCATTAAGTATTCTAAGCTTTGTTTCTATGCAAAAATCTATCAAACATCTACCTTGTTCGTTAATTTCAAGGTCTAAGTTATTTCTTGTTGGTAGTACTATATCTGCTGTATAATTTGGTGGTAAATATAATTCTCCTTCAACGTTTGGTGTCTCATCTAATTCTACATAATCTAGTAATTTACCTGTTCTACTGTTATAGTCCCCCATTAGTATAACTTTACCTATTTCTGAATATTTATTCACAAGACTGGTTAATGACTCAAAAAGTTTATCGTTTTCTGGGCATACAGACTTTGTTCTTGGATTAATATATATGCATCCCAAATAAATATCATGTTGAAAACCACATTTGTTTTTATCTATTTTTACAAAAATGAAGTTTTTTTCTTGTGCAATTTTTAACAATAGCCTTGTTTTTTTGTATATCGTTCTTTAAATATAAAATAATTCCTCCTGACCTTCGTCCTCTTTTACCTTTCTTTTTAATTCCAGGTTGGTGTAGACTTGTATAACCTGGGAGGGATATAGGTGACTCGCCATGGGTCCAAGTTTCAACTACCCCTAAAATGTCAAATTTTTCATAATTTATACTTTTTAGCTTTTGACTTGAAAAACCATTTATATTCCAACATCCTAACTGGATCATATTTTAAATATTTTAACCTTACCACAATACTAATTTGTGAAAGAACAAAGTTATATATTCTCAATATATTGACTAGAAAAATTCTGTATATCATGTATATATGAATAATAAACAGTAATATTGAACTACACTAATTTGGCATAAACATTTAACTAACATCACTTTTGGATATATACAATAAACAATAATATTGAATTACCCTTATTAGGCATTAACATATATAACTAAAATCTCTATTTAATAGAAAATCGTATTACCATAAATGCATATATATAATCTTTACAAGACCACTTATGAGTTTTTATTAATAGTTAATATTATCTTTTGTTAAATTTTATTCTTACATTTTCCATTTTTTCATTTACTTAAATTTCTAATTGAACTTTAATCTAAACCATAAAAATCTATGAAATAGTTGGGGAAAAAAAAAAAAATCTATGAATAAGTGTACATGTACATGTACTTTAGCAAAATTGTGTATATAGTTTGATACTCTAGCATTGACATGGATTTTTTACTTTGAGAGTTTGGTTTTTTCTATACTCTGAGGCTATGTGCCTTTTACACTACATATTTAATAGACGTAATAAGATGTTTCTCTCATTCGGACTTAATGAATTGTTTGGTCTTTGCTGCATGTTTCTACCGTACATCGGATCATGGTACCCTTGGTGTTGATCAATATTTGGGCCTTGGTTTATCTCATAGTTGGAATAAGACTGCAATCCTAGGTGTTCATTTATGTTGTTTTTTATCATCTTGGCTAGTTCACTTGTACCTAGAGGTGTAAAGTGTACCCCATCACGGCTGAAGAAGTATCTATTTAACTTATTGAGGTATGGATTTTTAAGAATGTAAACATCTTTCGATGTAAGCTGCCTCAATTTTGTGTTCACTTCGTCCACTTTATTATTGAACTGATATTGATTAAGACGGTGAAATAATGGTGACAAATGTAGTTTGCTTGATCCAAATTTCTCACGAAAGGCACTTATGAGACTTTCAATGTCTTTCAGAATCGTTTGAGTTGTCGCTCTTTCTCTTGAAAGATCGTTACTGCCGATTATTATTAACACATTTTCACTCTTTATTGTTGTGGTTGTGATGAACTCTTTCGCTCCGCAAACCAATAAACCAACAGCTTATTCAATATTGGCATTATATACATGTGTAGTACAAATGTACGACCAATCAATTTTGTTTATAAAAAAAATAAACCATGTCAAGACATGGTGACCGTCTTTTTGTTATACAGGAAGTAGATCGAGAGTGACAGACCTAATGCTATGGGATTGCATACTTATGCTACATACCAAATATCAAAAGGCTGCGATGAGTAGTTATTGAGTTAATTGATTTTTAACTTCGTGGAATCCAGCAAAAAGAGGGACATTAGCGACCCTTTATCATATTATTGACCTTTATAATTAATTCTCAATCTTATGGCAGTCGTTATGTACAGAATATTTAATATGAAAAAGGCTTCACTTGGTTCCGAATCCGTGCAGTGCATGGGAAGCGAATAGGCCCACAAAGGCACTAAGCTTGTCGGAAGAAGTCCACTAAAGAGCGCTCAGAAACGGCTGACATTGGGTCCGTTCGCTTAGCTCAAAAACGACTGGGATATGTGCCTAAGGTAGTTGAATGGGACAGCCCTGTCATAATGAATACCGGAGTCATCATGCTATAATTCGGAAAACCTGACTGCAAACCATAGTGGGTCAAGGTGAGTGGAAAGGGGTTACAGTACCTAACCAAATTTTCCTGTAAAATGGGAGGGAGCGCGCCCGGCAAGCCGTTCTTTAACCCACCTTTGATTAGTCATGCTTCTTGCCAGGGATGTCCAAAAGACACGTAAAAGATCACTTTGAAGATCGCAAAGTAATTCATCAAATATAAGCTAAATTTTCTGCCCCTAACCACCTCGCTCTTTATCCTGTGGTTTTCAAAATTTACAGTTCTTTTGTTTCCCACCCAAACCCTTTTTTCTCGCTCAGTGTGTGTCGGTTCAACAGGATTCAGTATTGTATTTTCGGCAGATAAGGGTTGCCTATGTGAACCTGGATAAGGGTTGGCTATATCCCACTCTGTTAAGTGTTCAAACTAGTATATGACCTCATTTCAGGTAAAGTTTCTTCATTGTCAGTCACCATAGGTTAAAGTTTCAGATCATGCGATTTATTTTTATTTTTTTTTGGGGGGGGAGGGTTTCGTTATTTTCTGGGTACATTGGCCTATTGTGCATCGGGGGTACATTAATCTTATGAGTTGGTACATTTCCTTCTCGTTTATGGTCGTACATTAGCCCTTTTGCATGGCATACATGACCAAATATTTTTATTGGAAACCTTATGCTTTATATAGCAGAAATCCTTTTCAATGTTTATCTGAAGCTGTGCTGTCAAAACATATTTTTAATTAAAAAAAAAATATTTATCATGTTTTTGTTTTTTTGTCGGAAATGATTGGTCACTTAAATACTGTGCAAAAGTATGCTGTTAAAATCGTATACAAATACTTTAAGTGTGTAGGTCTATGATAATGATTTACTGGCAACGCAATAATGTTAAACTATAATAAGTATTTCGGTAAAACTGGTTTTAGTTTGTCATCAAAATAATGCTCGTTTGATTCAGTCCAGAAAAGCAAGAGGTGTAGGTTGTACACGGTTTTTTATTTTTTTATTTTAGATTTTTTTATTTTGTCACAACAATTTGTATATTGTATGAATCTGCACACTCCGTTTTTAGCTCACCTGGCCAAAGGCCATTTGAGCTTATGCCATCACTATGCGTCCGTCGTCGTCCGTCGTCGTCTGTCGTCGTCCGTTAACAATTTAAAAAATCTTCTCCTCTGAAACTACTGAACCAATTTGCTTGAAACTTGGCAGGAATGATATATATGGTATGTTGGCTACAAACGATCCTCATTTTAAATTGATCTGATAAAAAACCTGGCCGCTGTTGCTAAAAATAGACCTGGGGGGGGGGGGGTAGACTACTGTTTTTGGCTTATAAATTAAAAAGTATAAGAGATAGATGAAATCTGATGAAATGCTACTGCTTCAGCATCTAAAGCTCTACAAAAGTCTCCTTTTTGTCGAAAATGTCAGATGACCAAGGTGATAAGGTGAAAATAGACTTTTTTTCGTGTTTTTGGCCTACAGAATGAAATCTTGCAGATAGAGATTAGCTGTTGCTTGCTTAAATTTTAGGCTCATTGAGTTCTACAAAAGTGTCCATAGGGTCGAAGTTGTCAAATGACCCCTTATAGGGGTTATAGCCCCTTAAAGTTGAAAAATAGTGTTTTTGGCCTATAGAATGGAAACTATTGCATATAGAGAAAAGCTGTTGTTTGCTTACCATTCATCTCAGTTAGGCTCTACAAAAGTCTCCATAGGGTCGACATCAAGACCAGGTGAGCGGTTCAGGCTCCTGGGAGCCACTTGTTTATTTTATGGGGTGTTAACAACTAATAAGGAAATACATTTTATGTATTTTTTAATGATCATAGAGAAAATGCTTCATAAATCGTTTGTGCGCAAATCCGGGAATTCCGTTCCAAAACGTTCATTGTAAATCTTTCGTTTTACTTATCTCAACAGAATAGTGCCATTAAAACATATGCAGTACGTTTTAAAACTAGAAGTTACCGTTGAAAGCATATGTGACCATGTTATGTTGACGATAACTTAAACCGAGTTAAACGATAACAGCTTTGATTTTTAACCGCGTTAACGACTACATTTTAGTTAAAATTTCTCTTTTCCCATTGGTCAGTTCTCGTTTGTTTACATTTTGCTTAACCGAGTTCACGATAACCACCGACTTCACGATCTCGGGTTAACCCGGGTGCTAAATAAGAAGTATATATTTTGACACAGTTTTTCAATCGGTGAATAAAATTAAATCATCTTTATTTTGTTCAGTGTGTTGACTTTTCATGACCACAATGGATGCTTTTTTTAAACACGTTGAAAAAGAATCTTTGCGAGTAATTAAAAGATTTAGATGATATAATGAGTTGTAGGAAAGCGTTAAAGATTAAAAGTTCGTCAACACGTCTGAGTGACTGTAGCACAAAATCTAGGGCAACAAATTATCAGGGCAGATATAGATATAATCAAAGCGCTACAGCGTTAAAAGGAAGAGCTAAATCGAAGCACTAAAATAAAGAGCGATCTGTTTTTCACAAACATGAAACATAACATTTTAAAATGTTCTCCTTTAAAATGTGTTTGTTTGCTCCGACCACTGAAACATTTGTTAAGAAATGTGTAATTTGGCTTCGCATTGGGTGTACATTTATATCGCATTTATAAAGGGGTATAAAAGATGTACCTTTTATTTTAGACAATCTGTATAGCATTCAGTACATTGAAACAATAAAAAAAAACACGACTAATGTTCTCTGGTAGGATTATTGCCTGATCGATTTACCATGTCTAGACAAACCAGATAGTTATAAGACTACATAAAGCCCCCGTCACACTGACATTGGCGTTCTTAGTACGATCTTACCAAAATCTTTCTACGTTTAACATGTAACAATTGTCTCCGCACTGACAAAATCAAATGCCAAAAAAGTATCAATTGGCCTACCCTTATATCCATTTGCAGCAGCAAATGCCCCCCTCCCTAGATTTCAGAAACACAGGTTTAAACAGAAAAAAATAATAAATATATATTTTGAAAACCACATTCAATGAGTCTTGAATTTACTGTTAATTAAGGGTATATATGTACGGGCGATTGGGTTAGGATTTACTTATTTCATTTTTTGTGACCCTCATTGTAATATATATATTTTTATTATTTCCAAGACGCCTTGCACGTGGAAATAGCAATTTAGCGAGGGTCAGAATTTGTTATATGCACACAATGAATATGGTATTAATAAATGGGTGTTTTTATAATGGCCCTGTTATATGTTCAAGGTCTGCAATAATGGCCCGAGGCAACGCCGAGGGCCATTACAGACTCCGAGAACCGAGAACCGAGAACATATAACAGGGCCATTCTTAAATCACCCATTTCTTAATACTTTTATTAACCAACTACAAAATAAACAAATTACACTGAGTGGAGAAGTGAGCTGTAACTCGTAAAACTTTCTTTAGCCCAATATTTCTTTGAAATGCATGTCTAATAGTTCATGACCATTTTGTTCTAGGCTTTTACTTTGCCGATGCATAAATCACGTACATTTGTCTTAGATTGATAATAGAAAATTTTGAAATTTGAGATCTGCTCGTTTCATTTTTTTTTTTTTTTTTTGTTCTTACTATTAAAACTAATTGCAAAATATCTTATTTACTTGAGAAATTATTGTGCAAAGTACAAAATATTTAACTAATAAAACTACAGATCATATGATGTGGTCAAATAATAACAATTTTAGTTATTCAATATTTTTAGGGACAAAATTTTCAGGGGATGAGTTGAAGTACCAAATTACAACCCATTTCTTTCCCCAAACAAGAATCCCCCTTTAGCAGACAGCAGACATGTAAACATCTTTAAAGTTTGTCAGGGTTTTGCATATTTTCTGTATATCAATATTTTATTCAAACTATTGACATTCAGAAGGTTGTTTTAGAAACCTGACAGAAACAGACAGGATCTCAGACTCTGTATATAGGTTTATCTTCAGGTAGGAACCATTTACTTTGTTTATCTTTAATTATTTGTGAATTACCAGTGCAGCAAAGTTTTAAGGGACGTTGGTTTATTTGAGTTTTTAAATAAAACGTATAAAATAAATCAAAAAACCTTGTTTGATCAAGGTAAAAAAAGATAGCCTATTTATGAAATTTTAAAGGAAACTAAAAGGGTATAAAACATATAAATGTGAAATGACCATTGAGTTACATGCAGTATAAGCCATCTACAACAAAATAAATTAATTCACAGAAAATCAAACGGTAGTTTAACCCTATTTCCAACGTGTAACATTTGATACTTTTTTAATTCAAATTGCTAAAACATCTGAAGTAAAATGATGTCGGCCATCTTGTTTCAAATCCATAATGGCCCTGTTTTCTGCCATAATGGCCCTGTCATAATGCCCTGTTTTTTCATAATGGCCCTGTTTGGCATTTCATTAAGTAAGGGCGGATAGACTAATAATCTACTTAGTTGGTTAATAATAAAAAAATAAAATCCTATCCCGAAATGCTTGGGCGTACATGTAGAATACTTAATAGCTACCTCGTGTTTTAGTTTCATATACCATCATTTTTTCATAAAATATTCCATAGTGATAGGGTTTGGTGAATGATTTTGACGGCCTGCTACCCAATATGTCATTCTGTCGATCGATCACACAAAGAAAAATTATCAATTTGAAAATGGAGCGCCTTTCATATCATTTTGTTTATTTGTAAAATTTCACAGACCGTACTTTTGTTGACCTCGCACATGTTCAAAGAATTAAATGCATTTTGCAAACTTTTTTTAAATTGAATATGAAAAAATATAAATTCTTTAATTAATGTATTGGTAACAGTTGGTTAAGTTTTGACTGGGGCATATGCAAATTTAGACAGCTGTTGTGTATGTGACCCATTCGTGATCTCATACAATCATCTTAACGCCCCTTTTTCAAACATAGATGCAATGCCGAAAATTTTTCCGCTCTGGAGAGATCTCATGATTACTTTTTATTCAATATAGAATGAGAGAAAATATTAATTTCAAATGTAACATGACAAAAACTTTACGGTAAGATAAAATGAACTTACAGAAGGTACATGCACGTATAAAATTCACGTAGTGGAATCGTACCGAGTGTAGTACAAGCGTAGTGAAAGCGTAACACGATCGTAGTGATCGTAGAAAATGCGTAGGAAGATCGTAACTGGTCGTGGTATAATCGTAGTTTGGTCGTAGCAAAGTCGTTGAAGCAACGTACTTCACTCGTGGTGGTCGTAGTAGCATCGTACTTGATTTGACAATTAATAATAAATTCCCCGTGAACTATCGTACTGTGGTCGTAGTATTGTCGTACTCGTAGTCACACTGGCTACGTTTTAACACAATCGTCGCGACTCTACTACGACCATTAAGATCGTGGAGGTAGTGGAGAGTGTAGTAAGATCGTGTTCAGTGTGATGGGGGCTTAAGGCTCTGCAAGAAAACAGACTTTGACAGAAGTAACAAGAAAATTATTAATTGAAAGCCTACAAAGTTACATTAAATTGTTAAATATTATGGCTGCTTCTCTTCTATAGCCAACTAAGTTTTGCTAGATCATGGGTAAAATATACAAACCCGGCACTCGGATCCATGACCGTTTTTTAGACCATATATTGTATGATCTCTTAAAAATGTTTTACATGATGTCTGTTTTTGTCCCGTTCTTATTGGTGTTTACTGGTTTTGTCTCTGCCCTTTCGGACTTTTTACATTTGGATACCCCATTGGTACCTCTGATTCTTTTATTAAAGTTCATTCGAAATTCAGATCTATTCTTTCAAAGATGATATATATAAAATTCCTTAGTACATTTTAATTACTTTTTAGCTGTCTGTTGTACTGAGATAATCACCTTATTATCTTTTTTTTTTAGTACGGGACCCGAAGATGACAGTAAACTGAAAGGGGGATTTGGGGCTTAACTCACATATTCCCTGTCATATCTGGTCTCAGTCTTGTATTGTTTTTCCCATAGACTTCTATAGTAAACCTGAGATTTTTGGAATTTTTTTAAAAATAGTTAAAATGATTCAATACAACTTTTGCTATATTTTTTCAATAAAGGAAGTGTCAGAAAACATTTTAAAGGGTGGGCCGAAAAAAAGTCGCACGAAGATAAGAAAACCACAGTTGGTTGAACTAAAAATAGATTTTTTTCTACTTTCACTTTAACTTCCATTTCAAAAATACCCCCCTTTTCATGAGAACTGTTTTATTTAATAATGCAATTTTTACATTTCAAAAAGTTAGTGATGTCAAAGTTTGGTGTCTTACCTTCAATTTAAGCCAAAAGTTAGAAAAAATGCATGAAAAGCAATGCTGCAAACGACTCAGGGAAAAGGCACTATATTTTAATAGCCTCCATGTTTTGACGTCCACCCGCGCAAGAACTTGCAATACAAGACTGGTACCTATTAGGATCAAAGATGATTTGATATTTCTAAATAAAGCTGTTTTTCTGTTTCTTTATACATTTTTCAATCAAATTAAGAAAAAACCATAGCAAAAATGCTTTCATTGATTTTTTTATTACAATTTTTAAAAGGGTACCCTCTTCAAGGTTTTGGCCAATTTTCTTTATATTGACTTAAAATGAACACTTTAATGTTCTGTCCTTGTTGGGTTATATTCAAATAGAATATGTGAGTTGAAGTGATGCCATTACTACCTTAGCAATGGATTGAGTGCAAAAATATTCTTTTATTGACAGTTTTAGGTTCTTGAAGTAGAAAAAACTATGTTAGGAACCCCATTTTTTACTACAAAGACAACTTGGAGCCTCTTGTTTATCCAAATAAAAGAAAGAGACCTATCAGTTGTTTGAACCTGACAAAATTGGCAAGATTATTGTTACAAAAATTATAAATGTGGAATAGAATACATTATTTGGAATACAATTGGATTTTATATACCAATTTAAGGATTTTTCAGGTAAAATTGGTGCCCCAGGCATACATAAATGGCCCATTTTTTTAAGGAATTCAGATACTAGGCTGATGAAACTTGAGTTGTTACATGGGAAGAAGGTGTAGAAGACAGAAATCACCAACATATTGTGCAAGGTTATCAGACTTGAAGAGAAAGTGGTCTTATTTACTGTAAAATTGCAGTTTTTAACTTACCGCATACAAACAGCCAAAATTTTGCACATCACAAAACACAATGAAGAAAAAAATACTGAATTTCTTTGGAGTTTTTTTGGTGAAATCAGTCATAAAGTTTATCTAGAACATTTTCACACCATTTGTTTGGTTAGAAAGTCATTATGTTTAAAATCAGAACAGTTCCCATATGTGTGGAGAGGTAAAAAAAGCCTTCATTTCTTAGTTTGAACTGAACATATGCAAAGTGCTGAAAAAGTTACACCGGATACAATATGACAGTTTAAATTGCATATTAGCAGTGCAATAAAGTCATTCTTACTAAAGATAAAGAATATAGACATTTAAATCCACTGGTTCTCATAAAAGAGACAAAATATATTTTAATGTCCAAATTTGGTCAAAAAGTACTATAATAGCAAAAACTGAAGGGTAGCTGAAACAAATTAAGCAAAAAGTTAAAAAAAATCTTTATAAAGTGTTCAAAGACATGATTTTCTTTAGAATAAAACAGATAATAACCACTTATTTAATATTCAACTTTACTGTAAATCCCAGTAATCAGGTCTCAGTCTTGTATTGTTTTTCCCATAGACTTCTATCCCGTACGAAATTTCCTTGGCGTATTTCCTATAAATTACGGGCGTATTTTCAAGCAATTATCAGGGCGTATGAAATTGTATATACGCCTGGATATTCTTGAAATACGTCCGTATTTCCCATAGACACAAGCATAAGCTTAGACGTATGACGCCCGTATTTTTGCGCGAAATATTTAAATGAGTTTAGACGTATTTTTATTAAAAGGAAATGCGCTTATGGAAATACGGGCGTATAATTGCTTTTATACGGCCGTATAAATTTTCAAAATACGCCCCAAAAAATACGGGCGTACTCTTATTTATATCCATACAATGAATGAGAGGGTTACAGTAAATGTACATCTTACAGGATATAAACAAACACAAGCAAGAAAATTATTTTTGTGTAATTTTCCTGATCTATTTTTATAAATAGCTCTTGTTCAAAACTTAGGACAACAATTATAAAATTAGAACTTAGCATTTATTACTATTTATGATGCACTTTTAATTTAAAGTGACATATTAAATTGCAGTTAAGCATTAAGTGCTTATATTTCAAATTTAATGACAAAGATAAGTATATGTGTGGTAAAGTATTAAAATTCAAATTCACAAAATCAAATGCAAGGAAACTAAAACAGTTACATATCATATACTCAGGATAATCAGTTTTTCAAAATTAATCAAATGATGAAATCAGAATTATATCTTATTTGAAAAGATATGTTAATAAAATTAAAAAATTTTGCACATAAATGTTATAAAAAGTACTTACAAATCAAATCTTCATAATTCATAAGTCTTGCTATGGTATTTTTCTTGGAATTGCAGTTTTAAACTTCCAACAAAAACAATCATTGTTTTGGCTCCAAAGTCAAATTCAAAATGGAAGGTTACAGGAAATATATGTATGGGCACGCTCAGTGATGACTTTTGTTTTAAAAAAATACGTCTAAAGAAAATTATGTCCGTAAAAATATTAGAAGTTGAAAAATACGCCTGTATCTCAGGATACGCCAAGAAACAGACGTATTTCTAAAATACGCTTGAAAGGAATCCTAGCGTAATTTCTTCAAAAATACGGGTACGTCTAAGTTTAGGGCGCATTTTTTTAAATACGCCAATGATACGCCAGGATTTATCAAATATACGGGCGTCTTACGCCTTAAAATCTCGTACGGGCTAGTAAACCTGAGATTTTTGGAATTTTTTTAAAAATAGTTAAAATGATTCAATACAACTTTTGCTATATTTTTTCAATAAAGGAAGTGTCAGAAAACATTTTAAAGGGTGGGCCGAAAAAAAGTCGCACGAAGATAAGAAAACCACAGTTGGTTGAACTAAAAATAGATTTTTTTCTACTTTCACTTTAACTTCCATTTCAAAAATACCCCCCTTTTCATGAGAACTGTTTTATTTAATAATGCAATTTTTACATTTCAAAAAGTTAGTGATGTCAAAGTTTGGTGTCTTACCTTCAATTTAAGCCAAAAGTTAGAAAAAATGCATGAAAAGCAATGCTGCAAACGACTCAGGGAAAAGGCACTATATTTTAATAGCCTCCATGTTTTGACGTCCACCCGCGCAAGAACTTGCAATACAAGACTGGTACCTATTAGGATCAAAGATGATTTGATATTTCTAAATAAAGCTGTTTTTCTGTTTCTTTATACATTTTTCAATCAAATTAAGAAAAAACCATAGCAAAAATGCTTTCATTGATTTTTTTATTACAATTTTTAAAAGGGTACCCTCTTCAAGGTTTTGGCCAATTTTCTTTATATTGACTTAAAATGAACACTTTAATGTTCTGTCCTTGTTGGGTTATATTCAAATAGAATATGTGAGTTGAAGTGATGCCATTACTACCTTAGCAATGGATTGAGTGCAAAAATATTCTTTTATTGACAGTTTTAGGTTCTTGAAGTAGAAAAAACTATGTTAGGAACCCCATTTTTTACTACAAAGACAACTTGGAGCCTCTTGTTTATCCAAATAAAAGAAAGAGACCTATCAGTTGTTTGAACCTGACAAAATTGGCAAGATTATTGTTACAAAAATTATAAATGTGGAATAGAATACATTATTTGGAATACAATTGGATTTTATATACCAATTTAAGGATTTTTCAGGTAAAATTGGTGCCCCAGGCATACATAAATGGCCCATTTTTTTAAGGAATTCAGATACTAGGCTGATGAAACTTGAGTTGTTACATGGGAAGAAGGTGTAGAAGACAGAAATCACCAACATATTGTGCAAGGTTATCAGACTTGAAGAGAAAGTGGTCTTATTTACTGTAAAATTGCAGTTTTTAACTTACCGCATACAAACAGCCAAAATTTTGCACATCACAAAACACAATGAAGAAAAAAATACTGAATTTCTTTGGAGTTTTTTTGGTGAAATCAGTCATAAAGTTTATCTAGAACATTTTCACACCATTTGTTTGGTTAGAAAGTCATTATGTTTAAAATCAGAACAGTTCCCATATGTGTGGAGAGGTAAAAAAAGCCTTCATTTCTTAGTTTGAACTGAACATATGCAAAGTGCTGAAAAAGTTACACCGGATACAATATGACAGTTTAAATTGCATATTAGCAGTGCAATAAAGTCATTCTTACTAAAGATAAAGAATATAGACATTTAAATCCACTGGTTCTCATAAAAGAGACAAAATATATTTTAATGTCCAAATTTGGTCAAAAAGTACTATAATAGCAAAAACTGAAGGGTAGCTGAAACAAATTAAGCAAAAAGTTAAAAAAAATCTTTATAAAGTGTTCAAAGACATGATTTTCTTTAGAATAAAACAGATAATAACCACTTATTTAATATTCAACTTTACTGTAAATCCCAGTAATCAGGTCTCAGTCTTGTATTGTTTTTCCCATAGACTTCTATAGTAAACCTGAGATTTTTGGAATTTTTTTAAAAATAGTTAAAATGATTCAATACAACTTTTGCTATATTTTTTCAATAAAGGAAGTGTCAGAAAACATTTTAAAGGGTGGGCCGAAAAAAAGTCGCACGAAGATAAGAAAACCACAGTTGGTTGAACTAAAAATAGATTTTTTTCTACTTTCACTTTAACTTCCATTTCAAAAATACCCCCCTTTTCATGAGAACTGTTTTATTTAATAATGCAATTTTTACATTTCAAAAAGTTAGTGATGTCAAAGTTTGGTGTCTTACCTTCAATTTAAGCCAAAAGTTAGAAAAAATGCATGAAAAGCAATGCTGCAAACGACTCAGGGAAAAGGCACTATATTTTAATAGCCTCCATGTTTTGACGTCCACCCGCGCAAGAACTTGCAATACAAGACTGGTACCTATTAGGATCAAAGATGATTTGATATTTCTAAATAAAGCTGTTTTTCTGTTTCTTTATACATTTTTCAATCAAATTAAGAAAAAACCATAGCAAAAATGCTTTCATTGATTTTTTTATTACAATTTTTAAAAGGGTACCCTCTTCAAGGTTTTGGCCAATTTTCTTTATATTGACTTAAAATGAACACTTTAATGTTCTGTCCTTGTTGGGTTATATTCAAATAGAATATGTGAGTTGAAGTGATGCCATTACTACCTTAGCAATGGATTGAGTGCAAAAATATTCTTTTATTGACAGTTTTAGGTTCTTGAAGTAGAAAAAACTATGTTAGGAACCCCATTTTTTACTACAAAGACAACTTGGAGCCTCTTGTTTATCCAAATAAAAGAAAGAGACCTATCAGTTGTTTGAACCTGACAAAATTGGCAAGATTATTGTTACAAAAATTATAAATGTGGAATAGAATACATTATTTGGAATACAATTGGATTTTATATACCAATTTAAGGATTTTTCAGGTAAAATTGGTGCCCCAGGCATACATAAATGGCCCATTTTTTTAAGGAATTCAGATACTAGGCTGATGAAACTTGAGTTGTTACATGGGAAGAAGGTGTAGAAGACAGAAATCACCAACATATTGTGCAAGGTTATCAGACTTGAAGAGAAAGTGGTCTTATTTACTGTAAAATTGCAGTTTTTAACTTACCGCATACAAACAGCCAAAATTTTGCACATCACAAAACACAATGAAGAAAAAAATACTGAATTTCTTTGGAGTTTTTTTGGTGAAATCAGTCATAAAGTTTATCTAGAACATTTTCACACCATTTGTTTGGTTAGAAAGTCATTATGTTTAAAATCAGAACAGTTCCCATATGTGTGGAGAGGTAAAAAAAGCCTTCATTTCTTAGTTTGAACTGAACATATGCAAAGTGCTGAAAAAGTTACACCGGATACAATATGACAGTTTAAATTGCATATTAGCAGTGCAATAAAGTCATTCTTACTAAAGATAAAGAATATAGACATTTAAATCCACTGGTTCTCATAAAAGAGACAAAATATATTTTAATGTCCAAATTTGGTCAAAAAGTACTATAATAGCAAAAACTGAAGGGTAGCTGAAACAAATTAAGCAAAAAGTTAAAAAAAATCTTTATAAAGTGTTCAAAGACATGATTTTCTTTAGAATAAAACAGATAATAACCACTTATTTAATATTCAACTTTACTGTAAATCCCAGTAATCAGGTCTCAGTCTTGTATTGTTTTTCCCATAGACTTCTATAGTAAACCTGAGATTTTTGGAATTTTTTTAAAAATAGTTAAAATGATTCAATACAACTTTTGCTATATTTTTTCAATAAAGGAAGTGTCAGAAAACATTTTAAAGGGTGGGCCGAAAAAAAGTCGCACGAAGATAAGAAAACCACAGTTGGTTGAACTAAAAATAGATTTTTTTCTACTTTCACTTTAACTTCCATTTCAAAAATACCCCCCTTTTCATGAGAACTGTTTTATTTAATAATGCAATTTTTACATTTCAAAAAGTTAGTGATGTCAAAGTTTGGTGTCTTACCTTCAATTTAAGCCAAAAGTTAGAAAAAATGCATGAAAAGCAATGCTGCAAACGACTCAGGGAAAAGGCACTATATTTTAATAGCCTCCATGTTTTGACGTCCACCCGCGCAAGAACTTGCAATACAAGACTGGTACCTATTAGGATCAAAGATGATTTGATATTTCTAAATAAAGCTGTTTTTCTGTTTCTTTATACATTTTTCAATCAAATTAAGAAAAAACCATAGCAAAAATGCTTTCATTGATTTTTTTATTACAATTTTTAAAAGGGTACCCTCTTCAAGGTTTTGGCCAATTTTCTTTATATTGACTTAAAATGAACACTTTAATGTTCTGTCCTTGTTGGGTTATATTCAAATAGAATATGTGAGTTGAAGTGATGCCATTACTACCTTAGCAATGGATTGAGTGCAAAAATATTCTTTTATTGACAGTTTTAGGTTCTTGAAGTAGAAAAAACTATGTTAGGAACCCCATTTTTTACTACAAAGACAACTTGGAGCCTCTTGTTTATCCAAATAAAAGAAAGAGACCTATCAGTTGTTTGAACCTGACAAAATTGGCAAGATTATTGTTACAAAAATTATAAATGTGGAATAGAATACATTATTTGGAATACAATTGGATTTTATATACCAATTTAAGGATTTTTCAGGTAAAATTGGTGCCCCAGGCATACATAAATGGCCCATTTTTTTAAGGAATTCAGATACTAGGCTGATGAAACTTGAGTTGTTACATGGGAAGAAGGTGTAGAAGACAGAAATCACCAACATATTGTGCAAGGTTATCAGACTTGAAGAGAAAGTGGTCTTATTTACTGTAAAATTGCAGTTTTTAACTTACCGCATACAAACAGCCAAAATTTTGCACATCACAAAACACAATGAAGAAAAAAATACTGAATTTCTTTGGAGTTTTTTTGGTGAAATCAGTCATAAAGTTTATCTAGAACATTTTCACACCATTTGTTTGGTTAGAAAGTCATTATGTTTAAAATCAGAACAGTTCCCATATGTGTGGAGAGGTAAAAAAAGCCTTCATTTCTTAGTTTGAACTGAACATATGCAAAGTGCTGAAAAAGTTACACCGGATACAATATGACAGTTTAAATTGCATATTAGCAGTGCAATAAAGTCATTCTTACTAAAGATAAAGAATATAGACATTTAAATCCACTGGTTCTCATAAAAGAGACAAAATATATTTTAATGTCCAAATTTGGTCAAAAAGTACTATAATAGCAAAAACTGAAGGGTAGCTGAAACAAATTAAGCAAAAAGTTAAAAAAAATCTTTATAAAGTGTTCAAAGACATGATTTTCTTTAGAATAAAACAGATAATAACCACTTATTTAATATTCAACTTTACTGTAAATCCCAGTTATCAGGATCAAAGATGATTTGATATTTCTAAATAAAGCTGTTTTTCTGTTTCTTTATACATTTTTCAATCAAATTAAGAAAAAACCATAGCAAAAATGCTTTCATTGATTTTTTTATTACAATTTTTAAAAGGGTACCCTCTTCAAGGTTTTGGCCAATTTTCTTTATATTGACTTAAAATGAACACTTTAATGTTCTGTCCTTGTTGGGTTATATTCAAATAGAATATGTGAGTTGAAGTGATGCCATTACTACCTTAGCAATGGATTGAGTGCAAAAATATTCTTTTATTGACAGTTTTAGGTTCTTGAAGTAGAAAAAACTATGTTAGGAACCCCATTTTTTACTACAAAGACAACTTGGAGCCTCTTGTTTATCCAAATAAAAGAAAGAGACCTATCAGTTGTTTGAACCTGACAAAATTGGCAAGATTATTGTTACAAAAATTATAAATGTGGAATAGAATACATTATTTGGAATACAATTGGATTTTATATACCAATTTAAGGATTTTTCAGGTAAAATTGGTGCCCCAGGCATACATAAATGGCCCATTTTTTTAAGGAATTCAGATACTAGGCTGATGAAACTTGAGTTGTTACATGGGAAGAAGGTGTAGAAGACAGAAATCACCAACATATTGTGCAAGGTTATCAGACTTGAAGAGAAAGTGGTCTTATTTACTGTAAAATTGCAGTTTTTAACTTACCGCATACAAACAGCCAAAATTTTGCACATCACAAAACACAATGAAGAAAAAAATACTGAATTTCTTTGGAGTTTTTTTGGTGAAATCAGTCATAAAGTTTATCTAGAACATTTTCACACCATTTGTTTGGTTAGAAAGTCATTATGTTTAAAATCAGAACAGTTCCCATATGTGTGGAGAGGTAAAAAAAGCCTTCATTTCTTAGTTTGAACTGAACATATGCAAAGTGCTGAAAAAGTTACACCGGATACAATATGACAGTTTAAATTGCATATTAGCAGTGCAATAAAGTCATTCTTACTAAAGATAAAGAATATAGACATTTAAATCCACTGGTTCTCATAAAAGAGACAAAATATATTTTAATGTCCAAATTTGGTCAAAAAGTACTATAATAGCAAAAACTGAAGGGTAGCTGAAACAAATTAAGCAAAAAGTTAAAAAAAATCTTTATAAAGTGTTCAAAGACATGATTTTCTTTAGAATAAAACAGATAATAACCACTTATTTAATATTCAACTTTACTGTAAATCCCAGTAATCAGGATCAAAGATGATTTGATATTTCTAAATAAAGCTGTTTTTCTGTTTCTTTATACATTTTTCAATCAAATTAAGAAAAAACCATAGCAAAAATGCTTTCATTGATTTTTTTATTACAATTTTTAAAAGGGTACCCTCTTCAAGGTTTTGGCCAATTTTCTTTATATTGACTTAAAATGAACACTTTAATGTTCTGTCCTTGTTGGGTTATATTCAAATAGAATATGTGAGTTGAAGTGATGCCATTACTACCTTAGCAATGGATTGAGTGCAAAAATATTCTTTTATTGACAGTTTTAGGTTCTTGAAGTAGAAAAAACTATGTTAGGAACCCCATTTTTTACTACAAAGACAACTTGGAGCCTCTTGTTTATCCAAATAAAAGAAAGAGACCTATCAGTTGTTTGAACCTGACAAAATTGGCAAGATTATTGTTACAAAAATTATAAATGTGGAATAGAATACATTATTTGGAATACAATTGGATTTTATATACCAATTTAAGGATTTTTCAGGTAAAATTGGTGCCCCAGGCATACATAAATGGCCCATTTTTTTAAGGAATTCAGATACTAGGCTGATGAAACTTGAGTTGTTACATGGGAAGAAGGTGTAGAAGACAGAAATCACCAACATATTGTGCAAGGTTATCAGACTTGAAGAGAAAGTGGTCTTATTTACTGTAAAATTGCAGTTTTTAACTTACCGCATACAAACAGCCAAAATTTTGCACATCACAAAACACAATGAAGAAAAAAATACTGAATTTCTTTGGAGTTTTTTTGGTGAAATCAGTCATAAAGTTTATCTAGAACATTTTCACACCATTTGTTTGGTTAGAAAGTCATTATGTTTAAAATCAGAACAGTTCCCATATGTGTGGAGAGGTAAAAAAAGCCTTCATTTCTTAGTTTGAACTGAACATATGCAAAGTGCTGAAAAAGTTACACCGGATACAATATGACAGTTTAAATTGCATATTAGCAGTGCAATAAAGTCATTCTTACTAAAGATAAAGAATATAGACATTTAAATCCACTGGTTCTCATAAAAGAGACAAAATATATTTTAATGTCCAAATTTGGTCAAAAAGTACTATAATAGCAAAAACTGAAGGGTAGCTGAAACAAATTAAGCAAAAAGTTAAAAAAAATCTTTATAAAGTGTTCAAAGACATGATTTTCTTTAGAATAAAACAGATAATAACCACTTATTTAATATTCAACTTTACTGTAAATCCCAGTAATCAGGATCAAAGATGATTTGATATTTCTAAATAAAGCTGTTTTTCTGTTTCTTTATACATTTTTCAATCAAATTAAGAAAAAACCATAGCAAAAATGCTTTCATTGATTTTTTTATTACAATTTTTAAAAGGGTACCCTCTTCAAGGTTTTGGCCAATTTTCTTTATATTGACTTAAAATGAACACTTTAATGTTCTGTCCTTGTTGGGTTATATTCAAATAGAATATGTGAGTTGAAGTGATGCCATTACTACCTTAGCAATGGATTGAGTGCAAAAATATTCTTTTATTGACAGTTTTAGGTTCTTGAAGTAGAAAAAACTATGTTAGGAACCCCATTTTTTACTACAAAGACAACTTGGAGCCTCTTGTTTATCCAAATAAAAGAAAGAGACCTATCAGTTGTTTGAACCTGACAAAATTGGCAAGATTATTGTTACAAAAATTATAAATGTGGAATAGAATACATTATTTGGAATACAATTGGATTTTATATACCAATTTAAGGATTTTATAATAATTGGGTTAAATATATTTGTGAAGTATTCATTTAATTTACAATTAAATATAGAATATAAATTCTCGTTCCGAGTGTTCTCATCGCAAATAAAAAATTCCGAGTGATTCCGAAATACACCACTTCCGGTTACGTCACCACTCAGAAATACCTGAAATCACAGGTAAGTGAAATCAGTTTAAATTTTTGCGTTCATGCGAACGGTTCTCATCAAAACTTAAGCTTTCTTAGTTAATTTTGATAACTTTGATAAATTTAATATCTTTCTTCAAGTTTATTTACTTGTGTCAACGTTTAACTTTGTTAAAATGGACGGGGATTCCGATTCTGCACGAGATTCTTGCTCGGAAACGCCATTTTCAAATCCAATGTCAAATTCTGGGACATCGCATTTGACAACAGTTGTAAGTGAAAAAGACACGTCTCAGTGTTCTAGAACTTCCAATCGTGTAAGTAAAGTTAAACCTAAAACAAAACGTATGTCAAAAACAGCAGCACTACAGGCTGAGGTTGACGAAAAGATAAAAACCTTGGAGGACAATATGAATGCTCAATTTGAAAGGTTTTTTAATTTATTAACTGCACAAAATAATCAGAACAAGGAGAGTTTAGCTCTGCCTATATCTGATAGTGCTAGAGTGGTAAACGTCCCAACAGGGGAGCGTAGGCCAATTTTAAGTTTAGACCCAAATTTGGATCAAGATTTAGGATCGCCAAGGGTACAAACTAGAGATTTTGATGTCAGATCAGAAATGTCTCTTAGTGTTAATGAACATGAACGTCGAGAGTTTGACACTAGGTCAGATAATGACGATATGAATGACAGTGTGGTTGGAATAAGTCCAGTACACAGAGACACTGTAGATTATAGCAATAATGTTTCTAATAATCGCTCAGAGAGGTTTTTGAAACATGTGCATGTACAAAATGTAAGTCAGAATGTACAAAATGATGATGTGCAATTGGCTGAAGTTGAAGTTGACAAATCTGAGGTTGGTAAAGCTAGACGAAATGATTTGTCTAAAGTGTTTAAAGAGGACATTGCTAAACAAAAGAGTAGCACAGGTCTAATTCTAGATCAAGCTCAAGTTGATATTTTAGAAAATTCCTGGAGAAGTAAAAATCCAGAGCGCATAACTTCATTTAAAGAGGAGTACAAGAATGTATTTCCTATTCATGATAGTGCGGTAGACTTTCTAAAGGTTCCAACGTTAGATGACATTCTAGAACCAATGCTAAGCAAGACCCATGGACAGAAAGCTGTCAAATCTTGGGGTACGCAGCGTCATTTAGTTTCTCAACCATATAAGCAAATAGAAAGACTAGGCTTTCAAACTCAAATTGCTGCCAGAATGAACATTATTTCGATTTTGTATATTCAGCAAACTTTAGGCTCATTAATGAAATCTCTTAGTGAGGATGATATTGATAAAGAAACTGTATGTCAAACGGTAAAAGATGTTTTCGCCATGACTACTAAGTCGCTAGATCAAGCGGGTCGTACAGGTGCTTTCGCTCATCTTATTCGACGCAAGGCTGCTAGCCAAGACTGTGGTTTAGCTACTATAAAAGATGTTGATAATAAATGTCATTATCTTCCTTTAACAGATGATGGTCTCTTTGGTCAAGGCTTAGAGAAATGTCTTGAAAAGAGAAAAGAGCAGAAGGATCAGTTAACTGATTTATTGCCAGAATTTGTTCAAGCATCTCAGGCTAAGAAGAGAAAATATGATTCTTCTGCTGAGGTAAGACTTTCAGTATCTAACGCCAAGAATGCTAAGATGACTGACAAACCTAAGAGTACATCCTGGTCTACGGGTGGTGCTACAGGATATGGTCAGAAAGGGTCTCAGGAGAAAAGTGGCAGTTTTCCCAGAAGAGACAACACTAACAAGTCCTTTCAGAACAAGAAAGACGGAAAAAGTGGCAGTCAAGGTTCTTGGGGGTTTCGGATCCCTAAGAAAAGCAGTTGACTCAGAAGTAAGTACAATTTCTTTGTGTCCGGAAATTCCTGTTGGGGGTCGTCTGACAAAATTTCTTCAAAATTGGGAAAAAATAACCACAAATCAGTGGATAATTTCAATAGTTCGGGACGGTTACAAACTGGAATTTCTAGAGAAACCATGTTGGACGGGAATGAAAACAACAGTGGTTTCTCAAGCGAATCAAAATCTTTTTATGAAAGAAATAGAAAATCTTTTGGCAAAAGATGTCATAGAAAAAGTCAATTTACCAAATGCAGTACAAGGTTTTTACAGTACATTATTCCTAGTCCCAAAGAAAAACGGGAAAATGAGAATGGTCACAAACCTAAAGCCTCTAAACAGTTATTTAAAGAAAATACATTTCAAGATGGACACAATGAGCAAAGTATTAGGTCTAGTAAAACCAAAAGATTGGGCAATTTCGCTAGATCTGTCAGATGCATATCTCCATGTTCCAATATATCCAAATCATCGAAAATACATGAGATTTCGAATACAAAATCAAAGCTACCAGTGGAAAGCAATGTGTTTTGGTCCAACATTTGCTCCACGAATCTTTACAAAACTAGTGTCTGTAATAGCAGCTTATTTAAGAACTCAAAATATCAGACTGGTAGTGTATCTCGACGATTGGTTGATTGTCAATCAGGACAAAAACCAATTAGTTCAGGATCGACAAAAATGCATCAATCTCTTGGTTTCACTAGGGTTGATAATAAATCTAGAAAAGTCAAGTTTAGTACCAACTCAGACAATAACATATCTGGGCGGGGTATTTCATTTAGACAAAGGAATTGTACATCCTACATTGGAAAGGATACAAAAGCTTCAAGAGTTAATTCAGAAAATGTTTTTAGGTCAGTCAACAGCCTTAGATTTTCTGAAAGTGTTGGGTGTAATGGCCTCATGTGTAGAGTTAGTCCAGAATGCTCGTTTACAAATGAGACCGATTCAATTACACCTGTTACATTTTTGGAGTCCGGCAAGCAAAGATATGACAATACAAATTCCATTTACACAACATCTAAAATCTCATCTTTTGTGGTGGAAAAATTCAGTCAACATGCTGAAAGGCCGGTCTTTAGTATTTCCCAAGGTCGACATTACGGTCACGACCGATGCTTCGATGAAAGGTTTTGGGGGTTATATTGGGACCCAAATTTTTCAAGGGGAGTGGAACAATGTCGAGAAAAATTTGCACATAAATTGTCTGGAAATGAAGGCTGTCATATTGACAATAAAACATTTTCTGAATCAACTGAAAAACAAAGTAGTATTGATCAGAAGCGACAATACAAGTGTAGTTCAGTATATCAACCGCCAAGGGGGTACAAGATCTCCAAAGCTTTGTCTTCTGACTTGGGAACTGTGGCAAATGGCTATAGAGAATGGGATGTTTTTGAAGGCAGCCCACATAATAGGCAAGAAAAACATATTAGCCGATCAATTGAGTCGAATCAAAATTCGCCCAACAGAATGGATGTTGAACAAGAAAATAGTCAATCAAATTTTTCAACATTTTGGGAAACCTCAGATAGATCTGTTTGCTTCTCCTCAGAACAAACAGATTCCAATATTTTGTACTTGGACTCCAGATCCAAATGCACTAGCTCTGGATGCCCTTTCAATTTCTTGGGAGAACATGTATGCTTATGTGTTCCCTCCAATATGTCTGATTCAGAAGGTCTTAAAGTATATGAGGCAATACCGCTGTCAGATACTTTTGATAGCTCCTCAATGGTCCAGGAGAATTTGGTATCCAGAGATTCTGGAAATGTTGATAGCTCCTCCCTTGAAACTTCCAATATTGAACAATCTGTTGAGTCAACCAAACACTCAGATTTATCATCCAGATCCACAAATGTTGGATCTAAATGCTTGGCTTCTATCAACAAGTCATTCGAAGCAGAAGGGTTTTCAGGCCCAGCTAGAGAGTTGCTCACAGCTTCTTGGAGAGGGGGGACACAGAAAGATTATTCCTCAAAATTTGAGAAATACTCTAGCTGGTGTGATTCAAAACAAATTGATCCCTATTCAGCAACTTTGAGTGAAATAGCTGATTTTTTGGCATATTTGTACCAGTCAGGGTTACAATATAGAACTATATCTGGGTATAGATCTATGTTGTCAGCCGTTTTACCTCCTATTCAAAATTGTCCAGTGGGCCAGCATCCACATATTTCCAGGTTGATCAAAGGTGTATTTCAATCTAGACCACCTAAAGTAAAACTATTACCAGAATGGGATTTAGAGGTTGTTTTGAAAGCCTTAGAAGGTTTACCATTTGAACCTTTGGATGAAGCTTCTTTGAAATTTGTTACGTTGAAAACAGTTTTTCTGATGGCAATTACAACGTTTAGGAGATGCAGTGATCTGCAGAGTCTCCGAATAGATAAGGAATCCATGAAAGTACAAGATAAAGGGGTTACTTTCATAAGACATGGTTTATCCAAACAAGATAGGCAAAATCATTTTGGTACAAAGATACATGTACCTTGTTTTAAAGACAGAATGCTCTTAGATCCAAAAAGGTGTTTACAAATCTATTTAGATTTGACAAAAGATGCTAGACAACAGCTAGGGGCATTAGATAAGGTTAAATTGTTTCTGTCCATTAAAGAACCTCATAAACCTGTGAAGACAGTTACAATTTCAAGTTGGATAGTTAAAACTATAAAAGCAGCTTATGCAGATGACAATTTAAAGGTTAGAGCTCATTCTACTAGAGCAATTGCTCCTACTTGGGCTTTATACAAAGGTGCATCCATGAAATCGATTATTGAAGCGGCAGATTGGGCTTCTGAATCAACATTTGTTAAGTATTACTTGAGGGATTTAGATTCCGATACAGTATTACAATAATATTGTTTATGTATTTTGCAGAACAGTGATTAATGCAGTTGTACATAGAATTTTTGCTGTAAATAGATGTTAATGTTGAAGTTCAGACGTTATTGACGTTATTGGTGATGGTTTTTAAACTTTGCTACATGTATGTATGACAGAAATCTATTTGTACGCCACCTACAGTTGATACTTTGGAATCAGTTAACACTGTAAGTATTCTATATTTAATTGTAAATTAAATGAATACTTCACAAATATATTTAACCCAATTATTATAAAATAGAAATTTTTGAATTTCAAGAAGATATTTTATATAATTGAAAGGTTAAATATATTTGTGAAGAACCCACCACCACCCCTGTATAAATTTCATGTCAAGAGTGTTTTTTTATTATGAACGCTCATTTAAACTGATTTCACTTACCTGTGATTTCAGGTATTTCTGAGTGGTGACGTAACCGGAAGTGGTGTATTTCGGAATCACTCGGAATTTTTTATTTGCGATGAGAACACTCGGAACGAGAATTTATATTCTATATTTAATTGTAAATTAAATGAATACTTCACAAATATATTTAACCTTTCAATTATATAAAATATCTTCTTGAAATTCAAAAATTTCTATTTTTCAGGTAAAATTGGTGCCCCAGGCATACATAAATGGCCCATTTTTTTAAGGAATTCAGATACTAGGCTGATGAAACTTGAGTTGTTACATGGGAAGAAGGTGTAGAAGACAGAAATCACCAACATATTGTGCAAGGTTATCAGACTTGAAGAGAAAGTGGTCTTATTTACTGTAAAATTGCAGTTTTTAACTTACCGCATACAAACAGCCAAAATTTTGCACATCACAAAACACAATGAAGAAAAAAATACTGAATTTCTTTGGAGTTTTTTTGGTGAAATCAGTCATAAAGTTTATCTAGAACATTTTCACACCATTTGTTTGGTTAGAAAGTCATTATGTTTAAAATCAGAACAGTTCCCATATGTGTGGAGAGGTAAAAAAAGCCTTCATTTCTTAGTTTGAACTGAACATATGCAAAGTGCTGAAAAAGTTACACCGGATACAATATGACAGTTTAAATTGCATATTAGCAGTGCAATAAAGTCATTCTTACTAAAGATAAAGAATATAGACATTTAAATCCACTGGTTCTCATAAAAGAGACAAAATATATTTTAATGTCCAAATTTGGTCAAAAAGTACTATAATAGCAAAAACTGAAGGGTAGCTGAAACAAATTAAGCAAAAAGTTAAAAAAAATCTTTATAAAGTGTTCAAAGACATGATTTTCTTTAGAATAAAACAGATAATAACCACTTATTTAATATTCAACTTTACTGTAAATCCCAGTAATCAGGATCAAAGATGATTTGATATTTCTAAATAAAGCTGTTTTTCTGTTTCTTTATACATTTTTCAATCAAATTAAGAAAAAACCATAGCAAAAATGCTTTCATTGATTTTTTTATTACAATTTTTAAAAGGGTACCCTCTTCAAGGTTTTGGCCAATTTTCTTTATATTGACTTAAAATGAACACTTTAATGTTCTGTCCTTGTTGGGTTATATTCAAATAGAATATGTGAGTTGAAGTGATGCCATTACTACCTTAGCAATGGATTGAGTGCAAAAATATTCTTTTATTGACAGTTTTAGGTTCTTGAAGTAGAAAAAACTATGTTAGGAACCCCATTTTTTACTACAAAGACAACTTGGAGCCTCTTGTTTATCCAAATAAAAGAAAGAGACCTATCAGTTGTTTGAACCTGACAAAATTGGCAAGATTATTGTTACAAAAATTATAAATGTGGAATAGAATACATTATTTGGAATACAATTGGATTTTATATACCAATTTAAGGATTTTTCAGGTAAAATTGGTGCCCCAGGCATACATAAATGGCCCATTTTTTTAAGGAATTCAGATACTAGGCTGATGAAACTTGAGTTGTTACATGGGAAGAAGGTGTAGAAGACAGAAATCACCAACATATTGTGCAAGGTTATCAGACTTGAAGAGAAAGTGGTCTTATTTACTGTAAAATTGCAGTTTTTAACTTACCGCATACAAACAGCCAAAATTTTGCACATCACAAAACACAATGAAGAAAAAAATACTGAATTTCTTTGGAGTTTTTTTGGTGAAATCAGTCATAAAGTTTATCTAGAACATTTTCACACCATTTGTTTGGTTAGAAAGTCATTATGTTTAAAATCAGAACAGTTCCCATATGTGTGGAGAGGTAAAAAAAGCCTTCATTTCTTAGTTTGAACTGAACATATGCAAAGTGCTGAAAAAGTTACACCGGATACAATATGACAGTTTAAATTGCATATTAGCAGTGCAATAAAGTCATTCTTACTAAAGATAAAGAATATAGACATTTAAATCCACTGGTTCTCATAAAAGAGACAAAATATATTTTAATGTCCAAATTTGGTCAAAAAGTACTATAATAGCAAAAACTGAAGGGTAGCTGAAACAAATTAAGCAAAAAGTTAAAAAAAATCTTTATAAAGTGTTCAAAGACATGATTTTCTTTAGAATAAAACAGATAATAACCACTTATTTAATATTCAACTTTACTGTAAATCCCAGTAATCAGGATCAAAGATGATTTGATATTTCTAAATAAAGCTGTTTTTCTGTTTCTTTATACATTTTTCAATCAAATTAAGAAAAAACCATAGCAAAAATGCTTTCATTGATTTTTTTATTACAATTTTTAAAAGGGTACCCTCTTCAAGGTTTTGGCCAATTTTCTTTATATTGACTTAAAATGAACACTTTAATGTTCTGTCCTTGTTGGGTTATATTCAAATAGAATATGTGAGTTGAAGTGATGCCATTACTACCTTAGCAATGGATTGAGTGCAAAAATATTCTTTTATTGACAGTTTTAGGTTCTTGAAGTAGAAAAAACTATGTTAGGAACCCCATTTTTTACTACAAAGACAACTTGGAGCCTCTTGTTTATCCAAATAAAAGAAAGAGACCTATCAGTTGTTTGAACCTGACAAAATTGGCAAGATTATTGTTACAAAAATTATAAATGTGGAATAGAATACATTATTTGGAATACAATTGGATTTTATATACCAATTTAAGGATTTTTCAGGTAAAATTGGTGCCCCAGGCATACATAAATGGCCCATTTTTTTAAGGAATTCAGATACTAGGCTGATGAAACTTGAGTTGTTACATGGGAAGAAGGTGTAGAAGACAGAAATCACCAACATATTGTGCAAGGTTATCAGACTTGAAGAGAAAGTGGTCTTATTTACTGTAAAATTGCAGTTTTTAACTTACCGCATACAAACAGCCAAAATTTTGCACATCACAAAACACAATGAAGAAAAAAATACTGAATTTCTTTGGAGTTTTTTTGGTGAAATCAGTCATAAAGTTTATCTAGAACATTTTCACACCATTTGTTTGGTTAGAAAGTCATTATGTTTAAAATCAGAACAGTTCCCATATGTGTGGAGAGGTAAAAAAAGCCTTCATTTCTTAGTTTGAACTGAACATATGCAAAGTGCTGAAAAAGTTACACCGGATACAATATGACAGTTTAAATTGCATATTAGCAGTGCAATAAAGTCATTCTTACTAAAGATAAAGAATATAGACATTTAAATCCACTGGTTCTCATAAAAGAGACAAAATATATTTTAATGTCCAAATTTGGTCAAAAAGTACTATAATAGCAAAAACTGAAGGGTAGCTGAAACAAATTAAGCAAAAAGTTAAAAAAAATCTTTATAAAGTGTTCAAAGACATGATTTTCTTTAGAATAAAACAGATAATAACCACTTATTTAATATTCAACTTTACTGTAAATCCCAGTAATCAGGTCTCAGTCTTGTATTGTTTTTCCCATAGACTTCTAAAACCTGAGATTTTTGGAATTTTTTTAAAAATAGTTAAAATGATTCAATACAACTTTTGCTATATTTTTTCAATAAAGGAAGTGTCAGAAAACATTTTAAAGGGTGGGCCGAAAAAAAGTCGCACGAAGATAAGAAAACCACAGTTGGTTGAACTAAAAATAGATTTTTTTCTACTTTCACTTTAACTTCCATTTCAAAAATACCCCCCTTTTCATGAGAACTGTTTTATTTAATAATGCAATTTTTACATTTCAAAAAGTTAGTGATGTCAAAGTTTGGTGTCTTACCTTCAATTTAAGCCAAAAGTTAGAAAAAATGCATGAAAAGCAATGCTGCAAACGACTCAGGGAAAAGGCACTATATTTTAATAGCCTCCATGTTTTGACGTCCACCCGCGCAAGAACTTGCAATACAAGACTGGTACCTATTAGGATCAAAGATGATTTGATATTTCTAAATAAAGCTGTTTTTCTGTTTCTTTATACATTTTTCAATCAAATTAAGAAAAAACCATAGCAAAAATGCTTTCATTGATTTTTTTATTACAATTTTTAAAAGGGTACCCTCTTCAAGGTTTTGGCCAATTTTCTTTATATTGACTTAAAATGAACACTTTAATGTTCTGTCCTTGTTGGGTTATATTCAAATAGAATATGTGAGTTGAAGTGATGCCATTACTACCTTAGCAATGGATTGAGTGCAAAAATATTCTTTTATTGACAGTTTTAGGTTCTTGAAGTAGAAAAAACTATGTTAGGAACCCCATTTTTTACTACAAAGACAACTTGGAGCCTCTTGTTTATCCAAATAAAAGAAAGAGACCTATCAGTTGTTTGAACCTGACAAAATTGGCAAGATTATTGTTACAAAAATTATAAATGTGGAATAGAATACATTATTTGGAATACAATTGGATTTTATATACCAATTTAAGGATTTTTCAGGTAAAATTGGTG
The DNA here is from genome assembly GCA_963971305.1 of Arcuatula senhousia. NCBI lineage: Eukaryota > Metazoa > Mollusca > Bivalvia > Mytilida > Mytilidae > Arcuatula > Arcuatula senhousia. The sequence goes on from OZ020313.1 coordinate 3,694,010, forward strand.
CCCCAGGCATACATAAATGGCCCATTTTTTTAAGGAATTCAGATACTAGGCTGATGAAACTTGAGTTGTTACATGGGAAGAAGGTGTAGAAGACAGAAATCACCAACATATTGTGCAAGGTTATCAGACTTGAAGAGAAAGTGGTCTTATTTACTGTAAAATTGCAGTTTTTAACTTACCGCATACAAACAGCCAAAATTTTGCACATCACAAAACACAATGAAGAAAAAAATACTGAATTTCTTTGGAGTTTTTTTGGTGAAATCAGTCATAAAGTTTATCTAGAACATTTTCACACCATTTGTTTGGTTAGAAAGTCATTATGTTTAAAATCAGAACAGTTCCCATATGTGTGGAGAGGTAAAAAAAGCCTTCATTTCTTAGTTTGAACTGAACATATGCAAAGTGCTGAAAAAGTTACACCGGATACAATATGACAGTTTAAATTGCATATTAGCAGTGCAATAAAGTCATTCTTACTAAAGATAAAGAATATAGACATTTAAATCCACTGGTTCTCATAAAAGAGACAAAATATATTTTAATGTCCAAATTTGGTCAAAAAGTACTATAATAGCAAAAACTGAAGGGTAGCTGAAACAAATTAAGCAAAAAGTTAAAAAAAATCTTTATAAAGTGTTCAAAGACATGATTTTCTTTAGAATAAAACAGATAATAACCACTTATTTAATATTCAACTTTACTGTAAATCCCAGTTATTAGGATCAAAGATGATTTGATATTTCTAAATAAAGCTGTTTTTCTGTTTCTTTATACATTTTTCAATCAAATTAAGAAAAAACCATAGCAAAAATGCTTTCATTGATTTTTTTATTACAATTTTTAAAAGGGTACCCTCTTCAAGGTTTTGGCCAATTTTCTTTATATTGACTTAAAATGAACACTTTAATGTTCTGTCCTTGTTGGGTTATATTCAAATAGAATATGTGAGTTGAAGTGATGCCATTACTACCTTAGCAATGGATTGAGTGCAAAAATATTCTTTTATTGACAGTTTTAGGTTCTTGAAGTAGAAAAAACTATGTTAGGAACCCCATTTTTTACTACAAAGACAACTTGGAGCCTCTTGTTTATCCAAATAAAAGAAAGAGACCTATCAGTTGTTTGAACCTGACAAAATTGGCAAGATTATTGTTACAAAAATTATAAATGTGGAATAGAATACATTATTTGGAATACAATTGGATTTTATATACCAATTTAAGGATTTTTCAGGTAAAATTGGTGCCCCAGGCATACATAAATGGCCCATTTTTTTAAGGAATTCAGATACTAGGCTGATGAAACTTGAGTTGTTACATGGGAAGAAGGTGTAGAAGACAGAAATCACCAACATATTGTGCAAGGTTATCAGACTTGAAGAGAAAGTGGTCTTATTTACTGTAAAATTGCAGTTTTTAACTTACCGCATACAAACAGCCAAAATTTTGCACATCACAAAACACAATGAAGAAAAAAATACTGAATTTCTTTGGAGTTTTTTTGGTGAAATCAGTCATAAAGTTTATCTAGAACATTTTCACACCATTTGTTTGGTTAGAAAGTCATTATGTTTAAAATCAGAACAGTTCCCATATGTGTGGAGAGGTAAAAAAAGCCTTCATTTCTTAGTTTGAACTGAACATATGCAAAGTGCTGAAAAAGTTACACCGGATACAATATGACAGTTTAAATTGCATATTAGCAGTGCAATAAAGTCATTCTTACTAAAGATAAAGAATATAGACATTTAAATCCACTGGTTCTCATAAAAGAGACAAAATATATTTTAATGTCCAAATTTGGTCAAAAAGTACTATAATAGCAAAAACTGAAGGGTAGCTGAAACAAATTAAGCAAAAAGTTAAAAAAAATCTTTATAAAGTGTTCAAAGACATGATTTTCTTTAGAATAAAACAGATAATAACCACTTATTTAATATTCAACTTTACTGTAAATCCCAGTAATCAGGATCAAAGATGATTTGATATTTCTAAATAAAGCTGTTTTTCTGTTTCTTTATACATTTTTCAATCAAATTAAGAAAAAACCATAGCAAAAATGCTTTCATTGATTTTTTTATTACAATTTTTAAAAGGGTACCCTCTTCAAGGTTTTGGCCAATTTTCTTTATATTGACTTAAAATGAACACTTTAATGTTCTGTCCTTGTTGGGTTATATTCAAATAGAATATGTGAGTTGAAGTGATGCCATTACTACCTTAGCAATGGATTGAGTGCAAAAATATTCTTTTATTGACAGTTTTAGGTTCTTGAAGTAGAAAAAACTATGTTAGGAACCCCATTTTTTACTACAAAGACAACTTGGAGCCTCTTGTTTATCCAAATAAAAGAAAGAGACCTATCAGTTGTTTGAACCTGACAAAATTGGCAAGATTATTGTTACAAAAATTATAAATGTGGAATAGAATACATTATTTGGAATACAATTGGATTTTATATACCAATTTAAGGATTTTTCAGGTAAAATTGGTGCCCCAGGCATACATAAATGGCCCATTTTTTTAAGGAATTCAGATACTAGGCTGATGAAACTTGAGTTGTTACATGGGAAGAAGGTGTAGAAGACAGAAATCACCAACATATTGTGCAAGGTTATCAGACTTGAAGAGAAAGTGGTCTTATTTACTGTAAAATTGCAGTTTTTAACTTACCGCATACAAACAGCCAAAATTTTGCACATCACAAAACACAATGAAGAAAAAAATACTGAATTTCTTTGGAGTTTTTTTGGTGAAATCAGTCATAAAGTTTATCTAGAACATTTTCACACCATTTGTTTGGTTAGAAAGTCATTATGTTTAAAATCAGAACAGTTCCCATATGTGTGGAGAGGTAAAAAAAGCCTTCATTTCTTAGTTTGAACTGAACATATGCAAAGTGCTGAAAAAGTTACACCGGATACAATATGACAGTTTAAATTGCATATTAGCAGTGCAATAAAGTCATTCTTACTAAAGATAAAGAATATAGACATTTAAATCCACTGGTTCTCATAAAAGAGACAAAATATATTTTAATGTCCAAATTTGGTCAAAAAGTACTATAATAGCAAAAACTGAAGGGTAGCTGAAACAAATTAAGCAAAAAGTTAAAAAAAATCTTTATAAAGTGTTCAAAGACATGATTTTCTTTAGAATAAAACAGATAATAACCACTTATTTAATATTCAACTTTACTGTAAATCCCAGTTATTAGGATCAAAGATGATTTGATATTTCTAAATAAAGCTGTTTTTCTGTTTCTTTATACATTTTTCAATCAAATTAAGAAAAAACCATAGCAAAAATGCTTTCATTGATTTTTTTATTACAATTTTTAAAAGGGTACCCTCTTCAAGGTTTTGGCCAATTTTCTTTATATTGACTTAAAATGAACACTTTAATGTTCTGTCCTTGTTGGGTTATATTCAAATAGAATATGTGAGTTGAAGTGATGCCATTACTACCTTAGCAATGGATTGAGTGCAAAAATATTCTTTTATTGACAGTTTTAGGTTCTTGAAGTAGAAAAAACTATGTTAGGAACCCCATTTTTTACTACAAAGACAACTTGGAGCCTCTTGTTTATCCAAATAAAAGAAAGAGACCTATCAGTTGTTTGAACCTGACAAAATTGGCAAGATTATTGTTACAAAAATTATAAATGTGGAATAGAATACATTATTTGGAATACAATTGGATTTTATATACCAATTTAAGGATTTTTCAGGTAAAATTGGTGCCCCAGGCATACATAAATGGCCCATTTTTTTAAGGAATTCAGATACTAGGCTGATGAAACTTGAGTTGTTACATGGGAAGAAGGTGTAGAAGACAGAAATCACCAACATATTGTGCAAGGTTATCAGACTTGAAGAGAAAGTGGTCTTATTTACTGTAAAATTGCAGTTTTTAACTTACCGCATACAAACAGCCAAAATTTTGCACATCACAAAACACAATGAAGAAAAAAATACTGAATTTCTTTGGAGTTTTTTTGGTGAAATCAGTCATAAAGTTTATCTAGAACATTTTCACACCATTTGTTTGGTTAGAAAGTCATTATGTTTAAAATCAGAACAGTTCCCATATGTGTGGAGAGGTAAAAAAAGCCTTCATTTCTTAGTTTGAACTGAACATATGCAAAGTGCTGAAAAAGTTACACCGGATACAATATGACAGTTTAAATTGCATATTAGCAGTGCAATAAAGTCATTCTTACTAAAGATAAAGAATATAGACATTTAAATCCACTGGTTCTCATAAAAGAGACAAAATATATTTTAATGTCCAAATTTGGTCAAAAAGTACTATAATAGCAAAAACTGAAGGGTAGCTGAAACAAATTAAGCAAAAAGTTAAAAAAAATCTTTATAAAGTGTTCAAAGACATGATTTTCTTTAGAATAAAACAGATAATAACCACTTATTTAATATTCAACTTTACTGTAAATCCCAGTAATCAGGTCTCAGTCTTGTATTGTTTTTCCCATAGACTTCTATAGTAAACCTGAGATTTTTGGAATTTTTTTAAAAATAGTTAAAATGATTCAATACAACTTTTGCTATATTTTTTCAATAAAGGAAGTGTCAGAAAACATTTTAAAGGGTGGGCCGAAAAAAAGTCGCACGAAGATAAGAAAACCACAGTTGGTTGAACTAAAAATAGATTTTTTTCTACTTTCACTTTAACTTCCATTTCAAAAATACCCCCCTTTTAATGAGAACTGTTTTATTTAATAATGCAATTTTTACATTTCAAAAAGTTAGTGATGTCAAAGTTTGGTGTCTTACCTTCAATTTAAGCCAAAAGTTAGAAAAAATGCATGAAAAGCAATGCTGCAAACGACTCAGGGAAAAGGCACTATATTTTAATAGCCTCCATGTTTTGACGTCCACCCGCGCAAGAACTTGCAATACAAGACTGGTACCTATTAGGATCAAAGATGATTTGATATTTCTAAATAAAGCTGTTTTTCTGTTTCTTTATACATTTTTCAATCAAATTAAGAAAAAACCATAGCAAAAATGCTTTCATTGATTTTTTTATTACAATTTTTAAAAGGGTACCCTCTTCAAGGTTTTGGCCAATTTTCTTTATATTGACTTAAAATGAACACTTTAATGTTCTGTCCTTGTTGGGTTATATTCAAATAGAATATGTGAGTTGAAGTGATGCCATTACTACCTTAGCAATGGATTGAGTGCAAAAATATTCTTTTATTGACAGTTTTAGGTTCTTGAAGTAGAAAAAACTATGTTAGGAACCCCATTTTTTACTACAAAGACAACTTGGAGCCTCTTGTTTATCCAAATAAAAGAAAGAGACCTATCAGTTGTTTGAACCTGACAAAATTGGCAAGATTATTGTTACAAAAATTATAAATGTGGAATAGAATACATTATTTGGAATACAATTGGATTTTATATACCAATTTAAGGATTTTTCAGGTAAAATTGGTGCCCCAGGCATACATAAATGGCCCATTTTTTTAAGGAATTCAGATACTAGGCTGATGAAACTTGAGTTGTTACATGGGAAGAAGGTGTAGAAGACAGAAATCACCAACATATTGTGCAAGGTTATCAGACTTGAAGAGAAAGTGGTCTTATTTACTGTAAAATTGCAGTTTTTAACTTACCGCATACAAACAGCCAAAATTTTGCACATCACAAAACACAATGAAGAAAAAAATACTGAATTTCTTTGGAGTTTTTTTGGTGAAATCAGTCATAAAGTTTATCTAGAACATTTTCACACCATTTGTTTGGTTAGAAAGTCATTATGTTTAAAATCAGAACAGTTCCCATATGTGTGGAGAGGTAAAAAAAGCCTTCATTTCTTAGTTTGAACTGAACATATGCAAAGTGCTGAAAAAGTTACACCGGATACAATATGACAGTTTAAATTGCATATTAGCAGTGCAATAAAGTCATTCTTACTAAAGATAAAGAATATAGACATTTAAATCCACTGGTTCTCATAAAAGAGACAAAATATATTTTAATGTCCAAATTTGGTCAAAAAGTACTATAATAGCAAAAACTGAAGGGTAGCTGAAACAAATTAAGCAAAAAGTTAAAAAAAATCTTTATAAAGTGTTCAAAGACATGATTTTCTTTAGAATAAAACAGATAATAACCACTTATTTAATATTCAACTTTACTGTAAATCCCAGTAATCAGGTCTCAGTCTTGTATTGTTTTTCCCATAGACTTCTATAGTAAACCTGAGATTTTTGGAATTTTTTTAAAAATAGTTAAAATGATTCAATACAACTTTTGCTATATTTTTTCAATAAAGGAAGTGTCAGAAAACATTTTAAAGGGTGGGCCGAAAAAAAGTCGCACGAAGATAAGAAAACCACAGTTGGTTGAACTAAAAATAGATTTTTTTCTACTTTCACTTTAACTTCCATTTCAAAAATACCCCCCTTTTCATGAGAACTGTTTTATTTAATAATGCAATTTTTACATTTCAAAAAGTTAGTGATGTCAAAGTTTGGTGTCTTACCTTCAATTTAAGCCAAAAGTTAGAAAAAATGCATGAAAAGCAATGCTGCAAACGACTCAGGGAAAAGGCACTATATTTTAATAGCCTCCATGTTTTGACGTCCACCCGCGCAAGAACTTGCAATACAAGACTGGTACCTATTAGGATCAAAGATGATTTGATATTTCTAAATAAAGCTGTTTTTCTGTTTCTTTATACATTTTTCAATCAAATTAAGAAAAAACCATAGCAAAAATGCTTTCATTGATTTTTTTATTACAATTTTTAAAAGGGTACCCTCTTCAAGGTTTTGGCCAATTTTCTTTATATTGACTTAAAATGAACACTTTAATGTTCTGTCCTTGTTGGGTTATATTCAAATAGAATATGTGAGTTGAAGTGATGCCATTACTACCTTAGCAATGGATTGAGTGCAAAAATATTCTTTTATTGACAGTTTTAGGTTCTTGAAGTAGAAAAAACTATGTTAGGAACCCCATTTTTTACTACAAAGACAACTTGGAGCCTCTTGTTTATCCAAATAAAAGAAAGAGACCTATCAGTTGTTTGAACCTGACAAAATTGGCAAGATTATTGTTACAAAAATTATAAATGTGGAATAGAATACATTATTTGGAATACAATTGGATTTTATATACCAATTTAAGGATTTTTCAGGTAAAATTGGTGCCCCAGGCATACATAAATGGCCCATTTTTTTAAGGAATTCAGATACTAGGCTGATGAAACTTGAGTTGTTACATGGGAAGAAGGTGTAGAAGACAGAAATCACCAACATATTGTGCAAGGTTATCAGACTTGAAGAGAAAGTGGTCTTATTTACTGTAAAATTGCAGTTTTTAACTTACCGCATACAAACAGCCAAAATTTTGCACATCACAAAACACAATGAAGAAAAAAATACTGAATTTCTTTGGAGTTTTTTTGGTGAAATCAGTCATAAAGTTTATCTAGAACATTTTCACACCATTTGTTTGGTTAGAAAGTCATTATGTTTAAAATCAGAACAGTTCCCATATGTGTGGAGAGGTAAAAAAAGCCTTCATTTCTTAGTTTGAACTGAACATATGCAAAGTGCTGAAAAAGTTACACCGGATACAATATGACAGTTTAAATTGCATATTAGCAGTGCAATAAAGTCATTCTTACTAAAGATAAAGAATATAGACATTTAAATCCACTGGTTCTCATAAAAGAGACAAAATATATTTTAATGTCCAAATTTGGTCAAAAAGTACTATAATAGCAAAAACTGAAGGGTAGCTGAAACAAATTAAGCAAAAAGTTAAAAAAAATCTTTATAAAGTGTTCAAAGACATGATTTTCTTTAGAATAAAACAGATAATAACCACTTATTTAATATTCAACTTTACTGTAAATCCCAGTATTAGGATCAAAGATGATTTGATATTTCTAAATAAAGCTGTTTTTCTGTTTCTTTATACATTTTTCAATCAAATTAAGAAAAAACCATAGCAAAAATGCTTTCATTGATTTTTTTATTACAATTTTTAAAAGGGTACCCTCTTCAAGGTTTTGGCCAATTTTCTTTATATTGACTTAAAATGAACACTTTAATGTTCTGTCCTTGTTGGGTTATATTCAAATAGAATATGTGAGTTGAAGTGATGCCATTACTACCTTAGCAATGGATTGAGTGCAAAAATATTCTTTTATTGACAGTTTTAGGTTCTTGAAGTAGAAAAAACTATGTTAGGAACCCCATTTTTTACTACAAAGACAACTTGGAGCCTCTTGTTTATCCAAATAAAAGAAAGAGACCTATCAGTTGTTTGAACCTGACAAAATTGGCAAGATTATTGTTACAAAAATTATAAATGTGGAATAGAATACATTATTTGGAATACAATTGGATTTTATATACCAATTTAAGGATTTTTCAGGTAAAATTGGTGCCCCAGGCATACATAAATGGCCCATTTTTTTAAGGAATTCAGATACTAGGCTGATGAAACTTGAGTTGTTACATGGGAAGAAGGTGTAGAAGACAGAAATCACCAACATATTGTGCAAGGTTATCAGACTTGAAGAGAAAGTGGTCTTATTTACTGTAAAATTGCAGTTTTTAACTTACCGCATACAAACAGCCAAAATTTTGCACATCACAAAACACAATGAAGAAAAAAATACTGAATTTCTTTGGAGTTTTTTTGGTGAAATCAGTCATAAAGTTTATCTAGAACATTTTCACACCATTTGTTTGGTTAGAAAGTCATTATGTTTAAAATCAGAACAGTTCCCATATGTGTGGAGAGGTAAAAAAAGCCTTCATTTCTTAGTTTGAACTGAACATATGCAAAGTGCTGAAAAAGTTACACCGGATACAATATGACAGTTTAAATTGCATATTAGCAGTGCAATAAAGTCATTCTTACTAAAGATAAAGAATATAGACATTTAAATCCACTGGTTCTCATAAAAGAGACAAAATATATTTTAATGTCCAAATTTGGTCAAAAAGTACTATAATAGCAAAAACTGAAGGGTAGCTGAAACAAATTAAGCAAAAAGTTAAAAAAAATCTTTATAAAGTGTTCAAAGACATGATTTTCTTTAGAATAAAACAGATAATAACCACTTATTTAATATTCAACTTTACTGTAAATCCCAGTAATCAGGTCTCAGTCTTGTATTGTTTTTCCCATAGACTTCTATAGTAAACCTGAGATTTTTGGAATTTTTTTAAAAATAGTTAAAATGATTCAATACAACTTTTGCTATATTTTTTCAATAAAGGAAGTGTCAGAAAACATTTTAAAGGGTGGGCCGAAAAAAAGTCGCACGAAGATAAGAAAACCACAGTTGGTTGAACTAAAAATAGATTTTTTTCTACTTTCACTTTAACTTCCATTTCAAAAATACCCCCCTTTTCATGAGAACTGTTTTATTTAATAATGCAATTTTTACATTTCAAAAAGTTAGTGATGTCAAAGTTTGGTGTCTTACCTTCAATTTAAGCCAAAAGTTAGAAAAAATGCATGAAAAGCAATGCTGCAAACGACTTAGGGAAAAGGCACTATATTTTAATAGCCTCCATGTTTTGACGTCCACCCGCGCAAGAACTTGCAATACAAGACTGGTACCTATTAGGATCAAAGATGATTTGATATTTCTAAATAAAGCTGTTTTTCTGTTTCTTTATACATTTTTCAATCAAATTAAGAAAAAACCATAGCAAAAATGCTTTCATTGATTTTTTTATTACAATTTTTAAAAGGGTACCCTCTTCAAGGTTTTGGCCAATTTTCTTTATATTGACTTAAAATGAACACTTTAATGTTCTGTCCTTGTTGGGTTATATTCAAATAGAATATGTGAGTTGAAGTGATGCCATTACTACCTTAGCAATGGATTGAGTGCAAAAATATTCTTTTATTGACAGTTTTAGGTTCTTGAAGTAGAAAAAACTATGTTAGGAACCCCATTTTTTACTACAAAGACAACTTGGAGCCTCTTGTTTATCCAAATAAAAGAAAGAGACCTATCAGTTGTTTGAACCTGACAAAATTGGCAAGATTATTGTTACAAAAATTATAAATGTGGAATAGAATACATTATTTGGAATACAATTGGATTTTATATACCAATTTAAGGATTTTTCAGGTAAAATTGGTGCCCCAGGCATACATAAATGGCCCATTTTTTTAAGGAATTCAGATACTAGGCTGATGAAACTTGAGTTGTTACATGGGAAGAAGGTGTAGAAGACAGAAATCACCAACATATTGTGCAAGGTTATCAGACTTGAAGAGAAAGTGGTCTTATTTACTGTAAAATTGCAGTTTTTAACTTACCGCATACAAACAGCCAAAATTTTGCACATCACAAAACACAATGAAGAAAAAAATACTGAATTTCTTTGGAGTTTTTTTGGTGAAATCAGTCATAAAGTTTATCTAGAACATTTTCACACCATTTGTTTGGTTAGAAAGTCATTATGTTTAAAATCAGAACAGTTCCCATATGTGTGGAGAGGTAAAAAAAGCCTTCATTTCTTAGTTTGAACTGAACATATGCAAAGTGCTGAAAAAGTTACACCGGATACAATATGACAGTTTAAATTGCATATTAGCAGTGCAATAAAGTCATTCTTACTAAAGATAAAGAATATAGACATTTAAATCCACTGGTTCTCATAAAAGAGACAAAATATATTTTAATGTCCAAATTTGGTCAAAAAGTACTATAATAGCAAAAACTGAAGGGTAGCTGAAACAAATTAAGCAAAAAGTTAAAAAAAATCTTTATAAAGTGTTCAAAGACATGATTTTCTTTAGAATAAAACAGATAATAACCACTTATTTAATATTCAACTTTACTGTAAATCCCAGTATTAGGATCAAAGATGATTTGATATTTCTAAATAAAGCTGTTTTTCTGTTTCTTTATACATTTTTCAATCAAATTAAGAAAAAACCATAGCAAAAATGCTTTCATTGATTTTTTTATTACAATTTTTAAAAGGGTACCCTCTTCAAGGTTTTGGCCAATTTTCTTTATATTGACTTAAAATGAACACTTTAATGTTCTGTCCTTGTTGGGTTATATTCAAATAGAATATGTGAGTTGAAGTGATGCCATTACTACCTTAGCAATGGATTGAGTGCAAAAATATTCTTTTATTGACAGTTTTAGGTTCTTGAAGTAGAAAAAAACTATGTTAGGAACCCCATTTTTTACTACAAAGACAACTTGGAGCCTCTTGTTTATCCAAATAAAAGAAAGAGACCTATCAGTTGTTTGAACCTGACAAAATTGGCAAGATTATTGTTACAAAAATTATAAATGTGGAATAGAATACATTATTTGGAATACAATTGGATTTTATATACCAATTTAAGGATTTTTCAGGTAAAATTGGTGCCCCAGGCATACATAAATGGCCCATTTTTTTAAGGAATTCAGATACTAGGCTGATGAAACTTGAGTTGTTACATGGGAAGAAGGTGTAGAAGACAGAAATCACCAACATATTGTGCAAGGTTATCAGACTTGAAGAGAAAGTGGTCTTATTTACTGTAAAATTGCAGTTTTTAACTTACCGCATACAAACAGCCAAAATTTTGCACATCACAAAACACAATGAAGAAAAAAATACTGAATTTCTTTGGAGTTTTTTTGGTGAAATCAGTCATAAAGTTTATCTAGAACATTTTCACACCATTTGTTTGGTTAGAAAGTCATTATGTTTAAAATCAGAACAGTTCCCATATGTGTGGAGAGGTAAAAAAAGCCTTCATTTCTTAGTTTGAACTGAACATATGCAAAGTGCTGAAAAAGTTACACCGGATACAATATGACAGTTTAAATTGCATATTAGCAGTGCAATAAAGTCATTCTTACTAAAGATAAAGAATATAGACATTTAAATCCACTGGTTCTCATAAAAGAGACAAAATATATTTTAATGTCCAAATTTGGTCAAAAAGTACTATAATAGCAAAAACTGAAGGGTAGCTGAAACAAATTAAGCAAAAAGTTAAAAAAAATCTTTATAAAGTGTTCAAAGACATGATTTTCTTTAGAATAAAACAGATAATAACCACTTATTTAATATTCAACTTTACTGTAAATCCCAGTAATCAGGATCAAAGATGATTTGATATTTCTAAATAAAGCTGTTTTTCTGTTTCTTTATACATTTTTCAATCAAATTAAGAAAAAACCATAGCAAAAATGCTTTCATTGATTTTTTTATTACAATTTTTAAAAGGGTACCCTCTTCAAGGTTTTGGCCAATTTTCTTTATATTGACTTAAAATGAACACTTTAATGTTCTGTCCTTGTTGGGTTATATTCAAATAGAATATGTGAGTTGAAGTGATGCCATTACTACCTTAGCAATGGATTGAGTGCAAAAATATTCTTTTATTGACAGTTTTAGGTTCTTGAAGTAGAAAAAACTATGTTAGGAACCCCATTTTTTACTACAAAGACAACTTGGAGCCTCTTGTTTATCCAAATAAAAGAAAGAGACCTATCAGTTGTTTGAACCTGACAAAATTGGCAAGATTATTGTTACAAAAATTATAAATGTGGAATAGAATACATTATTTGGAATACAATTGGATTTTATATACCAATTTAAGGATTTTTCAGGTAAAATTGGTGCCCCAGGCATACATAAATGGCCCATTTTTTTAAGGAATTCAGATACTAGGCTGATGAAACTTGAGTTGTTACATGGGAAGAAGGTGTAGAAGACAGAAATCACCAACATATTGTGCAAGGTTATCAGACTTGAAGAGAAAGTGGTCTTATTTACTGTAAAATTGCAGTTTTTAACTTACCGCATACAAACAGCCAAAATTTTGCACATCACAAAACACAATGAAGAAAAAAATACTGAATTTCTTTGGAGTTTTTTTGGTGAAATCAGTCATAAAGTTTATCTAGAACATTTTCACACCATTTGTTTGGTTAGAAAGTCATTATGTTTAAAATCAGAACAGTTCCCATATGTGTGGAGAGGTAAAAAAAGCCTTCATTTCTTAGTTTGAACTGAACATATGCAAAGTGCTGAAAAAGTTACACCGGATACAATATGACAGTTTAAATTGCATATTAGCAGTGCAATAAAGTCATTCTTACTAAAGATAAAGAATATAGACATTTAAATCCACTGGTTCTCATAAAAGAGACAAAATATATTTTAATGTCCAAATTTGGTCAAAAAGTACTATAATAGCAAAAACTGAAGGGTAGCTGAAACAAATTAAGCAAAAAGTTAAAAAAAATCTTTATAAAGTGTTCAAAGACATGATTTTCTTTAGAATAAAACAGATAATAACCACTTATTTAATATTCAACTTTACTGTAAATCCCAGTAATCAGGTCTCAGTCTTGTATTGTTTTTCCCATAGACTTCTATAGTAAACCTGAGATTTTTGGAATTTTTTTAAAAATAGTTAAAATGATTCAATACAACTTTTGCTATATTTTTTCAATAAAGGAAGTGTCAGAAAACATTTTAAAGGGTGGGCCGAAAAAAAGTCGCACGAAGATAAGAAAACCACAGTTGGTTGAACTAAAAATAGATTTTTTTCTACTTTCACTTTAACTTCCATTTCAAAAATACCCCCCTTTTCATGAGAACTGTTTTATTTAATAATGCAATTTTTACATTTCAAAAAGTTAGTGATGTCAAAGTTTGGTGTCTTACCTTCAATTTAAGCCAAAAGTTAGAAAAAATGCATGAAAAGCAATGCTGCAAACGACTCAGGGAAAAGGCACTATATTTTAATAGCCTCCATGTTTTGACGTCCACCCGCGCAAGAACTTGCAATACAAGACTGGTACCTATTAGGATCAAAGATGATTTGATATTTCTAAATAAAGCTGTTTTTCTGTTTCTTTATACATTTTTCAATCAAATTAAGAAAAAACCATAGCAAAAATGCTTTCATTGATTTTTTTATTACAATTTTTAAAAGGGTACCCTCTTCAAGGTTTTGGCCAATTTTCTTTATATTGACTTAAAATGAACACTTTAATGTTCTGTCCTTGTTGGGTTATATTCAAATAGAATATGTGAGTTGAAGTGATGCCATTACTACCTTAGCAATGGATTGAGTGCAAAAATATTCTTTTATTGACAGTTTTAGGTTCTTGAAGTAGAAAAAACTATGTTAGGAACCCCATTTTTTACTACAAAGACAACTTGGAGCCTCTTGTTTATCCAAATAAAAGAAAGAGACCTATCAGTTGTTTGAACCTGACAAAATTGGCAAGATTATTGTTACAAAAATTATATATGTGGAATAGAATACATTATTTGGAATACAATTGGATTTTATATACCAATTTAAGGATTTTTCAGGTAAAATTGGTGCCCCAGGCATACATAAATGGCCCATTTTTTTAAGGAATTCAGATACTAGGCTGATGAAACTTGAGTTGTTACATGGGAAGAAGGTGTAGAAGACAGAAATCACCAACATATTGTGCAAGGTTATCAGACTTGAAGAGAAAGTGGTCTTATTTACTGTAAAATTGCAGTTTTTAACTTACCGCATACAAACAGCCAAAATTTTGCACATCACAAAACACAATGAAGAAAAAAATACTGAATTTCTTTGGAGTTTTTTTGGTGAAATCAGTCATAAAGTTTATCTAGAACATTTTCACACCATTTGTTTGGTTAGAAAGTCATTATGTTTAAAATCAGAACAGTTCCCATATGTGTGGAGAGGTAAAAAAAGCCTTCATTTCTTAGTTTGAACTGAACATATGCAAAGTGCTGAAAAAGTTACACCGGATACAATATGACAGTTTAAATTGCATATTAGCAGTGCAATAAAGTCATTCTTACTAAAGATAAAGAATATAGACATTTAAATCCACTGGTTCTCATAAAAGAGACAAAATATATTTTAATGTCCAAATTTGGTCAAAAAGTACTATAATAGCAAAAACTGAAGGGTAGCTGAAACAAATTAAGCAAAAAGTTAAAAAAAATCTTTATAAAGTGTTCAAAGACATGATTTTCTTTAGAATAAAACAGATAATAACCACTTATTTAATATTCAACTTTACTGTAAATCCCAGTAATCAGGTCTCAGTCTTGTATTGTTTTTCCCATAGACTTCTATAGTAAACCTGAGATTTTTGGAATTTTTTTAAAAATAGTTAAAATGATTCAATACAACTTTTGCTATATTTTTTCAATAAAGGAAGTGTCAGAAAACATTTTAAAGGGTGGGCCGAAAAAAAGTCGCACGAAGATAAGAAAACCACAGTTGGTTGAACTAAAAATAGATTTTTTTCTACTTTCACTTTAACTTCCATTTCAAAAATACCCCCCTTTTCATGAGAACTGTTTTATTTAATAATGCAATTTTTACATTTCAAAAAGTTAGTGATGTCAAAGTTTGGTGTCTTACCTTCAATTTAAGCCAAAAGTTAGAAAAAATGCATGAAAAGCAATGCTGCAAACGACTCAGGGAAAAGGCACTATATTTTAATAGCCTCCATGTTTTGACGTCCACCCGCGCAAGAACTTGCAATACAAGACTGGTACCTATTAGGATCAAAGATGATTTGATATTTCTAAATAAAGCTGTTTTTCTGTTTCTTTATACATTTTTCAATCAAATTAAGAAAAAACCATAGCAAAAATGCTTTCATTGATTTTTTTATTACAATTTTTAAAAGGGTACCCTCTTCAAGGTTTTGGCCAATTTTCTTTATATTGACTTAAAATGAACACTTTAATGTTCTGTCCTTGTTGGGTTATATTCAAATAGAATATGTGAGTTGAAGTGATGCCATTACTACCTTAGCAATGGATTGAGTGCAAAAATATTCTTTTATTGACAGTTTTAGGTTCTTGAAGTAGAAAAAACTATGTTAGGAACCCCATTTTTTACTACAAAGACAACTTGGAGCCTCTTGTTTATCCAAATAAAAGAAAGAGACCTATCAGTTGTTTGAACCTGACAAAATTGGCAAGATTATTGTTACAAAAATTATAAATGTGGAATAGAATACATTATTTGGAATACAATTGGATTTTATATACCAATTTAAGGATTTTTCAGGTAAAATTGGTGCCCCAGGCATACATAAATGGCCCATTTTTTTAAGGAATTCAGATACTAGGCTGATGAAACTTGAGTTGTTACATGGGAAGAAGGTGTAGAAGACAGAAATCACCAACATATTGTGCAAGGTTATCAGACTTGAAGAGAAAGTGGTCTTATTTACTGTAAAATTGCAGTTTTTAACTTACCGCATACAAACAGCCAAAATTTTGCACATCACAAAACACAATGAAGAAAAAAATACTGAATTTCTTTGGAGTTTTTTTGGTGAAATCAGTCATAAAGTTTATCTAGAACATTTTCACACCATTTGTTTGGTTAGAAAGTCATTATGTTTAAAATCAGAACAGTTCCCATATGTGTGGAGAGGTAAAAAAAGCCTTCATTTCTTAGTTTGAACTGAACATATGCAAAGTGCTGAAAAAGTTACACCGGATACAATATGACAGTTTAAATTGCATATTAGCAGTGCAATAAAGTCATTCTTACTAAAGATAAAGAATATAGACATTTAAATCCACTGGTTCTCATAAAAGAGACAAAATATATTTTAATGTCCAAATTTGGTCAAAAAGTACTATAATAGCAAAAACTGAAGGGTAGCTGAAACAAATTAAGCAAAAAGTTAAAAAAAATCTTTATAAAGTGTTCAAAGACATGATTTTCTTTAGAATAAAACAGATAATAACCACTTATTTAATATTCAACTTTACTGTAAATCCCAGTAATCAGGTCTCAGTCTTGTATTGTTTTTCCCATAGACTTCTATAGTAAACCTGAGATTTTTGGAATTTTTTTAAAAATAGTTAAAATGATTCAATACAACTTTTGCTATATTTTTTCAATAAAGGAAGTGTCAGAAAACATTTTAAAGGGTGGGCCGAAAAAAAGTCGCACGAAGATAAGAAAACCACAGTTGGTTGAACTAAAAATAGATTTTTTTCTACTTTCACTTTAACTTCCATTTCAAAAATACCCCCCTTTTCATGAGAACTGTTTTATTTAATAATGCAATTTTTACATTTCAAAAAGTTAGTGATGTCAAAGTTTGGTGTCTTACCTTCAATTTAAGCCAAAAGTTAGAAAAAATGCATGAAAAGCAATGCTGCAAACGACTCAGGGAAAAGGCACTATATTTTAATAGCCTCCATGTTTTGACGTCCACCCGCGCAAGAACTTGCAATACAAGACTGGTACCTATTAGGATCAAAGATGATTTGATATTTCTAAATAAAGCTGTTTTTCTGTTTCTTTATACATTTTTCAATCAAATTAAGAAAAAACCATAGCAAAAATGCTTTCATTGATTTTTTTATTACAATTTTTAAAAGGGTACCCTCTTCAAGGTTTTGGCCAATTTTCTTTATATTGACTTAAAATGAACACTTTAATGTTCTGTCCTTGTTGGGTTATATTCAAATAGAATATGTGAGTTGAAGTGATGCCATTACTACCTTAGCAATGGATTGAGTGCAAAAATATTCTTTTATTGACAGTTTTAGGTTCTTGAAGTAGAAAAAACTATGTTAGGAACCCCATTTTTTACTACAAAGACAACTTGGAGCCTCTTGTTTATCCAAATAAAAGAAAGAGACCTATCAGTTGTTTGAACCTGACAAAATTGGCAAGATTATTGTTACAAAAATTATAAATGTGGAATAGAATACATTATTTGGAATACAATTGGATTTTATATACCAATTTAAGGATTTTTCAGGTAAAATTGGTGCCCCAGGCATACATAAATGGCCCATTTTTTTAAGGAATTCAGATACTAGGCTGATGAAACTTGAGTTGTTACATGGGAAGAAGGTGTAGAAGACAGAAATCACCAACATATTGTGCAAGGTTATCAGACTTGAAGAGAAAGTGGTCTTATTTACTGTAAAATTGCAGTTTTTAACTTACCGCATACAAACAGCCAAAATTTTGCACATCACAAAACACAATGAAGAAAAAAATACTGAATTTCTTTGGAGTTTTTTTGGTGAAATCAGTCATAAAGTTTATCTAGAACATTTTCACACCATTTGTTTGGTTAGAAAGTCATTATGTTTAAAATCAGAACAGTTCCCATATGTGTGGAGAGGTAAAAAAAGCCTTCATTTCTTAGTTTGAACTGAACATATGCAAAGTGCTGAAAAAGTTACACCGGATACAATATGACAGTTTAAATTGCATATTAGCAGTGCAATAAAGTCATTCTTACTAAAGATAAAGAATATAGACATTTAAATCCACTGGTTCTCATAAAAGAGACAAAATATATTTTAATGTCCAAATTTGGTCAAAAAGTACTATAATAGCAAAAACTGAAGGGTAGCTGAAACAAATTAAGCAAAAAGTTAAAAAAAATCTTTATAAAGTGTTCAAAGACATGATTTTCTTTAGAATAAAACAGATAATAACCACTTATTTAATATTCAACTTTACTGTAAATCCCAGTAATCAGGTCTCAGTCTTGTATTGTTTTTCCCATAGACTTCTATAGTAAACCTGAGATTTTTGGAATTTTTTTAAAAATAGTTAAAATGATTCAATACAACTTTTGCTATATTTTTTCAATAAAGGAAGTGTCAGAAAACATTTTAAAGGGTGGGCCGAAAAAAAGTCGCACGAAGATAAGAAAACCACAGTTGGTTGAACTAAAAATAGATTTTTTTCTACTTTCACTTTAACTTCCATTTCAAAAATACCCCCCTTTTCATGAGAACTGTTTTATTTAATAATGCAATTTTTACATTTCAAAAAGTTAGTGATGTCAAAGTTTGGTGTCTTACCTTCAATTTAAGCCAAAAGTTAGAAAAAATGCATGAAAAGCAATGCTGCAAACGACTCAGGGAAAAGGCACTATATTTTAATAGCCTCCATGTTTTGACGTCCACCCGCGCAAGAACTTGCAATACAAGACTGGTACCTATTAGGATCAAAGATGATTTGATATTTCTAAATAAAGCTGTTTTTCTGTTTCTTTATACATTTTTCAATCAAATTAAGAAAAAACCATAGCAAAAATGCTTTCATTGATTTTTTTATTACAATTTTTAAAAGGGTACCCTCTTCAAGGTTTTGGCCAATTTTCTTTATATTGACTTAAAATGAACACTTTAATGTTCTGTCCTTGTTGGGTTATATTCAAATAGAATATGTGAGTTGAAGTGATGCCATTACTACCTTAGCAATGGATTGAGTGCAAAAATATTCTTTTATTGACAGTTTTAGGTTCTTGAAGTAGAAAAAACTATGTTAGGAACCCCATTTTTTACTACAAAGACAACTTGGAGCCTCTTGTTTATCCAAATAAAAGAAAGAGACCTATCAGTTGTTTGAACCTGACAAAATTGGCAAGATTATTGTTACAAAAATTATAAATGTGGAATAGAATACATTATTTGGAATACAATTGGATTTTATATACCAATTTAAGGATTTTTCAGGTAAAATTGGTGCCCCAGGCATACATAAATGGCCCATTTTTTTAAGGAATTCAGATACTAGGCTGATGAAACTTGAGTTGTTACATGGGAAGAAGGTGTAGAAGACAGAAATCACCAACATATTGTGCAAGGTTATCAGACTTGAAGAGAAAGTGGTCTTATTTACTGTAAAATTGCAGTTTTTAACTTACCGCATACAAACAGCCAAAATTTTGCACATCACAAAACACAATGAAGAAAAAAATACTGAATTTCTTTGGAGTTTTTTTGGTGAAATCAGTCATAAAGTTTATCTAGAACATTTTCACACCATTTGTTTGGTTAGAAAGTCATTATGTTTAAAATCAGAACAGTTCCCATATGTGTGGAGAGGTAAAAAAAGCCTTCATTTCTTAGTTTGAACTGAACATATGCAAAGTGCTGAAAAAGTTACACCGGATACAATATGACAGTTTAAATTGCATATTAGCAGTGCAATAAAGTCATTCTTACTAAAGATAAAGAATATAGACATTTAAATCCACTGGTTCTCATAAAAGAGACAAAATATATTTTAATGTCCAAATTTGGTCAAAAAGTACTATAATAGCAAAAACTGAAGGGTAGCTGAAACAAATTAAGCAAAAAGTTAAAAAAAATCTTTATAAAGTGTTCAAAGACATGATTTTCTTTAGAATAAAACAGATAATAACCACTTATTTAATATTCAACTTTACTGTAAATCCCAGTAATCAGGTCTCAGTCTTGTATTGTTTTTCCCATAGACTTCTATAGTAAACCTGAGATTTTTGGAATTTTTTTAAAAATAGTTAAAATGATTCAATACAACTTTTGCTATATTTTTTCAATAAAGGAAGTGTCAGAAAACATTTTAAAGGGTGGGCCGAAAAAAAGTCGCACGAAGATAAGAAAACCACAGTTGGTTGAACTAAAAATAGATTTTTTTCTACTTTCACTTTAACTTCCATTTCAAAAATACCCCCCTTTTCATGAGAACTGTTTTATTTAATAATGCAATTTTTACATTTCAAAAAGTTAGTGATGTCAAAGTTTGGTGTCTTACCTTCAATTTAAGCCAAAAGTTAGAAAAAATGCATGAAAAGCAATGCTGCAAACGACTCAGGGAAAAGGCACTATATTTTAATAGCCTCCATGTTTTGACGTCCACCCGCGCAAGAACTTGCAATACAAGACTGGTACCATCTGTACCGAGTCAGGAAAAGTGTGATCTTTGATTTCTCCGGTATGTTTAATTGAATTGTCTTTTCTTTTTCAACTTTGAAATCGATCATCCCACATATCCTAGTTTGGTAATTTTGTATGTAAATAACATTTTTTTTTTTTCAGATAAACACTTAAATGTTAATATTTCACCATTTTGTATGTTTGTGTACAGCATTTACTACATAACATGTATCATGTATATGTAGCAAAAGCTACTGACATCTGTTTTACTTACTTCTACCTACAAATAAAAAAATCAAAAGAAATACATTTCTAGAACATGTAGAAAACAAATATTCAATAAATATTTTAATTATTGTCGTGCATAAGCGGAATACACTGAGGATTGCCGATACTTGATTATTTTCTGATGTCTTCTTATCCTGTACGCATGTCTTGAATATTTTTTTAACAATAATGTTCATTTGATTTGACGGTTATTAATACAACGAAACAGGCAATAGATTTGGCTACGCCTGACGTGCATGTCGTTTATTCAAGATTCACCAGAGGCACCCGAGCCATAAGTTGAACAAAGATTTACAAAGAAAATGAGATGTGGAATAAGAGTACGCGACACAACCTCCAATATAAACGACAATTTTAAAAAATCCACAATGGAAAACAGCCGTCAGCCTTCAACAAGCATTCAACAAACAATCGGAAAACCTCGGCAGATTCCGGTACCCTGTTAGATGGAGGTTACGGAATCGGCCGAGTTATGACGAATGATTCAACAAAGGCAGAAAATCTTATAAAAACCAATTGATGTCAACTCAAAATAAACCATTTGTTTCAAATAAACATTCAAAACCATCATTAAAAATAAGACATATTAATAATTCATGTATTTTACAGCCTCACTGGATCCAAAATGAGGTCCAGTCACTTATCAGCCGTCTTAGTCATTTCTCATTAGATCCAAAAAAGAGCTCCAGTCACTTATCAGCCGTCTTAGTCATTGATTACTAGATCCATAAAGAAGTCCAGTCATTTGAAAGCCGTCTTAGTCATTTAATTACTAGATCCATAAAGAGGGCCAGTCACTTATCAGCCGTCTTAGTCATTTAATTACTAGATCCATAAAGATGTCCAGTCAGTTTATTATATCAATAAAGAGATCCAGTCATTTTACAGCCGTCTTAGATCCTTAAAGAGGTCCAGTCATTTTACAGCCGTCTCAGTCATTTAATTACTAGATCCATAAAGAGGTCCAATCAGTTAACAGTCGTTTAAGTCATTACTCACTTGATCCATAAAGAGGTCCAGTCATTTTCTTGATATCACAAATATCACAAAAGGTCCAGTCTCCAATATCAGGGTAGACTAAAACATAGAACGTTAATTTATATAGTTTTTGCCGATCACCTATTAGCTGGTGTTCGAATCCCGTTTTTCTTTAACAAAAAAGGGATTTCCCAACTGTATGTGATTAGACGATATTATTATATTATTATGTGATTAGGTTTGTCAGTTACCTGCCCAAGGTCGGTGGTTTCCTCCGGGTACTCCGGTTTCCTCCACTATTAAACACTGACCGCCCTACATGACACAGATGCGTCAATATTTCAATTTTCAAATACATGTACAATGCCGCAGACCTGTCAAGTGTCACGCAACTCGCGTGAGACTCATGCATCTAGTCGGCAATTTGACGGCAAATTTCTTTGGTCTTTTATTTTTTTCCATTGATCTTTCAATTTTTTAGCAAACCTCGCGCAAGCAGCTCATAAAAGCTTGACAGGCCTGCAATGGCGGATTATGAAGGTTAAGAGGGGCCGGGTTCTTGATCCGTTTTTAAAAGCAAAACAGATCATATAGGAAATGACTGGATGCGCCAGTGGAATAATTCTGGGATTTTGAACATATTTGTAACAGTTTTAGGTATACTTACATTCAGTTATGTGGTACAGAAAATCTGTTTCGGAGTACTGTTCTACGTACATACAGTGGTATGCATCAAATTCTCTGAAAATAAGGGTATTGTTTAGTAAGGTCTAAAAATGTGTCTTTTACGGCATAACCAAGTTGATCTTTGTTATTTAAACCCCTAGATCAATAACCGCAACTAGTGGACCAGGGTTTCCCGAGAGTAATCATAGGCCTGGTCGTCAGACTGGTCTTGTAAGAGAAGTGCTTTTTACTATTGATACATGCATTTTCAAGTTCATCAAACGACTGTTGGGTAGAGGAAGAAGGAAGAATCCAAAGGAATGTATTATTGAAAGCTTTGAAAGTGTCGTTGGAAACTGTTGCCACTCTTTTTTTTGGGGGGGGGGAGGGTCACAAATCGCAATGGTTTTCCAGGATTTTTGAAAAAGTATAAATTGTCATTTTCAAAGATGAGTGGAGAAGCTTTCTGTGAAACAGTGAGTTTAACCACGACCAACTATCAAATTCCAGGGTTTTTCAAGCACATTTCTAATTTTGTTTAAGACTGAAGGTCTTTTTCTCGCTGTTGAAAGAAGCAAAGAGGCACCAATTGGGCATTCGAGTGTCCGAAAAGGGCAACGACAAAACCTGTCCAGTAAACATGAAAGAGGACAGCACAAAGAAACACAAAACAACTGAACAGAAATATATGATATTCAAGGGTATTTTTCAAGTTTCAAGGATGCGTCACAACTTCAAAGGAATCGAAATTATGCACGACACGGAGAGCTAAATATACGAGGCAAAAAAAATGACAGAACTTGTTGCGTCTAGTGTCATGTAGATAATGCTAAACAACACAATAAGTATTTTAAGATACTACTTACTTGACAAAAAAGAAAGGTCCCATCCGTTCTAATAATTCTGATGTGGATGTTTGGTCGCCTGGTGGTCTTGAAACAATTGTGAAATATCCGCCTTTTGGTTCTTTGGTAAAGAAGAAGAAATCTTTGGCCACATATAAAGGTACACCTTTCCATCGACATGGCCAGTATTCCTCTGAATCATCTAAAAAATAATGGACATTTCTAATGTCGGAAGTTAGAAAAGACAAGGACAAGAGCATTGAACGAAAACAATACAAAGAAACACATAACATAACTTATCAGCAAACAACATTCCAGTAACTTATTAACTTCGACGACAGAGGAATGGGTATAATAGATGATATACATTATATAATAAAGAGATGTGGAATAAATGTACGCGACACAACCAACATTAAAGAAATGGCAATTTAAAAAAATCACTATGAAAAACAGCCAGCAGTCAACATGACCAGAGGTCACTGCTCGCTAGCTTGCATTGGCCCAAGACTAAAAAATACAATACATAAGATTCAAACAAAGCCCTAGATTATCAACGAGAGACCCATTTCTGGACATGGACATTTTGACCAACACTTAATCGATCTTTGGCAACGTGACGGGTGTGCTATAGCAAGCAGGAACTGCTTACTCTTCCGGAGCACCTGAGTTCACTCTCGTTTCGCAATATTTTTGGTAGAGCGCCTCTGATGAGTCTTGAATAGACGAAACGCGCGTCAGGCGTAGCAAAAGTTTTTGTCTGGAACTTTGTTGTCATTTGTATTTCGAACACACGTGAAGGTTAGCACTGCTGGTGGAGTTTAGATTCCCCGAGGTTAGCCCGCTCCGGCACCAACACTTTTGAGTTGGAGAATACATCAAAGCTTTAAATTATCCGTCTAAATTTCAAAATTGTCGAAACCCTTAGGTTCTTCCTACCCCAGACATAGGTTGAATATCTTAGTAATAATTTGGTTCCCCAGTTTGGTATTTTTGGTTATACTGTTCTATGCTCTTCATATTCATACAGTGTTTGGCATTTTTAATATTTTTGGTAGAGCGCCTCTGATGAGTCTTGAATAGACGAAACGTGCGTCAGGCGTAGCAAAATTTTTTGTCTGGAACTTTGTTGTCATTTGTATTTCGACTTGAGTTCACGTTGCTGAATGCGGTTTTGTTGTTATGTGTGTGTGTTTTATGTTGTTATGTGGTTTGTTTTGTTGTGATGAGTTTTTGTCTACCGGTTTTGTCTTTGTCTTTACGGTTTTATGATACTGGTTACCCCTTTGGTACACCTTTGCTTCTTTCTCTATAAAACAAAGAATAGATAGTTGACATGGACAAACAAAAGCTTTGACAAGGACACGCACATATAAAATGTGGCGTGGTTAAACTAGTTTTTTGGGCCCAACCTTCCCCCTATTGTTTATCTTGTACAAAGCACAAAAAATAACACACTTTAAAAATCAAATCGATAAAAGTTCAATTCACCAAGAGAGAACCTGAGACAAAAGTACTATACGAGAACAACAAAACGTAGAGGTTTCATTTGATTAGGATGGACGGCTTCGGCTTTTTTTATTTGTCATCTTTAGGGACCGACCATTTGACTTGAAAGGGGTGCTCGTTTTTTTTATAAGAAAAATATTCCTAATCTGATTTTTTTTGCAGCGAAAAAATAACTCCCAAGTAGCTAGGATATACAAAATCATGCTTATATTGAAAAAAAAATATATATATATTGTCATTATAGGCTTTAAAAAATAAAATATTTTTTTCAGCGCAATTTTTTTTATTTGACCAGATAAAAAAAACCAAGGCTCTTATCAAGTTAAATTGTCAGTCCCTTAGCAAACACAAAGCAAAAAAAAATAATTAAAAGGTGCTTACCCATTCCCCCCATAATGACAAAACACGCCAATGATACATAGACCCAATATAACATACAAACTAGTAACTTGAAACATTTTCACTGTTGTGGCCTACGTTACTAACTAGTAGCTTGAAACATTTTCATTGTTGTGGTCTACGTTACTAACTAGTAGCTTGAAACATTTTCACTGTTGTGGCCTACGTTACTAACTAGTAGCTTGAAACAATTTCACTGTTGTGGCCTACGTTACTAACATGTAGCTTGAAACATGTTCACTGTTGTGGCCTACGTTACAAACATGTAGCTTGAAACATTTTCACCGCTGTGGCCTACGTTACTAACTAGTAGCTTGAAACATTTTCACTGTTGTGGTCTACGTTACTAACTAGTAGCTTGAAACATTTTCACTGTTGTGGCCTACGTTACTAACATGTAGCTTGAAACATTTACAAACATGTAGTTTGAAACATTTTCACTGTTGTGGCCTACGTTACTAACATGTAGCTTTAAACATTTTCACTGTTGTGGCCTACGTTACTAACATGTAGCTTGAAACATTTTCACCGTTGTGTCCTACGTTACTAACTAGTAGCTTGAAACATTTTCACCGTTGTGGCCTACTATACAAACTATTAGCTTGAAACATTTTCACTGTTGTGGCCTACGTTACTAACTAGTAGCTTGAAACCTTTTCACTGTTGTGGCCTATGTTAATAACTAGTAGCTTCAAACATTTTCCCTGTTGTGGCCTACGTTACTAACATGTAGCGTGAAACTTTTTCACTGTGTGGCCTACGTTACTAACTAGTAGCTTCAAACATTTTCACTGTTGTGGCCTATGTTACTAACCAGTAGCTTCAAACATTTTCACTGTTGTGGCCTACGTTACTAACTAGTAGCTTGAAACATTTTCACTGTTGTGGCCTACGTTACTAACTAGAAGCTTGAAACATTTTCACTGTTGTGGCCTACGTTACTAACTAGTAGCTTGAAACAATTTCACTGTTGTGGCCTACGTTACTAACTAGTAGCTTGAAACATTTTCACCGTTGTGGCCTACGTTACTAACTAGTAGCTTTAAACATTTTCACTGCTGTGTCCTACGTTACTAACTAGTAGCTTTAAACATTTTCACTGTTGTGGCCTACGTTACAAACATGTAGCTTTAAACATTTTCACTGTTGTGGCCTACGTTACTAAGTAGTAGCTTCAAACATTTTCACCGTTGTGGCCTACGTTACTAACAAGTAGCTTTAAACATTTTCACTGTTGTGGCCTACGTTACTAACATGTAGCTTGAAACATTTTCACTGTTGTGGCCTACGTTACTAACTAGTAGCTTTAAACATTTTCACTGTTGTGTCTTACGTTACTAACTAGTAGCTTTCAACATTTTCACTGTTGTGGTCTACGTTACTAACTAGTAGCTTTAAACATTTTTACTGTTGTGGCCTACGATACAAACTATTAGCTTGAAACATTTTCACTGTTGTGGCCTACGTTAATAACATGTTGCTTGAAACATTTTCACTGTTGTGGCCTACATTACTAACTAGTAACTTGAAACATTTTCACTGTTGTGGCCTACATTACTAACTAGTAGCTTGAAACATTTTCACTGTTGTGGCCTATGTTAATAACTAGTAGCTTCAAACATTTTCACTGTTGTGGCCTACGTTACTAACCAGTAGCTTCAAACATTTTCACTGTTGTGGCCTACGTTACTAACTAGTAGCTTGAAACATTTTCACTGTTGTGGCCTACGTTACTAACTAGAAGCTTGAAACATTTTCACTGTTGTGGCCTACGTTACTAACTAGTAGCTTGAAACATTTTCACTGTTGTGGCCTACGTTACTAACTAGTAGCTTGAAACATTTTCACCGTTGTGGCCTACGTTACTAACTAGTAGCTTGAAACATTTTCACTGTTGCGGCCTACATTACTAACTAGTAGCTTGAAACATTTTCACTGTTGTGGTCTACGTTACTAACTAGTAGCTTGAAACATTTTCACTGTTGTGGCCTACGTTACTAACTAGTAGCTTGAAACATTTTCACTGTTGTGGCCTACGTTACTAACTAGTAGCTTGAAACATTTTCACTGCTGTGGCCTACGTTACTAACTAGTAGCTTGAAACATTTTCACTGTTGTGGCCTACGTTACTAACTAGTAGCTTGAAACATTTTCACTGTTGTGGCCTACGTTACAAACATGTAGCTTGAAACATTTTCACTGTTGTGGCCTACGTTACTAACTAGTAGCTTGAAACATTTTCACTGTTGTGGCCTACGTTACTAACTAGTAGCTTGAAACATTTTCACTGCTGTGGCCTACGTTACTAACTAGTAGCTTGAAACATTTTCACTGTTGTGGCCTACGTTACTAACTAGTAGCTTGAAACATTTTCACTGTTGTGGCCTACGTTACTAACTAGTAGCTTGAAACATTTTCACTGTTGTGGCCTACGTTACTAACTAGTAGCTTGAAACATTTTCACTGCTGTGGCCTACGTTACTAACTAGTAGCTTGAAACATTTTCACTGTTGTGGCCTACGTTACTAACATGTAGCTTGAAACATGTTTACTGTGGCGGCCAACGTTATGGATGAGATCGGATCGTGACAGTTTGTAAAGTATTTAAAACAATGAACACGATCGGCAAAATTTAATATGTAAAAACAATAACTATTTAAAAATATTGTTAAACATCTGCTATCAATAACGCTTGAATCAATACAAAGCTCTTTAAGTACAAATTCTATGCATCTTTATATGCAATAACTGCTTATATAGGCTCGCTCCAATGAATGAAACTTCTTTAGAGTTTATACTTGGGATATTGGATACTCATATACTTTATTCATGGGATACGGGATATTTGATGTAAAACTAACTGTGCCGGGTATGGGGTATTTATATTGATCCATTGTATTTACAGGGATATGGAATATTGGAAAAAAAAACCACTTTTTTCGGATACGTGATATTTGATAAAAAATACGGGGTGTGGGATATTGGTACTACCTCCCCTAAAACAAGAAGAACCATCAATAGTAAAGTGCGTCTTTAACAAGCTTATAAGGTCTGATAAAACAAACAACACTACTTCCCAAAGAAAAATACTCCAAACACAATAACCTGTTGAAATTGGAATAAGAGTGGACGTGGACTCAAAAAACAAGTTTAACCCCGCCACATATTACATGTGCCTGTCCTAAGCCAGGGGCCTGTAACTAAAAGCCAATATTAAGATCTTCTTAATCGAGAACTTAAGATTATTGCAAGATAATCTTAAGAAAATGTTAGGGGTGTAACTAAACGCCAATTTTGCTCGTTCGTAGGATTTACTTATCTTTTTAATACGTTGATCGTAAGAAATAGACAAGAAGCCGATATATTAAATTAATTTAACCTAAATCCGGACGCTCCGTCTTTGTTTCTAGGTAAAAAAATCTACATATTCGTATATTTTTTCGTCATTTGTGCATTTTATGTAACGATTACAAATTAGACATTAATTAAGACCAACAAAAAGAAAACAAATGCATAAAATGACTAGAACATATAAAACAACAAAACTGCTACTGCTATCTACATGTAATTCTGCATGCGCGTTATACAACAAGAGTTTAAAGATCTTATTTCAATGATGCATGTTTTGATCAATGAGTATCATAAATCGATATTGAAAAAAAAGTTTTAAATCTAAAACAAAACTGTCTCTGTTTCCTGAGAAGAGAGGAATGAGACATAGATGTTGCTTTACAGGTAAGGGGGTTACTGTCAATGTTAGCTTCGAAGAAAAGGGGTCATACTCTCCCTGTGCAATACATCTTTCATAGCAGTTTTCACGGCAACTACAAATCACAGTGACTTGAAAAGTGATACATGTATATAGATTGAGTATTGGGTCTTTTTTGGATCGCGAGCGATTACTCAAATAAGGACCGTCGGATATTTACTTCCTGTTTACCGAGGAAGTCAACTTACAACATTAGTGATCAATTGTTAATCATTTCCGTCACAGATTTTTCAGCAACTTAACTTGCTTAATTACAACGACTTGATATTTGGTATATGACAGAAGCAAAGAAGCACTAATGGGACATTCGAGTGTCAAAGGACACAACAACCATTGAACATGAACGAGAACAGCACACAAAACATTAAAAAAAAAACACAAAAAAACGAAGACCCTATACAGAAGTCAACAACTAAATGTTGAACAGAAATCAACAACGCGACCCAATACGACTCGGGTGCTCCGGAAGATTTAGTTGTTGACTTCGACATCTACATTGAGGCTTTATTTCAGTGACTTTAACCATTTTCAATACATGAAGCAATACAGTGATCTAGCAATGTTTAAGTCTTATGCGCATTAACAAGTCTTAGAGTGATGAAGCTGGGTACGCATAGTGCACTAGTCCACCTTGGCCTTCTGGCTTGGCGGATTCAAACTTAAGTTATATTTATTACAATGACATTCATGTTCCAAGAACTATTAGTGGGTGTGGGTGAATATTTGGCATGGGTATGATCTGGTAGATTACATGTATGTTGTATTCTGACTTGCAATGAAATTAGATTATGAAAGATAAAAATTGATCCCCTCGATCGTCTGCATCTTCATCTCCACCATCAGCATTCATATTCAAGGTTTTTTTCAGATTTGGTAACCGTATTCTTGTATATTTGTTGTGTAGACCAGCAGAAGCTAATATTATACACTCTTTTCAGTATGAAATTAAGACCTATGTACAAAGAAGGAAATATAATTTTCCATATTCCTAAGGTTCTTTCTAGTATACATCTCGTAGACTAGTGAGCTCTGTTATATTTTCTTTCTGCCTGTGGAAGGGTTGAAACTTATGTAAGACCAAAACTACTGTCTCCTAAAAGTCATCCATTTTGAATATCTTCGCTTTCAATAGCTTCAGACAAACCACAGTTATTCCATTTGTCACTGTGCAATCTGCGCTTGAAATCCTTTGCGACATGCAGAGGTGCTCGTGAACGCACGGTGCCTTTATCATGTTTATGAGTCAGGTCGTGTGAAAAACATGCAAAATTTCCAATATCAACATGATCAATGATTTCATTTTTGTTAAAGGTATAGTTCAATTGAAAGAACATCCTTTAATGCTTATTCAGGCCAAAAAAAATCTTGGAAAATACAAGATGGTCACCCTACAGGCCTTAATAGATATTTGTTTTTTGTACACGTAGCTATTAATAGCTTTCATTTGATTTATCGGTGATTTCAATCAAATTTTATATCAAAAATGGTCATTATCATTATGGAGGTTTTTTTCAGTGCATGTGTAATTAATGTTTCGTTAAAAATTGTGCTACGGCCATTAGGTTCTGTGATTTGTCTTTAAAGAGAAGACATTTAAGGTTGGTCATGGGCACCCTTAACGTTACAAAGATTGTTTTCATATAAGAGAACGTTTAGTTACACACTGAAATGTCAAAGTTGACCTAAAGATGGGTTTGCGAACAGGTTAAATTTTAAGAAACCTTTTAGTTACCCGACAAATATAAGATAATCTTAAGACTTTTTCGTAGACATTTCTTAAATTTGCGTGTCTGAATAGAAGTTAAGGGCTGTCAATCATTCTACGACTGCTTTTAGTTACACTCTTATTTTAAAAGAGTGTCTTAAGAATATCTTAAAGTCTAAGATTGCTTTTAGTTACTGGCCCCAGGAATCTTTGACAAAGCCTTCGTTTGTACTAGTCGTTTTGATGTTTTTTGTTCCTTGTTTAAGAAGGGGATCTATCTGTGACTATTTCAGGGCTGGATTTGAATTATATGCATCTTATCTAGACCATGGGCCAATTGCAGAACCGCGAGCAGTGCCAAATGGCCTCGTTGAAGGCTGCTGGCGGTTGTCCATTGTGGTTTTTCTAAATTGCCGTTTAATTGTGGGCTGTGTCGCGTACACTTATTCCACATCTCTTTATTTTCTATCATATACCAGTTCGTGTTTAAAGCAATACATTTAGTCAAGTGTTAAAGAGTACCCATGCCAATTACTCTTTGACAGACTGAGGTGCGTTTCGTCTATTCAAGACACATCAGACACGCTAACACCAGAGGTTGAAACATCAAACTCACTAGAATATATATATATAGAAATAAGAAGTACAATGGGCTAGGAAACAGGGCCAATCGGAAAAAACAAGCTTCGTCTACAACTGGAAAGAAGAGGGATAGGTAAGGTCGGGTAAAATAGCTCAATGCGGGCGATCCTACAGGTCCTACTCATACCAAACACTCGATAGGAAAAAATAGCACACTGCGGGCGATCCTACAGGTCCTACTCATACCAAACACTCGATAGGGAAAAATAGCACACTGCGGGTGATCCTACAGGTCCTACTCATACCAAACACTCGATAGGGCAAAATAGCACACTGCGGGTGATCCTACAGGTCCTACTCATACCAAACACTCGATAGGGCAAAATAGCTCACTGCGGGTGATCCTACAGGTCCTTCTCATACCAAACACTCGATAGGGAAAAATAGCACACTGCGGGTGATCCTACAGGTCCTTCTCATACCAAACACTCGATAGGGCAAAATAGCACACTGCGGGTGATCCTACAGGTCCTTCTCATACCAAACACTCGATAGGGAAAAATAGCACACTGCGGGTGATCCTACAGGTCCTTCTCATACCAAACACTCGATAGGGAAAAATATCACACTGCGGGTGATCCTACAGGTCCTACTCATACCAAACACTCGATAGGAAAAAATAGCACACTGCGGGTGATCCTACAGGTCCTACTCATACCAAACACTCGATAGGGAAAAATAGCACACTGCGGGCGATCCTACAGGTCCTACTCATACCAAACACTCGATAGGGAAAAATAGCACACTGCGGGCGATCCTACAGGTCCTTCTCATACCAAACACTCGATAGAGAAAAATAGCACACTGCGGGCGATCCTACAGGTCCTACTCATACCAAACACTCGATAGAGAAAAATAGCACACTGCGGGTGATCCTACAGGTCCTACTCATACCAAACACTCGATAGGGAAAAATAGCACACTGCGGGCGATCCTACAGGTCCTTCTCATACCAAACACTCGATAGGGAAAAATAGCACACTGCGGGTGATCCTACAGGTCCTACTCATACCAAACACTCGATAGGAAAAAATAGCACACTGCGGGTGATCCTACAGGTCCTACTCATACCAAACACTCGATAGAGAAAAATAGCACACTGCGGGTGATCCTACAGGTCCTTCTCATACCAAACACTCGATAGGGCAAAATAGCACACTGCGGGTGATCCTACAGGTCCTACTCATACCAAACACTCGATAGAGAAAAATAGCACACTGCGGGCGATCCTACAGGTCCTTCTCATACCAAACACTCGATAGGGAAAAATAGCACACTGCGGGTGATCCTACAGGTCCTACTCATACCAAACACTCGATAGGGAAAAATAGCACACTGCGGGCGATCCTACAGGTCCTACTCATACCAAACACTCGATAGGGCAAAATAGCACACTGCGGGTGATCGTACAGGTCCTTCTCATACCAAACACTCGATAGGGAAAAATAGCACACTGCGGGTGATCCTACAGGTCCTACTCATACCAAACACTCGATAGAGAAAAAATAGCACACTGCGGGTGATCCTACAGGTCCTTCTCATACCAAACACTCGATAGGGAAAAATAGCACACTGCGGGTGATCGTACAGGTCCTTCTCATACCAAACACTCGATAGAGAAAAATAGCACACTGCGGGTGATCCTACAGGTCCTACTCATACCAAACACTCGATAGAGAAAAAATAGCACACTGCGGGTGATCCTACAGGTCCTTCTCATACCAAACACTCGATAGGGAAAAATAGCACACTGCGGGTGATCCTACAGGTCCTACTCATACCAAACACTCGATAGAGAAAAAATAGCACACTGCGGGTGATCCTACAGGTCCTTCTCATACCAAACATTCGATAGGGCAAAATAGCACACTGCGGGTGATCCTACAGGTCCTTCTCATACCAAACACTCGATAGAGAAAAATAGCACACTGCGGGTGATCCTACAGGTCCTACTCATACCAAACACTCGATAGAGAAAAATAGCACACTGCGGGTGATCCTACAGGTCCTACTCATACCAAACACTCGATAGGGCGAAATAGAACACCGCGGATGGTACTACAGGTCTTACTCATACCAAACACTCGATAGGGCAAAATAGAACACCGCGGATGGTACTACAGGTCCTACTCATACCAAACACTTGATAGGGCAAAATAGCACACTGCGGGTGATCCTACAGGTCCTACTCATACCAAACACTTGATAGGGCAAAATAGCTCACTGCGGGTGATCCTACAGGTCCTACTCATACCAAACACTCGATAGGGCAAAATAGAACACCGCGGATGGTACTACAGGTCCTACTCATACCAAACACTTGATAGGGCAAAATAGCACACTGCGGGTGATCCTACAGGTCCTACTCATACCAAACACTTGATAGGGCAAAATAGCTCACTGCGGGTGATCCTACAGGTCCTACTCATACCAAACACTCGATAGGGCAAAATAGCTCACTGCGGGTGATCCTACAGGTCCTACTCATACCAAACACTCGATAGGGCAAAATAGCACACTGCGGGTGATCCTACAGGTCCTACTCATACCAAACACTCGATAGGGCAAAATAGCACACTGCGGGTGATCCTACAGGTCCTACTCATACCAAACACTTGATAGGGCAAAATAGCTCACTGCGGGTGATCCTACAGGTCCTACTCATACCAAACACTCGATAGGGCAAAATAGAACACCGCGGATGGTACTACAGGTCCTACTCATACCAAACACTTGATAGGGCAAAATAGCACACTGCGGGTGATCCTACAGGTCCTACTCATA
Source organism: Arcuatula senhousia (assembly GCA_963971305.1). Taxonomy (NCBI): domain Eukaryota; kingdom Metazoa; phylum Mollusca; class Bivalvia; order Mytilida; family Mytilidae; genus Arcuatula; species Arcuatula senhousia. The sequence goes on from OZ020313.1 coordinate 3,728,295, forward strand.
CCAAACACTCGATAGGGCAAAATAGCTCACTGCGGGTGATCCTACAGGTCCTACTCATACCAAACATTCGATAGGGCAAAATAGCACACTGCGGGTGATCCTACAGGTCCTACTCATACCAAACACTCGATAGGGCAAAATAGAACACCGCGGATGATCCTACAGGTCCTACTCATACCAAACATTCGATAGGGCAAAATAGCACACTGCGGGTGATCCTACAGGTCCTACTCATACCAAACATTCGATAGGGCAAAATAGCACACTGCGGGTGATCCTACAGGTCCTTCTCATACCAAACATTCGATAGGGCAAAATAGCACACTGCGGGTGATCCTACAGGTCCTACTCATACCAAACCTATGATAAGCAGCTAGTGTTCTTTGACGTGTAAGGAATTATGCATCCCTACATTCACACTATTGTTTGCCGTCAGGATTTCCGTAATATGAGGGCAAAGCGCTCTTTCGTGAACTTCTACCGACGTTGCTTAACCAATACCAACATATATACAGACTTGACAGTTTTACAGTTAATTTAAATAATTGCTATATAGATGCTTTAAATTATGAATAATATTTAATCCAAAGTCATTGTGCAATTTGCTTTTCGATTCTTAGACTTATAGTTTCAATTTACCTAGAAACATATACATTTGTATAATTTTGATATCCTAGAATGGAATACACACTTGATGCCTCTGTTAATTTGTCTCAAGCTTGCAGGTTGTAAATTTGGCCTTTGTAACGACCCATCATGTATATTGAACCTGATCTTAACATAGTCTACAGAGCGGAATTTAAAGTACAGGGCCGATGGTGTGTTGCTCTCCTTATACACGGGGTATCCTTATTTTTCCCCTTCCGATGGATTAAAGCAATGTATCAATCGCCGCAACTGGTGTCTATCTTGAGAGTCAGAAAATTATTACACGGTGGCGGATTTTTTAAATTTCTAAAGGGGCACTGGCTGGCTAAGGAGGGGCCACCCTTGCAACTTCGATGATTTACTACATATCCAATCAACAACAACCCCCCCCCCCTTTATATTCGCCCTATTAGAAATTATAAAGACTTTAATTTGTACAAATTTACAGACAGCGAGACTTTAAAAACTTACCTTTTGAAAATATACCTTGAATGGCACCTACCTTGCTCACCTGAGTGACAGAACACTAGACAAATACATATAGGACCAAGAATAACATACAAACTAGAAGTATGAAACATGACTGCCTTTGTCAAACGTGCATCTGGTGCTTACTGAACAAGATTCGTGATCGACATACTGTTTAAAAGATAATAAAAAACTCGTTAGGCAATGAACATGTGGTGGAAATGTATCATCACGAATCATTTTAAAGATGACTCTTTAAATGTCATTAAGCAGCTGTGTGTCTTTTTTTTCAGTTTATAAATATATACCACGCATATACTTACAAAATGACTGACTTAACTTAAGACTAAGTAAATGAACTATTAACGCTCACACTCCTAAGAAAAAAAAGGAAAGAACTAAAACAGGACAATACACACACAAAAAAACACATCTTACTGTCAGTTGCACTGTGCTGATCGGACCGAGATATATGTCATATGAGTATTTTTTTTATCTTTCATGAAATATGGAATCCCCACTCTTTTAAAAAATTCTTCATCTCTGCGCTGTTCTGGTGCTTTTGTTTTCGAAAATTTGCTTTCTTCTGGATGGACAATTTAACTTGAAAAGGGATGGGGGCTTGTTTTTTAGTTTCGGTCAGAACATTTTTTTTTATGCGCAGAGCGCGGAATTTTTTTTAAAGGCGTTAGTTACATAGATTTTTTTTCTCCATTTTTAGCATTGATTTATACACAGGGACTTGCTCCCCTCTAAAGGTTTTTGCCATTTTAAAATTGCATTTCAATGTCAATTGAGGGCACTAGCGTGTGCCAAATATACATGGCTTCACTGATCTCAAACTGTTTATACAATGATCAGGTCAATTATGGCAATAAACTTTTAATTAACACCTATACCTGTTAATTTAACTCCTACCTAATCGACAAACCCCTAAAACACCGGAAATGTTTTATGACTGATCAATTAAAATGTCTTTAAAATTAAAATTTTGCCATTTCTTGAAAAAGCGGGAGTTTACACAAAAAGTCGGGAGAACGGGAGATGGATGAAAAAGTCGGGAGATTTCGTCTCCCGGCGGGAGAATCACATGTATGACATCCTCTTATATTTGAATTTAAAAGACTTTAGATTTCGACAAGCTTTATGCAAGATCAGAATAAGTGGACATCCCTTAAGGATAGAGACAGATAGATACTCAAAAAATTATATTGAAAGATCATTAAGAAAATGTCAATATTGTACTATGAATAAAACAGAGGACGAATTACATTTTATTATTGAATGTGTATTATATGCTGAATTTAGAGATATTTTAATTTTCAAATAAGATTTTCAATATTGCAAAAACTATAATAATTTACAAAACAGTTTAAAATTTTAATTGGATTTTTATACAAGAAGATTTAGATTTGCTCAGAGAGCTTGGAAATTATGTATATCAAAGTCTTCAATTAAGAAGAACATCAAATATTGTAGCATAACTTTGTGTCACTTGCTGCTTGTAGCAGGATTTGATTTGTTTGTTCAATCAGGAACATTACAAATAAACACGAAAATGTTCCTGGTTCAATGATATTCTCATAATAAATACATGCATATTTCATTCATGTAACTGTATCATATTATGTACTACTTGGCTCTGCCCCCGTAAAATTATTAAGTTGTTGTTTTTAATCAATCTGTTATAATTTTATTTACTGTCACAAATTGTCATAATCACTTATAATATATGTAATTGTATGCTCTATTATAGGGCCCTTAATTGGAATAAAGCTGTTTCTATTTCTATTTCTATATACATGTATGGCAGAAACCCTCCTGCAGACAAATGTTTTTCTTAACCTTTGCTGATAATTTTTTTTTCATCCAAATTCTTTAGACTCAGAAAACGCGGGAAAACTCTTCTCTCATGAAGGTGCGTTTCATTACCAGGTCAATTTATAGCACGTGACACAGATTTCGTTTTACAGATATACAGATTTTTGACAGAAAAAGATGTATATATGCATGATTTAGGTCTGTGACACCTTTCAGTAATTATGTTAATTTGAACAATTAGAAAACTGTTTACATATAATTTCCTTGCTGTATGATGATGATTATCATTCAATGAAAACTTGCAATGAAAGAAAAATCATTTGAATTTTTTTATTATAACTAATATGAGGCAGGTTAAACCTGTTACGCTCCCGAGGTTTCAATTTATTTATTTTTTTTTTTGTTCGAAAATAAAAACAAACTAGCTTTTCTTGTGGGTTACGTGAGCGTTTAATGACGTCTACAATTTTCAAAGATAAAAACGTTAAAAAGACGCCGAAAGTTCGGGAAAACAAGCGCTTGCGCGTGCTATACCGGACGTTGAAGGAAAATTCAGCTCATAGTACAACTAAAATATTGACATTTCTACCATTATCGCTCCCTTCGGGAGCGTATCATGTTTCTTTATAGTCCAAATAATTATGCCGTCTTGGAAGCCTTTTATAATTTTTGACGTTTTGCTGGGGATCTAAAAAAAGTCCAAATGATAAAAAAAAAACAGAAAGACGTCATGATTATCTGGACTAGTTTCTTTACAAAAAGGCACTGGCTACGTTTACACAGCTGTGTAAACCTAACAAAACGTTAGGTTTACACGTGTAAAAATAACGAAGCTTAGGTTTACACGGAAAAGTAAAACCGGATCACAATGACGGTGACGGAACCGAAACGTGGAACAATAGTTGGTGCTACACACCTTATTTTTACACACTTCAAAAAGTAACCAAAAATTTGCATATTTTTTTCTCTAATATTAATGAATACCATGTATATGTCATACAATACATTTTTACCATTTTCGAACTAACAGTTTTATCATATTTATTTTAATACATTTTTTATTATTTCCAATCAAATAACACCGTATGAAATAATAAATATCAAGTCACACCAGGTTGTTCATCGAAGTTCACGGAATTCATTTAACGTTTGATTGGCATGGTCTAACAACTCCAATAGGTGCTTTTTGAAGCTGATTTCAATGCTACAAATTTCTTATGAAACAAAGTTAGTCATCCGTCACACTTGTTTGAGGGTAAAGTGTGGACATCGGCCGTACTCTAGGCTGGTTGCCAGCTTACACATACTCTAAATAGATACTCTCTTGGAGACATTCTTGTTAAGGAATCTCAATCTGTCAACCGTAAAGTCCTTTTTATACGACCGCAAAAAATTTGTGGACATATTATGGTATGATGCTGTTGTTGTTGTCGTTGTCGTTGTCGTCGTTGTCTGTTAACTTTTTAGTGTTTCCACAATAACTTTAGTTCCAGTTATCTGATTGCTTTGAAACTTGACAATGATGTTCCTTACCATAAAAGGATGAATGGGATTGATTTTGGGGGTCCCCCATTTTTCGTTTAGAAATTAGGGGCCAAAAAAGGGCCAAAAATACTACTTTTTTGTTTGTTTCCACAATAACTTTAGTTCTAGTTATCCAATTGCTATGAAATTTGACAGTGATGTTCCTTACCATACAAGGATGAATGGGATTGATTTTGGGGGTCCCCCTTTTTTTGTTTCGTAATAAGGGTCCCTAAATGGGCCAAAAATTCAAATATTTAACTTGTTTCCACCATAACTTTGGTCCTAGTTGGCATATTGCTGTGAAATTTGTCAAGAATGTTTCTTACAATAAAATGATGAACCTGATAAATTTTTGCGCCCCCTTTTTCCCCGTCGTGTAATTAGGGGCCAAAATAAAAACTTTTTTATTTGTGATGCGATTTTGAAAAATTTGTTTGCATGTTTGTTCTTGTCAAACAGCAGATACCAAATTAAGAATTAATTTTTGCGACCCCCCCTTTTCCCACCTATTACATAATTAGGGGCCAAATGGGGCCAAAATCGAAACTTTTTTATTTGTGGTCCGATTTTGAAATTTTTTTGTTGCAAGTTTATTCTTGTCAGGTAGCGAATCCATCCCTTTTTTCACTTGTTTTGTAATTAGGGGCCAAAAGGGGCCGTAATCAAACCTTTTTATACGACCCAAATTTTTTTGCGATCATATTATGTTATGGTGATGTCGTCGTCGTTGTCGTCGTCTGTAGACACTTTGGTTTCCGTGCGATAACTTTAGTTGTAGTTAACCAATTGTTATAAAATTTTGATATGATATTTATAACCACTAAAGGAAGGTTGGTATTGCATTTGGGGTTTCTGGCCCCTATCGTTTTAGAAAAAAGGGCCAAAAGGGGCTAAAACGGGTGTATTGACAAAACATCTGTAGAATGTTTAATTTTCATCCAATTTTGATCATTCTTTTTTTATTGTATTTCTCAATAAATTCTGTCAACAAAATGTAACAACACCTTTGATGTATCCAGTCATGGAAATGAGCACAGGACCGACAGCCCGAGACCTTTAAAAACTCATTCGGTCTGGTGTTTTTGTGCCTTTCACAGGTCCGAATGTCTGATAGAAATTAGCAGTATTTAAACAATAAATTGTGTTATTTAACCTCTATATTTTCTTTTGGTCTTGTGAATCTTGACCAAGGATAGGACCGAATGTCCTGCCCCAAATAATCCTAATTTCCTTGACTGTGTATCTTGTACCGTTACATTTGTACATTGCTATAAGCATGATAAGGGTTCAAAAAGGGGCCTCACCCAAAAAATCGACTTTTTTATTTGTGGTCCGATTTTCAAAATCTTTTTTTCATTGGAATCCTTGTAAAAATGCCTGCGATTTTCAATCAGATTTGCAATATCTCATACCGTTTTTGAGAAATAAGGGGTCAAAGGGGCCAAAAACGCCATTTTAAAAGTTTGTCCAGGCAAATAGTTTTTTACCAATATTTAGTTGTAGTGGGCCAGCCAATTGTTATGAAGCTTAAATATGATGATTATATCCACAAAAGGAATGTTGGTTTTGTATTTGGGATTTGTGGCCCCTACTGTTTTAGAAAAAAAGGGCCAAAGGGGTGTATTGACAAAACTGTTGTAGAATGTTCATTACCCTTATTCATTCAATTTTGAAAATTCTTTTTTTGTTGAAGTGCTCATAAAATTATGTCTTCTAAATGTGTCAATGATTTTGATATGTATTTCACCATTACATTGCTACAGGGGGGCTAAAGACAGGCCATGCCCATAAAATCAACTTTTTTATTTTTGGTCCGATTTTCAACATCTTTTTTTCATTGGAATCCTTGTCATGCTTGTGAAAATCCCTGGCTGGGTTTGTTAATCAGATTTGCAATATCTCTTACCGTTTTCGAGAAATTAGGGGTCAAAGGGGCCAAAAACAACAATTTTAGAAGTTTGTCAAGGCAAATAGTTTTATACTTAAAATTAAGTTGTAGTTATTACATGTATATAAATAAGGCTTTTTGTATTAGATGTTGATGTAAATATATATGTGTCAAAAATGCATTTTTGAGTCCACCACAGGATGCGTGTGTCAAAAAGCTTTGTAAGTCCACCATGGGCTTCATGTGACCAAAGCAATGTACTATCCATATTAGGCCTCCAATGTACAGGGTTAAACTTGTTGCGGTCGTATCATGCTGCGCTCGGCGTAGCTTTTTATTTATTTCTGGTTTGTTTTTGAAATTTTTTTTGCAAGTTTATTTTTGTCAAGTAGCGAATCCAAATTTGAGAATTTATTTTTGCCACCCCACCCCTTTTTCACCTGTTACGTAATAAGGGGCCAAAAGGGGCCGAAATCGAAACTTTTTTTATTCTTGTCCGATTTTGACAATTTTTTTGCAGTTACTAGCAAAAATCTAGCTGCCAGATCATGAGCAACATGTTTGCAGCTAAGGGGCAGACAATTTAACTTAAAGGGGGGGGGCTTGGTTTTTGTTTTGGTCAGAAAAATTATTTATCTTTTTAAGACGTCTCGACAGAATATTTTTTTCATTTAGCATTATATTTTATATTATGGTAGATACAGTGGTTGAAGAAACCAGCGTCCGCAGTTGACCCTATCCTATATAGCAGAAATCCTTCTCAGACTTGGCAAAATTCGTCCATCCTACGGCATGTCCGGTGATTTTCATCATCCGCCGACCAAAGTCAATATTGCACCGGACCAGATGTCCATCAGATTTTGGGGTCATAATGTATTTAATTGTTACTTTTTGTTGTTAGGTTTTCTTCCAATCTTTTGATTTTGACTAAAATATCTCGATTTTACTAGCTATTTTGTGACAGCCAGTTAATTTTACTTTATTTATTAACAAACAACATTGACAAATGGATGAAACTGTCAACAAAATTTGTTGCACATGTGCAAATTATCGGAAATAGTGAAATGATGTCTTGAAATCCAAAAAAAAACATAAATGATTTCCGGAATTTGACAATAATATCAAAGCTCAATAAAATTTTGGTCCAATGGTGTTTTGGTCGGACCAGCAAGTGATATTACGATTCAAAACTATTTGGCCAAGTCTGCCTTCTTCAGAATATTTTTTTTCTTACACTATGCTGCCAGAATATTTTTTCACCAAAAATAAAGTATTATTTAAAAAAAAAACCAAGCCCCCCCTTTCAAGTTAAGGTAGTACAATAATACAAAATTGGTACGATGGAATTTTCTCAAACTTCGTAAAAAAATAATACAAAATTTGTACGATGGAATTTTCTTAAACTTCGTCAAAAGAAGGACCCAAGTAAATATGTTTGGAAAATAAAATAAAAAGAATAGATCACTGTGCTTTATTTTTTAAGAAATGTGTTCAAAATTTGTTCAATTTTGGCTATTTTTATTTAGATTATATAGGAGTAAAATGGTTTTAATTAAATTTTTCAAATTTCACACGATAGATATTTGCTTTATTTTGTCAAAACTTCCATTTTGGCTAGTTCTTTAAAATTAAACTATAAAATCTTTTAGTCACAGTTCATTTTCTTAAAATAAATTGGAAAAACTGAATTTTCTTAACACATTTTATACCAATTATCTCCCTTGAAAAAAGTATAGGAAATGTTATAAAATGGATATTACAGTTAGGTATGTTATTTCAATCTTATTTTTTCATATTTTTTTCATATTAACAAACTTTAAAAAGTTAAATAGCAATAGTTTTGACTTTTCTTTAAATTAGTGATAGGCTCAGAAAAGATGCTCAGTGTTATACCACTGTAGTACCTTAAATAGTCGGTCCCTAAATACCATTAAATAAGCTATATAGTGCAAATGAACTGTGTGAGATGAGGCATTATGTCTTTTTGACATATTCTTGTTAGTATATAAATAAAAAAAAAATTATAATTTACTGAAAATTTCAATGCTAAGAGAAAACTAAACATTGCTAAATAGGTAGAATTTTTTACCCCCCATGTGCAATTTGTAAAAAATATGGTCATTTGGGACTCATTTCAAGGTCTCTTTTAGTCTTTTAACGGCATTAAATACTAAAAATCTTTCTATATGGATAAGCTGACCCAAATTTTTTAGCTAGGTGTCTATCAGTAAAACCCATCAAAATAATTGCAATTATAAGTCTATAGCTACATTCTCTTTCTATTCTTTGTATACATTGTATCTATGATCTATTTTTATTTTTTTTATTTTATCATTGTAGATTGAACTATGCAATGGACACAGATTTAAGAAATTGGGTAAGCACATGAATCAGTCTCTGTACCTAATGGGGGGGGGGTGTTAGGGTCTGATCCAGGATATTAGCTTAAGGGTGGGGAACCCTTTTGACGTGTAAAACCCCAACTCATATTGATATAGTCTATCCGAGATTTGAACATTTAAAATCAACGAAGGGATTACCAAAGTTTGTCTCTGCACAAACAATGTCAAGGAAAAAATGGTGCATTTCAACAGATGTAGGAGTTATTAATACAAAACTATGAAGCTTTAAGTTTAACATTATATGATATGTATGAGTAAGACTGTCCGGCTCTCACACATGTCATATTTATATTTCATGTAGCTCATCTGACCCAAGGGTCATCATCATGGCATTGTCATCACTAGGCGTCCGTCATCCGTCCGTTAACTATTCTTCAATGATCTTCTTCTTTGAAACTGAAGGGTTTGCTTTCAAACTTTGTAAACTTGGTGCTGATGTCCTTTACTAAGTTTGTGAAATTTATGCACTCCTACCAATCAATATGGCTGCTGTTGCTAAAATAGAACAGGGGGGCAGACCATAGCTTTTGGGTTATTGCTTGAAAAGTAAAAGAGATAGAGAAAATCCGAAGCAACCTTCTTTTAATTTTCAGCATCAAAATCTTTACCATTTGTTTACTGAACAAAGTTGTGGGACATCTTATATAGAGTTATTCCCCTTTCATAGATTGTCAAAATACAGAATACCAATAAAAATGTTGAATTTTGTTATGCTGTATATATATGTGTGCATATTTCATGGAGTAAGTTGTTTATCAGCAGTATGTGAAGAATACATTGGAAGGTCAAAAACCAAAAGTATTGAAAGAACTAATGTTTGAAAAAAAAATGTTTAAGCTGTGTAACTTTGTGAACTTGATTTTTAGAGTGTTTTATATCCTTTCTAGCTTATGTAGATGTACATGACTGTAGACTCTGTTGCATACTATGAAGGTTATAATCTTTAAGAGATCCGGTGAACGACTAATTCCTATATTTTTCTCATTTATTAAGCTACAATAAACTAGTGTTTATCACATTGTCTTTATCTATTTTTAGATTGGATTCTTCCTACTTGGATCTATAAATAACTTACCATATGTAATAGTCACCTCAGCAGCCAGTACCATAGCAGACAGGTAATGCCAAGTCAGAACCATTGTGATTTCCTTTCAGTAGCGGATCAAGACATGATTATGCCCCCGCGACGACATGTCGGGGGCATTAAGTTTTACTCATGTCCGTCCGTACGTCTGTCCGTACGAATTTCCGTCAAGCTTTTCTCAGAAACCATAAATGGGAATGACTTGAAACTTGATAGGATGGTTCAGTATTACAAACAATATGTCCTAAGCGAATTTTAGACCTGTCGGACATCTACTTCCTGTTTGGGGCTGGACCGATACCAAAATCGACATGAAAATTTCCGTCAAGCTTTTCTCAGAAACCGTACATGGGAGTGATTTGAAACTTGGTAGGATGGTTAAGTATGATAAACTGTGGGTCCTAAAAGACTTTCAGACCTGTCGGATTTCAACTTTTTATTTGAGGCCAGCGGGGGCATCCGTGTCCCATGAACACATTCTTTTTTTATTTTTTGTTTAGCCTTAGTGGAGTCATTCTTTATAATTCATTAACACTCTAGTGAACTAAATTAATTTAAATAATTGAGGTCCCCCTGGACCTTGAGATTGACCCTTAACAATCCCTCTGGATCATGTGATTGACATTTTGAGGTCCCCCTAGATTGGCCTTTGCTCTTGTATGTATATCTGATTCCATTTTTTAGCTCACCTGGACCAAAGGTAGTCATCGTTCTTCGTCGTCGTTAACTTTTCTTTGAAAATCTTCTCCTCGGAATCGACTAAAGGGATTGCTTTAAAACTTTGCACACTTCATCGATGGGATGTCCTCTACCAAGATTGCACAAATGGTGACCGCCGTCCAAACAACATGGCCGCCATTACTAAAAATAGACTAGGGGGGTCAGACTACTGTTTTTGGCTTGTAAATCAAAAAGTATAAGAGATAGATGAAATCTGATGCCACGCTACTGCTTCAGATTCATAAGCTCTACCAAAGTCTTTATTGAATCGAAGTTGTCAAATGACCCCTTATAGGAGTTACGGCTCCTTAAAGCTGAAAAATAGCATTTTTTCATGTTTTTGGCCTATAGAAAGAAAACTATAGCAGATAGAGAAAAGCTGTTGCTTGCCTAAATGTTCAGCTTATTTAGCTCTACAAAAGTCTCCATAGGATCAAAGTCGTCTGATGACCCTTAATAGGGGTTACAGCCCTTAAAATAACCTTTTTCATGTTTTTGGCCTATAGAATGAAAACTATAGCAGATAGAGAAAAGCTGTTGCTTGCTTAAACGTTCAGTTTATTTAGCACTACAAAGTCTCAATAGGATTGAAGTTGTCAGATGACCCTTAATAGGGGTTACAGCCCCTAAAATAACCTTTTTAGCTCACCTGACCCGAAGGGTCATGTGAGCTATTGTCATCACTTGGCGTCTGTCGTCTGTCCGTCGTCCGTAAACTTTTTAAAACATTAACTCCTCTGACACCATAAGTCCAATTGAAACCAAACTTGGTATGGTTGTTCATTAGCATTCGGTGCTTAGAACTGATGTGGGGATTTTTGATTCGTCGAAAAACATGGTCGCCATGGCTAAAAATAGAACATAGGGGTAAAATGCAGTTTTTTGCAAATAACCCAAAAACGGCTACAGATATCAAAATTTTGGCAAAATAGGGTAAAAGTGATCAGCACCTCAAGATCTACCTACCCTGAAATTTTGAAGAAAATCCAACAACTCATGTAGGAGTTATTGCCCTTTTTGTGGATTTTTGGCAAATTTTGCACCTGTTTAGCTCAATATCTTGAAAACTATGCAAGATATTTGAAAAAATTAAATTGCATATTGTTAAGCACATCAAGATCTACTAAATATGTAATAGGGTCAACGTTGTAGAACCTTTCCTTTGAGGAGTTATTGCCCTTAGAACGTCAAAATTGAGCTTTTAAAAGCATTTCCTCATTACATTGAAAATGTTAACTCCTCTGACACTTAAAAGTCAAATTGGAACCAAACTTGGTATTGTTGTTTATTAGCATTAGGTGTATAGAACTGATGTGGGGATTTTTTATTGGTTGTAAAATATGGCCGCTGTGGCTAAAAATAGAACATTTGGTTAAACTGCATTTTTTGCAAATAACTCAAAAAGGGTGACAGATTTTTGAATTTTAATCGAGTTAAAAGTGATCAGCACCTTAAGATCCACCATATTGTCAGATGGTCCCCTTGTTAAACTTATAACCCTCAATGTCAAATAGATTTTGCCTAATAGCCTTTACTTCAGGCACATATGTCAGGTGAGCGATTCAGGCTCCTGGGAGCCTCTTGTTCATGTTTTTTGGCCTTTAGAATGAAAACTATAGCAGATACAGAAAAGCTGTTGCTTGCTTAAATGTTCAGCGCATAAAGCTCTACAAAAGTCTCCATAGGGTTGAAGTTGTCAGATGACCCCTTATAGGGGTTACCGCCCCTAAAATAACGGCTTTTCGTGTTTTTGGCCTATAGAATGAAAACTTTAGTAGATAAAGAAAAAACTGTTGCTTGCTTAAATGTTCAGCTCATTTAGCTCTACAAAATATAGGGTTGACATCAAGACCAGGTGAGCGATTTAAGCTCCTGGGAGCCTCTTGTTTATTCCAAGCATGAAACCAGAAGCACACACAATTTTGTTGGCCTAGCCCAGAGTTGGAAATAACAGCCTGCCTGCCAGCCCGAGACTGGTAATTTTTTGGCAGGGCTGGCTAAAATTCATGAAAATTTGACTGGCTATATAGCAAAATCAGGTAGAATTTCAATTCAGGGCTGGTTACTTTTTCAGAGAAATTTCCAACCCTGCCTAGCCACTTTTTCTTTACCAAAGTACATGGTATCTTTTTATTGACTTGATATTGATAAACAAATAATCAATCACATTTTTATTGACTTGATATTGATAAACAAATAATCAATTACATTTTTACTTCATTTTTATTTCAATTAAAGATTGTATATTGCATCGTAATCTAGCTGACATGTATACATGTGATCATTCATATTTTTATGCCCCATCTATGAATTTAGGGGGGGGGGCATATAGTTTTGTATCCATTCCTCCATCTGTCCCAAATGTTTTGAGATGTGGCATTATGTCTTTTGGACTTATTCTTGTTAAAAGTTGTTTCTTTTCTACCTTTAATAGCAGTTTTGTATGCATGTATTTCATGCTATTATTATATGACTATTATTAGCAGAAAAAAGGTCATGCTTTTGGTTACGTTTGATTGAATGCCATTTATTTTGTTTCAGTTTTGACCAGAGAAATAATGTTGGTGTTGTTTTCTTTGCCAATGTGGCTTTGTCTGTCATTGTTAAAAGTAAGTATACACAGATAGGAGATAATAATCTACATAAATCAGAAGCAGTTGAAGAATTACCAATGTAAAACATTGAAGGCTTCTGGCCTGGGTGCCACAAAACTTTAAAAATACTTAAGTCTGAGAATATTCTTAATTTCCATGGCGACCCCAATCAAAACTTTCTAATTTGATGACATAACAATGAATTGAGAATATTCTCAGACTTAATCATAAAAATATAAATAAAAACAAATAAAACATTAATATATCTAGGTCCTGCTATGTTTATTTTTGAATTTTATATCCAGTCTTTGCTGTACACATACTGAAAAAAATCTATCTTAATTTAAGCCATTTTGAGGTAAACATATACATAAACCTTAAGGACAGTCACTCCTGTACCTATTGCCATCACTTGGCGTCCGTCGTTGTCCGTCGTCGTCTTTGTCGTTAACTTTTCTTCAAACTTCTTCTCCTCTGAAACGGCTGCATAGATTCCAACCAAATTTGGTCTGGTGGTACTTTAGGGTATTCCCCACATAACTGCTGTGGGGATTTTTGATTCGTTGAAAAACATGGCCGCTGTTGCTAAAAACAGACCAGTGGGTCAGACTACTGTTTTTGGCTTGTAAATCAAAAAGTATAAGAGATAGATGAAATCTGATGCCACCCTACTGCTTCAGCATCAAAAGTTCTACAAAAGTCTCCATTTGGTCCAAGTTGTCAGATGACCCCTTATAGGGGTTACAGCCCCTTAAAGGTGAAAAAAAGCATTTTTTCATGTTTTTGCCCTATAGTATGGAAACTATTGCAGATAAAGAAAAGCTGTTGCTTGCTTAAATGTTCAGCTCATTTAGCTCTACAAAAGTCTCCATAGAGTCGAAGTTGTCAGATGACCCCTTATAGGAGTTATGGTCCCTAAAATAACATTTTTTTCATGTTTTTGGCCTATGGAATGAAAACTGTAGCAGATAGAGAGAAGCTACTGCTTGCTTAAATATTCAGCTCATTTAGCTCTACAAAAGTGTCCATAGGATCAAAGTGGTCTGATGACTCCTAATAGGGGTTATGGCCCCTAAAATAACGTTTTTAGCTCACCTGACCTTAAGGGTCATGTGTGCTATTGTCATCACTTGGCGTCCGTCGTCCGTCCGTCGTCCGTAAACTTTTTAAAACGTTAACTCATCTGACACCATAAGTCCAATTGCAACCAAACTTGGTATGATTGTTCATTAGCATTCGGTGCTTAGAACTGATGTGGGGATTTTTGATTTGTCATAAAACATGGCCGCCATGGATAAAAATAGAACATAGGGGTAAAATGCAGTTTTTTGCAAATAACTCAAAAACGGCTACAGATATCAAAATTCTGGCTGGGTAAAAGTGATCAGCACCTCAAGATCTACCTACCCTGAAATTTTGAAGAAAATCCAATGACCCATGTAGGAGTTAGTGCCCTTTTTGTGGATTTTTTGCCAATTTTGCACCTGTTTGGCTCAATATCTTGAAAACTATACTAGATATTTGAGAAATTTAAATTGCATATTGTTAAGCACATCAAGATCTACAAAATATGTAACAGGGTCAACGTTGTAGGACCTTTCCAGTGTCTGAAATGAGGGCAGCCAAAGGCTGGCCCGAAATTTTTTTTGGGGGCCAGTAGAAATTCTAGGCCAGTGGCCCAAGTTACATGGTACTTGCCCAAAAAAAGTCAAAATTTTGTACGGATCAAAATGGTGAAAATAACAGAAAAAAATCAAGGTCTATTCCAAAAATATGTCCCCTGAGCAGAGCCATGTACATAAAATTTAGTTTTACCACCATTGACCAATACACATATGAACAGAATTTTAAGTGTTCTTTGCCCAGGGTACATTGCTTTCTGGAATAAAGGAAAGCAGGTAAGTCATTGGGAATCTTGGATTGGTAAAAACGACATCAAGAGGGTTTATATTTATTTAAAATTATTCCTTGATTAATCCCTCCTTCATCATCAGAGTAGTCTGAGAAAGCATCACATCCACCAATAATGATGTGATTAACAGACTCCTGAGACGAGGTGGTATCCACAATAGTCTCAAAATGTCAACGGTCCCTGCAGCAGTTGTGTTGATAAATCATGCATGGCAATAAAAAATAAATGACTAAGATTAAAGAAAGTTTCAGGAGTAATGAGAAACCAAAAAGGGGCTTGGCCTGGTATTCAATTACACACACACACACTGGCAAGTTATGTGAGGTTTCTTGAACAGGTCGAAGATTTTACCTTTTAAGGATAATGTTTTCGTCAAACTTTTAACCAATAGTTTTTGAGAGAGTATAAATAAATATGATCGCCAACACGTGCTTTTTATGAAATAATTAAATATAACATGACTTGCAAAACAAATCTTTAAAATGAGCGGTGAAAAAATTGGTTGTTGTATTTGTATTAATTTCATATTAAAAATAAACATATTAAAGAAACACTTTTTCACCCAAACAGCTTTGACAAGTAGGGAGATTTTATGGCCGTGTTTACCTTTTTGATTGTCCATTGACCAATACACTTAATAAAATAGAAGTCAATAAGTGGAACATAACATTACTTTATAAGGAGAATTTACCCATGCTAAACAAAATAACATTTAAAACAAATGATATTTGGTATTTGCGAAATATGAGCGAGGAAGTTAAAGAATACATGTTTATGTTAGGAACTATTCTATCAAACCGACGAAAAAGTTTTACCATTTTGCCCCATTTGAAAGGTCAATCTTTTACAATTTTGATTGATTAATAGGTCAAACGAAATCTAGAAAACCCGACCTGTTGAAAGACTAACTCAAGTTATCTTTATTACATATAGATTCTATCATACAGCAGAGGTTAATGCTCTTAATTCTGCATTATTAGAGTTGAGACAAGGGTGGGTTTTGGTATTGTAATTGTTATCTTGCCATATTGTCATACTATCACATTTTTTTGGCTGCAAATTAAGTACTTTTTAAGGGCCAGTTAATTGTTGAATAGTTTTCAAGGACCAGAAATCAAGTGAAATAGACAACTAAAATCCTCAAGTTTACTTATGATTATGAACTATGTATTTTATGTATTGTAGAAGAGCAATAATTTAGTTTAATAAAAGGTTAATTTTATTAAATTTTGAAAAATGATTTGTTTTTTCAAAGTACAAATACATGTGATCAATGCCAAAACTTCTAAAAATAGCGGTATTTAATCACCTTTCATGTGGCTTTGAAGGACCGACTCTCCCATAGAGGCGATATTTAAATCCTTTTTACACACTGGACATCGAGCTTTATTTTGGGAAACACCACTCAGCTTTAGCCACAGTTGATATTGTGTCTTTTCAAGCCAAATTTCGGCAAACTTGCATTTGCCCGGCATGTTTATATAATATCTGAAGTTACCCTCTGTTGTATGATTTATCGTATATATACTTGACCAAATTAATCAACGACTTTCTACAGCTTAAAGTAAATTAATATGACCAAAAATCAATTTGAATTGTTTGGTTACTAAGCATTTTTACCCAAAGTCAGATTTATTTTGTGTCCGTGTCACTCATTATCATAGAAATTACTACGCGTCTATTTACAGTAAAGAAGATATTTTCAGAAAAGGGAAGATACGCAAAACTGTTACAACTGGGCTCAAACTGGGAGTGGCGATCAATGCGTTATCTCTTACTTTTACGTGTCGAGTGGTATGGGTCGAAATGACACGTCAGTTTTACAGTTATCTACCTTTCCGGTCAAATATAATACGATAGAAGATTTTTTTCGGCTTCATTATCATAGAAATTGATCGCCCAGAAACGATTAATCGCCCAGACATTTTAATTTGGGCCTGTAACTTCACACATCATAATCGCCCTTCCAAGGTTCTGGTCGCATTTGGCGACTGGGCGACCGGCCATTTCAGACACTGCTTTCCTTTTAGGAGTTATTGCCCTTAGAACGTCAAAATTTAGCATTTTAATAGCATTTCCTCATTACATTGAAAACGTTAACTCCTCTGACACTTTAAGTCCAAATGGAACCAAACTTGGTATAGTTGTTTATTAGCATTAGGTGTATAGAACTGATGTGGGGATTTTTGATTGGTCGTAAAACATGGCCGCTGTGGCTAAAAATATAACATAGGGGTAAAATGCAGTTTTTTGCAAATAACTCTAAAACAGTGACAGATTTCAAAATTTAGATTGGGAACAAAAGTGATCAGCACCTCAAGATCTACCAGCTCTGAAATTTTGAAGAAAATCCAACAACCCATGTAGGAGTTATTGCCCTTTTTGTGGATTTTTTGCAAATTTTGCACCTGTTTAGCTCAATATCTTGAAAACTATACTAGATATTTGAAATTTAAATTGCATATTGTGAAGCACATCAAGATCTACATAATATGTAATAGGGTCAACGTTGTAGGACCTTTCGTTTTAGGAGTTATTGCCCTTAGAACGTCCAAATTGAGCATTTTAACAGCTTTTCCTCATTACATTGAAAACATTAACTCCTCTGACACTTTAAGTCCAAATGGAACCAAACTTGGTATTATTGTTTATTATTATTAGGTGTATAGAACTGTTGTGGGGATTTTTGATTGGTTGTAAAACATGGCCGCTGTGGCTAAAAATAGAACATTAGGTTAAACTGCATTTTTTTGCAAATAACTCAAAAAGGGTGACAGATGTTTAGATTTTGATTGAGAACAAAAGTGATCAGCACCTTTAGATCCACCATATTGTCAGATGACCCCCTTATTAATCTTATGACCCTTTCAACGTTAAATAGATTTTGCCTTATAACCTTTACTTCAGGCACATATGTCAGGTGAGCGATTCAGGCTCCTGGGAGCCTCTTGTTCATGTTTGGGGCCTACAAAATGAAACTATAGTAGATAGAGAAAAGCTGTTGCTTGTCAGCTCATTTAGCTCTACAAAAGTCTTTATAGGGTCGACATCAAGACCAGGTGAGCGATTCAGGCTCCTGGTAGCCTCTTGTTTACATTAAAATCCATGAAGTTTTATCAAGAACTTGTATACAGTTAGTTTGAGGTTCACATAATCAGAAAATGTCATAAAAAATTGTGGTCAGTGTGCAAAAATATTAAAGTGAGTATTCATAGGTATAGTCTAGAGGAGTTCCGAAATCAGACTGCAACCTTTAAAGCCTCACTGCAACCCACCATTGCTTTTGAAATGCCTGTACCATTGAAGTCAGGACCATTGCAATCTTTAATTTCTCTGTTATGTATTTGCCTTGTTGTGTCTTTTCTTCTTGGATATATGAGATTGATCCTCCCAGTTTGATAGTTCTGCTGTTAACTTTATTTAGGAAGACGAGCAGCAATAAAAGTGATGTTCCTTTCCTTGTTTCATTTTATTTCAATATTTATAGTGTGATTTTTGTGCTGTGCATATATACTCCATATTCCTTCATTTTTAGATCCTGAATAATGCATTGAGTTGTGTAATTTTGAAATAAATGCTCCCTGTATTTTTTTTTAGGTTTAAATGGATTCTTCTTGCTCAAAGTACCGTATGGAATTAGAATACTGGTAAATGCAGTAATCATGTTGATTGGTAGGTCATTGTTAATATACACAGGCAAATTTGACTCACATGAGTTTCACGTGAATTGAGCTTCACATGAAATTCATGTGAATCTCACGTGAATTTCATATAAAATTCATGTGAGTTTCACATGAAACTGGCTCAAGTGAAAATGATGTGAACTTTTCACATGAAATTGATGCTACTTGACCCAATTTTTCAAATGAACATTTACCCATTTCCATGTTTGTAAATTTTCTTCCAGACCATTTTTTTTCAAAGAGGTACAAGTGGGGGATTTGAATGTCAAAAGTTTGAAAGGGAAGAAGGACAAAACCAGTAAACAGGAATGAGAACAGCACGAAATATAAAACATAAAAACACAAAAACAACTGAGCAGCAATAAGCAACACCACTCAAGTTGTAACAAGAGTGAACTCAGGACCCTAGCTGGAAGAGTAAATAGGTCCTACTTGCTCTAGCACACCTGTCACACTGCCAATAGTCAATTCAGAGAGTCAAATCTGGTCAAGAAAGACAAACCATATGACAAGCCAACATCTGTACTCATCTGAGAGATAGAAATCCCATATTTGTCTATAAACACTAGATGTCTTCTGTATAATTTCTCAAGTGAAGACAACAACCGAGGAACAACATAAACTTGTGTTAGTAATTTTGTGTCAGAAGTGACGCTCTGTCAAGGAAATCGATGTAAGTCCCAGAGGCTCTGGAATAACGAATCAATTGTGATATGTAAACTTCATAAGCTGGAGTGGATGGAATGTTGCTACACAAGAAGGGAAAGTTGGCGATTGTTAAGTTAAAGTCATCATGTTTGTCATAGAGCTTTGATAAAAGTCTTTCTTGGGGGTCTATTTTGAGATGCAGATCTAGATATGAGGCAGACTTCCTAGAATCTGTTGTGTCCTTAATATCATGTTCCTGAGGATAATATGTATACATGTATGAGATGGAGAAAGTCATCAAATAGAGAATCGTTTAGTGAAAGGATATCATCAATATAACGAAAAATGAGGTTAAAAGCTAGTCTTTGATCTTTATTGTCTTGAAGTGATTGTATGAAGTCTGCTTCATATGAAGAAACAAATCAGCATTTTCACAATTGACTTGAAAGTAAAATGTATTATATTTATTTTTCAGGTCTGTTTGGTGTTCCATTCGTCTTTGATTTTTGTCTATTTTTCAGGTCTGTTTGGTGTTGCATTCGCCTTTGATTTTTGTCTCGCCTGCGAAGCAGAGCGGGACATAGGTGTTACTTTACCGGCGGCGGCGGCGACGGCAGCGTTAACTTTTTGGAAAAGTTTTATGAGCACCTCCATATCTCAAGAACTATAGGTCCTGGGTTGATGAAACTTGGTATGCATATGCCCCAGTAATAGCTTAGCACAGTTGCATCCACATCTTTTGACCCTGACCTTGATTTTCCGGTTGAGTGACTTTGACAATTTTCAATACATGTATATATTAGCAATGGAAAAGTTTTGCGAGCACCTCCATATCTCAAGAACTATAGGTCCTGGGTTGATGAAACTTGGTATGCATATGCCCCAGTAATAGCTTAGCACAGTTGCATCCCCATCTTTTGACCTTGACCTTGATTTTTCGGTTGAGTGACTTTGACAATTTTCAATACATATAATAGCAATGGAAAAGTTTTGCGAGCACCTCCATATCTCAAGAACTATAGGTCCTGGGTTGATGAAACTTGGTATGCATATGCCCCAGTAATAGCTTAGCACAGTTGCATCCCCATCTTTTGACCTTGACCTTGATTTTTCGGTTGAGTGACTTTGACAATTTTCAATACATATAATAGCAATGGAAAAGTTTTGCGAGCACCTCCATATCTCAAGAACTATAGGTCCTGGGTTGATGAAACTTGGTATGCATATGCCCCAGTAGTAGCTTTGCACAGTTCCATCCCCACCTTTTGACCTTGACCTTGATTTTCCGGTTGAGTGACTCTGACAATTTTCAATACATATTATAGCAATGGAAAAGTTTTGTGAGCACCTCCATATCTCAAGAACTATAGGTCCTATGTTGATGAAACTTGGCATGCATATGCCCCAGTAGTAGCTTAGCACAGTTGCATCCCGATCTTTTGACCTTGACCTTGATTTTCTGGTTGAGTGACTTTGATTATTTTTATTGCATGTATTTGCAATGTTTAAGTTCTATAAACATCTTTTGATCTCAGAAACTGAAAATACATGTAAATTCAAAATATAGTGGAAGTAAGAAAGAATAATTGTTTCTGATGGTGCCGGCAGGCGAGACATACTTTAGTGTTAACTCTTGTTGTCTATTTTTCAGGTCTGTTTGGTGTTGCATTCACCTTTGATTTTTGTCTATTTTTCAGGTCTGTTTGGTGTTGCATTCGCCTTTGATTTTTGTCTATTTTTCAGGTCTGTTTGGTGTTGCATTCCCTTTGATTTTTGTCTATTTTTCAGGTCTGTTTGGAGTTGCATTCGCCTTTGATTTTTGGTTTGCCATTGTTTGTATTGTAAGTAGTAATGGTAAGGTTTTTTCCAGGAAAAAATGTACTAGGGGGTTGGAACTCGCCTGCCAATTTAGGGTACCACAACCAGAATGTTAATTACCTTTTTAACATCTTTTAAGCATTAAGAAACATGTTTAATCCATCACCAAGGAAATAAAGATTAAAGAGAGTTCTGACCCCCTTAGACATTTTTCCTGGAAAAGCCTTTATGGTCAATTTAAAGTTATCTGGCTGTGCATTTATTTTTGCATGTTTCTTTACAATTTATAAGATAACCTTTGCTAGTATATGTGAACATCTTGTTTAGATCCTATCATCATGTAACTTTGTAACTAAATACTGATGATTCATTTATTTTCGTGGGTACCAATTTTCGTGGTTTTATGAAACAATATCAGTTTGATGAAAATTGATAAGTTCATGGATTCATAAAATGCAATTTGGTTCTGAGGTCTGTAGCTTTCAGATCAATGGTAAATTTCCTTTTCGTTGGGTATCAATTTTTTTCAAGGTCACCCATGAAAACCACAAAAATTACTACCCAACAAATAATAATTAAACCACATTAAGCTAACTAATTTCCTAGTTTTGAGATTTCATCTAATGGCTAGTAAATCCAGAAAAAAGATCTTTTATTTCAATTTTATCTTGGCATGACAACTTTTGGTACAATAAAGAGCACAATAGATCAAAATAAATATTGCTTTGTTTATTAGGGCCCCGCATCGAAGATGCGGACGCCCTATAGTTTTCACTTTGTCCGTCCGTCCGTCCGTCCGTCCGTCTGTCCGTCTGTCCGTCCGTCAACAATTCTTGTGAACACTAAAACTCTAAAACTATTAACACCACAGTTCTGAAACTTTGCACAGCTGCTAAGTAGCATGTCATGATGTGCATATTAAAATTTTGTGCAAATCTGATTAAAATTTTTGTAAAAAATCTTCATTTTTTATCGAAAATCACAGATTTTGAGAATTGGACTTTGTGAACACTATAACTCAAAAACTGTTAAAAATACAGTTCTGAAACTTTGCACAGCTGCTAAGTAGCATGTCATGATGTGCATATTAAAATTTTGTGCAAATCTGATTAAATTTTTTGAAAAAACTTCATTTTTTAACGAAAATCACATATTTTGAGAATTGGACTTTGTGAACACTAAAACTCAAAAACTGTTAACAAAACAGTTCTGAAACTTTGTTCAGCTGCTAAGTAGCATGTCCTGATTTGCATATTAAAATTTCGTGCAAATCTGATTAATATTTTTGGAAAAAATCTTCATTTTTTATCGAAAATCACAGATTTTGAGAATTGGACTTCGTGAACACTAAAACTCAAAAACTGTTAACAAAACAGTTCTGAAATAGGGCCCCGCATCGAAGATGCGGACGCCCTATAGTTTTCACTTTGTCCGTCCGTCCGTCCGTCCGTCCGTCTGTCCGTCTGTCCGTCCGTCAACAATTCTTGTGAACACTAAAACTCTAAAACTATTAACACCACAGTTCTGAAACTTTGCACAGCTGCTAAGTAGCATGTCATGATGTGCATATTAAAATTTTGTGCAAATCTGATTAAAATTTTTGTAAAAAATCTTCATTTTTTATCGAAAATCACAGATTTTGAGAATTGGACTTTGTGAACACTATAACTCAAAAACTGTTAAAAATACAGTTCTGAAACTTTGCACAGCTGCTAAGTAGCATGTCATGATGTGCATATTAAAATTTTGTGCAAATCTGATTAAATTTTTTGAAAAAACTTCATTTTTTAACGAAAATCACATATTTTGAGAATTGGACTTTGTGAACACTAAAACTCAAAAACTGTTAACAAAACAGTTCTGAAACTTTGTTCAGCTGCTAAGTAGCATGTCCTGATTTGCATATTAAAATTTCGTGCAAATCTGATTAATATTTTTGGAAAAAATCTTCATTTTTTATCGAAAATCACAGATTTTGAGAATTGGACTTCGTGAACACTAAAACTCAAAAACTGTTAACAAAACAGTTCTGAAACTTTGCACAGATGCTAAGTAGCATGTCATGATGTGCATATTAAAATTTCGTGCAAATCTGTTTAATATTTTTGGAAAAAACTTCATTTTTTATCGAAAATCACAGATTTTGAGAATTGTACTTTGTGAACACTAAAACTCAAAAACTGTTAACAAAACAGTTCTGAAACTTTGTTCAGCTGCTAAGTAGCATGTCCTGATTTGCATATTAAAATTTCGTGCAAATCTGATTAATATTTTTGGAAAAAACTTCATTTTTTATTGAAAATCACAGATTTTGAGAATTGGACTTTGTGAACAATAAAACTCAAAGGCTATTTACAATACAGATCTGTAGTTCATATGCATTCCATGGAACATGCCTTAGTGGTTATAATTAAAGTTCGTATGATTTTGAAAACACTTAGATATTTTGCGGCGGGGCCCTTTCTGACTTTGTCAGTATTCTAGTTAACGATGGAATCTTAGATATATTTTTTTTTGTATTTCTACAAATGTAAGAATATAATTTCATTTAAATGAAGTATTTAAAGTTTATAGAAATATGATTGTTTTCATTATCACACAAGCTCTTTTGCATAGGTCTAGATCTATGGGGCAGCCAAACAGTTTGACTTGCATGTCATATGATAATTTCTGTACACTTGTCGAATTTTTCAGAACCTGACATATTACACAAACTACTTCATTTGGATATTAAATATCATCTCCAATGAAAAGTCATAAAGCACATTGTGTCTGGATTTATAAACTTCACAATTACTGTGGTTTCATTATTTTTCATGGGGTATCAATTTTCGTGGTTTTGGTGGGTGACCTTTACCCACGAAATTTGATACCCCACGAAAAGGAAATTTAACATTGATGTGTATATTGCATACCTCAAAACCATGAATTTAAGAATCCACGAACTGATATTTTTTCATAAAACCAAGAAAATTGGTGCCCACGAAAATAAATAAATCCACAGTATGTTTTTTCATCCTACCGCAAAAACTTTGTGGACATATAATAGTATGATGCTGTGACTGTGTTGAAGTCGTCTCTTAACTTGAACTCACCGTAGTTGGTGTATGGCCTAGATGCTTCTTTCCCCAAAAAAGGAAGTTCATTCTGATCACCCAAGGACTTTTCTTGAGGATTACCTTAGTTTTCGAGGGAAAGAAGCTCTGGGTCACAAAACAACTAGGGTGATAACTGTTGTATAATATCAAATACACAAAAAAACAGCAAAAACGTAAGACATGTGGAAAATCTTCCTGTCAGGTGACCTTACCATGCCACCCAATGTTTGGCTACATGTCACGTGACGTAGTCTCTGCAAATCAAAAAAAGATTTCTGCTTGAATATAAAATATTTATGTCCATCGCATGAATTTTCATGCCCCATCAACAAAAGTAGGGGCGCATCATATAGGGGTTCGTCCTTCTGTCAGTCCGTCCCAAATGTTGAGAGATGGGGCATTATGGGGATGTACTGTAAAGAATGTTATTTTCTTTATGTTTTAGGTGTTTGTTGGAGCAAGTGCTGCATTTGGAGAAAAGTAAGAAAATCATAAAAAACAATACCAAAGATGTCAGAATTTTAAAACTACTATGAAAGTGCTGGTATTTAAATTCAAGGGCATTAATCCTTGGCCGGATTTCACCAAAATGGTGAATTTTGGGTGGGCGACGGGCAGGTGGAAATAAACTTTCCTTACCATTTTCTCATCAACTACCTATCACAGCCACTTGATATTTGGTATACAGCCTCAGGGTGAGGTCCCATAAGGTGGGATTGGATTTAAGGTCTTTCGATCACCAACTTTGTGTTAACGAATACAACCATTTTTGACTTATTTTTGACTTTGACAGATCTTAAAGAATTGGGAAGAAAATTCACAGTTATGAAATATGGTTTAAACAAATTCATTGAAGGAAGTAATTTCATGGAGAATCAAAACAAAAACCATGAAAACTGAAAATTGGTAACCCATCTAAACTAATGCTCTCAAAAATTTTAAATGGGTGCCCCAAATAACTCATTCTCAGAGAAATTGAAAATTGGTGCCAAAATAACTATGATAGGCCTAATAATTTCTAAGTTTGCTCCTCATTTTTGTCTCTCCTTTGAGACATAGATATTACTTTCCGGCAGTGGCGTAAACTGAGGTCTTTTTTTTAGTCTGTAAACTTCTTTGCAAGACTTTTGTGGAAAATGAATATCTTGAAAAGAATAATAACTAAGCATCGGATATCTAGGATATCGATGAATCTGACCCTGACCTTATCTCTACACTTAATAACTGCAAATATTGTTTTTTTGTGTTAAGTCTTTTATGTTAAGTTTGTTTCTCAATGACTACCTTATAGCGGGAAATTTTCACGACCATTTTTCTATCACGAAATATTGAATTCGCGTAATATAGATTCAATATCAATTTGTGTTGAGAATATAATGAAATCACGAAAACAAATGTCCGCGTAAATAAAAACTAGATCATTTGGTATGAAATCGCGAAATTTGCAGGCCGCGAAAATTACCCTCTATATGGTATGATATCTAGAGTCACTTTCATTGGTCCACAGGAAAATACTTAGAATTAATCACCATACCTAAGTCTCGCCTTTTGCAACGAATGTCGCAAAAGGCGAGACTTAGGTATGGTGATTCCGGCGACGGCGGCGGCGGCGTCCACAATTAGTTTAAGTTTTGCTTAAGTCTGTTTTGTGTGAACTAGTTATGTTACACCATTGATATTTGGTATGCAGTTGCATCAGCATCAGTACAGATCAGTTTTAAAAGGATTTCACCTGTATGCTCCTGCAGTCACAATCTTCTGACTTTGGAATTTTACACTGATTTGGCCGAGGTAAACCTTTTTTCTATACTGACTTTGAGATTTTACACTTTTTAACTTTTTACTTATGTCATGAGTGTTATATATAAAGCAGTTATGGTTCATCATTCATATTTAGTATGCAGCTGCTTAAGCATCAGTTAAGATCAGTTTAAGGAGGATTTTTACTTCATTTTATACTGTGTCCAGTTGCGACAGGCGAGACATGTCTCTGTGTTGACAGTTTCTTTTAAAATATGTCCACTGAGTATACACATTGCCAATGTTCATGAAATACATTAAAATTTGTTTTCGGAGTTATTGGTTTGTTATGAAAGAATTTTATTTTTGCAAGAATCAATGAACCAGAAGAAAATCTATGGAATGTAAGGAATTGTATGATAAGTGTTTATAAGGTTCAATATAGCTTTATAATTGTTGTTGGAAGAAGCATATGTGCTGCACAATTATGAATGTTTCTGGCGTTTAACCTGCAAATGTTTATTACTACCATTAACATACTTTTCAACAATATTATACCAGCATTGAATGCGAAATAAATACCCACCTCAATTGGTTGTTCAACTTTTATTTACTTTGAGATACAGAAGCAATCTCCCTTTACGTTTTATACGGTAAAGCAGATACATGTATATCTATGGGGAATATTTTAAAATTACTCTCCAGTAAGTCAATCAACGCTTGATCCAGTGGTATTATTAAGGGTACAGAACACCTAAGGGAAATAACTCTTAAATGTCACTAGAATGTTTTAGTAAGGCACATCTATTAAAAGAAATCAAGCTTCTCAATGATCAAAATATGAAATGTTGAAACTCCATTATTTTAATTGAACATTTTCCCAAGAAACCTATGATTCGAATTTCTTAAGATTTTGCAATTAAATTCATATGACTAAAGTACACATTTTTGCAAAGTTGCAGGAACATTAAACGACACAATTTTATTTAAGCAAAAGTGTTGGGTACCCCCTTAAATGCACACTTTTTAGCTCACCTCATGAAGTATCACTGGGGCTTTTTTGATACGCCATGCTTCTACATGGCTGTCTCCATCCACTTACAGAAGAACAGTAAAGGTCCATATTCAGTTATTCACAAGTGCAACATCAATCATATTTGTTTGGTAATGGGCCTAGTGTTGCTCAGCACCATGCATGCTTCGGATGCTGGCTGTAATTGACATAAGAATGGTTAAAGTCCATCCATTTCACCTTACTGACCAGTTCAACATCACACGTATTGGTATGCTAGGTGCATCTTAGGATGCTAAGCACAATGCATACTTCATATGGTGGCTTTGACCTACATTTTCTGCATGAATGACCACTTAAAGAAGAATGGTTAAAGTCCATTCCTTCTAATAGTGACAAGTGCCACATCAACCAAATTGGTATAGAAGGTGCACCTTAGGATGCTTAGCAAAATGTATGCTTCAGATGGTGGCTTTGACCTTTTTCTGCATGAATGATCACCTCAAATTTTGAAAGGTTAAGTCCATAACTGCTTATCGATAATACTGCCTATTGAGGCCTTTGTTTAATTAATAGATTACCTAATACGTTTAAATGTATTATTTTATTTTATTTTATTACGGTGTAGCTCTTTGATATACAAAATTATTCCTCAATAAGTTAGTCAATGCCTTGTTCAAGATTAATATTTAAGCACGTCCATGATTTTGTCTTGTTTCAGTGTAGCCCTGGGTTATTTAAGATTATTCCCCAGTAAACTAGTCAATGCTTGGTCCAGTGGTACAGGAATGGCAGGTGTATTAGGATCAGCAATTTATATCATTTTCGGTAAGTGCTAATGTAACTTTGGTTAGATAGTTTCATGGTTAGTTTCTTTGTTCTTCAACGTATTGCAGAAGGCATATAGGGTATAAAAAACGAAAGAATATGGAATATGTGCCAGAAAGACATGATTTTGATAAACTTAAAACAGCAAATTTCACTGCGTGTGAAGTGCTTTTCTGGATTAACCTTAATCAGTCAAGCTAGGAGTAGAAAACTTGGAAGACCGGTAGAATATTAGATTTGATCAAACAAAACCAGTAGCCAAAACTATTACAACAATGAACAAACAGATAAATTTATCAAATTTTAAAGAAATAGCCAAACGTTGTCAAATTTTGGAAATATGTAAACTGTGTCTTTCCAACACATATTCTAGTACTCAAAAATATATAAAGAGCATACATATAAGAGGGGTTACTTTGGCACCATCCATCGTCTGGCATCCTGTGAGTGTCCTGAGGCGTCACAAAAAAATTATGTCGGCCTGTAATTTGTTGTAGAATTGACAAATAGGAGCTTCTTTGGCATTATTCTGCCTCCTGTCCATGACACAAAGCTTCCGTTGCATTTTTTGCATGCAGTAGGCTCTTGAAACCGTGCAAACAGCTTCATCCTATTGCACAGTGGATTCTTCATATTAGCATAACTTATTTGTCAGAGAAAATTATGCAATTAACGGAATGTCCCAATAAAGTGAAATGTCAATTTAAAACAGAAAGTACAAAGAATTTATATAATTTTGTCTAATTATCGAATGTGTAATAAGTAATAAGAACACCCAGGTGACACTTTTATTGTATCCTCATGCTTGTAGAAACAAATGTGACATAAATGCAGGTTTTAAAAACATGTTTTGATAACTTGAACCAAACACACTTCAAAGACATTATTAAGAAAACATGGTTTTGATAAGGTGATTTTTGAAAATTTTAAGTCAATTAACAGGAATTTTGTACTTTTTCTCAGATTTTTAATGTAATTAAATCAAATTTTTAACATTAAAAGTCTAGGAAATGGTTTGGTGTTTTAAAATCATATTCAATAAAGAGGATTATTCTAATAAGAGTTAGTCGATTAAGTGGAATCCTGTACTATATGGTGTAAAGTGATTTAATGCCCGAAAGGTCACTACTTCCTGTTTGACGAGTGCTAAAGATTTTATATATAAAAACGTATAAAGAACTTTAATATTAATATAAATTTATGTCACACTTTTCCAAGCAACTACATGCGGCATGGTCTTGATACTTTGCATACAGCTCTGTCCCGTCTCATGCTGAAAACTGACTTCTTCCTGTTTGACGAATACTTCAGATTTTAACAGTAATGATTTTTTTTGAATTTTGAAGTAATTATAATGGACTTGTATAAAAATTTCTGTCTCATTTTGCAGCAACTACATACAGCAGGCTCTTGGTATATTACATGCAGGTTCACACTATAGATCTATATAGTATAAAGCAATATTATACCCATAACTCATCTGCTTCCTGTTTACAAAAAAAAAAACCATAGCTATGCGGGCAACATATGCTTTCTGGGAAAGGATCCTTCCAGTAAGATTTTATACTCTAATTTTAGGCTGTGTAGTTGGAGCCGGAGGTGACAATGTTTCTAAATTAAAACATCTTACAAAGTAAGGACTGTAAAAACATAATTATACACATGTACATGCACTTGCAATTTCTCCTAAGCAGTTGTTGTCCCCTGCTGCAACTTCACAGATTAACCTAGTAATTCTCTGCATCAATCCATGTGTCCATCCCACTTTTGTGGACACAACTACTCTGAAATAACTCTTCAGATTATACTTAAAATTTTATGGGATTGTTTGGTATCATACATGTATATAGTTGATCACTAAGCAACGCTATTATGATTTGACAAATTTATTAGAGTTATGGGATTTTATCAACTTTGTGCAATTACGGTCATAGGAACAACTTGTTATTATTGGTTAAGCAAATATATATATATATATACTATTGGTTAAGCAAATTTTACAGTGTCACAATATTCTATGTAAAGCAGGTTATATTCGCAGGGGTAAATTTTCGCGGTTTTTGTGTCATAAGGTATGTGAAAAAAATTTGCAGGTTTAATTTTTTCGCGGTTTGTGAATGTATTTGTATATGATTTGCATTAGATGGATATTTTTGCTGTTTCAGTCGACCCGCAAAAATTAGCAAATATTAAACCACCGCGAAAATAACCCACAATATGGTACTATATAAAGTAAGGACTTGAACATCACAATGGAAGAGGGAGGTTTGGCGCCATAAAACCTGGTTTAACCCACCATTTCATTTGAATTGCCTGTACCAAGTCAGGACCATTGCGATCCACCAATTCTCCGCTATGACCCATTCATTTTTGTCATTTTCTCTTGACTATGAGATTGATCATTCCAGTTCAGTAGTTTTGTTATTACCTTTATTATGAACAAATCCTATGAGGCAGCTGAATGAATTTTGCTGAAATTATGTAAGATTGTTTGTCATGATATGTATTTTGATCATATCACT
This sequence comes from Arcuatula senhousia, assembly GCA_963971305.1. Lineage (NCBI taxonomy): Eukaryota > Metazoa > Mollusca > Bivalvia > Mytilida > Mytilidae > Arcuatula > Arcuatula senhousia. The sequence goes on from OZ020313.1 coordinate 3,758,708, forward strand.
TTGACAAATCTTATAGTAGAGTGACGAAACGTGAAAAAGTCGTTTAGTTTTCGAGTTTAAATGACCCACCTGTCACATGGAATTTGATTGTCAAAAATGATAGATTGATTATTGAGCTTCCAAAAAATGTTTGTCGTCCCATAAAAATGTGGTGCCATCTGACGTTAAAATGACGTTTGTCGAAGGTACCCTCTTGGCACATACGTACCTACACCCCATCTAACCTAAAAATAAAATATTTCCGCTTATTATCTATGGAGTTCATGATCAGAAAACAAAAATATAAGGATTAATTAAGATTTTAGACGCACTAAACAAAATAAATTTTAGTTTTTTGTAGATGTAATTTGTATTCGAATAAGAGCCAAAAAATGCCTAAAAAATTGAAGTTTTTCTCTACTCCCAAAGCGAACTTGCACTTTTTCATTTAAAAAGTTATATAGCTATGAAGTATTAAGTAAAAATGAAATAATAGCCGATTTAGATTTTAGAAAAATGCTTTTAACTTAAAGTTATAATGAATACTTCAAGATTTTTTTTCGAGCAGATGACGTATTTTATTCGGAATATATGCAGCACTTTAACGAAATGGATTAAATTCTAACTCCAAGGTCATTTGTGCAAAGGAGGGACGACAGCCTAAGGTCGAGTGCAAAGGTCACGTGGTCAAATTCGCATCGTCTATCAGCATTTCAAATTTGATTTAAGACCCTAAATTCAGCGTTTTTTTTGACAAAATTATGTTACTTCTTATTCACCCCAGGTGTCCAGGTTTTTGTTAATCGTCTGAACCAAGATCCAGCTTTCGTAATATACAATATTTAAACTCAGATTTAAGATGTCTGTTAATTAATTAACTCATTTACGAATACACATTTTTTGAAAATGTAGTTTTAAGATTTGACATGTCATCTTTAACATTAAAATCTGAGAATACCCTTTGAGATCCATGACTGATTTTTCACACATTGAATCTTTATATATTGAACATTTTAAAATCGTACAGCACCCCATAGCGCCCCATTATTTTGTTTGTAATTAACAAACAAACATTGCCAATTTTCTACTAATTTGCATATTTAAATCAAACATTAAATGAGAAATTTTAGAAATCTTCAAGAAGGATTTCCTATATCTAAGAAAAATAAAGAAAAAAAATCATTTAAAAGAATGTTATAAGGAAGGCTAACGTTTAAAAATATTGTATTCAGCCATAGACCTGTATATTAATATACAGATCTATGATTCAGCTATAAGATAGGTATACAAATTATTTTTAACAGGGTGGGGCTGGAAGGTTGCAAAACTGTTAAGTGCAGGATTAGTGATTTCAGATATAGACCTGTATAAGTATATAGGTCCGAAAAAAATGAAAATAACTTCGATTATGACCATTTGTTTAACATAGGAATAAATTAATATAACCTCATCCATATAGAAAATTATTTTATTTATTTACTTAAAACACATTTATTTGATAAAAACTTGGAATTAATTTCATTGATAAACATGTGAAACCAAATATTTCTTTCCAAATATTATAAAAATATATACTAGTTGTATATATTTCAAAGGGGTTTGCAGCTTTTTGCTGTTAATAATTTGTTTTACATGCTAATTAATTATCAATTTATTTGTGACTAGCGGTCGAATACACGTGCGGTTTGATGTTGACTCATTAGACTGATTGTCTATTGGCCACGCAATCGATAATATACAAGATATATGCGTGCCTTGTGCAAAGTGTCCAACCTCCTCTGTCATTTGTGTTTACATTCTTTGTTACAATATTAACCTTATTTCCTATGTAAATTATGTTTGCTAAGTTTATTGTTGTTTTTGTTAATTTATTCAATATTTACAGTCGGAAAACCAAGTATTTATGAAAAATGTAGTTTGTTTTTGAAGTTTACAAACAAAAACCTGTGGGTGCGTTTGAATAATTGGTGTGTTTGACTTTGATTATAAAAAATATGAATAAGGAATGTAGCAGTGTTAAAGTTGTGTCTTTTGGTTCAAAGAGTAGATCAAGCTTTAAAAGAAATCAAGTAAAAGAAAATTAAAACCATTTTTAGGGTTAGGTTGCGAAGCAACCAAAACCCTTATGCCGCCGGTCGTTTGGTTAGACTATGAAGGAAACTTTGGAAATCCTGTGTTTTGTGGAAAAGGTTGGACCAAAAGTTTTTTCAAAATATGTTTTTATTAGCAAATATGCAAGCTTATCTATGATTGAAGTCCAGGCAAGGGTAGACAAGCAGGTTTTTTGCTCGATTTTAGAGCTAACAATTGAGCCGAACCACTAATGGGACTTAACATATAGCAAAATAAACATTCCGCGGTAAAATAGTCTGACTATTTGTTGTTGTTGTACTATACACTCCCTGAATCATTCAACGTTCCCTGGCACACGGTACACGGTACACGATGAGCGGTACACGGTACACGGAACGAAATGATCGGTGATCGGTACACGGTACACGGTACACGGAGCGCACACGGTACACGGAAGGTACACGGTACACGGAGCGGTACACGGAACGGAATATCAATATTAATTTAATGAATGTAATATTGATAATATAAACTACGATCTCTTATAAAGTATTGTTTTATTCTTGATTCGTGTTTTTTTTTAATGCTTAATCTATACTACTTTCTATTTTCTAATACAATGTTTAATAATCTTCATTAATAAATATTTTGTTAATAAAAAAAGAATAATTTTCGGCTTTGTACAATCTCAAGCATTTCATGTCATTATGCAATCGGAAGAAAAATATTTTAATATTTTATAAATAATATCAGTATTTTCAATGACGGTTTTATTTATAAATACAGTAATATGTTTCCGAAGGATAAATTTAAAAACTTTACGGCGCAAACCTAATACATTACATGTAACAGTTTTTTTTTTAATTTTGTATGAACTTGATTATACGCATTTGGCTTGGTGAAATACAGGTTTACGTCAGCGGACTCGAAAAGTTTGCGCCCGTACACTGAGAATGCAAAGGGGTGACGTTTTCGCTCCCTTGTGTGAGAAAATGTGTAGAAATCCAAGGGTTTTTTGTCAAATTTTGTTACAGCGTTCCAACGGAATGACATTATTTTAAAATAGTTTAAACAAATCAGAGCATGTAAAAATACATCAGTCCGTTATATACGCGAATTACATGATATAAGCAAGTTTTACCAATCGTGACAAAAATTTTGGAATCACATGCATGACACGTGCCCATCAAACAAAATACAGTTTGTACGCCCAAAGGATATAATACACTGTCTTGCAACATTTTTCGCCTGTAATCACTTAACCCAGTAGTATAATTTCATGATGTCATTTGGTATGCTCATATTTTGATGTCTATGTGTAAAAAGTTTCATGATGATATCGTACTTGTTTCATAAAAGTAAACTTAAATCTATAAGTAAACCTACATGTAAGTATAACACATCCTTTTTCTGTGATCAACCAAACATGAATTTGATAAGAGAGATACAATTTTATGCAGATTTTTTATTGTTTATATCTTGATGTATATGGGTATAAAGTTTCACTAATCAGACTTTCCGAAATATAGGTAGTATAGACCTGACAATCCCCGCGGACGAAGGCCACCCTATATCCTGTCATTTAGGGTTCCCTCTGAGGAATGAGCACTGCCCTGATGTCAGAATCTCAAGACACATGGTCTCTCCTACCGACAAGCTGGGCTCTGCCGCTGGCCTATTCGCCACCCAGGCCCGCACGGAATCATTTTTTAGGGGTACGTTTTGTTTGTTCAACCCACTTTTGTTATCATAATAAATATCTTCTGAAAATGAAAATTGATTTCATCGACATTTGTCAACCTTCGATCGTTTGTTATAATATTAAATGTCTTCAGAAAAGTTTAATTGTAATTGTCGACATTTGTATTGTTTATGCGCACATGTATTAGATAACATGCATTAAAAGAAGCCTATGTATTGTAAATGTACATGTATATGTACTGTAAGCATTTTCGTAAAAGTTGATATCCCGTTATTGCTATTGACCCCAAATGTGCACTAAGGACATGAAGGATATGATGCATGTGTTTCAGGCCATTCAAAATTATGTTTAATAAAAGATTTTGGAATGTTAAAAATAACATATTTCTAAAGTTTTGTAAAGATATCTTTAATCGTTTCTGAGTTAGAGTCATTAAAAACAATTCCATTGATGTGCCCAGGATTTACCGCTCTAAAACTAAAAGCTTATCCTCGTAGCATAAAATCGCTATCATGGTACTATGGCACTATCTGAGATGATATATTGTGCATCATCAATATTGTCGAGAAAACTTTTATGAATATTTTTGTTGCGGACAGACAGACAGACAAACTACAGTATTAAGGTATCTTTAATTTAAAGCATATGAACAATATAGTCGGTCCCCCGAAGAGCGTTGTTATTGGATTCGACTCACGTGTTGCTCGGATTGACCACTTTCCATGCTTAATTAATAGAATTTGTGCTCATGATTCACTAAAATTCTTTGAATCCGTCTTAGAATGAAGATAATGGGTCATTTTTGTCCCTGTATAAATAAAGAAATAAAAACGCTTTTAAAAAAGTCGCACAATGCATAGAAAGAATCAAATTTACAGAAAATGTTCTAAATGAGCCGTTAGCCTTAATTTGTTGAACATTCGTTTTTTCTTTAAAATTTTTTTTTTATTTAATTTTATAAAGCTGCTATTTAGTAAGAAACCAAATAGTTGGACTATATTTATTAGAGGAAGTTCTAGCTTAATATATATATAAAAGTAATAAGTTTTAAAATACGCTTTTTTTTAATAAATAATAAAGACATTTTTAAATGTATGCTAACATCTAAAAAAAACTAAAACTCACAGTCTCAGCTTAAAAATTGTCTAACTATTCGGAAATCTATACCTGTAATCATAATTGTTTATTTGTTGTTTATTCTATGCTATTTGAATTTCCATGCATGACTTGACGGTCCCAGCAGGATGTACCGGCGGCATATCAAAATAATATAAATTATTATCTCTATAATCCTAAATTGATTGAAATATTTATACAAAAAAATCAAAATATATTATTTTTAATATTTTGAAACCATTTTCATAGTTTTCAATGACATAAAACAAAAGCATCATGTCCTTAGTGCACATTTTTGGTCCTAAGTGCACTAAGGCGGCTTGTGTTGTGTTTGGACTTTTGGACCCTTTTACGACACGAAAATTTCTACCTTCGGGATGTTACAATAAACAAATTTTCCACAATAGGTGCAAATTGCAACCTCGCCAGCAGTTAATCCCCCATGGCTTTTTGTGTTTGTGTTTATCTTACAAATTTCAATGTCACCAGCAAAATACTAAGTCCGCTGAGTAAGTAAAAAATGGCCAGATTTCTTTAAACAGGAGTAGGTGAGCGACAGACCTGAAATCAAATCCCATGCTATGAAACCCCTCCCTGATGCTGTATACCAAATATCAAGTGGTGTGATAAGTAGTTGCTGAGAAAAGTGTTACGAAAATTTCTTCCCCGCCCGCACGCCCGCCCGCCCACCGCACGTCTAATGCTACTCTATTGTCTACCGTATTCTCCTATTGTCATATTCTTTGCCAAAAATCACGACCGTACACTTTTGTCCCCCGCCGCAAAGCGGAGCGGGGACATTGAAATGGCGTCATCCGTCCGTCCATTCGCCCGTACGTTCGTCCGTCAATTACACTTTTTTGTAAAAGATTTCTATTATTCCTAGGCTTTCAACATTTGCAGCCTCAGGTAGGGTTGGATGCGTCTCCTGGTCTGTCGCTTACCTACTTCCTGTTTCACGAGCCGACTTTGAATTTTCTAAGGTAAAAAAGTAAAAGAAAATTGCATAACAGATTTCTCATCTACTACTATTCAAAGGTTTTCTATATTTGGTACATGTATACAGCTTCAGGTTGGGGTCCCATATGCTTTTTATGACGTCGCTTTCCTACTTCCTGTTTAACGAGCTGACTAAGAAATTTTTAAGGGTCAAGAAAGAAAAAAAAATCGGTACAGATTTCTAAGCTACTACTATTCGTAGGCTTTCGATATTTGGTATGCAGCTTTATATAGGGGTCTCATATAGTGGGAACCATTTTCAGATCGGTCCCTTATCTGCTTCCTGTTAAGCGAGCCGACAAAGAGTTTTTGCAACTTGGCGGGGGACGCAAGAATTCCATATCCTTGTTACTTTTTCCAGCGTTTGCCAGTGCTAAACGATATACAGCCGGTAATACACTGTAATAAATACCTTTATTCGAATCAAGACGTAAATTTGAACATATTTGTCGAACAAATCTACATTGTTCTCATATATATTCAATTCTCTTATATTTAAGTTACGGGTATAGAGTAACAAACAGACACAAGTAACTTAGGGGACAACCATTTTATTTTGAAAGGGTGCTGGGCGTTTTGGGGTAAAGAATCTTAGAACAGATTAGCGGTAAAGGTCAGTTTATTTAATTTCCAACTTTTTAGGCCAGACTTTTTATTTGCAAACCATTTCTTTCTGCCCTGTTTATCGTCAACATTGTGCACAACTTTAAGATAAATTAATCTGGCTTCAAAATTATACAAATATTGCTGCACTTACATGTACCCATGCGCATGGAGTGCCACATTCACTCTGTCTAACGAGGAAAGAATTCCAATATTCAGAGACGAGTATTCGACTAAAAAAGATGCGAACGATTTCTTTTATTTTTTTTTATTAGTCAGAACTTTCACGACTTTCCTTTTGTTTTTTCCCTGATTAATTCAAAATTCAAAATGTTTTTAATGCACATACATGACGGTTTTGTATCTTGAGGTATTCTTTAATGTATATTTTTATATTGTGGAGAGGTCATTGCAAAGTACAGCTCCCCAAGTGTGTGTTTACTTGTGTCCAATCAATTTTGTAAAATTTACAAATAAAATTTCTTTACTCTAAACATGCTAAAGTCTTGCAAACAATGTTTAAAAGTGAATTTTCAATAACATTTTTTCTTTATTTTTTTTCTCGTTCAAACTTTGCGGTATTGAAGATAGTCCCGGTTTGAAAAGTCGGATAAACTTTTAATGATTCACGGGTGGCTAATTAATTAAACTGCTACTGATACAGGTACAGGTACATGTACATGTACAGTACTTGAACCGATCAATGCAACAGTTTTTGCGATCCGTCACGCGTCATCAATCAGTCACCAATCAGTCATCGATCCGGTCTCAATCATTCACCGATCCGTCATCAATCAGTCACCAATCCGTCATCGATCAGTCACCAATCCGTCCGATCCTATCCGTCAAATGCATCCCATGATGCAATTTACCAATCCGTCACGCGTCAATTCAATCTAAAATACGGAATTTTAAAGTTCGTTTCGTTTATTGTATCACGTGACTCCTTGATCGAATGCATAAAATCTTTGAATAAAATAGAAATTTATATAAATAAATGTAAAAGCGGGACATAAGACGTGTTTTATATCAATAATTAAACATAGAATATTACAAAGCACAGCCGAATTGTGCTTAAATAAATATTAAAGTCTAACTTTAATGTAAAGACATAACACATTTCTGTTTTAAAATGCGAAAATTCATACGATTTTTTATGTCAAATATATTATATTTTAAAATAACTCATTTAAAATCTTGTCATAAAGTTATTTTGAAAACAATTTTTGTGATTGTTATAAAACCATCATATTATATTAGGCTCAAACATCAGATTTTTAATTTCTTACACATTTGTAGCTTGCATATAAAGAAATGTTTGGTCTTAACAATTCTAAAATGGAAATAAATTTTCCTTATAATCTCTTAAAACTGGTAAAATATGAACCTTATTTTTAAAGTTAAAGATATGAAACTATTTAAGTTTTCAAAATGTTATAGCATTTATGTGTCAAATCTGATGAAAATAGTTGTTTCGCAAACAATTTCATGTAAACTTTATTCAACCGTCATATAATTTTATGCTCAAATATATGATTTTACTAAAGTTTCATATATTTTACATAAGAAATTTGTAAATGTGTTCTATATTCCTTTGCGAACAAATTTTCTTTATTGTCTCTTTACTATATGAACCTTATTTTCTAAGTCAGCAATATGTAGTTATGCAACTTTTCAAGTTATCTTAGCATTAATGTGTCAAACCTGATGAAAAAAGTTGTTTCGCAAACATTTTCTTGTCAATTTTATTAAACCGTCATACAATTTTATGCTCAAATAGAAGATTTTTCTATAGTTTCATATATTTTACACAAGAAATGTGCAAATGTGATCTATATTCCTTTGCAAACAAATTTTCTTCATAATCTCTTAACTTTATGAACCTTTTTTTTTAAGTCAGCAATATGTAGTTATGCACATTTTCAAGTTGTCTTAGCATGAATGTGTCAAACCTGATGAAAAGAGTTGTTTCGCAAACATTTTCTTGTCAATTTTATTTAACCGTCATATAATTTTATCCTCAATTAGAAGATTTTACTATAGCTTCATATATTTTACATAAGAAATTTGCAAATGTGATCTATATTCCTTTGCGAACAAATTTTCTTCATAATCTCTTAACTTTATGAACCTTATTTTTAAAGTCAGCAATATGTAGTTATGCAACTTTTCAAGTATCTTAGCATTAATGTGTCAAACCTGATGAAAAAAGTTGTTTCGCAAACATTTTCTTGTCAATTTTATTAAACCGTCATATAATTTTATGCTCAAATAGAAGATTTTTCTATAATTTCATATATTTTACATAAGAAATTTGTAAATGTGATATATATTTCTTTGCGAACAAATTTTCTTTATTGTCTCTTTACTATATGAACCTTATTTTTTAAGTCAGCAATATGTAGTTATGCAACTTTTCAAGTTATCTTAGCATTAATGTGTCAAACCTGATGAAAAAAGTTGTTTCGCAAACATTTTCTTGGCAATTTTATTAAACCGTCATATAATTTTATGCTCAAATAGAAGATTTTTCTATAGTTTCATATATTTTACATAAGAAATTTGCAAATGTGATATATATTCCTTTGGGAACAAATTTTCTTCATAATCTCTTAACTTTATGAACCTTATTTTTAAAGTCAGCAATATGTAGTTATGCAACTTTTCAAGTTATCTTAGCATTAATGTGTCAAACCTGATGAAAAAAGTTGTTTCGCAAACATTTTCTTGTCAATTTTATTAAACCGTCATATAATTTTATGCTCAAATAGAAGATTTTTCTATAATTTCATATATTTTACATAAGAAATTTGTAAATGTGATATATATTTCTTTGCGAACAAATTTTCTTTATTGTCTCTTTACTATATGAACCTTATTTTTTAAGTCAGCAATATGTAGTTATGCAACTTTTCAACTTATCTTAGCATTAATGTGTCAAACCTGATGAAAAAATTTGTTTCGCAAACATTTTCTTGTCAATTTTATTAAACCGTCATATAATTTTATCCTCAATTAGAAGATTTTACTATAGTTTCATATATTTTACATAAGAAATTTGCAAATGTGATCTATATTCCTTTGCGAACAAATTTTCTTCATAATCTCTTAACTTTATAAACCTTATTTTTAAAGTCAGCAATATGTAGTTATGCAACTTTTCAAGTTATCTTAGCATTAATGTGTCAAACCTGATGAAAAAAGTTGTTTCGCAAACATTTTCTTGTCAATTTTATTAAACCGTCATATAATTTTATGCTCAAATAGAAGATTTTTCTATAATTTCATATATTTTACATAAGAAATTTGTAAATGTGATATATATTTCTTTGCGAACAAATTTTCTTTATTGTCTCTTTACTATATGAACCTTATTTTTTAAGTCAGCAATATGTAGTTATGCAACTTTTCAACTTATCTTAGCATTAATGTGTCAAACCTGATGAAAAAATTTGTTTCGCAAACATTTTCTTGTCAATTTTATTAAACCGTCATATAATTTTATCCTCAATTAGAAGATTTTACTATAGTTTCATATATTTTACATAAGAAATTTGCAAATGTGATCTATATTCCTTTGCGAACAAATTTTCTTCATAATCTCTTAACTTTATAAACCTTATTTTTAAAGTCAGCAATATGTAGTTCTTCAACTTTTCAAGTTATCTTAGCATTAATGTGTCAAACCTGATGAAAAAAGTTGTTTCGCAAACATTTTCTTGTCAATTTTATTAAACCGTCATATAATTTTATGCTCAAATAGAAGATTTTTCTATAATTTCATATATTTTACATAAGAAATTTGTAAATGTGATATATATTTCTTTGCGAACAAATTTTCTTTATTGTCTCTTTACTATATGAACCTTATTTTTTAAGTCAGCAATATGTAGTTTTGCAACTTTTCAACTTATCTTAGCATTAATGTGTCAAACCTGATGAAAAAAGTTGTTTCGCAAACATTTTCTTGGCAATTTTATTAAACTGTCATATAATTTTATGCTCAAATAGAAGATTTTACTATAGTTTCATATATTTTACATAAGAAATTTGCAAATGTGATCTATATTCCTTTGGGAACAAATTTTCTTCATAATCTCTTAACTTTATGAACCTTATTTTTAAAGTCAGCAATATGTAGTTATGCAACTTTTCAACTTATCTTAGCATTAATGTGTCAAACCTGATGAAAAAAGTTGTTTCGCAAACATTTTCTTGGCAATTTTATTAAACCGTCATATAATTTTATGCTCAAATAGAATATTTTACTATAGTTTCATATATTTTACATAAGAAATTTGCAAATGTGATCTATATTCCTTTGCGAACAAATTTTCCTCATAATCTCTTAACTTTATGAACCTTATTTTTAAAGTCAGCAATATGTAGTTATGCAACTTTTCAAGTTATCTTAGCATTAATGTGTCAAACCTGATGAAAAAAGTTGTTTCGCAAACATTTTCTTGTCAATTTTATTAAACCGTCATATAATTTTATGCTCAAATAGAAGATTTTTCTATAATTTCATATATTTTACATAAGAAATTTGTAAATGTGATATATATTTCTTTGCGAACAAATTTTCTTTATTGTCTCTTTACTATATGAAACTTATTTTTTAAGTCAGCAATATGTAGTTATGCAACTTTTCAACTTATCTTAGCATTAATGTGTCAAACCTGATGAAAAAAGTTGATTCGCAAACATTTTCTTGTCAATTTTAATAAACCGTCATATAATTTTATGCTCAAATATAAGATTTTACTAAAGTTTCATATATTTTACATAAGAAATTTCAAAATGTGATCTATAGTTATATCCGAACAAATTTTCTACATAATCTCTTCACTCTATGAACCTTAATTTTTAAGGCAGCAATATGTATTTATGCAATTTTTCAACATAACATACCATTTATGTGTCAAATCTGATGAAAAAAGTTGTTTCGCAAACAATTTGTTGTCAATTTTATCAAACCGTCATATAATTTTATGCTCAAATATAAGCTTTTACTAAAGTTTCATATATTTTACATAAGAAATTTGCAAATGTGATCTATGTTCCTATGCAAACAAATTTAACACAGTGAATTAAAAAAAAATTAAATAAAATTTACTAGATTATTGATATCTCCTGAATTAGTTGTTCTTTATTATATGTTACAAATTGTTGAAATAATTGTTCTAAGCAGAACCTTTTTACATTTTAAAGATTTTTTCAGCACAGTTTCTGTTTTTGTATTTAAAAATCAGAACAAATAAAATAAAATTATATATTAGTATTATTTTTATAGAAGAAAAGAACACGAACTTTGCCTATTTAGTTTAAAGGAAGTACTATGTAAACAATTATTAAATTCATTAAATTAATAATATTAACATATTTAAATAGAAAATGTATGTCTTATATTTAACACTATAGCATAATTTATTTAAAACAAATTAAATTAACGCCGTGACTGGTTTGTGTTGCGTTATATATGTTATAAACGTATAGGTATAAACGATAACTTCGTTTCACAGAAGAGTTTTCTAATTATACCAATCGATCGTATCAGTCAAAATAACGGATCGATAGCCCGGTTACCTATGGTATCCGTCATCCGTCCAATCCGTCCGATCCGTCATCAATCAGTCAACAACGCGTCACAAATCATTCACTAATCCGTCATCAATCAGTCATCAATCCGGTCCAAACGCGTCATCAATCCGTCACCGATCAGTCATCGATCCGTCAAAGTGTTGCATTGATCGGTTCAAGTACTGTATATAAGGTAATATACATGTCCTGTCTCCCGCAGAGTCATTCCATACGGGTCAATTATGTTGTATTGAAGTTGGATTTCACAGGAGTTTGCAAATATGGACTTTTATTTTATGAAATGGTTATTTTACTATAAATGCTTCACAATTATTTTACTTAATAATATTAAATAGTAACAAATAAAATAGAATATTTTATATTTTAATTTATATAATTAGGAAAACTGTCGTACGTAAAATTAAAAGAGTGAATGCATAAAAAGTATGTATAATATCTGCAAACTATATAAAGATTGTTTTTTTTAGACGAGAAACGTATGATTTAATGATGTTTAAAACATTTAAACGATCTTTCGAAAACTGCATTTAAAAGTCTAAAAATTACTATAACCTGTAATACATGTTATATAGGAAATCAAAATTTAACTGCCAAATGTCATCCGTAAATTTAAAAATTGTGTAGATTTACTTTCCTCCAAAAGCGTTTTGAAATTTTCAGGTCTTTTGCCGAAATATTTACTTTCCTCCAAAAGCGTTTTGAAATTTTCAGGTCTTTTGCCGAATAAGTAATCTAATTTTTTTAAATTATTTCCCAGTTAATTACACAAACACGATGGTCGTAAGACATTAATTTTTGAAAATATTAACAATTCTTGGGTTGATGTTGTCTAAAAAGTAACTCATCTTTTTCTTAAACATTTTAATGGTCTAAAAAACAGACACCCTTTTTTGAAAACTTATTTCACAAATAAACTACTCGTCTGAATTTTTAGTTTGGTAAGTAGTGTGAGTGCTTTTCATTGTAAGAGCGAATATGCCCAAGTACATGTATCTTAGACTTTTTGCCATGTGACCCAAATAACTCCTAGTGTTGTTTAACTTATCACATACAGAAAAAGACGGAAGAGCTTTCCAACGCAACTTAATACATCGGAGCTATGCAGAATATGATCGAAACTCTGAATCCAAAAAAGAAACAAAAACAACTTATTGATTTCAAAATGCCAATGGCTAGTGCGATCGGAATATAGTTATTTTGAGCTCGCCTGAGCAACGGTCATTTGAGCTATAGCCGGCATTACTTTGTGTTTGTCAGCTGTCGTCCTTCCGTTCAACTGTTCAAAACTCTCTAGCTAAAACTGTTAAGCTAAGTTTTTGTGATCTGTAACTTAAATAGTATAGAAAATTCAGCTTGCATATCTTTCTCAGTGTTTATATGTCCATGCTGATACGTTTAATTCTTCTACTGGAATAACAAAATGTGTTAAAACGTTAACGGCTTTCTGTATTTCAGTTGCAATCTGTTAGATATTGAAGCTACCTAGACAAAAAAATCAACAAATATGTGTTTTTTTTCCGACCACCTGAAAAGGTTTCCGTTTTCTGTGTTTTTCTAAAAACCGTTTAGGTTATCACCTCGTCTATCTTTCTACCAAATTGTCCTTTCTTCCATATCAGTCCACATATATCTCAAAATTGCAAATCCTTCTGAACCGCCTGGTGGATTAAAGTGAAACCTGACATGGAAATAAGCGTCAAGAAATTTATTTTAATTGGATGCCATTTTGGGTAGATAACTTAATTTTTTTTTTTACAATATAGAGTTTATAAAAAAAACATCGGTAAAATTTTGTTATTTCCTTTATGGTTCCTGTTGTTTCGTTTTTTATTTGTATCATTTGTAAGAACCATTACATGTATGCATTAAACTAAAACTACATTCTTTGGCAATTTTTTCCCAAAAATAAATGCTCTATTTTCTTGATCTTTTGTTGTACAAACAAACATTCTATAAGTGTCCTTCCAAACCTGTGAAAAATTAGCCCTCACAAAATCCCGAAATCATATGCTATAAACCGTCGTTTCTTTCTTTTCTTGCTTATCATTAAAATATTGTTGACTAGATCTTGGTAAACCATTGTTTCCTTTTGCACCGTATTTCGTATTCAGTTTTAGAAAAACAAAATAAATCGTAATATTCGGATATATATATACGTTGTATTAACCTCGCAAAAAGCTGCATGTACATTTATTTTAAAATATTTCAAAAGAAAAAAGATCGCCTACTAAACGATCATATATAATACAGATGTCGGAAACTTACAATTAGCTATGGAGTCCGGATGCATGATTTATGATCTTTTGTTTGATTACTTTTTAATTTTGATAATATTTTATTTTTTATTTTTTACATACATGTTCACTAAATATGAACAGAAAATAAAACAATATGGAAAAGTAAAATAAATCGATCTTTGAGAGCAAGTCTTGATAATCGATTAAAAAATAAAAAAATATAGCAATAAACAACAATTACATGTTTGTGAATTTTGTTTAAACACTAGAAAAGAACATTGATTTTCTCTGAAAATAGCTCAAGGAACACAATACACGGAGCGGTACACGGAGCAAGGATCGGTACACGGTACACGGTACACGGAGCGGTACACGGTACACGGTACACGGAAGGCACACGGTACACGGAGCAAAATGATCGGTACATGGTACACGGTACACGGAGCGAAATGATCGGTACACGGTACACGGTACACGCTAAAAAGGGAACGTTGAATGATTCAGGGAGTGTAGTTGTTTTACTTAAGAATTCAATCAGAGCAATCCGATTTACTTTTCTGTAATAAATATGAGTTTTGCTACAAGACTTGTATACATTTATACTTAATTATACCACTATGTCATAAAATGTAACGAGATACCCTGCACTAATCATGCTTTATCAGTAGATAAGGCTAAATTCCTGAAAGACCCCCCTCATTAATTATCATAAACTTTCATTTAGCACCCTCTACAGTCCCGTGGTATAAATCAGTTATCCCCCATCGGGCATCCGCCCTCATGGGAATAACTAACACATATATGATATAATTTGATAAATTAATCAAAACAATTTAATCGTTTGAGTATTATTAAACATTATCCATTTATGAACACCTGCGAGAGTGTTTATAATTAATTAACGGCGACTGCCAGGTCGAAATTTTCATCAGCATAAAAATCAAGTTAAATGGGTGAAGATACGAGTGCAAACCTTTACAAAAGAAAACTTTTCTAACTTTTCATCCAGATGTTGTGTTGTCCACGCAATAAATATCACAATTAATGAAATATGACGTCAACTAGACCAACTAAAACACCTGCCAAATTCAATGACTGTCTGACAGGGAAAGACATCGACAACGCGATCGAGTCCACTGTTGTAAACAAGAAAATAGTACATGAACAATGTAATGGCCAAACTAATAACATTTCTTTTAAAACTACATGCATAAAAGAATGGAAAACAGGGATCTTGAGCTTCTTTGGAGACAAACAATCTCAACTCATCAAAGACACTGATTCCCTCACTGTTATCAAGGTTAACATAGAAGATGATGATCATCAACATTACTCAGTAAAATTCAATATTCATTCAACTGGCTCTATTGTATTACAAGGTGCTAAGTGTAAACTTTTTGAATCCAAATATTTTGAAACCTTAAAAGAAATGGTCAACTCGTACACTGACCCTAACACTAGCAAAGAAAATGAAAGACAACAAGCTGACGAAACAACATGTGAAATTAAACATGAAACCAAAGCTAAAGTATTACTAGATCAAGATGAATCAGATATCACAATTATGGAACTTGGGAACAATAATAATGATTATTTTCAACTTACCTCAACTCCCGTATCACATCACAACGTTAACAAAACCAAAAAACAAATACTTACTCCAAAAGAGAGAGTGACCGCCCACCAGGAGACTATTCAAAGCAAACTAACAAGTATTAACACTGTATTAGAAACGCTAAATCAATCCCTCATTAACGTTGTGAGTCTAATTAGTGATGTTAAATCCACTGTAGAAGCTTTGTCATCAGAATCATCTGAGAAGTATAACAAACTGAACAAATCCTTCAAGGAGACAAGTGATAATGTAAAAAGCTTTGAAAGGAAGCTAAACCACACAAATATCCAAATTGAAGTATTACATACAAAACTTAATGTGTGTGATAGTAAATTGAACCAACTAAAAGATGAACAGAAAGAAACATTAAATAAACAGCAAGAGTTCAACACAAAATGTAATAACTTTTGTCCTGAAAATGGCACACATGAACAACTGGGTGAAAAGATTCATAATCTGGAAAAGAATCAGGATACCATAACAGCAAAACTTGATACTATTTTACAAGAACTTTTATCATCGAAAGCCAGCAATAAAATGGACCAAGTAGTTAAAGAAGCAGTACCCAAAGAGGTCATTCCCAACATTAATAAAGAAACAAAAGGTACAAAGTGTGATAACCTTATCCTTTGCGACTCAATCCTCAAGAGAATTTCAACACAAAAATTCTCACCAAAAGAAAATACATTACTAAGGTACATTCAAGGTGGAGCTGAAACATGCACGAATTTCATTACAACTCAAGGGAGTAATATAAACCCAAAACGTGTCATTATAAACATCGGAGCCCGAGACCTCCAAAACAAAGGAGTTTACCTGAACCAATTTATCACTTTGTTCGAAGTGGCTACAAACACTTGGCCTAATGCAGAGATATACATCCTTCCACTTATGAAGCGCAAGGATATGAAATTTGAGTGTATTACCGAAGCCAATTCAGTCATCACAAACGCAGCTTCAAGATTTACAAGGATAAAAGTTCTAAAATGTTTCCACCCCTCTGACCAAATGTTCTATGATCATGTTCATCTGAATACCTACACTGGCATTCCAGCCTTAGTGAAACATCTGAAAGAGGCATTGAATTTACCTCAACAATCAGAATATAGCAATGCTGTATTCAACAGAAATGACTATGTAAAGCCCAAAAGTGCAGACTATTACTCACAAAAAAATGCATCATTCACATCGATGTCACAACAACAATTTCCTCCTGTGCCACCAATGATGCCTCCACGTATGCCACAAATGTACCCGCCGCCGATGACACCAATGCCCTACTTCATTAATCCATGGATGTGGAACCCAAATCAGTTTGGAACACCGCCTCCGATGAGCAATAGTCCAACACCCAATCACATGTACCGTTAGATCTTTTGCTTTCTTGTTTACTAATACATTTCATTATTATTATCCATTTATTGTATTTTACTATAATTATTTTTTTCTCTCCATCCCTTTTTAATTCTAATAGAACTAGAGTTATCCTTCTTTTCATTGTTTTGACTTTTACAATATGACATGACATTTAAACATGTTTACCAAAATTGAACAGGAATTATTTATGTTAATTTGTTAAAACAATTATACAATTATCAAACTTTCAATTTTTGTCTCGCCTGCGACGAATAGTCGCGGAAGGCGAGACATAGGTATTACTTTCCGGCGACGGCGGCGGCGACGGCGGCGGCGGCGACGGCGGCGGCGTAAACTTTTTTGTAAGACTTTTGTGGACAATGAATTGCTTGAAAAGTATAATAGCTAGGCATCTGATATTTGGTATACAGACAGTTCAGGTTATGGTCTACGCAACTGTCACCATGCCGTTTGACCCTGACCCCATTTTCACGCTCCAGTGACTCTGTGAACTTAGGTCTTTTTTCAGGCCGTAAACTTTTTTGTAAGACTTTTGTGGACGATGAATTGCTTGAAAAGTATAATAGCTAGGCATCTGATATTTGGTATACAGACAGTTCAGGTTATGGTCTACGCAACTGTCACCATGCTGTTTGACCCTGACCCCATTTTCACGCTCCAGTGACTCTGTGAACTTAGGTCTTTTTTCAGGCCGTAAACTTTTTTGTAAGACTTTTGTGGACGATGAATTGCTTGAAAAGTATAATAGCTAGGCATCTGATATTTGGTATACAGACAGTTCAGGTTATGGTCTACGCAACTGTCACCATGCCGTTTGACCCTGACCCCATTTTCACGCTCCAGTGACTCTGTGAACTTAGGTCTTTTTTCAGGCCGTAAACTTTTTTGTAAGACTTTTGTGGACGATGAATTGCTTGAAAAGTATATTAGCTAGGCATCTGATATTTAGTATACAGACAGTTTAGGTTATGGTCCATGCAACTGTCCCCATGCCGTGTGACCCTGACCCCATTTTCACGCTCCAGTGACTCTGTGAACTTAGGTCTTTTTCAGGCCGAAAAACTTTTTTGTAAGACTTTTATGGAAGATGAATTGCTGGAAAGTTATAATAGCTAGGCATCTGATATTGGGTAAACAGACAGTTGCCGTTATGGACAACGCAACTGTCACCATGCCATGTGACCATGACCCCATTTTTATGCTGCAGTGACTCTGTGAAATTAGGTTTTTTTTGTCTCGCCTGCGACGAATGTCGCAAAAGGCGAGACTTAGGTATGGTGATTCCGGCGGCGACGGCGACGGCGGCGGCGTCCACAATTGGTTAAAGTTTTTGCTTAAGTCTGTTTTGTGTGAACTAGTTATGTTACACCATTGATATTTGGTATGCAGTTGCATCAGCAGTAGTACAGATCAGTTTTAAAAGGATTTCACCTGTATGCTCCTGCAGTCACGGTCTACTGACTTTGAAATTTTACACTGATTTGGCAGAGGTTAACCTTTTTTCTTAAGTCTGTTTAACATGAAGCAGTTATGTTACACCATTGATATTGGGTATGCAGTTGCATCAGCATCAGTACAGATCAGTTTTAAAAGGATTTCACCTGTATGCTCCTGCAGTCACGGTCTACTGACTTTGAAATTTTACACTGATTTGGCCGAGGTTAACCTTTTTTCTTAAGTCTGTTTAACATGAAGCAGTTATGTTACATCATTGATATTGGGTATGCACTTGCATTAGCATTAGTACAGATCAATTTCATAAGCATTTTATCTGTATGCTTCTGCAGTCACGGTCTACTGACTTTGAAATTTTACACCGATTTGGCCGAGGTTAACCTTTTTTCTTACGTCTGTTTAACATGAAGCAGTTATGGTACATCATTGATATTGGGTATGCACTTGCATTAGCATCAGTACAGATCAATTTCAAAAGTATTTTATCTGTATGATCCTGCAGTCACAGTCTACTGACTTTGAGAATTTACACTTTTTAACTTTTTACTTATGTCATGAGTGTTTTATATAAAGCAGTTATGGTTCACCATTTATATTTGGTATGCAGCTGCTTAAGCATCAATTAAGATCAGTTTAAGGAGGATTTTTACTTCATTTTATACTGTGTCCAGTTGCGACAGGCGAGACATGTTTCTGTGTTAACAGTTTATTTCAGACAGAAAACTTTTTGTAATACTTGTGTGGACAATGGATTGCTTGAATAGTATAATAACTAGGCATCTGTTATTAGGTATACTGACACTTTTTGTGTTTATATCAAGAAATGAAAGCTTAGGTAGTTGATTTTAGCGATGGTGCCGGCAGGCGAGACATACTTTTAGTGGCCACACTTGTATGATTTGTTTGCAATCTTAAATGATAATATCCTTGCAAAAAATAGTTTAGTAATTTTAATATGTTCTACATCCATACAAATTTAATTGAATTGTGCTTCATTGTTTCATCATAATTAACTTTAATTTGCATTTATATATACATTGACATTGTACATGTGTTAATCCATTGTTAGAATACATATGTATTATTATTAATTAATACAAGAATGTACACCATAAGTAAAAATGTACCTTTTGTTTCATACATGCATATATGTACCAATGAATGTTAAATAATATTCAGTTCAGGTCTATTCAATCTATGGTTAAATACTTTAATTATTCTAATTCTGCATTTTAGACAAATTTTTCAGCACTCATTCACAAACCCATTTTACATAATTGGCAGTAATTTGCTACAAATGCCAAATTTTTCTAGTAAAACCCATGAAAATTTAAATATTGCCATGTGGAATATTAATGGATTTTCCAAAAGTAAAGCCTCCAATGATACCTTTTTGAAATCTGTTTGCAATGTACATGTGTTAAGTTTAGTAGAAACTTGGTGCGGTAGTGACAATGATACAGCCAATATTTCTGGATTCTCCTTGATAACAAACAGTACACGAAAAAAACATAAGAAAGCATTCAGATCATCGGGTGGCATTTCTATGTATATAAAATCTGAACTCAAAAATGGTGTGTCCAAATTGCCTAATAATAACACAGATATTGTTTGGATTAAGCTCCTTAAATCTTTCTTTAATCTAAAACAAGATGTGTTTCTTGGTGTTATCTATTTTTCTCCTGAAACCTCAGGTACCACTAACCAAGATTTAAACGAATTATATAATAAACTTCTCAGTGATGTAGAATATTACAGTAATCTAGGTGATATCATTATACAGGGCGACTTTAATGCCTATACAAACTTAAACCCAGATTTTGTCATTTTTGATGATTCAGAACATCCCAATTCTGAAGACATAAACTATATATCTGATTCCCAATTACCAAGAAATAACTCTGACAAAAAGTTACCCAATAAAAGTGGAAAAGAACTTCTAAATTTATGTAAAGAAACGGGTTTAAGGATTCTGAACGGACGTACTCTTGGTGATCTCCAAGGAAAATGTACATGTACAACCTACAATGGAAACAGTGTTGTTGACTATACACTTGCCTCTTGCAACCTTTTACAAGGAATTGGTAGTTTTACAGTAAATAATCTTACAGATATATCTGATCACCGTTTAATAAACTGCTCTCTGCTCACATGTTTTTATAATAAAGTAATAAGAGATAACTTGACCCCTTTGCCAGGTAAATACATATGGGATTGCAATGCAATTGAAAAATATAAATCTAATCTACAAAGTGATCCAATAAAACTCAAGCTTAAAAGTTTTTTAATGAATAATAATGAAAACTGTGAGACAGCTGTTGAAAGTTTTAACTCAATTTTACATGAAACTGCTTCAATGTCTGCAAAATTTCTAAAAGGGAAATTTCCTAATAAAAAGAAAAAATCAAAAAAGACTGAATGGTTCTCAGACAATTGCCAAGACCTCAAAACAACAGTCAAAAGTTATCTTTCTCTTGTTAATAAGTACCCTTATAATGCACAATATAGAATAAAATATTACTCATTCCTCTCTAAATATAGGAGATCATGTAAAACTGAACAAAAGAAATATAAAAGAAAAATATGTGACAATATTTACTCAAGCATGAATAATGACCCAAAACTATTTTGGAACATGGTTAATAAACTTAATTCTTCTGTAACTAATGAAGAAGATATTTCTAATAAAGAAGAATTCATTCACTTCTTTCAAAATATAAATAATCACTCTGAAAATGCACCAAACAATAGATTTCATGACTCCATAAAGGATCAGCTGAACAAGTTTTTGCAGCATTCCAATAATCTAGGAAAATGTGAAGATACCAGTCCATACAATAAACCCATTAATAAAGATGAAATTATTAAAGCTGCTAAAACACTAAAATATGGGAAGGCAACATCTAGTGACCTAGTCTCGAATGAGATGCTGAAGTATGGAATAGATCAGTTACTCGATCCACTTCACAAATTGTTTAATTTGATATTTGAAAAGGGTCAATATCCAAAAACATGGAATGAAAGTTATATATCACTAATTCATAAAAAAGGGGACAAAGCCAACCCTTCAAACTATAGAGGAATCTCATTAACTTCTAACCTGGGGAAATTATTCAATAAAGTTCTACTTGCAAGAATTATAAAATTTACTGATTCCAATAATTTGATTTGTGAAAATCAAATTGGATTCAAAGGAAAATCCAGGACAACTGACCATATCTTTACCATTAAATCTATAATTGATACATATAAATCTAAAAAAAAGAAAGTATTTGCTGCCTTTATTGATTTAAAAAAAGCATTTGATACTGTTTGGAGAGATGGTCTTTTCTTCAAACTGTATCAAAACCATTTTCCTAAACAGATTTTAAAAATCACACACTCAATGTATCAAGACCCCACTTGTAGAATCAAGTTCAAACAAGGACTAAGCAGAAGTTTTATTTCAAAATGTGGCGTTAAACAAGGGGACGTACTGAGCCCTATTTTATTTAATTTATATATTAATGATCTTGTTGCAAATTTAAATAAATCATTGACTGATCCAATCAACATAGGTGATGTTTCCGTTAACTCTCTTCTTTACGCAGACGATATTATTCTGCTGTCCAGCACCCAAAGTGGCTTACAAAAGTCACTTGATGTTCTGAATGATTTCTGCTCATCCTGGAAGCTAGAAGTAAACAAACAAAAATCCAAGGTGATAGTATTTAATTCAAACGGTAAAACTTATTTGAACTCATTCAAAATCAATGATTCCTATATTGAAACTGTAAAGTCATATTGTTACCTTGGCATAACTTTAAAATATACAGGCAATATTAATGTCTCTACAAGCTTATTAATGGACAAAGGACGCAAGGCATGGTTCAAAATTAAGAAAAACATTGGTTTAAATAATCCTTGCAACTTATTAGAAAAACTATTTGATACACTGGTTTCACCAATAATTCTTTATGGGTGTGAAGTTTGGGGGGCATATTCTAATCTAAAAGATACAGACCCCTACGAATATCTACATATCAAATTTATCAAAGAAATCTTAGGCATCCATAGCAAAGCAACAAATGTCGCTTGCTTATCTGAACTTAACCGATACCCCTTGAGAGAAAAGGTTAAATTTTTAATACTCAAATTTAGAGATCACCTTTCTAATTTAGACAACAGTTTAGTTAATAAGATTTTTAACAACCTTCCCCCCAGTAATAGATGGATGACAACCACAAACCAATGGATCAGAGAACTAGGATTTAATTACGTAACTCATAACACAACTAACTCTATAAAATATTTAAGTAACTTTAAACAAAGAATATTTGACCAAGCTTTACAAAATAGAAGTAGTACTTTAACTGAAAACAATAAATTATCTTTCTATAACACAATATGTCAATTCAATCAAAGACCTCCATATGTTGATATCTGCAGATTCAAATCTGATAGATCTATTATTTGTAAATATAGATTAAGTGCCCACTGTCTAGCAATAGAAAGAGGACGATATAACAATATTCCCAGAAGTGAAAGAATCTGTTTAAAATGTAATTTGTCACAAATCGAAGATGAAATGCACTTTTTCATCCACTGTCCTGCCTACAATATATTTAGACAAGAGCTTACTCAAAAGGTCAAAAATGTTCATAAAGATTTCAATTCTATAACTGAAAACAAAATGTCTTTCATATTGAACAGCAACTCTTTAATTATAATAAAAGCAGTAATTGAGTATATAAAAAAATGTCAAGAGTTAAATTAACCAAAACATTTAATAAGTATAAATGAATATGTACTTTTCTCTAAGTCACTACCGCTCCAGGTATATAGTTCTTAATTTTCTTTTATTTTTATCTCTGTCGTCAAATATTGTTTTCGGAGCTGCGTCTTGGTGCGATTCTGTACTCACTTATTTACCAATTGTGGTGAATGGTTGTAGGGTTGCATCAAGACCCAGTATCTATTGTTTGCATTATGTCTCAATCTTTAATATGTCATTATGTATGTGTTATAACCATTTATTGTAAATGTGTTAAACAAATAAATATTATTATTATTATTATTATTTAACATGTTAAAAAAGTTGTCATGCTAGCCTTTGAAATTGGCGCCACATCGGCGAATTAATTTTTCAGGTGATCAATAAATTGAAAACAATATGACTCATGGATGCATGAAAGATTTATTCTTTGATTTACTTGCGAAATCATCCTGTTTAGAAATAATTTCTACTGGTAAGATTAATCCTTATTGACTGATGTACATTTAACATTTTTTAAAAGTTGTCATGTTATTCTTGAAGATAGAATGTGTCATATCGCCATTAAGAATTTTCCACGTGATCAATAAAATGTAAACATTTACATGTGCCGATGTGGGCCAAGTTTACTTGTACATCATGTACCAAATGTTTATTTCTACAGATAATGAAACTCTATTTATAGATTTAACAGATTGAATAAATGATTGTTTACGTTAAATTAATTATAAACACTCTCGCAGGTGTTCATAAATGGATAATGTTTAATAATACTCAAACGATTAAATTGTTTTGATTAATTTATCAAATTATATCATATATTTAAGTACAAATATAGTCTTTTTTAATATGCATTATAGGACAAAGCAGTCATTACCTATATCGCATACCCTATATCGCACCCCCTATATCGCATACCCTATATCGCACCCCTACAAAATATCAATATTTTATTTTATATGATATAATGAACATTACATGGCAAAATCTGCATCACATGCTGTATTAACCCTCGACCTATATCATACCTCGGGCCGTTGGCCCTCGGTCAGATATAGGTGTCTCGGGTAAATACAGCATATGATACAGATTTTGCCATGTATTATTCAGTATGTATCTCCTGTCAACATGGTTCACATTTATATACATGTACATGTTAACATTGAACATATATAGATCAACTTTGCGTTCCAGTTCTACTTTCACTTTACTAGCACCTGTGAGTGGTAGTGTGGGACAGGGCTAAATCATGATATACAATAATTTTAGCATAAATATTAGAGATTAAATTGTTAATTGCATTTTGAAAATAGAGGGAAATGTCAATAAATGTAAAAAACTAAAGACAGGAAGATTTACCCAACTCATTTCAACAAATTTCATGGGCTATGTAGTGTTTTACTGTTATAATACCTCTTATTTTAGGGGCAACTATTTCTGCACAATGTACATCCAAAGCAATTTTCAGATCTGTCGGATTTTACACTCAGTACATATACAGGGACCTGCTTCATATAAGACTTGATTCCAAATACACTGTACCGGTAGCAGGCCCCTTTTCCTAGCTCAGATGCTGCTGGCTCTTTGACTCTCGACCCCAAATGCCATGTGCAGGCTCCTGTGGTATGATATGAACTTTAATAGGGCAGTTAAGGATAGCGAATTGCATATGTTTTGAAATTTTTTTAAAGCTGTGGGAATTCTTGTTTCTGGTTAGGGTATTACACATGAGGGCATCGTCTTCTGATTTTAAGGGTAAGGTTGCTTAGCCCTTATGCTATCGGTCGTACGGTTGGGCTATGAAGTCATCTTTTGGAGAAATCAAATGTTTTGTGGAGAGTATTGGGCAAAAAGAAAAAAGGGTGTAAGTTTTACACGTAATTTTTAGGGTTGTGTGTAAAAATCTATTGAATTTTTATACCCCCACTCGTACGAGAGAGTGCTATATTGCAATCACCTTGATCGTCTGTCCGTCCATCTGGTACAATATCTTGGCTTCTACTGAAGGGATTGATTTCAAATTTGGTAGACAGCTTTATCTTGACAGGATCATACAATCTTAGTTTCTATGTCAGTATGTGATCCATTCTGGTTCTCTGAGCTGACTTGTACTTTTTTAAGGGTCAAAATAAAAATAAATTCGTAACAGATTTCTCAGCTTTCAATGAAGGGATCTATTTCTAATTTGGTACACAGCTTAAGCATGATGAAATGTACCGTGCCTCCCCTTTCCAGGTCAGTTGGTCATCTTCCTGTTTTCAAATGTTCGAGTGAGGGTAGGATTAGCACGACTTAGTGCAACCCCTTGTTTGTGAAAATGTGGTTGGGAATTAGTCCTAAAATAATGCCTTTGGAAATGCAATCATGTCCAATCATCAGCTGCATGTGTCCAGAGTGACTATCAACATTGGGCGGCGAGTGAACGGACAGGGTTCAACATGTTGTCAACTTGTGTTCAAATTTAAAGTACTGCTGGTGTAAACATTAAGTATTCGTTAAAATTGATAAGAAATTGTGTTGGTAAACACGGTACAATTTAGAATATGTAGTGAGTTTTTTCTCCTATAAAAATCCCTTAGGTAATGCGATTTGGTAGCTCAGAGTTAGTTACCTAGGCTGTTCCGGAAATTATAACAGGTAAATTTTTGTACATGTATTTCTGATTAAAATTATTGAATTATAAAAACTAACAAAAATAGAAAATAAAAATAAATAAAGAAACATGTTGCTGTCATATCATCATGCTGTTGGCGAAGTTTTTTTTATTCAGATCTATATGAAACCAGTAGCACACATACTTTTTTGCCTTATATATTTGTAACCAATGCACTTTAAATAGCAGTCCTGCTTTTTAATTCACAAGATATACAAGATGCTACAACCACAGCATATTGAACCCTGCAAATTTTCAGAGCATTGATATGACTTGTCATCCGTTCAAGAGTTTTTTTTTTTAAAAAGATAGCAAACCATGGCTGTATTTAGGGTTAATAATTTGACATTGATCTTAACTTAGATAAACTAGGTTGGAAAAGTACATGCATATCAATATGAAGTGTGGCATTGAAAGGGAAAACACATATCATCTTATTTTAAGCTGTTCAACAGCAACCTAACCCTAGCAGTGCTGTGCACTTTGATTTGACGATTCCGTTGCCTAAAGGTAGTTTCTTATTAAAATTCATAATACTGAAAAAACATAACCATAGTTTCCAAAATAATGCTTTGTATTTATAATTTATAGCTGGTTACTTCCAAAATCCGGAAAAAGTGAAGAAATTGGAAAATTGCAGAAGAATATCGTTAACGAGATAATTTTTGTCTGTGGATTATTTTCCCTAAATTCGCAAACTCAAACTATCCGCAAATATATCCCCTTCACAATTGCTTTCTTTTCAAAGTAATCATATGGAACGCGATTTTATTCCCACACGCGATAGATCAGTAACATTTACACACAAAAAAAGACGCCAAAAATTCCATGTTTACAGTACTAGTATGCGATCATATCTCCTCTTTAGTCTTGTAATCATGAAAAGGCAGCTTTCATCTTGTACAAGTCGACGAAATGTATTTCAGTAGAGGTGAAAAAAGAAGGGTTTTTTTTAAATCTGACAACAGGAATAAGTTTGTTTAGGTGTACACTTCCTTCATTCAGTTGGAAAACAAAGAGGGACATTAAAGAGCGCTCGGAAAACTTACATCCAGTCAGGCCCGCTTTGACCACAAAGCGACTGGAATGTGTGTCCCAGGTGATTGAATTAGGGCAGTCCTGTCATAAAAAATGGATAAAATGTTCAGTAAGAGTAAGAGTAGGACCTGCAGGATCCACATGTACGAAGCTTAATTGTCTGATCAAAACCTAGCTTTCATCCATTTTAGAAATCACAATGGCAGTCAATTTCAACCCAATTGGCTTTGTGTCCCCATTCTTCCATTTCATCATCATTTCATGTTCATTTTAGGTTCATCTCTCTGATATAGCCGAAATCATGATGCTTGGAAGTAAAACAATACTAGTAGCAGACTAACTGACTGGTTTCAAACCGAGTTATTTTAAAATTCTATAGATCATGTAGATAGCAGAAGGTTTATTATTTCATTCACTCTGGTATATCTTCCATCAACTGTTGTTCAGATTTTGCCTTTTGCACATGCTCTTAGTGGTTGTAACTCGACATCACGACTTTTTGTTTAAACAAGGCCTTGTATAACGCAATGAAAACGATCCGGATCGTTTTGCAAATCTGACTGCCTTAGCAAACGATCACCATTCATGACGCTATTGAAAAAAAAAAGGATTTTTTGGCAGTTTTATATAACCAGAGTTTCTAATATAAAACTTTGAACCTGTTATTTTTGATTTAATAATCACTGCAGTCTTTTTAAGAGACTTGATTTGTTTATGCAGTTGTAAAAATGTTGTGTTACTAAATGTGTCTGTAAGGAACAGCTAAGATCTTTTGTGCACATGTTTGTGCCTTTGTCAAAATGAGGAAAAACTGTCGCTATCACCAAACTTTTGTTACAACTGATGCAGTTGAGGTGTCTGAAGAATCAGATTCTCTAAAGTGTTGTTATTTCAAACCATTTCAGGGGTAATTGCCGTACTTGACACACTAATGTAGCCAGATATATATATGTGTACCAGGAAAATAGCATAGACTGATGTGTGCTGCATGTTCAGAATTTCTTAAATGGGAGGAGTGTAAACCATTTGCATAACACATGAATAGTGAAATAAACCCTTATTATAATTAATTCTAAACTATCCTAATTTGTTTTGCCATCCTGAATGGAATATTTTAAAAATATCTCAATATATATTCGATTTTTATTTTTTAAGCAACTTGACCTGTGACGGAAACTCGATCAGATCTCAAAATACGTGAATAAAGATCCGTAAAATCATTTGCCATAGTGAAGCTAGGTAACACAGCTAATCGTGTGAACAAAAACAAAACTAAAATGTCAATAAAATATAAATAAAAAACTATTTTTGTATTAAAGAACAATCTTTTTACATACAATTTTAGCAGACCGGATGTGGCGTCTGTGTGTGTCATTTGAAACATTTTTTTCTTGTAATAGCATTATAGTTCTTTATATTAAGCGTTTTTGGTGTTGCTTTCATTTTGTTTCCCTATTTTAAGAATTTAACGCGTTTGAACTATTCTGTACTTCATGGAACGTTTTCCACTCCTGACCTTTGACCTTGATTTTTATACGACCGCAAAATTTTGCGATCGTATAATGTTATGGCGATGTCGTTGTCGTCTGGGAACATTTGGTTTCCGTGCGAAAACTTGAGTAAATGTTGACCAATTGTTTTAAAATTTTGATATGATGTTTGTAACCACTAAAGGAAGGTTGGTATTGTATTTGGGGTTTGTAGCCCCTACCGTTTTAGAAAAAAGGGCAAAAAGGGGCTAAAACGGGTGTATTGACAAAACTGTTGTAAAATGTTTGTTATTCATTCGATTTTGAAAATTCTTTTTTTAATGAATTCCTCATTAAATTCGTCAACTAAATGTGTCAATGATTTTGATATTTATTGCACCGTTACATTGCTACAGGGGGTCAAAAAGGGGCCACACCCCAAAAATCGACTTTTTTATTTGTGGTCCGATTTTCAAAATCTTTTTCCATTGGAATCCTTGTGAAAATCCCTGCCTGCGTTTTTCAATCAGATTTTCACTATCTCTTACCATTTTTTAGAAATTAGGGGTCAAAGGGACCAAAAACGCCATTTTTAAAAGTTTGTCAATGCAAATAGTTTTATACCAAAAATCAAGTTATAGTGGGCCTGCCAATTGTTATGAAGTTTATATATGATGATTATATCCACTAAAGGAATCTTGGTTTTGTATTTGGGGTTTGTGGCCCCTACTGTTTTAGAAAAAAGGGCCAAAAAGGGCTAAAACGGGTGTATTGACAAAACTGTTGTAGAATGTTTATTATTCATTAGATTTTGAAAATTCTTTCTTTGTTGAATTCATCATTAAATTCTGTCAACAAAATGTGTCAATGATTTTGATATGTTTTTCACCATTACATTGTTACAGAGGGCTAAAGACAGGCCACGCCCATAAAATCAACTTTTTTATTTGTGGTCAGATTTTCAAAATCTTTTTTTCATCAGATTCCATGTACACAATTTCCTATTATTTTTTATTGGATTAGCAATATCTTTTACCATTTTTGAGCAATAACGGGTTAAAGGGCCAAAATTGTAAATTAATACATGTATAGAAATAAGGCTTTTTGTATAAGATGTTGATGTAAATATATTTGTCAAAAATGCATTTCTATAAGTCCACCACAGGATGCATGTGTCAAAAAGCTTTGTAAGTCCACCATGGGCTTCATGTGACCAAAGCAATGGACTATCCATATTGGGTCTCCAACGTACAGGGTTCAACTTGTTGCGGTCGTATCATGCTGCGCTCGGCGTAGCTTTTTATTGACATGATGGCACCAGATATTATGGCGACGACATTTATTTCCTGAAAGAAGAATGATTTTGCTTATCAAACAGCTTTTCAAAATCCATGTGACAGATGGGTCATTTAAATTTTTCAAAATTGACATTACGTCACTCTACTATTATAGGAGTTAAGGGACTTAATTGACTTTGTACATTATAGGTCATAAAAGTGTCAATTGCTCTGAGACTGCTTGACTGACTTCTCTAGTTGTAATAGTCAATCTGTATTACCCCAGGACCCTTTAGCTTGTAATGGAACAAGACTAGTGTATTTATATTTTCTGTTTATTTCAATATTTCCTTGAGCCTCTTGTTTAATTTTTGTGAATTAGTGAGCCTCTTGTTTTTTATAGATATGCTTTCCTGCTAACATCTCCAGTAGTACTGGTCTACCTGTTGGCATTTTTCTGGATTATTAAGCGACCTCCAATCTCTGACAAGGACGCTGACATTACAAGTAGAAAACCAGTACAGAGCGAATCCGAGTCTCTATTGTATGGCAGCTGTGATGGAGAATTAGACGAGGTTTCAGGTACAAGTACAAAAAATATTACAAAGTTGACGGCATTTTTTAGCTCACCTGACCCAAAAGGTCATTCTAGCTATTGCCATCACTTGGCATCCACCATCATCGTTAACTTTTCTTCAAAAATTTTCTTCTCTGTAACTACAGAAGGGATTGCTTTGAGACTTTGCACACATTATCTATGGGTGGTCCTCTACCAAGATTGCAAAAACTGTGACTGCTGAGGAAACAACACAGCTGTTGTTGCTAAAAATAGAACAGGGCTCAGACCTGAGCTTTTTGCTTATAAATCAAAAAGTATAATAGAGAGAGATCATCTGATGCAATCTCCTTCTTCAGCTCATTAAGCTCTACTAAATAGATGATAAAGAGATGTGGAATAAGTGTATGCGACACAACCAACATTAAAGAAACGGCAATTTAAAAAATCACAATGGAAAACACACAGCAGTTTTCAACATGACCATAGGTCACTGCTTGCTGTCTTGCATTGGCCCAAGACTAAAAATACAATACATAAGATTCAAACAAATCCCTAGATTATCAATGAAAGGCGCATTTCTGGACATTAAACAAAAAACAGATAGTTGACAAGGACAAACAAAAGCTTTGAAAAGGATTCCTGGCTTAGGACAGGCACGTATAAAATGTGGTGGGGTTAAACTAGTTTTTTGGGGCCAACCTTCCCCCTTTGTACAAAGCACACAAAAAAAACACACTTTAAAAATCAAATTGATAAAAGTTCAATTCACCAAGAGAGAACCTTAAAAAAAGCTGTTGCTTTTGTCTTTTAGATTTAAAGTCTCCATTAGACTAAAAATGTCAGATGAGCCCTCATAGGGGTTAAGGCCCTTTAAAAGTGGAAAAAGCTTTTTTTATGTTTTTGGCCTATGGAATGAATACTATTGCAGATAGAGAAAAGCTGTTGCTTGCTTTTAAGTGCAGTTCTCTGTAAGAATCAGGCAAAATTAAAAAACTTTGAATCATGATTTTAAAAACACACGGTTTTGACAATAAATTGTCATTCAAAATAGCCTTCTAATGAAGAAACAAACATTAGTTGTTGTCTCGAGTGTCAGAGGATGGAGAAAAATTTCTGTTGAAATGATAGGAATTTAGTGTGACATGACAGAGTTATCTCCCTTAGATTCAAATTTTATTTGCATTTCAACCAAAATATATCTCAAGTTACTGACTTTTAAAAAAAGTGCCAAAGCATTTTTTGTTACTCTTTAAGCATTTTGAAGTCAAACTCGTGTGTTTTTTTATCATGATTCACACATTGCCTGATTCTTACAGAGAATGGCACTTGAAACTTCAGGTTATTGAGCTCTACAAAAGTCTCAATTGGGTTGAAGTTGTCTGATGACCGCTCATAAGGGTTAATAGTCCTTAAAATGCAAAAAAGCATTATTTTTATCAAAGTTTTTTGGACTATTGAATGAAAACTATAACAGGTTAAGAAAACTGTTGCTTGCTTAAACCTTCAGCTCATTGAGTTGAAGTTTTTAGATGACCCCTTAAAGAAATATGGCCCTTTTAATGGTGAAAAATTGTGGTTTTTACATGTTTTTGTTTTATAGAAAGAAAACAGTTGAAGAGAAAAGCTGTTGCTTTTGACTTGCAGATTAAACCTATTAGAGATTAAAACAACTTTTATTAGCTTAAATGTTTGGCTGACTATATGCTCTCTTCAAAAGCCTTCATAGATGGAACTTCCGAAGTTGTATGATGATCCTTTATTGGAGTTTTTCACCTCAGATGCCCCAAAATTTTTTCATTCCATCAGTGATTGAAGTCAGGTGAGCAATTCAGGCTCCTGGGAGCCTCTTGTTTATTTGTGATATGATTTTGCAACATTGTGACAAAGGTCCAGACATCAAATTGTCTTGTTTAATTTACATACCATTGTAACATGTGATCTTAGCTGTAAAATAATTTAATGCATGCACTTTCAAAAGAAAATAACATACAAAATGTTCATGCTTGGCTTGTGCTTGTAGAGATAATCAGTGAACCAGAAGAAACAGCCCTACAAAGAATATGGAGGTGTTTAAAACTTATTCTCTGGGTATCATTAAATGTAAGTCACAGTTTTAAAACATTAAATTCCAGTCTTTCTTAAAGTCAGGCTCTGTAGCTATAGTTTTTCATGGTAAAAAATGACCCACAAATTTAAACTTGTGCTGGGAATCA
This sequence comes from Arcuatula senhousia, assembly GCA_963971305.1. NCBI lineage: Eukaryota > Metazoa > Mollusca > Bivalvia > Mytilida > Mytilidae > Arcuatula > Arcuatula senhousia. The sequence continues at coordinate 3,791,427 of OZ020313.1, forward strand.
AATTTGATCATTAAGATTGTATGCAAACTAGTGAATATCTTTCTTAAGTATGGTCACTCTTCATGTTTTAGAATTTCAGTCTGAATTTGGACCTCATCTAGATGCTTATGCTGCAGAATAAAGAACCACAATTTTAGAATCCACGAACTGATACTTTTTCACCAAAACCATGAAAATGGGTACACACGAAAATATATGAATCCACAGTGTCCTTTTAAATACTAAAGAACTTTGTTGCATACTGACCTTAAAAGAACACAGTTTAAGATTTCTTGAAATTCTTTATATAACTTTATGGTTTTTAGGGCCAAAAACATCACAATCATAAAGTAATGTAAAAAATAATGTAACACAAACATCAACAGGACATAAAAACGGACAACATATAAATCACAGAAACATAAACACTACTGAATATCAATTAACAATGAGAACTCTATTTGTAATGAGAGTGAACTCCAGAAAAGTAAGTTGTTCCTGCCTGCTATAGCACACCAGTTGCCCTGTCAATTTTTAATTCAGTGTGTCAAATCTGGTCAAAGGAGAAAAAACAAAACCCTATGACAAATCAACATCTGCACTCATCTTAGAGACAGAAACCCCATATTTGTCTATGAGTGTATGGTGTCAACTATAGAAATTTCTTAAGTGACAACAGCAATCAAAATTTTTTTTTTATGACAATTTGAGCAGTAACCATCTTTTAGATTTGAAAATAGTAAGAATTTAACAGAATTGTAATATTATATGGAATTGTATATGAGAGGGAAATTAAGTTTCTTTTCTTGTACTGCGCGTGTATAATGATTGATATCCTCAGTGATGGCTTTGGCTTTCAATTTCAAGAATTTTGGGTAAGAGTTCTTTTAATTCATGCTTAACAGATTTCTTGTCCTTTTCAAGTTTAAAATTTGTTGACCAAATATTATTTCAACCTAACAATAGGCTGTCTATGAAAAAATGAATAGACTGCATAACCAAAAGCATAAACTGTATAACCAAATACATAAACTGTATAACCAAATGCATAGACAGCATAACCAAATGCATAAACCATAATCGCATTACCAAATGCATTAACTGCATAGCAAAATAAACCATTTAGAATTGTCTTTCACCACAATGTGGAGAAATGAGATACTGTAAAAGCAGAAATATTAGTGGGGGATTAATTTTCTTTTATTTCGTGGGTAAGAAAAATCCACGAAATTATATCCCCACGAATTTAAAATATTTAGTTAAAGAGTGTATATCAAAATTAAAAATCCACTAAAATTTATCCCCACCAATTCAGTTTTGTGCTTTAAACCACAAAATTTTATCCCCACGAAAAAAAATGATTATACAGTAGAATTGCTCGGTATTCATCCATGTGTCTATTAGAAATATTTCTGTAACAAATTTCTCAGCAACTATCATTTGTTGGAATTAGATATTTGGTATGCAGCTTCAGGCGGGTTTTATATGGTGGGATGGATTTTGAGCTTTGTGGCTTATCTACTTCCTGTTTTAAGAGCTGACTTTTTTCACTCAATGGATGGAACCCTTTTTTCCACTCGATTGGTAGGGAAAGTAGAATCTGTTTTGCACTTTCTATTTGTGTTAATTTTTGTGCTTTGCCTGGGATTATTGATAGGGATAAGGTTGGCCAAAAAAAAAACCTAGTTCCCATACATTTTATATGTGCCCATCATAAGCCAGGAAGCTTTGACAAAGCTTTTGTATGAATTTGTCTTTTTGATGTTTTCTGTTCCTTGTTTAAGAAGGGGGTCTATCTGTGACTATTTCAGGACTGGATTTGATCTATATGCATTTTATTTACTAGTGGCCTCGTTGAAGGCTGCTGGTGGTTTTCCATTGTGGTTTTTCTAAATTACCACTGGTTATGTGCGCTGTGTCGCATACACTTATTCCACATCTCATTTTTTCTATTACTAAATTACTGATTTTTATGTGAGTTGTGTCCCGTACACTTATTCCACATCTCATTAATTTCTATTATTTACAGTTGTGTATCGTCTACATGTTTGATCATCAATTTCTATTATTTACAGTTGTGTATAGTCTACATGTTTGACTTTAATTTCTATTATTTACAGTTGTGTATAGTCTACATGTTTGACTTTAATTTCTATTATTTACAGTTGTGTATAGTCTACATGTTTGACTTTAATTTCTATTATTTACAGTTGTGTATAGTCTACATGTTTGAGTATGTGGCCCAAGGCTGTGCAGCCAAAGTTCGACCCAAGTCAGAATACAATATAGGATGTCCTGAACTGTATGCCGCTCTCTCTTTCTGTTACCAGGTAACCAGATCAAACTGGTTTCCTTACACCAGGTAACCAGATCAAACTGGTTGTAAGGAAACATGTTTATTACGTTAGATAAAAACATTAAATGTCTAAAATATATGCACACTTTTTCTTTAAATATACTGTACACATGCTGTATGAGTGGTTTTTTTTCATGGGAGCTAAATTTAGCAGATTTCTTAAAAAACAAAAAACAAAATTTTTTTCGCGGAATTCAATTTTAGTGATTACTTGTATATACTTTACATATACTATTAACCAGATTTAATTCTCATGGGATAATATTTTTGGGAATTGTCAAGTATTGAGAAAAAAGCGAAAGTTAGATACCCAGGTGAAAAAAACAACTTATAAGGTATAAAGAGATGACAGTTTAAAATTCCCTAATTATGTCACCATTATCTGTTGATGTACTGAAGTCCTTTTAACAGGGAGCTAGATCTTTAAAGTAGACAAAAAAATACATTATATATATTACATTCACAAGAAGATTGATTTCTGTATCCATATTCAGCAAGGTAAACAAGACAGATGTCTATCAATACAATTAGTTTCACAGTCATTTACCTACCTACACAGTGAGTAAATTTCATGTCGAGTGAGCTGTGTAATGAATACTTTCAATCTAACCTCTCCAAATGTAATTTTTTTATGCCCTATCTATAAAAGTATGGGGCATATTGTGTTTTAGGTCCATAAGTCTGTGGCATATTGTGTTTTGATCTGTTTGTCTGTCCGTCCGCCCCTCATGTTGCAAAAAGAGCCATTAAATCTTTCGAACATATTTTTATGAAAAATTGAAATGTTAAAAATGTCTACTGTGGTTTCGTTATTATAGAGCCCAGGTATTAATTTTTGTGTTTTTTTTCATTTCTTGTAACCATTGAAATAAGAATCCATGAAAAGAATATTTGATACATTAATTTCTTTAGTAACATGTGCTGACCACGAAATTTAAAATCCAATGAAATGTCTTTTTTTGGAGAAACCACAAAAATAATGAATCCACAGTATACAAGCCTGATACCAACCCCATTAACTAGATGTTTATACATGGTCAACATGTTACGTCAATCAATGATGTTAGAAGAGATAGGATATTATTTTTATGCTCCATTTACAAAAGAAGGCAGGCCATTCTGATTAAAATCAGACATCTCACTTGTTCCTGTTTATTGCTCCCCCATGACATATTAATAAATGGGAGCAAATGAGAGGTCTGATTTTTATCACACTGTAGGGGGGGGCATATAGTACCGTGCTTTGTTCCTTCATCCATCATTCCCTCCCTCCATTCATCTGTTCGTCTGTTCATCCGGCCGGACGTCCCAAATGTTGCGAGATTGGGCATTATGTCCATTAGACATATTCTTGATTATTTATGTATTTCTGTGAATGTTGTATTTTCCAGGCAGGGGTATTTGTATCCCGGTCCTCAGTACAGCTATTCAAGATCCACAGAATTGAGATTTTATCAGTATTACAGCTCATTAATATGATCCTTTGGCTGGTGGATGTACATGTAGGTTGTTAGTGTTTAGCCCAATATAAAATACATCCTAGATTCACATCCCTCGCTACTCTTAACTTACAGTTTTCAGTGGCTTAAAAAAAATATTTTTAGTTTTTTTGAAAATGATGTATATTTTTGGTAAGTTTCTTCAAAATGGCAAGAATTTTCCTTGCCCGACCCATATTTTCAATTAATTTAGATGAGAATCTAGAAACTATTTTAATGTGGCCTAAACATGCACATATAGTTTCATTTAATATGTCCACATTTTTGACCAGATTTTACAGAGTTAAGTTATAACTTATAACTTTATTATCTTTAATCAAACAAATATGTCCATTATTTTAATCCTGTGGACTCACTATCCCCAATGTTTTGAAATCGTTTATCATGAAATGTATGGTATTATCTGTATTTCTGTGTACTAATTGTAATAACTTGCTTATATTGCACAGAAAAGTGCCTGAGTTTTGAAATAAAATCTTGAAATCTTGAAAAATTTGGGTTAAAAATGGTGAATGTCAGGCGGCAGGCAGGCGAGTGGGAAAGAAATTTTCATTACAGTTTTCTTGCCGCCCATTGATATTTGGTATACAGCATCAGGTTGGGATACCATTTCAGGTCTGTTGCATACCTACTTCCTGTTTAACAAAATATGTCCATTTTTCCTTAGAATGCTTAAACTCAAAGACTTTATTAAAGAAAACTAACCTAAAGGACAAGGTACGGTAAGGCCCGTATTTGGCCCCCGCTTAGACTGAAAATGAAAAACTGATTTAGAGAAAAGTCCTTTAGTTATTTGAAAAGTCAAATGAATGAAGAAGATAAAACAACTAAATGTATAAGAATTTTTTATGTTATTTATTTGAAATTTATACTTGTCAAACATGTCAAAACATGGTGAATATGTGTGATTTCTTTCAATTTTGTGGAAAATGGACAATATTTGGGTTATATTTTCAATTTTTAGATGCCAGCGACTACTTAGACCACAGTTATTGTTTATGAACTTTAATTTGCACTATAAAATGATATAAATCAGTCGAGAAATCCATGGTCTACATTGTCTCTGATTTAAAATACCAAATAGACGATAAAGAGATGTGGAATAAGTGTACGCGACACAACCAACATTAAAGAATCGGCAATTTAAAAAATCACTATGGAAAACAGCCAGTAGTCTTCAACATTACCAGAGGTCACTGCTCGCTGTCTTGCATTGGCCCAAGACTAAAATAATAATAATAAGATTCAAACAAATCCCTAGATTATCAAAGAAAGGCCCATTTCTGGACATAAAACAAGAAAAAGATAACAAAAGCTTTGACCATGATTCCTGGCTAAGGACAGGCACATATAAAATATGGCGGGGTTAAACTAGTTTTTTGGGCCCAACCTTCCCCCTATTGTTTATTTTGTACAAAGCACAAAAAATAACACACTTTAAAAATCAAATCGATAAAAGTTCAATTCACCAAGAGAGAACCAGAGACAAGAGTACTATACGAGAACAACGAAACGTAAAGGAACTCCCTTGAGAAGACTCACAGTTACTGACAGCTAGCTAAGAATAATTTAACGACTGATTTAAAAAAAATCAAACATATCGATTCTAAATCCAACATAACACGTCAAATAACTAATGATTTAGTATTATATCATCACACAAAACCAACATATTTGATCGCTGTAAAATAAGCATGAAAAATTATATTTTTTGACGATTTGGTTACTTTGTCACTACTTTTGACCACTATAAAATTAAAATTACAGTAGATGATGGAAAATGTTTACCAATTGTCAAAAAGTTTAATCCTCTAACTTGAATAGACGATATTGAGATGTGGAATAAGTGTACGCGACACAACAAACATAAACAAACAGTAATTCAAAAAATCACAACAGAAAACAGCAAGCAGTCTTCAACATGACCATAGGTCACTGCTTACCGTCTTGCATTGGCCCAAGACTTATAATACAATACAAAAGTATCAAAACCAATCCCTAAATCATCAACGAAAGACCCAATTCTTGACATAAAACAGTTAACACAGAATGACAAGGACAAACAAAGGCTTTGGCAAAGTTTCCTGGCTTAGGACAGGCACATATAAAATGTGGCGGGGTTAAACTAGTTTTTTGGATCCAACTTGGATGAAACCTTCATGATATTTTAATCATTTACTTAGGATTTTGTTTTCTTCAAATAAGGGGGCCAAATATGGCCCTTACTGTACCTTGTCCTTTTGAGTGATTAAGAATCTGTGCATTCCAAAAATAGAATTTATGTTAGTCAAAAAATATATTTACTGCATAAAAAACTGACTTTTTGTCAACAAGACCATATCTGACTTTGTTAATATTCTTAAGGATGGTCACTCTTCATGTTTCAGAATTTCCGTCTAATTTCGGAACTCCTCTGGACTATACCTTTAATTACTGAAGAATTTTTTTGCACCCTGACACCTACTTTTTATAGCATTTCCTGATTATATAGACCTAATGAAAACCAACTGTATAAAACTTCTTGAAATTTTTGATACAGCATCATGGGTTTTAAGGCCAAAAACCTCACAATGGTAAATTTATATAAAATTAAGAGGAGTCTGATTTCCAACCAAATTGTTTAGGTCATGTATCTCGGAAATAAGCACATGGACTTATAGTTTTCTTTTTACCATTTGATTAAGTGGACAATTATCTATTGTTTCCATCACAAATCATAAAATCTTTGAACTAAAAAAGTTCAGGTGTGACCGTCCTGAAGTGATTATCAATGCAGAATTTATCGCCCGTAAATGAATACAACAAAAAAAAAACTAAAAATTAAGGATAGGGAAATAACACACCATTTGTGCACTGTCCCCAATATCTTGTTAGCAAAATTCATTTGATTGATTTTGATGAAACTTTAAAGTACATCATAGAGATATGAAAAAAGAAATTTATTAGCTCTCAATGTCACTTCTTTTCATTTCATGGACCTATTCTGAAATTTCATTTAATGAAAAAACATTTAAAAAATAATGCCAGTATAAGATACAAAATTATTGTTTTCATTACCAGTATAACAAGGTGATTGAGCGTTTGGGGCTTAACAATCTTTTCGACACACCAATTTGGGCCATCACTTTCATTGGTGGATGAAATCACTGACCTTGGGCAGGTAACAGACACACCTAATTACATACAGGTGTTTTATGTGTTCATTATATAAGACTGTTGATTTAATAATTCCTTCTCAATTAATGCTAGGGGGGCCAATCAAAATAAAAAATACTTATATGAATTAGATTTTGCATTTGCTACCTTTGAAGGAATTGTCAACCAATTACTATCTGAATGATCTTAACTGCAACATGTGTGTTATGGCGTTTTGATAAATAAAATTTATCATGTGCCTTGGTACTTTAAGTTTGTTATTACTTAAACATGTGATTGTTACAAAAGTAGAATTGAGAAGGTGTTATTGCAATAATCCTATTAGAAGCTTTATAAAAAGCTAAATAATTTTTATTACAGACCAAGGTCATTCCTGTATATCTCCTCCCTGCCCTGATGATCTATGTCGGCCTGCTGGGCGGGGCTTCATACGTCAACATATTCTACATCCTGCTAAACGATGACAAATATCCGGAGAAGGATCGAGAACTATGTATTAACATGGCAGCATTGTTTGTTACTGTTGGTAAGTTTTAAATAAGATCCAAAAAATTATTTCCCCCTCCCCCTCATAACCATATGTTGTTGTGCGAATTACCAGATAATTTTGGTCCTCTAATTTTTATGGGATTAATGGCCCTTTGATTTTGAAAGAAAAAAAAATTCTTATTAATCCCAGATAAATTTCTGCTCAACTCCTTTTAAACTATTCGACCAAATGTTATAAAACTTTATATGTAGCTTAGTACACACCATATGTAGTTGTTCATATTAACAGGAAATTAAGATCCCCCCAAAAAGTTATGGCCCTTTGAACTGAGAAATTTTGAGGGAAAAATGGAATGACATTTAACTGAAAAAGTTTTTTCTGTACGTACTTTAATTCAGAATTAGGACATGTTAGACAACAGTGATAAAATAATCAGTTTACATCAACATATAAATGGGGAGACACCAATTAAACCATCCTTGAGTGAACCTTTTCATTATGTTTTTCCTCTCAGCAGAGTAGTGTATTCTGTTACTACTGGATCCAAGACCACAATGAATGAGGGAGGTTTGGTACCATAAAACCTTGTTCAACCAACTATTTAATTTGAAATGCCTATGAAATGTCAGGACTGTTGCAATCTTCAATTTCTCTTGTATGTCATTAAGTTTGTTTTTCTTTTCTTGTAGGAAATTTCACAAACTATGAAAAGTCAGGACCGTTGCAATCTTCATTTTTTCTTGTATGTCATTGTGTTTATTTTTCTTTTCATCTAGGAAATTTCACAAACTATGAAAAGTCAGGACCGTTGCAATCTTCATTTTTTCTTGTATGTCATTGCGTTTGTTTTTCTTTTCTTCTTGCGTATTTCACAAACTTTGATAAGTCAGGACCATTGCAACCCTCAATTTCTCTTGCATGTCATTGCGTTTGTTTTTCTTTTCTTCTTGGGCATTTCACAAACTATGATAAGTCAGGACCATTGCAATCTTCAATTTCTCTTGTATGTCATTGCGGTTTTTTTTTCTTTTCTTCTAGGACCTTTTCACAAATTATGATAATTCAGGACCATTGTAATCTTCAATTTCTCTTGTATGTCATTGCGTTTGTTTTTCTTTTCTTCTAGGACATTTCACAAACTATGTAAAGTCAGGACCATTGCAATCTTCAATTTCTCTTGTATGTCATTGCCTTGGTTTGTCTTTTATTCTTAGACTGATTGAGATTGATCATCTCAGAGAAGCAAAGAGGCACCATTGGGTCATTCTAGTGTCAAAAGTTCGAAAGGGCAATGATCGCCAAAACCGGTAAACACAGAGAAGAACAGAAGGAGGACACACAAAATACAAAAAATGAACCAAACAGAAATCAACTATGCAAACTCAAGTTGTAATGAGAGTGAACTCATGTGCTCTGGAAGAGTAGCAGTTCCTGCCTGCTATAGCACATCGGTCATACTGCCAATTTCCATTGCAGTGTGTCAAATCTGGTAAAGGATGTCAAACCAAAACCTTTAGACAAACCAACATCTGCACTCGTTTGGTATTTATGTTATTATATACAATTTCTGTCTTTTGTTGAGGTAAATGTGCAGTGTTATTGACTTTTGAAAAACAGATATTCACTGAGCCCGAAGGGCGAGGTGAATATCTTTAGTTTTTTTTTAAGTTAATAAAACTCACATTTATCGAAACAATAGACAGTAATTGTTTTATTCTATTATCTAATATCTGACAAAAATATACATTTGAAGTGTACAAAAAAAAAACCAAACAGAAACATACTGTAACGACGTCATCACCTTTCCCGCCATTTTTTAGGTGAATATCATTTTTTATTCACTTAGTTGATTATAATGAAATATATTAAAGAATTATTTATATTATAGAATAATGACCTTTATTATACAGGTATTGTATCTGGAACGGGATTGGAGACATTGTTATTTAACACTGCTTTGAAGAACGATTAACTCACACTTGATGATCTCGCACTAGGAAGAGAAAAACTGCTGGAGTTGTCAATGATTCAGCCTGCCTATTGACCAATATTTGAAAATTTGTTGGTTTCTTAAAAAAAAACTTTCTGTAAGAGTTAAAATTTTTTGCAAGGTGATATTTTCACAGTTTTGTAAAAAGTAAAAACCTTTCTTTCAACCTGGGTGATAATTTACTTTTATTCTGATAACTTTTCCTCATTACTTATTAAATGGAGCATTAATTGTCAGTTGTGGGGGATATTTTCACAAAAATTAATATTTTTTTTATCACAGAATTCAGGAAATTAACTCTATGTGACAATTCTCAACTTTGCAGAAACTAGATTTCAATAACATTAATTTCAAGTAAAAAAAATAAGAAAATTTTATTGTTGATTTTAGTGACATTAATAAGTCAATATATAGTACCATATATTACCAATATTCACCAAATCAACTACATGTACTCTCTATCTTTCATGATTAAAGGTGAAGAGCCACATGGGCCCTAAATCAACCTAAAAATTTAACTTTAAGTCTCCTGATTTTTATTGTTGTCCATTGGAAACCAAATTTGATCAATTTCAATATATTTTGATTTAATTTAATTCTGTCTTATTTCAAGTTTTAATAAATTGGTCTTTGTTCCTCTTCTCCTTCGTAATGTTGATTTTGCTTTGGAGAATACCCTACAGATACATGAATCTTTCGATATATGGGATTCTTTTATTTTCATGGGTACCAATTTTTGCGGTTTAATGAAATGGGTTAAGTTTGTGGATTCTTTAATTTGTGGTTCTAAAGTCTGCAGCATACAATTAATGCTAAATTTCCTTTTCGTGGGATATCATATTTTGTGGATCAAGACCACCCACGAAAGACACAAAAATTGATACTGTACGAATAATTAAGAAACCACTGTATTCAAAATGATCATGAAATATTTGTGAAATATCTCCCTAATAGACATGATAGAAGGATCAATTATTATTCTAAAGTTGAGGTATTATTCCCCACACAACATGTTCATATACATGTATTATAAACATACTTATTTGCGCATATTTATCATTTAAGACAACTTCACAGGTACTGAATTTTGTGATTTACTGTATAATCATTAATTTTCCTGGGGATTAAAAGAGCACAAAGCTGAATTGGTGGGGACAAATTTTTGTGCAATTTTATTCTTGAAGTACACTCTTCAACTAAATATTTAAAATTCGTGGGGATTTAATTTCATGGATTTCTCTTATCCACGAAATAAACTAAATTAAATCCCCCACGAATATTTCTGCTTCTACAGTATATACAGTATTATCTTTATGTCCCTTTACATTCATTATGCCATGTTTTAGTTCAATTTTGTGATAAATGCTTTGAAAATCAATACATGTACCACACAATAACAAGATACTAAATTAAAATATAATGAAAGTGTCTTTGTTTACAGTTAAAACATTTGTTAATCTACTTTTCCATTACATCATCTTTTGACTTTATATCATTTACAAAGCTTTAAAGAGAGTACCCTTAAATTTGGCTTAAAATAGAATTTGCTTCAAAAGTTAAGCTTATAATTTTAGTTTATAAATATAGATTTCAAGCAAATTCTGTGAATGATTTTATTTTGCAGGATCGATAGATCCAGAATGGGGGTTCTATGTACAATTCACTTGGGATGTAAAGAGGGGGGTTCCAGATCAATTTGGCACAAAATCTACAACAAAATTGCTAAATTTTCAAAAGAAAAAGGATTCAAGCCCCTGGATCCGCCACTGTTTTAAAAAAAAGGGTTATCTCGTTTTCTATTTACATGACAGAGTGCACTCATTCAATATAGCTTCTTACATTGTTTTGAGGGGATTATCTTATTTCTCAATCTCAAAAGTTTAATGACAGAGTTTTCAGCTTGAGCCTTTGTGAAAGCTTAAAATTCTGTCATTTAAATATTGTGATTGAGAAATACTATAATCCACTAGTAATGATGTTAGATCATGCTTTTTCTCTAATTTCAAAAAGTGATGTTTTTTTTTAAATGATTTTAACTTCTCCCGCCCTTTTTTTAATGTCAACCATTTGGCCATGTCAAATTTATCGATACCATGTATTGGTAAAAGCATGATTTTAGAAATCTTACATAACATACATAAATTCAATTTAATCAGAACAGATTTTTTTTTTATCTACCACAAAAAGTTACATGCTCTTGCTCAAAAAGGTCCATAAGCCACACCTACTATTGTAATTGACCAATCACATTCTTTAAATTAAAAATCCTTAGGGAAAAGAAATATTTTATACACAACTGGCTGGAAAGAAGTTAAATCAGATGAAAATTAGAAAAAGATATTTACTCAATTTTCTCAATTTATTTTTTCCAGCTATCAGTGCATTTTCATAATTTTTATTTCGCTTTCAATGTGTTGCAAACCTACACATAGGGGTTACTTTGACACTATCCATGGTCTTGTGGCTTTGTCCTGTGTCACATTTTTCCAGGCAACTACAGGTCTGCACAGCCTCTCGATATTTGGCATGTTAATAAGCTTCCCTCTGGAAAGCCATTTTGTGCCTGTAATGCATATACTTCCTGTTTACCACTTATTTTTAGACGAAGGTGATATAAAATTATGTCTTCAATGGAAGACTGCCATTCTAGTTTGCTCTATGCAATCATTATAGAATCAAAATTTATATTCAGTATTATTAAGCAATGTATAACACAACCATGACTTTGTATCTGTACATTTATGTTTAGTCAAATGTAATATAAAAATTCTTGCAATGCTCAAGTATTCTATTTATTATGAGATTTTTTTGTATTTTATTTCAAATTGTTGATTTTATTTTTGTAATTTTATAGAAGTGCAATATTTTGATATTAATAAAGTTATTAATAAAAACATGTTTTAGTTTTTTACTATATAACTGTTTTTTGTGCTTTATATGAAATCAAACCATTGTTTATAGACTATATGCAAGTTGATCCTTGCTGGCTGTTTTTATTCATTATTGTCATTTTAAATAGCTGCTTGCTTGTGTGGGCCATGTCATGTACACTATTCCACATTTCATTTTCTTCCCTTCTGAAAAGTTTTGGATGTTTGAATGCACATATGTCTAAGGTCAACCAGGGTGAAAGTTGACTTCAAACTAACATAGAACCAATGGAAGTCAAAAGTTAAACTAATTATTTCATGGAAAATTGAAAGGAAAGTGAATAGTTAGTCCAGTTGCACAAATATTTCCAAGAGCATGCAGCCATGAATCAAATACTCATAATTTTATTGGCCAGATTTCATAAAGTGGGATTTAAGTTGGGTGAGCAGGGAAGAAATTTTCATTAAAGTTTTATTAGCAACTACTAATCACAGCCACTTGATATTTTGTATACAGCAGCAGGGAGGGGTCCAATAATGTATATTTCGAACTAAGGCCTGTAACTCACCTACTTCCTGTTAAAAGATATCTAGCCATTTTTTACTTCTACAGATTTTTCAACTATACAAATTTGAAACAATTTTCTACCAAAATTTGGATAAAATGCACCTAGCAATCTGGGTGTGGAAAATGTTTAAGCTTTGGTGGGGAGAAGCATAATTGTTTGTTTCCTTTCTGTCACATACATGTAAATAATCCACTTCTTTCCTCTGAAACTTCTCAACAGAATTTCATGAAACTTTGGTATGTAGCAATTAATTTTATCTTTGGTCAAAAAAACCTTGCCACATTTTATATGTGCCTGTCCTAGGCAAGGAATCATTGTCAATACTTATGAATGTCTGTAAATGCTTTTGGTTGTACCTATCCTCCTTATGAGAGTTGTTCTTTGTCCAGAAATGGGTGTTTTGTTGATAACTAGTAATTGGTATTGAATCTTGTGTATAATAGTTTTAACCTGGGCTTAATGCTAGTTGCCAAACAAGGACTACTGGTAACATTGAAGGCTCCTAGCTGTCTTCCATTATGGATTTTTATACCACCGCAAAGTTTTTGTGATCGTATAATGTTATGGCAATTGTCGTCATCTGTAATCATTTGGTTTCCATGCGATCACTTGAGTTGACTGATTGTTAGAAAATTTTGATATGATGTTAGTTACCACTAAAGGAGGGTTGGTATTGTATTTGGGGTTTGTGGCCCCTACTGTTTTAAACAAGAGGCTCCCAGGAGCCTGAATCGCTCACCTGACATATGTGCCTGAAGTAAAGGTTATAAGGCAAAATCTATTTAACGTTGAAAGGGTCATAAGATTAATAAGGGGTCATCTGACAATATGGTGGATCTAAAGGTGCTGATCACTTTTGTTCTCAATCAAAATCTAAAAATCTGTCACCCTTTTTGAGTTATTTGCAAAAAAATGCAGTTTAACCTAATGTTCTATTTTTAGCCACAGCGGCCATGTTTTACAACCAATCAAAAATCCCCACAACAGTTCTATACACCTAATAATAATATACAATAACACCAAGTTTGGTTTCATTTGGACTTAAAGTGTCAGAGGAGTTAACATTTTCAATATAAGGAAATGCAGTTAAAATGCTCAAATTTGACATTCCAAGGGCAATAACTCCTCAAAGAAAAGGTCCTACAACGTTGACCATGTTACATATTTTGTAGATCTTGATGCGCTTAACAATATGCAATTTAAATTTCACAAATATCTTGTATAGTTTTCAAGATATTGAGCTAAACAGGTGCAAAATTTGCAAAAAATCCACAAAAAGGGCAATAACTCCTACATGGGTTGTTGGATTTTCTTCAAAATTTCAGAGCTAGTAGATCTTGAGGTGCTGATCACTTTTGTTCCGATCAAAATTTTGTAATCTGTAACCGTTTTAGAGTTATTTGCAAAAAACTGCCATTTACCCCTATGTTCTATTTTTAGCCACAGCGGCCATGTTTTAGGACCAATCAAAAATCCCCACATCAGTTCTATACACCTAATGCTAATAAACAACTATACCAAGTTTGGTTCCATTTGGACTTAAAGTGTCAGAGGAGTTAACGTTTTCAATGTAATGAGGAAATGCTGTTAAAATGCTAAATTTTGACGTTCTAAGGGCAATAACTCCTAAAAGAAAAGGTCTTACAACGTTGACCCTATTACATATTTTGTAGATCTTGATGTGCTTAACCATATGCAATTTAAATTTCTCAAATATCTAGTATAGTTTTCAAGATATTGAGCTAAACAGGTGCAAAATTTGCAAAAAATCCACAAAAAGGGCAATAACTCCTACATGGGTTGTTGGATTTTCTTCAAAATTTCAGAGCTAGTAGATCTTGAGGTGCTGATCACTTTTGTTCCCGATCAAAATTTTGAAATCTGTAACCGTTTTAGAGTTATTTGCAAAAAACTGCCATTTACCCCTATGTTCTATTTTTAGCCACAGCCGCCATGTTTTAGGACCAATCAAAAATCCCCACATCAGTTCTATACACCTAATGCTAATAAACAACTATACCAAGTTTGGTTATATTTGGACTTAAAGTGTCAGAGGAGTTAACGTTTTCAATGAAATGAGGAAATGCTGTTAAAATGCTAAATTTTGACGCTCTAAGGGCAATAACTCCTAAAAGGAAAGGTCCTACAACATTGACCCTGTTACATATTTTGTAGATCTTGATGTGCTTAACAATATGCAATTTAAATTTCTCAAATATCTAGTATAGTTTTCAAGATATTGAGCTAAACAGGTGCAAAATTTGCAAAAAAAACACAAAAAGGGCAATAACTCCTACATGGGTCGTTGGATTTTCTTCAAAATTTCAGGGTAGGTAGATCTTGAGGTGCTGATCACTTTTACCCTATGCCAGAATTTTGATATCTGTAGCCGTTTTTGAGTTATTTGCAAAAAACTGCATTTTACCCCTATGTTCTATTTTTAGCCATGGCGGCCATGTTTTACGACGAATCAAAAATCCCCACATCAGTTCTAAGCACCGAATGCTAATGAACAACCATACCAAGTTTGGTTGCAATTGGACTTATGGTGTCAGAGGAGTTAACGTTTTAAAAAGTTTACGGACGACGGACGACGGACGACAGACGACGGACGACGGACGACGGACGACGGACGGACGACGGACGCCAAGTGATGACAATAGCTCACATGACCCTTCGGGTCAGGTGAGCTAAAAAGGGCCAAGAGTGGCAAAAAAGGGTATATTGACAAAACTGTAGTCGAATGTTTATTATTCATTTGATTTTAAAATTCTTTTTTTATTGAATTCTTCATAAAATTCTGTCAACTAAATATGTCAATGGTTTTTATATATAAAGCACTGTTACATTGCTACAGGGGGTCAAAAAGGGGCCACACCTTAAAAATCTACTTTTTTATTTGTGGTCCAATTTTGAAAATCTTTTTTTTTTTTATTGGAATCCTTGTGGAAATCTCTAGCTGCATTTTCAATCATATTTGCAATATCTCAAAACATTTTTGAGAAAAAGGGGTCAACAGTGCAAAATGTCTTTTTTTTTTAAGTCTGTTCAGGCAAATAGTTTTACACAAAAACAGGAGGCTCCCAGGAGCCTGAATCGCTCACCTTGTCTTGATGTCAACCCAATGAAGAACTTTGTAAAACTAAATAAGCTGAACATTTAAGCAAGCAACAGCTTTTTCTCTTTCAGCAATAGTTTTCATTCTGTAGGCCAAAATCTATAGAGACCTTTGTTTAGAGCTTAATGAACTGAACACTAAAGCAAGCAACCAATTTTCTTTTTCTGCTCTAGTTTTCATTATATAAGCCAATGAATGCTTTTGTTGAGCTAAATGAGCTGAACATTTAAGCAAGCAACAGCTTTTCTCTATCTGCAATAGTTTTCATTCTACAGGCCAAAAACACTATTTTTCGCCTTTAAGGGGCTGTAACCCCTATAAAAGGTCATCAGACAACTTCGACCCATTAGAGACTTTTGTAGAGCTAATTAAGCTGAACATTTAAGCAAGCAAAAGCTTTTCTCTATCTGCAATAGTTTTCATTTTAAAGGTCAAAAACACTATTTTTCGCCTTTAAGGGGCTGTAACCCCTATAAGGGGTCATCTGACAACTTCGACCTTATGGAGACTTTTGTAGAGCTAATTGAGCTGAACATTTAAGCAAGCAAAAGCTTTTCTCTATCTGCAATAGTTTTCATTCTATTGGCCAAAAACACTATTTTTCACCTTTAAGGGGCTGTAACTCCTATAAGGGGTCATCTGACAAATTCGACCTTATGGAGACTTTTGTAGAGCTAATTGAGCTGAACATTTAAGCAAGCAACAGCTTTTCTCTATTTGCAATAGTTTTCATTCTACAGACCAAAAACACGAATTTTTGCCTTTAAGGGGCTGTAACCCCTATAAGGGGTCATCTGACAACTTCGACCCTATGGACACTTTTGTAGAGCTAATTGGGCTGAACATTTAAGCAAGCAACAGCTTTTTTCTATCTGTATTAGTTTTTATTTTAGAAACCAAAAACATGAAAAAATGCTATTTTTCACCTTAAATAGGGCCGTAACTCCTATAAGGGGTATCTGACAACTTCGACTCAATGGAGACTTTTGTAGAGCTTTTGATGCTGAAGCAGTAGTGTGGCATCAGATTTCATCTATCTCTTATACTTTTTGATTTACAAGCCGAAAACAGTAGTCTGACCCCCCTGGTCTATTTTTAGTAACGGTGGCCATGTTTTTTGACCGATCAAAAATCGAAACACAAGTTTGGTGCAGGACACCCTAAGGATTAATCATACCAAGTTTCATTGAATTCTGTTCAGTAGTTTCAGAGAAGATTTTTGAAAAATTGTTAACGGACGACGACGACGACGGACGCCAAGTGATGGCAATAGCTCACATGGACCTTTGGTCC
Source organism: Arcuatula senhousia (assembly GCA_963971305.1). NCBI lineage: Eukaryota > Metazoa > Mollusca > Bivalvia > Mytilida > Mytilidae > Arcuatula > Arcuatula senhousia. The sequence goes on from OZ020313.1 coordinate 3,808,747, forward strand.
AGGTGAGCTAAAAATAGCTGTAGTGGACCAGCTAATTGTTTTGGAGTTTTAATATGATGATTATATCAACTTAAGGAAGATTGGTACTGTATTTGAGGTTTGTGGCCCCTACTGTTGAAGAAAAAAGTGCCAAAAGGGGTTGTGAGTGTATTCACAAAACTGTTGTCGATTGTTTATTATTTGTTCCATTTTCAAATTTTTTTTTTATTGAATTGCTCATTGAATTCTGTCAACTAAATGTGTAAATGGTTTTAAAAATTATTGCACCTTTACATTGCTATAGAGGGCCAAAGACATGCTACGCCCATAAAATCAACTTTTTATTTTTGGTCTGATTTTCAAAAGCTTTTTTTTAATTGGAATCCTTGTGAAATCCCTGCCTGTATTTTTCAATCAGATTTGTAATAATTCTTATTGTTTTTGAAAAATTAGGGGTCGAAAGGGCCAAATATGTCAATTAATATATATATTTATAAGATTTTTTCTATTAGATGTTGATGAAATGATGTGTCAAATATGCATTTTAAAGTCCACCATAGGGTGCATGAGTCAAAAAGCTATATAAGTCCACCATGGGCTGCATGTGACCAAAGCAATAGACTATCCATATTGGGTCTCCAATGTACAGGGTTCAACTTGTTGCAGTTATATCATGCTGCGCTAGGCATATCTTTTTATTTAAAACTTGGTTTTTAGCTAGTGCACTTGATGTATTTGTACATATTTCCAGAAAAGAACAAAGGTCATCCAGAGCTAGAATTTTTACAGAAACGAAGGGACATCTTTTTGCAAGGCAAAAAACTTGAGTTTAACGTATTTAACTTTGCTATCCAAAGTCCCAAGTGAAATGATCTTAAAAGGAGTTTGATTTTTCGTCATTTTGAATACAATTACTGTAAGTGCTAGACAAACAATTGCAAGCTGAGATGCTTGAGCCAAAACAAATTGAAAGATCTAAATAAACTTGATTATAGAGGCACAATATTGAAGCCAAAAGTATGCAACAATGTGTTAAAATGCCTGGAAGAAGAATAAAAGAATAAATTCTAATATGGCAAATGGTTTCTGCCAAAATGCTACCAATATACAGAAAAAATACTATTCTTTGTTTTTAATCTTTTAACAAGTTAATACACATAAAACATATTGAAGATATGCATGACTTGTGAGTCTTTGATGAAAACTTGAAAACTTGTAAAATGATATTCAAAATTCATTCAAAATCTGTCATACTAAAATCTTGTCATTTTCCATACAATGTCAGATCATAGAATGGATAAGGCCATATAAAAATAAATTTTAGCTTCTCAGGCCATTTCTGTCAAAAACAGATGAGGCAAGGAGGCAGCGCCTACTGGCCTCATTGAAGGCTGCTGGCAGTTGTCCATTGTGGTTTTTCTGAATTGCCACTTGATTGTGGGCTGTGTCGTGTACACTTATTCCACATCACATTATTTTCTATTATAATTTATTTTTTTATAGGTCCATAAAGTGGATGAGGCAGCTTTTTACATCGTAAATACACACACTAAAAAAGTGATGAGGCATGTGATTTTTTTGTTTTTTTATGAAAAACCAGTAAAAAGGGACAATGAGGCTGCCTAAGAACAGATGAGACAGGGGCCTGAGAAGCTAAATATAGTTTTTTTATTTTGCCTAACAACAACTGCATTATACTATTCATCAAATAACTGCACATTTTCAAGTATTGAACATGTGTTTCTTTGTTTAAGTGTTAGTAATGCTATTCATCAAATAACTGCACATTTTCAAGTATTGAACATGTGTTTCTTTGTTTTAGTGTTAGTTAGATGGTTTTTCTGTTTTAATCGTCGGATGGCTTCACGCAGATGTTTGGGATGTATCGGGCCTGTGTCTCCCCACTGTTCCATGATGTCCAGAGCTGAAAAATAAAAATACAACACAAATTTGCCAATATATATATTTTTTTTGTAATAATTTCTGCTTAGGCCTATTCCATTAAAAAGTAGATACCAGGGTCGGAAGGCAATTTTCTAATACCCCCACAACCAAGGGGAATAAATAATAAAAATTGCCCCAAAATAACACAAACAACAAGAACCTACAGGAATTTTATTTCCTGCCTTCTGACCCTGGTACCTACTTTTTAATGGAATAGCCCTTATATAAAACACCGGGTTTCTTACCTTGTACTAGCTACACATGGATGGTATGTTCGGCGCTGGATTTGGCTTTCAGTGTTTTTGATTTGAGTTTTTTTTTTCTTTCAATATTTTTGGTTTTTATTGTCCCGCCTGCGACGAATAGTCGCGGAAGGCGAGACATAGGTATTACTCTCCGGCGACGGCGGCGGCGTAAACTTTTTGTAAGACTTTTGTGGACAATGAATTGCTGGAAAAGTATAATAGTTAGGCATCTGATATTTGGTATACAGATAGTTCAGGTTATGGTCTACACAACTGTCACCATGCCATGTGACCCTGACCCCATTTTCACGCTCCAGTGACTCTGTGAACTTAGGTCTTTTTTCATGCCGTAAACTTTTTTGTAAGACTTTTGTGGACGATGAATTGCTGGAAAAGTATAATAGCTAGGCATCTGATATTGGGTATACAGATAGTTTAGGTTATGGTCTATGCAACTGTTACCATGCCGTGTGACCCTAGCCCCATTTTCACGCTTCAGTGATTCTTTGAACTTAGGTCTTTTTTCAGGCCGTAAACTTTTTTTGTAAGACTTTTGTGGACGATGAATTGCTGGAAAAGTATAATAGCTAGGCATCTGATATTGGGTATACAGACAGTTGAGGTAATGGTCTACACACATGTCACCATGCCATGTGACCCTGACCCCATTTTCACGCTCCAGTGACTCTGTGAACTTAGATCTTTTTTCAGGATGTAAATTTTTTTGTAAGACTTTTGTGGACGATGATTTGCTGGAAAAGTATAATAGCTAGGCAGCTGATATTTGGTATACAGACAGATTAGGTTATGCTTTATGTAACTGATGCCATGCCGTTTGACCCTGACCCCAATTTCACGCTCTAGTGACTCTGTGAACTTAGGTATTTTTTCAGGATGAAAACTTTTTTGTAAGACTTTTGTGGACCATGATCCGCTGGAAAAGTATAAAAGCTAGGCATCTGATATTGGGTATACAGACAGTTGATGTTATGATCTACGCACATGTTACCATGCCATTTGATCATGACCACTTTTTTCAGCTCCAGTGACTGTGAACTTAGGTCTTTTTTCTCAGGCAGAAAACTTTTTGTACTACTTGTGTGGACCATGAATTGCTTGAAAAGTATAATAGCTAGGCATCTGATATTGGGTATACAAACACTCTTTGTGTTTATATCAAGAAATGAAAGCTCAGGTAGTTGAATTAAGGGATGGTGCCGGCAGGCGAGACATACTTTTAGTGGCCACACTTGTCTTCGGAATATGATTGAAATGCTCCTGCATATGAGAGGTTAATCAGAGAAATATGCATGAATATACAGCACTAAATTAACTGTTTTTATACCCATTTAGGTCTTTGATTTAATGTTTATATTAGTGTCATCCAGCAACATTTGAGTGTTTATATTGTAGGTTATGTTGTGTACACTTATTCCACATCTCATTATCAGCATCAGAATTTTTAATGTAGACATGAGCAGATGAAAGGAAGACCATCTTAATACAATGCATTTTTGTGGATTTTGGCCATTCAACTTTTTGCAAGAATATTTTTGTCTTAAGGTAGATGGGGTGTTTAAAAAGTTATCCATAGAATTTTCTAAAATTGTGACCACAGTAAGTCCTAAACTGGTACTTTAAATCTCGATTATAAAATCAAAACTTCACCACGAGAATTTTTGTAGAAACGACTTTGAAAAATAGATGATTTCAGTACTTTTTATATGGGATCAATAGGGAAAATTCAAATTTCTTTTACGTAAAAAAATTCACTCCATAAATTTTTCTTAAAATTTGTGAAAATCTTTGTTTTGGATGGATTTTCAGTATACTAAATAAAAAATAAAGTTCACCATCAAAATTTTTGAAAAAAGTGAAAAATGTGTTTTTTTTCTATTATTTCTATACAAATTATCTCCCTTTAAAAAATACGGGAAAATATTGAAATTCATGTGTATTTATCCTATTTTTTGTTATAATTACCAATTTTGACGATTACCTAGCACAATAGAAACCAATTTGAATAAAAAGCATTGTAAATTTTAAAGTTTTGATAGATGTGCAAAACAGATGCTCAGTGATAGACACCCATTTACCTTAAATATACATAAAGTCAACTCAAAAACTAGTTGCATCTTTCTTTTATTTTACCTTCTTCGGTAACTTCTCCAACAAAAACTTTAGCAATTCCAGACATGGCTATGACAACATTTTGTGATACACTCGACTTTGTAATGGACTGCATAAGCTAAAAAAGAAAAGTATCTATTAAATGAAATAATTTTTTCAGATACAATTGACTAAATATAAAATACAATTGACTGAGTGTCTTTGAATCACAAAGGACATAGTACATTAAGGCCCATATTTGGCCCCCTCTATGATTCAAAATTACAAAGTTGATATGGAAAAGATTTCTTATGCTATTTAGAAGTTCAAGTGAATGAACAAACTTGTTTTAATAATATTTTAAGCGTAGCATCTGACAATGGTGAAAAATAGGATGTCAAAACAAACCAAATATGTAAGATTCCTGTCAAATTGGCTGAAAATGGACGAATTTTGGGTCATTTTTTCAATTTTTGGATGCCTCCGCCTTCTTGACCCAGACATTTTGTAAATTACCTTTAAAACTGACTTCAATTAAAGTCTAAATCAGTTAAGAAATCTCTGGGTCACGTAGGCGGAGGCCTTTGAAAATAACAACGTAAGCTCTAAAAATCAGTATTTTTGTCGATTTTGTTGATTTTACTCTGTTTCAGGTCTCTATAAAATTGAAAATCGAAAAGATTATTGAAAATTGAAAGCACACTCATAAATTTGATCCATCTTACTCAATATATAAAGTGCATTTTAATAAATTACGTAAGATTTATTTTTTCATAAAATAGGGGGCCAAATATGGCTCTTACCGTACCATGTCCTTTCCTAGGCTAAGTCATTTTTGTCAAAAATTAAACATTTTACCAAGGCAAGTAACTAAAATTTTGGTTGTCATTAGTCAAAATTTGTTTGTTTTTTCAACAAAACTTATTAAATTTGCTACAGCTAGAAAATTTAGATTTAGTAGATCTGTTTACCAACTTTGCCTGATTAAACTTTTTGAAATTATTTGATAGACTGGCAAAATACAATAAACTAGATTACTGACAAAGTCAGAAAGGGCCCCGCGGCAAAAAATTTAAGTGTTTTAAAAAATATATTAACTATGATTATAACCACTAAGGCATGATCAAGGGAATGTGTATGAAACTTCAGAGCTGTATTGTTAATAGCCTTTGAGTTTCATTGTTCAAAAATTCCAGTTCTCAAAATATTTTTTTTTTAAATATTACACAGATTTGCACGAAAATTTAATATGTAACTCATGACATGCTACTTAGCAGCTGTGCAAAGTTTCAGAACTGTACTGTAAACAGTTGTTGAGTTTTAGTGCTCACAAAGTCCAATTCTCAAAATCTGTGATTTTCAATAAAAAATGAAGTTTTTTCAAAAAATATTTAACAGATTTGCACGAAAATTTAATATGCAAATCATGACATGCTACTTAGCAGCTGTACAAAGTTTCAGAACTGTATTGTTAACAGTTTTTGAGTTTTAGTGTTCACAAAGACCAATTCTCAAAATCTGATTTTCGATAAAAAATGAAGTTTTTTTACAAAAATGTTTCACATTTTTCCATGAAATTTTAATATGCAAATTATGACATGCTACTTAGACTTAGTAGCTGTACAAAATTTCAGAACGGTGGTGTTAATAGTTTTTGAGTTTTAGTGTTCACAAGAATTGTTGACGGACGGACAGACGGACGGACAAAGTGAAAACTATAGGGCGTCCGCATCTTCGATGCTGGGCCCTAATTATTTGCCTTGTGTTTCTTATTTATACATGTACATATATAAGAGCTGTTTCATTCCATGGTTTTTTATAATCCTCTGTTTTCAATGTATGGTAATGCAGTATAAGTTGTTATTTATCTATAGCTACATGTAGCTGTCTACATGCATAATGATAAAATATCAAACTGAAGGAATTGATTTTATCGATCATGGTTTATATTTTCTTATAATGAAGAGCAAGAAAATATCCAAAGCCCCATCTTGTAAAATTTATTTGATGAACGACTCAAACACTATATGCCCCTCTTCTTTCCTAGATTGGGCATAGAAATTGTGAATACAAGATATATAAGTACCTTTTTTCTACAAGTACATATATGTTCTTTCATAATGTTTTGTTTTAGCCAGCAAATGTTCATTTAAGAATTGAATGTTTGTATTATGATGTTGTTTAAAAATGTGCCACCGGTCAACGGTTTTACACCTCTATATAACATCAAAATACAAACATTCAATTCTTATAATTACATTTTAATGGTTTTTTATCTGTTTCTGACTTTTTGTTTTGTTTTATGGTGTATGTTTGTGTATTTCTATTTGCGCATTAATATCCAAATGCAAATTCAAGTTGTGAGAATTTACCTGGATAAGAAAAAAATTTAGTTGTGTGTATAGTAAGGTCATGACCCGGTTATGGCCACATGAAACAAGTGACATTTCATCAGGATATCAAAGACGATTCAAGGTGTCAATTAACCAATGGAATTACCCCATTTGGATTTTATGCACATTTACTGTAATTACTATGGATTTATTTATTTTCGAGGGTACCAATTTGTTTGATGAAGAAGGATCAGTTCGTGGATTCTTATTTTTGTGGCTTTGATGACTGCAGCATACAGATTAATGTTAAATTCTCTTTTCGTGTTGCATCAATTTTCATGGAAAAAGGCCACCCACGAAAACCACGAAAATTGATACCCCACGAATAATAAGGAAACCCAAGTATAATGATTTACAAACCCTTTTTATGGATGCTTTAGGAAATGCTGCTCTCCTGTACATTTCATATCTGTTCAGTTGATCTTCTGTGAAATTTGATACCAAAACTCTGAAAGTGTAAAACAAATACAAATGTTTACTGAAATCCTACTGGATGGAAACAAATCAAGACAAGGTTTAAAACAGATTAAACCAAGTTGGACCCTTATAAGATTTTGGAAATTGTTCTTTGATTTTCAAAATACAAAGTACTAAAAGCCTGAGTTTTGATCCTACAAGTGCACTTTATGTTATAGAATTTATCTGTTAAACATGTTTAAGGTCGTGCATGCATTGGAGAAACTGTCATTAAATCAAGGCCGCCATCTTTTATGTAAAAGGACTCGAGAGTACTTGAAGGAAACTTCCAGGGGTTCAAATTAGCATTTGTGGACCTTTTGGAATAAAAGTTTAAAGGTCCACTTCATGACTTTATAAAGTCCTCAATAGAAGCTACTATTAATAAAGGCAGGTCCAGGACTATTGCAAATAAAATTTAACAGGTCCTGAACCAAAAGCGGAAGGAAGATGGACCTCACCAGTGCTAATTATTATGAACCCCTGAAACAACTGATCATGACCTTCAGGGTTCAGCATGTTACAACTGGCAAATTCAACATATATGTGATCAAGCAATTACCAGATAATCCCTCCTCCGTCAGGAGCTCTATCTTTTTTTATGGGTAAAAAAAAGTCTATATCACCTGAGGAGGGATCCATATAATCTATGTACATGAATAGTGGTACATGTATTAACACCTTAGAATGTCCAAAACCTCTTGAGCAATACTAATATGCTCCCAAAGAGAGCATTAATCATGGCTGGGAAACTCGATTATCGCAAATAAATATTGTTACCAGGAAGTTTATTGATACGAAGTGAAAGAACACTTTTTGCAAGAATTGGAGAATGTTTTTTCATGAAAAACTTGTCACAGATCTTAAATATACCTGAAATCATATCTAAGCCTGTATTTTAAGCCAGAAATAGTATTTATAGTATCAAGGCAATTCTATTTACCAGAAAAGTTCCATATTTTTTTTTAAATGTTATTTAACGTTACTTATTGAACAAATTAAACTCTTTAAATTTTGTATATCACAAGGTCATTGAGGGCATATATTACCCACAAGAAAATGTGCTTGATATTTTCGATAATAAATTGTCCACATCATACATATTTTTGAGTTTAATTTACCTTGTAAAATATTTAAAGATACATTTTTTGTACATGCAGGTTGTAACTTCAGGGGGCATGTTGATCAGGGCATACAATGCACATGTATAATTAATTCAATTATTGTGCGAGCGTAGCGAGCTCTTTAATTTAGAAAGTATGCCAAATTGCACGAGACTCAAAATACTATGGAAGAAAAATCGTTCTGTCACCGGAAACATTCAATTTTCGGAAGTTTTCGAAAATGTCTGCGCGTGCTGAAAAATTGCGGGAAATAGTAGCATTATTCGAAATTATCAATGGAATAGATTATATTTTTGTATACACGAGCTTTTAAGGCAATGTCTTTCTCATATTATACTTCTAAGCGATAGAAATTACAAATCTAACTAAAACCTGACGGTCTACATTTATTTAAAATACAGCCTTAATGCATACTGCATTTTTAATCTCTCTTCTTCTTGCTTTTCCTTTTTTCTCTTGTTTGCTTGGTCTTCTTCTGGTGTCTCAGCTTTCCTTTTTCTTTCAGATGGACTGACACTTGACGCTTTTCCCTCAGTCTTTATTTGTTTTTCTGGGGTGGTTTCACTATCTGAAGTAGATGGACCAGGAATCTCTGTATCTTTCTCTTGTTTGATTTGAGCACTCATTTTTCTGTTGTTTACAAAATTTGTCCCCCTTTTTAACCCGGAAGTTAATTGAAACAAAAAAATTACTGCAGAATGACATTGAGACTATTATTTGAACATATTTTTTTTATGTAAACAGTTTAAAAGAACGTTCAGTTTTCCTTATAATTATTCAAACAATAGCTATAAGTTGAAAAACGGATTTTATTTTCTTGAGAAGTGAACAAGTGCCTGGTGTATGAATACTGAATAAAAGATAAAAATCTTAAAAACAGACAAAAATTTTAAAAATATATGTATATATAATTCTTTTAAATTGAAGGCCTGGTATTTAGAAATATAATAAATATTCTATATGGTGATATATGAGGTTTAAATTTAAGAAATTGTGCGTTACATGTAGAACTATATAATGACATGACCAACACGCGGATGATCTCACTTCCGGTAAAAGAAAATAAGCAAAATATCACCTGGCACTTTATCATTGACACTGAACAGAAAAGACTTTAAAGTTCTACATTTTTTCAAATGTGATTAAACTTAACCGCTGAAATTTGGAGACTTAAGAACAAACTCCTTAAGGCCCGGGTAAGCTTTATTACAGACACCGTTGTTGTTTTTACTTAGACCTAAACTCTTCAGTTTATGTTCCATGCAGTGGTCATGGTGGTTGAATAATTAATTTAGATTTTAGAGTTCTAGTCAGAATTTTGTCAGCTAGTGGCACCAATATGACTCCTCTATGCAAAGCTTTGTTTGAAAGTTTTGAATAAAGTTGCACTGTTGTAATACAAAGAAATTGGATTAGACAATGGTAAAGCACAGGGGCTTGTGTACAGTAAAAAAATAAAAATCCCCCTATATACCCTTTCACAAGGGAGGACATACTTCGGAAAGGCCCTCGCTTCAAAGACAATTTTTACCAGTTCAAATGTTGAATGACGATCAACCAGCGTTATTATATTGTAAAATAATGATGTTTCTTTCAGCAAACACTAACCTTTATGTTTAAATCCCGTCGGAAACCCCAATATTGAAACAATATTCCGATAATTTCATCCAATGGACAACTCCTTGGCTTCCATAATCACGTGACTTTTGTGCCGTTCGATTGCTCTCGGACTCTTACCAATCGCAAATAATGAAAAGGAGGGGACAAAAGCGCCATTTTGTACAAACTTCAAAGAGGTTCGGAAAATCCATTGTCTACTTTTTCTGCTTCTGTCCCCTCCACCTCTATGTTTAAGATTGGAAAGAGGCCGAGAACAATCGAACGGCACAAAAGTCACGTGATTATGGAAGCCAAGGAGTTGTCCATTGGATGAATTTATTGGAATATTGTTTCAATATCGGGGTTTCCGACGGGATTTAAACATAAAGGTTAGTGTTTGCTGAAAGAAACATCATTATTTTACAATATTATAATGCCGGTTGATCGTCATTCAACATTTGAACTGGTAAAAATTGTCTTTGAAGCGAGGGCCTATCCGAAGTATGTCCTCCCTTGTGAAAGGGTATATAGGGGGATTTTTATTTTTTTACTGTACACAAGCCCCTGTGGGTAAAGAACTCTAGACAATATCATGAATATTGGTCACACGTGAACAGGGTAAGAGTAGATCTCGCCAGCAAGTAATTATTGTCACCCAATTTTCAAACGTTAATTGTGAATTCATTTGGACTCTCAGAACAAAGTTACAATCTGATCTTGAAAGAGGAAGGAATGGCTTTCAGAATGAGTCATTTAACGGTAAAATAGCAAAATTATTGGTAATATGGGCTGGGGAGTTCTTCTTTTGAGAAAGAAGTGGCGAGAACAGTTCAGGGGTTCAAATTAGCACTGGTCTGAGGTCTGGGACCCTCATTTTTGTCTCGCCTGCGAAGCAGAGCGGGACATAGGTGTTACTTTACCAGCGGCGGCGACGGCAGCGTTAACTTTTTGGAAAAGTTTTATGAGCACCTCCATATCTCAAGAACTATAGGTCCTGGGTTGATGAAACTTGGTATGCATATGCCCCAGTAGTAGCTTAGCACAGTTGCATCCCCATCTTTTGACCTTGACCTTGATTTTCCGGTTGAATGACTTTGACAATTTTCAATACATATAATAGCAATGAAAAAGTTTTGCGAGCACCTCCATATCTCAAGAACTATAGGTCCTAGGTTGATGAAACTTGGTATGCATATGCCCCAGTAGTAGCTTAGCTCAGTTGCATCCCCATCTTTTGACATTGACCTTGATTTTCCGGTTGAGTGACTTTGACAATTTTCAATACATATAATAGCAATGGAAAAGTTTTGCGAGCACCTCCATATCTCAAGAACTATAGATCCTAGGTTGATGAAACTTGGTATGCATATGCCCCAGTAGTAGCTTACCACAGTTGCATCCCCATCTTTTGACCTTGATTTTTTGGTTGAGTGACTTTGACAATTTTCAATACATATAATAGCAATTGAAAAGTTTTGGGAGCACATCCATATCTCAAGAACTATAGGTCCTAGGTTGATAAAACTTGGTATACATATGCCCCAGTAGTAGCTTAGCACAGTTGCATCCCCATCTTTTGACCTTGACCTTGATTTTCCGGTTGAGTGACTTTGATTATTTTTATTGCGTATATTTGCAATGTTTAAGTTCTATAAACATCTTTTGATCTCAGGAACTGAAAATCCATGTAAATTCAAAATATAGTAGAAGTAAGAAAGAATAATTGTTTCTGATGGTGCCGGCAGGCGAGACATACTTTAGTGTTAACTCTTGTTTTATGAAGGACCTTCAAATTTTCATTGACAAAGGTCATGGACCTGTCAGTATTTACAATAACTCTTATTGGGGACCTTTCAATTTGTTCTGGAGGACCTTCCATTCTGGACTCCCAAAAGCTCTGGACCTTTTGCTCTCAAATGTTAATTTGAACCCCTGTGAACTACTTTGTGACCAGTATATTACTTTAAAACATATTGTTACTTTTCCCATAATTGGATAATCATAAGTTTTTAACTGCTCTGTAAAACTATTATTTTTTAGCTCACCCACAAAAATATATGAAAAAGAGTTTGTTTACGTCCTTTCATTCATTTATCTTGAATCAGCCTACTGGTAGAAGTCTTTTTAGCTCACCTGGCCAAAGGCCATGTGAGCTATTGCCATCACTTGGCGTCCGTCGTCGTCGTTAACTTTTCTTCAAACTTCTTCTCCTCTGAAACAGCTGCTCAGATTCAAACCAAATTTGGTCTGGTGGTACTTTAGGGTATCCCCCACAGAACTGATGTGGGGATTTTTGATTCGTCGAAAAACATGGCTGCCGTTGCTAAAAATAGACCAGGGGGGTCAGACTACTGTTTTTGGCTTGTAAATCAAAAAGTATAAGAGATAGATGAAATCTGATGCCACGCTGCTGCTTCAGCATCAAAAGCTCTACTAAAGTCTCCATTCATTCTAAGTTGTCAGATGACCCCTTATGGGAGTTACGGCCCCTTAAAGGTGAAAAATAGCATTTTTTCATGTTTTTTGCCTATAGAATGAAAACTATTGCAGATAGTATGAAGCTGTTGCTTGCTTAAATGTTCAGCTCATTTAGCTCTTCAAAAGTCTCCATAAGGTCAAAGTTGTCAGATGACCCCTTATAGGGGTTATGGCCCCTTAAAGGCAAAAAATAGAGTTTTTGGCCTATAGAATGAAAACTATTGCAGATAAAGAAAAGCTATTGCTTGCTTAAATGTTCAGCTCGTTTAGCTCTACACAAGCTTCCATAGGGTCGAAGTTGTCAGATGACCCCTTATAGGGGTTACGGCCCCTTAAAGGCAAAAAAATGGTGTTTTTGGCCTATAGAATGAAAACTATTGCAGATAGAGAAAAGCTGTTGCTTGCTTAAATGTTCAGCTCATTTAGCTCTACACAAGTCTCCATATGGTCGAAATTGTCAGATGACCCCTTATAGGGTTACAGCCCCTTAAAGGCAATAAATAGTGTGTTTGGTCTATGGAATGAAAACTATTGCAGATAAAGAAAAGTTGTTGCTTGCTTAAATGTTCAGCTCATTTAGCTCTACAAAAGTTTCAATAGGGTCAAAGTTGCCAGATGACCCCTTATAGTGGTTACCTTCAAGGCAAAAATTAGAGTTTTTGGCCTCTAAGATGAAAACTATTGCAGATAGAGAAGAGTTGTTGCTTGCTTAAATGTTTAGCTCTACACAAGCCTCCATAGGGTTGAAGTTGTCATATGACCCCTTATAGGGGTTACAGCCCCTTAAAGGCAAAAAATAGTGTTTTTGGCCTAAAGAAAGAAAACTTTTTCAGATAGAGAAAAAATGTTGCTTGCTTAAATGTTCAGCTTAATTAGCTCTACTAAAGTCTTTTTTAGGGTCGGAGTTGTCAGATGACCCCTTTAAGGGGTTATGGCCCTTTAAAGGTGAAAAATAGTGTTTTTTGCTTTGGAATGAAAACTATTGCAGATAGAGAAAAGCTTTTTATTGCTTAAACATTCAGCTCATTTAGCTATACCAAAGTTTCAAAGGGTTGACATTAAGACCAGGTGAGCGATTCAGGCTCCTGGGAGCCTCTTGTTTTGCAATAGGCAGAGAACAGATGATTGAATAGCAGTTAGCACATTGAGGAACTTATTTTATTGGATGATTTTCAGGGGTTAAAATTTTAGGGGGAGGGTTAATATTAATTTTCTGACTTTTTTGAGTCCATGGAGTTTTAAACTACCTGTATGTACAATTAAGGAACTCACATAAGCTATATTTAACAGCTTCTGTTACCAATCCAGTGTGAATAAATAAGTTTAAACTTACAATGCAATTTACTGTTATGTTGTGTTGTGGGCATGTAGTAACATATTCTTTGATTTGCTTTCTATTTGTATCAATGTAATGTACAGTGTCCATAATGTTAGTCAAAATATCCAAGTAAACAATTGACCAACTATCATTCATAAAGACATAATTTAAATTAAACAATTGATCTTTTTGCACAAAAATGGGAAACTTGACATGTTGCAAATGTATAAAATACAGATCTACATGTACATGTATATACAAGTGTATTTATAAGTTAAAAACTACATCTTGTATGAAAATATAATGTATGTACATGTATGTATGATACTTTTTAGAAATAAAGTAATTACATTTATTCGTTGGTAAACATTTATTAAATTTTAATATAATAATGATAATACTTTATTAGCACAAACACATCAATATTACATAGTTTAAGGCCAATTGAAATAAAGATTTAAATATCATAGACTTGTTAATTCAAATTTGCTTGATAATGGAATTTAATTGCAATATACATGTACCAGGCAATTGGAACCCACTGAGAGAGCAAGGTGTGATTTTAGTTGATAATCAACATGATGAATAGCCCCCTGTTGATATAACAATCATGACAATTGGCCATGTATGTATTACATTTAACATGTTTATTGACATGTTTAATAAACAAAAAAACCCAGGAAATTGAAGAACCTTAGTCATGTTAGTTACAATAAACATTTTCAAAAATCATGAAGGTAATAAAACAATTATTTTTATCTTTATTTTATATGCATGTATGTCTTTGATTTGATATTCAAAATTAAATCATAGTAAATTAAGTAGTGTTATGTACCCAACTTTAAACCTTCTTAAACAACAGAGTTTTAAAATTAGATTTAAAAAAAAATACAGTGTACATATGCATTGTTACATCATATTCAATGGATAAACAATTTCAAGCATAACAGATGGGCAAAACCCAAGGATGTCGGAAATCTTGACAATAATTCCTAACTATGAGGAGCAAATTTCCTAATTGATATTGCATATTTAAGTTCTGTTTGTATATGTACATAAATGACAGTGCTTTATGCAATTTTCTGTTTGTATATCATGTATATGTACATAAATGACAGTGCTTTATGCAATTTTAAATTTTATAGCCTTAAATTTAATTCCAGTCATATGATAGTATTTTAACTGGTGATAATATCCTATTTATGGTCCATTGTTATTCTAGATCTGTATTATTGTTACCTTAGATAATATTTACCTTTAATTTAAATTCATTTTAGTCCTGTAATAGTAGGTTTCACATGTATTATACATGTACCTATCATTGTGTAAATGTTATTTAGTTTGGTGGCTTTAATGTTTTGATATAGACGAGGTTGTAGGCACTATTGTAAAAAACTTTATGGACCTAATGTTTTTTATACATGTACGATTCCTAACCAAGTTATTTTGTCACCATGTTGGTCCTAGATTGCTTTTAATATGACCCCAAAAAAATTGCAGAAGTGTATTGGTATGATGCTGTTGTCCTCATCTGCATCCACGTCCGTGTCTGCATCCTTGTCTTTTAACTTTTGTGCAACTACGATAACTTTTAGTTCTAGTTTAGTATTTGTTTTACATTTGCCAAGGCTTCACATTAGCATTGGTCCAGATTACAGAGCCTACACTGTTTCTATTTACACAAGTCTTGGACCTCCATGCATTTGAGATACTCCTTTGTAGGACTTTTGACAGCTGACAGACTCTCCACCTACATTACGTGTATGTACAAATTCAAAAAGTCCTCGACCTTTTGGTATCAGATGTTGATTTCTTTCCCTGAATTCTATGTCAATTTACAATGTGTTTCATGTACAATAGTTATCATATTTTTATACCCCGCCAAAGCCTCTGTTTCTTTTGGTGTCTGTCCGAAGGTTTCCGGATGATAGCTTGAAAACACGTCGAAGGATTTGAATGATATTTTGCACAGCTGTTGAGTACAATAATACACAGATCAAGTTCAATTTTTAGGCTGATCCGAAAAAAAAATTATTGAAGATTTGCCACTGTAAATTTTCCAAATATTTTATTATCTGGTTGAAGAAAGATAACTCTTTTCTTTTCTGTCTAGATACAGTATAGTATACAAATATATTTAACTATTAATTAATATTGTGTGTGGTTTCATTTAATGTCCCATTAGATGCCCTATTTTTGTCTATGTCACTTTGTCTTTTGACAAGCATATACATGGACATGTCTCAAACATTTTCTGAGTTTCTCATTATCTTGCAATTGAACAAATTAGTTGCATCTAAATGTACATGTACATGTATGATTTTCTCTTCAACCAGAATTTATTGAATGAAGTACGTAGAGGTACAAATTGCCACACATTAACACTAAAGATTAATTGAAATATCATTTTCTGGTACATAATTTGTTGTTATTATTCTCTATGGCACTTTAACATGTTTACATGTACATGTATGTGTCATTTCCACATAAAAAGATAATTAAATGTCCTGTGTACAGGAAGGAGACAGGTGTCTGTAGTCATCAAATCTGCATACATGTACATGCATGAACAATTCTAGAATTACATACTACATGTACCTACCCTATTTATTTTTGGGGCCCTACCCCTAAAGTTTTTATTGGCATTTTGGGACAAGCACTGGTTAAGTTGGGATTGCTTCCCCATTGACTCAATGTAAAATAATTTTGCAAAAAAAATCTCCTACTGTACTGTAACCTACCCTTATTTTCAAGAGTAGGAAACAGACATATATTTTGTTTTGGCCTAATATGGCCTAAGTTGATTGGAATGATTTTATATTATTCTCTTGTTTTACTACATGTATACTAGGACAACTTCAATTGCAGCAAAACTTATATATTCCCAACAAATGTTTATTTGTCATTCAGGTCTTTTACATGTTGTAATTAAAAGCTCTAATTGAATTAAACTTTATGAATTTTTAATTTAATGTTTCAGGAATGCACATTATTTAATGGAGTTGTTATAAATGAGTAAGAATATTAATTTATAGTTTGTCCTTATTAAACTGTGACCTACTAGCTGACAGCATGTATTGACCATCATCTTAAATTTTATATCTTTTAACTTAAGGAAACCCTCTTCTGAATAGACAACTAATAACTTAAATTACTATTTTTATTAACATGTACTAGAAAACCTGAGAATATGCTAATTTATATATTTTTATGCCCCCGCAACGACATGTCGGGGGGGCATTAAGTTTTACTCATGTCCGTCCGTACGTCGGTACAAATTTCCGTCAAGCTTTTCTCAGAAACCGTAAATGGGAATGACTTGAAACTTGGTAGGATCGTTCAGTATGACAAACCATACGTCCTAAGCGAATTTTAGACCTGTCGGACATCTACTTCCTGTTTGGGGCTGGATCAATACCAAAATCAACATGAAAATTTCTGTCAAGCTTTTCTCAGAAACCATACATGGGAATGATTTGAAACTTGGTAGGATGGTTAAGTATGATAACTATGCGTCCTTAGCAACTTTCAGACCTGTCGGACATCTACTTCCTGTTTTGGGCTGGATCGATACCAAAATCGACATGAAAATTTCCGTCAAGCTTTTCTTAGAAACTTTACATGGGAATGATTTGAAACTTGGTAGGATGGTTAAGTATGATAAACTATGCGTCCTAAGCAACTTTCAGACCTGTCGGACTTCAACTTTTTATTTGAGGCCAGCGGGGGCATCGGTGTCCCATGGACACATTCTTTCTTTATTTATTTTTGCATGAAACCTTCTTATGCCTTAAGCTTAGCAGTATAATTTACAGACCTAAAATTGCATGATATTGGCATGCATCTATTTTATATAGTATTTTTGATTTCTTTCAATTTTAAAGTTCAGGTACTCAAATCATGCAAATATATTCCCATAAAAAAAATAAAACAAATAGAAAATAAAATAACCATGTATATATAATACAAATGAGATTTTAGATATCAAAAGTCAAGGTCATTTAATTTTGTTACGCTGCAAAATAAAAAAAAAACTTTGATGACCTTAAGGCATACAAATGTACATTTTGTACAGTACATGTAACTCATGTTTAATCTTATTAACAAACTTGAAAATGCAACACTTTGTTACATTGCAGAACAAACACTTTTCTGTCACTTTTTATACATGTACGTACACACATGTATTTCAATTTTCTGTTACAAAAATGTATGTACATGTAGGATGCTCAAGTCAAAACTAGCTGCCAACTAAATAGTAAATAACCTACATACTATTGATTAGCTTTAACAATCTAAATTTATACAATTTCCTTCAGATTCTTAAAGTATTGCGCAATAATCAGCTGATCCACATCTGTACGGGATTAAAATTAATCCATAACTTGTACAATAGTTCCTAATGCCTTCCTAATCGTAGAATTAGATTAAGAATTGCCATAACTAGTTACTTAACTTCAGGATATGAAATTAATATAATTTTATAATGTCTATTTATTAGAAAGTTTAAAAATCGCCAAATGGCCAAGTGCCAACAATCAGATCAATGACATAAGGAGCTTGTCGTCATGTGTATTGAAATGTGTATATATGGTCAATTAGTCCGTAATATTAAAGTTGTCATATTATTAAGTTTGTGTTGTTGTTGTAAGCGATAGTTAGTCACATTTCTGCATGTACATGTAGTAATATTGTCTTGTGTTTTTTTTAGGGATTAGGACATAAACAATTGCTGTTGCATTGTTGTGTTCTTTATAATTTCTTACATAGATGGAGTATTTTGACATGTTTGAGTAAGATGCATGTATATGATAAACTTATGGGGAATTATCAGAATTTGTTTTACGGACTGTCGTAATGGATAGAACTTCAATCTTGGACTCAATTACTAAATTATTTAGTAGAGAACAGGTAGAGATTTTGATTGTGTGTGTCTGTGTTTGTTTGTTGTAAACAAATAAACAAATGATTTTATTGCTAATAATAATAATACTTTATTGTCATGTTAATCAATACAATATAAATTGAATATTTGACATATAAAATAAGAATAAAGTTATAGATAAAAAACAAAACATCAACAAAATCATAAATTGGTCTATGAGCCCCCTGTCCTCAGTTCTAATGACTGTAATGAAAGAACCTAGACTCTGAATTTGTCGATAATTTCTAGGGTTTAAAATTGTTGTAAGGGTTTCATAATATGATTGTGACTTATTTGGAGACCATAAAGAGTACATTATAATGGTAAAAGTTTTTATTTTGCCTAAGTGTGTTGCAAAGTGACATATAGGGGTTACCTGGGCACTATTCATTGTCTTGTGTTGTCCTGCATCCTGAAGCATCCTGAAAATTTCCACAGTTTTCCAGGCAACTATGTGACACAGCCTCTTGATATTTGGCATGTAGGCTTCTTTCTACAGTGCTTTATGGTGTAAAGCAAATTTATGGCCTGCAATGGAAGACCAACATTTTAGTGTTGGTTTTTTATGTGTATTTTTTATGATACATTTACCTTTTCGGTACCCTCAATATATTATCCATCTACTATTTCTTGTTTTCTGATTTTGTCTGGGAGTTTTCTGAATAATAACATTTGAATGCCCTATAATGGTATTCCTATACATGTACATGTAGGTTTCTTCTGGTAACTAGAGTGTCAGACCAGTCGTTCAAATGTTCAAGAAGTCAATTGGCTTTCGAATTCTTATACTTCTTAATTTATTTCCATTCCAATAACCTGTTCCCAAATCATATAACAATGATAGAACTAAAGTTATGTACTACATGTACATGTAATGTCTTAAGCTACTAAAGTTAGTATGTTAACAATTTGGGCAAATTACAAAAGCAACCTAAGCTTTTTAAATTGAAATTGATATCATACACATGTATAAAGTTCTCTTTTCCAATTCAGAAATAGGATCCCCTAAGTAATAGATTTTGTGACATTAATCAAGAATAAATGAAAAAAAAAAACATTTACATATTGTACCACTCAGCAAAAAGTTTAAGAGAAGAAAAAGTTTCTGAACATGTATCTCAAGGTGACTGGCAAACTAAAGCTGACTTTGCAGTTTTGTCTTAAAAAGGCTGAAACCTCATTTAACTTTCTATAACATGTATATGATGTTGATTGACAAATTTTACAACTTATTTTGACATTTTATTTATTAAAAATAGTACATATATAGAAAGGAAGTTGTAGTCATCAAGAAATGAGCTTGCTTGATATGTTTTTTTGTGACAATACTTACGGTATATGGCAGTTTTATGTGGTGACTTTAATGTAAACTTTTTGAGAGGCATGATTTAATGTCCACCTCCTTCCTGACGGAAAGTTCAAACAAATGAATTCTTAGTCTTTTTTTTTGGATCAGCAGTCAGCCTGTTTCCAATAGATGATATATTTATGAAATACTGGGATTGGTTTCACGATTTCATTCTCATAACTGTGAGTCCATTAGCTGCCATGTGTATGGTAACAGTCTTTTTGTTTTCAGTAATTTTAAATGAACTCAAGAGTGGCTGCTAGACTGTTGAAATTTTAAGGAAACTTTTAATGTTGACATCCTTGTCAAATGTCTGCAGACCAATTGTTATATTATCTGTTACTGATACAGTACATGAGGCATGAGCCAAACAACTAGAAACTAAAAGAAAGGAGGGAGGATGAAATATATTTAGCATGTGAAATTGTTCACTGTGTGAAAAACATTTTGTAAGCACTTGCACATTGGTCAATGGCCTGCTAAAATTTGATGTTGACGAATAGAATTTTGTTTCCATTTTGCAAAGAATCATAATAATTACGCTACTTAGATTTAGTTGTGGCCATAGTCTACATGTTCCAAGCCCAAATTCTTAAACTTGTCAAAACCCTATAATGATACTTACAATGATTGTGGTCAAATGCCTACTGGCTTTTTAAGCATGTTAAGATGTATTTGCTAGATTGAATAGGCTGCCGCTTTCTTAAACATGTTAAATCAGTCTGGGCCTTAAGCCACAAGCCCAAAGCCCATGTCTAGTAAAAATTCATTCGGGCGAGTGAAAAATCAGCAAATTTTTGTTTGAATATATAGTAAGATTTTACAAAAACAATAGAATTTCATGGTTCGGGCTAGTAGCTGAAAAAGTTTAAATTGGCAAAGACTGTTAAATTTATACTAAATAACATCTTCTTCATGTATCTTGAGTGTTCTTGCAACAATAATGTGCTTTGAATAACCTGACCTATTTTAACTTTTAGATTTATTATGTATAATAATAAATTTAAAAATTCAAATAATTTGAAAGCTTAGAATTGCTGTAAATTTCACTTTGTTCTCCTAGAACTTTAATATTTAAGTTTTGTAGGTCATTTAATACTTAAACAGTCTATGTTTAAATAACTTGTATTACAAAGTTCAAATGTGACAAAAGTTAAAACATACTTTTTTAATGTATTTAGGTTCTTAACTTTAAATTAGAACTTTTTAATTTGGTGGTCACATGTAGAAATAGATCTCTAATTTAAGGAGTATTTTTAGAAACATGAATGTTAATAGTAGATCTAAAAAATTGACTGTGTTTAAACAATGTTCATTGTACATATATATGCAGATATATTATAGAGGCAACATCAAAACGTGTTTGGTACAGAACCGAATTAAATACTGTGGATTTATTTATTTTCGTATGTACCAATTTTCCTGGTATGATAAAAATGGATGATTGGTAGTTCCTGGATTCTTATTAAATTCCTGGTTCTATAGTTTGCTGCATACAGATCATTCTTAAGTTACCCTTTTATCAGTCAGGGGCCTCACTTAAATCAGTGATTTTTTAATCACTTGTTTAAGTATTATTAAGTTATTTTCCTTTCAAAGCTAGAGTTACCTCTCTTTTAAAATCACTTGTTTGAGTATTACAAATGAACTACTTATAACAGTGATTTTATTATAATGTCCTTCATTTTAAATGTTATGAAGAGAAGTCTGAGTCTTATTGTATAATTAAAGATAGAACACACCCCTGTCTAGATAATGGAATGTCCAGTCATGGCAGGACATGACCCTGAACTGAATTTTGGATAATTACCCTCCAAATCACTTGTTTAAGTATCATATTAATTTTTACCTTTAAAAAATCACCTTTTTAAGTAACATTTTGTTAGGTAACCCCTGCTATCTTCAGGCATCGTGAACATGAAGATTTTGATCACCAACATGGGTAATTAATTACATAATCAGAAACCTAAGATATTGAAGTTAATGGGAAAATTATTGCCACAGCTGGGAAAATTCAGAAAGTAAAGTAATGGGTTGTTACATTTGGTATTTCTTTTATCAGAAAATCACATATTTTGGGGAAATACTGATAACAGGTGGCAGCAAAATCTATAATTTGGTAATTTTAAAGAAGCTTACTAAATCTTTTTTCAATATTTATTAATTAATATAATTTTTTTAAAACTTTTCTTTTGTAAATTTAGATTTTTGGAAAAATCTTTAGCATTTTGAAATGCTACTTGAATAAGTGATTTAAAATCACTGATTTAAGTAATGCCCCTGACTGTTTATGGGGTATCAAATTTCGTGAGTCAAGGCAAACCATGAAAACACCAAAAATTGATAGTTTTGATACCCATGAATAATATTTATAATGAAACAACAGCATAATATGTACTTTTAATTTTTCATTCAAATTAATTATTTCATTTTCCATCAAGGCAAACCACAAAAACCATAAAAATTGATACCCCACGAATAATAATGAAACCATGTAGTACATGTATTAGTACTTTACACTTTTATGCTTCATTTCAGGATGGATTAAACTATTAAGAAATTGTCTTTAAATCTTTTTTTTTTCATTTTCAGAGTCGGCGCTCCAAGATGGCCACTGTAGGAGAGCAGTCCCAGGTGGTTAGTAACCACACCCGAGACAAAGCCACCAAAGCAAAAGTCACCCTGGAAAATTATTACTCAAATCTCATTGATTCATATCAAGAAAGAGAAAAACGGTAAGTGTCTATGCTAGCCAAAGTCACACTGGAAAATTATTACTCAAATCTCATTGATTCATATCAAGAGAGAAAAACGATAAACGTCTACGCCAGCCAAAGTCACGCTGGAAAATTATTACTCAAATCGTATTGATTCATATCAAGAAAGAGAAAAACGGTGAGTGTCTACACTAGCGAAAGTCACGCTGGAAAATCATTGCTCAAATCTCATTGATTCATATCAAGAAAGAGACAATGGTTAGTCTCTACGCTAGCCAAAGACATGCTGGAAAATTATTGCTCAAATCTCATTGATTCATATCAAGACAGTGAGTGTTTACACTAGCCAAAGTGAGGGGATCCACATGGGAGTCAAGTCCCCACCCTCCACCCCCCAAAAAAGTTCTTTAGCCTTGGATATTTTATATATATTATATATATATGTATTTATCATCAGCATTAGGTCTCTTTGCCACATGAGGGGCTAATGCTTCCTCTTGTTTTAGGCAATCCAATTTTGATTCTTTGATTTGTTCATAAATATACACCTTAAATTTTGAATTTCTTACTTGATAAATGTATAAGCTTAAATGTCAAATAAAAGTCTTGGAAAATCTGTTTGATAAACACTTAACATAGTAATGGAATTCTTGGAAATTCTTTTGCTTATAACTTATAATGGTTATAATTATGTAAAAGCAAACAGCATATAAACATGATAAATATAAATAAAGTTAAGTCTTGGAAAATCCTTTTTAAATGATAAACTGCACAAAGGTTAGTCGGGGGAAATACTGAATGACACACTTATCATGACCATTGTTTTTACCTATAAAGGTAACTACTAATTACAGGTGCGCCAGGTGTACTTTATATCTGTGATTGTTTTAGTATCAATTACTACAGACATTAGATGGTCCTTTGTTCTAAGCCCTGGTCCTTTGTTTGATGATAAATTACAAGTATCTGGGGGATCTTTGATATACGATGTATTTAAAGAATATTATTTCATGCTTTTTATCTCAAACAGTGATGAGTTGGGCTAGACTAAATCATGAATTTATATTTTTGATTCTATAAATGACATATTTACTAAGCTAATTTTTGTATATTTATAATGAAAAAATATGTGGGTAACAGTAACATTGAATGTTTTTACATTTATACAAGCAATATGCATGTCTTTGAATTTAATGTACAAATGGTACGGCCTTTGATAAATTGCTCAACTTTTACATATGATGTAATATTGTACAAATTTTGAGAGGTCAAACTTAAGATTTAGTTATTTTGCAGAATTTGCATAATAAACATATACTCCCATGCATGTGCATGACAACTTGCAATTTGTATTTCTGAAGAAATAGGTTATAAACCAGGTTTTATGGCCCCTAACTTTCCTTTTTAATTGTGATCTAAGGGTCTAGGGAGATTAAAAGATTAAAAGTGATGGTAAAGACACTGTTAATTAGAATTCAAATAAAATTACTTTCAGTCAGTTTACAGCTTATATTTCATGGGTAGTGGATCACAATTCAACCTAAATTGATTGATATTTGATACATTCAAATGTTTATTTATTTTGAATGTTATTATATATTTACAAGGTGAACCAGGATGCACTTACATTGACTTAAGGGCAGTCTTCTTTTTTAAAAATTAGTCATTTTCCTTTAAGTGTCAATGTTATAACAAATATTGTAACCAGAAGCATATTTTGATTGTATTTTTAACATATGTTTTATGGCAAGTTCATCATGTAAATATTTATTATTTTTATGTTGGTTTATGTAGCCTGATAAAATTTTCGATATCCATTTACTGGAAATCATTAATTTATTTATTCATGGATGTTTTTTTTTTTTACCTTAAAATGGATATTATTTGCTTCAGTTTAAAATGTATACGTAAATATTGATGCATGGTGTTGCTACAACAGAACATTGTACACATAAAGAAAAGTATCAAAGTATCACATATATTAATAATCATTTGCAGTTATCATACTTATTATTGTACATGTACATCACAATTTATTGATAAACAGTTTTGTATCAAAACAAATAACCCCTTTAGGGAATGAAGTTTAATATTGTTATAAAAAGAATATGTACAAGGCTGTCAGAAGTGGGGTGCGTTGAGTGCGATCACACCCCACTTTTGAAAAAAAATAATGAAAAACTCTCCAGGAATGCACCAAAACCCATCGAAAATTGATCAAATTTTAGAAAATTTTCTCGAACTGGGAGGGGACCCCCCTCACAGACCCACCCCTGCAACCCCCTTGTTAGAAACCTGGCGACGGCAATGATGTATATAGGAAGGAAATTGAAATGACTACAATACATGTTGTAATAAGATCTAGATAATACATTTAAACAGTTGAAAAGATGAAATTATGAGTAAAATGCAGTTTTATCATGTACTTGTGTAGATATGAATATATACATGTACATGCATAAGGAAAAATATCTAATTTGTAAAACTCAAGGTCTGGCACCCTCAATATTCATTACATGTATTTCATAAGTTTCATAATTATAGACATTGCCTTACAGAGAAAAACCCTTAGACAAGAGTTGTAGAAAAACAATTTCTAAGGTCAAGTGGACAAAACAGTTTCGAGTAATTTTAATCAAACAAACTTTTTCATTAAGCTTATAGATAAATTTTCTGTTATCTTCCCAAATTTTGCAATTTGGTAACAGTTTTCAGTGAATATACTTGAGAAAACCAAACTTCACACACTGATTGTCCTTTTAGACTGTCACCACTGATTTTAAAGTCCTATTTCTGCTGACAGGATATTAAATCTAAATTTTCCAGCCCAATAACTTAACTGTAAGGAACTATTTAGGGATATAATTTTGGTGACATAATTGGTTTAACGTAAATCTTGTCTACGATCAGATCACATAGATTAGTCTTTGTTATGACTGATGAGCCTTGAAAAAAGGTCACGCCATATGTACTGTACGGCTGTCGTAAACTAGACCAAATAAAAATACCCAAAATACCCATTGACACATAAAGACTTCTGCTTTTACCAAGAATATAACATAAGCATTTTTATACCCCCACGCATTAGAGAGGGGGCTTGCAATCACCTTGTTTATCTGTCGGCTACAAACTTTCGTAATACCGTATAGCAGGTTTTTTTAGCGGGTGTAAAATTTGGCGGTTTTTAGTTCAAAATGTATAGCAAAAATTTTGGAGGTTTTTATTTTGGCGGATTGGCCAAACCATAGAAAAAAATATTGGCGGCCAGTAGCAATCCAAAAAAACCTTTTTTGGTGTATTAATATTTTCATTCATATTTTGTATTATTTTCAGTTATTTAGGTATAATTAATAATTTCAAATTTTAATACATCTAAAATCACGTTGCACACCAATTTTCTAATTATGACAGATTTTTTAATTATGTGGCTTGTTTATTGTCATAATCCGCATGTTTATTTAACGGTTTAAATGACAGTTGAAAGAGGTGTCAATTTGACAATTTTTTTATCTTTAATGAATACCGTCGGGGAAAAACATAATTAAGGTTAATTTGCAGTTTTAAGTAATCAACCTAAAATGATTTATCTATGAGTAAAATGTTCACAAGAAACATTCTGCGCAAAGCTTTGTACAGATTCATTGTAGGACATTATTTTATTAACTATAACTTTTAATTTACACAATGTTATGGAATACCAACATTTTACAAATGACCATGTTATTGGTTAAATTACAATACAGATCGTCTACATAACATTTCATAGGAGCTTCTAAAATCATGAAATTTTTGCGATTTCAGTCTGACCGCTAAAATACGCCAAAATATGCACCCCGCTAAAATAACCCGCTATACGATAGATTTCCCAGCTTCTACTGAAGGGATTGATTTCAAATTTGGTACACAGCTTTAACATGATGAGTTGTATTGAGCCTCTCTTTTTCCAGGTCAGTCTTGCATCTACATGTACTTCCTGTTTTCTTATTGGTCGAGTGGGGGTATTCTTAGCACGACTAAGTGCAACCCCTTGTTTGTTGATATTTACACCTTTAAGGAGCTGGTTAAAAGACGAGGACAATGAAGGATAAGAGCAACAAACATTTACTGGTCAACAAAATCACAGAAATATCATGATAATCAAAGAAAGATTAAAATATTAAAAAGATTTTAAGAAAGCAAACAATACAAGCAATGTAACGTCATCACCATTACCTAAGAAGCTTTCACAGCAAGTGATTCATCTTGTGGCGGCACCTGACAATGTGAGGCCAGATGTAAAAGACTGCTTTGAGCTCTTGACCATGAAATTTTCACAATATAAATGATTATACAGTATGTGTGTTTCTGGTTTCCATTTAATGCCATTCCTAGCCTTTCTATTGCCATTTTTGATCAAGCACTGTTAAAGTTGAAAATCTACTCCCCATTAACTCGAGATAAAAAAAAAATAATTAACAGAAATGCCTACCGGTACCTACAGACCCTATTTTTTTCAGGCATGACACCAGAACCACACATACTTTTTTTTTGGCCTAAGCCTTAACTATGTTGCTATAGATAAGTTGCCTGGTCAGTGATTTACAACTGACCTGAATAAACCTCCATGTGTGTTTATTGGGAAAACAATTAACCTTTGCATATAATCAGCAATCTATTATTTGATCTGATCTTAGTACGCTTGTACCTTAGGTATTCTGTAGCCATTTTTACCTAGTAATGATGATGTTTGCTTCTTTGAAGTTCTAAATTACTCAGTAATAAATTTCCCTTTAGGCTAATTTGTTATTATTTCATAATATTATATGAAAAATTATAAGAATACAATGTAGATTTTTGTATTAACATCTCAGAGTCGCATTAACTTACGCCAACCCAGTCTCTTAATATTCCAAAAGTAAAGATTATTGCTCTCAGTTAAGTGTACCTATATTTGATTTCATTTAAGAAGTTTGTTAAAACATAAACAATGATCAATTATGTTTTCATTATTAAATTTGTGGGGTATCAATTTTCGTGGTTTTCGAGGGTGGCATTGACTCAAAAAATTTGATACCCCACGAAAAGAAAATTTAACTGATTTGTATGCTACAGACTGCAGAACCATGAATTTAAGAATCCACAAACTTATCAATTTTCATCAAACCACGAAAATTGGTACCCACAAAAATAGATAAATCCACAGTATTTGTTTGCTGTTTCAGTTTCTCTCTCTCTTTCTCTCTCTCTCTCTCTTTCTCTGGACATCCATCTACTTCCTGTTTTCCAAAAATGTGAGTGGGGGTGGGTGGGGGGGGGGTAGTACTAGTATATGCTAATAACCCAAGTTACTGCAAACCCTTATTGTTGTTGTTCTACTGATCAGGTTGTGAAAGTAAAGCTTAAAATCTACAATTATAAACAATCAGAAGCTGTCAATGTGGACCAGTTGTTGCTTGCTGCTTGCCTAATAGTTTACATGTTGCTAATTAAATAGGTAATTTGTATATAAACAAAACTAAATACATGTATTTTAGCAGTGTTAAGTTAACAGAAATGTTTACATTTTGCTTCATTGATCAAAGATGTCTGTGTTTTCTCTCGTATTCTACTCCCAACATGCTTTGTAACAACACATGAAATTACCTTTGTACTGTACTGTTCTTTGAAGAATAATTGTGTTAAAAAGGCACAGACAACCCTTTGTAATTTATACTTATTGTCTTGGTTTGAGTTAGATGAATTTCCCTTTAAGGATGTTCGAGGGTGACTTTGAAAGTGATGAGGTTTTTAAATTGATGCCTTAAATCACAAGGGTATAATTTAAAATACAAAATAAGCTCAAAATTTTGATAGGTTACCGATCTCATTTTAAAGATAATAAGAGTTCAAACTTTGGCGGGAAAAGGTTTTCTCTGGTTTTATCATAGCTTTAACATTAGCATTATTTAGCTGTTTAAACCTGTGAAATAGTGATAAGAATTTAAAATAAATTTGTAAAACAGATATTTATGATGTAATGAAGACATTACACAAAAGAAAAGTAGGGGTTACCATGCAAACATGTTTGCCATATTTTGATGGAAAACATCCGAGGATTCCCCAAAAATGTCAAAACCCTCCAACATCCTTAAGCAGGGATCGCGCTGGGCGTCGCAAATTGCGATATTTTTTTCTTGCTGGCGACAAAAATCGGCTGCTGGCGATTTTTCTGGCGCCTAAGTAAGTTTTAACATTTTTGACCGGAAATTAAATACACATCGCCAGCATAATGATTTCAGAAATCAAACAAAGAAAGGGAAGATAATTAAATCAAAATAAAACTAATTTTATTACTCTTATAAAAAAAAAGAAACTGAAAAGATGTTGTTTTTAGGAACAGAAATATTTTTACCAAACTATTACCATCAGCTGTTTTTTTTTCAAAATGAAATAAATAAACAAACAGATAACAATACTGGAATAAGAAGTTTTTATTTGAGAAAATCATGATAATTTTTATTAAAACATTCTAATAATGTACAGGATTCAATAGAAACCACGTGAGTTATGATTGATGAATCTTTATAATGTGTCCACAGTCTGTCAAACATTGATCTTTTGCCATCTCTGTTGGTCATGAAAATGTGATGGATTCTACAAAATTTTATCTTTGCTTTCCTAAATAATACTTTTTTCATAGTGTTCATTTAGTGCTTTCAGTGATCTTTATTCTCTAGGTTGAGTATTCATTCATATGGTGCTGGGGTTTTTTTGTGTATTGTTATGTTTATTGTATTGTTATTATTTAATTTGTATATGGCAATAAACATGATAAATAATTAAATAAATCATGGTATGTTTTATTTAAAAAAAATATCAAACAAGAAAGGCTCCACCTTCATCATTTATTATCTAAAAAGTCTTTCAATGAGAATAAACCATCCTTCAACATGCACCTGAAAAAAAGACTAAAAACAATATTTTTAACATATACATCTAAACATACATTACACAAGCATCACCCCTCAATGAAAACGGTACTGGCTACACTTTATAAAAACTGGCGACTTAATTTCAAATCTGGCGATTTTTCTGGCGACAAAAATTTTGAGGCCAGAGCAGCCCCTGCTTAAGTCATTAGTCCAACAAGGTGCTTAAGGTTTTCTTAATACCCAGTCAGTAAAATAAAACAGTAGAAAATAGAGCTCTGTAAAATCTTCTTGAGTAAATTTGCTAAAAATGTATTTTTATGCCCCTTGACAACAAAGTTTTACTCGATCATCCGTTCTTAGAAACCGTACATGAGAATGATTTGAAACTTTGTAGGATGACTCAGTAAGACAGACTGTTTGTCCTTAGCTACTTTAAGACCTGTCAGACTTCTACTTCCTGTTTGAGATAGGGTCAAGAAATTTATTTCCGTCAAGCTTTTCTCATAAACTGTACATGAGAATGAATTGAAACTTGGAAGGATGGTTCAGTTTAACAAACTGAAAATTGTTCTTAATAACTTTCAGACATGTCAGACTTCTACTTCCTGTTTGGGGCCAGCGGGTGCATCTGTGTCCCATGGATGCATATATTCTTTATTTGCAAGATCTTGATCACTGCTGCATGTACTTATCCTGATTTCATTCGTGGATTTTGTATGATTCTTAATTTCATGGTTTACACATGTTACTTGAAGAAATCAAAGTAAAAAAAAACTTTTTGCTGGAATATTATTTTCGTGGTTTATTAACAGTCGGACCCACAAAAACAGTGAAAAATGGTATCCCACAGATAATAATGGAACCACATATTCATGACATTATTGCAATCATCTACAATATTTCTATTGATGGGGGTGTCACAGCCCCCGCCCCCGGAATACCGAATACCGTTTAAAAAAGGACAGAATACCGTTAAAAAGACTGGAATACCGAATACCATAAAGATCACGGCGTACGCGTACCAAAAGCTTAAAAATTCGGAACATCGCGTACCACGTACCACACCTTGGCGTACCGAATACCCTTTAAAAAGCACGGAATACCGCGTACCAAAAGGGCTGTGACACCCTCATTGATAGCCTGTTAAGTAAAAAAAAAAGATTTTTGCAAGCTATCCTCTGGTGGTCAAGCTTCTTTTATTTGCAAGTCTGGAAGAAGAAAAAAAAGCTTTTAAGAAAGAACAAACCAGCCTAATAATTGAACTTATTAGACGATCATTTTTGATTGCAGTATTGCATGTTACAAAGGGTATTATGTAATGGCGTGAGTCATTTTTCTTAACATGAAAACAAAAGATGACATGGAACAGACCTATAGTACAGACCCATGATTTTTTGCATGTTAAACACAAGATTAATCGATCATTAAAATTGTTAAATAACCTAATGCTACACTATTGTATGAAATACATGTAACCCTTAAAATCATCTCATGTAGACCTTGGTAATTTTACATTTATTAAAAATCAGTATGCCCAAGGAACTGGATCCAGGATTTTAGTAGGGGGGGGCATGAAAACCTTTTTGTCTCGCCTGCGACGAATAGTCGCGGAAGGCGAGACATAGGTATTACTTTCCGGCGACGGCGGCGGCGGCGGCGGCGACGGCGGCGGCGTAAACTTTTTTGTAAGACTTTTATGGACGATGAATTGCTTGAAAAGTATAATAGCTAGGCATCTGATATTTGGTATACAGACAGTTGAGGGTATGGTCTACGCAACTGTCGCCATGCCGTTTGACCCTGACCCCATTTTCACGCTCCAGTGATTCTGTGAACTTAGGTTTTTTTTCAGGCCATAAACATTTTTGTAAGACTTTTGTGGACGATCAATTGCTTGAAAAGTATAATAGCTAGGCATCTGATATTTGGTATACAGACAGTTGAGGGTATGGTCTACGCAACTGTCGCCATGCCGTTTGACCCTGACCCCATTTTCACGCTCCAGTGATTCTGTGAACTTAGGTTTTTTTTCAGGCCATAAACATTT
The DNA here is from genome assembly GCA_963971305.1 of Arcuatula senhousia. Lineage (NCBI taxonomy): Eukaryota > Metazoa > Mollusca > Bivalvia > Mytilida > Mytilidae > Arcuatula > Arcuatula senhousia. The sequence goes on from OZ020313.1 coordinate 3,840,318, forward strand.
TTGTAAGACTTTTGTGGACGATCAATTGCTTGAAAAGTATAATAGCTAGGCATCTGATATTTGGTATACAGACAGTTGAGGGTATGGTCTACGCAACTGTTGCCATGCCATGTGACCCTGACCCCATTTTTACGCTCCAGTGATTCTGTGAACTTAGGTCTTTTTTACAGGCCATAAACATTTTTGTAAGACTTTTGTGGACAATGAATTGCTTGAAAAGTATATTGGTTAGGCATCTGATATTTTAAATACAGACAGTTGGGAAAATCTTTACGCAGCTATAACAATGACATGTGACCTTGACCCTTCAATGACTGTGAACTTAGTTTTTTGTCTCGCCTGCGACGAAAAGTCGCGGAAGGCGAGACATAGGTATTACTTTCCGGCGACGGCGGCGGCGGCGTCGTAAACTTTTTTGTAAGACTTTTGTGGACAATGAATTGCTTGAAAAGTATAATAGCTAGGCTTCTGATATTTGGTATACAGAGAGTTCAGGTTATGGTCTACGCAACTGTCACCATGCCGTGTGACCCTGATCCCATTTTCACGCTCCAGTGACTCTGTGAACTTAGGTCTTTTTTCAGGCTGTAAACTTTTTTGTAAGACTTTTGTGGACGATGAATTGCTGGAAAAGTATAATAGCTAGGCATCTGATATTTGGTATACAGACAGTTCAGGTTATGTTCTATGCAACTGTCACCATGCTGTGTGACCCTGACCCCATTTTCACGCTCCAGTGACTCTGTGAACTTAGGTCTTTTTTAAGGCCGTAAACTTTTTTGTAAGACTTTTGTGGACGATGAATTGCTGGAAAAGTATAATAGTTAGGCATCTGATATTTGAGATACAGGCAGTATAGGTTATGGTCTACGCAACTGTCACATTGCCGTGTGACCCTGACCCCATATTCACACTCGAAGTGACTCTGTGAACTTAAGTCTTTTTTCAGGCTGTAAACTTTTTTGTAAGACTTTTGTGGATGATGAATTGCTGGAAAAGTATAATAGCTAGGCATCTGATATTTGGTATACAGACAGTATAGGTTATGGTCTACGCAACTGTCACCATGCCGTGTGACCCTGACCCCATTTCACGCTCCAGTGACTCTGTGAACTTAGGTCTTTTTCAGGTAGAAAACTTTTTTGTAAGACTTTTGTGGACGATGAATTGCTGGAAAAGTATAATAGCTAGGCATCTGATATTGGGTATACAGACAGTTGAGGTTATGGTTAACGTAACTGTCTCCATGCCATGTGACCATGACCCCATTTTCAGGGTCCAGTGACTCTGTGAACTTAGGTCTTTTTTTTTCAGGCAGAAAAGTTTTTGTAATACTTGTGTGGACAATGAATTGCTTGAAAAGTATAATAGCTTGGCATCTGATACTGGTTATACAGACACAATTTGTGTTTATATCAAGAAATGAAAGCTTAGGTGGTTGATTTTAGTGATGGTGCCGACAGGCGAGACATACTTTTAGTGGCCACACTTGTTTAGATTAACCGCATGTTATACATGAGTTTTTTGCCAAAAAACACAATTTTTGCAAATTTAGGCAATTTTTTTTGTCTTAAAAATAAATGTTTTCTTAGACAAGTTCACTTTCATTTACTTTCATGCACGATATAGGTTTTGAAGAGGTAACTTTTTCTTTTTTCGCTTTAAATATTTTTTCCTTTCTTGAAGGTTCAGTAGGTTCCAATTCTTTTTTTTTCCTTTTGAATAATTGCTGGTAAGCTGATGCTGGCTGTAATGTTGTTTCCTTTGTTTCAATAAATTCTTGTGGGGTATGGCTCAAGGTGCAGGACGCTGATTCTATCAGCACAGGTTTGCAGCAGTGGATCAGAGTATGCAGGGGTTCACAGAAAGGTAAAATTAGAAGGGTATTAAGTGAACCAACACTGTTTATATTGATCTGTATAGGTAATTCTCACTTGAAGTGGCTACCTCGGATCCGGGCCTGGGATCCACTGCTGCAAATTTGCCCTGATAGAATCTGAGCCACCTGCACCTTGTAAGATATAACTTATAGTTTGTTTATTAACCTGTTCGTATACTTGAGATCAATTTACTGTAAAAACCATTTATGCACTAGTACCCTGCTTTTGTTCAAACAAGGAAGTATCTGGACTTATACCACAAATTGTATGGCTGTTCATTCAGCCATTTATCATGTTGTAACTGTGGTTAGCATATAGTTTAAATCTTCAGTACTAAGTTCCTAATATTACAAAATGAAAACATTAATTTTTTTTTTTAATTTAATCTAAGTACAGTCGGGATTTTTACAAAATAAAGATTCACTTTATATAAATTTTAAAATTTAAATCCTAGCTCAGTCAGAAAGATAAAAAAAAAGAGAAAATTAAATGCGTAAAAAATTTATACGGACGAAAAATAATCTTAGAATAAGATCAAAATAAATGTATTGATCAAGCATTAAAATAGCCGTCAAGATTACGTAATTCAAATAGGATTTCGACTAGACCCTTTATATGTATTGGTATTAGCATATAAAATGATTTTTGAGGTTTTAAAGTAAAGATTAGTATGTTTTGAGATTTAATGGTCTCTTTATTTCCTTATCAATTGGGTGTTGCATGTCATGATTGAGTACATGCATCTGTTTAGGGAAATCCTGTTTTAAAAGTGAATTTTTGTAAGGTTGTGCTTTGGCCTTAGAAAGTACAGTAATTAATGAAGGAAATCTTTAGATTAATGAGTTTGTACATGTAGTATATGTATTGAGAACTGTAAATGACCAGAATTGTGAGCAAAAAATCCAGGACCTATTGAATTATAATTAAAAAGGGCTAATACTGTAAATACATGCATGCAGGTCCTGGACTTTTGTAAATAAAATTTCAAGGTTCCTGAATGAAAAATTGAAGGTCCCAGACCTTGGACCAGTGCTTTATAATGAGGACAGTCATGGTATATTATTGGAAAAAAAAAAAACAATTCTCAGAAAAGCTTTTAAATAAAAAATAAAAATAAAAAAAAACCTTCTAAATTCAGGTGTTACTATTCAATTGCCTTTAATCTCCACAAAAGCAGGGGGAAAAATCCAACAGAAATCACAGGTTCAAAGCAAATCTTTTTGAAAGTTAGAAGAATTTTACGAAATTTTCACTCTCTGAAGCTTTATTAGGCAAGATTATGAAGCATCAAATTTCAAAGGTCATGCAAGGTCAAAACTACTGTCATGCTTGGGCCCTTAAAAGCCGTACTGTTGATATGATAAATAAAAAGCTACGCCGAGCGCAGCATGATACGACCGCAACAAGTTGAACCCTGTACGTTGGAGGCCCAGTATGGATAGTCCATTGCTTTGGTCACATGAAGCCCATGGTGGACTTACAAAGCTTTTTGAAACATGCATCCAGTGGTGGACTTAAAAAAGCAATTTTGACATATTTATATTTACATCAACATCTAATACAACAAGATTGCTACGCGTAGCCATGTGTCCCCCGCCGCCACATAAAAGTTGTGTGGTATGTCATTCAAGCAATATTTTCTCTGAGAAACGATAGAAATAGGTTGTCAAAACAAGGGGTTGCACTAAGTCGTGCTAAGCATACCCCCACTCGGCCATTCAGAAAACAGGAGGTAGATGACCAACTGACCTGGAAAGGGGACGCACGATACAACTCATCATGCTAAAGCTGTATACCAAATTTGAAATCAATCCCTTCTCTAGAAGCTGAGAAATCTGTTACGAAAAATTGTCTATTTTTGACCCATAAAAAGTCTAAGTCAGATCAGAAAACAGGAAGTAGATGATTGACTGACCTGGAAAGGGGAGGCACGGTATAACTAATCATGCTGAAGCTGTGTACCAAATTTGAAACCAATCCATCCAGTAGAAGCCATGAAATCTGTTACGAAAAATTTCACTTTTCAAATTTTTCATCCTAAAAAGTCTAAGTCGGCTCGAAAAACAGGAAGAAGATGATGGACTGACCTGGAAAGGGGAGGCACAGTATAACTCATCATGCTGAAGCTGTGTACCAAATTTGAAACCAATCAATCTGGTACAAGCCGAGAAATCTGTTACGAAAAATTTCACATTTCAATTTTTTTTCCCCTAAAAAAGTCTAAGTCGGCTTGGAAAACAGGAAGTAGATGATGGACTGACCTGGAAAGGGTAGGCATAGTAAAACTCATCATGTTGAAGCTGTGTACCATATTTGAAACCAATCCATCCAGTAGAAGCAGAGAAATTGAACCGGACGGACGGACGGACGGAGACCATTACTAAGTCCCTCCGACGCGTTGCGGCGGGGGACAAAAAGCCTTATTTGTATACATGTATTAATTTACAATTTTGGCCCTTTGACCTCTAATTACTCAAAAACAGTAAAAATATTGCAATTCCGATTAAAAAATAAGGCAGAAATATTCACAAGGAATCAAGGAATTATATATATTATAATTTCTATATAATTCCTTGCAAGGAATCCAATGAAAAAAAGATTTTGAAAATCGGACCACAAATAAAAAAGTTGATTTTATGGGCGTGGCCTGTCTTTAGCCTCCCTGTAGCAATATAATGGTGAAATACATATCAAAATCATTGACACAATAAGTAAATAGAATTTAATGATGAATTCAATAAAAAAAGAATTTACAAAATCAAATGAAAGATAAACATTCTACAACAGGTTTATCAATACACCAGTTTTAGTCCTTTTTGGCCCTTTTTTCTAAAACAGAAGGGGCCACAAACCCCAAATACAAAACCAACATTCCTGTAGTGGATATAATCATCATATCAAAACTTCATAACATTTGGCAGGCCCACTACAACTTAATTTTTGGTTTAAATGACAAACTTTAAAAAACAGTGTTTTTGGCCCCTTTGACCCCTAAATTCTCCAAAACGGTAAGAGATATTGCAAATGTGATTGAAAAACGCAGGCAGGGATTTTCACAAGGATTCCAATGAAAAAAAGATTTTGAAAATCGGACAACAAATAAAAAAGTCAATTTTTTGGGTGTGGCCCCTTTTTGACCCCTAGTAGCAATGTAACGGTACAAGATACATCAAAGCCATTGATACATTTTGTTGACAGAATTTATTGTGGAATACAATAAAAAAAGAATGATCAAAATCGGATGAAAAATAAACATTCTACAGACGTTTTGTCAATATACCCATTTTTGCCCCTTTTGGCCCTTTTTTCTTAAACGGTAGGGGCCAGAAACCCCAAATGCAATACCAACCTTCCTTTAGTGGTTATAAACATCATATCACAATTTTATAACAATTGGTCAACCACAACTCAAGTTATCGCACGGAAACCAAAGTGTCTACAGACGACGACGACAACGACAACGACAACGACGACATCGCCATAACATAATACGATCGCAAAAATTTTGCGGTCGTATAAAAATGAATAAAAAACATTCATATATATTTTGTTTTCTGAATGGTTGTGAAGTAGAAAGTAAACTAAACATGACTGCGTAACCCCTTGTTCAAAATTCTGGTTACTCCCACACAATCTACAACTGCTTGTTTGAAGCAGTTATCTCTATCATGCCATTACATGTAGCAGTGGGCTAATTGGGCATCCCCTTACCAGAATGACTTCACTGAAGATAGGATTTTAACCTTGTGAACCTACATCTGTGATAGCTAATTAGATTATATAAATTAAGATAAAGGAAAGCAGGTGTCATGTTTACAAGTAATATGCAGTAGTAATGCTTTCATTTAGATTTATTTGTAGGCAGGTAGCAAATAACGGTAATAACAAAATAACAGATTTTGGAGGATCAATCTCAATTCCCAAGAGAAAAGACAAGAACTATAAAATATTGTTGAGAAAAGGCCTTTGTGAAACTTATTATTGCAAAAAACTTGGACGATCATTGAAAGTAAAACACTATTCATATATATACCTGAACTTATACATTGTTATACACCATTGTGAGATTCAGTAACATCTATATGATCTATCTAGAATACCATCACAATAAATGTGTGTTTTGTGGTTTACCAATATTATTTTACATGATCAACGACCAAATTAAATTACCATTAACGCAAACAATAAAAATCCCTTTCATCAATTAAATCGGTGGTTGGAACCCTTGTATACTCAAATCAACATTATTGAATAATGATTTTGCAATATATCGGTATGAATAGTTTATTTAGTAAATTGAAAGTTTGAAAATACTGAGTAGTGATAAGATCTAAATTTACACTATTACTATAGACCTTTTGCTTGTTCTGAGGACTTACATTTGATCATTTGATTGTACATATGGGTCTGATAGATTTCACAGTAAAATAGTAGTAATATGATTAAAAGGTGGTATAAAGTTAGAGTATCATTATAATAAGGCTAAATAATGGAATTGTTTTATGATTGACTACTTTAGGTACCCCAGACATTTTGATTTTGAGAATAAATAATTGTTTAGAAAATATGTCATCTTGTTTGCACATATAAAAGCTCAATGCTGAAGCCCTTCAAAAAATAAAGGACCCTTTGGATCTTCTGCAGAATGTTAATACCTGGTCCTACTCATACCTCTATTTTCAGGTGCAAATTTAAAACCTGCATGCATGCATCCCAGATTGGCCTAAATGTGTTCATTACCTCCACTTAATATCAGCAGTTCATGTTCATACCATGGTGATAAACATGATAAAGCAAAATTTAAGCTGCCTTTTTAGGGGGATAAGGCAATATCTTTAACTAAGACAGAATTGAATGATTGTCAAAAAGAGATTTTAAACTACAATATTTTTTTAAAATATTTGCCCTAGTCCTATTTGATATCAGTGAGGTTAAATTATGGGTTCCCTGTTCCTCACTCCAGTCAGCTAAATTGAAATGTCAAGTTAACAATTAAGTCTTTTGTTTTAGATACAGAATTTTAGAGCATTCCATGTTTAGGTTAGTTCAGGTCATCTTAAATCAACAATTTTGTTCTTTTGTCCCTGTTCTTTTGCTTTTAAGTTTACGTTTGTTCTTTTGTCTTCAGTAACAACTTTGTTCTTGTCTCTTTGTAGATACAGAATCTTAGAACATTCCATGGACAAAGATGGCCTGACAGAAGAACAGGTATGGATCATTGATAGCTGTGAAAGTATAAATATTCATGGGCTACCAATTTTCGTGGTTTTAGTGGGTTAGGCAAACCTTGAAATTACACGCCCAACGAATAGAGAATTTAGCATTGCTTTTTATACAGAATTTGTTAAAACCACAAATTCATAAATCCACGAATATGCAATTTACTTTTAATCAAGGAAAATTGATACCAACGAATTTACGTACTTTCACAGTAGGCCATTTATGAAATAAGGAGAGGGAAATATGTATTTACTGTTGATTGATATATTTATTGAGGGTATCATTTATTGTAAAATATCCCAAAATGTTTTTGATCCTTGGATTTTTTATTTCCTGGTTTAAAGTTTGCACATGTTGTAAAACAGAATCAACATAAAAAAAAACATCTCGTTGAATTCTTATCATGGTTGACTGTGCACCTATGAAAATACAATTAATGGTATAAAACCACAGGAATTGTCACAAAAAATTAACATGAAAATACTTATAGTTAAAAAAAAAAAAAATAAGGGCCTGTTGGAGAGACATTGTTTGGTCTGTCTGCATGTCCAGGACCCTTCCGTGCATCATAAAATTTATTCAGCTCAACTGCTTTGGAACAACTGGACCACATTTGTCGAAACTTGCATGCCACCAGGAAAATGTGATTCTCAAAATTTTGTAGGAGTTATGACTCTTTAAATTTGATATTTTCAAGAAACAAGTAGAGACATTGGTTTTGTTGGTAAATACACTTTAATTTCTATGCTACTGAGCTTGGATCTCAGTGGCGGATTTAGAGGGGGGTGTTAGGGGCGTATTCACCACTTTAATTGAGTAATTTTATTTTTTTAATGTAAAAAATTGACCAAGCAACTTCATCAAATCTGACATTTTTTGCAATTACACCGTCACCCCTCCTCCTTTCACGGACCCTGCATTTTAAAATGAATTTTAAAAAACTCACGGCCTGACAACATTCGTGACATTTCCCTTTAAAAATTAAAATTTTAAAAAAATTATTTCCATAAAGAGAAGTAAGTATGTTTCATACTTAAGTAAACAAAGCTTCATTCACCATAATAGCATGTACAATGAAATATAAATTACAACCAACTCAGAAAAAAAGTTAGTAGTTATAGTTATGTAAGATCATGCTCTGTCACTCAAAGTGTTAATTTGGGATGACACGAATTATGAACTCTGTGCAATGTGAGATTTGTTATGACATTGTGCATTGTAAAATATTTCATTCAGATCTTAATTTAGTATGATACAGAACGTCATGTTGTGGTTAACCTATAATGAGGATCTCATTAGTAAAAGACAGGTTATTTATTTATGAAAACATGATCTTGTTATGATGTTGTGTTATTTATGTTTGAATAATTTTACATTAAGCAATAATATCACATACTGTGGTTTCATTTTTATTTGTGGGGTATCAATTTTCGTGGTTTTCGTGAGTGGTGTTGACCCACAAAATTTGATACCCCACGAAAAAGAGATTTAACATTGATCTGTATGCTGAAGCCTTCAGAACCATGAATTTTAGAATCCACAACCTTATCAATTTTCATCAAACCATGAAAATTGGTAGCGACGAAAATAAATGAATCCACAGTATAAAAATAGTCAAGTTCTCAATCTACCTTTAGGGAAAAAGGTGAAAAAAAGCAGCTAAAACCAAAATTATGTTATTGAAATTTTGGGAAAATGTTTAATATAGCAAAAGTTGCTGTATTACTTCTAGATTTAACGATTTCAACCTTTCATGGTAAAAAAAAATATATGACTGGTGAATAGACATTTTATTTAAAAGTGAAAAAAATGGTCAAAGTCAAAGATAGCAGATTTATCTAACAGGTAGTATTAAGTATAAGCTACAGACCTAACATTGTATATTGTGATACAAGACCTCATATTAATGCTGCATACCAAATATCGAGAAGCTGACCATATGAGACTCACCATTTTAACAAAAGAGTTAGAATTCAAAAATCTGTATTGAGGGAGCACATACATAAACTTTTTGACTTCACAGTCAGTCTGTGAAAAAGAAATTACCTTGGACAAAATCCTAAACGCAGTACGTAAACTTAAACCAGAAAAATCACCAGGGAAGGATGGGATTGTTAGTGAATTTTATCAAATATATTGGTATCTAATCGGCGAGGACTTCACAGCTGTTGTGAACGATATTATGAATAAAAACATATTGTGTGATTCGCAGTATAGAGGTATATAATTGATATTTAAGGACTAGCCACACAAGTTTATAAAGACAGCACATGCACATCGTCAAAACCTTTTAAATTTACACAAGCTTAATCAATCAATGATGCGTATAGAAGTCGGAAAAGTGAAAACGGTACATATCTAGGTCAAAATACATGTAGCTATTATTGTGAATAGATAATTGATTGATGATATTATTATGATAAGTTTAAGGGAGTTATTTTACCTTTACGCTATCCCTGTGCGTGAGGGGTGTAAAAATCAGGGAAACCCTTTATTGCTATCCTGGGCGTAAAGGGGATTTGTATTGCAGGAGTTGTAAATAAAGAATGTATATATTAAAAAAAAAAAGAAAAACTTTTTGACTTGCATACAAAATGCCAAAAGATTTTTATGAAACTCAGAATCAGTTGTTTTTCTTCTACAGAAACAAGATTTACGCCAACAACATGCAATTAAAGAAACAGAATTTTTGCGCCTGAAGCGATCTCGACTAGGTGTGGATGATTTTGAACCTCTCAAGGTCATTGGACGAGGAGCTTTTGGTGAGGTAGGTACTTGCTACTAAGAGAGGTCAAAAGAAGTGAGCCATTATTGAAGAGGTTCATCATCAACTTTAGATATAGATATGTTAGATGAAACTTTCTTTTTCTCTAACAAAATTTAATTTAAGGTAAAACTTCTAGGTAATGATATTATAGCTTGGCTACATCATCAATGTACAAATCATAAAGATTTTTTATCCTAAAAAATAAATTCCTTTTCAAAATCAAAATGAAATTACAATTTTTATGAAAAAGATTTCAAATCATCAACAGTTAACTTAAAGATAAACCCTCATTGGTACCCCTTTAGCCTGAAGTAAAACATTTTCTACTTGAGAAATGAACTTTTAGCTTACATTTGGGACCAAAAAGATAATCCCAAATCCTTCTATATTTGGTATTAATCTTTACAAAAAGCTTTCATATAAAGTGTTTACCCAGATGTTCAATTCTATCATACATGACAATTTTCAGAAGGTTAAATAAAGCTCAAGGATTTTTTCATATTAATGGAGGTATTAAGGTTTTATTGACTGTCCCAGCTATATGATGGATACGTCAATACTTTTCCCTGGCGTGCAGCTGTGAAAGTTATTGATACAGTTATATTTAGCTTATTTTATAAAAAATTATCTGGGAAAATGTAAAACTTACATTTGATATTAGTTGTCATGGAATTTGATTTTTATGGGCTGAAAAGCTCCCTGACATGGTTTGTCTGTCAGTCAGTCCTATGTTTTTTTCATTGGTTTGTCATTACATAGGTTTACCTTGCTCTTAAGCTGGTTTCCCCAAGGTCATGTCCCAAAATAAATTCAGGAAAAAAGATGAGGTGTAAGCGTGTCTCTTTTTAATCTTTGATTATTGTTTAGTCCTTGGATGTTTGTCAGTCTGTCCTTCTGTTTCTTTATTTGTCCCTCATTACGTAGGTTTACTTTGCATTCAGCCGATTTTCTGAAATCTTAAAAAGATGGCTCTTGAAAGTGTCCCAAAATAAATTTTAAAAAAGAGATAATGTGTGCCTCTTTATTATCATGTTAATATTCAGGCCTTGGTTTTATACAAAACTGAAAATATAAAATACAATAATCGTTATTTTATTCCCAATTCTTCAAAGTTGTTGAAAGTGATAACAAAAAACGAGGAGAATCTTTCACCTTGTAATATTGACTTTTTGCCTTGGGATCAAAGTATCTATGATCAAACACCGATTCTAATCAGCTATATTATAGTGACAAGATAACATTTTTGTATATCTATTTACGAGTCAACGTACTCTAGCATTGCTGTTAAGTTTAGGGGTTAACGACACAGACAAGCATGGACAAGTGCCTGTGGTTAACGACAACAGTTTATGTCACTTTCTTTTATGGTCGTTTACTTGTTGCCGATTTTTGATTCTAGCTTATCCTAATTTTGCTATTAACTTCAATTGATAATGATGACAATTTTGTGTCACTTTTCTTATATGTAAAATGTTCATTGACTTGTTGCCGATTTTAGACCCCTGTATCACAAGCATATAAAAGTTTATTTTACAACTTTGACAATGTTAAGGAAAAAGTTTTTAGACTTGTAAAGAGTTATTTTATGGTGTATTTTTATGTGTTTTATGGTGATCTGAATATAAATTTGTGTCTCAAAAATATTTTTTTCACTCATAAAAAAAGTTTATTTTGTAGAGGAAATTATTTCAAATAGAAAATGACTTGTGAAGATGTATTTTATGACTGTGGCATATTTTTATCTGTATTGTGGTGACCTGAATTTAAATTTGTGTCTTCAAGGATAATTTTAAAACATGTAAATTTATCTTTGAGAGTTGTAAATCTTTTAGCTTAATTTCTACATTTATTTATATTTGAATGAATTTTATCTGAAGTGAGTTTCCTTGTTAGGGCACAAGTTTACTGTAAGTGTGACATGTTACCAGTCAAAAGAGGATTATTAAGAAATTAATTTTCGAAGTTTTCGTGATCAGAAATTAAGGTCATGTTAAAAAAAAGTTAATGTTATAATTGTAAGTTTATGATTCATAATAAATGTATGTATATATGATTATGGAATGAAAAACTTTTAAATATTTTATTTGTTTTGAATAGTTTGGACTTTTAATTGACTGGAATTTTACAGAGTCAAAAATCTGGGATAAAGAATGGTGGGGGGGGAGAAATTTTTGTCAACGAAATCCTGCCACTTTTACTTTGACAGATTTTTTTGGTTTTTTGAATGTAATTTAAAAAGCAAATAAAATGGATTTTAATAGCCTTGTAAATTTACATTTGTGTAAACTGTTTAAATTTTAAAGAGAACAGGATATGATTTGAAAAGCAATTACTAATTTATATGCATGTTACAAAAACTTAATAGTTTTATTGTCTCGCCTGCGACGAATAGTCGCGGAAGGCGAGACATAGGTATTACTTTCCGGCGACGGCGGCGGCGACGGCGGCGGCGTAAACTTTTTTGTAAGACTTTTATGGACGATGAATTGCTTGAAAAGTATAATAGCTAGGCATCTGATATTTGGTATACAGACAGTTGAGGGTATGGTCTACGCAACTGTCGCCATGCCGTTTGACCCTGACCCCATTTTCACGCTCCAGTGACTCTGTGAACTTAGGTCTTTTTTCAGGCCGTAAACTTTTTTGTAAGACTTTTGTGGACGATGAATTGCTTGAAAAGTATAATAGCTAGGCATCTGATATTTGGTATACAGACAGTTCAGGTTATGGTCTACGCAACTGTCGCCATGCCGTGTGACCCTGACCCCATTTTCACGCTCCAGTGACTCTGTGAACTTAGGTATTTTTTCAGGCCGTAAACTTTTTTGTAAGACTTTTGTGGACGATGAATTGCTTGAAAAGTATAATAGCTAGGCATCTGATATTTAGTATACAGACAGTTCAGGTTATGGTCTACGCAACTGTCACCATGCCGTTTGACCCTGACCCCATTTTCACGCTCCAGTGACTCTGTGAACTTAGGTCTTTTTCAGGCTGAAAAACTTTTTTGTAAGACTTTTGTGGACGATGAATTTCTTCAAAAGTATAATAGCTAGGCATCTGATATTTGGTATACAGACAGTTCAGGTTATGGTCTACGCAACTGTCACCATGCCGTGTGACCCTGACCCCATTTTCACGCTCCAGTGACTCTTTGAACTTAGGTCTTTTTCAGGCCGAAAAACTTTTTTGTATGACTTTTGTGGATGATGAATTGCTTGAAAAGTATAATAGCTAGGCATCTGATATTTAGTATACAGACAGTTCAGGTTATGGTCTACGCAACTGTCACCATGCCGTTTGACCCTGACCCCATTTTCACGCTCCAGTGACTCTGTGAACTTAGGTCCTTTTCAGGCTGAAAAACTTTTTTGTAAGACTTTTATGGAAGATGAATTGCTGGAAAGTTATAATAGCTAGGCATCTGTTATTAGGTATACTGACACTTTTTGTGTTTATATCAAGAAATGAAAGCTTAGGTAGTTGATTTTAGCGATGGTGCCGGCAGGCGAGACATACATTTAGTGGCCACACTTGTCTATGAATAAATAAGTTTGGATTGGAATAGATCTGTAATATAAATGCATATTAAAGGCACCCAGAAGATTATAAAACAAAATTGATCAGAATTTTATCGTGTCAATGGTAGTTTAGAGCAATAAAGTCAACTAAACAAAAGATCAAAGAATATGATAACCTTTACTTTTGCACGTTTCTCTTTTAAACTTATTTACTACAACATGTACCTGGTTATTTGTAACCGAAGGTAAACAAACGTGACTAAGTGAAATATAAGCTATATATTATTGACAGAGTAAAAAAGGACCATAATTGACAAAGTGAAATATATTTATAGAATATAAGCTCAGAGACATTATTGACCTTATAAATTTATTATTCTTTATTTATTAAGATCTAATTAACTTAGATATAATCATTAGGACACAAATTTTTTGATGTGATACATACACCTTGACATGCTTGAGGTTAATAGATACACACCCATAACTATGGTTTTTTACCCGACACCCCCCCCCCCCTCCCAGTGGGTTCAGACAAAGAGGTATTCTTGATGTTCATGCTGTTTCTTCAATGCCAATACAGATATATATGTAAGCTTCACCCTCTGTCTGACATACCCCTGTATCATGTGTATTAATAATAACTTTATAACTTTATTAATGCAATTAGAGACTAGTACAGTCATGGCATACAATATTGACATACATGAATAATAACAAATTGACATAGAGAATATGAAACAAACATATAGTTAGTAATATGAACATTTTATATTTAACATTGGAACTAACTAGGGTCTCCCTTCCTCAGTTCTAATGACCGATCTATAAAAGAGTCAACAATCCCAATTTCTTCAGGTGTTGAAATATAAAATCTGTCAAACTGGAAGAGGGTGGGGTATGTTGCTCAATGAAATACAGCAGCCATTTACCTCTATAGTATTTTGATTTAGACCTACATGTATGAAACAGATCTTCATGAATTCTTCATTATGTTACATACCATACCAATCATGTGGTAAACCATGGTAAAGGTATTAATGGAAAATTAGCTTGGAGATCTTATTGTCTGTGTTGTATACAAATAAACAAGCTGTAATCCAGGTCAATTTTGTTTATTGTAATCGTGTTGTAAAATGTTTAAATATTTAACCAGTAATCCTGAACTTCCTGTAGGAGTGTGCATTGCATTTACATAGTATGGGAAGAAATTGTTTACTTAGAGAATTTCCACTGATTATTTTTCAAACCTCCCTTTAAATCAATATCATAAAATACAACAATTTGAAATTTATCTGTTTGTGCATTTATAAAGTTTACAAGATATAAAATAAAGTGACACTCTGGTATAAACAATGTTTTGTTATTTACTTTACAAACTAAACGAATCTTGAACAATTTTATGTAGTATTTTTGAGTTGATTCAAAACATAATTGTTATGGGCCATTTGTTTACCTAAATAACTAGCTTAAAAGGGAATGGGCAGTGATGGTATCTTGTATTTCCTGATCCTTCCCCTCAACTTCAGCTTCCGTCCCTCTGTTCTTTAAGCCCTCTGGCTTTCCAAGCCTTATACTCCCATTACCCTTGTCCACCCCTTAATCTTAAGTCTTGAATGTTTGATTGAAAGGTTGTCACTTATCTCATCTTTTGATCATGCATCTTAATGTGGTTATCTCCCACATGTCCATTCCCCCCCTCTGCTCCCAGTCTCCCATCAGGTTTGGGGTTATCTCATATGTCCACCACCCCCCCCCCCTTGCTCCCAGTCTCCCATCAGGTCTTTGGGTTATCTCTCATATGTCCATCCCCCCTTGCTCCCAGTCTCCCATCAGGTCTTTAGGTTATCTCTCATATGTCAATCCCCCCTTGCTCCCGGTCTCCCATCAGGTCTATGGGTTACTTCTCATATTATATTTCAATCCCCCCTTGCTTACAGCCTCCCCTCAGATCCTTGGGTTACCTCTCATATGTCCATCCCCCCTTGCTCCCAGTCTCCCTTCAGGTCTTTGGGTTACTTCTCATATTATATTTCAATCCCCCAAAGCTCCCAGCCTCCCCTCAGGTCCTTGGGTTACCTCTCATATGTCCAACACCCCCCTTTTGCTCTCAGTCTCCCTTCAGCCCTATCACCCCTCTTAAGTCATGATTGAGAATAAATGCCTTAGGACATATTTCCCTACTTCTCTCATAAAGAATTATCTTTTTTACAAATATAAATTAAAAAACTATATTAAAGTTTCAACTTAAATCTTCCCTAATTTTGTTAATTGACATTAAATGATGATTCACTGAAGAACTTATACTATTTTCTGATTCACTGATGAATTTATAACCAGTGCTGGGAAAAGTACTTCAAAAAATAGATAGTTATAAATAAGGGAGTTTTATAGACATTGAGTCGTGTGAATTTATTTTTGTTAGATAATTGTTCTTTTACTGTAAATCATAAAAGTTTTCCTGAATGGAAACACTTCTGCCTTGTGTACTTGTACATTTTTTTCTGATTCATTGATGAATTTATCTACAATGCTAAGAAAAGTACTTTCAGATTAGAGGCGTTTTTTTTTTTATAGACTTTTGGTTGTGTGAATTTATTATCATTAGATAATTGTTCATTTTGATATTTTCCTAACGGAAAAACAGTAATTGTACATTTTTTATAATATTTTTTTCTGATTCATTGATGAATTAGTCCTGAGAAAAGTACTTGTAATAGATACTTCTTTATTAAGAGAGTATTAATAGTTTTGTGAATTTATAGCTACTTTAGATAATTGATAGTCTTCATTTTCACACAAGTTGCAGGTTAAAATCCAGAAATGTTTGAAAAAGGGGGGGGGCACATACATATCAATGAGGACAAAAGTGGGTTCTAGACAAATTTAGTCAAAAAGCTACATGACAATAAAAATTTGGAAGAAAAAGGGGGTTTAACAATACCCAAAACTGAGTCCTGAAAATTTTCCTGAATGAAAATACTGAATTCTTCATTATAAATACTTTATTTCAAACTATTAACCCTAAAAACTAGGGCTGCAGTAACATATATACAAGCACAAATATAGCATGATCAAAAATACTATACATTTATCATCATTCATGTCATTTATCCAAGGTTATATGTACTTTATGTTTACACAAAAAGATAAAAATTAGGATTAAGTTAAAAAAAAGTTGTAAAGGTTTGAAAAACCAACATACATTAAACATGGGGTTTTATATAAACAAATATATTCCACAGGAAAATTAAACTTTGGTTCAATGAACATTTGAAAGTTCTATGTTTATTTTACTGTTTGATCTTGCAATGCACATGTGACTTACTTGCAGATAAAATAATAATTTTTTATGGTCTACTGGTTAATATAAATATTAAGTCTTTTTGTTAATTAGATTTCAACAATGCTGTTTTATCAATGTATTTTATCAAGAAATATATAATAGGTACAAAATTAGATATACATTTTTGATTTCATACATGTATTGTCAATCTGTATATACATATTGTTTTTGGCCGGATCTCCTGGAGTTTAAAATTTGTTTCATAAAATGGTGAATGGCAGGGTGGGGGGAAAAATTTAGTAACAGTTTCTCAGCAACTACTAGTCGCAGCCTCTTGATGTTTGGTATACAGCATCAGCATAGGTTCTATAATCCTGGAATTGGATTAGATTTAAGGTCTGTCACTCACCTTCTTCCTGTTGAACTTTGGGAGATTTTTTGGGGTTAAAAATGGGTTTTAGGGACTAATAAATGTGATGACGCTGATTAACTTTACAAATAAAACTGACAACTGTAGAAGACATTGTCTCCCTTGGATGACAGCCATTCTAGTTACTGTGGATTCATTTATTTTCATGAGTACCAATTTTAGTGGTTTGATGGAAAGTGCTTAGTTCATTGATTCTTGAATTTTTTGTTCTTTAGTCTACTGCATACAGATCAAGGTTAAATTTCTTTTTGTGGGTTATCAAGGGATTCAAATTAATATTGGAGAGCAAAAGGTCCAGGACTTTTTGAAGTTCTTGGTGAAAAGTCCACCTAATGTTTTTAAAAGGTCCTCATTAGGAGTTCTTTAAAATACATGCAGGTCCAGGACATTTGTTTATAGAATTTAAAAGGTCCTGAATCAAAAATTGAAGGTCCAGGACCTTGGACCAGTGCTAATTTGAACCCTTGTTGTCAAGTATTGTGGGTCAAAGGCACCACACAAAACTCACAAAAATGATGAAACCACAGTACATTTTATACTGACTGTGTACTATTTCCTTTCAGGTACGATTGGTACAAAAGAGAGACACTGGTCACGTCTACGCTATGAAAATTTTACGCAAGTCCGACATGTTAGAAAAAGACCAGGTATGTAATAAATATGAAGAAATATAGAATAATACAGAAACTTGCACTTCAAAGTTACAACAAGTGAAAGGTGTATAGTAACTGTCTTATAAGAAAAATCATCAGTGATGCTCATGCCAAAAGTCTGAAATCCAGGATAAATGTGAATAAATGAATTTAGATCAAGATCAATCTCCATGCTTTAAAAATGCTTTAGATAAGAACATGAAATAAAACATTCAGATGAGCTTGGATGTAACAAAAAAATAAGTATTGAACAGGATATTCTGTTTTGAACTAACATTTGCCTAAAGAAAAAAAACAAGCAAATAAAGTAAGGTACATACAATGACATACATATTGAAAAAAAAAATGAAAATGACCAAAACATGAAGACCCACTGTTTAATAATGATAAACCTTGTTCTATCTTCAAATTTTGACTTTCTCAATGAATGGCTGTACATTTTATACAGTTAAAAATTCATTTTACCAGTCATATGATCTAGCTTTCTTGTCTTCATATTCAGATTGCACATGTACATCCTGAACATTTTTTCTTGTATCTATTTTTAGATTGCAAATGGACATGCTGAACATTTTTTTCTTCTGTCTATTTTCAGATTGCACATGTACATGCTAAATATTTTTACCTGCGTCGCCGAAGGCGAAAGCAGGTCTAGTAGTCGGGTCACTCCGTCTGTCCGTCCGTCCCGCTATGGGGTGCCTGTCTTGTGTAATCTGAATCTCAAAAACCAAACACTAGATCTTTCTGAAATTTTACACAGTGATTACAGATATATTGAAGATGTGCACCTCCCCTTTTGGAGTCATTTTATAATTTCGTTTAGAAATTAGGGGCCCAAAAGGGGCCAAAAAAGCGACTTTTTTTATTTGTTTCCACAATAACTTTTGTTTTAGTTGGCCAAATGCTATGGAACTTTACAGTAATGTTACTTACCATAAAAGGAAGAGTGGGGCTGATTTTGGGTGTCCCTGCTTTTTTCGTTTAGAAATTAGGGGCCCTAAAGGGACCAAAAAAGCAACTTTTTTATTTGTTTCCACAATAACTTTTGTTCTGGTTGACCAAATGCTATGAAACTTTACAGTAATATTACTTACCATAAAAGGATGGGCATGGCTGATTTTGGGTGTCCCCACTTTTTTCGTTTAGAAATTAGGGGCCCAAAAGGGGCAAAAAAAGCGACTTTGTTATTTGTTTCCACAATAACCTTTGTTCTGGTTGACCAAATGCTATGAAACTTTACAGTAATGTTACTTACCATAAAAGGAGGGGTAGGGCTTACTTTGGGTGTCTCCTCTTTTTTTGCTTTAGAAATTAAGGGCCCTAAAGGGGCCAAAAAAGCAACTTTTTATTTTTTTTTCCACAATAACTTTTGTTTCGGTTGACAAAATGCTATGAAACTTTACAGTAATGTTACTTACCATAAAAGGAAGGGTGGGGCTGATTTAGGGTGTCCCCTCTTTTTTTTGTTTAGGAATGAGGGGCCCAAAAGGGGCAAAAATGTTACTTTTTAGCTCACCTGGACCGAAGGTCCATGGGAGCTTATACCATCACTTGGCGTCCGTCGTCGTCGTCGTCGTCTGTCGTCTGTCGTCGTCGTCTGTTAACAATTTTTCAAACGTTAACTTGTCCGACACCATAAGTCCAATTGCAACCAAACTTGGTACAGTTGTTTAGTAGCATTATGTGTACAAAACTATCGTTCGGATTTTTGATTCATAAAAAAACATGGCCGCCATGGCTAAAAATAGAACATAGGGGTAAATTGCAGTTTTTTGCTAATAACTCAAAAACGGTACCAGATATCACAATTCTGGCATAGGGTAAAAGTATTCAGCACCTCAAGATCTATCTGCTCAGAAATTTTCAAGAAGATCCAACAACCGATGTAGGAGTTATTGCCCTTTTTCTGGATTTTTTTCAAAATTTTGCGCTTATTTAGCCCGATATCTTGAAAACTACACAAGATATTTTAAAAATTCAAATTGCATATGATAAAGCACATCAAGATCTACATTTCATGTAATTAGGTCAAAGCTGTAGAACCATTTCTTTTAGGAGTTATGGCCCTTAAAGCATCAAAATTTACCATTTTTCATTACTTTTCCTCTGAATTTCAAAGATTAACTTGTGTGACACCATGCATCCAACTTCAACCAAACTTGGCACAGTTGTTTTATAGCATAAATGCTACAATTCTATCGTTGGGATTATTGATTCGTCAAAAAATATGGCCGCCATTGCTAAAAATAGAACATAAATTGCATTTTTTTTGCTAATAATTCAAATATGGTTTCAGATATCAAAATTGTGCAAGAATCAAAAGTGATCAGCATATTAAGATCTACCTGTCCTGAAATTTTGGAAAAGATCTGACTGCTGATGTGGGAGTTATTGTTCTTTTTCCTAATTTTTGCCAAATTTGCACTTATTTAGCCCAATATGTTGAAAACTAACCAAGATATTCCAGAAAATTAAATTGCATATGGTTAAGCACAATAATATCTACAAATTTATGTATCTGTGTAGTTCAGGTGAGCGATTCAGGCTCTTGGGAGCCTCTTGTTTTATTTACGGTGCAATTTATAATTTTTTTTAAGGGGAAATTAGAAACTTTATTTTTTTTTATATTTTTAATATTGGGTTGCATGTGACAAATATGCTAAATGTAAGTCCACCATAGGATGCAAGTGTCAAAAATTATTGACTGTCCATATTGGGCCTAAAACATACATGGTTCAACGTTTTGCCATGCGACGCAGGGCCAGACATCGATTGGTCTTGTTTTTCCTCCGTCTATTTTTAGATTGCACATGTACATGCTGAACATTTTTTCTTCTGTCTATTTTCAGATTGCACATGTACATGCTGAACATTTTTTCTTCTGTCTATTTTCAGATTGCACATGTACATGCTGAACATTTTTTTCTTTCATCTATTTTTAGATTACATATGTACATGCTGAACATTTTTTCCTTCCATCTATTTTTAGATTGCACATGTACGTGCTGAACGTGATATTCTAGTAGAGGCTGACCATACATGGGTTGTGAAAATGTATTATTCTTTCCAAGACCAGCAGAACTTATACCTCATAATGGAGTTCTTACCGGGGGGAGACATGATGACATTGTTAATGAAAAAAGACACTTTAACAGAAGAACAGACTCAATTCTATGTGGCAGAAACTGTGGTCGCTATAGAATCTATTCATAAATTAGGATTCATACATCGTGATATTAAACCGGATAATTTATTACTAGATGCTAAAGTAAGTTTTGTTTTATGACCGCAAAATTTTAAAGATCATATTGTCTTGATTATGTCATTAAGATTGAAATGTTATAAAATCAAAACTGAATGTATGGCCACCTATGGTACAAAGAAAGCAGAGGTTACAATAGGGCATTTGAATTTCAAAGTCCGAAAGAGCAGAGACAAAACACAAACAGGAGAGGACGAAAAAACCGACAATATATTAAACATGGAAACACAAAAAACACCGAATATCAATTAACAACATAAACTCTAGTCCTAATGAGAGTGAACTCAGGTGCTCCGTAATTAAGCAGTTAAGAAGGACATAGAGTTTGGGTTCCTTGTCCCAAATTATGTTTATTTTCATGTTTCAAGGTGGAGTGTCATGTCATTTGGAGACATGTTTTTGTTCAATTTAAAATGTAAAAGGAGAGCAAAATGTTTGGATGAAAACACAATGAAACACCATAAAAAGATATACTTAGCTGCAATCACCAATATTACTACAAAAATGTCAGCTCCGGACAGGTTAAAAGTTTCTGTTTGTTGCAATACATCAGCATAAAAGATAAACAGTTAATTCACAACTAGAATATGCAATTATAATACAGGCAAAATAGATCTGTCTTACAGAATGTCAGTTTTTGTGTTTTTCTCCTATATGTTCAACAAAACTTTTCCAAATTTCTGTCTGACCGAATCAAATTTAGTCTGACATTTCATATGGTCAGACACATTTTGCCATGTCTGGCAATTAAAAGAAAGCATACAGTATTTTATTATATTTTGTTGGGTTACAATTTCTGTGTTATCTTGGAATGCAATCTACTTAGAATATTAGAATCCAAAAGAAGAATTAACTTTATCTGATACCTGTGAACACAAGGTGTGAACCACTGAATTAAAAACAAAAAGTCTTTTTGGGGGGGGGGGGGGGGAACCAGGAAAATCGCTACCAATGAAAATCAATGAATGAATCTGCTTGAATGTAATGTACATAAGTTTTTTGATACAATATTTATTTTATTTCAGGGACATATCAAACTATCAGATTTTGGTTTATGTACAGGACTTAAAAAATCCCACAGAACAGAATATTATAAAGATCTCTCGAATGCCAAACCCAGTGACTTTAGTACTAGTAAGTTTAGACTAGCAATTAATGCTTAAACAGAATGGTTCATTTTAACCTACTATAACCTACAGAAAAGCTCCGAGAAAGAAAAGTCAGAAAAATTATTTTACTTTCTTCAGGCTGAAAATTGGATCTGATTTAATGTATTTACTACTCTTCTTTAAACAGAAAATAATTGGAATAGTATAAAAAAAGATTGACCAAGTATTATTCATCTATGAATAGAAAGTGGGAAAACCCTTGAATGAACTATTGCAGGTCTATTTAAGGAATAGAAAATAATGAGATGTGGAATAAGTGTATGCGACACAGCCCACAATCAAGTGGCAATTCAGAAAAGTCAAGGAAGTCTGAAAATGCAACAATAACAAGCTGTTACCTATATATTTACTTAAAACTTGGAACATGTGTCAATATTGTGGGTTGATATCAGTTAATGAAAATCATATAACTATTAAACTTTATCCAGTATGAAAAGTACCTTTAATATGTAAGAGTAAAAAAATCAATACTATCTACTTCAAACTAAATTTTCATAGAAACAAAGGATACATGTATATTGTTTCAAAATTAAATGTTCAACATGGGAACATGGTTTATAGGCGTGAATAATGTTTTGTTTTTTGGGGGGTGGATTTTACAAAGTAAAAATTTGGGTACGGCAGATAAGTGGGGGAAATATTTTGCATGTTAAAGGATTATTTTACCAATGGACAGCTTTTGATAATGTATCATACTTTGCAAAACAAAAGAAAAGTTTCAAAAAAGAATTACTTGAATAAAAAGAAATCAAGATGCACACAATATCAATTGCCTGTAATATAGGCCAGTTAATTGACATAGAAAAAAGAAGCCATGGGTATTCGAATGTCATCACTTAGAAAAGGGATAAACAGAATCAATAAAGAGAGGCGACAACACCAAAAAAAAAACCAAAACAAAAACTTAACTGCAATCAGCAGTATGAATGTTTCAAGGGGGGGTATTTTTTTTGAATTTCTTCACATCATGCATGGAACTATTCGCATGAATAACACCATGCACAGAATGATCATATACCATGTAAAATTTCAAAAGCATTTTATCAAATGAAGTACAAAATTAAAACCACAAAAAGATATTTCTTTTTACAGTATTGGAAAATGAAGTGTTACAAAACAAAATAGTTTACTATTGTTCTGTTATTCTGACAAATCTTTTTTATCAAATAAAATACATAATTTAAACCACAAAAATATATCGCTTTTTATAGTATTGGAAAAAAAATACACAATTTAAAAAAGATATCTCTCTTTACAGTATTGGAAAATGAAATGTTACAAAACAAAATAGTTGCTAATTTTACCATTGTTCTGTTATTCAGACAAATCTTTTTCAGGCTCTAATCCCATGGATTCCAAAAGAAGGGCAGAGAGCTGGAAAAGAAATAGGAGAGCTCTAGTAAGTAGCAAGTTAACATTTGTGAAGATCTTTCATGAAGGGTAAAAAATAGAACACTCATCACTGTGATAAGAAAAAACTTCATCTCATTGAACTTTATTTACGTATCCATTTGGTCAAAAGGGGTTATGGCCCATTGATGGTAAAGATAGTGTTTTTTTCATGTTCTCTTCTATAGAGTGAAAATTTATTGCAGATAGAGAAAAGCTGTTAAAACCTTCAGTTTATTTTAAGCTCTGCAAAAGTCTCTATTAGATTTTTGTCAGTTTTGATGAACTATTGTGAATGAAAATTCGTCTTTAAAGATGATAAAAGCAACAAGAAAAGAATCAATACACAGATATTTGAAAAGTATACCTGGGTTGCACATTTGCCATTTTCTCTGATTTTGGTCCAAAACATTGTTCAAATTTGTTGTTGAACAAAATTAAAGAAATTTGATTGAAATCTTCAATCTGTTGGAAATATTTGTTGGTACATTTTTTGGACCCATAAATATTGATCCATGTGACTAACTTTTCAATAGTCTAACATTTTAAAAATTAAATAAACAAAAAATGTCTGACTTCCATTGCTCCCATGTTTGTTGATGTCATTTTTAGCTCACCTGACCAGAAGGGTCATGTGAGCTATTGTCCACGTTAAGCGTCCGTCGTCCGTCCTTTAACTTTTCTTCAAAGATCTTCTTCTCTGAAACCACTGAAGGGATTGCATTGAAACTTGGTATACTTGATCTTTAGGATGTCCTCTACCAAGTTTGTGAATTATATACATGTCGACAAACCAACATGGCCGCCGTTGCTAAAAATAGAACAGGGAGGGGTCAGACCATTGTTTTTGGCTTATTACTCGAAAAGTATAAGAGATAGAGAACATCCGAAGCAACCATCCTTGTTCAACATCAAAAGCTCTACAAATCTCTCCATTGAGTCGAAGTTGTGAAACGACTCCTTATAGGAGTCATTGCCTTTAAATCGTCAAAATTGACCCTTTTTGAAGTTTTTGGACAATATCTTGAAAACCATTAGAGCTAGAGGAAAAGTTAGTATTGCAGAATTGTTAAGCCTATTTAGATCTACAAAAATGAGTTCAGGGTCAAAATTGTCAGATCAGCCATTTAAGAGTTATTTCCCTTTAACTGTTTTTTTTCTATTAATTTTAACTGATTTTCAAAAATCTTCTCTGAAACCACTGAAGGGATTGCTTTGAAACTTGGTACACTTGATCTTTAGGATGTCCTCTACCAAGTTTGTGAATTATATACATGTTGACCAACCAACATGGCCACCATTGCTAAAAATAGAACAGGGGGTTTAGACCATTGTTTTTGGCTTATAACTCGAAAAGTATAAGAGATAGAGAAAATCTGAAGCAACTTTTCTTGTTCAGCATCAAAAGGTCTTTACAGGTGTTATTGCCCTTTAACTGTTTTTTCTATTGATTTAAACTGATTTCCAAAAATCTTCTCTGAAACCACTGAAAGGATTGTTTTGCATCTTTGTAAACTTGAAAGTTTGTAAAATTTATTCAAACTTTGGCATAAGAGATCAGGTGAGCGATTCAGGCTCCTGGGAGCATCTAGTTACTTCTCTTGACCTTTGACATAATTACATTCTAATACCAGGAAATTCCAGAATGGATCAAATGTGCAATGTGTGTATTGCTGGTTGTAATATTATGAAATGTAGAAAATGTATTAAAAAAATAGTTTCTGAATATTTGAATTGAATCCTCTTTTTTTATTCGGGGGGAAAACAAATATTTTAGATAAGACAACTGATAGTTGCTTTCTATGTAAGCACTGAAAACCATCCTTTTCGACAAAAATACAAGAACAGATTTTAGTAGGAAGAAACTTTGTTAGAATAAAGATAAATGTGATAATTTGAATTCTTTTTCTTTTAGGCCTATTCTACTGTTGGAACTCCTGACTATATAGCACCTGAAGTATTTATGCAAACAGGTTATAACAGTAGCTGTGATTGGTGGTCGCTAGGGGTCATCATGTATGAAATGATGATAGGTAAGTAACAGTAGCTGTGATTGGTGGTTGCTAGGGGTCATCATGTATGAAATGATGATAGGTAAGTAACAGTAGCTGTGATTGGTGGTTGCTAGGGGTCATCGTGCATGAAATAATGATTGGTAAGTAACAGTAGCTGTGATTGGTGGTTGCTAGGGGTCATCGTGCATGAAATAATGATTGGTAAGTTACAGTAGCTGTGATTGGTGGTTGCTAGGGGTCATCATGCATGAAATGATGATTGGTAAGTAACAGTAGCTGTGATTGGTGGTTGCTAGGGGTCATCATGTATGAAATGATGATAGGTAAGTAACAGTAGCTGTGATTGGTGGTTGCTAGGGGTCATTATGTACAGGGTTCCCACACCATCCTTGAATTCAAGGAAACCTGGAAAAGTCCTTGAATTTCATTTCAATGTTCAAAAACCTGGAAAAATCCTTGAATTTTATCAAATATCCTTGAAAAACCCTGGAATTTTGTAATATGCAGATTTGTTGTCCGCTTGATAAAATAAGGCCAAAAAATATTGATTTTTTAAAATTTTTGTGGACTATTTTAATCCTTGAAAATGACCTCAATACCCTTGAAAAGTCCTTGAAAAACCCTTGAATTTTGTGTAAAAAAAATAGTGGGAACCCTGTATGTATGAAATGATGATAGGTAAGTAAAAGTAGCTGTGATTGGTGGTCGCTAGGGGTCATCATGTATGAAATGATGATAGGTTAGTAACAGTAGCTGTGATTGGTGGTCGCTAGGGGTCATCATGTATGAAATGATGATATGTAAGTAACAGTAGCTGTGATTGGTGGTTGCTAGGGGTCATCATGAATGAATGATGATAGGTAAGTAACAGTAGCTGTGATTGGTGGTTGCTAGGGGTCATCATGTATGAAATGATGATTGGTAAGTAACAGTAGCTGTGATTGGTGGTTGCTAGGGGTCATCATGTATGAAATGATGATTGGTAAGTAACAGTAGCTGTGATTGGTGGTCGCTAGGGGTCATCATGTATGAAATGATGATTGGTAAGTAACAGTGGCTGTGATTGGTGGTCGCTAGGGGTCATCATGTATGAAATGATGATAGGTAAGTTACAGTAGCTGTGATTGGTGGTCGCTAGGGGTCATCATGTATGAAATGATGATAGGTAAGTAACAGTAGCTGTGATTGGTGGTTGCTAGGGGTCATCATGTATGAAATGATGATAGGTAAGTAACAGTAGCTGTGATTGGTGGTCGCTAGGGGTCATCATGTATGAAATGATGATTGGTAAGTAACAGTGGCTGTGATTGGTGGTTGCTAGGGGTCATCATGTATGAAATGATGATTGGTAAGTAACAGTAGCTGTGATTGGTGGTTGCTAGGGGTCATCATGTATGAAATGATGATAGGTAAGTTACAGTAGCTGTGATTGGTGGTTGCTAGGGGTCATCATGTATGAAATGATGATTGGTAAGTAACAGTGGCTGTGATTGGTGGTCGCTAGGGGTCATCATGTATGAAATGATGATAGGTAAGTTACAGTAGCTGTGATTGGTGGTTGCTAGGGGTCATCATGTATGAAATGATGATAGGTAAGTAACAGTAGCTGTGATTGGTGGTTACTAGGGGTCATCATGTATGAAATGATGATAGGTAAGTAACAGTAGCTGTGATTGGTTGTTGCTAGGGGTCATCATGTATGAAATGATGATTGGTAAGTAACAGTAGCTGTGATTGGTGGTCGCTAGGGGTCATCATGTATGAAATGATGATAGGTAAGTAACAGTAGCTGTGATTGGTGGTCGCTAGGGGTCATCATGTATGATATCATGATTGGTAAGTAACAGTAGCTGTGATTGGTGGTTGCTAGGGGTCATCATGTATGAAATGATGATTGGTAAGTTACAGTAGCTGTGATTGGTGGTTGCTAGGGGTCATCATGTATGAAATGATGATAGGTAAGTAACAGTAGCTGTGATTGGTGGTTGCTAGGGGTCATCATGTATGAAATGATGATAGGTAAGTAACAGTAGCTGTGATTGGTGGTTGCTACGGGTCATCATGCATGAAATAATGATTGGTAAGTAACAGTAGCTGTGATTGGTGGTTGCTAGGGGTCATTATGTATGAAATAATGATTGGTAAGTAACAGTAGCTGTAATTGGTGGTTGCAAGGGGTCATCATGTATGAAATGATGATTGGTCAGTCAAGATTATCTGCCAACTTCTTTTTAAAGGCGAACATTATCATGCTGAAAATTTCTTAATCGAAACATAATTGCTGATGGAAAGGAAATGATAAAGCCTGTTATTTAGATTGGACATTATTATCATAGACAATATGCTTTTGTAGAAGATACTTTTCTAAAAATTAAAACTGAAGTGCTAAAGTAGCAAAAAGATTTTTTATGGCACCTGCAAAGTGTTGCAAAGCAACATATAGGAGTCATTTGACACTATCTGTCATCTTGTGTCGTCCTGCATCCTGCCGTGTGAAAAGCATTTTATACCTGTAACTCATCTTCTTCCTGATTACCGAATATTTTAAGATGCAGGCAACACACATCTTCCATTGAAGACCAAAATTCTAGTGTTATCCCAAAAAGTTTGATGTTTTGTTTTGCCTGAACAAGGAGATGTTTGACCTACAAGTTTTGTCATTTGCAATTTCAGTAACACATTTTAATTTTTGTGCAAGATATAAATTTTGTTTTTCCTTTATATTTTAGGTTATCCACCATTTTGTTCGGAAAATCCACAAGAAACTTATAGAAAAGTCATGAACTGGAGAGAGACATTGATTTTCCCTCCTGAAATGCCTATATCTAACGAGGCTAGGGACCTTATACAAAAGTAGGTATTCCCTCCTGAAATGCCTATATCTAACGAGGCTAGGGACCTTATACAAAAGTAGGTATTCCCTCCTGAAATGCCTATATCTAACGAGGCTAGGGACCTTATACAAAAGTAGGTATTCCCTCCTGAAATGCCTATATCTAACGAGGCTAGGGACCTTATACAAAAGTAGGTATTACCTCCTGAAATGCCTATATCTAACGAGGCTAGGGACCTTATACAAAAGTAGGTATTACCCCCTGGAGTGGGATAAGGCAGTTTCTCTAATTTTCATCCTATTTAACTACTTCCCAGCCAGTTGTGAAAAAAAATATTGCTTCTCCTTAGAGAAGTTTAATTCTTATTTCATGTTTTATTTTTTACCCATGAAAACTACAATTTTTATGAATTTGACTCAACACAAGATGTACTGTTTGTTTGGTTCTTATTCTGTCTGGTTTCTCATGGTGGTATAAGAATGAAGGTTGACTAAGACTAAGGGGTTTTGTATAAAATTTTACTCAGTTATTTTAGTATAAAGTCAAAGTCCAATTAGGGTCTAGACCTGTCAAAAAAATGTGTATTTCAAATACTTGTTAGTGTATATTTTGAATTGTATTTGGCTTAAATATACACTATAAGTTTGACACTTTTGAATTTTTCTGAAAGACCTACAGGTTGTTTTGGAATCATGTGGTATTATGTGAGCATAGCTAAGCTCTTAACTATACACATTCTGCCAAATGTCACATAACTCAAAATGGATGAGAAAAATTCCTTTCTGCTGGATGTCCTCCACACATCTGGATTTTTGTAGTTTTCTAAAAATCTGCACATGCACAGAAAAACGACAGGAAATAAAGCACATGGTCAGTTAATATCTCATCCCATTTGTCTGTATTTTGTTTCATCTACACGAACTTTTAAGGCCATGCTTTTTACTTGAAAGTCAAGGACTTCCAAAGTAAAGTAATGGATTTAGGAGAAATCAATTTGCGTTTTTACCCCCGAGAAGTATAACCTATCCTATTGTGCATTCGCGTTTCGGTAGAAGTGTATTTATTTATTTTGGTCGACAAGCTTTCTTATCTGTTAGTATAACCCCTTATTATTATTTGATTTGTTTATTTATTTCATTTTAAATGATGATATAGTATTTGCTATATTTTTCATAACCTTTTTAAAACTACATTTTGTGTATAACGTGACTTTAGTCACCTGTGCGATAGGGAAATATATTTTAGCGGCAATATACAAATTATTAAAATTAAAACCATTAATGCATTATATAAAAGTTCAGAAAAATCATTTTGAAATATTGTCTCAGATAAAAGTTACCGGAAAAAACATGTAGTTATATCAATTTCATATCGTTGTAAGATAGGGTGGTTCATACATAAATAAAGATATATTTAAATTCAGCAATTGCCTTCTTCTGTCCTGAGAAAATCATATGGAGTTATTGTCTCAGTTCTCCCTGTCGAAAAAGTTATTAACAAATCGCTTGCCTTCGTTCAAATGTGACTTCCACGTACACAGTACCAACGGTACTTTGATTCATATTAGTTGTTATTGTTCCCCATACAATGTATATCTTACTCTCTCTCTCTTAAATTTTAGGTTTTGCTGTGATCCTGAACATAGAATAGGTGCTAACACGATAGATGACATAAAATCCCACATCTTCTTCAGAGGAGTTGACTGGGAACACATCAGGTAATACTGAGGAAATCTCATAATTATATTGCTCATAAATCCCACATCTTCTTCAGAGGAGTCGACTGGGAACATATCAGTTAATACTGAGGAAATCTCATAATTATATTGCTCATAAATCCCACATCTTCTTCAGAGGAGTTGACTGGGAACATATCAGGTAATACTGAGGAAATCTCATAATTATATTGCTCATAAATCCCACATCTTCTTCAGAGGAGTTGACTGGGAACATATCAGGTAATACTGAGGAATTCTCATAATTATATTGCTCATAAATCCCACATCTTCTTCAGAGGAGTTGACTGGGAACATATCGGGTAATACTGAGGAAATCTCATAATTATATTGTCCATAAATCCCACATCTTCTTCAGAGGAGTTGACTGGGAACATATCAGTTAATACTGAGGAAATCTCATAATTATATTGTACATAAATCCCACATCTTCTTCAGAGGAGTTGACTGGGAACATATCAGGTAATACTGAGGAAATCTCATAATTATATTGCTCATAAATCCCACATCTTCTTCAGAGGAGTTGACTGGGAACATATCGGGTAATACTGAGGAAATCTCATAATTATATTGTACATAAATCCCACATCTTCTTCAGAGGAGTTGACTGGGAACATATCAGGTAATACTGAGGAAATCTCATAATTATATTGCTCATAAATCCCACATCTTCTTCAGAGGAGTTGACTGGGAACATATCGGGTAATACTGAGGAAATCTCATAATTATATTGCTCATAAATCCCACATCTTCTTCAGAGGAGTTGACTGGGAACATATCGGGTAATACTGAGGAAATCTCATAATTATATTGTCCATAAATCCCACATCTTCTTCAGAGGAGTTGACTGGGAACATATCAGTTAATACTGAGGAAATCTCATAATTATATTGTCCATAAATCCCACATCTTCTTCAGAGGAGTTGACTGGGAACATATCGGGTAATACTGAGGAAATCTCATAATTATATTGTCCATAAATCCCACATCTTCTTCAGAGGAGTTGACTGGGAACATATCAAGTAATACTGAGGAAATCTCATAATTATATTGTCCATAAATCCCACATCTTCTTCAGAGGAGTTGACGGGGAACATATCAGGTAATACTGAGGAAATCTCATAATTATATTGTCCATAAATCCCACATCTTCTTCAGAGGAGTCGACTGGGAACATATCGGGTAATACTGAGGAAATCTCATAATTATATTGCTCATAAATCCCACATCTTCTTCAGAGGAGTTGACTGGGAACATATCAGTTAATACTGAGGAAATCTCATAATTATATTGCTCATAAATCCCACATCTTCTTCAGAGGAGTTGACTGGGAACATATCAGGTAATACTGAGGAAATCTCATAATTATATTGTCCATAAATCCCACATCTTCTTCAGAGGAGTTGACTGGGAACATATCGGGTAATACTGAGGAAATCTCATAATTATATTGCTCATAAATCCCACATCTTCTTCAGAGGAGTTGACTGGGAACATATCAGTTAATACTGAGGAAATCTCATAATTATATTGCTCATAAATCCCACATCTTCTTCAGAGGAGTTGACTGGGAACATATCAGGTAATACTGAGGAAATCTCATAATTATATTGTCCATAAATCCCACATCTTCTTCAGAGGAGTTGACTGGGAACATATCAGTTAATACTGAGGAAATCTCATAATTATATTGTCCATAAATCTCACATCTTCTTCTGAGGAGTCGACTGGGAACATATCAGGTAATACTGAGGAATTCTCATAATTATATTGCTCATAAATCCCACATCTTCTTCTGAGGAGTCGACTGGGAACATATCGGGTAATACTGAGGAAATCTCATAATTATATTGTCCATAAATCCCACATCTTCTTCAGAGGAGTTGACGGGGAACATATCAGGTAATACTGAGGAATTCTCATAATTATATTGCTCATAAATCCCACATCTTCTTCTGAGGAGTCGACTGGGAACATATCGGGTAATACTGAGGAAATCTCATAATTATATTGTCCATAAATCCCACATCTTCTTCAGAGGAGTTGACTGGGAACATATCAGGTAATACTGAGGAATTCTCATAATTATATTGCTCATAAATCCCACATCTTCTTCAGAGGAGTTGACTGGGAACATATCAGGTAATACTGAGGAAATCTCATAATTATATTGTCCATAAATCCCACATCTTCTTCAGAGGAGTTGACTGGGAACATATCAGGTAATACTGAGGAATTCTCATAATTATATTGTCCATAAATCCCACATCTTCTTCAGAGGAGTTGACTGGGAACATATCAGGTTACACTGAGGAAATCTCATAATTATATTGCTCATAAATCCCACATCTTCTTCAGAGGAGTTGACTGGGAACATATCGGGTAATACTGAGGAAATCTCATAATTATATTGCTCATAAATCCCACATCTTCTTCAGAGGAGTCGACTGGGAACATATCGGGTAATACTGAGGAAATCTCATAATTATATTGTCCATAAATCCCACATCTTCTTCTGAGGAGTCGACTGGGAACATATCAGGTAATACTGAGGAAATCTCATAATTATATTGCTCATAAATCCCACATCTTCTTCAGAGGAGTTGACTGGGAACATATCAGGTAATACTGAGGAAATCTCATAATTATATTGCTCATAAATCCCACATCTTCTTCAGAGGAGTTGACTGGGAACATATCAGGTAATACTGAGGAAATCTCATAATTATATTGCTCATAAATCCCACATCTTCTTCAGAGGAGTTGACTGGGAACATATCAGGTAATACTGAGGAAATCTCATAATTATATTGCTCATAAATCCCACATCTTCTTCAGAGGAGTCGACTGGGAACATATCAGGTAATACTGAGGAAATCTCATAATTATAATGTCCATAAATCCCACATCTTCTTCAGAGGAGTTGACTGGGAACATATCAGGTAATACTGGGGAAATCTCATAATTATATTGCTCATAAATCTCACATCTTCTTCAGAGGAGTTGACTGGGAACATATCAGGTAATACTGAGAAAATCTCATAATTATATTGCTCATAAATCCCACATCTTCTTCAGAGGAGTTGACTGGGAACATATCAGGTAATACTGAGAAAATCTCATAATTATAATGTCCATAAATCCCACATCTTCTTCAGAGGAGTTGACTGGGAACATATCAGGTAATACTGAGGAAATCTCATAATTATATTGTCCATAAATCCCACATCTTCTTCAGAGGAGTCGACTGGGAACATATCAGGTAATACTGAGAAAATCTCATAATTATAATGTCCATAAATCCCACATCTTCTTCAGAGGAGTTGACTGGGAACATATCAGGTAATACTGAGGAAATCTCATAATTATATTGCTCATAAATCCCACATCTTCTTCAGAGGAGTTGACTGGGAACATATCAGGTAATACTGAGGAATTCTCATAATGATATTGTCCATTCTTTTTTGTCCCCTGCCATGTTGCTAAATAATGAACTTTGAATTCCATCATAATTGGTTTCTAGAGTGTAAATTTTGTATGCCTAATAGAGTTTCTTGCAAATTGCATACATTGAAAATTATGAAGTAAGAAAGAATGATTTGGGGTCAAAGGTCAAGGTCACAATTGAAAAACGTTATTTGTTCTTTCCAGAGCATAACTTTTGAATTCCTTGATAGTATTTCATGAGTAACATTCACACATGAATAAAAGCACATACTGTAAACCTATTTATTTTTGCGACTAGAATATTTCGCGGTTTTTTTTGTCAGCAGACAATTTCGCAGCTATTTATTTTCGCAATTCTTCGTGAAAAACTAATATATTGCTTTGAAAATAAAGAGTTTACGACAATCTATTTTCGCGAATTTCTGTTCCTTGTGAAATGTGCCAAAAAAATAAATTGCTCGCAAAAATTAGTTGGTTTACAGTAACATACCCTAAAAAAACAATTAATTTCAGGATCAAAGCTCAAGGCCACTATTTTAACCAGGCTGAGACCTCGAGCCTTTGAAATATCATCAATGAAAAGTTTGTTTGCTAAAGCATAAGATGTTTTTTTTTAAATTATTTTAGATCTGTTGCATGTCAACATCCTGTTTATTCATATGTTGACTTGCTCAATGATCAACATCACTGGTTAATATTTAGATTTTATACCCATCTATAATAGTAGGGAGCATATAGTGTTGGGATCCGTTGGTCGGCCCGTCCCAAATGTTGTGAAGTGGGGCATAATGTCTTTTGCATAGGTTGAAACAGATTTCTCAGCAACTACTTATCACAGTGACTTCCACCTTTTGGCTGCAACCTAACTAAATTAGAGCTGGTGAAAATCTGTTTTATGAGTTAAAAGGAGTATACTGAATAAGCATTGCCTTAAAAATTTCTATTTTTATGTAGGGAGAGACCTGCTGCCATTCCAGTTGATGTAAAGAGTATAGATGATACGTCAAACTTTGATGAATTCCCAGAAATTGATCTCAAGTGGCGTAAGTATTCTTAGACTTGGTAAAATAAACTTTCAAGATATATATCTTTAGTCTTGTCTCTCTCTGCATAGTTTATGCCTTATTAATTTTCACACCATTTGTTAAAAACAACATTTAAACAAAATTTTATTGTATGTTTATGCATGTTTTAAACACATGTCAAGCACAAAAAGCCAAGGCAACTTAATCATGTTAAAATGTCAAAAGCATAGCCATAAAACCAATGACCAAGCTCTTGATTTCAAATTAGATCAATCTATGGTGGTTTCATCATTACTCATGATGTACCCATTTTGTGGTATGTGGGTGACAAAAATAATCCTACAAAATATTAATTTGATATTGATTCTCTCAAGCAACATATGCAAAACCTAAAAATGAAAAAAACAATTGGGGGAAACCACAAAAAGGGATCAAAATGAAAATAAATGAATGCAGCATAAAGGTACAAATGGGGCAATCTAATTGCAAAAGTCCAAAAGGGCAAAAAAAAATCCAGTAAACAGGACTGAGAACAACATAAAGATGTAAACAACGTAAAAACACAAAAACAACTGTCAGATTAGTGATTAACAACACAAACTCAATCCACAATATGTCTAGAAGAAGAAAACCTTCCGTTTCAGTCAATTTCTGATACCTTTTAAATGTATAAATTTAGAAATAGTAGATAAAAGGTGAAAATATACTTCTATTTTTAGCTACAAACCAGAATAACCAGCAACAGACTGTTGCCGATGGCGACAAGGACAGCAAATATAAAGACTGGGTGTTTATAAATTACACGTATAAACGATTCGAGGGATTAACTCAAAGAGGGAAACAACCTTTCCCGAAGACATAGTCGTAATGTTCCAGCAATTTGTGATGAGTGTGCCATTTTTATTTTTCGTTTTTTTTCGTTGACGGAAGCCACATACGAGAAGATTTTATCCTTAGAAAAAGTGTTTTGGAGAGCTGTGTAAGGGTTATTATGGTTCCATTATGTTTTTGTACCTCATGATTCCAAGTTATAAACTCCTTGTAGGACTAAGCTTTTTAAAAAAAAATTGCTTTCCTAGCGCAGATTTTATCATCATTGTCAAAAGTTGTTTTTTTCGTGTTGAATATTGCGGCTAGAAGACATAGGTTAATCTTCTCATTAATAAGTTACCATGGTTACAAATTGTTGAAAAAGCAAAAGTGAAATGTTTGATATTGTATTTTAAAGCTATGGAAATTTGATTTATCAAAAGCGTTAATTGCAAATGAAAGAAGTTCTGTTTTTCACTTTAATCTGTTGCTAAATTTTCAACCATGGCAAAATGAATCAAATATCAGGCAAAAATTTATTCAAATACACAGAATAAATTTAATAAACAAATAGAGGAAAAAGCTTAGAAATCCTTTTTGTTCAACCAGATACAAATTCTATTTTACCTTGTTTGAAGTAAAAACTCATATCAAAACATTTTAATCTATGATAGAAACATTGCTAATGGAAAGACTGTTAAAACTATTGTTAAACATATTGTACGATAGACATGATAGATCGTTTAAAGCTTGCTTGACTTTGCAAGGAATAGTTAGATATTATGTTTTTGGTTAAAGCATCCCAAAGATTGTCTTTTGTTGTCAGCCTAAATGATATTTGACATGTTTTAATTTGTTCAGGGATATGTATAATGTATTAGGTTTTATATCTGTGTGATTTATAACTACTGTAAACTTATTAGATTTGATGCCCCCCTGTGACTACATTTTGGGGGGGCATAAATTTTACACATTTCCGTCAAACTTCTCAACATAAGAACGCTTTGAAATTTGGAAAAGAAACAAACTGTATATTCTAAGCAGTTTTCAGGCCTGTCTGAGGGCGAGGGCATACATATCCCATAAACATGTTCTTCAATTTTTTTCCATGATGTCATTTAAATCCATTACAAGTTGAAATTTATAAAATTAACCTGAATGTTAATATAATTTCTTTATTATATATTTATTACTGACTTCAACTTGTTATTTGAATTTTGATTATTCCACAGAAAATGCCAGGATTTTAATTTCTCTCATATATCTCTATATATAACCCTCTTGGATTGCAAAAAAATGCTCAAAATGGAAAATAGTGAAACTAATTTGATAAATATTAATGTTTACAATGTAAACTATATCCTTAAAATATGTGAAGTTTAATAATTGGTTACAATACCTATATTATTATAGTTTTTTTATACCTGAAATGTACTAAAGAAACATATAAAACAATTATAAGATATATATTATCTATATCATATTTACAAGGAAAACATTATGTAAAATCAACAATTTAGTGACTATCAGCTAAATAACAATATAGTCTTAAAAATTTCAAAAAAATGTTTAATTGCCTATTGACAAATTGAAGTATTAAATTTTGATTTAGGGCCATAATGAAATAATTCATAGATTCTCATCCAAATTTCTTCCAATTATGGGGCAGGTTGCCAAAATGAAATCAAGCTATTTTTTTTCAAGCAACTGAAAAAAACAGGCCAAGAGGGGATAAGAATTTAGGATATAATTTATATTGGCATTATTCATTTGTTTTTTTTTTTGCTAATTTAGTGTAAACTTTTTCAGAGATGTAGATCAGCAAATAAAAAAACCTGTGGAAATTATACAAAATAGAAATTTAACATTCTTGATTTTTTCTGTAAACAAAATCCTGATTCTTTTATTTTTTTTTTGTAAAGTTAAAACATCTTTCATTGATGCACAAGATAAAAATGGCAAGATTATAATATTTTACAAGCAGGCTTGTATAATGTTAATCTACTTAATCTACTTGAAACAAAACCTTGTCTAAGGTTGCAGTATAGATTAGCTTGTTTTACTATTTTTTGAAATGAGGGATATATTTTATAAGATAGTACCTGTTACATACATATCAAGGTCGAAAAAATGGGAAATTTTTAGTTACTGTGGTTTCATGATCATTCGTGGGGTATCAATTTTCGTGGTTTTCATGGGTCCTCTTGACCCACGAAATTTAATTCCCCACAAATAAGAAATTTAACATTGATCTGTATGTTGCAGATTTCAAAGGCACGAATTTAAAATTCCACGAAATGGTCAATTTTCATCAAACTATAAAATTGGTACCCACAAATGTAAATTAATCCACAATACGTTAATTAGTCTTTGTTTGATTTAAGTAATATGCCTCGCTCTTTGTACTTGGAGCGGTCTTAATGAAAACCTAACTGCCTGTCTAAACAGGTCAATTTTTGGCCAGACAAGAAACTTTAGATATGTTAGTTCAATTTAAATAATATGCCTTGTTCTTTAATTACAGACTAAACTCAGTTTTCACAAAATTTTCCTGACTGTCAAAACGAAAATTAAAATTTTCAGTTGGTCAAAGGACCAAGATGAGACAACTTTTTTACAGTATAAAATGATATAATAGTATGAAGGTCCTATAAAAACTTTTTAAAGGCAGAAATTTGCAACTTGACTTGGCTTAAGCTGACATAAAATAAGGTTGAAATTGAAAATTTTACGACTCGGTCGATAAAACAGTAAAAAAATCTATGGCAGATAATTTCATGTAGAAACTTAAAATAACTTATTTATCTCTCAAAAAAGAAAGAAAAAGTCACTCAAAATATTTAAATTGCTTATTCGATTTTTTTTTGCGTATAGAAATGCTTTTTTGTTCGGGAGATTTTTTTTTTCATTCAAACTTGAAAGAAAAACGAATTTTCAATGCTAAATATACAGCAAAAATAGCATTGTACTTAATTGTATTTTCATTAAATTACTGATTTCAAGTGTTATTAATACTTTTGTTCGTGTTTTTATCATTACAATACTTACCAAAGTGAAATACATACATGTACATGTATAAGGAAATATTAGACAATTTTGATGTACTTTCTATATTATTGTTAAAAAAGGGGTATTTCAAGCGTCATAACTGCACATTCCAAATAATGTTTTATTTGAAGACATGTCCCATTTGTTTTCCCAAATATTTATATTTGAATGTTATTTTAACTTTTATCCTCATTATAGCTTGTAGAATAATTGCCTTTGTATTGAAAAACATGAATGAATTTATATACAGGAAAGGAAGTGTTGATTTGTTCTGATATTAAAACTCTCTAGCGCTTTACTGTTAAATTAAAAATGACCTTGTAAGTTTTATCAAGAATGTATTCATTGTTGCTATGGATTGGTGGCTTAAAGTAAGCAGGTATTGTAATTTTCAGAGTTAATAGTCCCAAAATATTTGAATTTACTAATTCATGTTTACTTTGTATATGTTTATTTTTTTAAATTTGTGCATGAACATTATACATTTTTGTAAGTGCTGTGACCTATTTTAAGAACAATAAGGCCAACTTTCATAAGAATTTAGACATATTTGATAAATTTGAATTATAAGTAGAACCACTACTTTTGAGCACTTTAGGGCACATTATTCTAAACAAAAAATCAGAAAGTTTTATGCATCAATTTCAAATATCAATGAATGGTTTTTCGTTTTTGTTTTTTTTTTAATGATTTTGTAAGCAATAACAATATTTATGTGAACTATATCTCATTTTGTTCCATGTTTACTTCATTTATATGTCCATCATTTTAATTTATTATTCATTTCACCAACTTGTCAAATTTTGTGTGTGTTTCTTTGAA
Organism: Arcuatula senhousia; assembly: GCA_963971305.1. Lineage (NCBI taxonomy): Eukaryota > Metazoa > Mollusca > Bivalvia > Mytilida > Mytilidae > Arcuatula > Arcuatula senhousia. The sequence goes on from OZ020313.1 coordinate 3,879,631, forward strand.
AAAAAAAAAAAAAATGTTACATATTTTTTTCAAATATCAAATAGGTATTGTCAACAAAGTTATCTCCCCTGTTCTTGTTCTGACCCTTTTTTTTGCTTCTACTGATACTGTATCAGAAAACAGTAATGATGGGGAGTATCTCAAAGGGTATACAAGACAGGAATTAACTTAGATTTTACCTCTGACAAACAAAGGCAATTTAATAAATGTTGGGATTTAAATTGCTTCAGAATTTAGCTTTTAAGCTTTATTTGTTAACTACATAGTTAAAACTCAGTCTTTTTTTCACGATGCTTGTCTTGAAAAAGCAAGTACTTTTATATTTTCTCTTATTATTTTTACATGATTTACCCATTTATGTTCAAAGTGCTCTAATTTATTGAGATCATTATTGATCCTTGTACTAGAATTTTGAAGTTAAAATTTGGTTTTCAACTCTCGACTTTCTCTGGGTATACCACAGGAAAATAAATATTTATTTATTGGCACAGATATTGCGCATGGTGTTCAAATGTAATATATATTTGTGCTTTTGTAAATTTATTCTTTTGTACTTTAAACTTCATGTGATGATTTGGTTATATTATTTCTAAAAAGCAAAAATAGACTTACTGCTTGAAAGAATGTATCTTTAATTTAACAGTTTTTCCAAATATTTAAGCACTGTATGCGAGTCATATTATATCCCCACTTGTAAGAGAAGGGGCAATTTTATCCTGTTTTTTTATGGCTACATATTTTTGTTGACATTTTTCTGTGATATGTAAGAGACAAGAACTTGTCCTTTTTATGGTGGATGTACACAAATAAACATCAATCACAAAAAATTTCTTGTATTTTTTTAAACCTGGAAGCTTTCAAAGCCAGAGTTATGTCCCTTTACTAGTCAGACAATTGTATATAGTTAAATATCAGATTTTATCTGAGGGCTGTTCCATTTAAAATGATGTGGGCGAGGGGGTACACACTTTGTTCAAGACCCCCCCACCAATATAATAAAAATCATTTCACATCCATAAAAAAATGCATTTTAACCCCCACCAACAGAAAATAACCCCCCCCCCCCTGTCCCATGTAAATTTAAATGGAACAGCCCTGATTAAGGTATCACTTTTAAACTGACTGTACTGCAAAATCTTCAAAATGATGAAGGAGGCAATTATGTGGAAGAAGCTGAATTTAAGGTGGATTTTGATGAAACTTTACACAAAGAAAGAACGTTATATGAAGATGGGCTTAAAGAGGTTTCACTGCTCTTAATATTATTCAGGAAATAAATTAATTTAATTGCTCCAGAATCCAGATGTCAAGTTTCATGTAGAAGAAGTCATAATATATCATTAGGGCATTTAAATGTCAGAAACTCTAAACTGTTGAGACAAAGCCAAATGTAACATAAAAAGCAACAAATTAAACATTAAAAAACTAATTGGAATGAGCAAAGCAAACTGACATTGAAACCAGACTGAAGGTAGCGGAAGGCGAGACATAGGTATAATAGCTAGTCATCTGATATTTGGTATACAGACAGTTCAGGTTATGGTCTACGCAACTGTCACCATGCCATGTGACCCTGACCCCATTTTCACGCTCCAGTGACTCTGTGAACTTAGGTCTTTTTTCAGGCCGTAAACTTTTTTGTAAGACTTTTGTGGACGATGAATTGCTGGAAAAGTATATTAGCTAGGCATCTGATATTTGGTATACAGACAGTTCAGATTATGGTCTATGCAACTGTTACCATGCTGCGTGACCCTGACCCCATTTTCACGCTCTAGTGACTCTGTGAACTTAGGTCTTTTTCAGGCTGAAAAACTTTTTTGTAAGACTTTTGTGGAAGGTGAATTGCTGGAAAGTTATAATAGCTAGGCATCTGATATTGGGTAAACAGACAGTTGCGGTTATGAACAATGCAGCTGTCACCATGCCATGTGACCATGACCCCATTTTTACGCTCCAGTGACTCTGTGAACTTAGGTCTTTTTTTCAGACAGAAAACCTTTTATAATACTTGTGTGGACAATGGATTGCTTGAATAGTATAATAACTAGGCATCTGTTATTAGGTATACAGACACTTTTTGTGTTTATATCAAGAAATGAAAGCTTAGGTAGTTGATTTTAGTGACGGTGCCGGCAGGCGAGACATACTTTTAGTAGCCACACTTGTTATTGTCTCGCCTGCGAGTAAAAGTCGCTGAAGGCTCTTTCCGGCTGTGGTGATGTCAGAGTAATCTTTTTATAAGACTTTTGTGAACAGTGAATTGCTTGGAAAGTAAAATAGCTAGGCATCTGATATCGGGTATACAGACAGTTGAGGTTATGGTCTACGCAACTGTCACCATGCTGTGTGACCCTGACCACATTTTCATGCTCCAGTGACTCTGTGAACTTATGTTTGTTTGTTTTTTCAGGCTGAAAACTATTTTGTAAGACTTTTGTGGATGATGAATTGCTTGAAAAGTATAATAGCTAGGCATCTGATGTTGAGTATACAGACAGTTGAGGATATGGTCTATGCAACTGTCACCATGCCATGTGACCTTGACCCCATTTTCACGCTCCAGTGACTGTGAACTAAGGTCTTTTTTTTTAGGCCGAAAACTTTTTTGTAAGACTTTAGTGAACCATTAATTGGTTTAAAAGAATAATAGCTAGGCATTTGAAATTGGGTATACAGACACTTTTTGTATTTTTATCAAGAAATGAAAGCTTAGGTAGTTGATTTTGATGATGGTGCTGGCCGGCGAAACATACTTTTAGTGACACACTTGTTTGTTATACTTTCTGCCTTGGTGCCAGCAATCAATTAAGTGAAGGTAATATCAAGTATACCAATACAAATACTAATACCAATATTTAATAGGTGTTCCATAGCAGCTAGTGTAAAATAAAAACTTATAAGGACACCATATACAATTTATCTGACAAAGTACGTAGACTTGATACATTTTGAGGTTAACAATACATGTACAATGTGAATCAAGGTAAGTGAGGTAAAAAGGAAATCTAATTGAAAAAAAAAAACAAGAAACATGCTCTTTTGTTTGTATAAGGTTCTAAGCCAGCAAATTCTGAGAATCTGTGCCCTATAGTTTTCCTAAGTAGGATACAACACTTAATAAGTGTCTGATATCATGAGTTTTATTAGACTGATGAGATGTCTGGGAGCACAATGTTTATTCTTATGGCCTAAATACTTTGTGGGTCGACATAGTTTTACTCTTGTTTGTCCGTAGGTCCCTAACACTTTGGTTGAAAGCAAAAGCTTGGGATAGTAGAAGTTGGTGTTTGTGATCTTTCACAACTTTCTGTGTCTTGGGGTATTGCTATACCATCCACTAGGAATTAGGTCATTGTTACCTTTATTTGAATGACTTTGGTTAAGTTCTTGGCTAATGTTAATATCTCTGATACTACATGTTGGGGGTCAATGATATTTCACAGGGATGTTTTGGACACCCCTGTATTTCACCACTAGATGTGTCTTGGGTAGCAGGCTACCACCCTCTAGAAATAGGGTCACTTCCATCTAAATTTTACATAGGAACAACTTTGATTAATTTTTTGGCTTAGGTCAATAACCCATGCAGATAGTACATGTTGGATGGCTAATGTTCTGGGGGCACCATCTGTGGCCATAGACCTGTACATTAGATATTTGATATACAGGTCTATGCTGTGACTCACAGACAGACAAATTTTCGAGTTCTGATATCCATACATGTATAAGGTGATATCCATACATGTATAAGGTAGAATAAAAAGTTCAAGTACAGATGTACCGGCAGGAAACTATATGTCTGAAAGAAGACAATGATAAAACTCTATGATTAATTGATTGCTTTATTTATTCTGCTGTCCTTAATTTACCAAATCTTTCGTTACCGTGCTGCAAATGTTTTGAAAGGAAGAAACAGAAAATATGTTTCAAATTACACCAAGCAATTTGGTTACGGCACAACTATTCAATGAATAAGAAATAATTTATGAAACGATATAGGAGTAAATGAACATGAGACTATAACATATGTTTACTCCAACTGCAATTAATTTTTATGAGCTATATGGTCATTTGAATTCGGAAATTTTTCCTCATCAGCAGCACTAGAACCCAAACATTGGAAATCCACCATTTCAAAAGATCACTATTCATAAAATTCCGCATAAGATAGTCAAATTGCATGTGCATGTAATCACATAAAATACATTGTCATAAAATAAACTACATCTTGATTTATAAAAAATAATATTATAGATATGATGAATCTTAAAAAATATTAACAAATACCAAAAGCAACAAACATACAAAACAGTGTTTGTGCAAACTATAAATATTGGTAATTCTAAATATACATGATTTTTTAAAAAGTAAAACTGAAATTTTTGGGATATTTTGTTAATTTATTTTTAGAAATGTTTGTCCCAAATGTAAATCGGCGCCTAGTAATTATATAAAGTATTGATTTGAATATATATAGCGTTATCAATCCATCAAGAACTTTGACAATTTTAGACATACAATGGTATTTGAAGTTTTCTATGACATTTCAAGCAGAATAGTTAGTTCGTCACAATTTTGAAAGTCAAGCATACCAAACTAATTCTTGGTGAATTCCTACATGCTTTTTAATTAAAAAATGTGTTTTAATTAGGGAGGTTAGCGCAACTGACAACTATGCAGCCGTCAAAAACATGTATCGTGTAAGAAAAGATTGACGCAAGCACTGACCCTAAATACTTTGAAATAAAACGAATTAAACTAGTTTTAGTCATATCAAAAATATCAGATGACGCACAAACTTGACCAGTGTCCTAATCAAAAATCAGATAGGCTGATTGCTACGTTGTCTCTGGTCAAATTAGATAAACGAACCTGCTCGTGTTACTCCGGTGTTCCATCAAACAAGCATGACCTTATCTTTTCGGCCACTTCAAAACGATAGCTCTAAAATAGTCCGAAAAACGCTGTCAATTAATTCTTTGTTTTTACAATTTTCTATTTTCTCCTTCTATAATGAAACTAATTTAAACGATATGAGAGTTCAATGTGGTATATAAAGTTGGAATCAAAACCACTGCGTCCAAAGCACAACTTTATCCCCAGAGAAAACATTGGACTTGTTCGAACGGCGACAAAAAGTAAGTTTTTTTTTTCACTTTTGACTTTTCAATCGAAATTATGGTAAAACTGAAAATCTATTGGAAAGGTTTTTAATATAACAACGAACATAAGGTTTGTAAGAATTGTGTGTTTTTTCTTTTTGCGGACTGTACAAGGGTTTCGATGATATACGAATTTCTTGGATGCTCTCATTATATCACTTGACATTGGAATTGCTGGTCGAAAAGCACCATTCACAATGGGGATGACTATTTGATCCAGGGGAGGGACTGGCAGTAAGAATTTATAGCAAGATTATTCATTTTCAAAATTTTCCAGGTTGAAATATCTTTTTTCCGTTCCGTAACTTGGTGAGATTCTTTATTTTCTACATACCATATACTGTTTTAAAGAATCTTGACATAGACACTGTACAAAGTTTTATTGAATAAATTAACTCAGTAAATAGAAAGAATACTGTAGCATTCCTAAAAAAAACCAACATTTTTTTAGTTTTGCCGCTCAAAGAAAATGATTTGTTGAATTAAACCTTTTGGTCGGAGACTTGATGGAAGAGGATTTTATGTCATAAAAACTGGTAATTTCGGTAGTTGTTCCAGTCTGATTATTAAAAGGGACCCTATAAAGCATGTGTGTAAAAAGAAACGTGACAAAAGAATAAAACATACAAAAATGTCTGAGGTGTTAGGGTTTAACACACTTTAAACAACAATTTCTAAATCGAAATGACCGCTATTCTCAATAAAAACGATGAAAACGGGGAGATTTCGGACATTTTTAACTACTGATTACAACTTCAAATTTTTTTTTAATAATCGTGTTTTTAAATTTTCATTATGCCTTGCACGCGGAATCAGCTTGAAACTTTCACAAAAGATGTGTTTTAATAATACAAGTTTTTGAATAAAACATGGAGCTGGTTCCGCATGCAAGGCTATACTTCCGGGAAGGATATATATCTATCATTTGCGCCACCTTCCCATAGGCACAATGTTAAGATTGCGGTGGTTCATTTCAAGCACCATGTACTTAGAAATAAAATAAGCTTTTCAACTACAGACGTTTGTTTTAAAAATTAGAAATATTAACCTTTCCAACAAGACATTTTGTGATAGAATTTACTTAATTCTATTTTTGACTTTCACGGTGGTCTGAAAAAGGGTCTTATCGCAACCCATCCTTTGGGGCAAGTAACTACCTAAACTTAACTTCTGTTGCATTGTAAAACCCGTATGTAGCGCTGTCAAGCGATCGTCAACAGGAGGTCCGGTTTAGTAACTGGCAAACCAGATTACGTTCTGGTGTCAACAAGCCGTTGTTATTAATAAGAACCCTGCTGTTCTAGTTGACTAGAACCGGAAGTGATATCAACCAGTTGCATAAACCACACCCGCTATTGTCTTTAAATCTGGTTATTGGGTCATTATACATTATACATTTCTTTATTTATGTCATAGGTTTTTACATTAAAACATCCCATGTAAGTTAAAGTTCCCTTTGTGGAGTTCGATAAGAATAGGCTCAATATGCACGCTATGGAGGTCTCACTCGCAAACTGCTAGCTAGGGGGGGGATTCCATGTAAGCATAAAATTTGCTTCTCAGACAAGAAAAAAATAAATATGTTCAAACTAAACTAACCTTTGTAAAAATCAAAGAAGGCCTTGTCCTGTCAAATTTGGAACTCTTATTATCTTGAAAATGAGTTCGGAAACCTATTAATTCTAGAAAGCTTATTTTGTATACCTTTACTGACAGTCTATTTACCAAACCAGCAGACCTATGCTTAGTAGTAGTCACCACGTTATAAAATCTCCCCAGCTACCCAAAACCCTACAAAAGGCATAGAAATATAATTTGATTTACTATCTCTTTTCAGAAAAATGATTAAAAAGTTTGTAGTTGCCATGGTGATGTTGCAGTTGATTGTTGCCATATCTGGTACTTGCAGCTTTAACTGTGGCCGGAAGTTTGGGCGTATCTATAACAACTGTCTATCAAAAGGAATGCCTTCATCCATGTGTCAAGAAATAGGACAATTCTTTGTGGAGGAGTGTTTCAGAAAATGTTCCTTGAAAAATGGGAAATAAAATGAACAATGAAACCCGATTTTAAGACACCTTTTACAGCTTTGGTTTGGTATAATGTTAAGGAGCTGAATGCATTAAGATTTCTGCACTTTTTTTTTGTATTTTACATCTGTATCAGACAATAGTAAAAATGGTTACATATAGTAGCGGGTCAAAAGGGGGCTTCAACCCCTCCTTTTCTCTGAAAATTCTGTTATTTTTACATAGACTTTTGTCAATTTGTGTAGAATACCCCCCTTTTTAGTTGTAATTTTCAGTGGACTGTACGAAGAAATCCCCTTTCAAAAAATTCTGAATCTGCCCCTGAAATGTGTTCGTTTTTGTATGCATGATTTTTTTATTGATAGAACAAAATTTCAAATCTTAAATCTTATACATTTAATATGTAAAATGTTATCGAAATTATTGTGGTAAATAAAAGTGTGTTGGCTAAGTACGTCTGTGTTTATTTATTTTGCTCCTAAATCTGTTCCACTTTAAACTAGACTAGTCAGTTATATAATCAAATTTACAGACTTAAATAAAATATAACATCAAAAGTCCATTGCAATAATAATTTGCTACGCTGATGCGCGTTTCGTCTGGCCTATTCAAGATTTATTAGAGTCGCTCTAGCCGAACAGATGAAACACCTTGACACAATATGAATATTAAGAGCCTAGAACCATAAAAGCAAATAATTCCGAATTTGACATTTTTGAAATTTATACAGACAATTCCAATACTAGTACTTTGAAGCAATCGTAAACACATAAGTGTTGATACCTGAGCTTTAATACGAGGTTAAAGATTGACACGCTGAATTAACTGTTGCCGCAACGCGACGGGTGTGCTATAGCAAGCAGGAACTGCTTACTCTTCCGGAGCATCTGAGTTCACTTGTGTTTCGACTGGAGTTCGCGTTGTTGATTGATATTCAGTTATTTTGTGTTTACATGTTTTACATGTCTGTTTTTGTCCCGTTCTTGTTTGTGTTTACTGGTTTTGTCTCTGCCCTTTCGGACTTTTGACATTCGGATACCCCATTGGTACCTCTGCTTCTTAACCATTTACTATAAATATATCCGAGTAATAAAAATTGCATAATAGGTCTTAAATCTCTTGTTATTCAATAGCAATGCAATGACCAAAGCCTGAAATGTGGTACTCTTAGTTTTATTTATGATTTATGATTTTTATGTGTGTTTGTTTTGTCTTTCTGTTTGGATGCTTTGCTTCGTTTGTTTAAATTCTAGGTTGTTTTTTGTTGTTGCTTTTTTCAGTTTTTTTTTCGGGAGGGGTTGTTGTTATGCAGTTGATAGCCCACATTTTGCATTGCGCTGATTGTTGTGTATAAGACTTGTTTTAGTGTAAAGTATCATTTCTTTCAATAAGAATTATATACTCTATAATGCTACGGGCTGGAAAATCATATATTGATTCTGAAACTAGTAAAGTTTTAGCAACCCTCAGTACAAGTACATTGTACGTTCCCGCGAGTCCGGGTTACGATCTGGGTTCATCGTAATGGAGCTAGCACGAAACGTTTGACAATCGAAATTATCAGCCATCAACTTTGAGTCTCACATGCACATGAGGAATTGTATGTTGGAAAAGATAAGTGCTTTGAATACAAGTTTCTATTTCACAGAATGGTAAAATTACTGTTTTTTGCGTAAATTTGAATAGAAAGAGATTTTAGAAACTTAAATAAAGACTATTATGAATTTTTTTCTTACTCGTGGGTCTCACAACTATATTGTGTTTTGTGCTACTAGACCCTCAGGTCACAATGGAAGAGGAAGGTTTGGCGCCTGTACCAAGTCAGGACAATTGCGAGAAAAGAGATAGATGAAAACTAATGCCACCCTACTGCTTCAGTATCAAAAGTTCTACAAAAGTCTCCACTTGGTCAAAGATGTCAGATGATCCTTATATGGTTACAGCCCCTTAAAGTTGAAAAATAGCGTTTTTCATGTTTTTGGCTTATTGAATGAAAACGTTTGCAGACAGAGAAAAGCTGTTGCTTGCTTAAATGTTCAGGTCATTTAGCTCTACAAAAGTCTCCATAGGGTCGAAGTTGTCAGATGACCCCTTATAGGGGTTATAGCCCCTTAAAGACAAAAAATAGTGTTTTTGGCCTATAGAATGAAAACTATTGCAGATAGAGAAAAGCTGTTGCTTGCTTAAATGTTTAGCTCATTTAGCTCAGTCTACAAAAGTCTCCATATGGTCGAAGTTGTCAGATAACCTCTTATAGGGGTTACGGTCCCCTGAAGGCAAAAAATACTGTTTTTGGCTTATGCACAGAATGAGAACATATTTCTAAAAGAGAAAGCTGTTGTTTGCTTAAATGTTCAGCTCATTAAGCTCTACAAAAATCTCCAAATGGTCGAAGTTGGCAGATGACCCCTTTAAGGGGTTATGGCCTTTAAAAAGTGAAAGATAACTTGTTGTTTGCTTATAGAATGAAAAATATTGCAGATAGAGAAAAGCTTTTTATTGCTGGAACATTCAGCTCATTTAGCTATACAAAAGTCTTCTTAGGATTGACATCAAGACCAGGTGAGCGATTTAGGCTCCTGGGAGCCGCTTGTTATAAGACATGTCTTTAAAGCAATACTTTTAAAATTTACATTTATATCAAATTCATCGTGTGAAAATTAAATTAATCTCCGAAAACAGACATAAGCTGGACATGTTTTTATTGTCTTTTTATTGCCGTAATGATCCCCCTTTTTACACGTACTTGTCAGGTTAATTAAAAAATTATTGTGGCTTTTTGGATCAAATTAGCTGATTAAATTCCTTATTGAATTAAATATCACGATATTCAACAATTATTTACCAAGAGATCAAGAGAAACTTTGAAATTATTACTTTTTTATTGTTGAAAGAGACATGCCTGTGTTTTAAGAGAAACGGTGAAATATTTTGATGAAATAAAAATTACAAGGAAGTTTTCGATTTAATATGAATTTATAGAAACTTTACCACCCAATATCAGAATTATTAAAGAAATAGTTATGAATCAAGGATTTAATGTTATATATGTTAAAACATCATTAAAATTTTGTACTGAAGATATTCACAAGAAGTATTTCTTAAAATTTCGCAAAATTATAATTCTATTTCAGTCGATTCAAAGAATTTAAACTAAAAATCGTCAATTTGAAAAAAAAAGGTTTATGTAATATAAATACTTAATAAAAGGTTTTTAAAGTTATAAACATAGAAAAATTCAAAATGTACCCACCCTTTAAAAAAAATCTAAATTTCATGCACCACATCACTTAATTCTTCCTGTGTTTTTCATAAATTTTCTGTTTGATTTCTTTTCAAATTTGATTTTATTTTATTTCAATCAATGGTTTTTAATTTTTAACAGATGGTTCTATTATTACAATTGAAGAATAATTATCAAATCAACTTTTAGATAACCAGCCTCATCTTGGTGCTCATATGAGCTGACTAATTATAATATCTTACAACTTTATCAAAACAAACATTCCAAATCAAAACATGTTTTCATACACAATTTAGGAACATATGTTTGATGATTAATTCGAGTGCTAAACAACTACGAGATGCTCGTATTATATGTTAATTAATTAACTTCCCACCCATATGGTTATATCTTAATTAAAACTAATAATTAGATACTCGTGTTGGAGTACGCTCTATCCTGAGATAGACTCAATGTGTTGGTTTAGTCTAAACACGGTTCTAATATATAAACTCGAAGTGCAGTCAGAGATAATCAAATTCACTTTACCTTACAATTCTCATAGAAATATCCAAGCAATTTAAACAAGAAACCATGGTTTTCCAGGATAACTTGAATGTTATTGTATCTGGAGTGCAAGCCTTGTCGCTTTTGTCAAAGATTGTAAGTTTGATATATTTTTTTTATTAGAAAACCCCATTAATTTTAGAATTTATAATTTTGTTTTTATTAACAAAAAAAGAATAAAATAAAGAGCAAAAACCGATTTTTATTTGTTTGATTATGTAAGAGGTCATAGCAATATTGATACTTAAACCAAATAGAAGATATTTTCCATATATAAAAAAAAGATTTTATCAAAGTCACTTTTACAATAATTTATTTTTAACTGTGCATTTAATCGCTTTATTCAATTTATAGAAAATAATTTATCTATAATAATCAATATTAATTATGCGTTTAATTTTATTTTTAAGGTTAAAGATCAAGACGGAAAGCAAGCAGTTGAAACCGAAGAAATCAGCAACTTACTTCGACAACTATCGTCTGCTCTGGTTACTTCCGGGAAGAATGACCTTGACACTCCTGCTTCTGCACCAAACCCAGCACCACTGCCAAACAACATCAACGGGACAGAGTACTTCAGCACCGATGGCAACGACGTCGATTCAGACACACCAATGTCAGCAGACACCGAATCATGCGACAGCGACAGTCAATCAGAGCCCGACATCGACTACCAGGAAGAACTTCTCTCCAGAATGCAATACTACGGCCAGTACGAAAACTCCATCCCAGAAACTCCAGTCCAGAAACCAAAGATAACCCGAACATCAAGCTCCACACCATTAGCTTCATCGACGATTCTAGAGGAGTCCCCAGTAATGAACAGCAGACGACACAAGAAACGTTCCGAACCATGCGCATCGTCAACTATGATGGAAGACCTACTCGAAGAAATACAGAACCAAGTTGACAGCGAAGACAATAGTATAGTCACATGGTCAATTAACAGTACAGACACAGCATCTCTGAAAGGGTACTACAACCGATACTTCGGCATCAATGACGATTCTGCTGACACCGACTCCGAACCAACGACTGGATTCTGGATGCACACAAACGCCAATATGAATTCTATCTTCAACTCAGACGACAGCAGCACATCGTCCGAATCTGACCTGTTTCCTTTCGATTTCAACGGGAACGGAACCCTACACAGAACCAGTACAAGAAGTGATCTGCATGCTGCCACCGACACAAAGAAAGACAAGAAGAAATCCAAAGGCAAGATCTCTGGTACTAAACTCGCCTTCCTCATCAGAAGTATCAAAAGAAACTTCACTAAGAAGAGTTCCACTGCTAAGTAAAAAGATGTTAGTGACTTTTTGTTTGCACAGATTAGTGCTTTATATATTTGTTCGTTACTATAGTATGTTAGTTGACATTAAAATATGTAAAAAATACTAGTTTTTTCTGGTGTTTTTTCTTTGTTTTTGTTTTACAAGAAATTAATTTTAAAATCGAACTTTAAAAAAACCAAAAAACGAAACAAATCAAAAAGGGTGAAAATGAACCGAAAATAAAAATACAAAAGAGAATCAAAAGACAAAAGAATGAACTAGAAAGAGGACATAATGCTCAGAAAAATGATGTTATCGTGCATTTAAAGACAAATGAAAAAAAAATAAAGGCCTTGAAAACCTAATTCCCACAAAGTTTAGGACAGAATTTGAAAAATCCGACAGAGGCTTAGTCGAAAAAGCAATCGTAAAAACGTGATAATTTAAAAATCGAAAAAAGAACCTGTTTTGGGGCCCCATTCAGATGAAACCTTTAGAATTTGTTGCACTATTCGTTAAAGTCAAGCGTTTACCATTGCAAATTTCATGCATGGACGTTGTTTTATATAAAACAAGAGAAGACAAAAGACATAATGCCCAATCTAGTAACATTTATGACAGACAGATAGACAGACTCGAACACTACATCCCTACTCTGCAGATGGGGCATGAAAATATTTCATACGCATCAGAATGAGTGTTAAACTGACCTACAAAGACAGAGAGGGGGAAGCATATTTTTTTAATGTAAAGGGGGGGGGGTCCGCCTTGATAGATTACAAAAGGCGGCTACCAGGTCAATTTTACCGAAATTCTGCACGAAAATGATAACATTTTCTGAGGAAAGGTGGATCCGAGTGTGGAACACTCCTCTCTCTGAATAACAAATAATCATCACCGTCGTTTTTTGTCTTATGGACCATTTCTAGTGTTTTTATGTGTTATACGACGTAAAGGAATTCAACAAAAAAATTAGTATGATCAAACCTTACGAAATCCTGTTCGTCTCGGTCTGCATGTTTTAAACACGAGTCTTCTTTACATATTAGCGATAATTTTTTAATTTAAAATCTTTCTGTTTTCACACCACTATAAAATCGTCCCTTTAAGATATTTAAACATCAATTTTGCTAATAGATGTGGGTATAAGATGACACAAGATGTAAAAACAAGAATTCCTGGTAAAATGTGATAAGTGAATACTAGAAATTGAACGCTAGTGAAAGATGGAACGTACTGTGGCAGTGATTTTCTTGTTGTTTAATTTATTCGGCTCCTGCGAGCTCTGGGAGGCTCATGTTCACTGGAATAGTAAATATGGAACCAAAGGAATAGATTACATTGAAGGTAGGATTAAGGGGGTACCAAACACTTTGGCTAAAGTAAAATCCCCCCCCCCAAAAAAAAGCAAAAATATGTAGTTAAATCAAATAACTCTAATTGCAAAATAATGCGAAAATTGAACCATAGGTTTGTTGGAAAATTTCCTTGCACATAATGGAGTTTCAACATTTCTTAATTTGATCATTGAGAAACTTGATTCATTTGAATAAAAGCGCCTGACTAAAACGTTCAACTGATATTTAAGAGTTATCTACCTTAGGCGTTCCGTATACCCTTAACACAAAACTCATGTCATGTCTTACTTTTACCCTTGTACGCATTTTGTGGAGTGAGGGGGGTTTCCCTTTACTTTCTCTCCACTTTTTAGAAAATGCACCAGACGCGTTTCATCTCTGTAGTCTCATCAGAGCAACTCTCGGAAAAAAGTTAAAAGGATGAGCCGAAACTTATTATAACAAAAAGTATCAAGCAGAAGGGGGGCAGCATAAAGATCAAGTCGAATCCATGCTGTTCATACAACGTAAGGATTTCGTCCAATTTTTGAAGAGTCCTCTTAATCTATTTTGGTCTTCTTGAGAAAAAATGACGAGGCTCTATGACAAACGTGATGACTTCAACTTTCCAATCGTCAACTTTCCCTTCTTGTGTAGCAACATTCCGTCCGTTCCAGCTTATGGAGTTTACGTATCTCAATTGATTCGTTACTTCAGAGCGTGCGGGACTTACATCGATTTCCTTAGCAGAGCGACACGTCTGACGCAAAAATTGCTCACACAGGGTTATGTTGCTCCTCGGTAGTTGCTGTCTTCACTCAAGAAATTTTACGGAAGACATCATGCACTTATAGACAAATATGGGATTTCGATCTCTCAGATGAGTGCAGATGTTGGTTTGTCATAGGGTATTGTTTTGTCTTCCTTTACCGGATTTGACACGCTGAATGGACTATTGGCAACGCGACGGGTGTGCTAAAGCAAGCAGGAACTGCTTACTCTTCCGGAGCACCTGAGTTCACTCTTGTTTCGACTTGAGTTCGCGTTGTTGATTGATATTCGGTTATATTGTGTTTCCATGTTTTACATATTGTCTGTTTTTGTCCCGTTCTTGTTGGTGTTTACTGGTTTTGTCTCTGCCCTTTCGGACTTTTGATATTCGGATACCCCATTGGTACCTCTGCTTGCTTCATCCACTAATGATCATCATTTAAATTCGTGCATGCATATATTTTCATTTGTTTTTCTTATTATAATTTTCTTGTATCCTCTTTTATTAAATATGAATAATACGTGAATTTCAAACTCAACATTCTGAGAAATTAAAACACTTGAAGGAGACAACTAGCGTGGTCACTTCTACTTTTACTTTTTGAGTATCAGCATCCCGTCGATATGTGTTATTCAAGAGCTCGTGATCTTTTGATCTGGTGTCAAATCCGACATAAAAATTGCTATGACAGGGTACTGTTGCTCCTAGATTATTATTAGCGTCAAAATGGGGGTGTAGGTAATCATCGAGTTCGAGTTCGAGTTCGAGTCAGAGTTAAAGTTCGAGTTAGAGTTCTAGTTACAATTCGAGTTCGAGTTAGAGTTCGAGTTAAAGTTCGAGTTATTTTTCGAGTTCGAGTTAAATTTTGAGCAAACTCGAAACAGTAATTTTCATAGACATAGTCGAGTTACGACTCGAGTTAAAGTTCGAGTTCGAGTTAGAGTTCGAGTTACAAATCGGGTTCGAGTTAGAGTTCCGACCTAAAGAAAACCTATTTTTAGCACACTACAACACTTTCCACGAGACAAATTAATAATTCAGACATCTATTATGTTGTGCTGTGGTTTAAGAAAAAAAATATGTTAATTCTCCCAAGGACGAGACAATACTTTGAAATACCTTGGTTTATTTTGTTGCAAAAAAAGGCCGCGTTTACAGAAAAAAGAAAAAAAATAGTTTTAATTTTTATCAAAGTCGTCAGTTTAGTTTTTAGGACAAGACTAAGGGGGCGACCATTTGATTTTGAGGGGGGGGGCTGTTTTTGTTAATAAATATTCTGGCTTGGAAAAAGTTGGAAATAAAAAATACAATGCATAAGATTTATAACCAATCCCTAAACAAACTAGAAAAACTGTTAGTCGTGGCTTACTAATAAATACCCCGCTACCTCTTTCCTAAAAACAGATCAAATTTTAAACTAGGGGTGCAAATCTACACTATTTCACGAAGATGGTGTGAAAGTTTCACTGACATCCATTGATGGGTTTGGGAGAAGTTGCGGATAGTTGAATAGCGAATTCCATGTTTCGCTTCCCCAAAATCAGTTTGATCAAATTTTAAAAGAGGTGCATATCTACATTTTGTCACACAGATCGTGTGAAAGTTTCATGAAAATTCATCAAGGAGTTTAGGAGGAGTTGTGATAAAAATGGGTACCCTAAAGTGTAAGGAAGGCAGGACGGACGGACGGACGGACGGGACGATGGACAGACACCTCTATCACTATATACGCCCCATTTTTTCAAGAGGGGGTATAATGATGAACGAAAGACCAAATTCTGAACATAGAACAATAAATAATTTGTAACTCGAACTCTAACTCGATTTGTAACTCGAACTCTAACTCGAACTCTAACTCGAACTCGAGTCGTAACTCGACTATGTCTATGAAAATTACTGTTTCGAGTTAGCTCAAAATTTAACTCGAACTCGAAAAATAACTCGAACTTTAACTCGAACTCTAACTCGAACTCGAATTGTAACTCGAACTCTAACTCGAACTTTAACTCTGACTCGAACTCGAACTCGAACTCGATGATTACCTACACCCTCAAAATGGTATTTCTCAATTCTGTGTTTATATTCCCAGATTGACACTAAGGTAAAAAAAAATGGTATGATAGAATTTTCTCAAAATTTGTCAAAAGAGGTACTAGTACCTAAGCGCATTTGTTTAGAAAATAAAATAAAAAGAATAGGCCACCGTGGTTAATTTTTGTAGAAAGTCTTTCCAAAATGGCTCAAATTTGGCTATTTTTACATAGATTGCACAGGGGGAAATGGTTTTTATTAAATTTGACAAATTTCACAGGATATATATTTGCGCTATTTTTTGTTTAAGCTTCCATTTTGGCTAGTTTTTTAAAATTTAACTATAAAATCATTGGGTCACCTTTTATTTTCTGAATATAATTTGGAAAAACTTAATTTTCCTAACACATTTTGTACAAATTATCTCCCTTGAAAAAGTAAGGCAAATGTTATAAAATGAATATTACAGTTAGGTTTTATTTCAAACTTTTTTTTTACATCAAAGTTTATCATATTAACAATGTTTAAATAGGTAAATAGCTGTCTCACAAAGTGAGCTGCAATATTTTTTACAATTTGTTTAAAATTAGTGACATGCTCAGAAAAGATGCTTACTGTATGTGCTCGGAAGACAAATACTTGATTAATTTCTCTCTCAGATGAGCACATATATTGTTATATTGTTTCTCACTCACAAATAAGAATATAACCTACACCGTATTGACAGAAAGTTATATTAGACACTGCTTAAACCCTTCCGGAGCGCCTGTTTTATTTTACCCATCGATTTATCTTTGCCTTCCTGATTGAAGTGTAGTTTGTTTGTATGTGTTTTATGATATATGCTTTTTTTCATGTTGTCATGTTGTCTTGTGTGTAGCCATGGTAACCTAGATAAATTTGTATGGGACTATTCGGATTTCTTACATAAAATTGTTGCATGGGTACAAATTTGCTTGTCTAAAAAATTCAAACGTCGGTTTTGAAGTAAGAAAAAATAAAATAAAGATAATAACAAAACTACCGAACTTGAATGATCAATCTTATAGTCCAGAGAAAATGACAAAAACGAATCAGTCATACCGGAGAATTAGTGGATTGCAATGGTCCTTACTTGGTACAGGCATTTCAAACGAAATGGTGGGTTAAACCAGGTTTTATGGCGCCAAACATCCCTCTTCGATTGATATCTTAGGATCCGGTAATGACCATATAACACGACACTATAGGGATATTGATGTGATCATCTCAGTACAGCAGACCAGCCAAACACTAATTAAAACAATTAACCACCATATCTTTTAACTCAATTTTGAACTAAAAATGAGAAATACAACATGAAAATAAGAAAGTGGGAAATGTAAACAGCTTATAATTCAAGCTGAAAACTCCGAATCCGAGAAATATTGACCGACATTAGAAAAACTTAAGAGCCTAGAAATTAATGCTTGGAAAATGAAATATTGAACAAATTATATTCAAAATGTAAAGGTAACATTTGAATACGTCTTTAAATTATTCGGGAAATGGAAAAAAAGTCATGACACTTACAAATTGCGTCCTAATTTTATTGACAATGATGACACTTACAATTTATATTCTAATTTTCTAAACAGACATTAAATTATTTGAAAGATAGTAATTTGATCATGATCTGAAATGAAAAACGTGTTCTGGAAGCTGCCCCTTGTGGTTTGCATGTACCAAGTAAAAAACGTTGTTATTTTCAACTTCCTGGTTGATCACCCATGTTTTTCTTTCTTCCTTTTTTTTTTAAATTTCCTGTCTTAATTTGAATCATGATTTTAATGCTTAATTTTCAATATTTTTTTCATTTTCGTTTCACTCACAAATTGCAGCTTCGGTTATAAAATATTTTCACACATCTTGAATTTGGAGCAACGAAGTATCACGTTCTTTAAATCTACAAATAATGAATACTTTAACCTAATAAGATACCAACTCGCATGCATGAACATCTTAATAAATTATGCATAATTTATACATTTTACCCATTTTAACCCGTTTAAGTGATGCATTCTGTCGATAAAGTAATAAATTAAGGTTCAATGAAGTTAATCCTTGATGTAACATATTACCTAATTGGCTACCAAAACAGTTTTTGCCTGTTAGAAAATTTGTTTTTAGTAGTTTGAGATTTAAATGATAAAACATGAATCAATACTTTAGTATAAACATATGTAGGTGGTTAAATGTTTCTTTTAAACTTTTAAATATTTTAGGTGCATTAAAATAGATCCAGCATATTCTGGTACACAAAAATTGGGTTCTTTTGGGAAAATTTTATGGACAGACCTTTTTGTACTCGAAAAACCTTAAAAAATAAAATAAAGTTAGTATCTAAGATCTAGTCATTTAAAGTTGAATTGGCACCAGACCATCGATAGAAACTTGGATGGGCACTTTTTGTGCACCATAGCTCGTTACTCTATCCATGAAAATAAAGGAAATAACAAAATTACCGAACTTGGAGGATCAATCTCATCGTCAAAGAGAAAAGATAAAACATGGAATTAAGACACATTGACAAAAATAAAGATTGCAATGGTCCTGACTTGGTACAGGCATTTCAAATGAAATGGTGGGTTAAACCAGGTTTAATGGCGCGCCAAACATTCCCCCTTCCATTGCGATCTTAGGGTCTGGTAGTAGCACAAAACGCAACACGGTTGTGAAGACATTATAGGAATAATACGATGCTCATCTCAGTACAACAATCAGCAAAACACTAATCAAAACAATCACTTAGTTTTACGTTCAGCATAATTTTAAATTTCCACCAGAGGCTGTTAACGAAGGAAGACTTTTATCGACCTTATGAGACGTATTTTCTTGTAACCTTCTTAAGGTAACTAAACGCCAACTTTGCTCGTTCGTACGATTTACTTATCTTTTTAATACGTTGATCGTAAGAAATAGACAAGAAGCCGATATATTAAATTAATTTAACCTAAATCCGGACGCTCTGTCTTTGTTTCTAGGTAAAAAATTCTACATATTCGTATATTTTTTCGTCATTTGTGCATTTTATGTGACGATTACAAATTAGACATTAATTAAGACCAACAAAAAGAAAACAAATGCATGAAATGACTAGAACATATAAAATAACAAAACTGCTACTGCTATCTACATGTAATTCTGCATGCGCGTTATACCACAAGAGTTCAATGATGCATGTTTTGATCAATGAGTATCATAAATCGATATTGAAAAAAGTTTTAAACCCAAAACAAAACTGTCTCCGTTGCCTGAAAAGAGGAATGAGACATAGTTGTTGCTTTACAGGTAAGGGGGTTACTGTCAATGTTAGCTATCGAACTCTTTGAAGAAAAGGGGTAATGATGCTGATTTACCTTTTTCCTTGTGCAATATATCTTTCATAGCAGTTTTCACGGCAACTACAAATCACAGTGACTTGAAAAGTGATACATGTATATAGATTGAGTACTGGGTCTTTTTTGGATCGCGAGCGATTACTAAAATAAGGACTGTCGGATATCTACTTCCTGTTCACCGACGAAGTCAACTTACAACATTAGTGATCAATTGTTGATCATTTCCGTCACAGCTTCTTCAGCAACTTAACATGCTTAAATCACAACGACTTGATATTTGGTATATGAAAGAAGCAAAGAGGCACCAATGGGGCATTCGAGTGTCATAAGACACAACAACCATTGAACATGAACGAGAACAGCACGCACGCAGAAACACAAAACATAAAAAACACAAAATAAACCGAACAGAAATCAACAATGCGACCCAATACGACTCGGGTGCTCCGGAAAATTTAGTTGTTGACTTCTGTATAGGGTCTTCGACATCTACATAGAGGCTTTATTTCAGTGACTTTGACCATTTTCAATGCATACAGCAATGCAGCGATCTAGCAATGTTTAAGTTTTATGCACATCTGATTTTTAAAAACTAGTCTTAGAGTGATAAAGCTGGGTACGCATAGTGCAGTAGTACAAACTTAGTTCACACTATTTCTCTCACATCTTTTATACCTTGACCTTCTGACTGGGTGGATTCAAACATAGGCTATATTTATTACAAGGACATTCATGTTCCAAGAACTTTTAGTGGGTGTGGGTGAATATTTGGCATGAGTATGATCTGGTAGATTACATGTATGTTGTATTCTGACTTGCAGTTAAATTAGATTATGAAAGATATAAAATTGTTCCCCTCGATCGTCTGCATCTTTATCTCCACCATCATCATTTATATTCAAGTTTTTTTTTTCAGATTTGGTAACAATTTTCTTGTATATTTGTTGTGTAGACCAGCGGAAGCTAATATTATATACACTTTTTTCAGTATGAAATTGAGACCCATGTACAAAGAAGGAAATACAATTTTCCATATTCCAAAGGTTCTTTCTAGTATACATTTCGTAGACAAGTGAGCTCTATTATATTTTCTTTTTGCCTGCATGCATGGAAGGGTTGAAAACTTTTGTAAGACCAAAACTACTGTCTCCTAAAAGTCATCCATTTTGAATATCTTCGCTTTCAAAGGCTTCAGACAAACCACAGCTATTCAGCTTGTGTCACTTTGCGTCATGCAGAGGTACGCACCTTGAACGCACGATGCCTTAATCATGTTTAAGAGCCAGTTCGTGTGAAAAACATGCAAAATTTCCAATGTCAATGATTTTATTTTTGTTAAAGGTATAGTTCAATTGAAAGAACATCCATGCAAAAAAAAAAATTCTTGGAAATTACAAGATGGTCGCCCCACAGGCCTTTAATAGATATTTGTTTTTTTTTTATACGCGTAGCTATTAATAGCTTTCATTTGGTTTATCGGTGATTTCAATCAAATTTTATATGAAAAATGGACATTTTCATTATGGAGTTTTTTTCAGTGTATTTAAAATTATTTTTTCATTAAAAATAGTGCTACGGCCATTATGTTCTGTGATTTGTCTTTAAAGAGAAGACATTTAAGGTTGGTCATGGGCACCCTTAACGTTACGAAGATTGTTTTCATATAAGAGAACGTTTAGTTACACACTTAAATGTCAAAGTTGACCTAAAGATGAGTTTGCGAACAGGTTAAATTTTAAGAAACCTTTTAGTTACCCGACAAAAATAAGATAATCTTAAGACTTTTTCGTAGACGTTTCTTAAATTTGCGTGTCTGAATAAAAGTTAAGGGCTGTCAATCATTCTACGACTGCTTTTGGTTACACTCTTATTTTAAAAGAGTGTCTTAAGAATATCTTAAAGTCTAAGATTGCTTTTAGTTACTGGCCCCAGTCACCTTAAACTTATAGACATAAAGGACCACGCTTTTTTGATCATTTTATCCCGTATGACCTACATCTGGGTTTTTCTTATTGTTAAGAACGCCTCTGTCAGCTCGGCTTTTTGGATTAACGGTTCACAACTGATGTATTGTTCAAGAGCTTGGGTTAAATAGTATGATTTTCTTGACAGAACATCATTTAGATGAGTATTTGTACTGTATTGTGTGCTCGCTATCTGTGGCGTACCCAGAAATTTTCAAACAGGGTGCAATGGACCAATTCAGAAATTGTACGGCATTCTGGGATTGTGATTGTTCACGACGTCGCCGATTGGCTAAGGCAAATTTTACGAGTACGCTGCGACGTCGTTGATTGGTCCAGCCAGATTTTACGAGTACGGAAGTTGAATTTCTGAATAGGTCTAAAAAAAAACTTTCTGGGACCTCTTGTTTCATACAGTTCCTAACCATTTTTTTGGGTCAAAATTGGGCGCCCGGTACGCCGGTCCTAGATCCGCCTTTGGAACCTTTTTATACTGTTGCAGGATCGTTTGTTTGTTTACAATTTTTCAGATGTGTATCTATACTGTAACAGAATCGTGTGTTCGTTTATTTGTTCTGTTCCGGAATCGTGTGCTCGTTTATTTGTAGTGTTACGGAATCGTGTGCTCGTTTATTTGTACTGTTACTGAATCATGTGCTCGTTTATTTATACTGTTACGGTATCGTTTGCTCTTTTATTTATCCTGTTATGGAATCGTGTGCTCGTTTATTTGTACTGTTAAGGAATCGTGTGCTCGTTTATCTATACTGTTACGGAATCGTAGGCTCGTTAACCTATACTGTTACGGAATCGTGGGCTCGTTTATCTATAATGTTACGGAATCGTGGGCTCGTTAATCTATACTGCTACGGAATCGTGGGCTCGTTAATCTATACTGTTACGGAATCATGGGTTCGTTAATCTATACTGTTACGGAATCCTGGTCTCGTTTATTTGTGCTGTTACGGAATCGTCTGCTCGTTTATTTATACTGTTACGGAATCGTGTTCTCGTTTATCTTTACTATTGCATAATCGTGGCTCTATACGTTTACAGAATCGTGTTCTCGTTTATAATCTTTTAGATGAGTATCTAAATTTGGAAGTGAACATTCTTCTGGAGCACCTGAGTCCACTTTCGTTCCTACGTGAGTAACTCAAAGTGTGTGAACAAAAACTTATTTATATTTATTATTTTACTCAAAAGTGGCGATGTACACCCACAGCCAGGACCTGAGCACAAAAAACGTCAACCTAAAAATCCCTGTACAAAATGCTCAAAAGGGGTTATTGCAACAAGTAAAGCAATTAGTTGCGATTTGTGTGAAGAATGGACGCACATAAGATGTACCTCAGAAATAACTGAACAAATTTACAAAAACATGTTAAATGGAGAATCTGTTGACTTCATCTGCAGTAAATGTCTTACGCAACAACTACCACATATTGATCAAGACTTAAGAGCTGACTGTAACGATAATACTAATTTAAATCAAAGCTTCAAAACTGATGATCAATCTTCGGAATCTGTTTTTAAGTTTTCAAAAACGAAAGGAATGAAATTTATTCATTTAAACGCAAGATCGCTACTTCCAAAAATGTCAGAAATTAGAATCGTGGCTCAAAAATCAAATGCATCAGTCATTGCTGTATCAGAAACTTGGCTTGACTCGACTGTGACCAACGGTGAAATACAAATTGATGGTTATTCCGTCCTCCGCAAAGATAGAGACAGGCATGGGGGAGGTGTCTGTACATATGTGAACAACAGCATAGCTTTCAACACAAGAACTGACCTCACTTCTGATTTGGAGTCTCTGTGGATAGAACTACTGCTACCCAAAACAAGGCCGATTCTTATAGGAACAATTTACAGGCCACCCAATATGTCTGACTTCACCAGCAAATTTGAAAATGTTATTAGTCAAATAAAATCTGACATTGAAACTATCATTTTAGGGGACTTTAATATATGTATGAAAAACAAAAACTCTACACTAGCAAAATCTTTTATGAATATTTTAAAGTTATTTAGCTATGAACAGCTCATTACCGAGCCCACAAGAATAGCTCAAAACTCTTCTTCAATTATTGATCTAATTTTATGTAACAAATCAGAAAATATAGTTGACTCTGGCACAGTCTGTTCTGGTTTAAGTGATCACAACATCGTCTATTGTTGTAGACAAGTTAAAAGAGTTTCAGTAGGTAAACATAAAAATATCAATATACGGTCTTTAAAAAATTATGACCAGGTTACTTTCTATGAAGAGTTGAATAATATTGACTGGTCCAAGTGCAATCAATATGAAAAGACAGTTGATGAAAATTGGAATTGTTTTAGGGAATTATTTACAAGTGTCTTAAATAAAGTTGCTCCCTTAAAGAAAGTTAGAGTTAAACAAAATACAGAACCATGGATGTCAAATGAAATTTTGAATCTTATCAAAGAAAGAGATGAATTGTTATCTAATTATAAAAAGACAAATAACCCTGAATACTTTAAAATGTTTCGCAATAAAAGAAATAAAGTTCAAAGGGAGATCAAAATTGCAAAATCTAGCTATTTTTCAGATAAGATCGAAGAAAATAAAAATGACCCTAAAAAGTTATGGAAACAACTAAAAGATCTTGGTTATAAAGCCAAACCTCAGGAAGCAAGCATTGTACTGAATGTGAACAATGAATTGTGTCATGATTCTAAAACCATAGCAAACTATATTAACAATTTCTTTACAACTGTAGCATCAGAATTAGTTAAAAAGCTTGCTAAAGCTAAAGGTTTATACTCTGTAACATCTCAACTATTTTTAGATTTTTACAATAAGAGAAATCCTAATAAGAACACATTTATATTACAACCTGTTACGGAAGATTTTGTATATAAAGAATTAAATTCTCTTAATGCTTCCAAAAGTACTGGTTTGGATGAGATTCCAGCTCGTTTTATAAAAGATGGTGCCCCTATATTAAAAACACCTATTGCTTTTATTATTAATCAGTCAATTTTTTCTGGAGTTGTTCCTCTTAGTATGAAATATGCTCGAGTCAAACCTCTTTATAAAAAAAATAGTCCGCTTGAAGTTGGAAATTATAGACCCGTTAGCATACTAAGTATAGTTTCTAAGATTTTAGAAAGAAGTGTGTATAATCAATTAGCTGATTTTCTGCAAGAAAATAATATGCTATATAACTTACAATCAGGTTTTAGACAAAAATATTCTACTGATACATGTCTCATACATTTGCTGGATTATTTAAGAACTAATAACGCAAATGGCTTGTTTACTGGTATGATCATGCTAGACCTGCAGAAAGCATTTGACACTGTTGATCATAGTATACTATGTAATAAATTAAAAATAATGGGTGTTGAGTCGATAGACTGGTTTAAGTCATACTTATCAGATAGAGTACAATTTGTGTCTGTAAATAATACTATGTCAGAACCTATGAATGTAACATGTGGAGTTCCCCAAGGTAGTATTTTGGGACCTCTGCTCTTTTTAACTTATGTAAATGACATGCCAATAAGTATTGATAACAAATGTAAACTAATTTTATATGCAGATGATAGTGCAATTTTATTCTGTAATAAGGATCCAAAGATTATATCTGAAAAATTAGGCTCCGTATTGGAAAGTTGTTCTGATTGGCTTATTGATAATAAACTTTCACTACATCTTGGAAAGACAGAATGTATGCTTTTTGGCCCACCAAGGAAACTTAAATGTATATCTGAATTCTATGTAACTTGTTATAACCATGTAATAAAATCCACTGACTGTGTCAAATATTTAGGTGTATCTATAGATAAATATCTTAATTGTGAATATATTGTATCAAATATTATACAAAAAGTAAACTCTAGACTTAAGTTTTTATATAGACATGCAAAGTGCCTAGACACCAGATCAAGACTGACCCTCACAACAGCTCTAATACAATGCTATTTTGACTATTCCTCTTCATCTTGGTATACTAGTATTGGGAAAGGGGTAGCAAATAAATTGCAAGTACTACAAAACAAAGTTGTGAGGTTCATTCTTGGTCTGGGGCCAAGAGCTAGTATAAACAATGATATTTTCGATCAAGTTAACATGTTATCAGTCGAAAATAGAGTTAAACAGATGAGACTAAATCATGTGTACAATATTTTTAATGGAATTGCTCCAGATTACATGTCATCAGGTTTTTTTCGTAATTCGAACAACACCAGAGGGTCATCCAACTTAAATTTTTGTGTCCCAAATTCAAACATTTGTAGTAAGAATACATTTTTATTTAATGCGATCCATGACTGGAACAATTTGCCAGCAAAAATTAAAGTTTTAGACCAGAAATATTCGTTTAAAAAAGCTGTCAAGCAACATTTAAAGGATGAAGCTAGAAACCGTGAAAATAGTGATTTTTTGTTTTATTGATATATATGTCAGTTTCTAATATTTTTATTTTTATTGCAAAAAATGTTGTCTTTTTTTTAACAATGCTGATTTCTGATATATATATCTTGTAACTTTTTGATAAAGGGACCCCATTGGAAATAAGCTTTTGGCTTTAATGGGTTTTTATCCCAGGCAATCAGGTTGCATTAGTATATATTGTTAAATGTATTGTTTTAAATTTATATTGTATTTTTATCATGCTATGCATTGTATACTTGATTTTGCCTGAATAAATATTATTATTATTATTATTATTATAATTCCTGATTTCTATATATTCTTGTTGTGTGTTTACTTGTATTGCTGTTGTGTTTACTCAGTGTACTCTACTGTAGTGCTTAGTGTCTACTCATTTGGATATTATTTTTTAGACTTCATAGAATCGAATTCATCTATTGTAAGGTTACCAACATGGTATCCATCTCTTACCCGCTATTCAATTGATTTTTATAAACTTTCCCACAATCCATCTGGCATCATGTTGATGTGCATCTTCTAAATTGAAATTTGATTTCATCAACAATTCGGAACGATGATATTTCTTTGTTATAAGTGATCAGTACAAGATTTGACATTGCAGATGACACCTTAAATGGAATGTGGTCAGATAATCCTCTATTCTACCCGACCTACTACATATCTAGCGAACCATCCGGCCAAAGCTGCATCGGATGTAATTGCGGAGCATTAACAGACAATCACGTGTTAAAGTCATGTGATGGGGACGTGTAAGTATATCAGTTTAAAACTTACTCGTTTAGTTGTGATTAACGCAAGCAATATGATTAAGAATTTTTGGGGGGAGGTTAATGTCTAATGGCGATGAAAGAGGGTTCCAGGTCAATTTTGCCTTAAATCTGCATGCAAATTACAGTATTTTCGAAGGGGGATGGAACCCAAGACCATCCCTTTCTTGATCCACGTACGATATTCATCAAATGAAATCTAGTTAATAATATGATATATAAAAATAAATCCATGTGCTCGACCGGCTAATTTTAACGTAAAGAGGGAACTTTTAAAAAAGGAATTAAATAGTAGCAAAGTCTGACCCCACCCAACCTAAATCATATGCACTTGAGAAAGTTGTTGTTAAAATATCTGGGATCAATAATTACTACTTATTAAAAATTCAATTATTTGTGCAAATAATAAATCCTGTTACATTCTGGGACGACATTAAGCGGGGACGAAATTATCCATTTTATGGATTACGTGACGTCATTGAATTCCTTGTCAGGGTATTTCGCGCTTCTTCAGCAGACCACAACAACATTCAGATTCTGTCAGGTTTTGTGAGATTTTTTGAGTATCAGTGTTTTATTTGAAACATTGGTAACAGAAGGTACACTAAGAAACCTGGCGGAAAAAAAACGGTCAAGTAAAATTAATATCATGCGGGATTGAGGCCGGAAAGTGAGTGAAACACGACATGATGGGACTCTTCTTTAATTTTCAGGTAAGAACCTTTATTTATTATTATGAGTAGGTTTTATTCAGTAAATTTATGTATTTCTTCATCTTATTTTATCTACTTAGAATTTAACAAAGCTTGCTCAGTATCATGCATTTGGTATGACTAGTAAATGGGACGATGTTGCCAAAAGCTAGCTCGGTAATTTCCGGAAAATCGTTTTTCAGCGGAAAAGACCGAATGGTGTTTAAATAAAAATCTGTGTGTAAAAATAAACAAGTGGATGAACGAGGGTTTTATCACTGTTTTTGAATTTCAATTTTTATATTTTTGCATAACAGATTATGATGTATTTTTTTATAAGCCCAGAGGGTTGATTGTTTTACTTGCTCCGTGCCTATTATTTTTTTCACTCCGTAAAAGTAAACCTGTTCCGGTTTTATCGTCAGTATATTTCTAGTACATCTCAAAACATGCACAATGCCGTAGGGCTCGCATCTGCGATGCTCGCTATTAAATCACATGCTTGTTCTGAAACGCTAATCAAACAGTTATTCAAAGTTTCGATGGACAGCAAAGCTGAAAAACCAAATATCATTAATATTCAATGGGATTTTTTTACACTGCGCGTTATAACTCATCAAAGACTCGTTTATAGTCAAAGTTGATATTTTAAAGTAATGTATGAAATAAAACACATATATTGAAACAAAGGTGTCTAATAACAAAACTGTTTAACCTAGCCTTAGAGTAAAATAATCTTAGGACAGTGATTTGCTTCACTTTCTCGATATTTAGTTAGGGTCAATGTGCATTAATAGAAAACCCGTGCTTTTTCCTAATAACAAAACATTATAGTGGTAAGTCCGTATACATGTATTTAAGGAATTTAACAAGTTATATTATACGAGGGTATACATTGTACCTCATGGAAAATGACCCCCCCCCCAAAGCTACAAGCCTTAAGGTTAGTGAGGACACCTGTCATGTGACCAAAAACAGCTAACAATGCAAAAAACAAGTTCAAATGTCACAAATACCTTGAAACTTGTGTTAACTAGTTTCATTTAACAAAACTTAATCAAAATAAATTAATTTTAATTCAAATAAAACAACCATTCCTACATAAATAAAATTTTCAAATAAAACAAGGGAGATAATCCACTTGAAAAATGACCAAAAAATTACAAAGATTTGTATTGTAGACAGAAAAGTAAGCTGGTGACCCCCAGTTTTTATTGTTTTATTTCAAAATATATTGTATTTCATTGATTTTTATCAAATAAAAATAAAATTTAAATTCGTGGATTTTTTCAGCGACAAGATTTTATGCTAATTATTTGGCCTTTCCTACATAATCTATAGTAATTTCGGAAAACTTTGAGCCTAAATTTTTGGAAAACAAGCCTGGAAAGGGGGTCCAATATTTTTGCACAAGATAAAGTATATACCTAATACTAATATATCAAAAAATTTGACATTTTAAATTCGGCATTATTTCGGTGGTGGTGTTTTGGGGTGTAGTATTTATACCAAATTTATTTTGCATCTTATTTTGCAGGATGATCGTCTCTCATTCATTTGCAAACATTACAAATACGACATTTTCTGTCACGACTTCAACAATGTAAGTATAGTAACAGGTATAGAGAAACGTTTTATAGAGGTGGAACACACACAGCAAACAGAACACATTAAGGGGAACACATGCAGATCTTTCGGATCTACAGTTACACAAAATAAATTTTCCAAGTTTTCCGGTAAAATACGCCTGCCCCTTTCCCTTGAAAACTCTCTCTAGATCCCAATTGACAAAATAATACGGATATGCAAAGTCGAAATAAAGTTGATTAAGGAACCACACTTGTTAGATGTTATATACTAGTACTCAATGAGAAGCACAACACATTGTGAAGACTTAAATTGTTTTATATCGATACTGATATCTTAACAAGTTACACCAGTTTGTATGCATATTCCAAATCTACATACCTTTGTCTTTATCAATTTGGTTCTGTACACGCATGACACATGCGCTATTATTATGTGCTGACGGAACACGGAATTTTGAAGCATACGCGTCTAATTTTTCAGACGCATACAGATGTTGGCTGTCAAAGAGTTTTTTTTTTTGCCTCCTTTTCCGGATTTGACACCGTTGACAGCGCAACAAGTGTGTTTCAACTGGCAAGAACTGCTTATACTAACGGAGAAACATAGTTTTTTGTTCTTTTTTTACGACTTAATTTCGTGAGTGCTGATTGCTTTTTGGTCATTTTTGTGCTTTTTTGAGTTGTCTTTTACTTCGTGTAGTACTCGTTTGTATTGGCATTCGAATGCCACTTTTGCTTCTTTTTTTAAAAGATTCTCTTATTCATAGAGGTCATTTCTATGCAATCAATTTGACGGAGTTTCAAAAGGTGAAAGTTCAACCGTATGACGAATTATACCGCTAAAAACTCAAGTTTAAAGTTCTTTCCGAGGACATTTTATCAACTCAACTGTATCATTGCGGCATCCATTTTATCTGTCTAACTTATCTGATACTTAATTCATTAATAATTCACTTATCTTCGAAAATATCAATTTACTATCCCCCCCCCGCCGCAAGGTGGAGCGGGGACATATATAGAAATGCCTGTGTCCGTCCGTCCGTCACACCTTTTTTTTTCGTAACAGTTTTGCTTCAGGTAGTCCGTTTTCAGACCTGTCGCTCTACTTCTTGTTAAACGAGCCGACTTAGATTTTTCCTACTCAATGGGCAGGGCCCATAGAATCTATTCTTGTTCGTATTCTATTGATGCAAAAAGTAGTTATAGTAGATATTCCAGCTTAAGTATAGAATAAAATCAAAGATATTGTTTTATATGGAATGTTTTTGGTTTTCATTGAAGCACAATTCGTTACTGTACTCCATTTGAGATCACCAAGGACGCATTTTCTCACCTCACAAGCCTGACGTCTTTGTAAGTATCACTCTTATGGTAAATAAAGCATTGTAACCTTATGATTTTTCTTTCATTCTTTATTCATGGAAAATGCATGCCTATAGTGGTCAGATCACACATGTGTTTGGTGGCACGTTTTGATCCCTTTTTTAGCTCACCTGGACCGAAGGTCCATGTGAGCTATTACCATCACTTGGCGTCCGTCGTCGTCGTCGTCGTCTGTCGTCGTCTGTCGTCGTCGTCGTCTGTTAACAATTTTTTCAAAAAGCTTCTCCTCTGAAACTACTGAACAGAATTTAATGAAACTTGGTATGAATGATCCTTAGGGTGTCCTGCACCAAACTTGTGTTTCGATTTTTGATCCGTCAAAAAACATGGCCACCGTTACTAAAAATAGACCAGGGGGGTCAGACTACTGTTTTTGGCTCGTAAATCAAAAATTATAATAGATAGATAATCTGATGCCACCCTACTGCTTCAGCACCAAAAGTTCTACAAAAGTCTCCATTTGGTCAAAGTTGTCAGATGATCCCTTATAGGGGTTACAGCCCCTTAAAGGTGAAAAATAGCGTTTTTGCATGTTTTTGGCCTATAGAATGAAAATTATTGTAGATAGAGAAAAGCTGTTGGTTGCTTAGATGTTTAGCTCATTTAGCTCTACAAAAGTCTCCATAGGGTCAAAGTTGTAAGATGACCCCTTATAGGGGTTACAGCCCCTTAAAGGCGAAAAATAGTGTTTTTGGCCTATAGAATGAAAACTATCGCAGATAGAGAAAAGCTGTTGCTTGCTTAAATGTTCAGCTCATTTAGCTCTACAAAAGTCTCCATAAGGTAAAAGTATTCAGATGATCCCTTATAGGGGTTGCAGCCCCTTAATGGTGTAAAATAGCATTTTGCATGTTTTTGCCCTATAGAATGAAAATTATTGTAGATAGAGAAAAGCTGTTGCTTGCTTAAATGTTCAGCTTATTTAGCTCTACAAAAGTCTCCATAGGGTCAAAGTTGTCAGATGACCCCTTATAGGGGTTACAGCCCCTTAAAGGCGAAAACTATTGTTTTTGGCCTATAAAATGAAAACTATTGCAGATAGAGAAAAGCTGTTGCTTGATAAAATGTTCAGCTCATCTAGCTCTACAAAAGTCTCCATGGGGTCAAAGTTGTCAGATGACCCTTTATAGGGGTTAAAGCCCTTTATAGGCGAAAAATAGTGTAGATAGAGAAAAGGTGTTGCTTGCTAAAATGTTCAGCTCATTTAGCTCTACAAAAGTCTTCATAGGGTTGAAGTTGTCAGATGTCCCCTTACAGGGGTTACAGCCCTTTAAAGGCGAAAAATAGTGTTTTTGGCCTATAGAATGAAAACTATTGCAGATAGAGAAAAGCTGTTGCTTGCTTAAATGTTCAACTCATTTAGCTCTACAAAAGTCTTCATAGGGTTGAAGTTGTCTGATAACCCCTTATAGGGGTTACAGCCCCTTAAAAGTTGAATAATAGTGTTTTTTGATTATTTAGAATGAAAACTATTGCAGATAGAGAAATGATTTTTCATGCTTAAACATTCAGCTCATTTAGCTATACAAAAGTCTTCATAGGGTTGACATCAAGACCAGGTGAGCGATTCAGGCTACTGGGAGCCTCTTGTTTATGGTTACACAATTAATTTATTACAGTGTAATTGTTTAGTATATGTTTTGTATTGATGTTTGTAAGCATCTTTGTCTTTTTATATACCGCATTTGTTTGCCTTAAGTAATCAACCATCAAACAGAGGACGACCCTTAAAAGGTGTTCAGGAAATTTATCAAAGTTTGTAAAAATACCTATTAATGACCATTAAGATGTTCGTCGATAAATTTTAAAGACTTTTGTTAGATTTTCGGAGTCTTCTGGATTTTACCATTAGTATAGGAAAAAAATTTGCTCGATAGAAAGTCAGAGAAAAAGTAAAATCCTTTGTCAAATTTTTAAATAATAATATCTTGAAAACGAGTTTCGCTTCCTATGAATTTGTTTAGTTTGTTTTGTTCATTTATCTTTTTCCTTTTAATCAAAGATAAACAAAATAGTAATTTAAAACTTGTTTATTTTAAACTGAGCAAAGACCTTACTAAAGTCTGCTAAACGTTTTTCTACCCTTTTCAGAACGATACAGAGCTGTGGATTAACTTCTATGCCATATGTAGATCACAACCCGTTGATTATTTTGTAAGTTGTTTCATTGAGTCCTAGGCCTGTTGTTGCATAACTCCTGTTTTTTGCGAATATCCAAGCATTTTGCATGTTTTAATTTGTCTTTTTTAGCTCACCTGGATTGAGGACCCAAGGTCTAGATGAGCTATTGCCTACACTTTGCACCTGTCGTCACCTGTTAACATTAAAAAAAATCTTCTAGATCTGAAACCTTTTGGCCAAATGTACCCAAACTTTGTACATGTATGGTTTGAAAGTATGTTCTTTACAAATTATGGTCGGATTATTGATTCGACCACCCCCCCCCCCCCCCCTTAAAAAAGAGACTAAGTGAATATGAACAGCTCTTATATTTATTTTGGGAGATAAATTTACGACAATTCAGAACAAACGAAAACACAGTGTATAACCGGACAGTAAGCGATCACGGAAGTTGATCACTGTCCGGTGGTAAAATCCTAGTTGATTTTGAAAAATGGTATGATTTCCCCATGAATTTAAGCTTTTATTCCACTGAGACGAATTTTTACGAAAAAATGAAGCGTACAATTTGTTAACATTGTTAATTATCACTATTCAAATTATCAATATATCTTGTGGATGATTTAAATTTCCAAAAAAAGGGGTTTAATCATTGGTATTTTTGACAATGGAAACTCATTTCGGCGAAAGAAACAACAATTTATTAGTGAATTACTTACATTGAAATAGGGTATTGCATCTCCAATGAAAGCTGTTTAAATAAAAAATCATTTGGTATCAATATTATTTGATAAAATGGTTTTGACTGTTCACAATAATCAGATTTGTAAGAGCACTACTCACTCCATCTCTGTCCGACTAGTTGCCACTGTACACAATCATTAATTGTTCGAAAGCTATATCTATCTGTCCAATTAATTGTTGGGTTCAAAGTAGCAGTATAAAGACAAAAATCCTCACAAACCATTATTCAAACGATTCAGTTGATATAAAAAAAAAACTGGAACAAAGATAAAAGGTAATAGCTTACCCAAACAAAGAATTGCAACAAGATTTCATAACAACATAGGTTTATTTAGGATTCAGATTTATTTTTGTAATTCCTCGCAAGTTGGAAAATAATCCGTACATTTTGTCAAGCTAGTTGTCGAATAAAAACATTTGACCATAATTCTAAGCTTTGACTGAATTGAACATTTTGGTACATACAAATTAGATTTAAGATTTGGGAAGAAGCAAAGGTGTACCAAAGGGGAATCAGTATCATAAAACCGTAAAGACAAAGACAAAACCGGCAGACAAAAAATCATCACAACAAAACAAACCACATAACAACATAAAACACACACACACATAACAACAAACCGCATTCAGCAACGCGAACTCAAGTCGAAACGAGAGTGAACTCAGGTGCTCCGGAAGAGTAAGCAGTTGGAAGTTGACCTTTCTCTTAAAATCTAGCAAGCTTTTCAAACTTTGCAAATGAAGATATGTATCTATAGTTGATATACTGTTCTTGGGTTACATGTATATATACATGTGTATGCCTCATGTTTTGCCTTTTAATCTCTGATAAACCATTTTACATGAAACAATCCTTATGGTTTGTCCAGTGGCGGATTCCGGAGGGGGGGGTGGTTCCGAGGGTCGGAACCCCCCCTTTCCTCCGAAATTTTTGAATTTTTGTGTAGATTTTCACCTGAAACCCCCCCCTTTGACCCACAGAACCAAGTATGTGGACCCCCCCCCTTTTCTAAAATTCTGGATCCGCTCCTGTTGTCTATCTTTCAATTTGTTTATTTCAACATTGTTGGTAATCGGTTAGTCATTATAATAACACCTTTACCATCTCGCAAGAGACACTCTCTTTCCTTGACTTGGAATGTAGCATCCAAAATGGCAAAATAGTAACGTCTGTGTTCTATAAACCCACTGATGCACACTGCTACCTGAACTATCAATCTTGTCATCCCCAGAGCTGCAAAAATGCCATTCCTAGGTCTCAATTTCTGAGACTTAAAGACGTATTTGCAGCAGTGAGGATGATTTTAAAGATCAAAGCAGCAAGTATGAAATCATTCTTTGTCAATATGGGATATCCTAACAACATCTTGGATAAAGCTATCGACTCAGGTTCCCGGGTGACACGATCCAAGGCTTTGGAGCCCAGGTCAAGACGCAAGAATGACCGTATACCCTTGGTACTTACATACCACCCTCATAACATCGTTATACGGGACATTCTGTTGCGCAGTTTCAAGTCCATCGTCTTGAAAGACGAACACATGTCGACAGTGTTCAACTCGCCGGCCCTGATTGCTTTTCGCAAGTGTAAGAGTTTGAGGCAACATCTTTTCTCCAGTTCATTTGACAAATCCAAGAGACGCCCTCGCTCTGACTTTTCAGGCACCAGGGGTTGTGGTCGATATATCTGTGTCACATGTGCCTTTACCTGAGAGATTAAGGAGATAGTTGGCCCCTCCAACACTTTCAGGTTGAAGAACGGTTTTACCTGTATCTCCTAAAATGTCATTTACGCCATCCGCTGTGCTAAGTGCCTTAAAATTTACGTAGGAGAAACCTATCGTAGACTGGGTGACAGATTTGCTGAACACAGGAGAAGTGTTCTCAAATGTGACGATTTCTCAGTCGGCCAGCACTTTTCATTGCCAAACCATAGCGTCCAGGATATGCAGGTAACCGTTCTCCTTGAAACATGCACCGGCGAAAAACAAAGACAGTTTCTTGAGCAAAGAATAATAAACTTTTTAGGCACTTTTCAATCCTTTGGTATAAATGTAAAAAGACAGACCTTTTCTTAATATCTACAAATTAGTCATCTAGTTCAGGATTAAGATACCATGTGATGTTCTTCGAGTCATTTTTATGTCATTCTGTCCTCGTCAGTCGATGTGTCAACTTCTTTTACTTTATAGCCCCTGAAGAAGGACTTTATGTCCAAAAAATTGGGCATTCTTGTTTTAGTTGTTTTAAAGGTTTTATTTATCTATATTTCTTATTTGGTTTTACCTTTTAAATGTGGCTTCACCATCCATTTATTTATCTTTTTTATTTATACACAAGCCACAGTGCAACATATTTTATTTGTTGGAATTTACATTATAATATGCATATAGCGTTACCAAATTTCCGGTTTTTATCACAGGCGCTTGGGTTCAGGATAATTTTTTTTATTAATAACGTGTATATAAAAAATTTCATACTCGTCTATATACTATTTCCACAAGGCAAGAATGTTTGACAGTTCTAAAAATAGAACAAAATTTACCCTTGGAAAACCCCCTATTTTCTCATAGAATTAAAGGTTTTGTGTAAAATATTTGTGATTTTTCTTAATCCTTTCAGTTTTATCTCGCAATAAATCACATATATATCATGTAGCAATGCACAATGACTTTAAATCTAACCTTTTTTCATTCGAAGTGAGCCACAAAACCACCAGGGACGGAAGTAGATAAGGGAGACAATATTCCGCCCCTTGTACCAATTTTATCATTGAATTTGAATAACCACATATATTTTATCCTGTAACGTCTTTTTGTAAAACTATGGTACACATAACAGGTCCTAATGTAAAAAATGTGCGTTTTTGCTACAATCCGCGTAGTTAAAAATAATTCAAATAAGAACGTGACCATATTTTTCCGCCAAAAGATTTTGTTCGAACTCACCTAGATTTTACCTTACTGTAGTGTCACTCGGAATTCCTTTTATTTGGCGGAATATTGTTTCCCTATCTACTTCCGTCCCTGGTGATATTTTTGGTCCGGTTCGGAGGGAAAAAGACTAGATTTGACGTTATTACACATTGATACACTATAATTTTGAGCCCATAAGAGAGAGAAAACTAAAAAGAATGAGACAATTGCCAATTTCATTTCGATGGAAAACTACTTCTATAAGAAATTCGTAGATTTCCCAAGGTTCTATTTTTAGAACTGTCAAACATTCTTGCCTTGTGGAAATAGTATATAGACGAGTATGAAAATTTTTATATACACGTTTTTAATAAAAGAATAATCCTGAACCCAAACGCCTGTGGTTTTTATGTCACTCTGCTTTTATGATTGTATTTTTGTCATTTTAGAACACATCAAATCTATAATGTTTCATGCGTTTAAAGTTTAAAATTGTCTAAACCCTTAGGTTCTTCCTAGCCCAAACTTAATTTGATCTTAGTCATGAGTCTTGAATAGTGGAGTTTCAAAAACTCAATCCTGAGTTCAACTCCTTACTGGAAGACGGAGAAGAAGAAGAATAAACGAAACGCGCGTCATATACGTATTGTTTGGAACTTTGTTGTATATTTTTATTTTGGACTTTGTGAATACAACCAATTTATCGGCAATAGCAAACGCATATTAAAGCAGACCAAGATAAACGATATTTAATGAACAAAAACAGGTAATTAATAGCTGTCACCAGATTTCAAGCATTAAGCATAGCCGGCATTACCCCGCTTATGAGGGACTGATTTATCATGAATTCGAGGCCGTAAAAGAAACCTGTCGTGACAACCTAGCTGTCACCACAGTCGCTAAGGCTAACCACATTTTTAAAAACAACTCAAATCATTGTTAAGCTTTTTATTAATATAAGACATAGATTTACATAGAGATGACCGCTCCATGATGTCCATAATCTTGATCAAAATGGTTTTCACATCTAAACAGACTTTTTTGTGTTGAGCATGTTGTCCGTATCATACAAGTAAGTGACAATTCATCGACTCATAAATATCTAGCACACTAGCTGTCGATGCTATAAGAAGATTTCAGTTTCACAAAAGTCAATGGAAAGCTTCTAATGAACAATTTTGACAGTAGCATTGATTAGTCATACACAAGTGAACATACTTAGGTACTCATAGCTGTTAATCGCACTTCTTTTTATGAGCTTGTTGAATGGATTTTGTTATAAGATGAACACTGCCGCAATTATGTTTTCGAATCCAACAGTAGAGACTATTTTGAGTTCTCATATTTATTCTGTAAAGTAAATAAATGAACCAAAATAGACAATGACATTAAATATCATAAAAATATGAAAACATATATTCATAAGTTTGCTTATAAGCAAATTGTAGAATAATACAATAAACTTAGATATAAAGAAATGAGGAGCAATGCGAAATGATAACTTTTTTATTCAAACTCTGAGGATTCAAAGCAGACAATTAATCGGACACTCATAGAAAATAAATGACCAATTAATCGGACAGTAAACGATTATACCATTATTACAAAACTTAATGTTTTTAACTAAATTGTGTATTTTATCTCCATCTATCCTTTGCAATGTAGAAAGTCAAATAATCGCCCTTTTTGATAATAATAAAAAGGCTAGTAAAATCATTGCAGTTTGCGAGTAAATTCCAAATATGTGCTAAGAAGTGAAGGAAAAAATGTTCACCCATCGATGATCAATCTAAAAATTATAATAGTTTAAATTGTCCCGAATACAAAAAGAAACGTTAAACAGTTGTGTAAATGAGCAAGTTAAAAAAACAACTCACCTTTGTTCCTATTCGATATCGTAGTACGTTCATGCAGCCTTAAAACCACAAAAATCTGGCGAAAAAGATAACATGCAACTAGGATTTTACCATCGGACAGTGATCAACTTCCGTGATAGCTTACTGTCCGGTTATACACTGTGGAAAAGGGGTGTGACTCATAAATATCAAATGTCAAGGAATATGAATGTCCAGGAAAGGCAAGAATATCAAAAATATATAATCTTTAAAAGTTAAAATATCTGCTACAGTTTTTTTTTTGGTGAAAAACTGAAAGTGTTCCCTATATTGTTCTACATTGTGATGAATAGGTAACATAATCACTTAAAGGTTAAAAGGATGAAAGAAGCAAAGGTGTACCAATGGGACATTTGTTAATCCGAAAAGATGTAGACATCAAATCCTGTACAAAACAAAAGCCACAAACAGGAGACTCCCGCAGGGTTAAAAACGACCTGCGACCTGAGGGCTTTTAAAGGGCGACTTCCGAACTACACTTCATAAAATCGACCTATGCCAAAAAGCGACCTGCGACCTCCGCCAAAATATGCCTTTTAAAAGCGACCTTTTGCGACCTCGGGCCCCTTTTAAAAGCGACCTTGCGACCTGAGGGGGGTACCCTGCGGGAGCCCCAAACAGCAACAAAAACAACATATACATGTATAACAATCTTACCACAATTAACAAAGTCGAAACGAGAGTTAACTCCGGTTCTCCGGAAGAGTAAGCAGTTCATGCTTGCTTACTATTTTTGTGATGTTTCCATACTCACTGTTTACAACAGGAACCTCATAGACAACAACATCACCGTCAATTCAACGTACAGAGGGAAACTACCAGCTTCAGTACAATATCTGTAAGTACATCTAACTCATCAGCCATGTCAGTAATATCAAATGGAATGTTCTCTTGAAAAAAAACCTTATTGTTAAGTGACGTTTTTTTTCTAGTTGTAGCAATTTTATTTGAACTATAATAAATATGATTATACAAAAATGAGTAAATAAAAGGTTATTATGTAAATAAAGTATAAAGTACATTGAAGTAAATTACACACGATTTTACCCGTGCATATAATCCTGAAAACAATTTCATAAGACTGGACCTATTTTTTTCATTGTTAATAATGGTCAAAATCAATGATGGGAGAAACCGGGGTTCCCAGAGGAAAGCACCAACCTATGGCATGTTACCGACGAACCTACTTACAAATGTCTACAACCCGTTATTGCTTATCACGCAAAGTGGCATTCGGAATTGTAATCCAAATCCACAAGTCATCTATCGTCCAGTTTCTATTCAATTTTGTTCCCAAAACAACTCTAATTGCTTAAATGTTTCGTATGTTTAGAATAATTCTTAGACATATTCGAATGATTGTTTTCATTTCAGTGCTGTAACACATAACCGTTTATACTGGTTCCCTGACAAGTTTATTTCTGGAGACAACTTACGTCTTGTGTATGTAAATATTTATTTTACAAAAAAAAAGTTCTTACTGATATGTGGAATAAGTAAAGGCGACACAACCTACATGCACAGTCAGCAGCCTTTAACGTGACCAACAGTCGCTGCTTGCAGTCTTGCATTAGCCCAAGATGAAAATATGATACATAAAATTCAATACCATATGGAAGCCTCGACGTGCCACGAACAAAAAAAAAATATTTAAGTCGTGCTTACGAGTTTCAAACATGCGCGCATGAGTTACAAACTTGTGCGCTCGAGGTTACGAGTTTCAAACATGCGCGCATGAGTTACAAACTTGTGCGCTCGAGGTTTTTTTTTTATCTCGTGCGCACGAGTTTCAAACTCGTGCGCACAAGTTTGAAACTGGTACGCACCAGTTAATAACTCTTGCGCACGAGTTTCGAACTTAAGCTGGTGCGCACAAGTTACTAACTTGTGCATTCAAATTTGAAGCTCGTGCGCACGAGTTAAATATACTTTATTTGGTGGCACGTCGAGGCTTCCGTAGTAACCCAAGATTATCAACAATAGAACCATTTCTTGACAAAGAACAATTAGCATAAAGAGGACTAACTTTGTTAATATGAGTTTAATTGTCGATAACAAAGAAGTATGGTTAATGCTAAATTGTCCCAAAGTAACATTCCGGAATCTCCAAGTCCATAATGCAATATTACAAGAAATCTTTAGCAACCGTTGACGGACAATACGTGCGCAGCGACAAAATAAAAAAGGAGCAAGTTTCTTTTAAAATGGAACTAATTTTATTCGCACACTGAGACAAACCACATCGCTGTAGTTCAACTAGCATTTAGTCAACATTTTTTGTTGTTCATTTCGTATTACGTAAGATCTTGTACTTATAGAACATTTTGATTAAGTTAAAACATCTGTTTTAAAATGCTAGTACTTTCATGAACTTGTTTTTTTTCAGTTTTTTTTTCTTAAATGATAAATGTTTTAAAATCTATTTTCAGGAGTCTTGGATATAACAATTTTACGAATTTCCCTCTGTCAAGCTTTGGAAGTGTACCAAATCTGATGTATTTGTACGTATATTAGCTCAAATATACTTTATTGCATAATAAAACCTCAAAGAGGTTAAGCAAATACAATACAATACAATACAATACAAATTTTATTAGCCAATTATGGGCCCACAAGGGGCATTTACAAATACAAACATATATGATCAGTGTACTCACATATTATATGGAGTGACTATAAATAAAAATAGGAGTCAGTTCACATTCATGAGAATTAACAATGAAAATATTAAAAATTAAGTCACATTACAATTTAGCAGGAAGGAGCCCAAGTCATTCAGAGTTCTTATATCTTCATTATTGAAGCACCAGTAGAATTTATTAAAGTTTGATAACTGGGTGAAGTTAATATTATATTTTTGAATACTTTCAAATAATTTATTTCTGAGATCAGAAAACGTAGGACAAGAGGTAAAGAAATGGAGTTCATTTTCAATTTCATTTAAATTACATTTTTGACAAATTCTTTCTTCTTTTTTTGTTAAGGGTTTAGTATATCGTCCAGTCTCAATGAATAATTTATGGTTGCTGGTTCTGAATCTTGCTATGCATTTTCTTAACTCAGGTCTTTCTATAAGGTTAAGGTATTTTTCAGTTCCAAAATTGGTTTTAATTGAAAGATATGTTCTAAGTTTACCATCTTCTTTAATAAGATTGTCACGAGTTTTATACCAGTTATCAATATATATATGTTTCATCTGGTTTTTAATTAAATGTTTAAAATAATGTTTATTTAGATGACTTGGACCCCTCTCCAAATCAATATTTAAGATTTTTAGTAAATGTGAAAGTGATGAGTACCAGGTGTCTGCACCATTATGATGTAAATCCTTCAAATCAGAGTAGGCATCTTTTAAAAGATCCGATGGACATGTAACAATTCGGTGCCAATAATTTAACACTGCCTTAAAATGTGTAAATGCCATAGGAATTCTGCCAAATTCAGACATAATAGCAAAGTTTGAGGATTTTTTGTTAACAAACGAAAGGTATTTTAGAAAGTGTAGTTCTAACTTAACAGAGGGGAAGACACCTGGCAATCTTCTAAAATTACATAGACTATCTGATTTCATACTTTTTGGAAGAAAACAACCCCATATTTCAGATCCATAATCTAAAATGGATCTAATGGTGTGGTCAAAAACATGTATAGCAGACTTTATACTAGGACCAAGGGAGAACAGATCAGACTTAAGTTTGTACAATCCTTTCATTGCTTTTCTGTACAGGTCATGTTTGGTTTCATTGAAAGAGCCACAGGCAGAGAAGATTATGCCAAGATACTTGTATTTAGTAACATTATCAAGCTCTTTACCAAGAAAGAAGAATTTATTTTTTAGTAATTTACCTGTTTTATTGAAAATCACAATTTTGGTTTTATTAATATTTAGATCTATACACAAATACAAATATACATGTAAAAACATACAAAAACAATGAACATGTAACTCTACATACAAAGACATTATACTATTTACAAATATGTATGACTTTGACCAATGTTGATCTCATTGTCGCAACTCAAATGAAAGAAGGAGTATTTTTACACTGTTACTTCGTATTGTTGTTTCTGTTGTATCAACTTATTTCTCGTCTTTGCCTCATTTGACTGATATCCCTTTGGTACCTCTTTCTACTAACTCTTCCGGAACACATGAGATCACTCTTGTTACGACTTGAGTTCACGTTGTTGATTGTTATTCAGTTGTTTTTGAGTATTTATAAGTTGTCTGTTAATTCGTGCTGTTCTCGTTCGTGTTTGCTGGTTTTGTTTTTGCCCCATTAGGACTTTTGACAATCGAATGTCCCATTTGTGCCTCCTTTCTTCCAAGACTTTGCTTCTTGAAAAATTTTCGTTATTGGACATTTTACCATTAAATTCGTACAGCTGTCTAGAATATAAAGATACATATAATCTTAATAAAA
This sequence comes from Arcuatula senhousia, assembly GCA_963971305.1. Classification (NCBI taxonomy): domain Eukaryota; kingdom Metazoa; phylum Mollusca; class Bivalvia; order Mytilida; family Mytilidae; genus Arcuatula; species Arcuatula senhousia. Next base: position 3,922,309 of record OZ020313.1, read on the forward strand.
GAGCCAACCAATTGCAAATATCCGAATGGTGGTAGAAAAGTTCAATTCTTACATGCTTTAAAACCCATATTTCAATAATAAACCGATCACCCAACTACCAACCGCTCATTGGTTGTAGGTCTTCCTCTCAAAATGTTCATACAAGCACACAAAAATTCTACCAAATGCCCAGAGATACAAACATAGCATATCTGAACATAGCAAAACATGTATCAAAATACAAAGTTTCATGGTGGTTTATTCAACTGTTAATTTTGCTGTGTTGTATATGCATATTTCATCTCATTAATTTTAAATAAAAGTAATTAAAAGGCCAGAAAAAAAAATCTCGAAAGAGAAGTGTTCTACACAAAAAGTTTGAATGAGGAAGCCACGCAAGCACACAATATGATCATTATGTGCAGTACAAGAAAAAAAAACCCGGACATTTTACATGTTTTAAACAATTTTCAATTTAAACAACCCGAAATTTGTACAATTTCAACCGTTTTTTTGTTACTCGTTTTGTGAACGATTTTTTTATATAGTAACGTTTAGACTTTTGTAGGGGACTGAAGGGTTATGTTCTAAAGAAATACTAATTTGTTGAGTTTTGTAGGGGTCTGGAGGGTTATGTTCTAAAGAAATACTAATTTGTTGAGTTTTGTAGGGGTCTGGAGGGCAATGTTCTAAAGAAATACTAATTTGTTGAGTTTTGTAGGGGTCTGGAGGGCAATGTTCTAAAGAAATACTAATTTGTTGAGTTTTGTAGGGGTCTGGAGGGCTATGTTCTAAAGAAATACTAATTTGTTGAGTTTTGTAGGGGTCTGGAGGGTTATGTTCTAAAGAAATACTAATTTGTTGAGTTTTGTAGGGGTCTGGAGGGCAATGTTCTAAAGAAATACTAATTTGTTGAGTTTTGTAGGGGTCTGGAGGGTTATGTTCTAAAGAAAGACTAATTTTACGAGTTTTGTAGGGGTCTGGAGGGTTATGTTCTAAAGAAATACTAATTTGTTGAGTTTTGTAGGGGTCTGGAGGGCAATGTTCTAAAGAAATACTAATTTGTTGAGTTTTGTAGGGGTCTGGAGGGCAATGTTCTAAAGAAATACTAATTTGTTGAGTTTTGTAGGGGTCTGGAGGGCAATGTTCTAAAGAAATACTAATTTGTTGAGTTTTGTAGGGGTCTGGAGGGCAATGTTCTAAAGAAATACTAATTTGTTGAGTTTTGTAGGGGTCTGGAGGGTTATGTTCTAAAGAAATACTAATTTGTTGAGTTTTGTAGGGGTCTGGAGGGCAATGTTCTAAAGAAATACTAATTTGTTGAGTTTTGTAGGGGTCTGGAGGGCTATGTTCTAAAGAAATACTAATTTGTTGAGTTTTGTAGGGGTCTGGAGGGCAATGTTCTAAAGAAATACTAATTTGTTGAGTTTTGTAGGGGTCTGGAGGGTTATGTTCTAAAGAAAGACTAATTTTACGAGTTTTGTAGGGGTCTGGAGGGCAATGATCTTAAGAAAATATCATCGAGACATTTGCAGATATTTAACAAAGAATCGTTTGTACATTTGTAAGTTAACAAATTATGGTTCAGGCGTTATTGCAATGATTTACAAGTTAGAACATATCAATTTTGTATTTTAATGAATGAAGTCCAGTTTAATTTTTTAAATACTTCTTACTAATTTCATTTCGTCGTTTTAGCTACTTGAAAGCAATGATTCAAACTTTTATCGATGAATCAGACAGTTCTCTAGATAATACTATTTACAATGATGCATTATATATGCAAAGAATTGTTTTGATTTTTCAACTGAACGGATTGCAACGATAACGAGTTTTAAAAGTTTAAGGTTAAACATATGTCAAGAACATTTCAGGTCTGTCGAAAGTTTATTCTTGAATAAGACTAACTTTTTTGTAGGAACCTAAGTGGGAACGTGATAGACTTCATACAACCAGGAGCTCTGAGACAGATTCCAAATTTAAAAATTCTGTAAATACTTATTAAATGCTAAAATACCGATAAAAACAGATAACTAATATTTTATTGTTCAATTTATATACTTTCATATAAAAATATTTAAAATGTTCGTAACACAGAAATATAATTTTGTTATATAAATAACCATTATACGGCCTTACGGTAGGTTAGTGTAAACTAATTGAGTTACCCTCTTTAAATAAAGGAACTTATCATGATTATTATTATTATTATAAAGTTGCAGCATTCAAGAAAGAAAGTGTAGCAAAGAAGGCTGTTGTCCATTGTGGTTTTTCTGAATTGCCGCTTGGTTGTGGGCTGTGTCGCGTATACTTATTCCACATCTCATTATTTTCTAATAAGGAATGAATTTAGTTTTAAGATATTCATCATATAAAATTTAATTTATTAAAACCTGCTTTACTTTAACAGTGAACTTTTGATTATATTACAGTGAGCTACAGTCCAACAACTTCTCTTCCTTTCCAAGAGGAACCTTCGAAAATTTAACAGAGCTTTTACATTTGTAAGTTTCAGATTAGTTTTAACTTATTTAAAAAAGATAGCAGGGTTCGTTTGATATATATTAGTTAAAGATCTAAAGTAAGGACAACAAAATCAGAGTTACAGCGAAACTTTTTGACGGATATTTTCCAAAGTCTTAGTTTTTTGTTTCCTTTTGTCCAAGGTTCGCTCTGAATAATAAGAACTCGTTCGATATTGATTTTTTAATGTTTGCTCTTATTAGCTTTTGCGAAGGCCACAAAACTATTTAAAATTCGAATCATATTCTTTATTTTCATTTAAGCATGTTTTAAATATTTTTTGTTTCATTTTAGAGATCTACACCGAAACAACTTAGAGATTCTTAACACCGAAGCTTTAATTGACATGGAAAATCTGGTGGAACTACGACTTCATACACAGGAACCGAAGATGACAACAATAATGTATAACTCTTTGATAAACATCGGAGAGTCTCTGGAATATTTGTTAGTAAAGCCAATATATTTATTGTAAACATGGTTTTAACCAACTCTTTGTTCACGTGACTGCTATGCTATATTACAAGCAAGAAAAAGAGAAACTCGTTTCAACCTCCTTATTATGTCTTCACAAACCGTGTTGTGTTTTGTGTTTTTTACCGGACTCTAAGATTGCAATAAAAGAGAGAAATTTTGCGTGCCCTAAAACCTGGTTTAAGCCACGTTTCTTTTGAAACGCCTGTGCCAAGTAAGGACCACTGCGACATTCAATTTTTCCGGTATGTCTTCCTTGTTTGTTTTTTTTTAATTGAACATTTGAGATTGAACCATAAAGTTTGGTAATTTTGATATTAACTTTATATTTGACTTTAAATCGTATTCTTAATGCTGTTAAGTCGTTTTATGTGATTTGCATGTTGTGCAGTTTTTTTTTCATGTTGCGTATTTTATGTTTATTGATTTTGTCTTGGACTTTAAAATTGGAATGAAGACAATCGGCAGCTTTTCATCTTTCCACAAATACCAATGATATCCGAGACTTTTAAATAAATCTATCTACTTATACAGCGTAATGACGATTTAAAACTTTATAATAATTATTCCGCATTTTATGAACAAGCCAGTATAGGCTTTGGACGGGTGTTGCACTGGTCCACAAATATTGGACATCTGAATATGTTAACAGCAACTCAAATGCAAAACATTCAAAAATTCCAAATGTTCACTCTATTGCACTATTTGTACCGGTGAATTACCTTGCGTGAATTAATTTTACATCAGACAATAAATTACATTTGTATGTCAAAACATAGATTTTATTGTCTAATGCCATGAACATTAAATTTAACTCTTGTACACTTATAAAACACTTAATGTGTTTTAGTGCTTTAACTTTCTATGTAGTAATATCATGTCATTGTAATTAACATTTGAACATCTCACCTTAAATCTATACTGTTGGTAATATGGTGTGAGATTTATAACAAATTGTTTGCATGTTTGCTCTTACTGACTTCCAAAAAATTCGAAATTGACTGCAGTATCATGATAACAAAACAATGCCAGAACATTATTGACGATACCTTCAACTGTCTAATCAATTCACCATGTCCTTTTAACGAGTGCTACAATGTAATTAATCTTTGGCCATAACAAAATCGGGTCTTCGTGGTCAGGGCGGGTCAAGATTTTTGAAAAGAGTTAATTAAACTTATAGTTGGCTAAGGAAGAGGGGTCCGGGATCGAGGCCCATTTTGCCTAAAACACACATGTAAATTTAAATTTTCCAGAAGAAAGAGGGGGAGGGTTACAACCCTCAGAACCCCTCCTCGTGAACCGCCACTGATGGTTAACATCGCGGTACACATGTAGCAATTGACCATTAAATTGTTCTATAGAGTTTGAATTGGAAGAAAACATCAAGAATTTCCTGGCATGTACGCGTTTTCCAAAGTAAAATGCTTTGCCAGTATTAAAATACTTGAAAAGTTGGATGTAAAGAACAATTCAAACATACTATCTTTTTGAAGACACAGTCTTTAATGTAGGATAAAGGTGTAACAATTTGTATTGTTGTGAAAAGTAGTTTAAAAATTAGCGAACTTGGAGGATCTACCTCAAATGTCCCAGAGAAACAACAAACTACGACAGACATACAGGAGAAATTGAAAATCTCACTGGTCCTGACTTGGTGAAGGTCTTTCAATTCATCAGGTTTCATGGAAACAAACCTCCCTCTTTTACTTCGAACTAGGGGTTCGATAGAACCACAAAACACAAAACGGTCTAAAGACATTATAGAGATATTTAGATGATCATCTTAATACATCCAGATGAATAGATAAACAATCCCGCATTATTTCGTCCAACATAATTTGGAAGTAAACATCAACGAGAATAGCACAAATAACAGACAACACAAGAATACAAAAACAATAGAAAACTGTTTTGATCTTGTGTCTTACATCCTTGCTCTACGATTCCTCGACGTGTCATTAGAGAAGTTAGCAAAGAGGCATCAATGGGGCATTCGAGTGTCAAAAGTCTGAAAGGGAAACGACGAAACTGGTAAACACGAACTAGAACAGCACGAAGAAACACAATACACAAATTAATCAACAGAATTGAAATCAACAACGCGAACTCAAGTCGTAACAAGAGTGAACTCAGGTGCTCCGGAAGAGTAAGCTGTTCCTGTCTGCTATAGGACACCCGTCGTGTTGCTAATTTATAATTCAGTGTGTCAAATCCGGTAAAGGAAGACAAAACAAATGTCTACGACAAACCAACATCTGCACTCATTTGAGAGATAGAAATCCCATATTTGTCAAAGAGTGCACGGTGTCTACCGTAAAATTTCTTGAGTGAAGACAGCAACCGTAGAGCAACACAACACTGTGTCAGCAATTTCTGTGTCAAACATGACGCTCTGTCAAGGAAATCGATTTTATTCCCGCAAGCCCGGAAGTAACGATTCAACTGTGATACGAAGACTCCATAAGCAGGAGCGGACGGAAAGTTGCTACACAAAAGGGAAAGTTGACAATTGAAAAGTTGAAGTCATCACATTTGTCATAGTGCTATATTGAAAGTCTTCCTTGAGAGTCAATTTCGAGATGTAGATCTAAATATGAAGATTGCATGACTCTGTTGTGTCCTTTCTCTCAAGTTCCTGAGGATATATGAAATGGAGAAAGTCCATATAACTGAGCCTAAGGTTAAAAGAGAGAGTAGAGCAGCTAGTCCACAATCTTTTGTGTCTTTTTTTGAGATTGTAAGAAGTCTGATTCATATGAATGTAGAAACAAATCAGCAAGCGAAGGTGCACAATTAGTGCCCATTGGAATCCCTATTGTTTGCTGAAAATCACGTCCACCAAACTGAACAAATATGTTTTCGATAAGAATATTGAGCATGTCGATTATTTGGTCTTCTGCCTCCAAATATGCTTTATAGAATTTTAACATTTTAGATTTGTGAGTGATAACGCGTTGACTCATATACCACATCAGGTTTTTACAGAGGATTCATATCCGTCTTTATCAGAACTGTAAGTAAAAATAGACTAAGTGCTGAAATAAAAATTACAGCAAAGATCAAAGCAACCAATTATGCTATGTCTGACGCGCGTATCGTCTATTCAAAACTCGTTAGAGGCGCTTTTACTAAAGATTAAAATGCAAAACACTATGAATATGAGGAGCAAAGGCCAATAAAACCAAAATAACGAACTGTCAACCTATGTCGATCTTGGAGTAGGATCAATTACTATCATAAATGATTCCAGTTCTTTACCCGGAAAAAGAAGCTTTACTCACAGCACTGGAAACAACATTATGACTAAGATCAAACTACGTATGGGGTAGGAAGCTATACTCACAGGCAGAAAAACTACTGTTGTTATTTTCTAGTATTATTATGAATCATCATTGTGAAAAAAATTTTCATGATTATTTTGATGCTGTTTATGCTGAATTCCGTTATCTATACTTTACAAAACTGCCTACGTATTTCCTATTTTGTTAACTACCTATAATTATACCAAGAGAAATGTATTTGTTTTTAGTTTTTACTTGTCTTTTTAATAATCATAAACATGTATGTTTTTTTTTCCTTTTTTACCTTTTGCATCATGATTTTCTCTCCTCTCGGTAGTCATGCTGACCACAACAGTATATTAAACATAACAGCTCTAGACGAGAAAGGTTATGGTGTGACCCTACGTCATGTTTTCAGAGAGAAACAAAAACAGCTGGTTCCATTCGGTAACACGACCAATATAAGGTCCTTGTAAGTTTGCTATAGTCTAACATAGACGTTGCTGAAATCTTATTTTTTTAATTATAAGAAAATAATGAGATGTGGAATAAGTGTACACGACACAGCACAGCTCATATAACAAGCGGTAAGAAAAACAAAATGCAATCGGCCCGATGTCTAAATAAAATGCATAACATTCAAATCCAGAAAAAGATCAACAAAGAAAAGAAAACATAAAAAAGACAAATACAAACAAAAGCTTTGTCAAAAATATCTGACTTAGGACAGGTACTCATAAAATGTGTCGGGGTTAAACTAGTTTTTTGGGCCCAACCTCTCCCCTATCATATTCCTAGAGAAAGCACAAACACACAATACAAATCTCAAATCGATCAACTTTCAATAAGATTAAAAAATGTCATTGTAAATGGATTTTGAAAAATCCATTGCTATAAAGACTTATTGCATTTTTTGTTGGTACATATATTGTATTTTTTCCTTATTCATGCATGACCTGACGTAAATAACATTAACTACTAAAAAGAATATACATGCTTAGCACAAAAGCTCATTATTAAAAAAAAAAGCACAGCTTAAGATGTTTATTTTACAGAATGCAATATAAAACAAGTGTGCCGACTGCGTTTAGGATGCCCAACACAAAATTTTTCCCAAACGAATGCATTTTTGACATCGTATTCTTATTTGTTTTCCTTTAAAACCCCTAGATACAAAATTTTGTCGAAGTCGGAGCCTTTTGATGAATTTCGTATTTTGGGCTGAAAAATCACAATTTCGTGAATAACTCGAAAACCGTAAATATCGCTTCGAATATTTGTTTTCGTATTATTAGAGAGCTCCTTTTGTTCTATTCACCTACAAAATGTCAGCCGCCTACACACCTAGGTTACCGAGATATTGCAATGTCATATATTATGACCTTTTGCTAATTACACGGAACCGGAAGCCACTTTGAAAATTCTGAAAAGATTGTGCACACCTCCAATAGCCCATCTATCATCGTAGAATGTTTTGTTAAAATTCTTCGAGGCTTTCCGAGATATGTGTCGGACACGTTCACGAGACGGAGAAAGAAGAAAAAGAATAATAATAGTAAGAAACAAAGTAGAAACAATATGTCTCAAAACTTTCGTTTTGGGGCCATAATTAAGTATATATAGATTTTTGTGAACTTTTACGATTCAACATAGCAATGGAACGACGCTTTCATTACTATTCACAGGGAAGCCTTTATCGTTGAACAAACGGTGGCACCCCTTTGCATGTTTATGATGTATTCTTGCAAAAAACACTCATAACATTCGCTTTAAAATATATTTTCAGATATTTAAGTTATAATGGCATAGAGGAAATACGTAATACAGATCTTTGTGAGTTACAAAACCTCCACAATTTATACCTCAAAACAACAAGGCTGAACGAGAACAACATTGAGGAAGATGCCTTTAGATGTCTCCCAAGTCTAAGATATTTGTAAGAACTGGTTCATTTTCTTATGTATTTAAAATGTCGATTTGAGAGAAACTTTTTACCATGTTAGCGTTTTTCTTTCTTCAGCTCGTTTTTAAGACAAATTGCCTGTGTAGTTGGATAACTTTATTACCAGCTGATTCCTGTGTCATTATTAAGGTGATTACCTGATTACAAGGGCAATTTCTGAAGGATCATAGGGTCTTTAGAATCAAAAGTTCCACCAAAGTCTCCATTTGGGCCCTTTAGAAGTTTTTTTCCTGTATTTTGCCTTATTTTAAGCTCTAAAAAAGTCTTTATCAGATTAAGATTGTCAGATGACTCCTTAAAGAAGAGACCCTTACGACCCTTAGATCCAGGCTCCTAGGAGCCCCTTGTTTAACAAAATGGAGCCGAGAAGTAACCAGTTGAAAGACTTCAGGTTAAAGGTTGATTTTGACGCTTTGATGAAAGATAGAAAATAAAATGAATCTGAATAAATCCAATGCAGGAACAATACTAATATGAAATAGACGCACCGGAAGAGAACTGCTGTTTTATTAGTAGGTCGTGAGAACTTCATTCAAGCACTCAACTAAAGAATTAAATCCACCCATAATAGAGCATTCTTAAAGTTCTCACCTGAAGAGTAACGTCTTTACATAAGATTGAAACAAATTGTTATTCCTTACAGAGATTTGGGTGGTAGTTACCTAATGGAGTATGTTCCCGTGGCACTAACATCACAAGAGAAGCTACCAGCCATACAGACGCTGGGACTCTATCAAGCCAGAATAACCTTCATAGAGGCTCATACATTTAGTAATATATCTACACTCAGAACATTGTATGTATTTTGGTCTACTAAAATAACTTATAATAAAAAATTCATAGATTTTTATTATAATTAAATAGATTTTGTTGGTTTAATACTATGCTCAAACTACAAACATTTTCACCTTTAAACAGTAAGATAAATGCAAAGTAACATATCTAAAGGAGTTTTGATTGAGGAGAAGTTAAAATTATAATGGACCTGACTTCTAGGGTTAAATCGAGTTAAACAGGGTTATTTGCTCATCGACTGCTGTCTTTACTCAAGAAATTTTATGATAGACACCATGTGTTTCTGGATCCTAGACAAATATAGAATTTCTATCTCAACAGATAATTACAATTGTTGGTTTGTCAGATAAATTTGTTTAGCTTCCTTTACCGAATTTGACACATTGGATTGGAAATAAGCAGTGCGACGGGTGTGCTATAGCAGGAAAGAACCACTTGCTCTTCCGGAGCACCTGAGTTCTCTCTTGTTTATACTTAAGTTGGCGCTGTTGAATTCTGTTCGGTTGATTTTGTGTTTCTTCGTACTGTTCTTGTTCGTGTTTACCAGTTTTGTCGTTGCCCTTGCAGACTTTTAACACCCGAATGTCCCATAAGTGCCTCTTTGCTTCTTTATATCACAAAACGCCCAATCAACAGTGAATCTATAATTCTACTTATGGTTAGTCGTTTATATTGATGTTGAGTAGGTGCCCATTAATTTTTTTATTACTGTAGGTTAATATGTTTTAGTTTTTTCAGTATGTTGTTTATCATGGTTGCTGTTCTTTTAGTTTAAGAAATTTGATAGAAAGGTTCATCTTATAGATGTTTTGCCTCAACAATAAATATGTTATAACTATAAAATATTTTGTCTATTATGCATCAAGCAGTTTAAAAAAAATAATTTTATATACATGTTTTCTACATACAATTGTAGGTTGCTTTATTCAAACAAGATTGTTGCCATAGAAAACAATGCTTTTCCGATAAATATCACCTCAATGTAAGTATAAAGTTTTACCTGAAAAAAAAATTGATAAAGTAAAAAAAAAATAATTGGGAAAATATATGAATGTTGTTTTTCAAGAATTTTTGTTGAAATAATATGGAAAATATTAAAAAAAAAACCAAAAAGGTATTATTGATTTTGATGTCAACTTGAAAAAAAAAACAATATCCAAATAGCGATGAATATAAGTCTGTAAAAACAGTGTTAGAATTGTTAAAGATACTATTAAAGTTATATTTTTTATTTACTGTTTTCATTGTAAATTAGCAACACGACGGGTGTGCTATAGCAGACAGGAACCACTTACATTTCCGGAGCACCTGAGTTCACTCTTGTCACTACTTGAGTTCGCGTTGTTGATTTCCGTTCGTTTGATTTTGTGTTTTGTGTTTCTTCGTGCCCATTTTGTTCGAGTTTACCGGTTTCGTCATAGCCCTTTCGGACTTTTAAATCTTTGAATTGAGTCTTCTTTGGTAAAAATATTGTTAATTTGATACTTACTTTAAAATGTTAATTGCCTTTTCATACTTTTTTATACTTATGTCATTTTTGAGCATTACAACGGTCCAGTGTGTCGGTTTTGTGTGATGATGCATCATCAAATCATGAATTGTTTGACGTGTTGTGTAGGATTAAAAATCGACATACATGTACTTGATTTTTTACATCAGTCGATGGATGCTTCTTACCTAGCTGTCTGTAACTTTGAGTGTTCTCAAGAGAGTATCTTGACGTCCCGTTAATTACTTGTTGTCCTTTTGTCTCAGATAGTCTCTTGTTGAATTGAACTTCTATCTATTTGATTTTTACTGTGTGTAAGTTTGTGTTTTGTTATTGATTATCAATAGGGGGAAGGTTGGCGCCAAAAAACTAGTTTAACCCCGCCACATTTTAATGTGCCTGTCCTAAGCCAGGAATCTTTATCAAAGCTTATGTTTGTATTTAGTCGAATTTATGTTGTTTTTTTTGTCAAGAAGAGGGTCTTTCATTGCACTTTAAGATTGGGCTTGAAACATATGTATCCAGGGGCCAATTGTAAAACAGCGAGTAGCGACCGCTGATCACATTGAAGGCTGCTGGCTGTTTTCCATTGTGAATTTTATAAATTTACGTTTATAATGTAGGTTGTGTCGCGTACACTTATTCCACATCTCATTTTCTACTATTTTGACACTTGAATGCCCCATTGGTGCCTCTTTGCTTCTTGAAATGTACCGAATTACAATAAAATTTCCTTAATTTGACTTTTTTTAAAGCATTGATTTTGGAAGTTCTCTTTTTTGTTAATTTATGAAATACGACCAGTGACTAATGCTTGCTTTTATGGACTTTGAATATTTAATATGTTTATGTTCAAATATAAGAAGCTCTAAACCTCTTAAAGATTATCTTATTTGTAAATCAATCCACTCATGAAAGTTACTAAAATGGATAATGAACAAAAACAAATGGTCATTACTTCAATTGTTTCTGGTATGTCTCCCTTGTTTTTTCTCTTTTCCTGAACATTGAGATTGATCCTCCAAGTTATTTTACACTAAAATTACATGTATAGATTTCAAGATATTCTTCAAAGTTTTTAATTTTCAGACATCTTCAAGTAAACAGTTTTAGGTTCATTCACGAGAACCAATTTTCATACTTGTCGATGCTTCAAACGTTACGACTAGAAAATAACGAGATTGACTATATACCCGATGATGCTTTTGTGAACTGTACCAGTCTCACAGATTTGTAAGTTTGTGTAAATGTTATCATCTGTCTTGTGGCTCTTTTTCCCGATTATGTCATTTATCCATAAGGGTCCCAACATGAAGTTTCGATTTAACATTAATGCCAGTTTCAAGTTTTTTCCATTTTTTGCTTTGGCCCATGAGGACGATTGCTATCGCTTGGCGTCTGTCGTCTTGGTCCACTGTCGTCCATTAACAATTTAAAAAAAATCTTCTCCTCTTAAACTTCTGTACAGAATTTCATGAAATGAGTTACGATTGATTGTCAGGGTGTCCTGCCTAAAAGTTTGGTTTCAATTTTTGATCCGTCAAATACATGCCCATCAATGCTAAAAATATACCATAGTCGATCACCTTTTTGTTTAAAAAAGGTATAAGAGATAGAGAAAATCTGGTGCAACCCTCCTTCTTCAGCATTAACTCTTTACCGTTCCTATGACCCGAATTCGGGTCATAAGCGTTTTTTCAGGGGTCGCATAACTTTGAAGTCATATGCAACTATCAAAACCTGGTTGAAATAATAAGTGTTATATATGACAATAAAGCTGATTTCCTCTAGTTTACAAAAATATAAATTTTATTTTGTAAATATATAATAATCAATGATTTATTTTATAAAAACTAAAGTATGTAGACCGTTAAAAAATGACGTAATTTTTTTCACCTTTAAAAAATCGGTGTCCGAGACAAAATCATCAGCGGTATGATTATTTCGTCATCTAGAGAAAAAAGAAATTTATGTCTAAAAAGGTAGCAAAATTCTCTATCTAAATGTGTTGGAATTTTATATTTTAACCGATCTCATAAAAAACTGTAAACAATTGTTTTTCACTTTCGATTTCAGTCGCGGAAGTAAATCGCGTTTTTTTCTAATGTTTTTACTTGATGACGAATAACTTTTTTCTAGAATTGAAATAGGAAAAAGTAAATCGAACGAAATTTTGAGGAGAAAATTAGCTTTCATTTGATATAAACTGCATAATTTTAGCTTATGTAATAAACTTCCAACGATCGTTTGAAGTTGGCGATATTTTGAGTCAAAGTCAATATTTAGGACGTTGCGGAAGCGTTGTCTAAAATGTGGACGTGAAAAACAAAACGTGGAAAAATGGACATCGCGTTTTCAGCCTCTGGTGCCGTTTTGTGAGTGTTATAGCATAGGAAACGAATATATTGCATTTTACCCCTTTTATTAGAATTACGAATTTCAGTTTAATAACTTTTGAAATGATTTTTATTTTCTTTTTTTAAATTTTTAATGTCTTATGCAAAATAACAAATTTCTTCTATATTTATTGTTTGCTTTTCCTATCTATTCCTGGCTATGTTGTTCTGAAGGAAAGGAAATTTAAACTCCTAAAATAAATAAAATATGAATCTAATATGCTATCAGTAAACAGTTACACGCGTGGCTGTCCGTGTATATATGTATATATTTTTTTTATTATTTTGCATTCTCGCAGGGTTTTACCGCTATCGTTTACCGCTATTGTTAACCACTGGAAATCTGAAGACAGTCCGAAAGATAACGGTGTAAGATTTTTTACAAAGAAAAGGATAATACGTAGAAGAAGTTTGTAGACAACAGGTTAGAATTAGACGGTTGTCTACCATTTCCCCATTTTGTCCTTTTTATAGGATTTTGCACCTGTAAAACTTTCTCAAGTCACTGTGGAAACAATAGCCGGTATTATCATTGTCCTGCTTCTTCTTACAATTTGTTTCGTCTTTTGGGAAGGGGATATAGTCAGAGTATATAAAAGATCACAATGTACATGGTTTACATGTTTATAAGGTTTGAACTTTTTTTTCAAGGTTTAATTAACATTTTATTATCTGTTTGACCAGAGGTTTCTGAAAAGTTTAATTCACAAAACTGTGACGGACGATTAGCGTGGGACGAAAATCATAACTATTGATAACAAATGTAAAATTTAATACATGTAGGTATACATAATTCACAATCCAATTGGGTCACAGATATAAAAATATAATATAATAGTGATGGTTGACATATATATTATTTGGATTTACTTCAGGTCTGAATTTTATGAAATAGTTTATACTTTCACAATATGGAATAGACTAATTAACTGCGGAGAGAAGAGGTTCAAACAGAAAGTTGAAGACCGACAGTACTTTTATTATACATTGATCCAATCTGCAGGCTTATAGCCCATAATGATTCGTTCAAATCTTTTTTTTTTAAATTGTTATTTAAACGTAGGAAAGAAAAGTACGTTACGGACAAAAGTCGGTTTGTGCTTTAGTTTGCTTCTCAAAGTTGTGTCAAAATTTAATAAAAATGAAACTTTGTACACTCTTATACAATATGAGATGAAATTGACAATAGAAAAGAAAATAGTTTTAACATACGCATGAATATGAGGGGCAGCGTTGTTTGAAAAAAAGACTATTCAGAGGGATTTCTAACCCGGTGTTAAATCATTGAATAAGATAAGAATATCTGGAGAATCTATACACGTACAGTTTTGTGTTGTTAATGTATCTATCCCAAAAGTATTAACTTGTTCTTGTTCTAGCACTTAATCATTATAAATTGGGGGAATAACAGTCATAACAGCAGGGGGTATGCTACAGCAACATGATACTAGTAGCATGCATGCACATAGTATTTTTATGCCCCATCTGCGAAAGAAGAGGGGCATATAGTGTTCGGGTCCGTTCGTCCGTCATTAATCCCAATATTTCCAAATTCCCATTTACTAACAAATGCCACATTAATCATATTGGTATGGTAGGTGCGCCTAGTCATGCATGCCTCGGATGCTGGATGTGACCTGTATTTTCCGCATGAATGACCATTTATAGAAGAATGGTTAAAGTCTATTTCCACTAACTGACAAATGCCACATCAATCATATTGGTATGGTAGGTGCACCTAGTGATGCTAAGCACAATGAATGCTTCAAGTGCTGGATGTGACTTATATTTTCCGCATGAATGACCACTTACAGAAGTAGGGATAAAGTCTATTCCCACTTACTGACATGTGCCACATCAACTATATTGGTATGGTAGGTGCACCTACTAATGCTTAGCACAATGTATGCTTCAGAAGCTGGCTGTGACCTATATTTTCCGCATGAATGACCACCTATAGAAGAATGGTTCAAGTCCATTTCATCTTACTGATAAGTGCCATAGAAACCATTTTGTTATGGTAGGTGCACCTAGTGATTGCGGAAAAAAATAAATGTTGCAAGATGGGGCATTATGTCTTTTGGACATATTCTTATTTCAGGTGTATTGGCGATTTTACTGCCAAATTCTGCAAACCAAAGTAATGTAATATCACATATAGGGCAAATAGTCATGCATAAACAAATTATGAATTAATTAAAAAAAATAAAAGGATTGTTCGGGTGTCATTCACTCATGATCTGACCACATATACGTAATTATGTTGAATTAAAACAATCTGAAATTGCTTACCCTTCCTGACACGCGACTTTACTCCTCTTAAGACCTGGGTTCACGTTGTTGGTTGACTTTCATTTGTTTTATATGTTTTATGTTTTTATGTGCTGTTCTCGTTTGTTTTAACTGGGTTTGTCTCTGCCCTTTCGAACTTTAGACATTCGAATGCCCCATTGGTACCTCTCTGATTTTTAGAGCAATGACATATTAAAACCAATACCGACGACCAAACACACTAGACACAAACACATTATAGATGTCATTGTAACAATATACATATATTGCCCAAACATTTTAAGTACTGTCAATGTTGAAGTGCTTTTGTGTCTCCTGTTGTTTTTGTTTAGTTTGTTCCTTTATTTGTTTCTGCTTTTCGTTTATTAGTGTACGTAAGCGGCGACTAAGCGTCTCTGGATTTGACGTAAATGCCCAGCCCACAGAATAACCGAAGTGTGTATCCTAGTTGGCTGTTGCTGCAAAGGGCATCATCTGCATCAGGTCATAATACAGAAAGCCTTAACGCTGACCCTAGTTGACCAACGCGTGTGGAGAGTGTCGAGCTGCTTCCACATAAAAAAGTCTCTTTGTGAGCTGCCAAGCATTGCACCACGTAGACTCAATTTTCCGCCACTTATACTCATCTCTCCCGCTTTCCAATGGTCTACTGTTTCTTTGTTTCCCATCCCTACCCAATATTTCTCATCATCATCATCATTTACCTATAGTGTTGCTTTGACGTAAAACTCACCGATTCACATAATCACTCAGGTGTTCATATGGTAACAAAATCATTTTCAGGTTAATGGTATCGTGTTTGAAGAAATTCTAACGTATATGCAGTGCCATTTCAGTATGGTACACTTTTTTACGCAAAACATCGTGCACTTTTAAATATTACTAACGTAAAGGTTAAAATTCATATGACCTTGGGGATAAATAATCAAGGTCAGATGTTGTAGACATTGACCAATACCTGATCATGTCAACAATATACATACCATAAAACTTATTTAAGCTTTTTGAAAAATTAAATATTAAAATATTAGGAAAAGTAACGTTAATTTCAAATTTTGGTTAAATCAACAGAGTTATTTTGCTCCGTTACCATAGCAACCATGGTTGCTAAGGCTGCTTTGTGTTGTATATTTATCACAACAACTAAACATTTTTATAATAACGCATTAATAAGGTAGCAATGGCACAACTATAAAAATATATTCAGGTTTATAGCATTTTTTTCATATTTTTTACATATATTACAGTGGTTGCCTAGCAACCGATTAAAAGCTATTATCCTTGACAATTTTACCAAACTTTGTTTGAAAAGTAAACTTAGGATTATATGCTACCTAAATAAAAACTAATCTGACTCTATTTCAACATTAATCTTTATATTATCTGCAATTGAAAATGAACAACCATTAATTTTGGGCATAAATATCATTAAAATATGTACTTATTGATGGTTGCCATGGTAACCAACATGTTCAATTTTTCAACATTGACCTAAATTATGAAACAATATTATCACCCAAGACCAATAAGGTATAACCTGTTGGTATTTCCTTGGTATTTGATTGTATGCAAGTATAAAAAAGAAAGACACCATTTTGAAGCAATATTTTCTATAAAAATGCCCAAACGGTAAAGAGTTAAAAAACTTCTAAAGTCTGATTTGGCTTGAAATTGTCAGATGGCGTCTTATCATCTTATAGGGGTTATGGTCCTTTAAAGGTAAATTATGGCATTTTTCATGTTTTGGCCATAAATGAAAAGTGTTGCAGTTAGGGAAAAGCTGTAGCACTATCAGCACAGTAAGCTCTTCAAAAGTCTCTATTGGTTCAAAGTTGTTAGATGACCCCTATTAAGAGAAATGGCTGCTCAATGGCCAGATGAACGATTCAGGCTCCTGGGATTCTTTTAACAATAGACCCGAAGTTCTTTAAATGTTAAATTATGATTTATTTACATTTGACCTTTTATCGTGTTGGCTGAACCCTAGATAATTTGGATAGACAAGGATATTCAGGGTAATAGTAAATATTAATGGAAGTTACCAGGTTCAATATTTAAAGAACGATTCAAAATTTTGGAGGTTGAGTGTTATATATTGGTTTTAATACTACATTCATGATGACTGGTCAATTATGTTTTATTGCTTCATTCATGATGACTGATCAATTATGTTTTATTGCTGCATTCATGATGACTGGTCAATTATCAATTTAGATTACCACTGTCCCTGCATGATCAAGGTCCGTGAATAAGAGCGTAAAACTTTACCAATTCATTCACTCTAAGGTTTAGTAAGAGTTGTTTTGGAATAAATGTACATAACACATACAACATCAATAAAAGACGACAATTAAAAAAAAAACAACTTGAAAACAGCTATCATTACAAATTAAAGATCAGTTTTTGATGTATTTGTAATGTAATTAGCTCCTAAAATGAATGCAAATAAATCTTTTTCAAAGTCAGATGTAATGTATTTATTCCTAAACTTTCAGATATCTAAACAATAACAAGATACCACAAATAAAGAAAGTTCACTTTGAGAATAGCCCTCTAACAGGACGATTGGTACTGTATAGTAATGATATCGGATGGATTGAAGATGGGGCACTATCTCATATTTCAATGATTTCATATTTGTAAGTCTGATTTAATAGAATTGATACCCAACAGCCACGTGCGCCTACCTCTCGGACCCTACACCCATAGGTGTTTTTGCAGCTCAGAGTAGGACTTTGATTCAATTTCGTCGTGTCTTTCGTACAAGGTCTAAGTCTGCGCACGTGGCTGTTGGGTATCAATTTTATTAAATCATATATATCAACAAGATATTAGAATACGGTACTGATTTACAGAGGTGGATATATACTATATAGTAAAAAAGAAAAAAATATTTAAAACACAGTTGTTGTGGAGGATTATTAAATATACATTGAAAGATCGTCATCATTAATGTCGCTCATGGTAAAGTTTTCTTGATTAAAAATTGTTTGTTCTGCACTGTATACTTTTCAACTTCAATGATAACGACAAGTTTGGACATCATACACTTTCTAGTCACACTTTTATCAAATCTGTTACTTTCTTTTATGGTTGTATCAAAACAAAGCAAAGGTATGTATATTGATACTTTGAACAGTTATTTCCTTCTGTTCTCTCATTTTTGGTCGGATTTCACTAGTGAAATTCCGGGTTATAAAATGGTGAATATCGGGCGGGCGGGCGGACGGCGGGGAAAAAACTTTCGTAACAGTTTTCTCAACAACTACTAATCACAATTTGATATTTGATATACAGCATCAGGATGGGGTCCCATAAAGAAGGACTCGATTTCAGGTCTGTCGCTCATTTACTTCCTGTTTAACAAAATACGCCCATTTCTGTCTTTGACCCATTTTTTGACAAATTGTATACGTAATCTGTTTTATTTTTAGGTACCTATATATGAACAAATTATACTGGATACCTGCTGGAGGAGATTTTACAAATCTAAACATCATCGAACTATCTCTTTATGACAATAGAATAAGTGCAGTTCCAGCTGGAGTTTTTACAAATTTGACGGCACGAAGTTTGTATGTTGATCTCACAAAATTCAAAGCAAATAAAGAGAAAAAAGCATCAACAGAAGATATCAGTTTTTCTGTGATTTTTTTCTCTTATTCTGTTTGTTTTGTCTTTATTTTTTTAAAACGAGTGCTGACCATTGGTTTATTTTTTGTTATGTGTTATGCATATTTATGTACTTGAAAAAAAAAAGAATGACCAAACAAGACGCTTAAAAAGTTTTTGAAACGCAACGATAAACAGTCTCGTTTCTTCAAAGAAGAATGACTTATGTGAACTGTGTCGCGTACACTTATTTCACATCTCAATATTTTTTATTTATTTATAATAACTTGTTTTCCATTAGAGAATATATTTTCTGAAAAAAATAAGTTAAATACAAATCAGATATGGATACAAAAAGAACAAATCACACTACTAGTATACTAACTATACCATCGTCTACCGTTGCATATAGTCAATATCTTAAAATGATGTCGACTTGAAAAATGGTTATTGACCGAGAAGGACGCCTGCACTATTAACCCATTTATGACTGACATGACTATTTTCAGTCGTTAATAGAGCTTTCACCTTGATTTAAAATGACTAACATGGATTAATTGATAATACATCTTCAGTCAATTTTAGGTAAAGATCTATTAATGACTGACATTAACAGTTACAAACCACATCAGTAATTTTAAATCAAGGTAAAATAATATTTAAAATGACTGTCATGATTTGATACAAATGAGAAAATTGACTGTTATAAAATGACATCGTCAGCTTTAATTAAAGACAACAAAAATCAGTAAAAAGACGTAAATTGTTAATAACTGAAGATATTGCATCAAATGAATTCAGCATTTGATTAATTTAAGTACATCTAGTTTGAATAAGTCATACATTTAGATTGAATATGAACATTTTAATGTCAGTCACTACTTTGGTTTATAGCGTTAGGGGGTCGATGTTATCGTTTCGACTCTGTAACATTTATCAGCTGGATCATGCTATAATGAAATACATAGTGCCATAAAAATAAATAAACAGCTAAAGCAAGTTGAAAACTTAGAAATATTTTTAAATAATTTAAAGTAATTTATTTATTTGCTTATATTAATAATTAATTTATCAAGAATTTATAAATTTATTCATTAACAAATTGATATTTTTGTAAACTATGCTGCATTTGGAAGACTTAATCTAATTTCCTAAATATTGTGTTCTTTTTGGGGGTTATTTCTAGGATATTAAATGACAACAGGATATCATTTATTGGTACACATGCTTTCCAGTCCATGAGCCTTTCCCAAGACCTTCGGCTCTCTAATAACCAACTCCGCCAGATAGAGCCTTATGCTTTTTCCGACATAAGCGTAGCAGGAGCAATATCTTTGAATAATATGTACATTGATACCATCCCTGCCTATGCCTTTTTTGGAGTCTCTGCAGGGAACTTGAATTTGCAAAGTTCATCTATATCGAAAATATCAAGCAATGCATTTAGTGATGTGAAAGTAGCTAGTTATCTGTGAGTAATTTATGTTATTTATTTATTGTTTTTATCTATACAATCGTTATGTCGTTGATACCATAATTTAACCAGGCAAATGTTATGTTTTTTTTATGCTAATGTCGAATGATGCTCTTTATTAGATCACTTAACGGATGATATATATTTTTACTGATAAAGATCAAATTTCGCATTTGTTATAGCCCAAAAGTATCAATAAATTATTTTTTTTAATTATCAACATGCATCTGTAGCGTCCTGTTGATTTTACACTAATCGATCTCTTAAAAGGCCCTTACCGTGCATGAGAAGTCGCTCTAGAGATATTTGCGACAAATTACTTTGAATACAAGAAAAAGCAGTATTTTGAGGGACCATCATCACAAAATGTCAAAGAACATATATAATAGTTGTTAGCTTGATAATTTGTCGTAATCTTGTAACAATTGAAAATATGCTTTAATGGCTTGGTGTATTCTAGATGATTTAGTTTAAACAAAACATTTAATTTTACAGATATTTGAATGACAATGAAGTATTACACCTACCTCCGTTCGTTTTTGGAGGAACATCGACCGTCAAATATTTACATCTTCAAAACAACGGACTTCAAACCATAGCAACGCATGCTTTTATGAACCTTAGCGTCACTGATGTCTATCTGAACAATAACAACTTGACTGTCTTTCCTTATACTCTTAAATATGCAAAACCAGAAAGCATGTGAGTATTGATATTGGGATGTTGTTCTTTCTCGCACTGTCGTGACCTCTGGTGTAAAGCAGAGAAAAATAAACTAAATCATCCATTTTTATTGGCAGACTTGCAGTTCATATAGTTATATACATCCATATATGAAAAAAAATAGGAGTCACGGACCTCGTTTGTTTTTGAATATATGAATTTGAAAACTACAAGTTTGGCGGGAAATTAACAAAGAAATTTATGTAAAACATTATGTTAGCACCATTAACGCTTACTTCACCGAAATGGACTAACAAACAAAACCTTTTGTTATTTTAGATACCTCCAAGATAATCGTATTAGACAGATACCGACAGGTTCTTTGTCTGGACAAACGAGATTGAAAAGGCTGTACATGAACAATAATCAACTAACAGAGATAACAGCAGATTTATTTAGAGACACAACCAGCATAACAAACATGTATGATCAATATAATCAAAGCAATCACTAGTCAAGTAAAAAACCCTTTGAACGGACGAAAACCTGAACATTGAACTGAAGTGTTAAGAGTTCAGTTTCATTAGTTTATTTTCAAGGCGAATATAACAGTATATCAACTCTTAATTTTACTATACACAATCTTTATTTTACTTGATTAACTGCAAGAGGAAAATATTGAATATATACGGAAATTCTTAAAATTCTGGACACCATTATAGTCCAGTTAGTCTTGTAGTTGTCAAGAATGTTTTGTTTGTTCCAGTAGTAACATGTTCTTCTAGTGATTGCATACATGTTTTAATATGTGTTTTTAATCGTGGTAGAAGTATTGCAAACGGAAGCACACTGTCACAAATTGATACAGTTTTTCGCTGCTCATCTCTATAGTAGTGAACTGTCGTTTGCAGCATCAAAAATTAAACAGCACTTGTCTTTTTGCATTTGACAACTACTTTGATTCTATAATTGTATTGTATTGTATTTCATTCAATGATTTTCGTATGTTAGATAACTAAATTGTACTGATTTTCGGTAGATTGCACATTACGATATTCATAACTCACCATTTCAAGTCGCGACTGTTGCTATCTACTTTTCTTTAAACTTTATGTCTTTATTTTTCTTGGCTTGAAAAATTGACCATCCCAGTCGGTGGCTTTTATTACTCTTATTTACAAACTAGACATGCATTTATATGCTCTTTATATTGCCATAGCTTGGGGCTGAATAAACAGTTAAAAATATATTCTGTCCTCTATGTTCATTTCAGAATTATAAGCAACAACAACATACAACTAATTGAAGAAGGATCTTTCAATGGTCTAACCCAATTAAAGACGCTAGATTTGAGTGGTAACCTTATTTCCCACTTTCCTAGAATTGACCTTTTGAACCTGGCTTCTTTAAATCTACAAAACAATATTATTGAGACATTAGGAGGAATTTCAGGAGATAAAATTACAAGTGTGTAAGTAAACATGGTAGAGTAACCAACAAATGTGTATATTGCAATATTACCAATTCTTTAAAACATCTTATAGAATAAATATATTTTATTTTATTAATAATGTCATCTAAATCTCAGCTAAATCACAATTAAATCACATTTTTAAATGTAAAAACCCTAGTAAACGATATGTTTTCTCTCATTTGCTTGAAACGTATTCATTTATATTTTAAAATCTTTTACATCTTATATAATTAAAACCATTTTAGGAATTTACCGCTCTTTGTTATACTTAAAAAAAAGTTTAAAGGTAATAACAAAACTACCGAACTTGAATGATCAATCTCATAGTCCAGAGAAAATGACAAAAACGAATTAGTCATACCGGAGAATTGGTGGATCGCAATGGTCTTGACTTGGTCCTTACAATTATAAATGAAAGTATAATTGTACCATCGGTAGTAAGCATCTACGTACGATAATGTATGTTGTGCTTCCCCACCTGTATTCAATTAGGTTTGTCAGTTACCTGCCCAAGATCGGTAGTTCTCTCCGGGTACTCAGGCCCCCCACACACATTATTCATATTGAGAACTTTGCATTTTCAATTGTTTAATTGATGTGTCTTAAAGGCTTATCAAACATCTCATTATTATCTATTGCATTGTATAAGAAACGAGTCTTCATATCATAAAACATTGTAAAACTTTATGCTTTTGAGATAACTGTGCTAAGTCATAAACATGGCGATGATAATTGTCTTGGTATGTGACCAGTGTTTTTTTTATATACTTTTTGTTGAGAACATTTTAAAATTGAACATCCCTGGGCATTTGTTTGTACTTTTGTGTACTGTTTTATGTTATATGCTTATACTCATAAGAAGAATATCATTTTTACAACTTATACGATATTGAGATGTGGAATAAGTGTACGCGACACAACAAACATAAACAAACAGCAATACAAAAAAATCACAACGGAAAACAGCAAGCAGTCTTCAACATGACCATAGGTCACTGCTTACCGTCTTGCATTGGCCCAAGACTTATAATACAATACAAAAGTATCAAAACCAATCCCTAAATCATCAATGAAAGACTCAATTCTTGACATAAAACAGTTAACAAAGAATGAAAAGGACAAACAAAGGCTTTGGCAAAGTTTCCTGGCTTAGGACAGGCACATATAAAATGTGGCGGGGTTAAACTAGTTTTTTGGATCCAACCTTACCATATATTTTTTATTGATTAAATGTATTATCATCATCTCTACTGGCTAGGTTATTCGTATCGAGTGAAATATTTGTTTTCTTAGCAATGGGGCTGAAGCCTTTATTAATATTTAGAATATGAAAAATCCGTGACGGTTAAAAATTATTTAAGAGTATTAAATTTTTTTAAACGGATATTCATGTTCCTT
Organism: Arcuatula senhousia; assembly: GCA_963971305.1. NCBI lineage: Eukaryota > Metazoa > Mollusca > Bivalvia > Mytilida > Mytilidae > Arcuatula > Arcuatula senhousia. Next base: position 3,946,125 of record OZ020313.1, read on the forward strand.
GTAATGTCACTAGTAAAGCCAAAAATGTCCTGAACGGACATTCGTATCGAGTGAAATATTTGTTTTCTAAGCAATGGGGCTGAAGCCTTTATTAATATTTGGAACATGAAAAATCCTTGCCGGTTAAAAATTATTTAAGAGTATTAAATTTGTTTAAATGGATATTCATGTTCCTAGTAGTGTCACTAGTAAAGCCAAAAATCTCCTGAACGGACATAAATTCCTCGACTTGTTAACATTGAACTTGTTTATGGTTAAGTAGTGTTAAGAGCTCAAGTTCAATTTCAGTAATTTATCGTCAAACCAATCAAATAGTATCCAGTGTTTTTACTCTTGATTTTACTAGATTTTCGGTAGGAAGAATATACTGAATTTCTTAAAATACTGGACACTTTGAGAGTCCATTAAATCTGGTAGTTGTCAAGTAGGTTTTATCCTTACAAGTTGTAAAGTGTTCTTTTAGTGTGTACCAAGGCTATTACACAGGCAATTTAAGTTAACGTTAATTTAACGTTAAACATTAACGTTAAATTAGTGTTAATCGATTGTTAATTTCATGTTAAAGTTTAACATTTGACGTCGCATAATTCAACAGGTAAATTAACGTTAAATAGTTTAACACAAAATTAACCTTAAGTTTAACACTAAATTAGCGTTAGAATTTTTAGTGTTAAACTAACGTTAATTTAACGTTAAAATAGTGTGATATTAACGTTAAATTAGTGTGAATCGAGCTTAACGTTTATTTAATGTTAAGACAAATTGCCTGTGTAGCTTTTTCATAAAGACATGAACGTATGATGTTGCCATTCAATAAACAAAAATGAATTATTAAACAACTTTTCAGAAACCTTAATAATAATCCTCTGGCATGTGAATGCAGTACTACCAGCAGTTTGTTTAGTGTGATTGATCAGGTTTCATCTGAAACGAGATGTTCCAGTCCTCCGAGTGTTGCTGGGGTCTGGTTTGCAAATTCTAAGATGCCCGATCCGCTGCATTATTCAAACGTTGACATTTCTTTGTTTCAGTGCAGTGAGTATCATTTATAACATGAATACCTTTTTTGAAAATTGAACAATTTATACACAAAAAAACCCCGAAAACATTTACCTAGATTTGTATTGAGGCTCTAAGTGGCAATTATTGATAAAAGTTATATATACCAACTATAAAAAAACAAACAAAAATGGATCATATACTTCAATGTACTTTGATTCGACTTTTCGTTCTTACTGTCCTATTTTTTTCTTCGTGCAAAAAACAAGAAACTATCACATGTATCAAATTATTGTTTTATTTGCTATAGGTCTAATATTTGATCTGGCATTTATCGATAAGTTTTTAAATGTTCTTTACGTCCCAAATTTTTATATTTAGATTCCTTTAGTTAATGATCCCTGTATCATTTCTTAAAGGTGCCGAGAATTTAACAGTTACTGCTTTAACCAGTACAAGTTTATCTATTCAATGGAATAGACCATCATTTCACCACGAAATCTTTGGTACTGAAACCGTTGCTGACATAAATAAAGCTCGTGGCAGTGCAGAGGAAACCTGGTATGAATACATGATTAAAACAAACATATTTCTTCAGTTTTATAAGTAAGACTCAAAATGCTACAGTATAAAATGTGAATCTATATATTCTATAGTAAAATAACTAAAGCTGATCACATCTCTTTGGTTACATCTTCTTCAATTTTTGACCAATATATCTTGTATATCGAAACGTGTAATGGCAATAAAAAATTATTAAGTTTTTTTCTTCTTTAAATCAGTTGTTTCACTGTTTCTTTATTAAGGAGATGAAGTAGTTATGCAAAGTTTTGATACATGATAATCTATGAATTATATATACACCTGGAAAGAATGTTAAGACTTAGACTATTTATTCTTTTCCATGAATTGAAATAATTTATTATTTTCATGATTTTGGTCATTTTTAATTCTTCAATATTTGATTAAAAAGGATATGATCGTTCTGTATAAAACACATTTTTGCCTTGAAAAGTGGCAGATAACTCTTCAAGAAATAAGAACCAAACTGGCAGTATGAGAGCAAGTGTTTCAGCAGTCATTCGTGCTAAAGCTTAGGGTAGACATACCTGAAATTAACTCTTTGACGATAAATAATCAATCAGTTGTGATTTGACAATTTAATATCAAATTTGAGCTTCAGGTGACAATACTTTTCGAATGTCATGTCATGTTGTGTAAATAGCTAATTGCTTGTTTCAACCATGTTTCATAGTGCTTAACAATGCATATTTTAGTTTGCAATACAAAAATACAAAGACTAACTTTTAAATAGCAGTTCAAAAATGTTTTGAGAATATATGACTTTAATAAAACACGGGGGTGCTTAACTTTTTCCAGGTGTATACTTATCATACATGTATTAATTTCGTAGCATTTGTGAAATGGATGTATTGATTTTAATGTTTTCCTATAGACATTTCTAATCTCACACCTAACATCCCTGTTTCTAGTATGTAAACTTCGGAATATTATTTTACACATTTTTGTCTATTTATTACAAAAGGGACTACATCATTACATGTACAAGTACAACAGCCAGCACTATGGAGAAAGGTTTACGTGTGACAGCCTTGTTACCCCGTTATTGTTACTCCTACTACTATACTGGCGATCCGTGTGATGATGAGTGTCTGTTTCTGGACAGTACATCTAATTCTATAAAATGCACCAAGCCTTGTCCGTCTCCCACACCTATAGATTCTACACCCGTGGCCCCAAACGACTGCTCCGCTAACTGTTTGGTAGGCAACAGCGTAAATAATGTTGGATGCTCGAAGAGGTGCTTACGAACTCCAGATTTTCCATCAGATTGTGCAACTGTTTCAAATTATGAAGCTGAAGTGACGTTTACTGAAAGTGATGGTTTGGCACCTTCCACTGAATATCAGTGTACAATTGTGTCAAGAGTTGATGGCCAAGTTAGTGCGAGTAGTGTCCCTTTGTTTATCACGACCCCAGCAAAGATTTCAACCGCAGACGGTAAGATTTTAAACTTTACACTTGTGAGTCTGAATAAGTTTGTTTTTATCTAAATATTATAATTGAATAATTATCCATCATAAGAAGCAATGAATTATCGTAAGTTGTTTAAGTTATCAAGAAACGACAATACTGTTAGTTATTTGTATTTTTATGATAAAGGAACTTAAGAAAATCCTTTTTTCACGTACTTCATATATGTGAAAAGTTTTCTCCAAGGAAATATTTTTTTAAATTTAAGGTTCAGGAAACCCTACAGACATCTTGTTGAATGTAACCTACTACGACTTTAGTACAGTCGACAACGACTTCTCCGAACAAACTTCTCCTCCAACTCAAACTCCATACCATGTATTTAGTCCGATTGGTTCGTGGCCAGGATTTTCTAGTGACCTCACAACTGACACGTCTTCCGATTGGTTTAGACCAACGTCGCGGAATTTTGAGGTTAAGGACCAATTATTGCTGATGCTAGATACCTCCATACTAAGTGATACAGTATACAGGTATAGCGATGACTTTTGTAAAGGTTCTAGACTCATATAAAAAAGTTTTGTCTTAATAATATGTGTATCAGTTATTGTTATTTTTGCACTGTTTTGTTATTGTTTTTAAAAAAGCTATATATAATGATATTGAAAAAAAGGATTTATTAAATCCAGAAACATATGCTCTTGTAGAATTGTTCAGTTTGTTGTCCATTGAGCAAAACAATGAAACAGATTAAAAAAAAAGATATTCTATCTTGCTTTTTCTTAAATTTGATTTCATTTATGACCGGGTAATTTCCTTACCTGTGATATCAAAGTACAGCTTATCTTATTTTAACGTTCATTTGTAGGGGAGCAACCATTTGATTTTTTTTGGAGGCTGTGGATATTTTCTTTGTCATGCCATTTTATTTTCGGAAAACGTTGAGCCTGGATTTTTGTTTGCGCGCCAATTTTTTAATGTTAAAGCTATTATAGAATTTTCAGCCAAAAACTACCATCCTGTTTTTTTAATTCAAAGCAATGTCCTGCCTTTCAATTTTTGCATTTTTCCCATCCTGCCTTTTTATTTCAAATTTCACCATACCCCATATAATCAAATGGTCGGTCCCTAATTGAGTAACTTTTGATTTCATATATATTAATATTTCAATTTGGTATTTTTATAGACAATGTGAGAATATCTACTATTCGTGTCATAAGAACATTGTAAAATTCCCGAAGTTTAAAGAATCGTCTTGTAGAATCATGTTCATCTCAAGATATCTATCTCTCCTTTTTCGTAGAGCGCCTCTGATGAGTCTTGAATAGACGAAACGCGCGTCAGGCGTAGCAAAATTTATTGTTTGGAACTTTGTTGTCATTTGTATTTCACAACGGTATTGTGTTTTGTGTAACTACCGGACCCAAAGATCAAAATCGAAGGGGAAATTTTGTGCGCAAGTACCTGTCTAACCCACCATTTATTATAAAATTTAGATGCCTCTACTAGTTTCAGGACCATTGCGATTTTCAATTTGCCGGTTTATCTTCCTTTTTTGTCTTTTCTTATTGACATTTGAAGTGATCCTCCAAGTCCGGTACTTTTGTTAAATAAGTTTATTATTTATCAAGGTTTTGGTCTGATAGTTTCTCTCCTGTTGATGACTTGGGATATGGTTCAGAGAATCAGATGGATTGTGCTGATAATCTTCATAATTTTGGGTATGTCTAAATGAATAATTTATGAGTATATACATTGTATGCTTATAAAGGCACTTGATCATAAAATATTGACGCATTTGAAATTTTAGGGTCTTAGATTGTTAAGCATTCTATTGTACTAATGACTTTATTAAATCCAATACTTTAGTCTGAAATAGATATTTTAACAGCTTATTAAAATGTGTGAGTAAAGATAAAACGATCTGAGAATACATTTATAATTTTAATAAAAAGGATTTTTGTAGGTCCAACCAGCTACTTGCAAAACTAACTTAAAAGAATAAAATATTAACGTTATATTTGCTCATCTTAACAAAAATAGTAGAATTGTCGAATATTATAACATGATTGCTCTCACCAATATTTCTTTATTTACATAGAAAAATGATTTACTTTAATCTTACCAGATCTTTTTAATTATTCTATAATATAAATAATTCTTAAACATATTTCATTATAATCAACTAAGTGAATAAAAAAAGATATTCACCTGGCAAAGTGATATTCACCTAGAAAATGGCGGGAAAAGTGATGACGTCGTTACAGTATTTTTCTGTTTGGTTTAATTTTTTTTAACACTTCAAATGTATATTCTTGTCAGATATTGGATAATAGAAAAAAACAATTACTGTCTTTTGTTTCGATAAATGTGAGTGTTATTGACTTGAGAAAAAACTAAAGATATTCACCTCGCCCTTTGGGCTCATTGAATATCTGTTTTGTCAAAAGTCAATAACACTGCACATTTACCTCAACAAAAGACAGTAATTGTATATTATCATATACAACCAATCAACATATATGTATTTGAAAGTATAATTAGTTAAATATATTTTTATATCAAAAATCGCTATTCATTAAAGATAATGAGATTTTGAATAAGTGTACGCGACATAACTTACCATACAAATGACAATTAAAAAAACAACCATTAGAAGTTGGCTCTAAGGGTTAAAACATTTATCAATTCTTCGAAAAAAAACCTGGAACTTCAATCCTGATGAGAAAAACTACTTCAGAAAACACAAGTTGTCGATCCTTATTAATTTTCTTTGTTCACAAAGTTTAACAACCAGCAGCCTTCCATGTGACCAGTGGTCGCTGCTTGCTGTTTTCCAATTGGCCTTAGATTAAAAATAGAATACCAATAATTCAAGCCTAATCCTAAAGTGTATGTTTGTTATGTTACAGTTCGATACCCTGTAGATATGTTCATTATTGCCTTTTCATGCCATTTAAATGTAAATATGCTGTATTGACTCTTGTAACAGTGTAATCTGTCTGTGAGTAAATCAAATCTTGAATCTTAAATCTTGAAGGTTTACGAGTGCAATAAGAACAGGCATGAAGTTTTCTGGAACAGAAAAGATAATTGTCGGAGGTGGAGAAGAACTGTGGCTGTTCATTAACAAGCAACTTGTTTTGGAAGTCATTGCTGACCGTTTATCTTCTGTCATCAAATGCCAGTCCATCGACCTATCGCCCTTGCTTGGTAAAATGCATTTCTTATCTAAAAACATACCATATTATTCATTGTTAATAGACAAACCACAATTTTTGCATTTCTTATCTAAAAACATACCATATTATTCATTGTTAATAGACAATCCACAATTTTATAGCATTTGAATCCGAACACCGATTGATAAAAACAGAATATCTAAACAGAAATGATCAATTTTGAATTTCCAAGACAGAGTAAACAAAATAAAGCTAGACCCAGCAGGAGACTAAGACTGCAATGATCAAACATTTCAAAAAGAAATGGTGGGTTGAAGTAAGATTATGACAACAAAGATTTTTTTGCTTGTGTTTATTTTGTTTTGCAACATATATTCTTGATTTCATAGTACCAGATTTCACAATTTTACTCTGAAACCAACCAGTAATCGTGAATTGAACAACTTTCTATTGTAGAAGGTGACATCGTTATTCCACAGGAAGGAGAAATACTTAACGGTGATTGTATTAATTTGAACCCAAAACCATCTGATGCAAGGAATCTTCTACTTTTGGTGAATATCTTAAAAAAAACATTGTAAAAGTTCAGCACATAGCAATATAATTTGTTATGTTTTGTAAACATTGAAGTGAAATGACATGCTTTAATACCCTTTTCCATTTGAAATCTAAAATGTTCTATTGAAGGCCGTATCATGTGTGCTCATTTATTACAGCCTTTTAGCCATTTGAATTTTTGAAAATGTTTTAAATTTTGATTAAACATTTTCATGACACCTATAAACGCAAACTTACAAATGACATTAAAAACTGGGTAACCCTACTTAACTTTAAATTTTGATAGATATAAAAAGCCTGCTGTACATACCAGACAATAAATTCCTTTTGATTGAAGCTCAATGATGTTTAAAACTTGCTGTATATTATATTATGAGATAAAATATTTTAATATTGTAAAAACAATGTACAATCTCAAAATTGTATCCATCATTTTTTTATCTGTTGGGACTCCAATTAGGATGTCAAAAGTTTCAATGCTTGAAATAGAAATTAATTTTCATACTTGTAACTTATTTTATTATTTCACGTCCTATCGATATTTTTGAGTAGATTGCTGCTAGACCTGCTAAACTACAGCATATGCTCGGAGCCTCTGATGTTGTACATGTAGTTTATCAGACCTATCAATCGACACAAACATATATGAGAACATAAGAAAAAATTAACATGTATTAAGTATAGTACTGTATTTTACTATTGTATTATGATAGTATATGTTATGTAACAAAAGAATATGCTCTGTAAAATGCCTACATATCTTAATCATAGACGCACAATGTTTATAATATGTATTGTAACTAAATACGTTTTCTCCATAGAATCCCATTCCCACATCCATATATCTGTACATGTTCTTGTCCCTAACTGAGAAAGTCCAACCTTTCTTATTTTTGTTGTATATATTTCTGCTTTTTTTGTTTGTCATCTTTCAAAAGTGCTGATTGTATGATGTCCGTCCTACTACAACAAAGATTCCATGACCTGTGGCCCCCCGTATGTTCAGTTATCTCTATCCTTTTCCTCTTACCAGATGGATAGCGATTTAATGCAATATAGGGTGGCCATCGGTCGATTCAATTTCGTAAAGGTTAAACAACATGGATCGTTTAAAAGCAAATATCAATCCTATTTTGAATTATTCCAGATAAACCTTAAATGTAGTTTACATGTATTGGCACTTACCATTCTTCAGTCATCAGTTCCTAAAATTGACGTTGTTTTTCTGCTGTTTGTGCTTCACTTCATTCTTATTATTAGAAATGTAGAGCAAAACCCAGGTCCTTCATTTCTTGAGCATGACAATGATGAAAGGTATATATCCCTTTGTAATTTTAATATACGCAGCATACGGAAAAAACTTGAATTCATTAATAACACATTTGATGAATTTGATGTTTTAATCCTTACGGAAACACACTTAAGTCCCAATATTCCAAATGAAGAAATTCTAATTGATAGTTTCTCAAAAAATATAATCCGTAAAGATCGTAACAGTCATGGAGGAGGCATTATTATTTATAGTAAGGAAGATATATCACTTAAACGTATACCGGAACTTGAAAATGATACCGATGAAACTATATGGGTAGAACTTCTCGGAAGGGGAATAAAAATCCTTCTATGTGCGGCCTATAAACCACCACTGACTGACTCGGAAATGTTTTTCACACGACTAAATCATGCGATCGGCTTAAGTTACCAACTAGGCGACAATCTCGTGGTCACGGGTGATCTGAACTGTGACCTACTTCAAGTTAATAACAACAAACTGAAAGAGATGATAGATCTTTTTAACTTAAAAAATATTATTTCTTAACCAACCAGAGTGACCGATACATCCACAACTCTACTTGATCCGATCATAATAAGTGAATCGCTTTCTTATTATTATGCCGATGTCCTAGATACACCACGTGAAGTGTCTGACCACAAAGCATGTTTATGTTTTATTAAATGTCCAAACAAGGTCAAATGTACTTTTAAGCGTGATGTTTGGATATATGCGCAAATGAACAGACAAAAATTCGAAAATCTGCTTGATGAAACGGACTGGCATGAATTATTACCAGAAGACGAGGATATTGATGAATCGTGTCACGTCTTTACTGATAAATTCTTAAAAATTGCGAAAGAATGTATACCAACTAAATCGGTTACCGTGCGCAAAGGAGATAAGCCTTGGTTTACAAATGAATTAAGACGCGAAATACGAAAAAGGGACAGGTATCGAAAATCTGCGCTACAATCAAAAAGCGATAGGGATGTTCTGAGGTACAAACAGCAGAGAAACAAGGTTAATAATCTTAAAAAAGTCGCGAAAGAAAAGTTTGAACAAAATTTAGATAACTTAATACTTGAAAATGCATCTACACCCAGAACGTATTGGAAACTTATGAAAATGCTTCTAAAATCCTATAAAGGATCGACGGATATTCCCCCGCTCAGGGATATAACACTTGGTACAGATACTGAAAATTATGTTTTTGAAGAAACTGAAAAATGTGAAGTGCTGAATAAATATTTTTCATCCATTTCTAAGGTCGATGACCAAAACCAACTTCCACCACCATTCGATCAAAGAACAGAAAATTATATTGATAGTATTGAAATAGAACAAAGTGAAATTGTTGATATTTTAAAAATTTTAAAACCAAATAAGGCATCGGGTCCAGATATCATAAGCCATAGGATGCTAAAAATATGTCCTCAAAAAGTTTCAGTACCTCTGCAAATATTGTTTAACAAATCGCTTCGACAATGTAAATTTCCATCTAACTGGAAAATCGCATCAGTGGTCCCTATCTTCAAGAAAGGTGATCAGTCTTTGCCATCTAATTATCGTCCTATATCACTGATAAGCTGTGTTGGGAAAGTGATGGAAAGGATTGTTCACAAACATGTCTATAATCATCTTTTTTCTAACAATCTTCTATATGAATATCAGTCAGGTTTCCTTCCAAAATACTCTACGGTTCATCAACTGCTTGAAATGTATAACTGTATACTGAACTCACTAGAGAAGAAAGAAATTAACTGTTTCGTTTTCTGTGACTTTTCTAAAGCGCTTGATAAAGTCTGGCATGATGGTCTCTTGAAGAAACTTAAAGCATATGGAATTAAAAATAATCTTTATCTGTGGTTCGAAAGCTATCTAAAAGCAAGAAAACAAAAAGTTGTTATCCACTCGTCTGAGTCACCCTTAAATAATATAACAGCTGGTGTACCACAAGGATCCATCCTAGGACCCCTATTGTTTATTATCTATATTAATGACATTGCACTTAGATTAAAATCTTTGTGTAGGCTATTTGCTGATGACACATCGTTTAACTATTCCCATCATGACCGAATGCACATTAAAACGGTTATTGATCATGATTTGCAAGAGTTGGACGAATGGTAAAAAAATGGCAGATGTCATTTAACCCAAACAAAACTGAAATTGTCATTTTTTCGAACTCAGATGTAAACGATATAAATTTTAATCTAAATGATATTCCTATTCCTATATCCGATAGTCATAAACATCTGGGCTTAACATTTAGCAGTGATGCAAAATGGAACACCCATGTTGAAAACATCGTAAAAAGCGTCTCAAAACATCTTAACGTGCTCCGAAAATTAAAATATCAGTTAAGTCGTGACAATTTGGAAAGGTTATATCTAGTTTTTATAAGACCATTGTTGGAATATGCATCAGAAGTTTGGGATAATTGTGGTGCTGGCAATGCCTCAAAATTGGAAAATTTACAATTAGAGGCAGCGCGTTTAGTAACAGGGCTTCCTCTTTTTACAAAATTAGAAACATTATACAGAGAAATTGGTTGGGAAACTTTGGCTAATAGACGACTCAAACGCAGACTAAACATGTTTTATAACATCCAAAACCTTGATACCCCAAATTATCTAAATAGTCTTGTACCCCCTAGGTGCAAACACTGAGTGCATATCCATTAAGAAATGGTGAAGATATAATACTTCCATTTTGCAGGCTGTCGATTACTTCGAACTCTTTTATTCCAAATACAATAAGGCAGTGGAATCGTATGGATCCAAGTGTTCGAAAAGCACCCTGTATTGGTGCCTTCAAGAATGCATTGAAAGCATCCGGTCTAACCAGTACAGAAGTCCCAAAACATTTTTCATATGGTCCACGAAAACTCAATATAATTTTAGCACAACTTAGATGCTCTGCCTCCTTTCTTAATTATGATCTTTTTAGAGCAAATCTTGTTGTTAACCCTACTTGCCGATGCGGTTCCCCTATCGAAAACAAACAACATTACTTTTTTGTATGTCCTCTATATAACAATGACAGAACTCAACTTTTAAATAACCTAACTTGGCTTCCGAATGGAATAAACATTGACATTAATACGCTTACCCAAGGATGTAAAGAGCTATCATACGATGAAAATATTCTCATTTTTAGAAATGTTTTTGAGTTTATTAAACGATCCAAAAGATTTACAATTACGTAGTTTTTCTAAGTGGACAATCATCTCATCAGCACTTTGTCTTTTTTTTTCTCTTATTCACCTTTTTCTTTCTTTTTTAGTGAAATTTCATTACTTCTGTATACTTCTATCGTTGTTTTATTATTTACTTATAGCTCGTAAATTTGATTTCTTTTCTATTTAATTTAAAATGCACGATCTTGTACCTTATTATGTATTTCATTGTAATGTCTCTCATTGTATTGCGGAGAGGACTTTCTAAGTATGAATTTACTTGTGTCCAATCCATTTTGTTTTATTACAAATAAAATATGTTTAAACTAAACTCCAATTTGGGGATTAATGTCATATGATTTTTATTGAAGATAACTAAAAAGTAAAAAAAATGTGCGTGCTATAATTTTTTTTTTGAATTGCAACAAACTATTGTGGTCATTCATTCAATGCGTGATGATTGCTTATACTTTTAGAAAGAAGAAACATATTTGCTTGAGATTTTCCACACAGAAAGAGGAGGATGTTCATCCGAGCTTTTGATTCGTGTAGAGAATGTTGATTTACCGACAGGCACATCCGAAGTACCGCCTTATCACTTTAATTTTTCAGCAAGTGAAAATGTCCATACAAATGGAATTATTGGAAATTTTCCTTTATGGGACGTTTTTAATACAGGACCTTTTGAGATAGAAATTTTAGCAGGTAAATTTTGTTCCAGAGTTTTATTTACTATCGTCTTATACACTTGGACTGAAAGGAATACTTGAATTCACAGTTGTTTCGGATGCCTTATTTTATATATTTAGATTGGTGAATGCAATGGATTTAATCAAAATAAATTGTAATTAACCTAGTATCTTTTTCAAAAAGTAAATTTATGAAGCCAGACATTATACCTTGAAAGATATTATTTTTTTACCAAAACTTGCTTAAACGTTAAAAAGATTCACTTATTCACTTGGGGGTTGTTGTTTCATAAAATAGGAGTGTTTTTGTCTTTTAAAAATCTCTGAAAACGTGCAAGACTTTGAAGTTGTAACTCAAAATTAATGTTGGACAATGAAAACTCCTGAAGACGCATGGGTGCAAACACGCACATTCAGAGTGTTAGTGTAAGGCTGCAAACAAGTTTGGCTGAAAACGTTTTTTTTGGATTTTCTCATAAATTTCCACATATTTTATAATGAAAAAAAATGATTAAAAAACAACAACAAGTTGTGTTTTTAAAAAGATAAACTTAAAATTCGTGAAGCATCAGAAAACATATTAGTCTTATATTATCATGCAGGGTTTTAATAAATTCTTATTTGCGTCTGTAAATAAAAAGTACAAGCTGTGGAAATTAAATGATATAGCGGTCATTACCATTGTCCAAGATAGTTTGATTAAGAACAACTTGATTTTGTAAGCTTTACAAGCTTTGTTACTTTTGCTCATTTCCATATTATGTAAAAATTCCAAATTATTAATGCATTTGGGATAAAAGCTCAAGGAAACTTTTCTCATTTAAATAAATATGCTTTTTGGTAAATCTCGGTTCCCCTTTCTAAAATAAAGTAGCTTTAATTTACATTTCATTGCATGTGCAGGTAATGAGGCCAGACATTTTACCTTGAAAGATGACACCCCAGCAAACAGAAATCTGGGATTGGCCCCTGAAGACGTTTACTCTTTTAAAGATCTTTATGGGACTAACATTACATACGCTGGTTTGTTTTTAATATGACTTTTATAAGAATCTGGAGATACATTGTAGAATTCGATGTCACTTTTCAATGTTGATTTTTTCAACATTTTGTCACTTTTAAAATAAAGGCCAATTTTGGATGTAATTATGATTAAGGTAGCTTTCTTTTTAATAAAAGACTAGTTACTAGTATCATTTACTGCTCTACTTCACATTTTTTGACATTTATTGTTTTCTATTTAATTCAAAATTACGCATATTTGTATTTTGAAACAAATGGGTAATCATGAAATATAGACTAGTATTGGCGAATGAAAAATGTGACATTTAGGATTTTTTTTTGTAAATTTGTTGTCGTGAACTACAATATATTTACTTCACTTTACTTAATTATTATATAATTTTATCTCCGTTCATTGTTTGTTAAGTTATATAATTAAATCTCCGCTCATTGTATCTAGAGTTATATAATTGTATCTAATTTTCTCCTTTCATTGTGTTTCTTTTGTTTAAATGAATAATGTTATTTCGTGCAACGGAGTAAACAGAGCACTATTTAAGTATATAAAGAGAATTTGAATTGTAATTGATATAGGGCAATTGATATGTAAAAGAAATATGACGTTCTGAGAATAAATCGTGTAAGTGTTGCATAGTGTTTGTTTGATTCTGTCATTTGATATAACAAAGAAAAGGGACTTCACAATATTTGTTTTATAGAGTGTACAGGACCCCTTCCATCTTCAGAGACAAACGTTCCGGGGACTCAGTCAATCACAATCACATCATTAACAGCCTTGCTTACAGTAGAATCTGAGCTAGATTATGAACAAAAGACTAGTTACAGACTGATAATGACTGTGAAAGATATTGGCAGTAGTTTACAAGGATCACTTGTGATAAAGGTATATATATATGAGAAAACGTCAAACTATATGTATCAGGTAAGTACAAGCTTTAGGCATTAATTAATGCAAGCCCAATGTCAGATTTTGTAGAGTGCCTAAAACTTATATATGTATAGATAAAACCTTTTGAAAAAATATCTGTCTATAGAATGTACAACTAGTATTAATAGTTGTTTTGGAACATATCTGATAAAATGGTCATTTATTCAACTTTCAAATTTCATTATTTTGATAATACACATACTGTGATTTTTTATAGATTGAAGTGACAGATTTTAATGACAATTGTCCACTTCTAAGTCTTTCTGATGATGTTTTCATCACACCACAGCCACTTCTTCAAAAATCGCCTTTGCTCTCAGTAAATGCCACAGACCTAGATACAGGCCACAATGCAGATTTTAAGTTTTACGTTTCATATGTTCATTCTGAAAAGTAAGTGAGTTTAAATAAGTTTCGCTTATTAAGCATGACAATTTTTTATTGCAGTTTAAATAATCGTAATGAGGTTAACTACATATTTAATTTGAAAATGAAAATCCAAATCCATGCCATTAGTCATATTTTTATATTGAAAAAGCACATTAGTTACAATCGCTTATATCAAGATTAAAACATTATTCATATGGTACTTTTCTACTTATATAATGATATTTGAGATTGATCCTCAAGGTAGAAGTTTAGTGGGACTGAATTTGATACAATGGTGGAGAACTTCTGGAAAAACATTCCTATTGAATTAAGTTCAACACCCTTACTGCTGCCTTATATTTTAATCTGCTGTTTTTTTTTCATTGTAGCCCTTCAATTAGTTATGATCCATCGCTAGATATCCAGAAGGAGGTTTATAACAGAACGTCTGAGCTGACAGTAACTTTAGCTGTGATAGATGGTGGAGAACCTCCAAGGGGAATGGCTATAAATGTAACAGTCAATATCAGTAATACGTGTCTACTGAACGAGCATTTCGATAGGACTAACTTCACCTTTTTGGTCAATGAAACAACTGGAGAATTTTACCTTCGAATTCCTGGGTACTGGATTGTAGATTTTGGTAAAGTGTAAATTCCTTTATTTTTTATCTGGTTATTGAGTCGAAAAAAGTGTGACTTTTCAATCTACGTATATTTTTTTTAAATATAACACTTTATATATTTGTAACAATCATGACATAGAAAAACAATAAAAACACTTTTTTATTTAAATCGACTTTGATATGAACAAATCAGTAATTAGATAGTAATCAAAATAAAATGAGAAACAGAGACTAATAAGATCAAGTATTATGTTTGAAATAAAAAAGCATCAAGAATATAGAATGCTTCAACTTCACACTTTCATTTTATTTAAAGTATATTACGATCTGAAATGGAGAAGACATTGCACAAAAATACAAAAACCAGATGAAACAAGATTGAAAAAATAATAGCCCCATTGCAAAGACTAAAATGTTATTGTTATTATCAAGTTTGGTTGTTCCTTTTAGAATGCATTGATGACGTAGGAATATCTTCCGGAATCGTAAGAGACGAACTTATGTCAGCATCATCATCACATGACCATCTGACTAAACCAGAACGAGGCAGACTACGGCTAAATGCCTCTGAACGTATGTTTTATACTTGAAATTTAATTAGCGAATTTCACGTGTAGGACAATTAATAGTAAAAAAATGAAACTGCTTTTTATTTCAAAGTCTTTATTCACAATTCTAACTAGATAATTGGTCTTGGTTCTATGTTTAAAAGATGATTTTTAAAAATGATTTAACCAACCATTTCTTTTAAGTGCCTGTATCGATTCAGGATCATTGGGGCTTTTATTTCTCTGGTATGTCTTCCTAATTGCATTTTGTCTTGGCCGTTTGAGATTGACCCTCCATGTTCTGTATCTTTGTTATAACCTTTATTTGCAACATGTAATTGTTGTTGAAACCTTTTTGAACCAAGGGATACAATGCATAATGAAAGTTTGACCCTTAATCCTTAAGTTCTACATTTAATGACTTTTATTACGTTATTTTGACAGCTGAATTGGGACCTCTAGCTGGTGGATGGGTTGCATCTAGTCTGGATACTGACCCATACATTCAAGTTAACTTGGAAGCACCTTACAAATTGACAAAACTTAAACTACAGGGCCAACAAGATGAACCTAACTGGGTTAAAACGTTCCAGATATTTTCTTCGAATGATGGCTATGTTTGGGATCTTTATCAAAACGTCATAGGAGAGTTCGTAAGTCATAATTTCATTTTAACAGAATGCAATTTAAACAGCCATTCATTTAAAAATAATTTTATAAAAAAGAATCTTACTGTTTAGAAAAAATACCTTTTGTTTTCTTAGGTTTGTAACAGACCAAAGTTTTTTTATAAACGATTCCAAAATTAAAAATATTACGTTTATTTTAATTTGACAAATTGTTAAGTACACTAACGTACAGATTTTGTTTTGAATTTAAAACATAAAACAATTATCTGGTTGAATTTATATTAAATGTGTTCTTAAAACACTATTCACGATTTGCTATTTGTAACTATACTAAATATAACAGTTTGTTGTCATTTATAAGTAGGGTTTTAAGTGGTAACAATGACCAGAATTCTATCATTAACTCCTGGTTACGATGATAAATCCTCTAATCATTCATTCATAGATATTTTTGGGAAACAATGACCAAAACACAGTAAGAGTTTTAAATCTTGATCCTCCAATAATGGGCCAGTACGTAAGACTCAATCCTTTAACCTGGAATGGAAATGCTGCTCTGCGATTTGAACTCGGTGGTTGTACCCAAGCAGAACAGTACCATTGTAAGGTTAACTACCGATAGATACATTGAACTTATCATTTCCACTTTTTTTTACAAAAAGGAGACGTTATCATTATGTGAGTGAATATATATACTATTGTGAAATAAGAACATTTTTCCAATTGTATTATTGAAAGGAAAACAACGCAACGCAACGGAGGGTATTGTAAACAAGTAAAAGGGCAAAAAAAAATATCTATCAAATTTTGTTGTGTTTTCAATTTTGTTTACGAATATACATACATGCAATACTCTCATCCCTTTAAACGTTTCAGTACTTGTCTTATGAATATTAGATCAGTGCAATTCAAATTTTTCACATGATGTCAAATATTTAATGAGATTTAAATGATTTAAGAGATTTGATAGGCAACGACAATTTTAAAACTATCCTATAACTTTGTATATGTTAATTTTTAAGCATTATAGCGATCAAAAGTGTCGGTTTTGTGTGATGACACTTCACTAAATCATTATTGTTTGAAGTGTTGTGTCGGATTTAAAATCGATACGTTTGATTTTTTTACATCAGTCGATTGATGATTCTCAGCTAGCTGTTAGTAACAGCGAGTGTTCTATAGAGAGTTCCTTTACCGTCCTTTTGTTTTCTCTTGTTTTTTGTCTTAGGTTCTCTCTATTGGAATTGGACTTTGATCGATTTGATATTTATTGTGTGTTTAGTTTTTGTACTTTGTCTTGGAATATTGATAGGGGCAAGGTTGGGACAAAAAAACTAGTTTAACCCCGCCACATATTACATGTGCCTGTCCTAATCCAGGAATCTTTGACAAAGCTTTCGTTTGTACTTGTCTTTTTGATGTTTTCTGTTCCTTGTTTAAGAAGGGGGTCTATCTGTGACTATTTCAGGGCTGGATTTGAATTATATGCATTTTATTTAGACCATGGGCCAATTGCAGAACCGCGAGCAGTGCCAAATGGCCTCGTTGAAGGCTGCTGGTGGTTGTCCATTGTGGTTTTTCTAAATTGCCGTTTAATTGTGGGTTGTGTCGCGTACACTTATTCCACATCTCATTATGTTCTATTTTAGATGATACATCGTGTGAAAGATGTTACACCTCGTACTACTGCCTCGGTGACGGGGAGGCACATATGTGCGGACGATGTGCAAATGGAACGGCTTGCAATAGGTCACCAACGGAGCACTCATTCGGAGCTTCCTCTAAATGTTCTGATTGTCCGAAAGGATGGGCAAGTATCAAGTGAAGTCATTAGTTCACAAGCTCTATATACTGTACACTAATTGACTTTCGCGTGCGATAAACGTTCGTGGGATTCGCAAGCACTTTACATCCGCGAAAATTTGTAGTCGCGAATAAGTCACTGAGAAGTTGTATTCATTAAACGAATCTCGAAAACTGCGAATGTTTGTCTTCGTGAAAACGTCCAATGTATTGAAACCGTGAAAGTTTGTTGCTGCGAAAGTTTGTTGGTTAAAACTAGTCACTGCATATGTCATAAAGAGACACGTTTAAAATTGACATTACATAAAGCATAAAACATCTATGTCTATATGGATGATGTAACACCCCTTTGACTAGCCATGTTTTGCGTTATCATTTTAAGTATCTAATTCGCATTTGATGTCATAAAACTTATTTTAATAGTATTGGTTTAATCTTTCCATTTTATCTTAATTTCTAGATTTGTAAAGATGGTTATGCCTCACCTTGCCCGGAACTTCATTATGTTGACTGTACCGACACAACTTGCCCAGAAGAATGTAGTCCGTGTGAGGCTGGTAACGCATGCAGAGGCGGCCAAAGATTTATTTGTCAACCGGGAACGTATTCAGATGGCTCTTTTGGTAGGGATACTGTGTTGCAATGAAAATTCATTTTGTCTGTTTGTTTTTGTTATGGTCTTAACGTCCTTTCTCGACGGCGGTCAGATTTAATGGTGAAGAAGGAAACCGGATAACCCGGAGGAAATCACCGACCTTGGGAAGGTAACTGACAAACCTTATTACATACAGGAGGGGGATGTCTTTTTTTTTTTAAATTCCAAACAGGACTCGAACACCACGTACACCTGAGAGGTGATCAGCTAGTGAACAATAATGTGGTATTTAAACCAGCTCCGTAGACCACTCATGCGACTTTATATTGGGCGCAAGCCCTGTTACATACCGGAAAATCATTAGGTGGATAGTTAATTTTTCTTACGATTTTCAGTTTAATTAGCAATGATAATGACAACAAAGTTGAAGACCATAAATTTTGCTACGCCTGACGCGCGTTTAGTCTATTCAAGACTCATCAGAGGCGCTGTACCAAAAAAATGAAAATACCAAACCTATATGATTTTGAAGAGCATAGAACAATAAAACCAAAAATACCAACCTGAGGAAGCAAATTTTTACTTATATGATCAACCTATGTCTAGGGTAAGAAGAACCTTAGAGTTAAGACAATTTTGAAATTAAAACAGAAAATTTAAAGCTTTAATGCGTTCTCCAACACAAAAGTGTTGGTGTCGGAGCGGGCTAACCTCGGGGGATTAAAAGTCCACTAGCAGTGCTAACCTTCACGGGTGTTTGAAATAAAAATGACAACAAATTTCCAGAAAATAAATTTTGCCACGCCTGACGCGTGTCGATAATAAGTTTTTTTTTTTTTAAACAATATCGATATCCAGTTTTTTTTAGCAAGATTGATATTCAGTGTTTTCGCTTTCATCACTAGAATGACACTATAGAGGTTAAAACAAAAGACAAAATCTCACAAGGAAGAATTAAAAATGTTAAATGTTTAAATGTTTCGGTATTTGATCTGTTAAAAAGTTTGAAATGGTTTCCAATTTTTTAGACAAAACTCTCGTAAATTCTTGCCATTGACATTCTGAAGACGTCACGTTGAAACAGCGGCTTCTTTATTTTTTTTCTCTTGATCATTTTAAGCACCATTGTAAGCAAAATGGCTCCATTTATTATATTATGCTGTAGATTCTTGTACCCCATCAAAGGTTGAAACCTCATTTATATAATGCTTATACATTCGTGTTTAGAAACTATTGACATCAATTGAAATGCATTAGTAACAGAACCATTTGTTTAAAAAAGGATACATGTATAAATTTTATACGGAAACACTCCAAATAAAATTGCAAAGAAAACTTTAAATTTATGCTGCATGATATATTAAATTTCTGTGAAATTTTGCTACGTTTAATTTAAACGATTAACTATAATTAAACCTTTTAGAGTTTTGTGAGTTATGTTCAGAGGGAACTTACCAAGACCTTGTAGGTCAATCTTCGTGCAAGCCATGCCCTGCAGGTTATTATAGCTCAACAGCTAAAGATCGATGTAGCCCATGTGAACCTGGAACTTATTCCCTCGGTGATGGGTCGGGCGCTTGCCGGGGCTGCTCAAGTAGTTCCGAATGCCCCTGTGAAGTAGAAGGCACATGTTTTAGTAAAGATATATGTGTAAATACTGGTTCTGGCGGTTACCAATGTCTTGGGTGCCCTGATGGCTTTACAGGCGATGGTTCAAGCTGTGCTGATATTAATGAGGTTTGTTAGATGTGTAACGACAAAACAGGAAAATAAAACGAACAAAAACAGCAAGAGGAAACACCAAACACAAAATCAACTGAACAGAAATCAACAACGCAAACTCAAGCCATACAAGAGTGAACTCAGCTTTTGATAGAAACTTGTTCAAGAATCTTATTTATACAAGACAAAAACAAATTCAACTATTTGGTTTTACGTGTCATAAAAATGTAGAGGAAAAACAACAGAAAACTGAATTAATCTGAAAGCTTAATTCACCTTTGCAAACTGGTTATAATCACCTAATTCGTGTGTTGATTAAATATACATGTATAAAAATATATATAAATAATTATTTGGTAATACAAATAACAACAAAGTTCCAGACAATAAATTTTGCTACGCCTGACGCGCGTTTCGTCTATTCAAGACTCATCAGAGGCGCTCTACCAAAAATATTGAAAATGCCAAACACTGTATAAATATGAAGATAAACAGTATAACCAAAAATACCAAACTGGGGAACCAAATTATTACTAAGATAATCAACCTATGTCTGGGGTAGGAAGAACCTTAGGGTTTAGACAATTTTGAAATTTAGACAGATAATTTAAAGCTTTGATGTATTCTCCAACTCAAAAAGTGTTGGTGCCGGAGCGGGCTAACCTCGGGGAATTTACACTCCACCAGCAGTGCTAACCTTCACGTGTGTTCGAAATACAAATAACAACAAAGTTCCAGACAATAAATTTTGCTACGCCTGACGCGCGTTTCGTCTATTCAAGACTCATCAGAGGCGCTCTACCAAAAATATTGAAAATGCCAAACACTGTATAAATATGAAGATAAACAGTATAACCAAAAATACCAAACTGGGGAACCAAATTATTACTAAGATAATCAACCTATGTCTGGGGTAGGAAGAACCTTAGGGTTTAGACAATTAAATGATATTGGATTGAATGGGAATGACGTCGCCTTTTACGTTTAGAGTAAACCGTCAGACTTACATTTTAATCGTTACAGTGTACGCTATATCAGCCTCGCCTTTTACGTTTAGAGTAAACCGTCAGACTTACATTTTAATTGTTACAGTGTACGCTATATCAGCCTTGCTGGAACAATTCAGCATGTCTGAACACTGAACCTGGTTACCAATGCCTAGCATGTCCACTAGGTTTCTACGAGGGGACATATGAAGACGGGCTATCCATAAATACCACGATGCGGGTGTTTGAGCATAAGAATGAAGTACTATCTGCAATCCAAGATCAGAGGTGTTATGATGTGGATGAGTGCCAAACAGACAATGGCAGATGTGATGTCAATGCGCCTTGTGTTAATACAATTGTAAGATTTTGTGTAGAGATTTGCTTAAGTGGTTCAGAAAAGTTGACTGACGAGGTTACAAATAATAATCAATTAAAACGAAACTATGTAAAGTATTATGTAAACGAATGATTTCAACATTTTCCCCAAATTTTTAAATCTCAATAGATATTAGTTTGCTTTTAAGACTAAAATTAATATGTATGTAGTCTTTTGATCATGTTGGTTGCATGTTTTGATTTCGAAATACGTCTTTTTCTTTCTAGTACTTATTCTCTATTCTTCATTTTTTATTGCTTTAATATTACTAATTCGCTACTGATTCAGATCAGGAATAAAGAGTTAAAGTACATTTTGCAGGGAAGCTTCTATTGTGGATTTTGTGCGGAGGGATATACTGGTTTACCGGATATCGTCTGCTACTCGACGGACTATTGCCAGACCGGACAACATCAGTGTTCCCATGTTGCTAAATGCACATATCTAGGTCCCATGGAGTATAAGTGTGAGGCAAGTTTTGATGCAATATTATTGTTGTGAAAAATAACACATTGTTGTTTTATATGAAGGTTGTTCATTAGAAATAAAGACAAATTTTCGACTGTAGAATGCTACTTGCATTGCTTAATACAATGTAAGTCGGATAAGTGGTAGGTACATTTTTCAATCTATATCCTTAACAATAAACTTAAATTTCTAATATTTTATTCAAGTTTTTTTTTCACAGTGTCCAATTGGTTATTCAGGAAATGGTCGTCACTGTGGTATAGACTCTGATTTAGACGGTCATCCAGATATATCTCTACCATGTACTGATTGGGGATGTAGAAGGGTGAGATATAAATTAGCAATGATTCGAACTTGTGTCCTGACATATATTATAAAAGTCTTGATTAAGTTTTTATCACAGTTGTCAAAATTTAAGATGTAAATTTGTAACGATTCAAAAATTTGTACATCAGAAATCCTTAAGATAAAGGAAGCGTTTTGACTGTATAACCGTAATGTTTGCCGGTCATATTGTAAAGTATTGGATCGAGAGTTTTTGATATAATATGAAAATAAACAATTACTTTTTATTTGACATAAGCTTTCAGTCAAACTGATTCCAACCATCAAAGAGTAAAGTTGCTTAAAAAATAAACATTTTGTACATTTGTATAAAACATATCTTAACTAATTTATGCCATCGGTTACCGTTATATAGTGTAGTATTTGTTTTCATGTTATGAAATTTAGTTATAAATATCTATCTACTTTTAAGGACAACTGTAGGACAATTCCTAATTGTGGACAAGAGGATGTGGACAATGATAATACAGGCGATGATTGTGACGATGATAAGGACAACGACGGCAGAATAAATGATTATGTGAGCAACAACTTATGTTCTAAAACATTCTATGATATTTTCTTAGAGTCCCGCATCGCAGTAATGAAATCCCTATAGTTATCACTTTGTCAGAAACGGTAAATAATACATATTTGAAATTTTACCCATGGCTGTGTACTAATAGAAAAAAATGCATATCAACATTTTCTGAAAAAAAAACTATCGAATATTGGAACAACTTTGATTTTTGACGATTTTAAAAACTGTTTAAACCCAGGTGCCCGATAATTCTGGTATACTAAAACAAACCGCTTCCGTCCTTGTTTTTCATAAAAGCCTACTAATCTTTATTTCTGACAGGATAACTGTCCTTTTGTAAAGAGTTTTGACCAGACGGACGCAGATGGTGACGGTGTCGGTGATTCCTGTGATAACTGTCTTAATATTGTAAACCTAGACCAGCTAGATAACGATGAAGACGGTGTCGGTGATGTCTGTGACAATGATGATGATAATGATGGTATGATGTTTAATCCTGGCTTTAAACACAGGCGAAATTGCAACCTACGTAAAATATATTTTTGTCATGAGTTTAATATATGCTTTATCATACGTTCACCTTACATTTGGTGCCCATATGTCGATTAATGTTTAAAAACATGTGTTAAACATATGATGAGCACATGATGTACATATACATGCTGTAACAAACCCATAAAAATTCAATCAGGGTAATGCATTAGCAACTCTTTTGAAATATTTTTTCTCAATATTGTTCAAGAACTTGTTGGTCATATCTTATTCGAAAACAAATAGTAAAGATATGTTTACCATATATGCACAGAACACATGATTAACATATGTAAAGCACTAGGATTACATTATGTTTTAGCATGCTTTGCATTTTACATTTTTGATGATGAACAATTTTGCCTCCCATATAAGTTTCCCATAAAAAACATTCATAGTAACACATGATGTTTAATAGTGTTACTTGCAGTTTTTATTTAACTTTTGACACATTTTTTAAGATTCATATTTACTCAGATAAAGTGTTATTGTTTTAATATGGTTTTAAAATATTAATAAATGAATTATCGAAATAAGTCTGACTTTGGCAAGTAAATGACCCCTTTTCATTTGAAAGCGGTTGTTTCGTATATGATTTATCATACTGTCAAGATTTTAAGAACTGTAACAAAATTGAAAAAAAAAATATGTAGAATATTATTCAGTTGATATTAAAGCAGTTTCAACTGTTCATTTTTATTTTCAACTATTTTTTATACTTTTAAATATCGAAAATTGCCTGGAGGTTTTTCGTTATTTTTATTTCAATCTTTTCTTTAATACGCTATGACGACTTACAATGTGTTCTACCTATGTAGGAAAAGATGACTCCAGTGACAACTGTCCATATGTCGCCAACTCAGACCAAGAAAACAGAGACGGCGATAATCACGGTGATGTCTGTGACAATTGTCCAGACATTGCCAACAACGACCAATCAGATAGTGATCAGAATGGTGTTGGCGATGCTTGTAATCCATTGGGTGTCGATGGTCAAGATAGGTATATCACAATAATTATAAAAATGTTTCAAAAGTGTTATTTTTGTTATATTTATTGAGTATTGTTAACATTTGAATGTTATTAATATTTTATGCATGTTACGAAGTTTATCTGCTGTAAAGATTCCTTGATACTGTAAAATCATTTATTTTCGTGGGGATAAAATTTCGCGGTTTAGAGCACAAAACTTAATTGGTGGGGACAAATTTTCGTGGATTTCTTGTTATGATACACAGTCTTTACTAATTTTTTTGAATTCTTGGGGATTTAATATGGTGGTTTTTTCTTACCCACGAAATAAACAAAATTAAATCCCCCACGAATATTTCTGCTTCTACAGTATACGTAGTTGTAACATTTTATTTTGAATTGTCCTCTCTCTTGCTATTTGGATAAAACATGAATAAATATTAATAAAATTATATAGTAATTGTTTTATGAAACTTTTTTAACCAAGTTTGACAACTATTTAATAGAGATGGGGATGGTATAGTAAACAACATTGACAATTGTCCAGATCTAACAAATGGAGACCAATCTGATATTGATAAAGATGGCACAGGTTAGTTTGTTGATGGGTCTAAGTTCTGTAAATATATTTTATCTAGGACCAATTGCAAAAGACAAGCAACGACACCTTGTTACATTGAAAGCAATAGCTTTTTCATTGTGGATTTTGAAATTGCCGCTGACATTTTACTTTTGAGATTAATTTTACTATGGCAACTATCAGTCGAATCTGGTAGGTCGAGCCTAATATGTAGTGTCATGATTACATTTATTTAAACATAAAATGTCAAAACTCTTATTTCGTTATAATATTATTTAATGAAGAATGTAATTTAGTGGAGGTTGAAATGCGCTTATCTTATTAATGTCACAGCCAGTATGTGATACAGGTTATCTCAACCAGCAAAATGCCACAAATTGACGACAAAATATTATCCACATCTTATTATC
Source organism: Arcuatula senhousia (assembly GCA_963971305.1). Taxonomy (NCBI): domain Eukaryota; kingdom Metazoa; phylum Mollusca; class Bivalvia; order Mytilida; family Mytilidae; genus Arcuatula; species Arcuatula senhousia. Next base: position 3,971,435 of record OZ020313.1, read on the forward strand.
TTGAATTTTTGTCTATTTAACTATTTGTTTTAACATTCAAAACGATTTCATAATGTCTGCTATTTAAAGAAAGATTCAAATGAAAAATAGATAATCAGTGAAATTTGTCAGCTGTACTTTGTTTAATTTTACAATTTCACTTTTATTTTATGATTTTTGATATTTATGATAATAAAACTAAATTTGCAACGAAAGCGACTTGACAGTTTTACCTTCCATTAAATAGTTCAAGGTCCCATTTTGTGATTTAACTAAAATTTTATTTCAAATTAATGTATGGTGTAAATATTACCCTTATAAGTATCATGGATTTTCCCTAGATATAAAAATCTTATCTAGCCAATTTTCTCTATTAAAAAAACAACAATATAAATAATAAATCTTATAAATATAAATTAATGAAAATAATTATTTATTATTGTATTAATTTTATTAGAGTAATACATGTATAATGTAAAGATGTCTAATGTTTTCATTTATTACTTGGTTTAAGGTGATGTTTGTGACACTGATGCAGATGACGATAACATAGACAATACTGTAGATAATTGTCCCTACCTTGCCAATACACTACAGACAGATATCAATGGTAGGTATATGGCTATGATAATTGTCCCTACCTCGCCAATACACTACAGACATATATCAATGGTAGGTATATGGCTATATCTGTACCCCGCCAATACACAACAGACAGATATCAATGGTAGGTATATGGCTATAGCTATATCAATGATGGTTGACATGATAATGTAGATAATTGTCCCTACCTTGCCAATACACTACAGACAGATATCAATGGTAGGTATACGGCTATGATAATTGTCTCTACCTTGCCAATACACTACAGACAGATATCAATGGTAGGTATATGGCTATGATAATTGTCACTACCTTGCCAATACACTACAGACAGATATCAATGGTATGTATATGGCTATGATAATTGTCTCTACCTTGCCAATACACTACAGACAGATATCAATGGTAGGTATATGGCTATGATAATTGTCCATACCTTGCCAATACACTTCAGACAGATATCAATGGTAGGTATATGGCTATGATAATTGTCCATACCTCGCCAATACACTACAGACAGATATCAATGGTAGGTATATGGCTATATCTATATCAATAATGGTTAGTACTTGGCTGGCTGATGTACTGAGATGATCACCCTGGCATCCCTGATATGTCATCACAAACCTGTTGTGTTTTGATAACTACCGGACCCAAAGACCGCAATGGAAGAGGGAGGTTTGGCGCGCCTTAAAACCTGGTTTAAATTGCCGATTGTTAAATTCAAAATTGATGAAAACAACAGGATTCTTTCCTTGTAATGCACATGGTCGATATCCTCGGTGCTGGATTTGGCTTCCTTGTTCGAACGTTTTGGTTTTGAGTACTTTTCGTTTTTAACTGTTTTTGATTTCGACCTTCCAATGTTTTGGTTTAAATGCTACTGATGAGAGGTTACTCCTTGAAATATCGATATATAGCATATCCAAATTAACCGTTTATACCCGCTTTTTGGTATTTGTAATTTTGAAACCACTGGGCGATAACCGCTGCTGGTGGACCAGAGGTCCCCGAGGGTAATCACAAGCCTGGTAGTCAGACTTGTCTGACACGAATTACCATAAAATGTCTAATATTTTGTCGCTGAAATTACCGATTGTTTAATTCAAAATTGATGAAAACACCAGGTTTCTTTCCTTGTAATGCACATGGTCGATATCCTCGGTGCTGGATTTGGCTTCCTTGTTAGAACGTTTTGGTTTTGAGTACTTTTCGTTTTTAACTGTTTTTGATTTCGACCTTCCAATGTTTTGGTTTAAATGCTACTGATGAGAGGTTACTCCTTGAAATATCGATATATAGCATATCCAAATTAACCGTTTATACCCGCTTTTTGGTATTTGTAATTTTGAAACCACTGGGCGATAACCGCTGCTGGTGGACCAGAGGTCCCCGAGGGTAATCACAAGCCTGGTAGTCAGACTTGTCTGACACGAATTACCATAAAATGTCTAATATTTTGTCGCTGAAATTATCGATTGTTAAATTCAAAATTGATGAAAACACCAGGTTTCTTTCCTTGTAATGCACATGGTCGATATCCTCGGTGCTGGATTTGGCTTCCTTGTTCGAACGTTTTGGTTTTGAGTACTTTTCGTTTTTAACTGTTTTTGATTTCGACCTTCCAATGTTTTGGTTTAAATGCTACTGATGAGAGGTTACTCCTTGAAATATCGATATATAGCATATCCAAATTAACCGTTTATACCCGCTTTTTGGTATTTGTAATTTTTTAACCCCCCATTTCTTTTGAAATGCCTGTACCAAGTCAGGACTATTGCGGTCTTCAATTTTTCCGGTATGTCTTCCTTGTTTTGTCTAGTCTTACGGACATTTCAGATTGGTTCTCCAAGTTCAGTATTTTTTTTGTTATTACCTTTATTTACAATATGATATAATTTTCTTTAACCGATCCATATAATTATGCACAGTGAATCACTTATTAAGCTAAAAAATATAACATTGGTTAAGTTTGCTGAAAATCCATTTTAACAAAAGATATATTGAGGTTTAAGTTTACTGAAAACCCATTTTAGGTAAAAAAAAGTATTTTGCTTACGTTTACTGAAAATCTTGTTTTGCTAAGAAATATACTTTTGTTAAAGTTTTCTGAAAAACCATTTTAGCTAAAAAAAAACTATATCATTGTTTTACTTTGATGAAAATGCATTTTAGAAATATATTGTTGAATATTTTTGAAAATCCATATTAGCTAAAAATAAAAATATATTTTACTGTAACGGTTGCAGATTGCTGAAAATTCATTTACACTGAAAAAATATATTAATGTTTAAGTTTACTGAAAATGTATTTTAATTTACAAACATTTTTTTTATTTAAGTTTACTGAAAATCAATTTTAACTAAAAACTATATTGGTTGATCGTTACTAGAAATCCATTAAACATGAAAAATATATTCATGTGATATTATTGTTGAAGTTTTCTGAATATCAATTTTAGAATTTTTTTTTAAGTTCGTTGAAAAACCAATATAGATAGGTAAAATTATTATTGTTCATGTTTGCTGAAAATTCCATTTAAGCTCAAATATTTATAAAGTTTGCTTTAAATCCATATCACTTCATGCAGTTACGAAATAGTTATATGGAAACAAAATTACTTGTTCCTTAACCTAAGATTAATTTTCCTAACACTCATTTTAATATTCTTGATTAGTTTTGTGAAATGAGAGATTTATCTATTAGTTTGCACAATGCAGCAAAAAATCCACTTTTGGAAACAATAATATAGAAACTTTATCTTGAATGAAATTATACTAGATGATTTTGATTTTTTTTCTGACAACCAAATTGTTGCACTAGCATAAAATACATACTTTTATGTATAGATTTTCATTCAATTATGCCCTTTGAGATGATCTCATATTTGATGCTATGCAGTTATTACCAAATATATTCTTTTTGTTTAGATAGTATTTAATTTTCTTCTAATTTACATAGTCTTCCTTTTTGAATAACTTGTCATTTAGGTAACCTTTGTAAATATCATCCTAGTCGCCTGTTCAAAACACGTTTCTAATTTCAGCTACATATATCATTGACAAAATGAAGATCTGACTTTTCTTGACTATCTTTTAATCTACTTTTAGGTGATATGAAAGGTGACGACTGCGTTGTTGACTCTGATGGCGATGGGGTTGACGATTTTAACGACACCTGTCCATATAACGCTGACATTGCATCTACCTCATTTAAAGATCACTTTGTAGTTGACCTTTATCCAGGGTATGACAATGCTAACCCTCCCAAGTGGTGGGTTAAAGCTGCAGGAAGAGAGATTTATCAAACTGCAGACACTGAAGCACCTTCTATGCTGATAGGTAAAGTATTATTGTACGATGTTACGTTTATTTGCGAACATTTTGGATGAAAGTTTAAGTTGGTTTATCGGTCCACTAGGAACCGTTTATTGTATCGAGAAATTGTTGAATAAACTAAGGGTTCAATTTTAGAATAAACAATGAATGTTTTATTATATTGTATAGAACTATGTTGAACTATAAGATCTTTGCATACACTGTTTTATTTATATGTCGCCTGCAACCTTTCGCAAAGCAGTATCCGTCGTCTTGCGGCGTCCTGTGTCATGTCTCCGGCATCCTGTGTCATCCTTCTGCGTCTGAGCCTCTTATTTTTAGGCATGTAGCTTCTAAATGTAGTAATTTATGGTGTAAAATGCCTTTTATGCCCGTTACTTACAGGTAACTACTGCTTGTTAACCGAATATTTCACGACCTAGGCCACATACATATTGCATGGACGGTCACCATTCTAGTTTAAATATTGGGAAAAATGTTTTAAAAGAGAATGTTTTGTGTAACTTTAAACAGTGAAAACACCAACAAGAAAATGAATCTCTTTGAAACAACATTGACTAAGCACCATTGTTGTCTTGGAATGCCTATATCCCTATTATGTCTTCACATCCGTGTTGTGTTCTGTGTTAAGATTAGATGATGACAACTGCTGAAATGCATTTTAAGACAAACTGATTTTTTATTCAGCTGGTGTTTTTGTATTTTTGTGATTTTGTGTTCTGTTTCTTCGTGCTGTTCTCGTTCGTATTTACTGGTTTGGCTTTTTGAAAGGTGGATGTTCATTGATACCTCTGCTTCTGTCCTGTAAGATAATCAATTTGTATATCTTTTTAACATTTTTTTTCTGACAGGGCAACAAAGTTATGGGTCGATACAATACAGTGGTACAATGTATGTAAGATCAGACCTGGGACATCAATATGTTGGAATAGTATTTGGCTATGTCAGCAATAGAAAATTCTACCTAGTTTCCTGGAACACGAAAAACTTAAACTTTGATACAAAGACATATAAAGTTGCCATTGAAGGGGTGCAGATAAGGGTACGTAGTTTGTAAATTTTGAAATGAGGTGCATATCTGGGAAAGAATTACAATAGAAACATCGACAGAATGATAAAATTGTGTCATTCGAAATACATCGTCCCCTTTTATGATTTCTTTTGGAACCCTTTGGGGTAATAAGTCATTCTTTAATCAAACATACAATGTAAAGTAAACTAGGTTTTTAAAAACAGAATTTCTATTCAAATATTTTTGAGTTGTCTTGTCTTAGATTAAAGTAAGAAAGGGGAAATCAAGAACAAGAATAGAGAGAGTCGATATAATCGAGCTTTACAATGCTTTCAGGTTGTTAATTCTTCATCTGGTCCTGGAAGGGACCTTGCCCATGCTATTTGGCATAGCAGTTCTGTAAACGAACAGACGACACTTATCTGGCATGACGCAAACATGACGACCTGGACTAACTACACTTCTTATAAATGGGTCCTTACTCATAACACCGACCTAGGAAAAATGAGGCAAGTATTTGTAACTTTATCAAATAAGCAAAGGGGCACCAATGGGACATTCGAGTGTTAAAAGTCAGAAATGGCAACGACAAGGTGATATGAATAGAAATTTCATATTATAAAACATAATGAATATTATAAATCTTTGTGGCATCTTTTTATATTACGATGAGCAAATATGGAAGTTTTTTTTGTTATTGATGTCATGGCATAGAAGTAGTAAAAGTGTAAAATTGTCCTGTAAAGGTGATGAAGTAGTTAAACGTTTTTGGTGAGAAACAGCAAGGTATTGCAAATAGGGACCATTTAACTTGAAGGGGGGGGGGTCAAGTTAAATGGTCGGTCCCTTTATGATGCAGTATCAAAAATATACTTATAATAGTCGACTGACCTTTTCAACATTACCCGCAAGATGTTGACACGAATTTACCAATAATTTTTTATACTTTTGTCGTTGAAATTTCCGATTGTAATATCCAATTCTGGTGCTGGGTTTGGCTTTCTTGTTTGAGCTTTTTGGGGGTTTAAGTACATTTCGTTCAATACTTTTGGTTTTTGATCTTCCAATGTTTTGATTGAAATGCTGCTTTATTGTTATATATAACGTTGTCATGTTATTGTCACACCTTGTTGATCAGTTACGAATCATGTCCATTCTCTGGAACAAGTGTTGATCAAGTTTGAGAAACGACAAACCAATTAAATCACTTGATGTTCGATGTGCAACATTTATCTATAAAATTCATGTAGACTTGTTTCTTTCTTCATTCTTCTAACCTGCATCACTTAGTTGATGTTCGATGATCAAAATTTATGATATCTTTAATGTGAACTTATTTTATCATACTCAAACATCTCAATCTTGCCAACCTGCACTTAAGTCGTGCTTAAGTTGAATTCGTGCTTATTGTGATGAAAATACTAATTATAAAATTACCTATGTCGTTTGCATTATTGATTTTTGCAGTGGTCAGTTCGAGGGTTGTGTATTTGGTTTAAATAGATATTTACCTTATCGTAGTCTATTGATTATTAATCTTAGTTGTTGTTATCAGTTCTAAAAGGAACGGACGTTGAATTATTTCAAAGCAAGGTATGTGTTTATGAATAGTTTTATTTAGGATACTAGTATATATCAAAGAATGGTATTACAATAATGAGAATAAATGTGCATTACGATCTTACCGAGAGGCATTTGTTTCTAGTATTTAAATATCCATGTTATAAAACAAAAGCTAAAGTCTACTTTCGATTTCAATGTTTAATTCAATATTATAATTTTCAACATAGATTTGCTATTTCGAAGACCATCGGACGTTCAGCCAACAAGTTTACATGACTTAAATCGCATGAGTGATGTAGAACAACGTTCCACATACGTATTTTGGCATACAGTACTAAAATTTGCACACCATCCTCACATTTTGCACTAGAACACTTGATTTTTGCACACGACACCTAGGTATCAAATAGTATATAAAGGGCGGGAAAGCGCCAGTCGTGGTCTTGATTTCGTAGAGAGCGGATCGTTGAATTAATATAAAGGCCATAGAAATCAACAGTCTCACATTGTGATTGACATTGATTTCAAATAGGATATTAAGTTGTAGGGTTATTGTGTTTATTAAGTTGTAGACGACAGTCTCACATTGTGATCGACATCGTCTATTAATTAGTTGGTGAATTAGGTTGTTGGTATAGTTTGCTCATTGAGTTGTCGTGCTCATTGAGACTATTTTGTATTAAGTTATTAAGTTGCTCATTGAGGACTCATTTTGTATTAAGTTGTATCATAGTGTAGTAGTTGTTCAATTGAGAAGTTATCTTGATGTACGCTATTTAGTGGTTAATCTGTTCATTGAGAAGATTGTTAGTATTGGGTTATTTAGTTTCTATAGTTCACTCATTGAGAAAGTCTCATTTCTATCTCATTTTTGGTTGTTGCTCATTTGTTATTTGGCATGTAATCAGCTTTTGATTTTGTCGATTGAGTTTGGATAGAATTGATAAATTTTATATACAAGTTTTCCTATACTGACATCGAGGTGTAGGTTAACTTCAGAATATCTCAACAACGGACCATATTTTGTTCTTATTTATGTCACCCGGTTGTTTAAATATATAAAGCCCGCTCGGTATACACGTGACATAAATTTTGGTGGCAGCGGTGGGATAGCTGAGATATTCTTTAATTTGAAAGCTTATTTTAAGAATAATAGTAGTTTATTTGGAAACATGTCTTCCATAAGAGATATGGAGGAACAGATTGAAGATTTGCAAAGACAAATCCAAGAAACTCGGATGGTCTTAGAATCGACTCCAGTGGATGGTAGATCAGGTCACCGTAGAGTAAGGGATTCGGGCATATCAAGTTTGTTGCGAAGCGTTATTGAGGAAGCGGAAGAGGATGACACTGTATCAGTGCAGTCTTCTAGTAGACAGAGAGACAGATACGCCGATAGGAGAGCCAAGGTTGAAGATGAAAAAGAGAGAACATCGGGAGAAAGGTGTGATGGACGTACGGGAAATGATGCTAACCGGTTAAATAATAAAACTCAACGTCAGAACAAGTCAGTTTTGTTCAAACCAACACGTTATGATGGTACAACGTCGTGGGTTGATTATCTGTCGCATTTTGAGATGTGTTCAATAGTGAACGAATGGACAGAAGACGAGAAAGGTCTGTATTTAGCCGTTTCCCTGAGTGGGCTGGCGCAGTCGGTATTGGGTGATTTGCCGAGTGAGCAGAGGAAAAACTTCAAGGTGTTAGTCAATGCTCTAGAAGATAGATTTCTACCTCCTAGTCAAACAGAACTGTATAGGGTACAGATGAGAGAAAGGAAGCAAAGAGCTTCAGAATCTCTTCCCGAGCTAGGTCAAGCCATAAGACGGTTAACCAATCTAGCGTACCCAACAGCTCCTAATGACGTGAGGGAAACATTGGCAAAAGAGCAATTTTTGGATGCTTTAGCACAGTCTGAAGTTCGTCTTCGAGTGAAGCAAGCAAGACCAGACACGTTGAACGATGCGATTAGGTTGGCTGTGGAACTTGAAGCTTACAACCGAGCTGAAAGTAGAACACACGGAAGTAAAGGCTATGCAAGACTGGCTAATGAAGAGGCAAGTAGTGATGTGGAAGAATCTAAGACTCATGAATCAGGAGTTTCAGCGTGGATGACAAAGATGGAACACATGATGGAATCTCTGGCTTCTGAGTTAAAAGACATGAAGAAGGTTAAAGAACAGTCAAATGAGAATAAGGGTAAAGCTTGTTATAATTGTGGAAAACAGGGACACTTTGCCAAAGATTGTAGGGTAAAATGTAAAAATTGTGGAAAGTCCGGCCACTCAACAAGTGATTGTCGATGTCCCAAGAAATGTTTTAAATGTGGGAAAGAGGGGCATATAGCACCTCAATGTAAAGAAAATATGAAAGATGGAAGTGATAAAAACGGGAAAGTTCAAGGAGCAAAAGGTAGGCGGAGGAGGCAAAGTTCAAACATTTCTGCTTTGAAGGAGGCTGGAATGTTTGTTGAAACAAAGATATCGGGAGTTAAAGCCAGATTTTTAATTGATACTGGGGCGACTCTGACTATTGTCTCCGCTAGGCTCTATGACAAACTGCCAATCAGCTCTAAACCGAGTATAGTTGAGAGTGAACAGGACGTTCATTCGGTTTGTGGTAATAGTTTAGATTTGAAAGGGAAAGCCGTGTTCGATTTGTTGCTAGGAGAGGAGATTTATGAGACAGAGGCAGTAGTTACTAAGCTTGAGGTAGATGGGATTCTTGGTCTAGACTTTTTGCTTGGTAATGATTGTGATTTACGGATTAGAAGGGGCGTGTTAGAGACTCCGAGTGGTTCTGTCCCAATTCAGTTTAAAGGGTCGTTGGGATGCTATAGAGTAGTAGCAGTAGACACCATAAGTATTCCCCCTTCTAGTGAAATAGTAGTACTGGGTAGAGTTTGTGTTTCTGATGGCGAAACTATTCCAGATATGGAAGCAGTTGTCGAGAGCAATGAGAAATCAGTGAACAGAGATACTGCTTTGACAGCGAGGACGTTAGTGAGAGCAAAAGAGATAGTGCCTATAAGACTAATGAATGTACATTCGGAAGCAAAAGTGGTACATTCTGGAACTACGTTAGGAGAGCTTTCCAGGGCAGTCCCTGTTGTTGCAAGTGTGGTGGAAGATAGTTCCAGGAGAAAAGAAGAAAAAGAGTTGAGAGCAGACATTCAAAAACTGTTTGATGAGGCATCTAATAACTTAGATGAGAACCAGCAAAATCTTCTTAGAGATCTGTTATTGGAGTACACAGACTCTTTTGCTGCAAGTGATGCTGATCTAGGAAGGACAGGGATTATTAAGCATAAGATAGAAACTCAGAATGCAAAACCAATTAAGGAGCCACCGAGGCGAGTTCCAGCTCATTTACGAGAAGAAGTTGACGAAAATATAAAAGACATGCTCAGAAGAGGGATAATAGAACCATCATCAAGTCCTTGGGCAAGTGGAATAGTCTTAGTACGGAAGAAAGACGGGACGCATCGTTTCTGTATTGATTATAGAAGGTTGAACAATGTTACAGTGAAAAATGCATATCCTTTGAAAAGGATAGATGACTCACTTGACCAGTTAGCGGGTAATTCGTGGTTCTCAACACTTGATCTCTGTTCGGGCTACTGGCAGGTGGAATTGGAGGAAAAAGATAAATTCAAGACAGCATTTGCTAGCCGACAAGGACTATATCAATTTAGAGTCATGCCTTTTGGACTTTGCTGTGCAGCTCAAACGTTTGAACGGTTAATGGAAATTGTGATGACAGGGCTTCAATGGGACATTTGTCTCGTCTATTTGGACGATATAATAGTATTTGGGAAAACGTTCGAAGAAATGCTTAATAACTTGAGGAAAGTGTTAGACCGTCTAAAAGAAGCCGGATTGAAACTTAAGGCTAAAAAGTGCACATTGTGTGCCAAGAGAGTTACCTTTCTTGGCCATGTAGTGTCGGAAGAAGGAATTGAAACGGATCCTTCAAAAGTTGAGGCAGTGAAGGATTGGCCGGTACCAGTTAGTGCAACAGAAGTGAGGTCATTTTTAGGTCTTTGCAGCTATTACCGCAAGTTTATTAAGGGGTTTTCATCAATTGCAAGAAGCCTTCACCTTTTGACGGAGCAAGGTAGACCTTTTGTTTGGACTTCAGAGTGTCAAAATTCATTTGAAGAGCTAAAACGCAGACTAGTGAGTGCACCTATATTGGCATATCCAGATCTGAATAAGACTTTTACGCTGGATACAGATGCCAGCAATGAATCGATAGGTGCTGTGCTTTCTCAGCAAGATGATATGGGCAACGAGGTTGTCATATCTTACGCAAGTAGAACTCTGTCGAAGGCTGAAAGAAAGTACTGTGTAACAAGAAAGGAATTGTTAGCAGTAGTGAACTTTGTAAAGTACTTCAAGCATTACCTATATGGTAAAAGATTTGTTGTAAGAACTGACCACAGTTCGTTGAAATGGTTATTACGATTCAAGAACCCAGAGGGGCAGTTAGCCCGATGGATTGAGGTGCTCGGGGAGTTTGATATGGATATTCAGCACAGACCGGGAAAGTTGCACACAAATGCTGATGCTTTAAGTCGAGTCCCATGTCGTCAATGTGGGTATGATGCAGAGTTGGACAAACATGACAACGAAGGGATTCAACAACAAGTGAGAGTTATACAAGACAAGGACGATCAAAAAGAGAAAATAAATGCTTTTATTGAAGACAAAGCATTGCTTGAGTTGCAAAAGGCAGATGCAGATTTATCACAAGTAAGGACTTGGTTAGAAGCAGGAAAGAGACCCGATATTGGACTTATAGCAGGCAAAGGACGGGTTTTAAGGTCGTTGTGGGCTCAATGGAAAGTTTTGGAGATAAAAGACGGTTTATTATGTAGAAAGTTTGAAAATGAGTCTACCAAGGAGGTTCAACACCAGGCGTTGGTGCCCTTTTCTGAGAGAAGGAAGGTACTTTTCTATTGCCATGATGACAAATGTGCAGCTCATTTGGGAGTTCACAAAACTTTGTCTAGGGTCAGACAGAGATACTATTGGCCTGGTCTTCAGGCTGATGTGAGAAGCTATATAGCTGGTTGTGAAAGTTGCTCGCGTGTTAAAAGGCTTCAAAAGAAGAATCGTGCACCTATGAAAATAGTTGAGTCGAGTTGGCCGATGGAGAGAATCGCAACAGATATTTTAGGAGAACTTCCTACTACTGAAAATGGGAACAGATATATTTTAGTAGTTTCTGATTATTTCACGAAATGGACAGAAAGTTTTCCCATGAAAGATATGACAGCTGCTACGGTTGCTCAAATTATAGTAGATTAAGTTATTACTCGGTTTGGGGTGCCATCGGTTATACACTCCGACCAGGGAGTTCAGTTTGAGAGCCTTTTGTTTGCGGAAATGTGTAAAATATTAGATATAAAGAAGACCAGGACTACCCCATATCACCCACAGTCGGATGGGATGGTGGAGAGGTTTAATAGTACACTAATATCAATGTTGAAGCCTTTCGTAAATGAACATCAAAGAGACTGGGATACATATATCCCTTACGTTATGATGGCTTATCGTGCTTGTGAACACGAAACTACTGGTCAGACACCCAACTTTATGATGCTCGGGCGTGAGGTAGCCACCCCGTTGGATATTATGTATGAAATGCCATCAGAGTTGAAATTTAGACCAGCAAACATGTGGGCTTGGGAACTAAAAGACAGAATGGAAGAGGCACATACAGCTGTCAGAAGGGATGTGACGAAGGAGATGAGGAGACAAAAGCACTATCATGATACAAAGTTAAGTTGGCAGAAGTTTGAGCCAGGAAATGATGTATATGTGTACTTTCCAACTCATAAGATAGGATGCTCACCTAAGCTGACAAGCTTCTGGAGGGGTCCTTATAGAGTATTAGAAAAATGTACGGATTTGACGTACAAGCTCAACTGTGGACCAAGAGGAAAACCTCAAGTGATTCATGTGGACAGAATGAGGAAGCATAGGAAACAGGAATTCCAAGATGAAAATAGTATAGAAATTGAGAGTATTTCCGAGGTGAATGAGGATGATGATGAACAAGACGAAGCTGATGACGAATTTGACAGAACAAGCTTTGATAAGGATGAAGTGAGTTCATCTGCTGAAACAAAGAAATTACCAACACAAACCCCTGAAAAAGAGTTGGGAAGAGGATTCCGGAAAAGGAGGCAACCTTTATGGTTGCAAGATTTTTCTGTGAAATAGTTGTAATAGATAACATAACTATGATTTTTCTCTTCTAAATAAATGATTTGAACAGTGCATTGTGTGTCTTTTCTTAAAATAATAGTACTTATAGTAAACGTATAAAAAAAAACACAAACAACAAAACAAAGAAAAAAATATATATTACAAGTAAATTGTTTGTTTCTTCATGGTATTTTTGTTTGTTTGTTACAAATTTAATAAGCATGCGAGGGCGCATGGTTTGATGAGGCGTGGGTAATGTGATGAAAATACTAATTATAAAATTACCTATGTCGTTTGCATTATTGATTTTTGCAGTGGTCAGTTCGAGGGTTGTGTATTTGGTTTAAATAGATATTTACCTTATCGTAGTCTATTGATTATTAATCTTAGTTGTTGTTATCAGTTCTAAAAGGAACGGACGTTGAATTATTTCAAAGCAAGGTATGTGTTTATGAATAGTTTTATTTAGGATACTAGTATATATCAAAGAATGGTATTACAATAATGAGAATAAATGTGCATTACGATCTTACCGAGAGGCATTTGTTTCTAGTATTTAAATATCCATGTTATAAAACAAAAGCTAAAGTCTACTTTCGATTTCAATGTTTAATTCAATATTATAATTTTCAACATAGATTTGCTATTTCGAAGACCATCGGACGTTCAGCCAACAAGTTTACATGACTTAAATCGCATGAGTGATGTAGAACAACGTTCCACATACGTATTTTTGCATACAGTACTAAAATTTGCACACCATCCTCACATTTTGCACTAGAACACTTGATTTTTGCACACGACACCTAGGTATCAAATAGTATATAAAGGGCGGGAAAGCGCCAGTCGTGGTCTTGATTTCGTAGAGAGCGGATCGTTGAATTAATATAAAGGCCATAGAAATCAACAGTCTCACATTGTGATTGACATTGATTTCAAATAGGATATTAAGTTGTAGGGTTATTGTGTTTATTAAGTTGTAGACGACAGTCTCACATTGTGATCGACATCGTCTATTAATTAGTTGGTGAATTAGGTTGTTGGTATAGTTTGCTCATTGAGTTGTCGTGCTCATTGAGACTATTTTGTATTAAGTTATTAAGTTGCTCATTGAGGACTCATTTTGTATTAAGTTGTATCATAGTGTAGTAGTTGTTCAATTGAGAAGTTATCTTGATGTACGCTATTTAGTGGTTAATCTGTTCATTGA